>JARKNS010000003.1:116387500-117887500 GCA_029990575.1 Petunia axillaris subsp. axillaris
GATAGTTAATCAGGGTAGAATAAAATTCTTAAGTTTATACGACTTTATTTTTTAGGCAATCGTGCATATTCCATCTTTAGTCCAAATCAATTTAAGGGTTGACTGATTTCTTTTATTTAAGGCATTAAATTTTCACAAACATTAGTATTAATATTTAAAATTTACCTTTATTTAGGAAGATAATAATTACCAAATATTAATATTAAAAATTTTCTTTATTTGTATTTGTATTGTGGTTAAGGAAAGTTGTGGACATTAAAAAGTAAATATTTATTTAGTGACGAATATATATGTAAACAATCCTATGGGATTTGGGTTTAGGGCTAAAGGCATAGGCCTTAGCGTTTAAGGGTTTAGGGTTTTTTTTAAACATTCAAACTGTAGGTTAGTTTTAAAATGTCTTTACATATTAACATTTTTCTATTAGTATATCTAACGTGTTCGGGGATAATAGACATTTAATTTTTTCAGTAAGAGAAACATAAGGATTCGGTGGAGCCGATATTTGGGAGGGGGGGGGGATGTTGCGGATAACTTACGACAATGCTACACGGCGTTTGAAAGAACATGATGTGCTTATTGTTGCAGCTAGTTGGGAGAATCTTTGGATCACGGTGAATGATTTTCTTTTGACATCCATCCATTCAATCATTTATGTACTTGCGGAACAAGAAGATAAAAATTTTGATGTAGGGAAGATATCTAAACCATGCAGGAGGCTATGTATAAAGCAATTGGTGGGCTTGGAGAGGAAGAGATAAAAATTTAAGATTTTTTCTTTATTTTTTTTAATGTTTTGGGCTTAGGGCAAAGATCAAACTTGCTCATATTGATAAATTTGTCTTTTGGAATAAGTATTTCCTTAAATATTATTATTAAAACTAATACAACATCAAGTAAAACTGAATATACAAGTAAAAAAATATAAAAATTCTCCCCAAAAAAAGAGCATACCGTGTTAATTGTTTGTTCGAATAACATTTAATTAAGTATTAATATTAGAACTAATAGAACATAAAAAAGTAAAAAAAAATAATATAGCGAAATACAAAAGACAAAAAGACTAATAACTTAATGAAAGATGTTGCGGATAACTTACGACAATGCTACACGGCGTTTGAAAGAACATAATGTGCTTATTGTTGCAGCTAGTTGGGAGAATCTTTGGATCACGGTGAATGATTTTCTTTTGACATCCATCCATTCAATCATTTATGTACTTGCAGAACAAGAAGATAAAAACTTTGATGTAGCGAAGATATCTAAACCATGCAGGAGGCTATGTATAAAGCAATTGGTGGGCTTGGAGAGGAAGAGATAAAAATTTAAGATTTTTTTCTTTATTTTTTTAATGTTTTGGGCTTAGGGCTTTTTTTTTTTTTTTTAAAAAAAAGATCAAACTTGCTCATATTGATAAATTTGTCTTTTGGAATAAGTATTTCCTTAAATATTATTATTAAAACTAATACAACATCAAGTAAAACTGAATATACAAGTAAAAAAAATATAAAAATTCTCCCCAGAAAAAGAGCATACCGTGTTAATTGTTTGTTCGAATAACATTTAATTAAGTATTAATATTAGAACTAATAGAACATAAAAAAGTAAAAAAAAATAATATAGCGAAATACAAAAGACAAAAAGACTAATAACTTAATGAAATTGGGGTTACCCTTAGAAAGTCCATTCCATATTTTGAAAAATGTAGAAAATATTTAATTTTTATGTTTCCCAGAGCTTAGGGCCTTTTCTTTTTTTAAGCATAGAATCAGCTAGGTATGGTGGCTAGTGACCCATTTTATTAATAATAAACGAAAACAACAATGTCTTTACAATGTGAATGATTTTCTTTGGGTAGCTATTTATTCAATCATTCGTGTACTTGCAAACCAAGAAGATAAAAGCTCTAAAGCTAGGAAGAGATCTAAACATGGAGGAGGCTATGTATAAAATCATTGGTCGACTTACAAGGAAGATTAAAAAATTTAAGGGTTTTTTCTTTCTTTTATTTTAATTTTTTTATTTTTTTTAGAGAAAATAATATGCAATTCATTTCAAGTACAAAAATATCTAACTACAGAGCTTTGACACAATAGTAAACTTAGAAATCTTTTCGTTGATTCATATTTGAAAATTGGGGAAAGGACACGCATAATTATGATAATTATAGCAAACATGTCCATAGCAATATAAAGAATCACTACGCCTTCTTTATTATCACAAGAACTCTTGACATAGTTTGATTGTTACCACAAGAACTCTTGACATAGTTTGATTGTTACCACAAGAACTCTTGACTTGTTTGACGAGTTCAACAAAAAGAGGCTGAATTTCGGCTTCATTTTCTTCTTTCAGTAATTTCTTGACATTCCCCACCGATTTGACTTCATCTACAAAGGCCAAAAAAAGGATCAATTCCTTCACATCAAACAGTAGAGGCTTCTCCGGATCTCCAAGAGTCCAAGCTAGATGTAGGAATTGTAAAATTATAATGGCAAAGTAGTGACTTTTCGGTTTAACCATCGAGCTTATTACGACCTCTATCAATTTTCGAAATACATTCGAAGTAATTTCCTTGAGGGGTGCTTATTAATGGGCTAAGGGAGTGAAGAAAAGTTAAGAAAGCCATATCTTTTTACTAAACAAGAAGAATAACGAGGTGAAGACGAATTTGGGCTTTTTGCTGAAGAAGAAGAACAAAGAGGCGAAGAAGAATTTAGGCTTTTTGCTGAAGAAGAAGAAATAAAGGGATTTTCTTTGCAAGCTTGGATGAAATTTTACGTAGAAAAATTAGGAAAGGCTTAGGTTTATACTAATAAAAATATTTTTTTAAATGTTTTGGGATTAGGGGTTTATTTTTTTAAACGAAATATAAAAATTTCTCATATTGCTAATTTTTTCTGTTGGAATGACTATTTCCTTAAACATTAATATTAAAACTAATACAACGTAAGAAACAAAATCTGAATATACAAGTAAAGAAAATATAAAAATTCCCCCAAAGAAAAAATTAAGGAAAAACACATCGACAGCCCCTTTTACTTGTCCGGACTTTTCACTTAGATACTCCAACTTCGACCTGTCCCACTGAAACACTTTAACATCTATATATTACTGTGTCACTTAAACACTAAAATCTAACAGGGTACATAGCGTGTGAAACACTACTGTTGAGCACGTCAGTGTATAAATAAAGCTGACCTGGACACATTCCAACAGTATAAAAGGTCGTCGTCTTTATTTTATCTCTTTTCCACCATTTTTATTTCCCCAACATAAACCCTAATTCTTCTATTCCTTATTTCTTCATCCTTTACTCAAAATCAGATGTCTTTTCAAATTTCTACCATAATTTCTTTCTTAAATTTCTTGAGCTAGTTAGTGTCCCGCTTACAATTAATTTGAAATGTCTTTTCTTTCCTCCTCTTAACCCGTTGGCGTACATTATACAATGTCAAACTTCACTCAAACTTTTGATTGTTGTCGTTGTGGTCGACTTTGTAAGGTTAAAATTTCATGGATTTCAACTAATCCGGTAAGGAGCTTCCTTACTTGTAAGATCGACAAAGTAAGTAATCAATTTTTTCTTTCAAATTTAGATTAAGCTCAGATTTAACCATAAGTGGATTTTAATTTATTTTTTCCGGTAAATTGGTTTTGATTATTGAAGTGCAAAGGAGATTGTAATTACTTTAGGTGATTTGATAACCCATTTTTCGAGGAAGCTAATAGAATTATTTGGGATTTGTTGAACAAAATCAAGGCATTTGATAAAGAAAGATATCGAGCAAGGAAAATGGCAAAGAAGATGATTTTATCTATTATTCTAGTGGCCTTAATTAGTTTGATTTGTTGTTATTCATGTAGATGTTGATTATGTTTTGGTTGGTTTAGACTGAAAAATTGTAGCCACGAAAGTGAAAGTTTTAGTATGAACTAAAAGTTTTTTTGTTGTATGAATTTTAGCCATGAAAGTAAAATTATAGCCATGTTGATTAATTTTTCGTTGGTTTGGACTCAATGTAATGAAAGTGAAGTGTTCTTATAAATTGAAAGTGTTGGCTTTTCCATTTGCAACTGTTAATTAAGGCATAATTACGATTAAACACAACTTGCATTGCACATTGACATAACTTTAAAATATGTGACATGATTGTCCAAAACAAAGCACAAAAAATTGCGCACTTGACTGGGAAATTCAACCTGTCTAAATCCGAGTAAATCAGTTTAAACCAATGCACATTCCAAATCACCTAACAGTTCTAATGTCCAAAAATAACTACATAATCCTAACATTTCTAAAGTCCACTTGAAGATGCAATCTTGAGTAGCTCCAGCTGAAATAGATGGACCTCCATTCATGATTGTCCTATTTGCACACATCAACTGCAGTTGTGATGTACTGATAGCTACTACTCCATTCTACTTTAAACCTAGAGCCCTAAAGCTATGATCAAGTGACATTTCAGTGGAACTAGTCACTCTAGTCCCATGGTTCACTACCCTTTTAGATGAAGTACGATGCTGTATAAATAGCAGGTCACAAACAGTCATTAAAACTAGCAAAGATAAATGTGATAACAACTAGGAAAAAAAAAACTTTAACATAAAATGTTTCTTACATTTAGGGTTGTTCTCCCTGTGTTAGGATTTGTGTAGCATCCATAGCCAACAGATTTTCTTAGATATTTTTTGTTGGGCAGCATTTTTATTTCTACTTCCAGCAGCATTAGACCTTGGAGCAGTTTGTGGGGGTGCATCTGAAAACACACCTCTTGTAGGTCATATAGGTCCTCCTGCTGAAGTAGATGAACTGCCAGCCCCTACCTCTTCCCCTGCCTCTTCCTCTATTTCTTCCACCTGGTGGTTTTCTTAATTGTTACAGTAGCTCCAGTATCATCATATATTGAGCTTCTTTGTGTTGACTGGCTTGCTTGAGTAGGCTGACTTGACTGAGTTGGTTGGCTACTTGATGCTCCAGCACCACTCTAATAGTGCAAAAAATAGCAAGTTAACATAAGTTAATTTAAGTGAAATAAAATTAAAAAAGAAAGAGTTATTACCCTGGTTGTAGATCCAGATCTGTTGTGGCCTATTTGGTGACATTTTAAACATGTCATCTTCACTCCCTTCTTTTACAGCTTGCCCCATTTCTTCTTGGGCTCCTCCTTGTGTTTCCTTCTATTTTTCTTGGGTCTACCAACCATAGGCTTTGAGGATGTGGTTCAATAATTGGATGGTCTCCTACTGTAGTTTATTCAGGTTGGGAATTGGTTGAATGAAATGTTCATAAGCCTTGAGAAATGTGGCCTTTCTGTACCAGTGCTCTACATGTTCCTCTGGGTGGTTAAGAAAGTAGTATGCACACACAACATGTGGACAAGGGATGCCCCTAAGTCTCCATAATTAACAACTTCAATCCTTTCCCCTTAAGTGAACAGTAAACCTTATCTTGTCATCTAGGACCTCAAACCCATTGTCTCCATTCAACACAACTTCACATTCTCTAGCATGTTCCTTTCTTTCATCAAGTGCTAACCTAGCCATATGAGTTATGTCATTTATCCAACCAGCAACAAACCTAAACATGTCAACTTTCCTTCCCATAATTTTATGCCTAATATCCTCTAACATTGTAATAATACTCTTATGCCTAGCTTCCAAAATCTAGGAGTTGAAGGTCCCACACATATTGTTCTCTACTATGTCATACTTAGAATGCTCTTTAAAAAATTATCTGCACCATACCTCTCTTGGATACTTCATCAAATAATGCAGTCCAAATGGAGGATGATTAGCCAAGCTAAGGAGTTATTGGACCTTCATCAATCTTGGTTGATAGCTTGGGGAGAATGCTTTGGAGAACATTTGTCGGGCAGCATGCCAAGATACACGGTGGTTAGCATTGGAGAAGATGGGCTGATTGATGTATGTTGAGACCGAGACTTGGAGAAGTCAACGAGCTACTCAACGAGCTCATTCTTGGGCGTTGGAGAGCTTAGTATTTCAGGCAGATTTTTGGTGCTCTCAACGAGCACCTTAACGAGCTCCTACTTGTTATTCTACATAGAAAATCTTAGTTAGGTGAATGACACTTTATTGACCCTGCATGGTCGCTTTAAAAATAGCCAGCATGTAGCTTTTACGTTAACATTAAAGGCAGCTTATCTACACCTATATAAGCATGCCTTAGTCTTTTATTTCATTCAACCATGCGTTTTGTTTTTGAGCATGATTGTAATTCTGATTTTGAAAGTATGCTTATTGAAATGGACACTATTGATGAAGTTACACTAGGAAACACTTTTCTTTACTATTTGTTTGCCTATGATGAGAGTCATGAGGGTGTTAGTAGTTCTTGTGATAATGATGAAAATTCTTATTGTTACACATGTCGTGATGCTTTTGCTTACTCTAGGATAGATGATGGCAAATATTCGTATCTCATGACTCAGGCTTCTCTGATATACTATTGTTTTTATTGGATACATTCTTGTTCCTATAGCTAGTTATTACAATATGAGTTTCTTGAGACATGTGTTATGTTTGATGTGTTGACCTCGTTGGTTTTTGACCCCGAAATTATTCTTAAAAGAGGTAACTTGTTTGACTTAATAGTTTTGGGGTGGGCTGGTACAATATTCCCAAATTTAGGTAACTTGTTTGACTTAATGGTTTTGGGGTGGGCTGGTACAATATTCCCAAATTTAGGTTCGAGATGTCCTATTTGTGTTGTGCTTAGCCATGGAAAGCATTATGTGTGCTTTAAATTAGTGAAAGAAGTGGAGAGTTGTAGGAAAGATACTCCTTGAAAGTTATTGTGGTATGCGACTTTAACTTGTAGACTCCACGAGGACGGTATATTTTCTTGGCTCATGCTTATATTTGGACTTTCTAAAGCCATGAAGGTTAGTATAATCGTCTTTGAACAGTTTGGTGGCATTCTTGTGCCATATCATGGTTATGTGATTGTCAGGCTACTTAGCTATTTCCTAGTTAAGAGTTGGGAGATATCTACACTCATTCATGTGTATGTTTTACAGGAATCAGATTCGAGGATGAATCCTTTTCGAGAGAAGGAGAATGATGTTGATGTAATCCATAGAGGTGAGACCTTGATGATGAGAAATAGATGTCGTGATTTGATGCTGGTTTGATTTCGAGGACAAAATCCTTCAAGAAGGGGAGGATGATGCAGTCTAAATGGAGGATGATTCTAAGAGCCGAGGTAAGGAGTTAGACCTTCATCAATCTTGGATGATAGTTTAGGGATGATGCTTTGAGAACATCTGTCGGGGAATCATGTTAAAGTCGACAAGAGACACGATGGTTAGCACTGGAGAAGAAGGGACGATTGATGTATATTGAGACTGAGACTTGGAGAAGTCAACGAGCTCATTCTTGGGCATTAGAGAGCTTAGTATTTCAGGCAGATTTTTGGTGCTCTCAACAAGCACCTCAACGAGCTCCTACTTGTTATTTTACGTAGACAGTCTTAGTTAGGTGAATGGCACTTTATTGGCCCTGCGTGGTCACTTTTAAACTAGCCAGCATGTGGCTTTTACGTTAATATTATACGCAGCTTATCTACGCCTATGTAAGCATGCCTTAGTCTTTTATTTCATTCAGCACCTTACATCAATTACAAAAACAAATGCAGCTTTTTGCTAAACCTATTACATGTTGAAAAAATTGTTCTTTTTGCGTAGAATTGAATAGAACTTGTTCCTTTCGATTGATCAAGCAATTTCCAAGTCCTTAGTTGTCTTGAAGGTTGTTTGGATAGCATAGGTTCTCCTTGGCTTCATAAGAAGGTAAGTAGACTAGTTCCTACTTGCAATTCTTGGTAGATCATTGAGTGTCTATCTTTTTATCTTGTTTCTTATTTTTCCTAGATTATATTGCATCATCAAATCATCCCCAATTTTCTTTGGACCAAGTCTTTTCATAGCTGCCAGCTCTTTGTTGTATTTTGTCACATAGCTAGCTTTAGCCACTTTCTAAAATTGCTTCCTCCTCTCATCACCTCTCCAATCTTTGGACCAGTTTGACCATATGTGCCTTGCACACATTCTTTGCTCAATAGAGGTAACAATTCTTTTACACTTGGAACAATTCCCTAAAAAATAATAAATATCAATTAATTATGTAGCAAAAATAATGAAATTTCAGTTTGTTATATAGCAAAAATAATGAAATAAAAGAACATGTATAAGAATTGGAGAGTTAGTACCTTTTGCATATCAGACATCACTGTTAGACCTTTTCTCTTTCCAAGCTGGAGATCCTCTATTAAGTGGTTCAAGAACCAACTCCATGAATGTTTGGTCTCATGATGCACAACATCCCATGTAATGGGATACATCTGTTGGTTTCCATTTCTATCAACAGCAACTAACAATTCCCCCTTGCAGGACCTTTTCAAGTAACATCCATCAAAGCCAGTTATTTTCCTACAACCTTCTATCCAACCTTTCTTGACAGAATCAAAGCACACATAGAAATACTCAAATAAATTTTTGCCTGGTTCGGATTCCCTGTCAATTTTATCCAACAGGAGCTACCAAGATTTGAGGTTTTAATGCTTTCTGCATAATCACACAATCTAGCAAATTCCTCTTTCTAATCACCCATGAATTTTCTAAGAACCAGTTGCTGTGCCTTATAAGCAATGGTTCTACCAATGTACAACCCTAACTTCTCCCTAACCCTATCTTGAATCTCTCAGTCTCTCATAAGGTGCAACAACAATTCTAAATTTGTTGGCCAGAAACTTGGAATTAAACAGTTTGTTAGTGTTCATGGGTTGACACTTGTGGACAGGGATGTATTTTTGAATTTTGAAATCACATGAGTCCCTGTCAACACTTACAAAAAGCTTCCTAATATGAGGCTAGAGATTTCTATATTTCATATACGTTTGCCTTGTGTAGATGCTTCAATTTGTTAGTACTTTGAACAGAATTGCGTATATTTGGTGTGTTTCATGTTGTAGGAATTACTTGGATGATATGAGGTGTTCATGGAGCAAAGTTTAGTGAAAATAAGGGTTTTGAAGTCTGAGTAGAAGCCCGAGGGTTGAGCGAACGAAGGCGTGGACGAAAAATGATAAAAATTAGAAGAACAGTAAATTATGCCTGCCGCACTGTGCTGCGCGCCGCATAGCGCAATGTGACAGGGTCAAAATTCAAAGAATTGAAATTTTGAAAAACCTACAGAAAAAGACCTACCGCACCACGCGGCGTGGTAGGATTAATTTCCTGACTTGTTGATTCTGAATTTATTTGGGACTTCCGAGTTATGTGGGTGTATGTGGACGATATAAAAGCCCTAAAACACGCCCAAAAACAACACTTTTGACCTATTCTATATCAAAAGGAGGCAAGGAAGAGATGAGATAAAGATTCAAGGCTCTACTTCATCCATCTTTCCATCTTATCATACATATAGTTATTTTTTGTCTTGGAATATGACTATGAGTAGCTGAATCACACATTCTAATGTTGATTAACCCACTCTACATACTTGTGTGATGATAATTGTTGTGTTATTAATGAACTTTGTTAATTCCTCCTATCTATGTAGTTTACGAATTATTTGCTATTAATTGGTAGGATCCCTAATTAATTGTCCCCTTTATCCTTTTGATTACTAGGAATAGATTCATGAGTTAGAGTTAAAAACACAACAGTATTTCAACCTAAAATAAAGGTATTGCTTAGGTTGTCAAAATGGTGAATTAGAAATATTGATCCTTATTGTGAACCATAAGTGTAGTCCTCCTTATCTTTATTAGTTAATTGGTATAGTTAATTAATGAAAGTTATAATTACTAAACGGGAGTGGGTAGTTGTAAAGTTGGAGCACCTGTTCAATAGGAAGAGCTAGGGTGACTTGTTAGGACAATACTTTAGCACAAGTAAGGAGTTTGGGAAATCAATACTAGGCTTTCCATCTCTTGAATCAAATCTATCTTTCTATACTTGTTATTTACTTTGTTGTTTAGTAGTGTTAGTATAAACTCCACCAAAGATATAACACTCACGAAGTTGATTGGGTAGAAAACTTTGCTAGATTAACTTCTAGGAGTCGTGTTCTCTATGGAATTTGACCTTGGGACTTTAAGTATCGAGCTATATTTTTCACGATCGCTTAGTCCCTTTTATAGGACGTAGTTGGGTTTGATCAAATTTTGACGCCGCTGCCAGGGAACACGGTGTATTTCTAGCTTTTATGATAGCTGAGTCATTAATTCAATTAAATTCGCCTCTGTACATATTCTTTTAGTTTAAAAAAATATGGCATCAGGAAGTTTCATGTGGCTAGGTGATGATTCATCTTATATGTGTAGTATGTGTGGTAATCAAGATGCTCATTATTATGGTTGTGCTAATACATCTCATTCATCCCCAAGCCCCTATTATGGCTATACTTTTTCTCTTATGATAATAGAAGGTGCGGTGGAGTGGACGATGATGAAGACGAATACGAAGCTGAATTGAAGAAGATCTGGGACAGACATAAAGCACAATAATGCCGCATAGAAGCTTAAGTAAATCAGTTGGCTGCATTATTGAGAATTCCACAACCTAGCTAAGAACACATGGAATTAGAAGAAGAAATCATGGTTATAGTTGAAGATCTAAAATGTGAATTTCCATTGGAGGAGATAAGGGTTGAAAGCCAATCATCTAGCCATATGGTGTGGGAAGATGCTGATGATGAAGATGTAGTACTAGAGTCGGACAATAAAATTGAAGCTGAAATTCTAGTGTACTCTAAGTCATGCCAGAAAGAGGATGTGAGTAACAAATCAAAGTGTGAGCGGGTCGAAGAGTTGAAGGATGACCTACATTAATTTTAGAATAGGACATGGAAATTGATCCTTCTGAGCCGATTGAAGAGTTGAAGGATGAAGTGTATGATGCTTACACTCTCGAATTTGTGATGCCGTCTAGGCACGACAAAAATCCTCGTTTGAAGGCTAGTGAATACAACATGTTATATTTGGTGCTTCGCCAAGAGTATAGCAAAAAATTTGGGGATAATCCTAAGTTAGCAGCAACATGCAGAAGGAGATACTTAATTTTTGGCATGTAAGAACTTGTGCAACCTTAACAGCATAGTCGAAGAGTTGAGTTACAATTGTTGAGGCGATTCATAAGCTCAAGTTGGAGGAAAAAGTATTGACTCTGGGTTACGTCGTGCCAAGACATTAAATAAGGTGCTTCTCAGGAGGCAACCCGTGATTGTAATTGTATACAATTTAAAAAATAAAAATATATATAAAAAAGTCATCTTTTGAAGGATATTACTTGGTGTGTTTCTTTATTTTGTAGGTCTCGATTGGTTTGGAGTCCTAGTGTGAGGTGTCTGCAAACCCGTCATGCATGAAGATGAAGTCCTGCTATGGGGGAAGTCTTAGTACCTCGTGCCCTAAGAAAGTTCCCAAGGATGTTCTTCGAGCATAGAGCCCTAGAGAGTTTCTCTATCACCCTTAGTTTTATTTTTAATGCATTGAGAGCAATGCATAATTTTGAGTGTGGGGTGGGGGATTCTTCTTATTTGCGTTAATAATCCCCCTTTGTTTTTCTTTGTGCATTTATTCTTTCAAAAGGAAGCAGTTTGAACCGGGTATACGTAATTTTTTTTAGGATTAGGCTGTAGTAAATGGATGGAAGAGTCTTAGCTCCACTTTGACTAGTTTTATATAGATACTTGATTTGGGGTAGGTGAACTTCATGCATGTATTCTGTCAGGATCTATTTGCCTTGAGAAACATGGAGTGTATTATTTGAGACCTATGATCATGATGTTGACTCTAGATTTGCTTGATAGTTTGCTTGTGTTTGCTTGATAGTTTGCTAGTGTTTGCTTTGTTTGAGAGCGCGAATTGAGTCGTTTTGAGTAGATTATGTGCCACGTGTGAGTGAGGATTTTTATTTCTCCATGTTTAATACTTGAAGTCTAGAACTTGCCCGGGGGGTGTGCAAAGCGAAATGACAAGTTTGCTCGGTTAGGAAATGATATAGGTATTCCTTTCATAGCCAATTTATTTGAAGCCTCAGAATTAGATATTTTCCATGAAACTTTGACCTTAGCTAACACTTTTGAGCCTGTAGCATTTTCTTTCATAGCCATTGTGATTTCTGTTTCTTGTGCTAAATACCTTTGAGTTTTACTTGTGGTGTTATGAGCCTAAAATGCTAGTTAATGGAGTGGAAAAATTGTGATTATTGGAGAAGACAAAAGGTGCATATGAGGAGGCTATTGGAGGGATTTACTTAAAAAAAAGAATAAAAAACTGAAAGCTTAAAGTATTGTGCAATAATTGAAATATGAAAAATAATAGAATTGTGTTTGAAACAACAACAACTACAACATACCCAGTATACTCCCACAAGTGGGGTCTGGGGAGGGTGAGATATACGCAGACCATACACCCACTGAGGTGGAGAGGCTGTTTCTGATAGACCCTCGACTCAAGAAATAATAATCCAACAACATACTAGCAAAAATAAGATGAACTACCCACGATAAAGAAAATACTGACAAAAAACTTACTGGTAGCTAAAGAAACAGACAACAATGTAAATAGTACAGAGGCAAAAATAGTAAATAAAGTATCTAAATACTACAAATGGCAGTAAGACAGGCTCTCACGGCTACTACTTAACGTTCTATCTTAATCTTCGACCTCCACGCTTTCCTATCAATGGTCATGTCCTCGATGATCTGGAGGTGAGCCATGTCCTGCCGAATCACCTCACCCCAGTTCTTCTTTGGTCTACCTCTACCTCGACGCAAATCCAACACTGCCAATCTCTCACACCTCCTCACTGGAGCATCTGTGCTCCTTCTTCTCACATGCCCGAACCATCTCAGCCTTGCTTTGTGCATCTTATCCGCGACTGCGGCTACTCCAACGTAGTCACGAATGGACTCATTCTTAATCTTATCCATCCTCGTATGACCACACACCCATCTAAGCATTCTCATCTCTGCTACACTCATCTTCTGGATGTGTGACATCTTGACTGGCCAACATTCCACTCCGTACAACATAGCAGGCCTAACAACCGCTCTATAGAATTGTGTTTGAAAGAAAGAAAAAAAAGTGAGTAGTCTTTATCATTAGCTCCTACCTTGAATGTTGGTAAATGTTGACTCTGTGCGAGTAAAAGAAAGATTGGTTGGGAGAAAAAATGCTTGAATTAAATGTGGTGTATTAAATTTCTTGGGGTGGTTGGTCCATATTACCTATATGTCTCCTACCCATCCCATTGCCTACATTACAACCTAAAGAATTCCTAATTGATCTTAGCTGCGTAGATGGACATTAGTCGAGTTCTACACTAAGGGCAAGCCTATGATATGTCTTAAGTTGCATGTGAGTTTTTTTTTTAGTATGAGGGTTTCATCTTTAAGTGAACTTTTTGTTCACGTTCATTCTCTTGTATGAATACCTTCTCTAAACTTTGATTTGATTATGAGGGCACATGATTTACAAGAAGCGAGCTCCTTTATAAGTCTCTTGAATAGAGTGAGTACTTGCATGACTTACTGTGTGAGTTTGGAATTGATGTGGGATTGAGAAATTGAATTGATGCACTTGGTTGATGTTAAATATTCTTGGCATCGATTTTGTGTGAATAAAGCGTGATTAGTGCATATGCAACTTATTAATTGCTTATATAAACCCAAGTCATTGTGTGACTTATTTTGGTATTTCTTGAGTTCAAGGTATAAGTTGCTTGAGGACGAGCAAAGGTTTAAGTGTGAGTTGTTGATACGATGCTAAATATTGCTATATTTCATGTACGTTTGCGTCGTGCAGAGGCTTCGACTTGTGATATTTGTCAATACTTTGAACGGAATTGCGCTTATTTGGTGTGTTTCATATTGTAGGAATTATATTTATGATATGAGAAGTTCATGGAGCAACGTTTAGTGAAAACAAGAGTTTTGAAGTCTGATTAGAAGCCCGAGGGTTGAGCAAACGAAGGCGTGGATGAAAAGTGATAAAAAATACAAGAATAGTAAATTTAGTCTGCCACACCATGCTGGGCCCCGCATAGCGCAAGGCGACAGGGTCGAAATTCAGAGAATTGGAATTTTGAAAAACCTACAGAAAAAGCCCTACCGCACCGCACAGTGCGGCGCGATAGGTTTAATTTCTTGACTTGTTGATTCTGAGTTTATTTTGGATTCCCGGGTTATGTGGGTCTATAGAGACGATATAGACGCCCTAAAACACGTCCCAAAACATAACTTTTAACCTATTCTACATCAAAATAAGGCAAGGAAGAGAGGAGATCAAGATTGAAGGCTCTACTTTATCAATCTTTCCATCTTATTGTGATTTTTACATACTTATTATTATTTCTTGTCTGGGAATATGACTTTGAGTGGCTAAATAACCTATTCTAGTGTTGATTGACCCACTCCACATACTTGTGTGATGATAATTATTGTGTTATTAATGAACAATGTTAATTCCTCCTATCTATGTTGTTTACGAATTGTTTGCTATTACTTGGTAGGATCCCCAATTAATTATCCCCTTTATCTTTATGATTACTAGGAATAGATTCATGAGTTAGGGATAAACACATAGCAGTATTTCAATCTAAAATAAAGGCATTACTTAGGTTATCAAAATGGTGAATTAGGAATATTGATCCTTACTATGAATCATAAGTGTAGTCCTCCTTATCTTTATTAGTTAATTGGAATAATTAATTAATGAAAGTTACAATTACTTAACGGAAAAAGGTTGTTGTAAAATTGGAGCACTTGTTCAATAGGAAGAGTTAGGGAGAATTGTTCGCACAACACTTTAGCACAAGTGAGAAGTTGGGGAGATCAATACTAGGCTTTTCATCTCTTGAATCAAATCTATCTTTCTATAAACTCCACCAAAGATATAATACTTATGAAGTTGATTGGGTATATAACTTGGCTAGATTAACTGCTAGGAGTCGTGTTCTCTATGAGATTCGACATCGGGACTTTAAGTATCGAGTTATATTTTCCGCGACCACTTAGTTCCTTGTATCAGACGTAGTTGGGTATGACCCCTCCCGCTTGCAATTCATTGCAGTACACTTAACCCTCACTCTGTTTTGTTCATTAGGCCTAAGCTTCACCTGAACTTAGTTCTCAATTGTATAATCTGCCACTTCTTTTATAAACTGTACAACATGTTCAAATATCATCCAGTTCAAATATGGCAACCTGACAATCTGTGTCATATCTGACTTTAGAACTCTTCGTTCTACTTGGAAAGTGAATATCCTCCTCAAACTCTGGATCTAACTCTTCATCACTGTCATCACTCTAAACATCAGATCTATTAATAAAATCCTCATCTCCCTAGCCTTCCTACATATCTACCTCTGTTGTCCTTACCAATATCTTTAAAATCTTTATCAATATCAGCTTCCTCAATAGGCACCCCAGCCGTTTCAGGTTGTTTTTTCCTTTTACATGCCCTGTTTCTCTTTCTCCTTTCATTTCTGAGTGCCATTAATTCCTTATCACAATCTGTGTCATCCTCATCAAGTATGTTATCCTGATCTGACTCACTACTAGCCACTTCCACCTCATCACCACTAGCATCTTCCCAAACAGCTCCTTCACCACCAGTAAGAGGAAGATCCTCTTCACCACCAGTAGGATGAAGATCTTCTTCACCACCAGTAGGAGGAATGACAAAATCAGGAGGCTGTGGTTCTAGTTCATGGCTAGTAGATGAAGGTTCGAGTAGATAAAAGGTTAAAATGAAAAAAATTAACAGGGATCGTTTAATTTAACCTTTATCGGGTTATTTGAGTGGGTCTTATGTGGACATATTTCCACATGGCTAACACTAGTTGGCAAAATAATACACGTAAGCAACGATTATATACACGAGCGTAAGTTAATAGACAGCTTTAAATTTTAGTGTTTAAGTGACACGGTAATATAGATGTTAAAGTGTTTAAGTGGGACGTGCTGGAGTTGGAGTGTCTAAGTGAAAAATCCGGACAAGTTAAAGGAGCTGTCAATGTGTTTTGCCAAGAAAAAAAGTTAATGAAACAGGGGTTACCCTTTAGAAAGTGCATTCCATATTGTGAAAAAATGTAGAAAATATTTTATTTTTATATTTCCCGAGGTTTAAGGCATTTTGTAAAGCATAGAGTCAGCTAGGCCTGGTGCCTAGTGACACATTTTATTAATAATTAATCAAAAAAACAATGTCTTTACCATGCGAATGAAATATGAAATTGTAAAACTACAATGTAATCTAGGTAGAGATAAATTAACAATATGTCTAACTGCTGCATCTATCCCTTTGGAATGAGCATCATATGACACTAATACCACCAATCGAGACAAATTTAACGCCTTGACAATGTGCTTCACAAAACTAACACTACTAGCTATTACCAAAAATAAATAGATAATTAAATAATTATTTACCCAAGTAATTTAATTGATAAATAAAATTTGATTTTCATTTCTTGTATATATGTAGGAAATGTGCCTTTGGAGACGCTGCTAAATATATTTCATAAGGCTTTTTCTTTTGAAGCAAAGGTCACTAAGCAGGGCGCTTAGTGACTATTTTTGTATTAATAATAAAAACTTCAAAAAAAGAAGAGTACATGTAAGGAGGGCTAGGCTTTACCTTACAATTCCTAATGAAGCATGTCCTCCACTATCTAAGAACTATGTAAAAAATAAGAACTCGAAATAATTAAAAATAAGACAACCATCATAGAGCTTATAATATACTCTATGATGATATTACATAAGTGAATACTAAAATAATATAAAATAATACAATCATGTAGGAATGCCTCCTTCTTCATGCTAGTGACTTGAAGTAATGTTTGTAGCCTACTCAAATTTTGAAAACTATCTTGCTCCTCTTGAACAATCAACTTGCTTTCCCAATTATCCAAAAAAACTCATCAATACTTATATGATTTAACCATATTTTTTGCAAACCTTGGAAGATTTCTTCTACATGTAGCCGAGGTACCATCACTTATTTGTCTTCTGTGTGCCTTCTTCTTGGGTTTCCTTGGGGAGATGTCTGCTGCCCAGGCAGCCCTCTCTAGCATCATCAAGCAAGGATTATGCATATTCCTCCGAATCATCCCAATGTCATACTCCTTGCTTTCTTCTTCAGCTCTATGATGTGGAACCAAAGGATTTGGGTCGAATTGCGTTTCAACCAATGGATCTAACCATGACCCCCTCAACTTCTTTTGGCTTGTATTTACCGAGCTAAGATTAGCCAAATGAGAAGGAACAAATTCTGGGGCAGTAGCTTTCAAACTACTACTTGGAGATTTTTGTATATCCTGTTCTTCTTCATCCACCATGTCAGCCCATTTTCTGGCACTTGTTGCACCTTCTTGCTCCTTTACAGAGGTTACCTCATTAGTAGAGTTAGCTAGTGAGATAAAAAAATTACCTTTTATTTCCAATGGAGTATTACCTGTTTAGATGAGCTGCTGCCTAGATTCATCTTCACGTTCTCCACAGAACTTCAAAGTCTTTTGAACAATCCCTTGAATAGGGTGAACCATGCTAGCCACCTGAGTAGTCTTTAATAGCTTCCCCACAGAAGGGTCTACAATGAACTTACTGTTTTTATCTTTAATTAAAGCCACTTATAATGCATCATATTTTTCCTCTCATGAATAGTTAGTTGAATCACCTCCAGCAAATTCAACTACATGAATACCAAGATCTTCTTCAACATTATTAGCGCATTATGGTCCCCAAGAATACGACTTCTCGCATTTTCCTCCAACGTGTCGCCAAAAATATCTCTAACAAAGTCTGCAACTTTCTCACTACCCAACTCAGCAGAAACACCTTTACACATAAGCTCTAGTTACGAAGATGGAATTAAAGAAATCCCAACCTGCTCCGCTGCATCAAGACTTATACTCTGTGAAGGTATTGTTTGTGCAGATTTGTTCTTAGTCAAAATATTGTTTTGTCTGCCCGTTCATCTATCAACGCAAAAGGTTGATGCGTTTCAACAATTGCAGCAGTACTATGAACTTCTCGTCCAAAAAAACCACCCTCATCTTTCAATTTCTTATTTATAGGCTTCTTGTTAGACTGCATTTTATTTCCCAATGAAGAATTTTTTACAGCAGCAGACTTGGAGGACGTCAAACCAACCTGAGCAATCATTGCACCAGCGTTGTTTGAATTTTTCCGCTGCTTTCCATGACTCAGACCCTCAGCTTTCATTGGAGCAGTAGGAAGAACAGTTCCATCCTTCATATGTATCTGCAATGTTGGAACAATAGGAAGAAAAGTCCCATGCTTTGTAGCTGCTGCACTTTTAACATTTCCTTTAGTCATATTTTTTGCCCCTTTCTCTTCCAAAATAATGTCATGTTTTGCAGTTTCCTATTCCCTATTATCATCCTTCAAAATCGCAAAGCCATTCTTGATTTGAAAAACATTAACAGGTGCTTGTATTTTTACATTTTTTCTAGGCATGATCCGCTTAATTCCATCAGCTGAGACCTGATGTAAAAGCCGCTGGGATTCATGATGTTTACCTCTTTTTTTGGACGATGCCACCTGCCAATCGTATGGGCATGCTTTCAACTTTGATTCCTGCTGCAACGCAGACTTAGAAGTACACCTAAGCTCCTTACAACTCACCAGCTGCTAATTAGCATAAGTTGGAACAGCAGGAGGAACCGTTTCTCCCTGCATAACTGAAGAAACAGGTTGTTGCTGCAAATCAAGCTGCAACACATAATTAGGAGCAGCCCTATTGAAAGATGATTTTGAAGATGACAAAGGACCTGGTTCTATGTGCACTAGTAAAAGGTTCAGAGTTGACGAAGAAGACCTGGCTGTTCAAGGTGATATTCGAGTTCGAGTCAAAGAAGGAAAAAGGGAACAGCTGGAGTTGAATTCTCAATCCAAGTAGAAGAAGGAAAAGCTTTCAAGGCGGTGCCAGAGGAGATGTTCTTTCCTATGCGAAGAAGGATTGAAGACTTAGACAAAACAACTTAGGTTTCATATAAGCCAATATGGGTAAACCTTATTGGAAATTGATTCCAAACAGAAAAAGGAGTTCTAAGTTAACTATGGAAAAGGCTTTCCATGAACTCTATAAATACAAAGTTATTTTGACCTAATTAGTTTACGCACTCAAAAAATCTCAACAGAGCATATCGAGAGCAAATTGATCGCGTGAAGTATTGTGTGCAAGAACAGAGACAAGGTGGCAGAACCTGGAGGAGTTCAAGTTTTATAAGGTCTAGTCTGTTGTCTTAATTTTATGTTATAGGCTATAAAGTTGTAATCATTCAACTTAGTTAGAAGCATTATTTTGTGATTACGGTTGGTGAGGTAGTTCCACCTTACAGGTTATAGTGATGCTTGGAAGGTTCTAGGTATTAGTCATAGTGAGGCTAGTTCCTTGATTGCATTGCATTGTAATCTAAAACTTGCTCAGTTTCCTTGAGTGGAAAAGTTTAAGTCCCAAGAGTGTTGTGTCGTGGTTTTTGATCCCTTGAGCAAGGATTTTTCTACGTAAAAATCCCTGTGTTCTTTACGTTTTTGCATTGTTTTAAGCTTCAGAGATAGGTGAAATTTGCAAGGAATCTGGTTCTTTGTAAGTTAGGCGCATAAAGTAAAAGCAAATTTTAAAAGTTGAAAATCGTGTAAGGATAGTCGTACCCCATTTTCGAGCTCGGATCGAGTTCAAAGGTCTGGCTTGACTAAGGTGACTCGTTTGGAACAAGTTTGGACTCACCACCTAATAAATTTATTTAAGGCGTATTAGGTCACCTACGATGTCTAAGTATCTAAATTAAACTCCGGATGGTCATGTCTAGCAGAGATTCTAAGGTAAGAAACCCTTGTGACTCGAGAAGAAGGTGTTAGAGTCCCACGAAAAATGGTTCCTGACCGAATTTATATTGGGATTAAGGCTAAAACATAAAGCATTGAAAAAATCAAAAAGTCAAGGATGCAATTTTAATTTAAGAGAAAACATATCAAAGTAAAGTTTAATTCCAATTATGTTCCAGTTAAAGGACATTTCTAAAAAAAATACAAACTGGGCAGATTCCAAAGTTAGTTTGAAAAAGTTTAAATATTCCTAAATACAATAAATTCTCTAAATGTAGGAACAAGGAGAATTTTAGCGATTTTAGAAATGTTAGCCACTTTAAGCGGTAGTATGACATTAATTGTCAAGTACCATTGCTCGTGTGGCTATTTGTTATAAGATCATTTAATGCATATCGATATTGTGTAGATGTAAAAAAAATAAAAATATGCAAGGATATGGCTATGAGAAATATAAGTGTGTGTGTGTGTGTGTGTGTGTATATATATATACATACAATAGTTTTAAAGAAAGTAGTAATAAATGGTGTATAGGAAAAAGTCATATAATTTTAAAGATTGAAATAAAATTGTAACAATATATGAAAATAAGATACTTAGAATGATTAGTATATTACACAATAAGATAATATATAAGTTTTTAGCTAATAATTTTGAAAAGATAATATAAGTATATAAATTTATAGGACTTGGCCTCCAAAGTCCTTACTCCCTTTTCAAACTATTGGTTAGTTTGTAAGAGATTCAAAAAAATAGTTTGTACTTGCAAAATGGGCTGTGGGTTTTGGAAAAGGTATCTGGCCCGTTTTGGGCTATGCAACATCATCTTATTATAATTTAGAGAAGCAGCCATGCTTTACGTTTGAGATCAGATTTTGTACTCTGCACAAACAGTCTAGAAAACAGGTTATATTTAGAGATTCGCACCTGAAGAGAATGATTCATATTTTATTGCAATATTCAGATATGCTCCAGATTATGATTTTTCCCTAACTTACTAGTTTTTGGATTATGAGCTTTTGAAGAAATAATCGTATTTTCAGACTTTACATTTTTGTAGAAATGGTCCAAATTGCATTTTTAGCCATTTTTGTGATTTTGCAAAAAACATCCCCCTATTACAATCTGAATTTTCACCTGCCCTGTTTGCTAACTTCATATTCTAATACTACTCAACTCCAACTCATTTTCCAACATACTACCGATCACAAATAAATGAGGAAAAGATGAAAGAAAAGGGCTCATGTTTAGCCAATGTAATGTAGCAGCTTTGCTGCATAGTTCCCACTGCTTACGACAGTGTTGTCACCTGTTTAGACAATACACACCAAAGGGAATCCTAACAAATACATTATAGGGTCTATAGGATGATGAATTCATACACAGAAAACAAGAGGAAGGGAGTTTGCCCTGTGTGCACATGTCATGAACTGTCAAATTCATCTTGCCATATGCTTTCTGCCTTCTTATTGAATCCTTTGTAATCAATTGCTAGTTGTAGGAGAAGAAGCTATTTTTTTAATGAATACTTCTCCTGCAAATGAAACTATAGTGGTATAGTCTTTTATGACTATCCAATCTTAAGATACTGCAACCAAAAAGGTTAGTGGTGGCCCTAGCAAGGCCCAAACAATATTACCAAAGCATGTTCATATAATCATAATCATAATCAAACAAGACATGTAATGGATGAACACAGGCACAAACCAATGCCTACATCCCCATATGCCACACGGATGGATTCACTTGTTCTAATATCTAACCTTGGCCACCACAAACAACAATGACAATAGCCAAGTAGAAACTACAGATCCTAACAATGAGCACAAGAACAGGAGAGATACCAAGAGTCCAGTGATATCTTTTCTTTAACCAACAAGACGAACAAGCAACTAAACAATAACAGTAAGCCCTTTTCTCATTGCCTTTGAGAGAGAAGGTTCATTGTATTATTCTACGCTTTTAGAGATGAAATAAAGAGTATATATGGATGAGATGAATAGAGAGTGTTATGTGCCAAAGAGGAGTAGTAGAGTCTGTGTAGGTGTACGAGTAATCTGTGTGGCCCAGAGAGAGGGAGAGAGAATATTGTAGGGAAGAGGTGTAGTATACTGTGTATTAGAGGTGCAGTAGAGCAGTGTCTAAAATGTGTAAGCTGTCAAAAAATAAGAAGAGGGGGTCTATTTATATAGTAGTAAAAAGAGCTGTTATAATTCAAATTTTAAGTGCTAAAGGAAAATGAGTAAAGATATCAATTACTTAAAATCAGGGACAAGATTTAGAGAGAATTCTGTTAATTTTCATATGTTAAGGAAATTATTTTAGCATATAGCTTTCCTAAAGTAGATATAGCTATTTGAAAATTTAAAACAATAAGATATATTCCCTTTTTCAAGCTAAAAATCAGCAAGCAATCCCTGTCTACATTCGACTACATATATATCTAGACGTATGTAGATTTCGCATACATATAGGATGCGGAAAGTTTGAGCAGTCCGATATTCACGCCCATGTCTTCCATACTCGCAAACTCATATATGGTAAGGGAATTTTCAGTTAATCATTCTATTAAGGACTTATAACAGCTTATCAATCGCTCTAAATGTGATATCAGCTTTTGAAATTGTGCAAATCACTTTTGAGAAAAACATAGCTAACCTAGCTTTGCCATGAACTAATTCCTAATATTGTATAAGTTCAATATGGGCAGATCCAAATAAGAAAAAGACACAATCAGATTTCAAACAGGACACTTAAAGACTCAAAACTCAAGGATTAATGACAAGACATGATTTTAATACGAAAGCCGTAACCAATATTCGACTAACTTAATTCTAACCTATCAAACACATAAGCGTAGATCCAAATTAGAGCAAGAAACTAATAGGCATGGATTTTTAATTTTCAGGTAGACAAGTGTGACTTTACACATAATTTCAAGTAAAAAATGAAAAATGGAAAAAGCATTACCCGGAATCGGCATCGGGTCGGGTCGAGGAAGGAAGAACCGGGTCGGGTCTGGCCTATTTCTGCTTTTAATTTGGTTGTACGCAAATCTTCCATACACATCCCATAAGTAAAGGAATCAATCGATTAGGTTCTTGCCTTTTCGAATCCGAAACGAGAGTGAGGGAGAGAAATTTTGTTCCTTTTCCAGCGTAAACGAGACAAGGAAGAGAGAGTGAAGCTGCTGGCATGATTGGTGGCAGAGTGGTGGCATTGTGGTGTATCTGGACGAGGGAGATGGCGAAGGGGGAGAGAGGAGAGGGAGTATGGCGGCGCTAGTTGTTAAAGAGAAAGAGTGAAAATGTCTTTAGGGTTCCGAAATTGGAGGGGCTGTGTATAATTAGAAATCTTAGGTTAAACTGTGGCCATTGGATTGAGGCTTTGAACGACAGAGATGAAGCCACATGTCGTGTGTGAGGGAGTGAGAGTGTATATGTAATATATGTATATAAGTGTATATAAGTGTGTATAGGTATAAAAGTATTATACATTGGGGGTTAATTGGCTACTACTTAACTAAAAAAAAATGCTAATAAAATAATTAAAAAAAATATAGTGAGTAATGAAAATGACTTGGTAAAATATTATTTAGAAAAGTGACAATTTTAAATGAGTTAAAATAATATTAATCAGGTATAAATAATTACAAGCAGGTACGTAAGTATGTTAACTGCAGAGATCATTATAAATTGTGCATGTATTGTGGAAACGACATAAATATATTCACAATTAAATAAATATTATATAAATATGGGATTAAGGATAAGGAATTACACACGTAAATGCATGCCATCTAATGCAATTTTGTTAGAAAATTTTAATATGCATTTTAAAGCTCAATACAACCAATTATGAAAAATGAGGGACAAAATTGGGTTTCAACAGCTGCTCCTCTTTGCCCGGGGATGATGAATGAATCTTCGGGCAAAGATAGTTGACGTAGTAGTCAATTTTATCACGACGGGCGGGTAAAATGCTGGAAAGAAAAATGAGGGTTTTGGGGGTGTTTTGACCGAACTCTGGTCTCTGAATTGTCTACATATCTCAGGTTGTACGAGAATAAGACCGTATGAAGTTCTAGAATGAGATGTCTCCTGTGTGAGTTGTTTACGATGCATAATTTAGGTGTCAAGAGTTAATTTGTCCAAGTATGAGTAGTAAGCACGGTAAATTTGGATGATTCAAACAAATGAACACGATTAGGCACGAAAGCACAATTAACAAACAAGCAAGATTCACACGAGGTAAGAATCAATCAGAAAGAATGCAAACTGCCTTCTCTATAAAGGATTAGACAGATTACTTGTTTGCATAAGGGAGGTTTTGATTTGAGCGGGAATAAATGATTTGATGAAACAACAATAGCATAATTGAAGGGTCTATGCTTTCAAAAAGAGTTTTAGAATGGTGTATCATGCGTATTTGAAAATTTGTGATTGCACAATTTCAGTATAGGGAAATGATTTTAAAGGTAAGTGTGAGAGAGTGAGGAAGGGTTCAAAGGGATTGCTGGAAAGTCGAAGAGTGTCTTGTGGTGATGCCCCATATGGTATCGTGTTTGTTGTCGTAATTACTATTCTGTACCTGCACTCAAAGAAAGATTTGTGAGTTTTGGGGAGAGGGGAACGGTTGATTTGTGTATCCTCCTCATTGTTGTATCTTGGGCCAGTGGATATCGATTTTCACTGAATTTTCAGGGAACCTCAAAATTCTGCCTCCAGTGTCGTCTTGCATCTTTTTGGAATTTTTGAGAGGATCCTCAAAAATTCTACCCCAGTTTATTGCCTTTAATAGATCACCTTATTGTAAATAGTGCCTGCAAAACAAAACATATGTGTATGTCCAATTCTAAGGCAGACGAGCCTAATAGTCATATTCTAAGCCTGACGGGGCTAATAGTCATATTCTAAGCCTGACGTGGCTAGTTGTTATATTTTAAGCATGATGAGGCTAGTCGTCATATTTTAAGCCTGACGAGGCTAGTCGTCATATTTTAAGCCCGATGTGGCTTGTCGTTATATTTTAAGCCCGACGTGGTGAGTCATCACATTTTAAGCCTAACGTAGCTAGTCATCATATTTTAAGCCTGACGAGGCCAATCGTCATATTTTAAGCCTGACGAGGCTAGTCGTCATATTTGAAGCCTGACGTGGTTAGTCGTCATATTTTAAGTCTGACGAGGCTAATCGTCATATATTAAGCCTGACGTTGCTAGTCGTCACATTTTAAGCCTGACGTGGCTAATTGTCATAATTTTAAGCCTAACAAGGCTAGTCGTCATATTTTAAGCCTGACGAGGCTAGTCGTCATATTTAAAGCCTGTCGTCATATTTTAAGCATGACGTGGCTAGTCGTCACATTTTAAGCCGGATGTGGCTAATCGTCATATTTTAAGCCGGACGAGACTAGCCATCATATTTAAAGCCTGACATGGCTAGTCGTCATATTTTAAGCCTGACGAGGCTAATCGTCATATTTTAAGCCTGACGAGGGTAGTCGTCATATTTTAAGCCTGACGAGGCTAAGCGTCGTATTTGAGGTGCCATGTCCAAAAGCTTGAAGTGCATTCCTCTAGTGCATGTCAGGTATTGGAACTGGAGTTATTTATCCTCATATTATTATATTGCCTGCGTGTCTTGTATTTGTAAGAGAAGATCTGCTCTCAAAGAAAAAATTGTTAATTTAAAACAAAGTGGTTGCCTTGCATTGAACACCCAAGAGTCGGCTCAAATCTGCATTTGTCTTTTGAGGTGATATCTTTTAAAATCTTTGTTACCCAATCGATCCTTTGAGGTGATATCTTTTAAAATCTTTGTTACCCAATCGATCATGCGAATACTTCTTCCATTGTAGGTTGAAAACTTTTCGGTGAGTGTATTGGATTGGGAGGATGTCCAGAAAATTGTGCTTATCTTGGCTATGAGAAAATGAAAATTTTATTATAATGAAACCCTGCCCAAGTAGGCTGCTTACATATCTTGTCAATAGAATAATCAAGTCACACGTAGTTCAGGTACAAAGTAGGGGTAAAGGGCAAAAGAGCAGTCAAATGTAGAGATGGTAGATTTTGCATTGTGATGGGTTGCATTCACGTTTTCTCTTCAAATGCCTCGGAGCTATCTTCGATGAATTGCCTTGAACATAGATTGTATTTGCAGCTTGAGGGTTGGAATTGTCATTTTGTTGTTCTTGTTGTACCATTATCTTGCCTTTTTCAATCAAGTTCTGAATTTTATGCTTTAGTGCCGGACATTCTTCAGTGTCATGACCTTGATTGTTCAAATGATACGCACAAGTCTTTGATGGATCGAAGCCCGATCGAGGGATCCATCCACTTCTTGGCTACAATATCCCTTGATCCCGCAGTCTCTTGAAAATATTTGTTAAAGATTTTGCTAGAGGCGTAAAGGTGCGAGGCTTCATCCTTTTTATTTGGTGATGGCTGCGTTGAGCCTGATAAGATTTTTGTTGAAAATTCTGATAGTGGGGAGGTTGTCTTCTCTGTAAGTCAGGAGTAACATGCAACCGTAGATTCTGTTGATTTTGGTTGTATGGTGGTTGGTGCGCAGTCATGGCGACTAACGTGTTGTCCTCTTCATTACTTTGCAAATTCTCATGTGCCTCGGGTTGAAAATGTTGATTAACATAGTGCACTGTTGAACTTCCAACGATCTTCCCTTCTTGAATGCCAATTTCTAGTTCCCTTATTATTCGAATCAGATTAGGAAAGTCGTGTGCCTGAACGCCAAGAAATTTCTCATAGTAAATCTCTTCTTGGATCTGGATGAATGTTGAAACTAACTCTTACTCAGATAAAGAATAGTGTATCTTTGAATCTTCGATTCTCCATCGGGTAGCATATTCTTCAAAATACTTGTGTTGCCTTATTTTGACTTTGTACATCTCGTATAGGCGTACATCCTTTCAGATGTTGAACTTGTATTGCTCCACAAAACCTCGGGCCATATCTTCCCAAATGTGCCATTTTCTGAAATTTTGTTTGGTGTACCAAGTGAGTGCCAACCCAGATAAACTTTGGATGAACAATTGCATTCTGATAGCCTCAATATGTCCAACTCCAATTAATCTACTACAGTAGTCTTTCAAATGATTAAAAGGATTTCCTTCTCCGTTGAAAGTGCTGAATTTTGGAATTTTGTATCCATGCGGTAGCTCAACATATGGATGTAGACACAAATCCTTATACCTCAAACTTTGAATGTTCCTTAAACTCATATATTTTTTTATGACCATTTCCAAATCATGGAGCTTTTCATTCAAACCTTCATCTTCATTTGGTTGGAATTCTTTTCTGGGCCTCTTATGTGGGTATACTGCCAGCTGATTCTGCTTGTCCCTTGCCACAACTTGCATAATAGTAGAATCAAGATCGTCAGATTTGTCTGAAATATCCCTTGAATCTTGTTTTTCTCGATGTCATATGTCTGAGGTTCTGAAGACTTTGTTCCAAAAGTGAATATTTCATCTTGGCTTGTCATCTCAACTTCTTCTTAATGTAGATTCTTTGCCAATTTAGGCGTTCAAATGCTAGGCAACCTTTACTAAGATGGCAAAATATACAAAATAGAGTTAGTACATTGTAAATCTTGAAGCAACATAGCTCATTAAAGTCAGATAGGCAGCTAAGAGGATGTTTAGAAGGCATATGATAGACTGATGCTTGAACTAGACATTATGACAAATGGTATAGAGATTATAAAGGATTGCTTGTGTGCTTTATGTAGCAATCAAGGCAAAGATTTTGGTTGATGAATCATTGATAAGGATGTTTCGATAAACTCTGCAAGGTTAAGGAAAAGGTTGGGTGTTGTATGACCAAAATGGAGGTCGGCTCTTGTCGAACATCAAAGACTACAGTGCAATCATCATTTCCTTTGTAAATCGAGCATGTACCGGTGCATATACATTCTCAAAAGATACTTCATTATTGTCTTTCATGCTTAGTGCCAACCAAATGCTGCATTTCCGAACTTTGCACCAACTTTTCTTATTGCGTAAAATAAAATTTTTATTATAAAAAGACCGAACCCGGTGTGGGCTGCCTATGTACCCTGATACTGACAGGAATCAGGTCAAGCGTAGTTCCAAACACATAAAGAGGAAATCTTAAATACATGTGCCATAAAGCTTGCTAGAAAGTAAAATAAACGTCTCCAAATATTATGCAACTTAGAAGCTCTCTTCTTATATTCAAATGTCTGTCATTAAAATGCTGCCTCTTTGACCTGGTCATTTGCAATTGCTTCGTCATTAGCATTTTCAATCTTGATTTGCCCAGACTTGATCAACTCTTCAATCTTCTCTTTAAAAGCAAAACACTTCTCAATATTATGCCCCGACATGCCTGAATGATAACCACATGATTTTTTCATATATGCTTTCCACGGTTCCTTGTAAATTTTCCTCTCAATAGGGTGCACTACCCCTACATCTTTCAACCTTTCGTACAAACTTGCATATGATCCACCAATGGAAGTGAATTTGCGAGGAGCATCGCGAGAGGAACTCTTGGTGCTATTTGTTGGCTTCTGATAAGAAATTGGGTTAATTGACTGTGAGCAAACTTTAATTGTTGGCATAAAGGTGAGAGGTTGGCACCACCTAAGTTGAGGTTTTCCCTTTGGCACTTTGATAATCTTGCCATTTTCCATTAAACTCTGAATCTCCTTTGATAGAGTAGTGCACTCATTGGTGTCAGGACCTGGTATGTTGGAGTGAAATGCGCAATGTGTGGTTGAATCAAAGTGAGGTGGTAGTGGGGTAAAGACATCCCCAGGTTGCGGCTGCAACATCTCGATAGACTTCAGTTTCTCAAATATAACAACAAGTGGTTCATGAAAAGGAATGATGGTTTGGTTATAGAGAGATAATGGGATATGACTTGGGGTTTTGGCAATGGTAGCTTTCCCTTTCTTTGCATCATTCATATCCTTAGATTGTGCTTCAATCGAATTGTTACCTAAGACCTTTTCATAAATCGGTTCTATAACACTTTTCCTTTTCAACGAGCTATTGCATGTACGGTGGCCGCCATAGGATTTATATCGGTTAATAAAGGCTTCGACCAGGTCACTCCAAGAAGCCCATTTGCTTGTATCTTGTCCTATATACCAAATCAATGTTGATCCTGTAAGTGTCTAAACAAATAACTTTCTCTTGAGTTCATCGTCGTGTTCCATACTTTCTAGTTGGTGCAGATATGCTCCCAAATGTACATAAGGATTTTTAGTTCCATCATACAATGAAAGTTTTGTCACCATGCTGATATCCGATTGTTGCGCGTAAAGCTTTGCAACATTTAGTGGATTCTTCTCACTTCACATCTCCTAATTGCCTCATGCTAACCCTTTGAATGCTCTTTCAACCAATAAATGAATGTGAATTTGGAAAATGCTTAGGATCACTCTCATGTATTGCGGGTGGTGCAATACATGATCAATTCTGCAATCAATTGTTAGACCAATAGGTCTTCAAATTGTTTGTCAAAAAAAAAAAAAATGAAACCGCTTGTCTACAGATCACATGATTTAGCCATGTTTCCAACTTATTGGTCCAAAGTTAGACGATTTATGAAGTAATTAGTCTCCAATATTATAGTTTACTTTTTTGATTTATTATAGAAGGTACTATTTCAATATATTATATTTCTTTTCTATATTGTTATAGTACAACATGCTTATTCCATTGGGAGGAGTATTATAAAATATCACTCCAAATAGGCAACTTTTGCATTGTTTAGCAAAAACACATCTTTTTTTTTTGTAAGACGATATTTTGATTTTCTGTTACATATTTTGAAAGGCACACCCCTCACCCATATATGTTTATAAAACGCAATAATATCTTTTCTTTTTTAGGAAAGGTCATTAAGTAGTGTGTTTAGTGACTAATTTTATTAATAATGAAGAACCTCGAAAAGAAGAGTACAAGTATGGGAGAGTATAAGTACGGGAGGCTAGGCCTTACCTTACAATTCCTAATGAAGCAAAGCCTCAACTAATTAAGAATTATGTAGAAAATAAGAACTGAAAATAATTAAATACATTAGATTCATCATAGAGATTATAATGTACTCGATAATGAAATTACAAAAGTGAATGCTAAGATATTGAAGAAAAATACAATCAAGTAAAAAGGCGTAACCACACACCTCCTACTTCGTACATGTGACTTGAATAATTGCCTGCAACTCCCATTAATTTAGAGCACCATCTTGCGCTTCTTGAAGTATCAAATTCCTCTCCAAATTATAAGAAATACACATCAATGCTTTTATGATTTTACTATATTTTTTTGCAACCCTTTTAGGGTTAGTTGCTATAACAGTGGTATCCTCACTTTTTTGTTCTTTAGTGAGTTTTAGTGTTGGATTTCCTTGGTTAAATGTCTGCTTCCCCCGCTGCCCTCTCCTGCAAGTTAAAGAAGGGAGTGATCATCATCCTTTAAATCCTCTCCAATGTTATACTCCTTACTTTCTTCAACATTTATTTCTTGTGGAACCAAAGGTTTTTGTTTAAATAGGCTAGTCACACTCCTTATTCTCTACAACAAATTGCTAGGCCTTCTTCTTGCTTAGTGACCAATTTTATTAAAAAACAATAATATTGTCTTATAAAAATTAAAAAAAGATGTACTTTCTAAACAATGCAAAACTAGCCTATTCGAATTTTTATTTCAAGTTATTATACAGACCTAATGGAATGAGCACGCTGTACTAATACCACCCTAAAAAATATATAATAAATTGAAATAACACCTTCTAAAGTGAAAGAAAAAAAATAAACTATAACATTGGAGACTAATTGCTACATAAATCTCCAAACTTTGGACCAATAAGTTTGAAACATGGCTAAATCCTTTGATCTCTAGACAAGCAATTTCAATTTTTTCAAGTAAACAATTTGAAGACCTATTGGTCTACCAATCGATTGCAGAGTTGATCACTTTTATTGTTTCCTACATGTATGATCCCATATGCTTCCTTCATTCAGTTTCTCTGTATCTTGACTTTTTTACAAATGTACAATTCTACTAAAACAAAATAACTCGTTGTTTAGGAAAGTAATAAGATCTCGGGGTAACTGTTCCCAGACTAAAGTCCATAAAAGACGGTTTCAGCTCAACATAACATAAATTTGTTCTGTCAGTAGTAAGGAGCTGATTACGAAGTGACCGACTGCTGAGATCTGATGACTTGTTTAGTTAATTATTTTGTTATATTACTTATGGTTTATTTTCTTTATTTGATTTAAGGTTAAGGGCTTAGGGCTTAGGATTTAGGGCTTGGGGATTGGGGCTTGGGTCTTAGGGTTTGGGCTTAGTGGATAGGGTTTGTTGCTTAGGGTCTTGGATTTTGGATTTTGGGCTTAAGTGTTAGGGCTTAGGGGTTAGGGCGTAGGGCTAGTGTTGTCTTCATCTTTATGTCAAACCCCTTTCACTTGTTTCTATATATCTAGAACTTGGACAAAAAGGAGCTAAACGAGGTGTCGATTCACACACAAACACTGGGGGAGGGGGGATGAAGAGAGAGGTAACCTAACAAAATTGATAACTGAGAACTACCCAAATACTTGGGATTGCCTATGACCAGTTAAAGATACGATCTTATCGGGGGCTGCTCGCGGAAATAAGCAAGAATGCAATCAAAGAAATTTTTAGACTAGGGACTGTTCATCTAAAAGAATCAAACGCACAAGTCCTTTAATTAGAAATAACTCTTCATTGTAATCACGGTCCAATAAAAGCAAAACTTACGCCATTACGATCTAAAAGTGTAGGACTTGCGTCCGATTGTAGCCTATTTCTTAGTATTTAAGGAAATCTTCATTACACATATGTGCCTCAACACTTAGCGTATTCTACAATGAAGCCAGTTTACACGGCCAATCTACACTTGATAAGTGTTTGAATAATTTGTGCCTTTAAGTGAAAATGGGAAGTCGTTCTTCATACGTACCGAAATAACGAGCCCGTTTGATTTATCTAAGCTTATGTTTAACCATTTGTCCTCCGTAAAATATGGGGTCCAAAAACATTCATCACATCGCACAATCAATAATACTAAGTGAATAAAAATGAACTCAAAACAACTTAGTATAACAGAAATAAGGTTCATTGATAAATGTCTTGAAGGCCTGAAAATACTTATAAGATGGCCACTTGGCCGCGAAGAGTTCAAAAAAGAAATGCAAATAGCCTAAAACCCTAAGAGGCAACCGATCACCGCAAATCTTGGCCGGTTTGAGAAGGGACAACTTGAGAGGTAGGAATTGTTGGAGCAAGTGGGGCCGGATGAAGAGAGGTGAGTTTGGTTATCTTAATTCTCTTCTTCTTCGCTCCCCTCACCCGAGCTCTCATCTTATTCATCACCCTCGGAGTCTTCAACCGAATCTTAAGGAGTGAGTCCTAAGTTGAGGCGAGCAGGCTTCACAACCTTCCATGTATCTGCCTAATTTGCTACAACCTCGGCGCCTCTGTTCTCCATCTCTTTGAGTAGAACGAATCTGGTCTCACATATCAAAAACTCTTTCTTTAATTCTACCTCCTATTGCAAAGCATGATTACTAGCAGTTAACCCCGCGTTGGGAGCCTTGAGCGCAAAGTTCTCCACCTTCTCAGCCTCCGACTTCTTGCATTTATGCATTTGTTCAAAGCTTCCATTTCGGCCTCTGCCTTAGAGAGTGCCACAGTAAAGCGAATCTCCATATCCAAGCTACCACATCCAACTCCTGCCTTAGCTCCTTTGACAACCTTCTCTTCTCCACCTTCAAATTAGACATCTGCTCAGCGTGGAGAGTCAGAGTTCATGAAGCTTTGCAGTTAGCTCGGCAACTTTGAGGACTTAGTAATTTTCAAAAAAAGCACTGCTGCAAGTTACCAACACATCATTCCTCTGGTTGAGATATGCAATCTCTCACGCAAGTCTCAGAACCTCTCAACAAATTTGATGGACATCATGGTGCTCCAAGAAAAAGGAAATAATTATTTTCTTAAAAAAAAAAAGTAAAATGAAAATCCAAAAGATTGACTTTAACATAAGTGAGATTTTTATCCGGAGAGAGGCATACACAACTTGAGACGACATCATGAAGTAGTTGCAGCGGTCAATGCGGGCTCACTCTCCTGGACCCAACAGCTCATGAAGATAATCGACATCCTACCTTGAAGCACTAAGCAGGTTGACTGAACTGGGGTCTCTGATGGTAAAAGATCGGTCTGGAACCTGGCTGGTCTGTAATTCGTAATTCAGAGTGACATAACATATTTCTTCTTCTCTGGTTCGAAGAGGAGCTATGTGCTCTATGTGCTCCTCACCATAAAACAATGAGCAGGATGCCTCCTAGAACTTTGATTACGCCGGCTCAACTTCATGCCTACCTAGGGCATCTTTCTCTCTTCATCTCCGAGGAGAGAGGGACATTGTAAGGCTCACCATAGTCATAGACCTATCTGGCTTACCTTCAGTCTTCGAGCCAATCAGAATCATTACGCCATGTGCACCCGCCACCTTTGTTGACAATGGTTCATTAGAGGGTTAGTCTACCAACCGACTTTTGACAAGGCTCCCTCCTACCTCAGTCGATCTTGTTAGCCTCTTCCTTTTCTTGGATAAGGTCACGACAGGGGCTGGTTAGGCAGCGATTACAACTGAAATGACAATATGAGCCTTTTGCTCCTCGGCCTTTTCAGCCCCTCTAGCTTCTTCAGCTTTCCTAGCTTTATCGGCCTCTTGACTTTCGTGAATAGCCCAATAAGGACAAACCCTCTTCTTATTTTATGGGGATGGAGAGCCTCTTCTTTACCCTCCGCATCCTGTACAATGTCAAAAGTTATGCCTGCGAAGAAGATGGAGTTACGATTAGAAATCGAAGCTAAGAAAATTCATTACGAAGTAAATTGTCCAACTAACCATGATTATTTGCCTTCCATACGTGGAAGAAAGATATATATTTCCAAGTCCTCTCGTAATTTTTTATTTTTAAGGGAATCTAGCTTACCCACTTGTCGATGTATGTGATGGGATAAACGTGGACCCTGTTGGTTGTGATTGAAATTGGTGATGAGAAATTGAAGACAACATGGGGAAAAGTAAGGTGAGGTTGCAACTACTCATGTTTGGTGTTCTATTTCTTCAAAAGCAGTAAGCTTTCGAGAGATGTCAGTTGGTGGGTTGGGATAAGCACGAACATCTGATCCCAATTTCAGAGGTCGTCGTCGTTCATGGAGATCATCTCTTTCCACCCTCGCTTCCTTAAGGTAAGAACGCCCACCTGGTATATTTTGGGGGCTTAGAGATACAACACGTGGCTGTAGAAAAATATAGTTCGATTTCACCCATCCGATTCCAGATCATTACTACCATCCTCCAAATGTATAGAGAAATTTGACTGATGCACACAACATAAAAGCGGCATGTCTCGATCACGGGATCAATTGGGAGTGTGAAGCTGACCGTGAATTGATAAGTCAGCACCAGAGAGTAGCCCTCCACGTGGTCTACAAGGTAATAACCAGGCTCCATACACGCAACCTCAATCTCATTGCCCTATCCGCAATCTTTTCAGATTTGAGCAGATGCTCCGCCTTAATAGCGCATATCACATCTGTAACAGGCACGTTGAATTGCTTTTCCTTTTGCCTCTCTATTTGGATGCTGATTTTACAATCCTTATTGGTGCATAAGTTCACAGTAAAAATCTCATGGAATGATTTTACAAAACCATTTGTCTTCATCTTTTTGGTTTTGGTATCTAACCGACCCGCTGCTTCCACTAATGCCCCTGGCAGAACAACATCGACAATAATGGCGGAGCAATGGCGTTGGTGGCATTAACTCCAGTTAAAAACACGGTGCTGATGAATGAAAATTGCTCTGGATGTTTTGAAAGATTTTGATGGCTAGAATTTTGAAAGTGTGAGGGAGAAGCCAAGTGTCGCCTTTTATAGGCGTATGGCTCATCATTGGTGCAGTTATTGGCGAGGAATATCAGTCGTTCGTGTGCATACATGTGGACTTGATGGAGGCTGAAGTGATAGGATCTTTTTCCAAATATAGGGTGACGCAACAATGTCTCGTTCTAGCTTAAACGTTTTTCACTTTTCGAGTTCATCCAGAGACTCACTCGGCGAGTGGAGGGACTATCTGTATTGGTAAAAATTAGACTAGTCACATTACAGCCAGGAGTCAAAATACATGGCATAAGTGGACTAGAATACGGGGACATCACATCTTAAATTGATAAGAAGACAGTTCAATAAGCCATCAGAAAATCTTGACTCACTGGAATAGATTACGAATGCCCAAAACTTCAAAAAAATATCAAACAATCGATCGAGCAGATATTTGTCGTGCCTAGACAGACTTTACTTATCTCGGGGCCAACTCCACCATGTCTCTTAAGCCTTATCAAGCCATTGAGGTGGGAAAGTAGAAGACGTTCCAGCCTAGGGCTCTAGGCCTATTTATACTCCCGCTCCCCTTTATTTGTTTCCCTTAGCTACTCTAGACACAACCTTGGTCTATAAAGATTTTTTTACGTCATGTCAACGCATAAATTGTAAACTCTTTACGCATAGTTCATATGATAAGAGTTTGCGACAGACATACTCATCATGTTTTCCCCACAAAAGTGCAAAAATTTAAAGTCAGCAAATGCATTTTTCTTTGTTCCTCAAAGTCACTTATAAAGTACAATACGTATGCCTCTATATCGAAATTGAGAATACAATTAAATTCGTCGAAAGGGTTACAATCAACTTTTCGTATCAAGGCAGTAACAATTAAATATAAATGTCAAATGATAGCAAGAACAATAGCAAGAACAGTAAATGGATTGTATTATATAAAGAATACAAATGGACAACGTTTTGGCATATATTGGTGAATTCTCTTTCTAGTACATACGCTTTCTAGTACATATTGAGTAGTATTTACAGTAGTCTAAGTTAGACTGATCATGGGCATTAATGATCCCATGAGCCTACGTTCTGATCGTGGGGGGCCCCTGATCTCCTTCTCACTAAATGCACGATCATGGCAGTTACGAACTCGAAGTCTATCCATGGTCAGCACGGATGCTGAATGAAACTTGTACATGTGAAGTTTATCTGCCAACCGTGCCTTGACCTTTCGTTAATGGTGGCTTTTCTCAAATTATATACCAAAGCTTCGTCCTCTAGAAAACTTACTTCGCGCATGCCACATATCCGCGACTAAATTAAACCTATACAGAAAGTCCCCCACCCCCCCCCCCACTTTTCGAGTAATTGATAGAAGTACTTGGGGACTAGAAACTTTAGGCGGAGAATAAACGTCGCTCTTCATATGACAAGTAATTTGAAAAAAGGGCAATTGTAACTTCAACTTCTCTTTTCTTACGTGTCAGGCAACGGATGGTGATGTGTCACCGTCGGTTCTCGAGGTAATGATGACTCTTTACAATATATAAATGATTTGAGATCTCTTTACTTCTTCTCATTCTTTGCATACAAAATTCCGGCAAACTTTTAGTATTTTTTTGAATTCCAATCATCCCAAATTACCCAATCTCCACTGAACAGTGATTTCTTATTCAAGTTATAACCATGTATTCAAGAAATTCTAAGAAAAAGACTACTTCCTAAGTTGAAGCAGCTACTGCTACATCGAGCTCCGCCGCCACCATCAACATTGCTGCTTTTCCACCCAAAGTGGTGGCTAAATCTGCTAGGACAAAGGGGACCCAACCAAAGCCGCTTCTTCTTCTAAGAAAGGAAAAAGAAACAAATCCAAGAATAAAAAGACCACTATATCTGATATAGTTCCCGTTGTTTTTAGCATTGAAAAGGACTTCGCCACCTTTGAACAAACCCTAGTCTAGGAAGAGAAAAACTTTAATGTCTCCGTGGAAATAGTTCGGAGTTTAATTGAGGAACTACTTTTGGAAAACCTCCGTCTTAACTGTAAATGGAGCGAAGACCAGATTGGTATTGGGTTACCAAAAGCAGACAACAGAGTTACAGACCCAATGGATGGTCTTTCTTTCATTTACGTACCCATTCACCATCGGTTTCTCCCTTCCATTAAATAAAGTTGTAGACACATTTTGCTGCACCTACCGTGTTTGTTTAAGTCAATTGGTACTGAATTTTTGGAGGGTTGTTGACACCATGATGTACATGGCCAAGGAAACCGGTATGCCCTTCACCTTCCAACACCTTATTTCTCTCTATTACCCCACGGTTTGAAAAGGGGGAGGGGGATTGTTCGACTGACCAACTTTAGCAACAGTGCATTATTATAGAACATTGAGAACTCGAGAGACCACAGATGGGCGGAGCGTTTTTTAATCATTCCCACCAACCAAATTTCATCTTCGCCCGACTCCCAAAAAGATGGAATCCACAATGTAAGTTTTCATAACTACGTGCCTCCCTTCGGAGCTTTTTTTTCTTATTCGAATAACATCTTATCTTTTTCTTCCATATACTTCCGTTCAAGTTGAACCTCATCCGAATATTCATGGATGGGTTGACGCCGTAATCAACAAATTTAAATTGTCTGACAAGACTTATAGGGTTGCCGCTTTGAATTAGAAGTGGCTTGTGAAGAGGCACAGTAAACATCTCAGCTTGTATTTGTCGCTCACTTTAATTGTTTGATGCGGTCTAACTCTTTTTTTATTTTAGGCTTTCTCTCAAGCCCAAGGAAAAGAAAGATCTTGAGGCCGAATCTGCCAAGGAGGCTAATAGATAACTTGAAGAATTTATGGCTCCAAAAGGGTCCTCAAGTGCTGCGGAACCACAAGCTACCGTTCCTTCACCTCTAGCTGAGGTTCATAAGATTAAAGCAGAGAAAACTGCCACAATGGTGGAGAGAATAAATCATTTATGGCGAGAAAAGGTAGATGCAACTAGGTCAAGTACGGGGAGTCTCACGGAGCATGGTCTATAAGACGAATCCCCTGGTGAGGATCCGCGAATTTTAGGCCCCCGCGATATAATATAGCCAGAGGCGTCTGGGGACGCGGCCATTGAGGCTAGAGGCAAAGAGAAGGAGGACGAGGCTGAGTCTTATTTATGGAGAATGTGTCCGAGGCAGCGATGGGAACAAATTCTTAACCTTTTTGTCATCCTGCCACTAAGGAAATGATGAGAAGGATCTTGTTGGAGATCCCAAAAAATGTGGATCTTTTTGTTTACCCTCCACAAGTTGCCAAGTATTTTTGATCCGTTTCGTCCTTTGGAGAGGAAGAGTATTGGTCCACTCTACACGAGGACTCTTATGTCAAGGAGTGCCTTTAGCGCTCTTGGGGTTAGTTTCATCTTTCCTTATGCATGACTTCATTTTCACATTTCTATTATTTACTCCCACCCTTGCATGGTCTCATATACTCGCTCGAGTCCGTGGAGTGCGAGCAGAGCCGTGGAGCCTATCTAGCCAAGTTGAAGAGCAAGGTAGATGCAGTTGACTTAAAGTAGAACGAAGAAATTTCTCACCTTAAGGCTCAGTTGGACAAGAGAAACTGAGATCACAAAAGCACTCAACGTCTCCCAGAGTTTAAAGGCTAAGCTTGAGACTACACGGGAAGCTTTTGCCTTGGAGCAAAATAGAGCTATAGATAAATAAAGAAGCTCGAAGTCGAGGCGGAACACGGAAAGTCTACACTGTTAAAAGTAGCAGAACTTCACCACAACTCCTTGGTAAACCAATCGGTGAAAGTAAAAGAGCTGCAACAAAAGCTCTATCAAATGCCAATGGTCCTTTGCTAAATTATCTCTGCTGGAAGGAGAGATAGAGTAGCTAAAGAAAGAAAGGGATAGCCTCAAGAACAGATTGGGGGCTAGGAAGAAGAAAGCCTAAGTTGACAAACACTAAGCGGTTGTTAAAACATGCTTCGATACATTGAAAGCGTGCCAAGCGGTTGGGCTTGATTTTCATTCCTTAATCACGGAGCCTGAAGACTTGTTAGCTCGGGCTCGTGGCTAAGAATTTCCCTTCAAGTGATGAAGAGGATGCAGGGGAAGCCGTAGCGGAAAGTTCGCCTCCGAGGATGAGGAAGACGGCGATGAAGCTTTTGAAGATGCACAAAATGGAGGTGATGAACCTGTCATTGCAGCTTCTCTACCTGCTAGTGATTTTCTCCACCTGCTAGTGATTTTTCTTTAATTTTTGTCTAAATTTTGTGGCTGTTAGAGCGAATGTAAGTACTTTTTGAAAACGGGTGCTCGAGCCCGTAAAACTTATTGAAATTTGTTTAAGTCTCTGAATTTTTTTGTCTTTAATGATTTGTGATTGCATGTTACCTCATCGGGATTTATCCGAAAACACTTGGAACATATTTTTGGCTTGGAAACTTTGTTCATTCCGAGTCGCGTAAGACTTAGGATTTTACTCAGACAGGAACGACATTTCATTCCCAAGTCGGGGCACTAGGATAATTAAAACTAAGCAATATAACTACATGGAGTTTAATATTGAGGCAAAAAACTTAGGATAATATCCTTTTCATTGAAGATAATAGTCGTGCTCAGCGTTACATAAACTAAAAATTTCCGCAGTGCTATTTACATAAAACATAAATTAAGGCAAATTTTTGGGTCTGTTGGTAGTCTCCAATATGAAGATTGCAAGTCTTCAGATCTATTGGCCATCCCGGTGCAGAAGATTGAAAGTCACAAACAGGAATCGTCGTACCATGTTAGGACATTACACCATCTCTTCCATTATCCAGTGCTCCGGTGTGAATGATGAGGACTCGAGCATTGTCTTCCTCTCCCTCCGCTTCCTCAAAAGATCAAGCAAAGAAAATGGGGGGTAAGTAATCATTCGACCTAAGCATCGGAGCGTACAGAGGCTCCCTGTTGTAGGTGATTATAGGTAATATCAATAAGTAAGCTAAATTACCGTTAGATTAGAAGTAGCATTTCTAATTTGATGGGTCTAACTTCCCATTCATTTTTTCCAGTTAGTATGTTCCCATACCGACTATCTTTGAGACCTGATATGGACCCTCCTAATTTGCGCTAAACATTTCGAAATTATGTTCTTTAGTTGACTGCGTGACGGCCTTTAGCACATAATGGCCAACCTTGAAACTTCTAAACTTAGCTTTTTTGTTGATATAATTCTCAATCCGCATTTTCTGAGCTGCCATCGGTAACAAAGCCAATTCACTTCGATCATCAAGTAGATTCAAGTCTAGTTACATTTCTTCTTGATATACTTCTTCGGTAGCATGGGTATACCGAAAGCTAGGCTCACCAACATCTACGCTCGTTGATTAAAGAGAAAGGGGTATCCCCCGTACTATTCATTTATGTAGTTCGATTTCCCACAATACTCCGGGGGAGTTTATCCGACCACAAACCTTTTGCTGCCTTAAGTCTCTTCTTCAAATTCTCAATGATCACCCTATTTAAGGACTCGACCTGACCATTTTCATTCGGATGGTATGGTGTGGGCAACACCATTTTGATTTCCCACTTCCTAAAGAAATGTGTGACTTGAGAGCCAATGAATTGTGAGTCGTTGTCTCACGTGATTTATTTTGGGACTCTGAATCTGCAGATAATATTTTTATTTGATTTCTTTCTTCTACAAAATTTGTGAGAAAGCCCCCGCTTCAACCCATTTTGAAAAGTAATTTGTTAGCACATACAAAAATTGCACATTACCCTTAGCCTTATGGATTGGTCCAACAATATCCATCCCGTATTTTTTAAATGGCCACAGGGATAAGATTGAGTGTAAGAGCTCTGCATGATAATGGAGCATCCGAGCATAGCGTTGACATTTATCACATTTCTTAATAAAGGCCTTGGCATCCATGTCGATATCTGGCCAATAGTATCCAGCTCTGAGTAGCTTACGAGTGAGCACCTAATCCAAAATTATTTCCACATTCGCCCTCGTGTAATTCTCTCATGATATGCTCAATCTGTTCCGGCCCCACACACTTGGCTAATGGGCCACTATGCAATTTTGTATTCAATTCCCCACGGATCATACAATATGGAATCGCTTGAATTCTCATCTTTCGAGCTTCCTTTTTGTCATCCGCCAGAGTCTCCGAGTTAAAATATGAGATAAACTTTGTGTGCCGGTCCTAATTGAGATGCACCGAGTTTACATCACTTTTTACCCTTTGAAAAGCTGAGTTGAGAAGATGAATAACCGAATTTGCTCCTGATTCACTTACTTCTGCAGTGGAACCCAAATTAACCAAGGCATCTGCTTTTCCATTTTTCTCTCCGGGAATCTACTCAATCCTCCCCTCGTGGAACTTGAACAAAATTTCTTTTACTCGGGTCAGGAGTTGTTGCATTCTAGGCTCACAAGCCGTGAAGTCCCCAAGTATTTAATTTACCACTAGCAGTGAATCGCTCTTTAATTCAATTCTTTCTACCCCTAGCTCCGTATCAAGCTCAAAACTTGTTATTACAGCTTCATATTTGGCCTCATTATTTGTAACAGGATGAAGCCTAATAGAGTGCCTTACTATTTCCTCTATTGGAGCCACCAAGACCAAACCAAATCCAGAGGCTTAAAATTCGAAGCCCCATCTGTGTTAAGTGTCCAAACTCCATAAGCTGGACCCTTTGACAAAAATTCTTCTTTCTCCGCCTCGAGGAGTATTTGGGCACTAAAATTAGCCATGAAGTCGGCCAACACTTGGGACTTAATGGTCGTGCGAGGTTGATAAGTGAAATCATACTTGCTCAGTTCAACTAACCACTTAGCTAGTCTCCTGGATAGTTTAGGTTTATGAAATACATTCTTCAATGGGAAGGTAGTGACTACAACTATAGGGTGGCATTGAAAATAGGGACGAAACTTTCGTGCAGCAATGAATAAGGAAAGTGCTAATTTTTCTAAGTGGGTGGTACCTAGTCTCGGCATCAAGCAGCGATTTACAGACAAAGTAAACCAAATGTTGTTTCCCTTCCTCCTCTCGGACCAGTACTACGCTCATAGACGCCTCAGATACCGCGAGGTAGATCAATAGTGTTTCCCCATCTTATAGTTTTGCAAGTAGTGGAGCATTTGACAAGTAGTTCTTCAAATCTTGCCATGCATGTTGACAATCCGGAGTCAATTGAAAGTTCGTGTTTTTTTCCAGATAGAAAAGAAATTATGGCGTCGCTACGAGGATCTTGAGAAGAATCTACTTAAGGCTACTACCTGGCCAGTAAGGCGTTGAACCTCTTTTGTTCCCGTGAGAACATATAGTATCTCCTCTATTGTTTTGATTTTCTTCGGGTTGGTTCTACCCCTCGCTCGGACAGTATAAAACATAAAAACTTGTCGGAGCCAACACTAAAAGCACATTTCAAGGTTCAACTTCATGTTATATTGCCTGAGGTTAGCGAAGGCCTCCCCTAAATGATTCAAATATTGTTATACTCGTACCGAGTTTACAACCATATCATCGATGTATACTTCCATCGATTTTCTAATGTACTTTTTAGACATACGGCAAACTAACTTTCGATACATTGCACCTGCGTTTCAAGGGCAAATGGAATCACTGTATAACAAAATGTTCGCCTATCAGTGATGAACAAGGTTTTCTATTGATCTTTTGGTTCCATCAAGATCTGATTATAACCTGAGTAAGCGTCCAAGAAGGTCAATAACTTGTGTCTGGCCGTGGAATCAATCAATCTATCAATCTGTGACAACTAATATGAATCTTTGGGGTAAGCCTTATTCAAACCTGTGTTATCTACACACATTCACCACTTCCCATTTTTGTTGGGCATGACCACGACATTAACTAATCAATCCAGATACTTGACCTACCGTATAAAGTCATTGTCGAGAAGCTTGTTCACTTCCTCTTCGATCACTTTCTTCTTGAGTCCTGCATGAGGACTTTTCTTCTACTTCACCAGAGTATGATGAAGATCCACATTAAGCTTGTGAATGGTTATCTCCGGGTTGATCCCAGCCATGTCGGCGTGGAACAAAGCAAAACAGTCAGCGTTGGACTTTAAAAATACATTTATTCTTTTCTTTAACTCGGAGTCTAGTTCTGAGCCAACAAATATCTTCCTCTCTAAAAATTTCATCGATAGTGTGACAGCCTCTAACTCCTCAATCCTTGAGTCTTAAGCCATTTTTTTAGGTACTTGAACACAAGCCAAGATATTTTTCATTATTTTCTTTTGAGGTTCCATTTCAGCAACCAGAACTGCTTCCTCTACAGACCCCGAAACCCGTGATTGCTATTTGGATGGTCCCGACTAGGTGACTCTATTATTGAGGGCAATCGAATAGCATTCCCTCGCCATCCTTTGTTCCCCACAGATACTTCATATTGGAACTTGATGATGGGATGAAGAGTTGAAGGTACCACCTCCATAGCATGGATCCACGGTCGCCCGAGGATAACATTTTAGGCCATATCCTCGGACACGACCTAAAACACGGTTTCTTTAGTAACTCCGTCTGCATAGGTGGTGAGAGTAATATCACCATCATTTTCTCTGTGGAGTTATTAAAGTCTTTTAGTATGGTTGCTTTTTGAACCACTTGGTCTTTCAACCATATTTATTTAGTGACTCCAAAACGTATGATGTTCACGGAGCAGCCTACATCTATCAACACTTATTTGATATTTGAGTCGTTTATCTGCATCATAATTCCAGAGCATCATGATGAATAAACACATCCCATTAGAGTCTTCATTATTTATGCCTGAAATTATATGTCTAGGTTAAACAATTAAATTTATGAAAGGGTCACAATCAATACAGTATAAACGATGGAAAAAGTAAGTAAATAGAGAGAAAAGTAATGAACAAGAAAGTAGGTAGTATTATTCCTTGAGAATAGCCGGATTCAGTGTGAATCTCTTGATTTACAATACAATGTAAGAAAGGTATTTATAGTAGAGATTACCCAGTCATAGTTATGATAAAATAGAAAGATTAATAACGGATTTGGGTGTTGACACCCAATTTTGTCCCTCCTGTTTCAATAGCTACTTTACAGACAAAATTGCACTGATAACCCTACAGTTATCTTCATAAAAAATCCTTATCTCACACAGGTACTCCAATTTGGCTATTTTTAAAAGCACCACCACAAATTACTGCAATTTTACAAACTGTGCATGACCAACTACAATTTTTGCAGTTAATCCTATGTTTTGACAATATTATTCAAATTATTTTAAATCTCAAAATAATACTTTCATACATTTCTTTAGTTATTTTAGCATTTTAAAAATTATTTTCGTAATTTGCTACAACTTTATATGCATTTTATATTCATTTATACATGTTTTATACACTTTTATACACCATATATACAACTCACACTTATACACTTCACACCCTTACACTTACACACGTCACCATACCATGTACACCCACGTCAGATCCACGTGGGCATACGTGGCAAAATCCTAGACGTCCAGTCATTTGATCCAACAGTGGAGAGTGAAATTTCCATTTTTAACTATACCCTCGACCTCCTAAACCCTAATCCCTTTTCTTTCCCACTAAAAACACCCTCCGCCCTCATCTGTCACTCTTTTTCATCGAAACCCTGACATTGCCCACTGTTTGAGGCCATTTCCGGCCATTTCTAGCCACCAAACACCGAACAAAATATATATTTTTGATCCCTTCACTATCCTTTACAAAAACCCCATGGAAATTTCCCCAAACGACGAGGTCAGGAACTCAACATTTTTGTCTATTCTATTACTATCTCCGGAAAAAGGTACTCCGGTGGTGTTTCTACAAAACCTAAGCATCACTATCCTATGGAATGAGAACTCTCGCACATGCACGAATGAAAGACGGGTCAAGACTGACCCGATTTCAATTCCAAAGGGGTATTTTCTCTCTTTTTATTCTTTTTTTATCGTGTGATGCCCCTGTTTAACTTGATTTTCTTTTGGTGGATTAATGAGTTTTTCGCATTATTCAATTAGTTCATTATTACACATAAGTCGACTAGAGTGAAAAATTTACTGTCGAGCTTTGCTCCTATCTCAGTCCAGCGCATTGTTAAAACTTCATTATAGCTTTAGAACTTAGGGTGATTAAATTTCTATGAAGTATGCTACTTATTTGGTGTTAGACTATTGGTCTTTAAAGTCTATTACCAATTTTGAAATTAGTTATATGTGTATTTGGACACTTTCTTTGTTAAAGTACATGATTACATTATCTGTTTAGCTTGAAACTGGAGGGTGGATTGATTTACATGGTTAGAAGGATCTCGATTTGTTCAAATTAAACTCTTTTGATTAATACTTGAATGGAAATTTATTTTAGTAATTGATATAACATCAATTTTAAGTTTGTTTGGAGTTTGTTAATACAATCAAGAGATTTCGAGCTTAAAATAGTCTAAAGTATGTTTGTATACTGATTCACTTGAACCTGGACTCCCTTATGGGCTAAGGCTAGGGGATTTATGTGCCTGGGATTTTGCTGATGTGACTTAACCTAATTTCAGATCCTAATTGAACTATGCATGGTAAGTATATAATGAGAACCTTTTTTAATTCTGGAAGGAAAAACCTTTCCCTCCTCCCCTGATTTTCGTTCCAGCTTTATTTATGGAAAACCTATAGGAAATTGATTCCCTTTAATTGACAGTATAATCTTTCCTTTCCTTCTTTAAGCGTTGCCAATTTTATTACCCTTTTACATTGGAATTTGAATTTTAAAAGGCCATATGCTATGCCTATATAAACATCACTTTTGCACACAGACACATACAACATACGCATGAAAGAAAATACAGAGAACACTACACCTACGCTGAAAAACACAGTTTCTTGAAAGCATTCTCTTTCTCTTGCTCACTCACTTATTGAAAATCAGAGGTCATCACCTCATTGGTGCAAGCTCTCTCTTTTCTGGATTCATGTTGTTTTGCTCTTCTCTCTTGTTCAGAAAATTCTAAGGTAATGACCTAGGAACTTCTCTCCTCTCTAAAGCATGACATCGTCCTCTATGTGAACTGTGTGTATGTGTGTTTTAGGCCTTTGAGGCCTCCCCCTGCTAACCTTCTTTTTTTTTTTAGCTTGTTTTGGATAGCTTGCAAGGCTATACCACACTCACCTTATGCTGGTTATTTTGGTTACCTAAGAATTACCTAGTGTTGATTTCTGGACATGAATGATAGGCAAAGGAGGCCTTCATTATAGTGTTCCTAAGACACTTCTGTCGCACCCCACTTAAAAGTAAGTGGTTTCCGACTTGGAGTAACTCATTTGGAGTTAGAGTTTTGGAGTCGCCACCTAATAAATTTATCTAGGCGTATTAGGTCACCTAAAAGCTTTACTAATTAAATTTAAATATAACTCCAGGTCGGTCTACTAAATAGAGATTCAGGTAAGTGTTCAAGTTAACCTAGAAGGAAGGGGTTAGGCACCTCCTAAGTTTCACATATATGGTTTCCGGCCGATTTCTAAAATTGGATTTAAAATGGACAAAAAAAAGGCAAAAACTAAATAAAGAATGTACATTAGATCATGATGCACAAATAAATTAAAGTGAATTAAATAGGCTGAAATCTCAATAAATCAATATCCTTGGATATCTATGCAAATTCATAAGTTTAGCCAGGCAAGGCAGATTGGGAATCGAGCATAACTCGCAGAAATAGACTTGGATAATGATAGTACTGCATAAAAAGTCATAATGGTTAACAATAATTAATTAACCAACATTATCATCTATCTTATAATTCAATTGACAAAAGTTAAATTTTAAGTGACAGACGAGGAGGAAACATATAGTATAAAAAATGTGCGCCACTAAAAGATAGCATTGTGACATTAGTGGTCACATATCGTTAACTTCAGTGACAACTTTGATTTGAGGTCGCGTTTAAAATAGTTTAGATTCAAAGATGAGTAAAAATATATATCTACAATATATAAATGTCTCCATATATATATGAAAATACCTGCATTTAAAAACATAACACATTTTGTACATATAGCAACCAATTGTTAATAGCACATATATGCAAATTGAGCAAGGAGTAGACATGGCATTTAAGGTATTTGATCTAACAAGCCATTTTGGATTTGAGTGATTAACTTATAATAAAGATAATATAATTTTCTTTTAGGATTTGACCTCCAAAGTCCAAATCTCCCACAAGTTATTAAATTAGCTTGGAGAACTAAAAAACTTCAAACATTATTAAACGTACCTAAAATTTCAATTTGCAAAGACACCTCAACTTTTAAAATGTTTCACAGATATTTAATCTTTGCATAAGTAGGCCAGATCTAAAACAAAGCTGCGCTTTCAATTATTTACAGAGAACACATTAACATGAACCTACTTTTTCCAGAAGCTAAAATTTACAGAAAAGTCTACGCTTTAGTTTCAAATTCAACTTTAGACCTTCTACATAGTCGCTTATAAAATTGCAGAAACAAACCGCTATCCTCGAAACAATGTGTCTCACTGTTTCAGAGCATCCATTTAGACATAAAATACTAGTACTAATCAGTCAGATTGCACCTTATGGTGCTTATACAAACAAGTGGATCTTAACAAATACATTTATATCAAAAGTTCACATTCTAGTTATACAAAATAAACAATATAAAGGTAAACAAGAGCAGGGCCTTTATCCCTATACTTCATAGGTTCTCTTGAACCAAAATATGAACTTTTCCAAACTTCATAAGCCTACATGATATACCCAGAACAAAACCATGGCTTTCGGGCTACCTCTAACTCATTGGAATACCTGCAATGTTAACTAACAATGGGTATTGCTTTTTTGGCTATCCCTATTTTATTCAAGTACCTGCACAAGAATTAGTAGCGGCCTAAAGCAGCCCACACAATGACATACACACTCAATGAAATTATGGTTAACAGACAGAGTGCCTCGCCAAGATACTACAAAGGGCCATTCAATCAATTTTAAGATGCATACCTTTAGAGCTTTGAAACAACGTAAAACAAAGATGCTAATATGGGTTACAGGAAGCAAACAATAACAAGTATAACAAGGCTTTGCCTCAGTTTATTCGCAGGTGAAGAAAAGATTTCAACGACAATACTTAAGATAAATAAAGAAGCGAGTACAACATGTTTTTCAAATTAGAGGATAGAGCTGTGAGTTTTCAGTCTATGGAGATGTGTTAAGCATGCCGGAGGTGTTTCCAGAGAAGAGAAGAGATGAAAGAATCTGTGTATGTGTGAAGTGTATATTAGAGTAGAAAGATGTGCTATAGATGTCTCCCCCCAATTTAAAAAAAATACCAAATATTTATAGTGTAAAGAGGTCTAGACAGTCTCTATTCCAGAAGAAAAGACAAGATTCTCATTTCAAATTAAAGGAGTGAAAGATGCAATCCTCTAATAATGTGAGCATATTCTGTCAAAAAATACAGTTTTTAGGAAAGGAAAGATTGTATAGTTTTTCCAAGAAGGAAATATATTATACTGATTTAGCTAAATGTAAGGGGAAATATCAATTTCTCAATAATTAAGGAAGGAAAATATTGTATGCTTTTCTATAAAGAAAAAGAATAGCATGATTTTCGAAATCAACTTGGATAACAGTTTTAACAACTATTACAAAGAATGAACAACATCTATAGAGTTTAAACTATTTAACGAAGGTGATAATTCTACCTATAGAAGTCCGTAAGACCAAGGCAATGGAATTTTTCTCTCTAAAAATGCAGAAGTCCATTACATACACATAATAAAAGGGAACAGTCAGCCTTATCTACTAGAGTTCGCAGCTATAACAAGGCATAATATTGCTGTACAGTTTAAATAAAGCAATTCCAGATTCCATACGGTCAAGATTCATTATTCGACATTCAAAAGACTGAAATCAATACGTAGTTTTGTCCTCTTAATCACGAGTTTAAAGACTAAAATATGTGAATGCACAGAATAATTATATTACACATTTTCCTGACAATCATTGACAGTAGGGATTAATTGTAAATAAGCATTAGATTAAGCATGGTCACATGTATGTTCAGCTTATCAAGCATATGAAACAGGCATAATTTTGCACGATTTCAGTCACAAAAGTAAAAGAAAAACGTAAAGAGAAAGTTGTTACTGGATTTCCATGCGGGTCGGGTCAGGGACGCGAAATCCGGGTCGGGTCAGTCCCTTTTTTTACTTGATTCAAGCTCAAGTCTTCAATCTTGGCCTTGTATCTATTGTATCTTTCTCGATTTTGATTTGTTCGAATTTCTTGTTACCTTTTCGGGTTCCATTGACATAGAGAGAGAGAGAGGGGACTGATTTGTTTCCTTTTTCATGTAAACGGACAGAGGAAGGAGAAGCCTGACCGGTCGCGTTAATGGCGAAAGTGATGGAGCTTGGGGTGTACCTGGACGGTCTGGAGAAGACAAGGGGGAGAGAGGATGGGCTAGGGGTGGCGTCTGGTGAGTTATAGGGATAAGAGGGAAATGTAATTAGGGTTTTTAATTTGAGGGTGAGTTGTAAATATCAAAAGGGTTGGTTTAATGTTGGCTGTTGGATCAAATGGATTAAAGATCATGATCATGATACGTGTGCATATGTATACCTTTTGTGTGCACATCTGATGGGTAGGGAGGACTAAATAGTGCTTTAGGGGGTTGTATCACATGCTAGGTGAGTTGTACGCGTACTTGCAGTGTATTTTAGTGAGGTGTAAGCTTACAGGGGTGGCATACATGTGGATGAAGAATGATGACGGGGACTAGATGAAATGTAAAAGTATGGTTTTGTATAAAATGATAATTTGGCAATTATTCAATTAAAATATTTATAAATATGAATAATTAGTACAAAAATAGAAAACATTATAAATACTTATAAATAAATTTATTTAATCACAAATAAATATAGATGAGCTCAAATAATACTAGTTACATATAAATAGCCACAAATAATTATTAATGACGTCGTAATACATCAAATTGCACAAATAGCATACCTATTTTGGAAAATAACCTAAATAAATACAATTTTGTAATTATAATCACAATTAAATAAATATCATACAAATAGGGGATTAATAATAGTATTACACGCATAAATGCATGCTATCAAATGCAGATTTATTTGGAAAATTACTATTATCAAGTTTAATTAAATATGGCCAAATTCCGAAAAATGGAGGGATAAAATTGGATGTCAACGGCTCTCTCTTGTTTATCTGTGTGGATAGTTTACCCCTTTGTTGTATTTGTTAGGATTCCCTGTGTGTACCTCAAAATGCTTTAAAACAGGTCTCATAGTAATGAATAATGCGTATGGCTGTCAAGAGACCTCCTCTTTACCCTTGATCTCTTACGTGCTTGCATCATGTTATAAGAATGAGATGTTAATGTGTTAAGGAAAATCTGTTAAACTTGCATAGAAATTCCAAATAAAATACTTGACAGTTTGCTCGTATAAATTCTGAAATCTAGACATTTTGCTAAAACGGGGGCCATATGTGTGATGCTTGTCTATACTGAACTGTTTTTGTAAAAGCCTAAAACTGTCCCTTTGCAATAATAGTAAAGGCCCATTTCCTGCTTTTAAAAACTGGCCTATTTGTGTGTTGAAACTAATTTTTTCAAAAAATTCACATCTCTTACACAGTAATCTAATCGTGTATAGGGGAGTATAAGCTCATTAGGGGGTCGATTGTGTCTATACTTATATATATTTTAGAAATTTTAATTACTATCACCTAACATGATTGTTGCATGCTTATATATAAATATATATCTATTATGTATGATCAGCCCCCTTATTTGCATTTGTGTGCTTTCTTGTACTCTCTTTAAAAAACGCCCAACCCTACACACACACACACACACACACACACACACACACACACACACACACACACACATATATATATATATATATATATATATATTTGAACTTCGACCTCAAAAACGAATAACCATTAAGGTTAGGGTTTGATAATTAATGTCGAATCACGCCAACCCGGAATGACTAATATTTTTTGACATATTAACCATAAATTACTTTTTGTGTCAATTTAAAACTATTTTCAAAAACCTGTCCATTTCTGCAAATCAGTCCAAGTACTGAATTTGCACAAACAAGCTAATTTCAAAACATTTGTTATGAATTTAGCCTCTGTTGTACTCGATATATTGAATTGATGGACAAAAGCGCGACTAGGCATATGGCTTAGGCCGTTCTTCAAAAAACTGCGAAGCCCAAATATGCTATACCACTGCCTATAAATTATTTGCATAAATGTCCCCTTTTGCATGACTGATTGCAAACTTGGCCTTTAATGAATTAGAATCAAACTCATATTTTGCCATTTGTCCTAAAATGAAAACTCGAGAGGGAACCACCTTTCGTGGGACTTTTGGAAGTGCCTAAGACCTTCTTCCCCGAGTTATTTGGACTTCTTACTCTATGAATCTCTGGAAACATGACTCCCGGAGTAAAATACGACCCTTAGACATTTTAGGTGACCTAATATACGTTAGAAGACGCATATTAGGTGACGACTCTAAACTCAACTCTACCGAGTTACCTAGTCAAACCCGAACCTTGACTCACTCCGAGTTGGGTAAAAGGTGGGTGCGACAATGGGCCTATAAACTCAAGGCGGTGATATATACGAAACCCTAACTAAGAGACTGTAAACCCTAAGGCGGCGGGATGTATGCCTTTCACCCTATGCCCATACTACCTAAATGCTCGTAACACATAGAGTAGGCGTGCATCCTTTGTGCTCGGTGGATTGTAGGATAAGTCTAGTCTCGCCAGCTGGACTCGTATCCCCGTAATAGTAGGTGGCATATTTTGGCCCACACAGTCACTCCTCCCTCCCCCAATTTTCTGAGTGTTGACATGAGCAGTCAGGAAGTGAAAGCGGTGTACAAGATGGATGTGAAAGATATCTCACTGGCTCATTGAATTCGCAGTTTCTTTTACCAGCAATGATGCTGATTTATTCAAGAACTCTACGTGTCTTCATCTGATTGGTTGATGTTGATTCCACGTATCTTTCCAAGAATACTTTTTTGCTGCACCAGATCATTTTATATCTCAAGCCATAACTATGCTTGACCATTCCGTGATCTGTTCTTATCTCTTCCAGTCTATAAATAGGGGCTTCGTGATAGTGGTGGAATCACAAATCTTCTTTAGTAAAATACTCTATCTTCTTCAAAGTTCTTTTATGAAAGAATGACCCCTCTATCTTCAAAAATATTTGCCTTTGATACTGGTTTGATATTCCCAAAAAAACTCCTTTGTTCAGAATGGATGGTGCATGAGAAAATATAAGCAAAAGATCATCTGCAGTTTTCTCTCTCTTTTCATCCATCCATGAATGGACGAACTGAGCCCCCCGAGTCATGAAGTTTGATCGAGATTCTAATAATGTTCTTTAGAATGTCTTCATTGTGGCATGTGCACTGACTACGATGTGCTCTTCTTCTAACACGACATGTGCACTGATTATGATGTGCTCTTCTTCTAACACGGTGGTTGCGGTGATATTCCTCTTGTCATCCCGGGTCAGGACGCTTGGCCCTTTCAGCTTTTATGAGGCTTCTCCGCCAAGATGTTTTTGGTGTTCAGGTAGCTTCTTTGATAGTGTAGGGTTGAATCCCACGTGTTCGGGTCCGTTTCATTGCGGGCAAGAGGATATAGCTTCGGGCTATTGGCGGATTAATGAGTAACAAAGCTCTAACTCTGATCGTTGTTCCGGGCTGTCTCTCAGTTTGGCTGGTTCGGCCGTATTGCTATTACAACGCCTCATCGGCCGCTGGCTGCAAAATACCAGGGGGAAGAAGCTCCCTTGTAGTAGGTTCCCAGCTCAAGCCTCCCTTTCTTCGATGAGCTCCCAATTGTGCTTGAAGATCTGCGGGGCAGTGCACTTTTGATTGACCAGCAGGGGTTGAAGCAAATCTTCTAGTTTCTCTTCGAGTTCAGTGGACGAGATGGAGGAAGGTTGCGTCCGTGTTCAGACGCTTCTGAGGACCCTTGCTTTAATCAAGATATCTGGGCCTTGGTTTCATCAGTGACTGTGCATCGAAGGTTGCTCGGGCTGACATATCCCCTGATATTGGGAAAACATCGAACTCCTTGGCCGCTTCCAGCTACAATCCAGATGAAGGATCTTCAGCCGTGCAGATTTTGAGAAGTTTGTAGTTTTACCTTTTTTAGTTTTTCTAGAATACCTATAATGAACAGTGTTGTATTATAAAAGAATTTAATTTTATATTATGAGCCTACAAACTGGTTGTTATTAATGAAACAGACGTCTATTAATATTTTTTATGCCTACTTGTATAGTTAAGCAACATGTTTTTGTGTGCCTTTCTGGGCTAGTATTTTTAAAAGATGAGCGTGCGCATTAATGGGCGCTTCATTTGTGTCAGTAATTGACAGCTTATATTGCGCCTATGATAGATGACTATTTTACACCCACAATGGGATGACTTTAGCCCTTGTGGGAACGGGGCATTTTCGTGTTCCAACTAGAACGTCTTTTCTTGTATACTCGAGTATTTTAAGACTCTCATACACTATGTGAGCGGGCGTCCCCACCGGCGTGTAGGTGCAATTTGTTGAATTGACGAGTTCAACTTACGAATAATGCATGGAGGCTGAGGTAGACGTGATCTAGCTCTAAGCGAATAGTTTATCCTACTTTTTATAGTGAAAATTGGGTGTATTACTTCAACTTAGGTCTGGCCGGAGCTATGAATATTTGGATCGTAAATGGATCTGAATTGTAATTGTAAAACTGACTAAGTAAAATAGTAGTTTTATGGCAGAATACATAGATGACCCTTTAAAGTTGGCACCAATTTCCACTTAAACACTCTAATTTTCCAAGTGATTAGATAGACACTTTTTTTGTCAGATATATGTCTTGTGGACACTTGACGGTGACATGGCATTTCATGTGAGTGTCACTTAAAATACAGTACGTGAGGGCCTAAAATAACATTTTTTCCCTTTTGTTTAAGTTAAATCATAATAAATTTCTTCAAGTGGGTCCCACGCCTTTCATCTTTGCACAACCTCTTCCATTTCCTCAACAATCTCCACCTAAAACCACCACCTCCTCCACATTGCCACCATGTAGGTCACATCTCATTCTTCGTCCAACTACTCACCACTAATTCTTCAAAAAAACCCGTAGCCGTCGTCGTCGTCGTCTTCTCCATACGAATCCGTAGTCTTTGCCGTCATCGTATTCTCTACCGCGGCAGCGCTATCAGCAAGCACATCATAAATTTTATTTAAATCTAACTTCGACTACAATAATACATCGATATCGTCTGTCCATCAGTACTAGCTAGTGGTAAAGTCCCAAAACTATATCCATTTTTCCCTCCACACCGATACTGTCTTATCATCTCCAGTACTAGCCACAACAAAATCAACAAAAATAAAACAAAATTTAGTTAAAACTGTATATATTAAAAATAAAATGTAAGAATCAAAAGATAATTAAATTTAACCAGTATGTTTCCACTTCACAGAGTTAATTTGGAAACCAAGAGAATGATGACAAGGATGAAGAAGTGCCGGGGAGGGGGGGTTGGGGGTTGGAATTTGTGTTAATCTTATTTTAGTTTTTCTTTTTTCTTTTCTTTAAATAATATGTTGACTTTTTAAAAAAATTATACATGTCACTGCATGATTCGTTGGTTTTCTATATCATTAGCGATTGATACTCACGTGTGAGGTATGTTAGACATGGGTGTCTATGAGACACATATTTGGAAAAAAGAAAGTGTCTATCTGATCACTTGTAAAATAGAAGTGTTCAAGTGGGAATTAGTGCCAAGTTTAAGGGGCGATCTATGTATTTTACCTAGTTTTATTGATGGATAGGAGCGCAAGGCCTGAATTGCTGTGGGAGAAAACCCGTAACATAACTGATAAGTATGAAAATACTGTAATGAAAAATTGAAAAGACAACTAAAGACTTAGTTAAAGTAAATACTAAAAAAGATTGCATTTCCATCGTCGAACGGAAGTTTCTGCCAATGCTCCCTCTTCGGAGGGTGCTGAGTCTTGAGATGTAACCTGTGAACCGCCGACAATCTGATGATATAAATCCCTATTGATTAAACAATAATAAACTGTCTGCCTCTACAGCTGTCTGCTTTCTGATTTTTCTTCAGGGAGTATTCTCTTGTCCAAGTAGTTAATCAGTGTGTGACGCTGTTCTGAGGCGGAACCTGTGCTTGGAACATCAAGGTTCATCAGGCCCGGCGGGGTAAGCTCATTCACTATCTACTAGTCGTCTGAGTCAGTGTGTGAATCCTCGGGCACTTCGTCCTCGTTTGAGCTTTACTTCTCATAGACAAACTCCCAATCGTGAAATTTTTTCAAAAGTGCTTTAATTTTTCATTTTCGATCTGGCGCACAGACGTCCTCCGGGTAAAAACCTTATTTTCTCGATTGACTACCATTTGGGAACTGCTGCAGAGGTTGACCTTCTGGCCCCCAATATATAGGGTAAGTCGAGAACTTGAGTTATGGCCTCATATTCTGCTTCGACGCTTGGACTTTTTGCGGCCTTTTAGAAGACCTTCCCGGTGGGTGTTTTGACTAAATCGAGGTTGGCTTCCTCTCCTTTGAGATCTATATCAGTATAAATTTTCCAGCGCCCGGGCTTGATCGACTCTATACTTTGGATTGATTCCTCCGCCTTTAGCGCTAATTCCTCCACAGTATCTGAGGTGAAACCTTCTAAAGCCTGTGACTGAACGACCAAACGTGGTTGGTAAGTGATATCATATTTTTCCAGTTCTTTAGCCCATTCGGCCAACCCTTTTGAGAGCCGGGGTCTGGATGAAATGGCCCGTAATGGTGAAGAAAAGGCCACACTGACTGTATGGTTAAATAATATGAAAGCAACTCTTGAGTTGCCATGACCACGGTCGCAATAAACTGAACAGGTAGAGGCAGAAGCCTATCTGGGCACAAAAGTCCTTTACTGGCATACTTTATGGAAAACTGTCTCCCATTTTCTTCTTGTGTGAGCACCGCATTCCATACTACTTCTGAGATTGATACATACAACAATAGTTTCTCCCCTGGACTGGCTTTGTTATTGTCAGATGCTGCAAGAATTGCACCTTTACTTGGGCCAATACCAAGCTACAATGTATTAGCCACCAGGGTCCTTCTTGTTTAACCAGCACCTCGGAGAGTTGATGCCATAATTCTGCTACCATGGGAAGTAGATGACTCATCTCCAACAACCGCTCCCTTAACTCTCGGATCTCTATCCTAGCCTTACGCTCCATAGTTTGGTGCCAAATGGATTCTTTGTCAACTATATTTACCTTGACTATCGGCCCTTCGTCGTGTCCTATGCTGAACGTAGGATGATCCCCAGGCAAAGGCCTCTCCCTCTGTAAGTTGTTGACCCCGTGCAAGGTAGGATATCTAAAGACTTGGTGAAGCATTGAGGGTACTCCCTTTACACTATGTATCCAAGGCCGTCCTAGGATGACATCATATGACATATTACAGGTGAGTACCTGGAAAGAGGTTGTGCTCGTCATGCCCGGGATATGAACCGGTAGAGCTAGTTCTCCAACAGGCTCCTTGCGAAGGCCATTGAAATTATCAGATGGTGCTGATCTATCTTCTGCATTACGTCCCACCGAATAATGTTCACATTACTTCCTGGGTCAACCAAAACATTCTTGATATGATGGTTGGACACCCTTATGGGGACGATGAGAGCGTTTTAATGCTTTCCATCATCTTCCGGGCTGAACTTAATAGGGCTAGCGAACAACCCTGATCTTTCAGTCCCCCAAGCTTTGATAGGTCCCAAGGTTGCGAAGATTGCGTTGATGCTCCACTTGTCCCCAGAGCCTGATGCTTTTGACCGTATTTCTCCTTCTTCAATCAAATTCTTAAGGTGTCCCTCCTTCAATAGATTCTCAATTTCTAACATCAAGGCTTTATAGTCGACTGTGGCATAGCCATTGCTACGACGGAAGCCACAGTAGGCTGTTGAATTCCTCCCAGTTGCTTCTTTGACGATGGGTAGCCACCGTACTTTTGGCCCTAGTTTTCCAAAGTGATTGCAAACCAGTTCCACGGCATTGACTCGCAAACCAAAATCTCAGAAGCTGTAGGGCTCAGTTCGTTTCTCTTGGGACCCGGACCCTCGGGTACTGCCTACTTTCCCATTCCTGCTTAACTTTGTGTCTTCCCTTTTACTCTTCTTCCATCTCCTTCTCCCTCTAGGGATGGACTTGCTGCTCGATTTCTTCGTTCATCTTCGGGGTTCTGAGAGTGCTCTAGCTCCAGGCAGAGTTTCTGATGTAGGGCACTCCATGTTGACACATGATGTTGAGTTAGACTCCATTGTGTAGGAAAATATGATGCGGGGAAAATCGAGCAACCATGTAAAAACACCATCCAAGGCCAAGGAAGAGTTTATGCATTGGAACGCCATGGAACGAGGAGCCTTAGAGACACATTTCGAGGCGTTTCAAGTGCCCAGGGAAGCAGGCGGACCGCCCACTAGACTAGGCGGACCGCCCACTTTGTGACAAGTCTCTGGATTTCAGTCCGCCTACTGCAGAGGCGGGGCGCCTACTTGGGTGCCTACAGGAGACTAGGCAGGGCGCCTAGTTGCTGAACAAGTTGCGGGAATTCTAGTTTTTAGCCTATGTAATTCCTATTAGGCCCCTATGTGGCTTATGACTTTAGAATCTACTTAAGGGTACTTTAGGCCTTTCCTTATGTCTTGAATGAGGCTTATAAATACTCTATTAGCTTTACATTTTCAAAAAGTTAGCTTTGATGATGAATGATTGAATGGATGTTCAAGAGTGGATTCTCTTTGAATGAAAAACCCTTTGAGTTAGTTTGAGTTTACTAGTGGATTCTAGTTGAACCCCAAACCCCCCCGATCATTCTACTTGCGAGTCCATTTTCGTCTCGAGGGTAGTTGCATAGTGTAGGTCCTCCTTGACGCCGATACGAGGGTATTATGGAACGATTTCTCCATAGTTACTTCGTAGGGAGTTCGAGTAGTGTCTCGCTCTCTTTTCTTTATTTCCGCATTTGGTTTTGATCCTTATCATCTTGGTATCAGAGCAAGGCTCGGGTTTTATTTCTACAAACCCCCGACCCTTGATTCTTCGTGCCTAGGTCGATTCTATCTTTAGTTTTCTTGTTCTTGTTATTGGAAAGAAGAAAATCTCAAAAAAAAATTGAAAAATTGAAAACACCAAAAATTTGGTCAATTTTGATCATTTGATTGATTCGTGTTGTTATTGTTATTGGGGTTTGTTCCTTATTGGAAACCCGTTATTTTGGTACCCAACACACATGATTTGGAGTTGTATTCCATGATTTGAGATTTGAAACCTGAAAATTTTGAAAATTTTGAAACCCTAGCTATGAACATGATGAACATGGTAGATTGTTGAATTTTGATTGGGGTTTGATAAAATTGATTGGGGTTTGATCTCTGTGATTGAAACAACGTTTGGGTACCTTCGGATCGATAAAACAACGTGTGAATTGTTGGATTTTTGGGTGCCAAAGGCAAGAAAAATGAGTTGCAGTAGGCGGGGCGCCTAGTAGAAGGGGCGGACCGCCTGATTTTTGGTCACTCTCTGGATTTTGCAGAGGCGGACCGCCTACTTGGAGTAGGCTGACTGCCTACTCTCCTCTGCAGAGAACCAGGCGGACCACCTACTCAAAACAGGTGGGGCGCCTACTTCCTGAGAGTTGGGAATTGGGTAGTTTCTTCTAGGTTCTCTTGTTTATTGTTTGCATTGCTTCTAAGTAGTACTATTAGAGTATAATCCTAATTGATTAGTACTAATTACTTCGAGCTATTAGGATCATCGTGCCTTAAAAAGGAGACTAGAACTCAAAGAAGACCCGTAGTATCTTTTTGAGTCAAGTCCTCACTTAAAGAGCTTATCGTTCCAATCGAGTCCCATTAACTCCACTCACCCCGGAGAGCATTGGACTTGAGAAGTTGAGTGATTGAGTTGTGGTTCGTGGTCAACTACTTGAAGCTTTTAGACTCAAACTTGAGTGAAATATCCACCACCACTAAACGAGTGACCCGAGTGTTATACACGTGAGGGTGTCTGTGAGGTGTTTTACTAACGTTTGTTGATTTTGTAGGTACGATGGCTAATGAAGGTGATGGATTCATGAAGAGTACCTTGGCTACTATCTTAGCAAAATTGGATAGTATGAGCCTAAGAATTGAAACTCTTGAAAGAAGAGCCTCAAGGGCCAAAGTTGAGAAAGGGACTCCGAGTGTCCAAGTTGAGGCCGGAGGAGGTACAAGTGGTTCAACCTTTGCCCCGGAACAAGTTGTTGATTTGCCTAGTCAACAATGGGTAAAGGAAGACCATGAAGGAAATGAACAACTGTTGGGCAATCCCCACCCTTTGGGCAATCCCCAAAGGAATACTCCACTTTAGGGACCCATCCGAAATGTTCTACCAATAGATGATGTGGAGGAGGATATGGTTGAAGAGGATAATCCTCATGTTTCCCTAGTTGTGAGGAGGAGCTTAGGCGCCGTATTTGAGGAGGATAGAGAGAATGATCAAAGAGAGAACCTCTTTCATGCTAGATGCCGAGTCATGGGTGTATTTTGCTCCATGATTATTGACTCGGGAAGTTGTGCCAAGTTTACTCCACTAGGCGGGGCGCCTAGTTGCTGAACAAGATGCGGAAATTCTAGTTTTTAGCCTATGTAATTCCTATTAGGCCCCTATGTGCCTTATGACTTTAGAATCTACTTAAGGGTACTTTAGGCCTTTCCTTATGTCTTGAATGAGGCCTATAAATACTCCATTAGCTTTACATTTTCAAAAAGTTAGCTTTGATGATGAATGATTGAATGAATGTTCAAGAGTGGATTCTCTTTGAATGAAAAAACCTTTGAGTTGGTTTGAGTTTACTAGTGGATTCTAATTGAACCCCAAACCCCCCGATCATTCTACTTGCGAGTCCATTGTCGTCTCGAGGGTAGTTGCATAGTGTAGGTCCTCCTTGACGCCGATACGAGGGTATTATGGAACGAGTTCTCCATAGTTACTTCGTAGGGAGTTCGAGTAGTGTCTCGCTCTCTTATCTTTATTTCCGCGTTTGGTTTTGATCCTTATCAAAATATATGCCACCTATTATTACGGGAATACGAGTCCAGCTGGCGAGACTAGACTTATCCTGCAAGTCACTGGACAGAAGGGACACACGCCTGTTCTACGAGTTACGGTCGTTCAGGCGGTGCGGGCGTAGAACGCAAGACATACAACCTGTCGTCTTTAGGTTACAGTCTCCTAGTTAGGGTTTCGTATATACCACCGCCTTAAGTTCATAAGCCCATGAGCCTTATTAGTCCTTGTATTTTACTATAATTAGGACTGGGTATCCTCTGCTATAAATACCTCTCCTTATATTGTACTATACATCAAGTGATTCACCACTAGATCTGACTATTCTCAAGGAATAAAACTCTTTATTATATTGTCTATTATTTTTCTCTCTATTTACTTACTTTCCCTGGTATTTTACTATATTGCTTGTGACCCCTAAGGCCTAGGAAATTGCAGGTATTCTATGAGGAAAAGGCTCAGTCATGTGAGACGACAATAACACCAATGGAGAATCTTTCTAAAAAAATCTCTCTGGCAAACACAATCAAGCCAAAGAACACTGTCAATGCTATAGACGAGTCTATACAGGAATTGGATGATATGAGTGTTCAGCCAAAAGATCCTTCCAAGGAGTCAGTCCATATGCCTAGCAACGGAGAAGTCGATCAATCACACGAAGGTAATTCTTATCTCAGAGATTTTCTTGCTAATCTCCTCATAACCATGTTAGCATGGGTAGATGAGAATTCGGTCAACATGGTTGAGGGTATATCTCAAAAGATAGGAACAATGTTCGCTGGAACGTTCCATAGGCCAGCATCGCTGTGAGGACCAGCGCCCATGAACAATACTCCAGTGTTTGCTCCTAACCGTAGACTCAACATGGATGCTACTTCTTGAGGCTCAATAACAATCAACAATCAAGATCTCAAAGGAACACCTGTCATTCAGGATATCCTAAAGGAGATGAAGGCCATCCACAATCAGATTGGTAGCATACCAGGTGTACCACCTCAGGTTACCACCGTATATGAGAAATACAAAGCAAGTGCTGCATCAATCCGCATACCAAAGCACTTCCGCCTGCCGGATAACTTGAAGTAAGATGGAAAAATGAATCCGGATGAGCGTATTGCTGAGTATTACGCAGCCCTCAAGAACAATGAAATCTCTGAGGAAGAAATCCCCTCTGCTATCGTGAAAAGATTCGGCTCAACCCTGTCCAGAGGTGCCCTCGCTTGGTGCGCTCAGCTAGCGATAGGCTCCATCGAGTCATCCACCCTGATGTAAAATTTGTTCAAGAAAGTGCGCTCTGGCACCCGTAAACAGGAGAAGCGCATGGAGGATATCTTTGAGATTCGGAAATGCGATGACGAGCTATTGTAAGACTATCTTGAAAGGTTTCAGAGGGAATGCATGGAGCTACCTCCAGTCCCCGATAATTTTGCTATGGTAGCCTTTTGCAAGAGTCTAAGTTCCAAAGGGTCGCTGGCTACCAAGGAATTCCAGTGGAGTCTAACTCAACATCCTGTGTCGACATGGAGTGCGTTATCAGAAGTACACTAAAAAGCTTTGCCTGGAGCTGGGACACTCTCAGAACCCTGAAGTTGAACAGAGAAAATGAGCAGGAAATCCGTCCCTCGAGCGAGAAGGGGATGAAGAAGAATGAATGAAGGTAAAGCAAGGCAACACCCGGAGACCCAGATCCCAGGAGAAACGAACCGAGCCCCACAGGTTCCGAGATTTTTGTCAGCGAGTCAACACCGTGGAACTGGTTGCTAATCACTTCGACAAACTAGGACCAATAGTACGATGGCTGGCTATGTAAAAGGAGCATTCGGGAGTTATACAACAGCCTATTGTGATTTCCATCATAGTAATGGCCATGCTACGGTCGATTGCAACGCTCTCATGTTGGAAATTGACCATCTACTAAAGGAGGACACCTTAAAGATTTGATTGAAAAAGGAGAAAGGCATTCGAGAGCACCAGACTCTGGGGACAAGCGGCATATCAACACGATCTTTAAAACCTTGGGACTTGTCACGGCCTGGGGGACTGAAAAGGTAGGGTCAATCATTAGCCCTATCACTTTCAGTCTGAAAGGCGAAGCAGAACATCAAGGTGCTCTCACGATCCCCGTTAGGGTGTCGAATCTTCTGATCGAGCAAGCATTGGTAGATCTAGGGAGCAATTTGAACATTATTCGGAGAAAGGTATCACAGAAGTTAGGTCAAGACTGTCAGATGGCACCAAACCACGAAGGATAATTTGCTTCAACGGCCTCCAAGAAGAACCTGTTAAAGAACTTGCTCTACCGGTTCATATCTCGGGGATGACGAGCATCACCTCCTTCCAGGTACTCACCTATGATATGTCATATGATATCATCTTACGACGGCCTATGATACATAGTGTAAAGGGAGTGCCTTCAATTCTCCACCAAATTTTTAGATGTCCTACCTCATAAAAGATTAATGACTTACGGAGTAAACGGCCTTCGACCCAAGACTTTCCAACGTTCGGAAGAGGACTAGCTAAAGGACCAATAGCCAAGGTAAACGTGATCGATGAGGAATCAACTTGGTACAAAATGATGGAGCGAAAGGCTAGGATAGACACCAGAGTGCTAAGGGACTGATTATCGGGGATGAGCCAATTAATCCCCAAGGAAGATGAGCTATGGCACCAGTTAACTGAGGTATTGGTAAAGCACGATGAGCCATTACGGGTGATACACTGCTACGTGGTATTGCTCGGGTCAAGGTACGACTTTTGCAGCTTCCAACAATCACCGAGCCAATCCAGGGAGAACACTTGCTGCTGTATGTTTCGATTTCATAAGTAGCATGGGATGCAGTGCTTGCACGTGTAGAAGAGAGACAGGTTCCCACAAAATATGCTAGAAGGGTGTTTTCATACCCAGATGAATTTCTGCCTCAGCCCGTTCAATTTATTACAGCCGTGGTCTGGCAACCCAGGAGTTGCACCTGTATTTTCTCAGCAACACGGTCAGTGTGGTTTCTTCGGTACCTCTACAGGATATTTTGTCCAAACCTGGGCTTTCAAAATGAATGGAAAAATGCGCCGAAGAGGTAGGAGAGTACGTAATCAGTTACCAGTTACGATCGGCCATCCAGTCACGGGATTTGGAAGGCTTCACCTACGATTTTATGGATGAATTAGAAGCAAAGGCAGAGGTATCGGACCAACATATAGGGGCAATCGAGCTTGAGCCCTGGGGAGTTCGTACGGACATGGATATCGAAGGAGAGGAAGCTACTGTTGATTTATGGATCAAGACACCCACCGGGAAGGTTTTCTACAAGGTCGAAAAGCTTCCGCGCGTCGAAGAAAAATATGAGGCCATAGCTCAAGCTCTTTACTTAGTCTACATATTTGAGGCCAGGGAGGTCAGCCTCTTTTGTAGTTCCCAGTTGGTGATTACTCGAGCGAATAAGGTTTTTACCACGGAGAACATATGTGCGCTTGGACGGCAAGAGAAACTCAAAGTACTTTTGAAAAATTTCCACAAATAGAAGTTTGTCTATAAGGGGGAAAATTCCAAAGAAGGCGAGCTCGCCGAGGATTCGCACACTGATTCAGAAGACCAGCAGATACTAATCGAACTGACTCCCACGGACCTGATGAACTTTGAAGTTCAAAAGACAGGTTCCGCCTTGGAACAACATCACACATTGATTAGCTACTTAGACAAGAGAGAATTCCTTGAATACAAGTTAGAAAGCAGACAGCTGCGGAGGCAGGCAGTTCACTATTGTTTGATCAACAGGGACTTATACTATCAGATTGTCGGCAGTCCACAAGTTACATTTCGAAGCTCGACACATTCTAACAAAAGAGCCCTGGCAGACACCTCGGATCAGCGATGGAATTATAATCCTTCTTAGTATCTACTTTAAATCAAGTCCATAGTTTCTTTTTACAATATTTACATACTTGTCACTCATGCTACGGGTTTTCACCCACAACAACTCAGGCCCTCTATTTATCAATAAAATTACTATTTTATTTAGTTAGCTTTACGATTATAATTCAGATCCATCTACAATCCAAGTATTCATAGCCCCGGGCAAACCTAAGTTGATGTAATACACCCACTTTTCACTACAAAAAGTAGGGTAAACTACTCGCTTAGAGCTAGATCACGTCTAGCTCAGCCACCACGCATTATTCGTAAGTTAAACTTGTCAATTCAACAAAATTGCACCCACATGCCTGTGGAGATGCCCGCCCACATAGTTCTTGAATGTTTTAAAATACTTGAGTAAACAAGCAACAACGTTCTGAATCGGAACACAAAAGTGCCCCGTTTTCACACAGGCTAAATTCGTCGCATTCTGGGCGCAAAACAGCCATCTACCACAAGTGAAATATAAGCCGTCAACTACTGACGCAAATGAAGCACCCTTCAGTGTGCACACCCGTCTTTTATAGACACTAGCCTAGAAAGGTACACAAATATGTTGCTTAAATTATACAAGTACGCATACAAACATTAATGGACATTCATTTCATTAATAAATAATAGCCCATAGACTCATAATATACAATTAGTTCTTCCTATATATAACACTGTTCATAACAATTGTAAAAAAATTGAAAGAGAAGGCTAAAAACTATAAGCTCCTCAGGTTGCACACGACTGAAGATCCTTCATGTGGATTGCTACAAGCCATAAAGCAGTCCGGAGCTTCCTATGGCGGCAAGAGATATGTCCGCTCGAGCATTTCTTTGAGGTGCATGGCCATTAATACTACCAAAGCCCGTACACTTAATTAAAGAAAGGGTCCTCGAAAGCGTCTAAATGCATCCGTTTCAATATCAACTAGTCAAACGGGAGTGCACAGCCTCACAGATCTTCAAGCACAATTAGAAGCTCACCAAGGACGAAAAGGCTTGTGCTGGCGACCTAACACAAATGAGCCAATTTCCTTTGGTATCCCACAGCAAGCGACCGATGAGGCATTGCAGCAGCAATAAGGCCGAAGCGGTTGAACCAAGAGACAACCCCAAAACATGAGCAGGGGTAGAGCTTGATGACTCGTTAATCCACCCATGGCTTGTAACTGTGTCCTCTTGCCTGCCATGGAATGGAGCCAGAGAAGTAGGCATCAACCCTACCCTGTCAAAGAGGCTACTTGAGTACCAAAAAATCCTGGCGGAGAAGCCTCATTACAACTGAAAGGGCCAAGCGTCCTGACCTTACATGACAAGAGGAATATCACAACAACCGCTCTGTTAGGAAAAAAAAAAGCACACCATAATCAGTGCACATGCCACAATAAAGACATTCTGAAGAACATCATTAGAATCCTGATAAAACTCCATGATGCCCTGGACTCCGTTCATCAAATCACTGATGGACAAAGAGATGAAGAAAACCACATATGGTCTCTTTCCTACAATTTGCTCATGAGCCATCCATTCAAAATGAAGAAGTTTTTCTGGGAATATCAAACCAGGATCAAAGGCAAATATTTTTGAAATATAAGAACCATTCTTTCATGAGGAACATTGAAGAAGATGAAGTATTTTTCTGAAGAAGATTAATGATTCTACCACTATCACGAAGCCCTTATTTATAGGCAGGAAAAGATAAGAACAGATCAGGAAACGGTCAAATAAAATTTTGGATTTAGATGTGAAACGATTCGGCACAACAAAAAGCTTTCTTGGAAAGATGCATGGAATCGACATCAACCAATCATATAAAGGTAAGTGGAGTTCATGAATAAATCAGCATCAGTCATGGCCAAAGAGACTGCGAGTTTGAAGGAGTCAGTGAGATATCTTTCATACCGCTATCGCTTCCTAACTGCTTGCATCAGCACTCAGCAAGTGGGGGGACTGACTGTGTGGACAAAAATACGCCACCTATTATTATGGGGATACAAGTCCAGCCGGTGAGACTAGACTTATCCTACAAGTCACCGGGCACAAGGGATACATGCCTGTTCTACGCGTTACGACCCCGTTCAAGTGGCATGGGCGTAGAATGCAAGGCATACATCCTGCTGCCTTATGATTACAGTGTCCTAGTTAGGATTTCGTATACAACACTGCCTTGAATTTATAGGCCCATGGGCCTCATTAGTCATTGTATTTTACTATAAAGAGGAATGGATATCCACTGCTATAAATACCCGTCCTTACATTGTATTGTACATCAAGCGATTCACCACTGAATTTGATTATTCTCGAGGAATAAAACTCTTTACTTTCTTGTCTATTATTTTTCTCTCTATTTACTTACTTTTCATCATATTTTACTATATTGCTAGTGACCCCTTCATAAGTTTAAGTGTTTAACCTAGACGTATAAATTTAGGCATAAATATCCACTGCAACTCCCTAGTAGCTAGCGACCCTTTGGAATTCAAGCTCTTGCCAAAAGCTACCACAGCAATACTGCCGGAAACTAGGTAAAGCTCCATGCGTTCTCTCTGAAACCATTCAAGGTAGTCATTTAGTAGCTCGTCGTTGCGCTGCCTAACCTCAAAGATATTCTCCATACGCTTCTCCCGCTTACGGATGCCAGAATGCACTTTCTTAAACAAATCTTGTATCTGGATGAATGACTCGATGGAGCCCATTGGTAGCTGAATGCACCAAGCAAGGGCACCCTTAGTCAAGGTAGAGCCAAAACTCTTCACCATAGCAGACTGGACTTCTTCCTCTAATATTTTGTTGCTTGGGACGGCTGTATAGTATGCAGCAATATGCTCGTCTGGATCTGTTGTTCCGTCATACTTTAAGTTATCCAGCAGGCAAAAGTTCTTTGGTACGTAGATCGGTGCTGCACTTGGTTTGTATGCATTCTTATAAAGCTTTTGCTCATCTACAGTGGTAACCTGAGGTGGTGTACCCAGTACGTATCGATTCGATCATGGATGGCCTTCACTTCTTTAGGATGTCCTGAATGATAGGTGTTCCTTTGAGGTCTTGATTATTAATTGTCGTTGGGCCTCCAGAGACGGCGTCCATGTTAAGTCTGTGATTAGGAATGGATGCTTGTGAATCGTTCATATGCGGTGGTCCTCGCGGGGATGCTGGCCTTTGAGACGATCAAGCGAAAATTACTCCTAAATTCTGGGATATGCCCTCGACCATGTTGACCGAGTTCTGCTCTGCCCGTTCTGAGAAGGGTTTGAGGAGATTAACAAGGAAACCTTTAAACTGTTAATTACCTTCGCGTGATTGATTGCATTCGTTGATGTTGGCGACATGGACTTGGCAGGATCCTTCGATTGTGCACTGGCATCGCTTGGATCCTGTACAGACTCGTCTACAACATTAGTGGTATTCCTTGGGATGTTTCTGCCGTCATCCGACATGAATGCGCTTTTTCCTCGTAGAATACTTTCTGTTTATGCCGAAGGTGGTATTTCTAGGTTAAACAATAAAATTTATGAAAGGGTCACAAGCAATACAGTATAAAAAATGGAAAATGTAAGTAAATAGAGAGAAAAGTAATGAACAAGAAAGTAGGTAGTATTATTCCTTGAGAATAACCGGATTCAGTGTGAATTTCATGATGTAAAATACAATGTAAGGAGACGTATTTATAGTAGAGATTACCCAGTCCTAATTACGGTAAAATACAAAGCGTCATAAAGGCTATGGGCCTATATACTCAAGGCGGCGTTATATATGAAACTCTAACTAGGAGACTGTAAACCCTAAGGCGGCGGGATGTATTCCTTGCGCCCTACGCCCATACTGCCTAACGGTCGTAACTCGTAGAGTAGGCGTGTATCCTCTGTGCCCGGTGACTTGTAGATAAGTATAGTCTCGCCAGCTGAACTTTTATCCCTATAATAGTAGGTGGCATTTTTTTCCCACACACTCATCACTGAACATAATTTCACCTTTCAAACCACTGACTCAGCTCCTCATTGCATATGTCACAGAGAGTTTGGCGAACTTCTTGTGTAATTTATGCCATTAACCTCAGACCTTTCGGATATCATATTAACAACTCTTTTAGGTGATCGAGGCCTTGGTGGCTGTCCTTAATTCCTATTTATTGCAAAGGTCTGCTTCCCTTTAGCCATCAAAAATTCCTTCAACATACCCTTCTTAAGCAAGTGGGCCACCTCATACTACAAAGCTTTGCAATCTTAAGTGAGGTGGTCATGGTCATCGTGAAAATCACAATAGATGTTTTTGTTCCTCTTGCTGCGGTCAGATCTCATATCTTTGGTGGAGCCTCACCCCCTTGTAACCAATGATAGCCCAACGTTGTCTTTTCGAGCAGTGTTGTTGCCATTCTTATTCCCTAACCTCTGGCTCACGTGATGCCTCAGGGGGTCATAATATTCATATCAGCGCCTCGCATTCCCTCTTGGTAGTTCGGCACGTTTTGATGACTCGGAATGATTTCTGTACCTGGAACTTCAGTTCGCGTACTTGCACTCCTCCACATCCAATCTAATCTTGGAGCAGGTTCTAGTCTGTACATCATTGCAAGTGATCGATTTCCACTCTTGCATATTCTTTTTCAAGTCGACGCATGCCTCTGAATTATTAGTGTTCAAATTACTTATGTACTCAAAGATTACAAAAACATCATCCATCGGAGGAAAGAGCTTTCGTTCCGCTTGAAAGCATCTAATGAAATCATGGAGGGGCTCCCTCCACTTCCGTTTGAGGTGAACGATGTCATCATTCCTCTAATGGACCTTTTGGGCCCCAGTATGTGCCCAGATGAACAAGTCATCTAGTTCATCAAATGATCCAACGGATTTGGAAGACAAATGCATATACCAATTCAGGGCTCCCTTTTCAAGCGTCTCTCCGAACTTCTTGAGAAGCACGAATACGACCTCCAATTTTGTTGAGTCATTTCCCTTCACTATTTCCATGTACTGAGTGACATGATCAGTGGGGTCTAACATGCCGTCATGCTTCTTTAAAATACTCAATTTAAAGTGTTTTAGGATTATTGTCGGGACCACTTCCAGCTTGAAGGCATGTAGTTTGCACTTTGCAATATCTATCAACTTTTGAGACTTTGGTGCCCGGAGAATTCATTCTTTCCATTCTTCGAACTTTGCCTCACAATCCTTTTTCTAATTCTCTAGGTCCAACAAGACGCTTGGCTGTACTACGGGTGTCGTCTCCGCCACCATAGGAATGGTTCCATCTGGAACTTTACCTAAAGGTACAGTCCCCGAGCCCTCTGACCTAACTTCATTTTGAGGCCCTCCTATTATTTCTCCTTGAGGAACATAAGTCAGAGTGCCTCCAAGAGGAATCACGAGAGGGTTTGTTGTAGGCCTGATACTCTCTAAAATTGATTGTAACGACTTGCATTTGCTTATTTATTCTAGCTTACTTTACATATTACTCATGGGTCTGAGCCATGAATTGTATGAGCTGCATGTACCAGGTACCATATCCTGACGAATTCGGGTCCCCTACATTGATTAGAGGGGTTTGCTCGTGTCTCGAATGAGCATATTTGATAGTATTATCTTGTTACCCAACAGGACGGGGTGCAAAAGATCTCCATCGGTTGGTTTCTAACATTTTGTTTGTTGCTGTTATCATTCATCTTGAGGGAAAAATGAGATGCGCGTTATAACCTTGGAACAAACTCAATTGCCCGATCCCCATGATTGGCGTCAAATTGTATGTCTCTAAATTAGAATTTAGAATACAGTTAAATTTTTAGAAAGGGTTACAAGAAATTTGTCGTATCAAGGCAATAACGATTAAATATAAATATGAAATGATAGTAAGAACAATGGCAAGAATAGTAAATGGATTGTTTTAGCATATATTGGTGAATGCTCTTTATAATGCATATTGAGTAGTATTTATAGTACTTTAAGTTGGACAGATCATGGGCATTAATGATTCCATGATCCCATATTTTGATCTTGGGAGACCCAAAATCTCCTTCTCACTAAATGCACAATCAAGGCAGTTACGAAATTGGAGTCCATCCGCGATCGACACAGACGCTGAATGAAACTTACACATGAGAAATTTATCTACGAACCATGCCTTGACCTTCCGCTAACGGTGGCTTTTCTCAAATGATATACCCAAGCTTCATCCTCTAGAAAACTTATTTCCGCATACCCCGTGTCCGTGACTAAAATACACCAATACACAATATGATGGGGAAATTTAAGTGATAAGACATTCCTATGATTATTTAGTTCTTTGATACAACACCTGAAACTTACAGGGAGTTTAAATAACAATTCAGTGAAATCAGATGAATCCCATATTATTTTTGTAATCCAGCAGCAACATGTTCTGCCATAACAAGACTAGATGTTAGGCCCGATGATTCAATCCCAAACAGGTTAACTAAACCAGATATGCCATGAGTTTCCTCTACCTTGAAAATGTGTGATTTAAAGACTGTCAAATTTATCATAAGGAACAAATATTGAATATAGCTGAAAATATGAAACAGGAAAGGTAGGATAAAATTCTCTAGATCAGGTGACTCTGACAACTTTTTTCTTATAAGTTTGGGAAGAAGACCGAGTCATTCCTATCAAGAATAATACTTCTTGAGCCATGTCACATTTCAATTGTTTGAGATGGTTGTTCCTTCCATGTCTTCGAGGGTGTAAGCTTCTTTTCCATCTATCCCCTGATTTTGTACGACACTTCCTAGTTCGGGGCTACCTTTCCTGCATTGGCTTCCTTATTACTATGAGATAACTCTTTGAGGACCATATCCCCTGTTAAAGGAACGCAGGTTGGTCTTCGTGTTGTAGTATTACTCTACTCATTGCTTTTGGAACAGCTAGGCAAACTGCTGCTAGTTCCCGGCGCTTGTCCAGCAAGTTGAGTGCGACTGTCAGGGCCTCATTGTTGGGCCCTTCTTTAGCAAATGATCTGTGCAAATTTGACTCCCCTATCTCAATAGGGATCATGGCCTTCGCTTCGTATGTTAGCAAGAATTGAGTTTCTCTCGTACTGGCTTTCGACGCAGTACGATATGCCCACAGGACTCCTGGCAATTCCTCTGGCCACTTACCTTTGCCTTCTTCGAGCCATTTGTTCAAGCTATCCATGATGATTTTATTTGACGACATGACCTCACCATTTTTTGCTGGGTTGTAAACTGTCGAGGTTATCCTTTTTATTTTCCATTCTTTCAGGAACTCAGTGACTTGGCTCTACAAAGTGAGGTCCGTTATCACAGGTGATCTTGACAGGAACTCCGTGGCGAAACATGACATTCTTCCAGATTAACTGTATCACCTTTTTTTTTAATCTGGGCGTAGAGAGTCGCTTCGACCTACTTGGTGAAGTAGTCGGTCATCAAAAGAAAGCATCTGATGCCTCCGGGCACTTTGGGCATCGACCCTACAATGTCTATCCCGCATTTCATGAAAGGCCATGGTACAATTACTGAGTGTAACATCTTTTTTGGGTGATGAAGTTCATGGGAGAAATGTTGACAACTATCGCATGCTTTAAGGAGCCTACTTGCATCACTCTCTATTTGAGGCCATTAATAGCCTGTTTGATTACCTTTCGGACTAGGGCCCTTCCTCCTGAATGATTCCCGCAGTGCCCTTTGTGGATTTCTCTCGGCACATAGTTCACTTGTGTCAAGCCTAAGCATTTAGCTAGTAGGCCGTTGAACATCTGACGATATAGCTCTCCTTGAATAAGGCAATAGCGAGCCGGTTGAATCCTTAGCCGTTTGCTCTACTTTTTGTCATCAGGGAGTGTTCCCTTATCCAAGTAGTCGATTAGCTCATGGCGCGAGTCCCAAACGAGTCCAGTTGTATTGACTCCAAGAAGCTTCAGGTCTGAGTGAATCAGTTCTATTACCACCTCCGGCTGTCAAAATTTATGTCTATGGGTTCTGCTAGGCTGACTAGTGCAATAGATTCTGCATTTTCTTCCCTCGGTACCTGAGCAATTTTCCACTGATAAAACTTTTTTAGAAGAGCCTCTACTCTAGCTACGTGTTCCTACATACGACTGTTTTTTCATAAATACACCATTTACTTGGTTGACCACCAGCTGTGAATCACTGTAGAACTCCATAGACCTCAATATATAAGCTAATTCGAGGCCTTGAATTACAACTTCATATTTTTCTTTGTTATTTATGAACAATGGGCAACTGACAGCTTTTGGAATACCTTCTCGAACGAGGTTTTTATCACTAAGACGTGTTTGTCCCTTTTGATATTTGATGCCACGTCTATGTAGATTGTCCATTCTCTAGGTGTGATCCCTCCCATTGTCTTAAATTCAACTTCGGCTTTCGGTTGCATATCGGCACTGAAGTTGGTGACAAAATCTTCTAGAACTTGTGACATAATTGCCATTCGAGGCTGGGAGATGATATCGCACTCCTCTTACTCTACATCCCATTTAGTAAGCCTTCATGAGAGCTCAGATTTGTGCAAAATGATTCTCAGTAGGAAAGACGAGACGACGATATACGTGTGGCTCATACGGGCGGCTACCAACGATGCCAGTGCGAGCTTTTTAGGGTGTTGGTTCCTTGTTTTCTCATCCAAAAGTTACTTTCTGTTATAATATATGGGAGACAGTACTTTTTTTTCTTCCGATACGAGGACGACGCTCACAGCTACTTCCAAAACTGGAAGGTACAATAAGAATTGCTCTCTTGAGCACAGCATAGTCAACAAGGGGGGATTTGAAAGATACTCATTTAGGTCTCAAAGCGCTTGGCGGCACTAATCTGATGATGCAACCCAAATACGTGTTGATCAAGTGTTCAATCCATCGAGGCCGATGACACGAAGCCAAGCCAAGCCAAGTTATTGCACGATGTTCACATTCAATTGGCGTGATCGGGAGAAAGAAATCGTTCCGAAGTTGATTAGCCAAGCTCCAAATTTGAAGGATTCATTTACAAGCTTGTCCCCAAATAAGGGGGCGACCGAACACTCAACATCGACGCTGAAGAGTAAAGCAAACAAACAACCGAAGGGAGAGCGTCTGAGTTCAAGAGTTCGAGCTCAGTGTTTGAAATCTAGTGTTCTGCCGAGGGAGTGACCGAACACTCAGTTTATTTAGCCCTGCGTGGCTTACTACTTTTGGTCGTCTGTGAACGTTTTACTATTTTGCCTTTAGTACTGTCTATAAAAACCTCTTTTCATTTCATTTGTAGATACTAGTTTTTTAATGAATGTTAAACATAGCTATTTCTATTTGAGTCTCCGTTGAGAGCTGAGCCCCGTCGTAGGAATTTAAAGAACTTGTGTCATTCGGTGTTATCGTTCGAACATTTTCTTCTTGGTCATTCAATTTGCAAGAAGCATGAGTTCTTCTTGAGGATTGTTGCATAGTATAGGTGCATCTCCTTGTTATTCCGTTATTTGAACCGTGACTAGTTCCTCGGATTCATTCCAACGAAGCAAGAGATTTGTCTTGCTTCTATCTTTATTTCTATTTGTTTTCCTTTCTTCGGTTGCTAAGCTTCTTCTCCGATTAAGTTTGCACCATCTTGGTATAAGAGCACGGTTTGGCTTTGTTCTTACCACCCCAATCATGTTCGTCTTTATCACGTGAGTTTGTGTCTTTCAGTTTCAGCTTTATCTTCTTTAGTTGTTGTTGTTGTTGTTGTTGTTAGTGTTGCGTTTTTATTAACAAAAAAAAAGTAGAAAAGAAAAATTCAAAATTTTTGGTGATTGGTTGGTTGTTTGGATTAAAAAACCACAGATTCTTATTCACCATCGTCTAAGGAATCAAATGAGCACTTGTCGTACGTTGTTTGATGTCAAGGGTTGCTCGCTGATTTTCTTGCTGTTCTTGATGTGGTAGTTGCTGCTATCAAACCCCAGTTGAGTTTTAGTTGTTATCATTGAAGACTGGAGGTTCTTATTTTATTTTGGTTGTGTCTTGAGCTTAAAATTTGAAGTTCTGTGTTTGAGCCACCGTCTGTAGGCTGGAAACTTGTTACATTGTAACAGTGTACAGACGAAGTGAAGCTGCTCTTAGCTCGATTTTGGAACTGAGATTTCCTCCGACATTAAAGATTACCGGAGTGAAAAACGACCCAAAGTCTGTGATAAATTGTGGAGTGTGAACGATGTTAAGTTTTTCCGTACATCGGAAATTATTTAGTACACTGTTCAATTAAAGAAGAAAGGGGTAAAGTGATAAAATCAAAACCCCAGGTGAAAATTTTATCGGCTAGAAAGGGGAAAGTGGATAAAGTTAAACCCTAATCCGTACCAAAGGAGGGACCACTTTTATCCATACCAAGGTGACGTGACCGGGAACTCCAAAAGAGGAATCGTAGGGTAGATTCTCCTAAGCTTTCACATTTTCTTGTGTTGGATAAATCTCTTTAGTTGATCTCTGGAGTAAATCTTTCTACTCGAGGTTGTACTAATTTGTTTGAGCTTATAGGAACTCATGTGTGGGGTGACCGATGTCCAAATTTTGTAGAAAATTCTTTGACTTCCCGTGCGCAGTTAAATAGCGTCCGTACCATCGAGGCAACCTCAGTTCACTCTTCCCGAAGGAGACAGTATAACTTGTCAAATTCGAAAGAACTAAGAGAAGTTGATCAATCGAGCAAGCCATTGGCTACAAGTTCTTGAGTGACCGAGCCTAATAATTGAGTGGACCCGAGCGCCACCCAATAAAAGTGAGGGATTGAATTGTCCAGGTCCCATGGCTGGGAATGGAGGCGATGGATTGGGCATTGAGACGCCTGAGGTATTGTTAGCCGATCTCACGGCTGTGACACAAGGCATCAGTGCCGAGATAAGAGGAGTGAGTGCTCGAGTAGCTAACCTCGAGAAAGGGAGTGTGTCCGTGGCCTTGCCTGGGTCTGACACTGGTACTAGTAACTCCACTCCGATGAAACTAGAGCAATTTGTTGAGCTTGTTCGACAACAACGGTTGAAGAACGAGGTTGTGCGCAATGAAGTTATGGGCAATCCCCGAACTGAACAACACTTGTGCTATCCCTAAGCTGGGCAACACAACTTAGGCAATCCCTCAGTGGAACAACAAAGCTTGGGCGATCCCCAAGCTGATCATCGAATCTTGGGCATTCCCCCAAGTGAAAGAATACCACTTCAAAGGGCCCGAAGACAAGTCGTGGTCATTAATGAAGGGGTCGATGAAGGAGAATTTCCCGAGGTCGACGCTCAGTATGACCCGCCGTTTGTTCAATGAAGGAAGGTTCAACGAGGTCGTGAAAATTTCTGAGGTCGGACCAATATCTTGATAGGAAGATTCGATTGGAACGAATTTTCAAAACAAATGAGATGACCGAAGATAGAAAAGCTGCACATGTTATTGCTTCGTTCGAGGCATATGCATCAACATGGTGGGAGGCTGACAAAAGGTTGAGGCGAAAGAATGCTTATCCTGAGGTCACCACATGGTTGCAAATAAAAAGAGCAATGGATTCTAAGCATGTGAATGCAAAATAACGACAGGAACAACTTCAAAAACTCTTCGAATTGAAACAAGGGTCCAAATCGGTTGAAGAATACTATGATGAGTTTGAAATAATTCGATTGGTTCTTGATATGGAAGAAGATGATGAGCAAGCTATCATTCGATTAAAAAATGGCTTGGCTCGCGATACGTCATCTCAATTGAGGCTACATGTGTACCAAACTTTGGAAAATGTGTTTCATGCAACCATTGAAGCTGAAAAATGGGTGAAGGACGACAAAGCAATCCGGTATCAAGGAGTCACTACTTCAACTCTTTTGAACCGAGGTAAAGATTGGAAGAGTCCGAATCCAGCAAGTGCCAACACTGGCCGAGATCCGAAGAAACCCTTCGAAAAGGGAGTGACCGTTAGCAACTCCAAGGAGATGGGAGGTAAAGTTCAACTAAATACTCCTAGTGCTTCAAACATTCAGTGTCATAAGTAGGGCTTATGGTCACATGTAAAAAGAGTGTCCACCTTGCAAAGTTATGCATTTGCTCGAAGATGGAACCGTCCATGAGCAAGCGAGTGACACTGAGTAAGAAAATGTCGAGGAGATCGACCGAGCTGAAAATGATGATGGTCGTGAAGCTGCCGAAGCTGATCATCCGAAAATTTTCTTGTGGTTCGAAAATATTTGAGCTGCATGACACTCGAAGAAGAGGACAACCAAAGAGAATATATGTTCCATGCAAGATGTCGAGTTAGGAGGAAAGTTTTTTCGATGATTATTGACTTGGGTAGTTGTGCGAATGTAGTGAGCCAAACCTTGGTTTCACAATTGGGATTACCTACCTCAAAGCATCCTCATCCTTACCGATTGCAATGGCTAAATAAGTATGGAGAATTGAAGGTTGTCAAATAAGTGTGGATCAAGTTCAAAGTGGGAGAATATCAAGATGAAATGATGTTCGATGTGATACCGATGCAAGCTTGTCATTTTCTATTGGGTCGACCATGGCAGTATGATCGGTCGGTTATTCATAACAGACGATCCAACACTTACACAGCTAAGCTCGGAGGTGAGAGTTTCATACTCAAACCATTGTCTCCGAAACAAGTCAGCAAGGACTATAAAAGAATGAAGGAATTGAAAGAAGCGACAAAAGCTAAGTCTCCGATTGGGACAAAAAGTATTGCCGAAGACAAACACTCACCGCCCGAGGTAAGAAATATTTGTGCAATCATGCAACCGAGTTAGTATCTACGAGTCAACGCCAACGGTCAACTGATCATTTTCCTCATGCACAAGAGTATCTTTTTAAACTCTAGTGATGATTTTTCTAATGATAACTCTTTGCCTAGTGATGTACAAAGTGTTTTGCAGGACTTCGGAGACATGTTTACCGATGAAATGCCAGGTGAATTGCGTCCGTTGAGAGGAATCGAGCACCAAATTGACTTCGCTCTGCGGTCTCAAATCCCCAACAAGCCTGCATACCGGTGTAATCCCAAAAAGACCAAAGAGCTCCAAAGGCAAGTGGATGAATTGCTCAACAAGGGCCTTATTCGAGAGAGCTTAAGTCCTTGTGTCGTTCCTGTTATCCTTGTCCCGAAGAAGGATGGAACATGGCGAATGTGTGTTGATTGCCGAGCAGTCGACAAAATTACGGTAAAGTATTGTCATCCTAATCTTCGATTAGATGGCATGCTAGATGAGTTAAGTGGTTCTTCATGCTTTTCGAAGATAGACCTCAGGTCCGGCTACCACTAAATCTGAATGAAACCCCGAGATGAGTGGAAAACCGCATTCAAGACCAAATTCGGTCTCTATGAATGGTTAGTGATGCCTTTTGGCCTCTCTAATGCTTCATGCGCTTGATGAACCATATGCCGGAACCGTTCATAAATAAGTTTGTTGTCGTTTACTTTGATGACATACTTGTTTATAATAAATTTGTGGATGAACATGTCGAATACTTAAGGCTAGTGCTTGAATCCTTTAGAGAAGAGAAGTTATATGCTAACTTCAAAAAATGTGCCTTTTGTGTTGACCGTGTAGTCTTTCTAGGATTTGCTGTAAGTGCTAATGGTGTTGAAGTCGATGAGCCAAAAGTCGAAGCTATAAAAGATTGGCCGACTCCAACGTCGGTACCTCAAGTTCGTAGTGTCCATAGGTTAGCTAGCTTTTACCAAAGGTTTGTTCGTGACTTTAGCACTGTAGCAGCTCCTTTAACCGAGCTGTTAAAGAAAGACCATCCGTTTGTGTGGGGAGTGTCCCAAGAAAGGGCTTTCCAAGAGTTGAAATAGAGGCTAAGCTTTGCCCCGTTGTTGCAACTCCCTGACTTCGGCAAAGCGTTCGAGGTTGTGCTTATGCAAGAATCGATGCCGATTGCTTACTTTAGCGAAAAGCTTAAGGATGCAACCTTGAATTAATCTACGTATGACAAGTAGGTGTATTCCCTTGTTCGAGCACTCACCCATTAGCAGTATTATTTGTGGCCAAGAGAATTTGTGATTAAAAATGATCATGAGTCTTTGAAACATCGCCGAGGCCAGGAGAAATTATATCAAAGGCATGCTAAGTGGGTGGAATTCATTGAGAACTTTCCCTATGTAATTTATTACAAAAAGGGAAAAGACAATGTTGTGGCCGATGCACTATCGAGGAAATTTACCTTAACAACCACTCTCGCCTCGAGGCTCATGGGATTTGAAAGCATCAAGTTGATGTATGAAGATGATCCCAAGCTGAAAAGCTTCTGTGACGCAATCTTGAGTGGCCAAAAGGTTGAGAAATATCAGTGGCATGATGGCTACCTCTTCAAGAATGGGAGGGTTTGTGTGCGTGTGTCATCATGGAGAGAGCTTTTAGTTCGAGAAGCTCATTATAGAGGCTTGATAGGACACTTCGGTATCGATAAAACTCTTGGTATCTTGACCGAACAGTTCCATTGGCCAAAAATACGAAGAGATGTGGAAAAGCTTTGCAATGCTTGTATAGATTGCAAGAATGCTAAATCGAAGTCAAACCCTCATGGTTTGTACACTCCGTTACCTATTCCTAATCGACCGTGGGTTGATATATCCATGGATTTTGTTATGGGGTTACCGAGGTTGGGGGGTGGACGTGATAGCATCTTTGTTATTGTCGACCATTTTTCCATAATGGCTCACTTTATTCCTTGGAAGAAATGTGATGATGCACAACATGTAGCTACTTTGTTTATTTCTAACGTGTTGAAATTGCATGGTGTGCCTCTTACTATTGTGAGTGATCGAGACTTAAAATTCTTGAGTCATTTTTGGAAATGTCTATGGGGTGCCCTTGGCACCAAGTTACTATTCTCGACGTCTCACCATCCTCAAACTGATGGATAGACAAAGGTAGTCAACTGAACCCTGGAATCTCTACGTCAAGCTATGACCAAAGGTAAGGCCGGAAACTAGGCTGATGGTTTGCCCGTGACGGAATTTGCATACAATCTAACTGTGCATCGAATTATTGGAATGACTCTGTTCGAATGTGTGTATGGTTTTAACCATTTAATTCCACTTGATTTAACCCTATTGCCTCAAGATTCTGTTATTGATTTTGAAGGTACTTGACGAGCCACTGCCTTGATCGAGGTGCATGCAAAGGTGAAGAAGAACCTCGAGGAAGCATATGCCAAAGTGGCAACGAAGAAAAACAAGGGGTGCAAGAAGTTGGAGTTAAAGAAGGGAGATTTGGTGTGGGTTCATTTCAAAAAGGAACGATTTCCGAGCCAATGGAAAGGAACGTTGGCTCCTCGAGGGGATGGTCCGTTACAAGTGCTGAGTAAAGTCAACAACAATTCTTATGTGATCAACCTCCCAGGTGAGTAAATGTGTCCAACACCTTTTATATTGCTAACATAACTCTTTGTGTTGTTGTCCAAGCATCAGAGACTGAAGAGGGCTCGATTTCAAGGATGAAATCTTCTCAAGAAGGGGAGGATGATGCAGCCTGATCACGTGCTGATCAAGTATTTAATCCATCAAGGCCGATGACACGAAGCCAAGCCAAATTGTTGCACGATGTTCACATTCAATTGGCGTGGTCAGAAGAAAGTAACCATTGTGAAGGTGATTGGCCGAGCTCAAGATTCGAAGGCTTCATCTACAAGCTTGAGCCCGGAGAAGGGGGCGACCGAACACCCAAACGAATATTCAACATCGACGCTGAAGATTAAAGCAAACAAACAACCAAAGGGAGAGCGTCCGAGTTTAAGAGTTCGAGCTCAGTGTTCGAACTCAAGTGTTTGACTAAGGGAGTGACCGAACACTCAGTTTATTCAGCCCTGCGTGGCTTACTCCTATTGGTTGTCTGTGAACCTTTTATTATTTTGCCTTTAGTATTGTCTATAAAAACCACTTTTCATTTCATTTGTAGATACCTTGTTTTTTAATGAATGTTAAACATAGCTGTTGCTATTTGAGTCTCCATTGAGAGCTGAGCCCCGTCGTGGGAATTTAAAGAACTTGTCTCCTTCGGTGTTATCGTTGGAACATTTTTTTCTTGGTCATTCAATTTGCAAGAAGCATGGGTTCTTCTTGAGGATTGTTGCATAGTATAGGTGCATCTCCTTTTTACTCTGTTGTTTGAACCGAGACTAGTTCCTCATATTCATTCCGACGAAGCAAGAGATTTGTCTTGCTTCTATCTTTAATTCTATTTGTTTTTCTTTGTTCGGTTGCTAAGCTTCTTCTCCGATTATCTTTGCACCATCTTGGTATCAGAGAACGGTTTGACTTTGTTATTACAACCCCAATCATGTTCATCTTTATCTCGTGTGTTTGTGTCTTTCAGTTTCAGCTTTATCTTCTTTAATTGTTTTTGTTACCAAAAAAAAAAAGTAGAAAAGAAAAATTCAAATTTTTTTGTTGATTGGTTGGTTGTTTGGATTAAAAAACCACATATTCTTATTCACCATCTTCTAAGGAATCAAATGAGCACTTTTCGTACTTTGTTTGACGTCAAGGGTTTCTCGATGATTTTCTTGCTGTTCTTGATGTAGTAGTTGCTGCTATCGAACCCCAGTTGAGTTTTAGCTGTTATCATTGAAGACTGGAAGTTCTTATTTGAATTGGGTTGTGTTTTGAGCTTAAAAATTGAAGTTCTGTGTTTGAGCCACCGTCTGTAGGCCGGAAACTTGTTACATTGTAATAGTGTACGGACGAAGTGAAGCTGCTCTTAGCTCGATTTTGGAACTGAGATTTCCTCCGACATTAAAGATTACCGAAGTCAAAAACGACCCAAAGTCTGTGTTAAATCATGGAGTGTGAACGACGTTAAGTTTGTCCGTACGTCGGAAATTGTTGTGTTCACTGTTCCATTAAAGAAGAAAGGGGTAAAGTGATAAAATCAAAACCCCAGGTGAAAATTTTATCAGCTAGAAAGGGGAAAGTAGATAAGGTTAAACCCTAATCTGTACCAAATGAGGGACTACTTTTGTCCATACAGAGGTGACGTGACCGGGAACTCCAAAAGAGGAATCGAAGGGTAGATTCTCTTAGGCTTTCACATTTTTCTTGTGTTCGATAAATCTCGTTAGTGGATCTCTGGAGTAAAACTTTCTACTCGAGGTCGTACTAATATGTTTGAGCCTATAGGAACTCATGTGTGGGGTGACCGAAGTCCATATTTCGTAGAAAATTCTTTGACTTCCCGTGCGCAGTTAAATAGCGTCCGTACCATCGAGTCAACCTAAGGTCACTCTTCTTGAAGGAGGCAGTGTAACTTGTCAAATTCGAAAGCTTTTGGAATACCTTCTTGAACGAGGTTTTTATCACTAAGACGTGTTTGTCCCTTTTGATATTTGATGCCACATCTATGTAGATTGTCTATTCTCTAGGTGTGATCCCTCTCATTGTCTTAAATTCAACTTCGGCTTTCGGTTGCATATCGGCACTGAAGTTGGTGACAAAATCTTATAGAACTTGTGACATGATTGCCATTCGAGGCTGGGAGAAGATATCGCACTCCTCTTACTCTACATCCCCTTTAGTAAGCCTTCATGAGAGCTCGGATTTGTGCAAAATGATTCTCAGTAGGAAAGACGAGACGACGATATACGTGTGGCTACCGACGATGCCAGTGCGAGCTTTTTATGGTGTTGGTTCCTTGTTTTCTCATCCAAAAGTGACTTTCTGTTATAGTATATGGGAGACAGTACTCTTTTTTCTTCCGATACGAGGACGACGCTCACAGCTACTTCCAAAACTGGAAGGTACAATAAGAATTGCTCTCTTGCGCACAGCATAGTCAACAAGGGGGGATTTGAAAGATACTCATTTAGGTCTCAAAGCGCTTGGCGGCACTAATCTGGTGATGCAACCCAAATACGTGTTGATCAAGTGTTCAATCCATCGAGGCCGATGACACAAAGCCAAGCCAAGCCAAGTTATTGCACGATGTTCACATTCAATTGGCGTGGTCGAGAGAAAGAAATCATTCCGAAGTTGATTAGCTGAGCTCCAGATTTGAAGGATTCATTTACAAGCTTGTCCCCAAATAAGAGGGCGACCGAACACTCAACATCGACGCTGAAGAGTAAAGCAAACAAACAACCGAAGGGAGAGCGTCCGAGTTCAAAAGTTCGAGCTCAGTGTTTGAAATCTAGTGTTCTGCCGAGGGAGTGACCGAACACTCAGTTTATTTAGCCCTGCGTGGCTTACTCCTTTTGGTCGTCTGTGAACGTTTTACTATTTTGCCTTTAGTATTGTCTATAAATACCTCTTTTCATTTCATTTGTAGATACTAGTTTTTTAATGAATGTTAAACATAGCTATTTATTTGAGTCTCCGTTGAGAGCTGAGCCCCATCGTAGGAATTTAAAGAACTTGTGTCATTCGGTGTTATCGTTTGAACATTTTCTTCTTGGTCATTCAATTTGCAAGAAGCATGAGTTCTTCTTGAGGATTGTTGTATAGTATAGGTGCATCTCCTTGTTATTCCGTTATTTGAACCGAGACTAGTTCCTCGGATTCATTCCAACAAAGCAAGAGATTTGTCTTGCTTCTATCTTTATTTCTATTTGTTTTCCTTTCTTCGGTTGCTAAGCTTCTTCTCCGATTAAGTTTGCACCATCTTGGTATAAGAGCACGGTTTGGCTTTGTTCTTACCACCCCAATCATGTTCGTCTTTATCACGTGACTTTGTGTCTTTCAGTTTCAGCTTTATCTTCTTTAGTTGTTGTTGTTGTTGTTGTTGTTGTTAGTGTTGCGTTTTTATTAACAAAAAAAAAGTAGAAAAGAAAAATTCAAAATTTTTGGTTGATTGGTTGGTTGTTTGGATTAAAAAACCACAGATTCTTATTCACCATCGTCTAAGGAATCAAATGAGCACTTGTCGTACGTTGTTTGACGTCAAGGGTTGCTCGCTTATTTTCTTGCTGTTCTTGATGTGGTAGTTGCTGCTATCAAACCCCAGTTGAGTTTTAGTTGTTATCATTGAAGACTGGAGGTTCTTATTTTATTTTGGTTGTCTCTTGAGCTTAAAATTCGAAGTTCTGTGTTTGAGCCACCGTCTGTAGGCTGGAAACTTGTTACATTGTAACAGTGTACAGACGAAGTAAAGCTGCTCTTAGCTCGATTTTTGAACTGAGATTCCCTCTGACATTAAAGATTACCGGAGTGAAAAACGACCCAAAGTCTGTGATAAATTGTGGAGTGTGAACGATGTTAAGTTTTTCTTTACATCGAAAATTGTTTAGTTCACTGTTCCATTAAAGAAGAAAGGGGTAAAGTGATAAAATCAAAACCCCAGGTGAAAATTTTATCGGCTAGAAAGGGGAAAGTGGATAAAGTTAAACCCTAATCCGTACCAAAAGAGGGACCACTTTTATCCATACCAAGGTGACGTGACCGGGAACTCCAAAAGAGAAATCGTAGGGTAGATTCCCCTAAGCTTTCACATTTTCTTGTGTTCGATAAATCTCTTTAGTTGATCTCTGGAGTAAATCTTTCTACTCGAGGTTGTACTAATTTGTTTGAGCTTATAGGAACTCATGTGTGGGGTGACCGATGTCCAAATTTTGTAGAAAATTCTTTGACTTCCCGTGCGCAGTTAAATAGCGTCCGTACCATCGAGGCAACCTCAGTTCACTCTTCCCGAATGAGACAGTATAACTTGTCAAATTCGAAAGAACTGGGAGAAGTTGATCAATCGAGCAAGCCATTGGCTACAAATTCTTGAGTGACCGAGCCTAATAATTGAGTGGACCCGAGCGCCACCCAATAAAAGTGAGGGATTGAATTGTGCAGGTCCCATGGCTGGGAATGGAGGCGATGGATTGGGCATTGAGACGCCTGAGGTATTGTTAGCCGATCTCACGGCTGCGACACAAGGCATCAGTGCCGAGATAAGAGGAGTGAGTGCTCGAGTAGCTAACCTCGAGAAAGGGAGTGTGTCCGTGGCCTTGCCTAGGTCTGACACTGGTACTAGTAACTCCACTCCGATGAAACCAGAGCAATTTGTTGAGCTTATTCGACAACAACGGTTGAAGAACGAGGTTGTTCGCAATGAAGTTATGGGCAATCCCCGAACTGAACAACACTTGTGCTATCCCTAAGCTGGGCAACACAACTTAGGCAATCCCTCAGTGGAACAACAAAGCTTGGGCGATCCCTAAGCTGATCATCGAATCTTGGGCATTCCCCGAGGTCGACGCTCAGTATGACCCGCCGTTTGTTCAATGAAGGAAGGTTCAACGAGGTCGTGAAAATTTCTGAGGTCGAGGCCGAGTCACAAATGTTGATTAATATTTTGAGCATGTGGCTGATGACTATTATTATGAGTATCCGGAGCCGATCTAAGATGCTCGAGATTCGAACTTGAATAGTGTCAAGATCACTATTCCACCCTTCAAAGGAACTAGTGATCCGGACCAATATCTTGATAGGAAGATTCGATTGGAACGAATTTTCAAAACAAATGAGATGACCGAAGACAGAAAAGCTGCACATGTTATTGCTTCGTTCGAGGCATATGCATCAACATGGTGGGAGGCTGACAAAAGGTTGAGGCGAAGGAATGCTTATCCTGAGGTCACCACATGGTTGCAAATAAAAAGAGCAATGGATTCTAAGCATGTGAATGCAAAATAATGACAGGAACAACTTCAAAAACTCTTCGATATGAAACAAGGGTCCAAATCGGTTGAAGAATACTATGATGAGTTTGAAATAATTCGATTGGCTCTTGATATGGAAGAAGATGTTGAGCAAGCTATCATTCGATTAAAAAGTGGCTTGGCTCGCGATACGTCATCTCAATTGAGGCTACATGTGTACCAAACTTTGGAAAATGTGTTTCATGCAACCATCGAAGCTGAAAAATGGGTGAAGGACGACAAAGCAATCCGGTATCGAGGAGTCACTACTTCAACTCTTTTGAACCGAGGTAAAGATTGGAAGAGCCCGAATCTAGCAAGTGCCAACACTGGCCGAGATCCGAAGAAACCCTTCGAAAAGGGAGTGACCGTTAGAAACTCCAAGGTGATGGGAGGTAAAGTTCAACTAAATACTCCTATTGCTTCAAACATTCAGTGTCATAAGTAGGGCTTATGGTCACATGTAAAAAGAGTGTCCACCTTGCAAAGTTATGCATTTGCTCGAAGATGGAACCGTCCATGAGCAAGCGAGTGACACTGAGTAAGGAAATGTCGAGGAGATCGACCGAGCTGAAAATGATGATGGTCGTGAAGCTGCCGAAGCTGATCATCCGAAAATTTTCTTGTGGTTCGAAAATATTTGAGCTGCATGACACTCGAAGAAGAGGACAACCAAAGAGAAAATCTGTTCCATGCAAGATGTCGAGTTAGGAGGAAAGTTTTTTCGATGATTATTGACTTGGGTAGTTGTGCGAATGTAGTGAGCCAAACCTTGGTTTCATAATTGGGATTACCTACCTCAAAGCATCCTCATCCTTACCGATTGCAATGGCTAAATAAGTATGGAGAATTGAAGGTTGTCAAATAAGTGTGGATCAAGTTCAAAGTGGGAGAATATCAAGATGAAATGATGTTCGATGTGATACCGATGCAAGCTTGTCATTTTCTATTGGGTCGACCATGGCAGTATGATCGGTCGGTTATTCATAACGGATGATCCAACACTTACACAGCTAAGCTCGGAGGTGAGAGTTTCATACTCAAACCATTGTCAACGAAACAAGTCAGCAAGGACTATAAAAGAATGAAGGAATTGAAAGAAGCAACCAAAGCTAAGTCTCCGATTGGAACAAAAAGTATTGCTGAAGACAAACACTCAACGCCCGAGGTAAGAAATATTTGTGCAATCATGCAATCGAGTTAGTATCTACGAGTCAACGGCAACGGTCAACTGATCATTTTCCTCATGCACAAGGGTATCTTTTTAAACTCTAGTGATGATTTTTCTAATGATAACTCTTTGCCTAGTGATGTACAAAGTGTTTTGCAGGACTTCGGAGACATGTTTACCGATGAAATGCCAGGTGAATTGCGTCCGTTGAGAGGAATCGAGCACCAAATTGACTTCGCTCTGCGGTCTCAAATCCCCAACAAGCCTGCATACCGGTGTAATCCCAAAAAGACCAAAGAGCTCCAAAGGCAAGTGGATGAATTGCTCAACAAGGGCCTTATTCGAGAGAGCTTAAGTCCTTGTGTCGTTCCTGTTATCCTTGTCCCGAAGAAGGATGGAACATGGCGAATGTGTGTTGATTGCCGAGCAGTCGACAAAATTACGGTAAAGTATTGTCATCCTAATCTTCGATTAGATGGCATGCTAGATGAGTTAAGTGGTTCTTCATGCTTTTCGAAGATAGACCTCAGGTCCGGCTACCACTAAATCTGAATGAAACCCCGAGATGAGTGGAAAACCGCATTCAAGACCAAATTCGGTCTCTATGAATGGTTAGTGATGCCTTTTGGCCTCTCTAATGCTTCATGCGCTTGATGAACCATATGCCGGAACCGTTCATAAATAAGTTTGTTGTCGTTTACTTTGATGACATACTTGTTTATAATAAATTTGTGGATGAACATGTCGAATACTTAAGGCTAGTGCTTGAATCCTTTAGAGAAGAGAAGTTATATGCTAACTTCAAAAAATGTGCCTTTTGTGTTGACCGTGTAGTCTTTCTAGGATTTGCTGTAAGTGCTAATGGTGTTGAAGTCGATGAGCCAAAAGTCGAAGCTATAAAAGATTGGCCGACTCCAACGTCGGTACCTCAAGTTCGTAGCGTCCATAGGTTAGCTAGCTTTTACCAAAGGTTTGTTCGTGACTTTAGCACTGTAGCAGCTCATTTAACCGAGCTGTTAAAGAAAGACCATCCGTTTGTGTGGGGAGTGTCCCAAGAAAGGGCTTTCCAAGAGTTGAAATGGAGGCTAAGCTTTACCCCGTTGTTGCAACTCCCTGACTTCGGAAAGCGTTCGAGGTTGTTCTTATGCAAGAATCGATGCCGATTGCTTGCTTTAGCGAAAAGCTTAAGGATGCAACCTTGAATTAATCTACGTATGACAAGTATTGTACTCCCTTGTTCGAGCACTCACCCATTAGCAGTATTATTTGTGGCCAAGAGAATTTGTGATTAAAAATGATCATGAGTCTTTGAAACATCGCCGAGGCCAGGAGAAATTATATCAAAGGCATGCTAAGTGGGTGGAATTCATTGAGAACTTTCCCTATGTAATTCATTACAAAAAGGGAAAAGACAATGTTTTGGCCGATGCACTATCGAGGAAATTTACCTTAACAACCACTCTCGCCTCGAGGCTCATGGGATTCGAAAGCATCAAGTCGATGTATGAAGATGATCCCAAGCTGAAAAGCTTCTGTGACGCAATCTTGAGTGGCCGAAAGGTTGAGAAATATCAGCGGCATGATGGCTACCTCTTCAAGAATGGGAGGGTTTGTGTGCCTGTGTCATCATGGAGAGAGCTTTTAGTTCGAGAAGCTCATTCTAGAGGCTTGATAGGACACTTCGGTATCGATAAAACTCTTGGTATCTTGACCGAACAGTTCCATTGGCCAAAAATACGAAGAGATGTGGAAAAGCTTTGCAATGCTTGTATCGATTGCAAGAATGCTAAATCGAAGTCAAACCCTCATTGTTTGTACACTCCGTTACCTATTCCTAATCGACCGTGGGTTGATATATCCATGGATTTTGTTATGGGGTTACCGAGGTCGGGGGATGGACGTGATAGCATCTTTGTTATTGTCGACCATTTTTCCATAATGGCTCACTTTATTCCTTCGAAGAAATGCGATGATGCAAAACATGTAGCTACTTTGTTTATTTCTAACGTGTTGAAATTGCATGGTGTGCCTCTTACTATTGTGAGTGATCGAGACTTAAATTCTTGAGTCATTTTTGGAAATGTCTAAGGGGTGCCCTTGGCACAAAGTTACTATTCTCGACGTCTCACCATCCTCAGACTGATGGATACACCAAGGTAGTCAACTGAACCCTGGGAGCTCTACGTTAAGCTATGACCAAAGGTAAGGCCGGAAACTGGGCTGATGGTTTGCCCGTGACGGAATTTGCACATCACTAACTCTAGAACTTTTAGGAACTCGTGCTTGCTGAAATTTCCTCCATTCTCTTAGAACTTTCTTGACTTCAAGTGCTTACTTTAAAAGAGCCATCCGTCCATAGAGTCACATAAACTCCAATCCAAACCAATACTTGGACATACTAGTTGGTGATTCTACACCTTGGTTCTTAAGAGATCACAGAAAATCTTAGTGTAGGGGTATTTGGAGCGTGAACTTTAAAGAGTGTGAGTGCCACCACTAAAAGTGAGGGAGAGCAAGTGAGATTATTTTTACTAACCTTTCCTTCCCCCAGTGTTCTTGATATGTCTTTTACAGGTACATGGAGCAATAAGGGAGGTATGGTTGGTAATGGAGATGGGTCGGTAGGTAGGAGTTTTTACTACACTCTCGAGGTGACTAAGGCTGAAATAAAGAGAGTGGGAGATCGAGTTGGTAGTCTCGCTGCTCTTGAATATTCAGATTCTTACTTGGGGTAAAATCGGCGAAACTTGGGATTGAGTAGGTTTGTCATTGAAGTAGATGAGTCTGGAGGATACTTGCTCAAAATTGGTGATACTGATGCCAATTGCAGTAGAACCTCTTTTATTGAGACATTAGGGATAACATGCTATAAATTGAAACACCCTTATGAATATAATGGGGTGTGGTTTTCTAAGGCAACCCGAGTGCTTATCGCCCAAAAGGATTATAAGAAGTATGTATGGTGTGATGTATATTCCATGACTGTTGATGTTTGGTTAGATGCACCATGGTTGCACAACAAAGAGTTGCAATATAGTGCTAAAAGAGATGTTTACCTTCCGGGCATGAATCAAAGGGTTTATGAATTTGTGCCTAGCAGGAAGTGGGGCAAGCTAGAAACTAGTGCATGCTCTTAGCCTTCTCAAAGGGGAGAAATGCAACAACTTCATCCTATGACTAAAATATTTCAAACTAAGAGTCCTATAAGCACGAGAATTAGTAGGACAAGCACAACAAGTAAAGGGTTGACAACTGTCAACAAGGTGAGCCCAAAACTGCATGATTCAAAGGCAAGTGGTACAACAAAGAAGAAGAGGGCGTCAAGTGATGGATCTCTAAGTCCCAACTTTCGGGTTGACATGAAGAGTCTACCTACTCCAGCTAAGGGCATTCTTGGGACTCATCCCAATTCGCCCGAACATGAGAGACAAAAGATTGAGAGGAGTAAGGGAGTGTATGGTGACAATCCTCGAGTGGAAAAAGGAGAGGATGTGTTGAGTGATGTGAGTAGGTTGTCACCTCAATCTAGACTTGACCTTGAAAGAAAAATGAGAGAGAGGAGAGAAGAGAAAAGAAAAATTGAGAGTGAGGACATCCTTTGTTCTAACAATTCTTTATCATCTTCTTCTTGTTTTAGCTATTGTGCAGGGATTCTTGAAGGCAAGCCGATGGAGCCTCAATCATGTTGTAAGGTGGAAAAGCAAGGTGATAGAGATTATCATTGTGAGCTGCAAGGTGGAGGAGCTTGTCAAGATACTTCAAGTGCTTTAAATGATCAAGGCAGCAACTCGAGTGTAAGTATTAGTTCTTCCTTCCATGAGCATTATGATTCCTTGTCTTGTGAGAGCGTTAGTAATAATCTATTGGTTGCTGATTTGGATGGATATAATGTGTTTGCAACTAGTATAGGGTCTAGTGGTCAACTTGTGTGTGAGCATGAGTCACTAATTGAGGAAGTTTGTAAGTCACATGATTATGTGAACCAATGGTTCCATGAACCTCTTTTTAGTGATGAAAATGTAGTTAATGAAAATGTAGTTGATCATGTTAGTGAATTTTATTATGACTCACCACCCGTATTTAATAGAGGGAAAGATGAATTGTTTGATCATCCTATTCTTTCTTTTGATAACATATTTGATGTTGGTTGTCTTGCGTGTCTTAGTGAGGTTGATACATGTTCCGAGGAGTCCCTAGTAAATGAAATGGATAGGGTTGTACAAAATGAATCCTTAAATGATGATGGATCTAGTTTTGATACTTCACCATTATTTGGTGGTGAGCTTGGGAAGCTTACTTTTTCTAATCCTTTGTTTGGCGGTATTGTTAATAGGGGTGGTGACTTGTATCGAACCAGAGTAGAGAGTGGGCTAGAACCTCCTTGGTGTAATAAGTTTGACTCTGTAGATAATCGCTTGGATGAAGTTCCAATTGTTGATGGTGATGGTACACCTTCGAGTAGTCCTAATTCTTGATTGTATGGGCTGTGATGACGAAGAAGCTATAATTAATGCTTTTCTTGAAAGTTTGCCTATTGAGGAGGATTGTCTTAGAGGTGAGTGTGATAATGAGGAGGCATCCCTTGATGTGATTAAGAGTGATTTTAAGAAGGGGAGTGGAGTAGTTAATGTTAGCACTAGACTATATTATTTCACCTACTCTCTTCTATATGTTGATCACACTTTGGATGGTGAGCATGCCAAAACCATTATGCTAAATTGTAAGAATCATACATTTGAGGTTTGGTGTGTTAGTCATGCACTTGGAGGTGATAGGTCCCTTGACTGTTTGAGATTGCATGTATTGCGGCCTATTGATCTCTTTGTTTGTTCTTGTGTTAAGTGCATTTCATTGTTGAGCCGAGTGCTTGTTATTTCTGTTGGAGATATAGACTTTCTCATTGTTATTGATGCTTGGCTCTATCATAAGAGTGTGTTTTCCACACTATTTGCACTAACCATTGTTGAACTAACCTACTCTTGTAGTAGAAAGTTTTGGTTGTGTTTGCTCTTGCTTGCAGGATATGATGGTGTGATTTCGAGGATGAAATCCTTTCAAGAAGGAGAGGATGATGTAGTCCAAACTGAGGCAAGGCATGTTCGTGAGCTTTGGAGAAGTGGGCTGCATGTTTGAGGACTCAACGAGCAGCTTAGCAAGCTTGGAAGATGGAGGGGCGTTGCTTGTGAGTTGAGGCCGAGAATGGAAGAGCTCAACGAGCTACCTAGCGAGCTACACTGTTGGGGTGTTGGTTTGCTTATTGTTGGAAAGAATTTTTGTGCTCTCAACGTGCACCTCAACGAGCTCCTAGTTCTTGTTTTACATAGATAGTCCATAGTAGGATAATGATACTTTATTGGCCCTGCGTGGTCACTTTAAATTTAGCCATCCTGTGGCTTTTACATTGACTACTTCGGCAATTTAGCTACACATATATAAGCTATTGCCTTAGATATTTTTCATCAGTTTTTTAGAATATACAAAACATAAAACAGGCGTTACTTTGCCTTGTAGAGAAGCTCCATAGCTTCTTCTTTTATCCTCTTAAACTTAGAACACTTGGGCATCATCACTAGCATGATCCTATGTATGGTTCAAGTTCCTATTCTCCCATGAATTAATCTTTTACATATTGTAAGTTTTAATCCATTCTTTCTTCTGCTTTTTTGTTCTTCCTAATCATATCTTCTTGTTTGATTGTTTGATTGTTTGATTGTTTCGTTCATAATTCTGCTTGCATCAACTAGGCAGAATATGAAGCTATAATTCAAGTTCTAGAATTAGCTTATATATTGGGGCCAGAGAGATCAATCTCTACAACGGCTCTCAGCTGGTGGTTAATCAAATAAGCAGAGGCTTCAGAGTTACAGACATCTGTGTGTCGGAACGCTTAGCCAAAGTAGAGGCCCTTTGGAAAAATTTCCACCAATGGAAGTTTATTCAAAGAAAGGAGGATATAGGGGCCAACGCGCCAGCTAGTTCCACGGCCGATGCAGATACAAGTTCAGGTAGCCAAGAGACGGGTGATTGAGCTAACTCACGAGGACCTCATGAACCTTGAAGTTCTTACCACATGTCATGCACTAATAGAATACTTGGACAAGGGAACATTCCCTAAAGACAAGGAAGAAAGCAGATAAGTGCGAAGGCGTGCAACTGAATACTGCCTGATCAATGGAGAGTTGTATCACCGGATGGTTAGCAGCCCACATGCCATGCACCCAGGTCTAATACCAGCCAACGAAGGATCTCCAGGGAGCACTTTAAAGCCTCTTAGAAGCCAACCCTTCGCTAAGCACGGGGCAATGCTGTCAAAAAGATAATGCTTCCAAGAGCGCGGATGGGACAACAATCACTTGGCTTAGGAAATACTACTCTTGAAAGGTCAATAGGCCGATATACTCGGAACATGTATTTTCCCCTTTCTTGTCCTTTCATTTATTAATTTTAACGGGCTCTTAGCCCTGTCATTGTTAGTTAAAGTTTACTAAAATTTCATTCACTCCGTGCCTTCTTTATCAATAAAACTACTATCTTACTTAGTCAGTTTTACATTTAGATCCATCTAAGATCCAATAATTCATAGCCCCGGACATATTTGAGTCGAAGTAATACAGTCACTTTTCATTACAAAAGTAGAGTAAACTACTTGCTTAAAGCTAGATCACTTCTAGTTAAGCTAACATGCATTATCATAAGTTGAAATCGTCAACTCAACAGTTGCACCAATATGTAGGTGGGGACGCACGTCCGCATGATTCCACTATAGACTTAAGCACTCGAGTGGACAAGCACAACAGTTCTACCTTGAACACAAAAATGACCCATTACATGCAACAGGCTAAAGACGTACCCTTGCGGGTGTGGGCCTTGCCCTAATTAAAGTCGTCTATCTCAGACACGACCTAAGCCATCACTTGTTGATGCATAAAACAGCATCGAAAAAGTGCATACTCGTCTTAAAAGACAAACGCCCAGAAAGGTACCCAAATACTGTTGCTTGACTACATTACAAGCAACTACACAAGTGAGCAATAATATTGATACACACACTTTTTCATTAATATCAAAGGTCTGTAGGCTATAATGTACAATCAAGTTCTTTCAAATACAATACTATTTATTACAAGTATTCTTAAGAAGTTGAATGGTCCCAAGGGATCGAGATTAAAAAGGTCTTCTAAAATTCTGCACGATCCAAGCACCTTAGCTAGAATTAAAGCTCCTACCAAAAGATATGTCGGCCCGAGCATTATTCAGTACGCAGCCACTGATATCGCTAATGCACGTGCAAGAATTACCGCATCCCATCCTAGGTAAAAAACTTCGGAAGCGTCTGAGCATGGGCAAGCCTTTCTCTCATCATAATGAATGGGGCTTAAAGATTTGCTTTAACCTCTACTGGTCAAAATGGAGTATACAACCTCGGCGATTTTCGAGCACAATTAGGAACTCATTGAAGAGAAGAGGGTTAGAGCTGGAAAACTACACAAGAGATGAGTTCCTCTCCAAATAGTCCACAACTAGCGACCGAGGAAACATCACGATAGCAATCTAGCCGAACCAGCCAAACAAAGAGGCAACCCCGAGCTACAAGCAGATTCAAAGCTTGGGGATGCCTTAATCTACTGATTGCGTAAGGTTGAATCCCCTTAAAAGCTAGGGAATGGAGGCAAGCAGTGAATCATTAACCCAGCGCAGTAAAAAATCCACCAATATGTTGAGGCATCCTGGAAGAGAAGCCTCATGACAACTGAAAACACCTCGCATGACAAGAGGAATATCGAAGCAACCATTGCGTTAGAAAATGAGCAAACTGTAATCAGTGCACATGCCATAAAGAAGACATTATTGAGTACGTCTTTAAGATTCCGATCAAATTTTATGAATTGGGGGAATCCGTTTGATAAGAATCAAAACGCGGAAAGTAAAGATAAGAGGAACGAGACGCGTTCCGAACTCCCTACAAGGTAACCACGGAGAACTTGTTCCGTGATACCCCCGTATCGGTGTCGAAAAGAGCCTACGCTATGCAACTACCCTCGAGCCACACTTGGGACTCACAAATAGAATGATCGGGTTTTCGGTTCAAGACTCAACTAGGTTCCACTAGTGAATTCAAGCAACCAAGAAAGGGTTTCTTCATAAAAAGAGATAAACTCTATTCATCATTCATAAGATTCAAAGGTAAGCTAATGTTTCAAGGAGGCTAACTGAAGTATTTATAGGCTTCACTTAGGCGTAATAAAAGGTCTAAAATACCCCCAAAGTGTGTTAAAACAACTAAGGCCACGCAGGGCTAAAGTTGGAAGTCCAAGACAAAAGTAGTAAAATATCCCGCAACTCGTCACAGGGGGAGGCGGTCCGCCTAGGGTGGGTAGGCGGTCCGCCTAGCAGCCTTCCACTCTCTGGACTTTTCCTGAGGCGCTCCGCCTCTTGTCTGAGGCGCTCCGCCTCCTGACTTCCTGCTCTCTGGATTTTGGGAGGCGCCCCGCCTCAGCTGGGAGGCGCTCCGCCTTGTTCTGGAGCCCCTTGGGGTGTCTCATTTTGGGTCTCTTGAGCCTCTCCAAGTGTCCTAGAGGATCCTCCATCCACGGCACACCAAAGCATGGTCTTCAAGTTGCTCTCAGGGCCTTCTTCCCTACTCTTCCATATCAAGTGAAGATGGGTATCTTGGATCAACTTGGCTTGACTCCGAGTGAATGGTCTTGAGGGGGTTTGGGTATTATCATCCTCCCCTTCTTGAGAAGATTTTGTCCTCGAAATCGAAGTGTCATTCACGACCTCTTCATTATCATGCACGACCCCTTCATTACCTACATTCAAAGGAACCAAGTCAGAAACATTGAAAGTATTAGAGACTTGATACTCACTTGGCAAGTCGACCACGTAGGCATTGTTGTTTATCTTCGAGAGCACTTGGAATGGGCCACCTCCCCGGGGTGCCAACTTCCCTTTCTGAAGGTTTGGAAACCTTTCTCTCCGGAAGTGCACCCACACATAATCAACCTTCTTGAGTTCCACCTTCTTGCGTCCCTTGTTTTTCTTGGAGGCAACCTTAGCATAAGCTTCCTCCAAATTCTTCTTCGCCTTTGCATGGAGTACAACCAAAGCCTTGGCTCTAGCTTTACCTTCAAAATTAACAACCATTTCCCTTGGCAAAGGGGTTAGATCAAGGGGAATCAAGGGGTTAAATCCATAGACACACTCGAATGGAGTCATGGCGATCATGCTATGCAATGTGCGATTGTAGGCAAACTCCATAAGAGGTAGACGATCAATCCAAGTCCCGGCCTTACCTCGGGTCATTGCTCTAAGAAGAGCTCCCAAGGTTCGGTTTACCACTTCCGTTTGCCCATCGGTTTGGGGGTGGTGGGACGTGGAGAACAAGAGCTTTGTGCCTAAAGCACCCCATAAACACCTCCAAAAATGACTTAGGAACTTAGTGTCCCTATCACTCACTATGGTTTGAGGCACACCATGCAACTTCAAAACATTTTCAATAAACAAAGTTGCCACATGTTGTGCATCATCACATTTCTTGCACGGAATGAAATGAGCCATTTTGGAGAACCTATCCACAACAACATAAATGCTATCATGGCCCCCCCTAGTCCTTGGTAATCCCATCACGAAATCCATTGAGATATCCAACCATGGACTAGTAGGTACGGGGAGAGGGGTATACAACCCATGAGGGTAGGCTTTAGATTTGGCACGCTTGCACACAAGGCAATTAGTGCAAAACTTTTCCACATGCACCCTCATCTTTGGCCAATAGAATTGTTTTTGAAGAATGGCCAAAGTCTTTCTTGTGCCAAAATGTCCCATGAGTCCCCCGCAATGTACCTCGTGCACAAGCAACTCTCTCCAAGAGGACTCCGGTATGCACACCCTACCATTTTTGAAGATATAACCATCAACCCATTGATATTTGTCAACTCTCTCCCCTTTCTCTAGAGTGTCATGGACACTCTTTAGCTTTGGGTCATGAGCATACATCAATTTAATGCTCTCAAAATCCATGAGCTTAGAGGTGAGAGTGGTGGCTAGAGCAAACTTTCACGAAAGCGCATCCGCCACAACATTGTCCTTCCCTTTATTGTATTGGATCACATAGGGAAAGGACTCAATAAATTCAATCCACTTGGCATGCCTCTTATTGAGCTTCTCTTGGCCTCTCAAATGCTTGAGTGACTCATGGTCACTCTTGATTACAGACTCACGAGGCCAAAGGTAATGTTGCCAATGGGCAAGGGCTCTCACAAGGGCATACAACTCCTTGTCATATGTAGAATAATTCAAGGAGGCCCTTTTCAACTTTTCACTAAAGTAGGCGATGGGTTTGCTATCTTGCATTAAGACACCACCAATTCCCACCCCCCGAGGCATCACACTCAACCTCAAATGCCTTTCCGAAGTCGGGCAATTGCAATAGCGGGGCAGTACTCAACCTACTTTTCAACTCAAGGAAGGCCTTCACTTGAGGCTCTCCCCAAACAAACGGTTGGTCTTTCTTCACCAATTCGGTGAGTGGAGCGGCAATGGAGCTAAGCTCCTACACAAATCGCCTATAAAAGCTTGCGAGACCATGAAAGCTCCTCACTTGAGTCACGGTAGTAGGAGTAGGCCAATCACGTATGGCCTCTACTTTTGACTCATCCACCTCCACTCCTTGGGCACTCACAACAAACCCAAGGAAGACCACCTTCTCAACACCAAAGGCATATTTTTTAAAATTAGCATAGAGATTTTCGGCTCTCAACTTTTCAAGCACTAGCCTAAGGTGTTCAACATGGTCGTCTATTGATTTGCTATAGATCAATATATCGTCAAAATAGACGACCACAAACTTGTTGATGAATGGCTTTAGAACATGGTTCATTAGCCTCATGAAAGTGCTAGGTGCATTGGAGAGCCCAAAGGGCATCACCAACCATTCATAGAGACCAAATTTGGTCTTGAATGCGGTTTTCCATTCATCACCGGGTTTCATCCGGATTTGATGGTAGCCGGACCTAAGGTCAATTTTGCTAAACACACATGAACCGCTCAATTCATCTAACATATCATCAAGTCGGGGAATAGGATGACGGTACTTTACCGTTATTTTGTTCACGGCCCGACAATCAACACACATTCTCCAAGTGCCGTCCTTTTTGGGAACAAGGATCACGGTCACGGCACAAGGGCTCAAGCTTTCCCTCACCAAGCCTTTAGTGAGCAATTCATCAACTTGCTTTTGCAACTCCCTTGTATCCTCCGGGTTGCTCCTATAGGCCGGTTTGTTCGGGATTTGGGATCCCGGGACAAAGTCTATTTGATGCTCAATGCCCCTCAAAGGAGGCAATCCATCCGGCATTTCATCCGGGAACATGTCACCAAAATCCTTCAAAACATTCTCAAACACACTAGGCAAAGGGTTAGAAGAAAAATCACAATTAGAGTTTAGAACCATACCTTTGTGCACTAGGCATATGAGAAGCTTGTTGCCATCATTTCCCTTTAGGATCTCGCCCGGTTGCATCATGGCACATATGCCACCGGTAGAAGTAGGTGGGATTGCCACCAAGCTTTTGGACAAAGGGCTAGTCTCAACAACCGACTTAGCCTTTGCCACTTCTCTCAACTCCCGCATCCGTTTGTAATCATCGCTCACTTGTTTGGGAGTCATGGGTGGGAGCACAAACTTTTTCCCCTCATGTGTCACCGTATAGGTGTTGGCATGACCATTATGAACCACACGTCGATCAAATTGCCAAGGCCTACCAAAGAGTAGGTGGCATGCTTGCATAGGCACGACGTCAAACATGTGCTCATCCACATAGTTCCCAATCTTGAACTTGATCAGACATTGCTTAACCACCCTCAACTCACCACACTCATTAAGCCATTGTAGCCTATAAGGATTTGGGTGTTTTAAGGTAGGTATTTTCAATTGGGCAACTAGTGTTTGGCTAATAACATTAGCACAACTTCCCGAGTCAATGATCATAGAGCAAACGAGACCCATGACTCGGCAAGTGGAGTGAAAAAGGTTCTCTCTTTGTAAGGTCTCAACATCCTCCACACACATGGCTCCTAGACTTCTCCTCACAACAAGGAAGGCAGGGTCATCATCTTCTTCCCTCATGACAATCTCCCCATCATCTCCTTCCTCCTCACCCTCTACTCCCTCTTCTTCTCCCTCCTCGGGCTCACTATCTTGCTCATAGACTAAGTCACCAACAAGAACCATAGTTTTCCGCGTAGGGCAATCTTTAGAGAGATGACCATAACCCTTACACTTAAAGCATTGAGTAGAAGAAGAAATTGGATTACTCAATTGAGTTCTAGAGTTACCTCCCACGGGTTGTGTAGACCTTTCAAAAGGCTTCTTCACATCCTTGCTAGCACTTGTACTTGGGAATTTGGCATTCGTCGTGGGAGCTTTCCAATCCTTTGGTTTGTTCATGGAAGTAGAAGTGTTGCTCTTGTAACGGTTGGACTTCTCTTTCTCAAGCCATTGCTCGGCTTGGATAGAGGCATCAAGAACCTCTTGAAGCGATAGATAAGAACGCAATCTCAATTGTGAAGCTATACCATAGCTCAACCCATTCATGAAACGGATCACGGCTTGCTCCTCATCTTCGGTGTCCATATCCAAAGCCATTCGAGTTCTTTCAAACTCATCATAATATTCATGCACCGTCTTGACACCTTGCTTCAACTCATAAAGCTTCTTGAGTTGCTCTTGACGATATCGAGGAGTAATATACTTGATACTCATGATACCCTTCAAGTCAATCCAACCCACATTCACGGGGATTCCCGCCCTTCTCCTTGATCTCTTGACGGATTCCCACCAAGTAGATGCATAGGATTCAAAGGATGAAATAGCATAGGTGCCTTTCTTCTCATCGGACATCTCGTTTGTGTCAAACAATCTTTCCATTTGTAGCACCCATTCAATGTAAGCATTCGGATCCCAATTCCCTTTGAAGGTTGGGAGATTAAGTTTCACACTATTGAGTTTGGTGTTGTCACGACCCCCACGGAACGGCTCCGGTTGGCCCCCATAGTGATCTTCATTCACACCATACTCCCTTCTCACATTCCCTCCAACATATCCCATAGGCGGCCCTCGACCTCGGCCCCTACCACGATCCACATTACGACCCCAATTCATACCTCGTCTCGGTTGAAAGTGATCATCAAACCCATACATATCATCACCATATTCGGCTTCCTCCCCTTCTTGAGCCTCTCCGACTTGCTCAAGGGGTTGCACGTTTCGGATGGGTCTTGGTAATGGAACGTCTCTTGGGGGATTATCCAAGATACGGGGAATGCCCGTTCGTTCAATTCTCTCTCGGTCCTCCTTAACCTGTTGTTGATTGAGCAATTCAATGACATGGCTTACTTGTTCCGGGGTAAAGTTAGGAGTACTCGAGACTTCCACTTGGGCACTCGGGGCCCCTTTTTCGATTTGGACGCTCGGGGTCCCTTTTTCCGAGGGGACATTAGAGGTCCCTTGCTCCACTAGAGAATTAGAGTTCACCCGCTCGAGGCTCTCAATCCTCAAGTGCATACTATCCAACTTGGCTAGGATAGTAGTGAGGGCACTCTTAGCAAAGTCTTCGCCTTCGGTAGACATTGTACCTACACAAGAAAAGAAACAAGAGTTAGTAAAAACACCTCACTCGCTCCCTCACAAGTTGTCACTCGGATCACTCGTATGGTGGTGATGGCTATTTCACTCTTGCTTGAACTCAAAGTTTCACGAAGTTGAATAGTAAACCTAAACTTAATCACTCGACTCGAAAGCCCAATGCACTCCGGGGTGAGTGGAGTTAATAGGACTCGATTGGATCGCTAAGCACTTTGAATGAGGACTTGAGTCAAAAGGCACTACGGGTCTTCTTTGAGTTCTAGTCTTCATTCTAAGGCACGATGATCCTAATTAGCTCGAAGTAATTAGTACTAATCAAGTAGGATTATACTCTAATAGTACCAATTAGAAGCAATGCAAACAACAAAACACGAGAACCTAGAAGAAACTACCCAATTCCCAACGTTCAGGAAGTAGGCGCCCCGCCTCAGCTAGTGGGCGGTCTGCCCTGGGTAAAGTTCCAGGTGGAGGCGCTCCGCCTCAGCAGGGAGGCGCTCCGCCTCAGCAATTTCCAGAGAGGTCACAGATTTGAGGCGCTCCGCCTCAGAATATAGGCGCTCCGCCTCTGCAACCTTCAGCACAGTTCAACAACGTGTTTTCTTGGTTTTTCACCCAACAATCCAACTAATCAAATGTTGTTTTAGCAATTCGAAGGTACCCCAATGTTGTATTAGTCTCAAAGATCAAACCCCAACAACTTTTATCAAACCCCAATAAAAAAAAAAACAATCCACCATAATCATCTTCTTCAAAGCTAGGGTTTCAAAATTTTCAAATTTTCATAGGGTTTCAAATCTTCAATTCATGCAATACAACTCCAAATTGGGTGTTTAAGGTACCAAAAGAACGGAAATCACACAAGGACCAAACCCCAATATCAAGTTCTCAATCCCACTTCAATCCAACCCAAGAATCAATCAAAAATCATCAAGAACAAGTTCATCAAGGGTTTTAAGGGGTTTTGGGGTTTTGATTTTCAATCTTCACCAATCCAAGTGTTTTTGGTATCCAAACGACGGGATTTCAACCACGATCAAGAATCTATAACACCCATATCATGAATCATTCAAACCAACAAGTTACACCAAATTTTTTGATTTTCAATTTTTCAATTTTTTTTGTAGTTTTCTTCTTTTAATAACAACAACCAAGAAACTAATGATAGGAATCGACCTAGGCACGAAGAGTCAAGGGTCGGAGGTTTGTAGAAACAAAACCCGAGCCTTGCTCTGATACCAAGATGATAAGAATCAAAACGCGGAAAGTAAAGATAAGAGGAACGAGACGCGTTCCGAACTCCCTACAAGGTAACCACGGAGAACTTGTTCCGTGATACCCCCGTATCGGTGTTGAAAAGAGCCTACGCTATGCAACTACCCTCGAGCCACACTTGGGACTCGCAAATAGAATGATCGGGTTTTCGGTTCAAGACTCAACTAGGTTCCACTAGTGAATTCAAGCAACCAAGAAAGGGTTTCTTCATAAAAAGAGATAAACTCTATTCATCATTCATAAGATTCAAAGGTAAGCTAATGTTTCAAGGAGGCTAAGTGAAGTATTTATAGGCTTCACTTAGGCGTAATAAAAGGTCTAAAATACCCCCAAAGTGGGTTAAAACAAATAAGGCCACGCAGGGCTAAAGTTGGAAGTCCAAGACAAAAGTAGTAAAATATCCCGCAACTCGTCACAGGGGGAGGCGGTCTGCCTAGGGTGGGTAGGCGGTCCGCCTAGCAGCCTTCCACTCTCTGGACTTTTCCTGAGGCGCTCCGCCTCTTGTCTGAGGCGCTCCGCCTCCTGACTTCCTACTCTCTGATTTTGGGAGGCGCCCCGCCTCAGCTGGGAGGCGCTCCGCCTTGTTCTGGAGCCCCTTGGGGTGTCTCATTTTGGGTCTCTTGAGCCTCTCCAAGTGTCCTAGAGGATCCTCCATCCACGGCACACCAAAGTGTGGTCTTCAAGTTGCTCTCGGGGCCTTCTTCCCTACTCTTCCATATCAAGTGAAGATGGGTATCATGGATCAACTTGGCTTGACTCCGAGTGAATGGTCTTGAGGGGGTTTGGGTCTTATCACCGTTCATTCCGTCATGGATGGAAGAGCGAAGGAAGAAGACGAAGGGTGCCTCGCTCGGTACCTTCAGTTTTCTCAAACACCATCCATTTCGAATGAAGAAGTTGTTCTGGGAATATCAGACCAGGATCAAAGGCAAATATTTTTCAGAAGAAGGGGAGTTATTCTTTTATAAGAAACTTTCAAGAAAGACAATGTGTTTTCTGAAAGACTTTCTGATTTACATCTATTATGAAACCCCTTTTATAGGCGGAATGAGATAAAGAAAGAGCACGAAACAGTCAATATAGGCCTGGAGATATGAAATGATTTGGCGCTGTAAAAGGCAATTATGGTAAAGGTACATGTAATCGACAACACCCAATTAGGTGAAGACACATGGGATTCTAGAAGAAATTAAGCATTATTCTCTGTAAAAGAGACTGCGAGTGATACAGGGCAAATTGGAGCCAAAGTGCCAACAATCAAGAGCCAAGCTCGAGAGCACAAAGAACACAAGTCAAGGGCTCCGGAAACATCTTGAAGATCATGCATTGGAGCGCCAAGGAAGGAGGAACGTCCGGAGCACATTTTGAGGCATTTCAAGGAGCTTCAGGAAGAGGCGGACCGCCTACTCAAAGAGGCGGACCGCCTACATTGCTTCAGCTCTCTGGATCTCGGACAGGCGGGGCGCCTCAGCATTTGGGGCGACCGCCCACCCATTGAAGATTTACAAGAGGCGACCGCCTAGCTGGGGGAGGCGGACCGCCTACCCCCCTGTGACTGCAATACGGGATTTTGTGTAATTTGCCTATTTTGACCCTACGTGGTCTTTTATGTCTTAGCCCACTTTGGGTGCCTTTTAGTCATTTCGCAAGGGGTTAGGAAAAACTATAAATACACCCCTTAGCCATTTCATTAGGGAGCTAGTTTTGAAGATAGAATTAAGAAGATAGAATAGGCTTGGTCATTCTTGTTGAAGCATTGAGCTTCATGTATCTCTTACATTGAATCCATGGTGGATCACCGCTAGTGTGACTCCCGTTTAATGGTTCAAGTCTCTCCTCCCTTTTGAATCAATCTAATAGTTTAGTTTGATTCGTTCTTTCTTCTATTTCTATTCTCTCCCATCCCTATTTTCCTTCTATCGTGTTTACTTTGTTGCTTCCGTTACTCGTTATTTGCATCCGTGATTTGACCCGTATCATCTTGGTATCTGAGCACGGATCGGGTGCTGTTCCTACAAACCCTCGATCCTTGTTCGTCCTATCTTTACTTTATTGTTATTGTTGTTTATGTTCTTGAGAAAAGAAGAAAAAACAAAAAAATTCATGTTGTGGATTGGATTTGATTACCCATTGATTGTTTGATATCGGGGATCGATCTATGATGTTTGCCCGTTGATTTGGTACCCTTGTTATGTGATTTGGTGTTGAGAATCAAAAGTTAGAAAAATAAAAAACTCCAAAATTGAAAACCCCAGAACTTGATTGAAATTTCTTGATTTGGATTTCTTATGGATTGGATGATTTTATAAATCATTGGGGATTGATTGTGGTAGTTGAAAACACCATTGGGTACCTTCGGATTGGAAAAACACCTTGAAAACGTTGGATTTTGGGTGCAAAATGAGCCAAAACGCGTTTTGCAAAGTTGCAGGAAATAGTGGTAGGCGGGCGCCTACTCTGTGGAGGCGGGCGCCTCCTCCTGATCAGCTCTCTGGACTTTTTGGGGCGGACCGCCCAGGGTTTTAGGGCAAAAATCAAGTCACCTCCTAGTATACCTTCTAGGTCTATGCAAAAGGAAAAGGAGCAAGAACCTCATCCTATGCTTGAAAGAGTGCAAACAAGAAGTACTTTGATCACAAGCAATGGTGGGACTAGTACAAGAAAAAAGTTGACAATTGTAAACAAGGTGAACCCAACCCACAAGCTCCAAAGCAAAGTGGTTCACCTACAAAGAAGAAAGAGACATCAAGTGATGAGTCTCTTAGTCCTAGATTCGGGGTTGATGTTAAAAGTCCACGTACTCCGGCTATGGGTATTCTTAAGCCTCGTCCCAATTCACCCGAATTTGAGAGACAAAAGATTGAGATGAGTAAGGGAGTGACCGGTGACATTCCTCGAGTGGAAAAAGGAGAGGATGTGTTGAGTGATGTGAGTGGGATGTCACCACCCGAATCTACACCCGACCTTGAAAACAAAATGAGGGAAAAGAAAGAGGAAAAAAGAATCATTGAGAGTGAGGACACCCCTAATTCTAACCTTAACCCTTTATCTTTTTCTTCTACTTGTGTTAGCTCTTGTGTAGGTACTCTTGGAGGCCAATCAATGGAGCCTCAATCATGTTCCAAGATTGAAGGACAAGGTGAAGAAGATCTTTAAAGTGAGCTTCAAGGTAAAGATGTTACTTCAAGTGCATTGAGTGAGCAAGATGGCCACTCAAAGGTATGTGAAAGTTCTTCCCTTGAACATGTTACTTCCTTGTCATGTGATGATGTTAGTGAAAACTCTATACTAGTTGATGAATTGTGTGATTACAATGTGTTTGCAACTAGTGTAGAGTCGGTTGGTCAACTTGTGCGTGATTGTGAACCACTAGTTGAGATGGATGATAAGCCACATCATGATGTGAGCTCGGTTTTTATTGAACCTCTCATTAGTGAAGAATGTGAAGTTGACCTTGGTTGTGAATCTTGTTATGACACCCCCACCTATATTTGACAAAGGGGAAGATGAGTTGAATGAATATCATATCCTTTCCCTTGATGAATTGCTCGATAATGGTGGACTTATGTGTTGTAGAGAGGTTGGTAGTGACCTTGAGGAGTCCCTAGTGATTGAGATGGATCGAATTGTTTTCAATGACTCCTCGGGTGAGAGTGAAGAACCTAGTCTTGATACCATGTTTTTGGGTGACCATGAATTTGAGGTGCATGCTTTTACATTTCCATTGTGTGAACATGACCTCATTTGTGGTAGCGAATTGTATCGGACTAGGATTGGTAATAGAATAGAACCTCCATGGTTTGAAAAGTTAGACTCTTTGGACGATCCATTGTTTGGAACTCCAAGTGGGACGAGTGGTCTTGATATTGGTTGTGTTGAACCATCTTCTAGTAGTCCTAACCTTCATTGTGTGGACTACAATGATGAAGGACCTATCTTGGAGACTTTCCTTTGGATCTTGCCTAGTGAGGGAGATTGTCTTGGAGTTGGATTTGAAGGTGAGGAAGTCACTCTTGATTTGTGTAAGGGTTCTTCCAAGAAGGGGAGTGGAGGAGTATTTGATGTTAGTTGTCAATTGAACTATTTTGTTTACTCCACCCCACATATTGATCACACCTTGGGTGTTGAGCATGCCAAAGCCAATGTGTCACATTATGATAATATTGATTTGAAGGCTTGGTATGTTGTTCATAAGCTTAGGGGTCATAGGGAATTTGATTGCTATATCTTGCATGTTCCATATCCTATTGATCTCTTTTGCTTGTTCTTGTGCTGGGTGCACTTTTCTTTGGAGTCAAGTACTTGTTGTTTCCTTTGGAGACATAAGCTTTTTACTTGTTATTGATGCTTGGCTCTATCACAAGAGTGTGTTTTCCCACACTTTTGGCACTAACCTACTCTTTTAGTGGAAAGCTTTGTTTGTGCGTGCTTTGAATGTAGGCTTGATGGTTTGATTTCGATGACGAAATCCTTTCAAGAAGGGGAGGATGATGTGGGGCAAATTGGAGCTAAAGCGCCAATCATCAAGAGCCAAACTCGAGAGCACAAATAACACAAGGCAAGGGCTCCGGAAACGTCTTGAAGAACATGCGTTGGAGCGCCAAGGAAGGAGAAATGTCCGGAGCACATTTTGAGGCATTTCAAGGAGCTTCAGGAAGAGGCGGACCGCCTACTCAAAGAGGCGGACCGCCTACATTGCTTCAGCTCTCTTGATCTCGGACAAGCGGGGCGCCTCAGCATTTGGGGCGACCGCCCACCCATTGAAGATTTATAAGGGGCGACCGCCTAGCTAGAGGAGGCTGACCGCCTACCCCCTATGACTGCAATGCGGGATTTTGTGTCATTTGCCTATTTTGACCCTACATGGTCTTTTATGTCTTAGTCCACTTTGGCCGCCTTTTAGTCATTTCGCAAGGGGTTAGGAAAAACTATAAATACACCCCTTAGCCATTTCATTAGGGAGCTAGTTTTGAAGTTAGAATTGAGAAGATAGAATAGGCTTGGCCATTCTTGTTGAATCATTGAGCTTCATGTAAGATAGAATAGGCTTGGCCATTCTTGTTGAATCATTGAGCTTCATGTATCTCTTACGTTGAATCCATGGTGGATCACCGCTAGTGTGACTCCTATTTAATGGTTCAAGTCTCTCCTCCCTTTTCAATCAATCTAATTGTTTAGTTTGATTCGTTCTTTCTTCTATATCTATTCTCCCCCATCCCTATTTTCCTTCTATCGTGTTTACTTTGTTCCTTCCGTTACTCATTATTTGCTTCCGTGATTTGACCCGTATCAGCGAGTTTCAAGGACTTAGTGAGATATCCTTTCACACATCTCTTTTGCATACCTCTTGCACATCCTGACCGCTTATGTCAACACTCAGCAAGTGGGGGGGACTGACTGTTCGGGTAAAAATACACCACCTATGATTACGGGGATATGAGTCCACCTGGCAAAGCTTAGCCTACAAGTCACCGGATGTAGATGATGCAAGCCTGCTCCCCAAGTCACGACCTCTCAGCAGACACGGGCCCTAAGACGTAAGACATACATACATACCGCCTTAGAGTTTACAGTCTCCTAGCTTGGGTTTGTATATACCACCGCCTTGAGTAAATAGGTGCACAGCCTTATTATTCTTTGTATTTTACCATAATTAGGACTAGGTAAATCATAGCTATAAATACCCCCTCCTTACATTGTATTGTACATCAAAGAATTCATATAGAATCCGACTATTCTCAAGGAATACAACTATTTATTTCTCAACTTATTTCTCTGTGTATTACTTTTCCTCCGTATTTATTGTATTGTTTGTGACCCTTCTATAAACTTTATTTGTTTAACCTTTAAGCAAATTTTAGGCATAAATATTTCTCCACTTGCAGAGTTGTCAACGAGACTTATTGGGTACCCTTGGAGATCCTTAGCCTGATGGGGCCTACTTACTTTTATGTGGTAGGTGTGAAAAACCTAGGTGACAAGATACAATGCTAGTAGTATGTTAATGTGCATCTAATTGATGTGCTCTGTTGATCCTTCCCAATAATGGCCAGTTCTTTTTAGTTATCTCACATTCTTGTTAGTTTTATTTAATTAAGAGGAATGCCCCGTAAGCCGATGTTAGTTCAGATTTCTAGTGTACAGGCTCATGATTTGATGTTAGTACAGTTGTTCTTTTGTTGCCTTAGACAAATCATTCAAATTACCAAACAATTTCTATATTCAAATATAGTTGCAGAATTCTTCTTGTTCATTATTTGTGCAAAGAAATATAAAACTCCATAGTGGTTGTAAGACAAATAGAATAAGGTTCGCTTAATGAGTAGTTCAAGTTGAGTTCCAATCATGTCCCACCTTAGTTTGGGGGTGTGATAGTATTAGTTTCACTTGAAAGTTGTTAGGGGAGGGAGGGGGGAAAGGGAATCCCCGTAAAGTTAAAATGTGTAAGTGAAAATTCAAGACAAGTTTGACTAATCTTGTATTGGGGTTTAATATAGCTTACTTAAATTTATCCATTAACCTAGATCGAGAGCCTAACTGACTTTGAGGACAGCCTCTTGAAGCTCTCTTGCCACGAGAAGAGAAAGGGAAGTATGAGAGTTGGCAACATAAAATTTCAGTTTAGTTAGGCCAAAATCACGACCGCCACGCAGAACCTGAATTAGAATGATCAGGGAGTCTTGTGCCATGTGACCACTACGCAGATAAAAATCTGTTAAGATTTGCAGTTGGCATGCCACATGATTTCCATATGAGTCCCTGACTATAAATATATCCTATTTCTTAGAAAGATAAACATAGTCTTTTTTCATGCCTCTTTAAGAGTCTTTTGAAGGAAAAATTCAGAAAGAGAAATGTCCACGTGCTAAACTAATTTGCCTAGATTCTAGAAAAAACTTCAACATCATAACATGATTTGATTGCATGCTGTGTGAAATGGCTTGTATGTACTTGGATATAAAGATTAAGATAATGTGATCATATTCATCTTGGAGGAAGTAACCAACCTCCCCAAGTTCGAGTGCCGTAGAGGCTAGGGCCAGCTATCCCACGCTTGCAGGTGCTAACGCGTATTATTGTATGTCGGAAGAAGTGGTCAATCTCCCCAAGTGTGAGCTTCAATAGGGCTAGGTCCATTAGCATGTACTGTTGTTTGAAAATCTTCATCAAAGTAATTAATCTCAGATGAGAAGCCATCTCCATATTCAGCCTCAGCTTATAGATTTCAGAATTTACTAATTGAACTGTTTATATTGTTTATTGATTTAACAACTCATATTTAGTTAGTGTAGTCTTGTTTCTCAACTTGGGGAATTGTCAACAAGACTTACAAGATATCCTTGGAGATGCTTAGTCTGGTGGGACCTGCTTACTCTTATATGGCAGGCGTGGAGACACTAGGTGACGAGATATATGGCTAGTAGCATATTAGTGGGCATCTAGTTGGTGAGCTCCGTTAATCCTTCCCAGTGGTGGCCAGTTCTTTTTATTTATCTCACATTCTCGTTAGTTTTATTTAATTAAGGGCAATGCCCTGTAAACTGATGTTACTTCAGTTTCCTAGTCTAGAGGCTCATGACTTGATATTGGTACAATTATTCTTTTGTAGCCTAGACGAAATATTCAGGTTGCGAGAAAACTTATATATTTCAAATATAGTTACCAAATTCGTCTTGCATCCATTATCCATGCAAAGAAATATAAAAATCCATAGTAGTTATAAGACGGATAGAATAAGTTTCACTCAATGAGTAGTTTAGATTGGGTGTCAATTACGTCCCACCCTAGTTTGGGACTGCGACAGTATTAGTTTCATTTGAAAGTTGTTGTGGGTGAGGGGAGGGGGAGGATGTAAGGGAATCTCCGTAAAGTTAAAATGTGTAAGTAAAATTCAAGACAAGTTTAGACTAATCTTGTATTCGGGATTATTATAACTTAATAGACCTGGTCCCTATTAATTTGATCGAGATTAATAAAGATTGCATTAAAATTCCCTTTCCATATCCTAATCTACTCCCTCAATATGTGATTTAAGAAAAAAGGCTAGAATAATTTTTAGAACCACTACTCCATAAGCATGAAGACATATAGATAATAACTAAGCCAATATGAAACAAGCGTTAGTTTCAAATTTTTATAAAGTTTACACTAAGGATTGGTTTACAATCCTAATAACTAATTAGCTACTCATAGAAACAAAAAATAAAGTAAATAAATAAATAAATAAAATCTTTTGCCTAAAAGGAAAGATTTTGCTATCTTTTTAGACATGAGACCAATTTGTCTGAGCAACTTCAGCAATAAGGTGTTTTTCAGGGTAATTCATGACAGGCTTCTATTTTATTGACTGAGATAATTTCACTGCCACAGTCTGGTTTTGTGAAGGGAAGGAGCATTTTGAGAATATTTTGCTGGTGCAAGAAATTATGCGCGATATTGCAGACAGGGGGAAGCTAGCTAATGTAGTAATCAAGCTGGACATGGCTAAGGCGTATGTTAGAGTGTCATGGCTATTTCTGACGAAGGCTCTGAGGAGAATGGGATTTCGTGAGGTGTTTATTGACATAGTCTATAGGACCCTGTGTAATAACTGGTAATTTATGCTAGTAAATGGCCAGCCCTATGAGTTTTTTCAGTCTTCCAGGGGTGAAACAAGGTGATCCTCTGTAGCTTACCTTGTTTTTGCTTGCTGCTGAGTGCCTTTCCAGAGCTCTGAATGTGCTGCATAGAGATGCTAATTTTGTGCCGTATGGGATGGCAAAATGGAGTCTCTATCTTAATCACCTGGCGTACGCGGATGATATGATTATTTTTGCATCTGCTGAGGAGGGATCATTAAAACTGGTGATAGAGACTCTTGCTAGGTATGAGTTGTCCAGCAGTCAGAAAACCAACTAAATCATTATTGGTATTAATTTTGGATGCTTCGTTATGGATGCTATTCAACTAAATCATGGATGTACTTCAAGCTCATTACTTAGGATATTGATAGCATTAATCAAGTACTTAGCTACTTATTTCATTAGTTTTTCATACACATTATTTTTAAGAAATGTGGTGATTAATGTAAAGCGCATTATCAAAATATTAAATTCGCTTCAATTGGTGGTATTAACATTGTATGATGCTCAATCCAATGAGGTGAATGCAATGCTTGGGTATGTTGCTAAAATACCACTACTTAGGCATTATCTAGTCTTAGCTAGTTCGTATTTCATTCATGATTGTAAAGACCATATTTATTATTATTTATTTACTTATTTATTTATTTAATTATTATTAGTGGTATTTGATACGCATGAAGTATAGAAGCTAGAAAATAAGATAGAAACAAGATGAGGCTTGAACTATCCTTCAAGGTAGTATCGAGGAACTAGTCTCGATACACCCTCGAATCAATGTCAAGAATAACCTATGCTATACGAACGGTCCTCAAGAGACACTAACACTCTTGTTTACACAAAAATGTCAATATTATCTCATTTTCAAAACATAGCAACTTTTTTTTCAAAACATAGTAAAATACATATAAAAGGGTGATAAAACCCTAGATCCACCTCCTACCACCCATCCAGCCGCCACCCTCATCACTGCCACCGCCAGTTGCTGAATTTTTTTTTAAAATTTTTTTTTTGTGGATCTGTGGGTATTTTTACTGTATGTACTGTGTTCAGACAATGATACATTGTGCATACAGTGAGAAACTGATGCAGGGCAAATCGAGCCTAAGACACTTACCACCAAGAGCCGGGATTGAAGGATGCAAAGGACGAGAGGTCAAGAGTATTGGGGAAGAGTTCGGGAGCATTTTGAAGACCAAGGCATTAGCTCCAGCACTGGGCGCTCCGCCCAGACAAAACAGGCGCTCCGCCCCATTGCATAAAAGACTGCGTGCTCCGCCCAAGCCATGGGCGAGCACCCAACGCAGCCCACTGTCCAAATAATGCCAATTCCAGGCACTCCGCCCAGGCCATAGGCACTCCGCCTACTTTGCAGTCAAACCAAGACGGGACTCCTATTTTAGCCTAGTATTATTTACTAGTTTGACCCTACGTGGTCTTTGTTATTATACCCATCTTGTGGGATTATTTTACACTTTATTTACAAGTGTAGAACCTCTATAAATACTACACTTAGGTCATTAGATCATTAGCTTACCTAGATTTGAAGAATAGACATAGAAAGAGAGGCAAGGCCTTCTTCTTGTTGAAGCTTGAAGCTTCGGATTATCTCTTTGCTTGGAACCTATGGAGATTCATCACAAGTATGGATTTCTTGTATGGTTCAAGTTTCTCTTCCTCTCTCGGATATTCATTCATGGTTTGAATCGTTTATCCATTCTTTTATTCTATTTTTATTCTTCCCCATCCCTTATCTCTTGGTTATCGTGTTTACCTTTTTGCTTCCGCTCGTTTACCCTGCATCAGTTTGGTATCAAAGAATGGGTCAAAAGGATTATGAATTTGAATATTGTCGGGTAAGAGACCAAATACTTGCTAGTGCACGTTCCATGGCTATTCAAATGAAAAGGGAGCGAGTACTTCATTCCATGGTTAAAGTTGAGCAATCAAGAAGTCCTACAAACACAAGCAATGGTGGGACTAGTGCAAGAAAAGAGTTGACAATTGTCAACAAGGAGAACCCAAAACCACAAGCTCCAAAGCTAAGTGGTTCACCAACAAAGAAGAAAGAGACCTCAAGTAATGAGCGTCTTAGTCCTAGATTCTGGGTTGATGTTAAAAGTCCGGCTATGGGTATTCTTGTGCCTCATCCCAAGTCACCCGAATTTTAGAGACAAAAGATTGAGAGGAGTAAGGGAGTGACCGGTGACATTCCTTGAGTGGAAAAATGAGAGGATTTGTTGGGTGATGTGAGTGGGATGTCACTACCCGAATCTACACCCGACCTTGAAAAGAAAATGAGGGAAAAGAAAGAGGAAAAAAGAATCATTGAGAGTGAGGACACCCCTTATTCTAACCTTAACCCATTATTTTTTTCTTCTACTTGTGTTAGCTCTTGTGTAGGTATTCTTGGAGGCAATCTAATGGAGCCTCAATCATGTTACAAGAAGGTTGGACAAGGTGAAGAAGATCTTCAATATAAGCTTCAAGGTGAAGGAACAATTCATGACACTTCAAGTGCATTGAGTGAGCAAGATGGCCACTCAAAGGTATGTGATAATTCTTCCCTTGAGCATGTTACTTCCTTGTCAAGTGATAGTGTTTGTGAAAAATCTATGCTAGTTGATGATTTGTATAATTACAATGTGTTTGCAACTAATGTAGAGTCGGTTGGTCAACTTGTGTCTGATTGTGAACCACTAGTTGAGTGGAATGATAAGCCGCATCATGATGTGAGCTCGGTTTTCATAAACCCTCTCTTGAGTGAAGATTGTGTAGTTGACCTTGCTTGTGAACCTTGTTATGACACCCCCACCTATATTTGATAAAGGGGAAGATGAGTTGAATGAATATCCTATTCTTTCTCTTGATGAATTGCTTGATAATGGTGGACCTATGTGTTGTAGTGCGGATGGTAGTGACCTTGAGGAGTCCCTAGTGGTTGAAATGGATCGAATTGTATTTGATGACTCTTCAAGTGTGGATGTTGACTCTAGTTTGGATGCCTCACCTTTGATGGGTAGTGGGTTTATTTTCACTAACCCTTTGTTTGAAGAGGATTTTCAAAGAGGTGATGGTGTATATCAAACTAGAGAAGAGTTTTGATTTAAAGCTCCATGGTTTGGAAAGTTAGACTCTATTGACAATCCATTATTTGAGACCCCAAGTGAGATGAGAGACCTTGGTCTTGATTGTGATGCTCCATCTTCTAGTAGTCCTAACCTTCATTGTGTGGACTATAATGGTGAAGAACCTATTGTGGAGACCTTCCTTGGGAGTTTGCCTAGTAGGAGAGATTGTCTTAGAGGTGGATTTGGAGGTGAGGAAGTCACAGCATGTGTAAGAGTGCTTCCAAGAAGGGGAGAGGAGTAACTGATGTTAGTTGCCAATTGAACTATTTTGTTTACTCCACCCCACATGTTGATCACACCTTGGGTGTCGAGCATGCCAAAGCCAATGAGTCACATTGTGATCATAATGCATTGAAGGTTTGGTGTGTTGGTTATGAGCTTAGAGATGATAGGGTTCATGATTCCTTAATCTTGCATGTTCCATGTCCTATTGATCTCTTTGCTTGTTATAGTATTGAATGCTTATCATTGTCGAGCCAAGAATTTTTTGTTTCCTTAAGAGACCTATTTTTTTTTATTGGTATTGATACTTGGCTCTACCACAAAAGTGTGCTTACTATAGCACTTGCAGTCACTCTTGTTGGACTTGCCTACTCTTGTAGTGGGAACTTTTGGTGTGTTCTTATTGGACTTAGGGAACATAGGAATTTTGATGGCTTGATCTTGCATATTCTCTACCCTATTGATCTCTTTGATGAATCTTGTGTTTAGTGCACCCATTGAGGAAGCCAAGTACTTGTTGTTTTCTTGGGAAACATGTCGTTTATCATTGTCATTGATACTTGGTTATACCATAAGAGTGTGTTTTCGACAAAACTTGCACTAACCTACTCTTGTAGTAGGAGTTTTTGGATGTGCTTGTCTTTGGTTGTAGGACTTGATGGCTTGATTTCAAGGACGAAATCTCTTCAAGAAGGGGAGGATGATGCCGGGCAAATCGAGCCTAAGACACTTAACATCAAGAGCCGGGATTGGAGGATGCAAAGGACGAGAGGTAAAGAGCATTGGGGAAGAGTTCGGGAGCATTTTAAAGACCAAGGCATTGGCTCCAGCACTGGGCGCACCGCCCAGGCAAAACAGGCGCTCCGCCCCATTGCATGAAATACTGGGCGCTCCGCCCAATGCAGCCCACTGTCCAAATCGTACCAATTCCAGGCGCTCCACCCAAGCCATAGGCGCTCCGCCTGCTTCGCAGTCAAACCAAGACGGGACTCCTATTTTAGCCTAGTATTATTTACTAGTTTGACCCACCATGGTTTTTGTTATTACACCCATCCTGTGGGGTTATTTTAGAATTTATTTAGAAGTGTTGAACCTCTATAAATACTACACTTAGATCATTAGATCATTAGCTTACCTAGATTTGAAGAATAGACATAGAAAGAGAGGCAAGGCCTTCTTCTTGTTGAAGCTTGAAGCTTCGGATTATCTCTTTGCTTGGAACCTATGAGATTCATCACTAGTATGGATTCCTTGTATGGTTCAAGTTTCCCTTCCTCTCTCGGATATTTATTCATGGTTTTAATCGTTTATCCATTCTTTTCTACTATTTCTGTTCTTCCCCATCCCTTATTTCTTGGTTATCGTGTTTACCTTTTTGCTTCTGCTACTCGTATTGCTTCCGCTCGTTTACCAGCATCAGTTAGGTATCAGAGCATGGGTCAAAGGGCTTTTGAATTTGAACCTTGTTGGGTAAGGGACCAAATACTTGCTAGTGCACGTTCCATGGCTATTCAAATGAAAAGGGAGCGAGTACTTCATTCCATGGTTAAAGTTGAACAATCAAGAAGTCCTACAAACACAAGCAATGGCGGGACTAGTGCAGAAAAGAGTTGACAATTGTCAACAAGGTGAATACGAAACCACAAGCTCCAAAGCTAAGTGGTTTACCAACAAAGAAAAAAGAGACCTCAAGTAATAAGTCTCTTAGTCCTAGATTCCGGGTTGATGTTAAAAGTCCACCTACTCCGGCTATGGGTATTATTGGGCCTCGTCCCTAGTGACCCAAATTTGAGAGACAAAAGATTGAGAGGAGTAAGGGAATGACCCGTGACATTCCTCGAGTTGAAAAAGGAGAGGATGTGTTGAGTGATGTGAGTGGGATGTCACTACTCGAATCTACACCCGACCTTGAAAAGAAAATGAGGGAAAAAAAGAGGAAAAAAGAATCATTGAGAGTGAGGACACCCCTTATTCTAACCTTAACCCTTTATTTTTTTCTTCTACTTGTGTTAGCTCTTGGGTAAGTATTCTTGGAGGCAATCTAATGGAGCCTCAATCATGTTCCAAGAAGGTTGGACAAGGTGAAGAAGATCTTCAATGTAAGCTTCAAGGTGAAGGAACAATTCATTACGCTTCAAGTGCATTGAGTGAGCAAGATGGCCACTCAAAGGTATGTGATAATTCTTCCCTTGAGCATGTTACTTCTTTGTCAAGCGATAGTGTTTGTGAAAACTCTATGCTAGTTGATGATTGTATGATTACAATGTGTTTGCAACTAGCGTAGAGTAGGTTGGTCAACTTGTGTCTGATTGTGAACCACTAGTTGAGAGGGATGATAAACCACATCATGATGCGAGCTCGGTTTTCATTGACCCTCTCTTTAGTAAAGATTGTGTAGTTGACCTTGCTTGTGAACCTTGTTATGACACCCCCACCTATATTTGATAAAGGGGAAGATGAGTTGAATGAATATCCTATTCTTTCCCATGATGAATTGCTTGATAATGGTGGACCTATGTGTGTAGTGCGGATGGTAGTGACCTTGAGGAGTCCCTAGTGGTTGAAATAGATCGAATTGTATTTGATGACTCTTCAAGTGTGGATGTTGACTCTAGTTTGGATGCCTCACCATTGATGGGTAGTGGGTTTATTTTCACTAACCCTTTGTTTGAAGAGGATTTTCAAAGAGGTGATGGTGTATATCAAACTAGAGAAGAGTTTGGATTTAAAGCTCCATGGTTTGGAAAGTTAGACTCTATTGACAATCCATTATTTGAGACCCCAAGTGAGATGAGAGACCTTGGTCTTGATTGTGATGCTCCACCTTCTAGTAGTCCTAACCTTCATTATGTGGACGATAATGGTGAAGAACCTATTGTGGAGACCTTCCTTGGGAGTTTGCCTAGTGGGGAAGATTGTCTTAGAGGTGGATTTTGAGGTGAGGAAGTCATTCTTGGTGTGTGTAACAGTGCTTCCAAGAAGGGGAGAGGAGTAATTGATGTTAGTTGCCAATTGAACTATTTGTTTACTCCACCCCACATGTTGATCACACCTTGGGTGTTGAGCATGCAAAAGCCAATTAGTCACATAGTGATCATAATGCATTGATGGCTTGGTGTGTTGGTTATGAGCTTAGAGATGATAGGGTTCATGATTCCTTAATCTTGCATGTTCCATGTCCTATTGATCTCTTTGCTTGTTATAGTAGTGAGTACTTATCATTGTCGAGCCAAGAACTTGTTGTTTCTTTTGGAGACTTATTCTTTTTTATTAGTATTGATACTTGGCTCTACCACAAGAGTGTGCTTTCCATAGCACTTGCACTCACTCTTGTTGGACTTGGCTACTCTTGTAGTGGGAAGTTTTGGTGTGTTCTTATTGGACTTAGGGATCATAGGATTTTTGATGGCTGATCTTGCATATTCTCTACCCTATTGATCTCTTTGATGAATTTTGTGCTGAGTGCACCCATTAGGGAAGCCAAGTACTTGTTGTTTTCTTGGGAAACATGCGGTTTATCATTGTCATTGATACTTGGTTATACCATAAGAGTGTGTTTTCCACACTACTTGCACTAACCTACTCTTGTAATAGGAGTTTTTGGATGTGCTTGTCTTTGGTTGTAGGACTTGATGGCTTGATTTCGAGGATAAAATCTCTTCAAGAAGGGGAGGATGATGCCGGGCAAATCGAGCCTAAGACACTTACCGTCAAGAGCCGGGATTGAAGGATGCAAAGGACGAGAGGTCAAGAGTATTAGGGAAGAGTTCGGGAGCATTTTGAAGACCAAGGCATTGGCTCCAGCACTGGGCGCTCTGATAAGAATCAAATGAGGAAAAAGTAAAAGGATAAGAACGAGACGTAACTCGATCTCTAATCCCAAGTAGCAATGGAGAACTTGTTCCGTTACACCCCGAGAGAAGGACAAGAACACCTACGCTAGGCAACTACCCTCGAGCTAACGTGAACATGCAAGTAGAATGGTCGGGGCAAAGGTAGTCATCTAGATCCGCTAGAGAACAACAAGTCCCATCAAAAGGTTTCATTCAATACCAAAGAGCTATGCTCAAGTTCAATATTCATCAATCATCAACTATCATAAACTAAGTTCAAATAGGCTAAGCATGGCTATTTATAGTGTTTCCCAAGCTTGCACAATGACTAAAATACCCTTACTAATAAGGTCCATAAAATAGGCCACGTAGGGCAAAACAGTAAAAGAAACATAGTCTTCACAGCTGGGAGGGGCGCCTGGGATTGGGAGGGGCGCCTGGAATGAACTGCAGCTGGGCACCCCAAGCTGGGAGGGGCGCCTGGGTTAGGAGGGGCGCCTGGCTAGGCGGGCGCCTGGGTAGGGGCACCTGGCTGGACGGCCCGCCTGTGCAATTTTGGCCTTCATGCAGCGAGTTGGCCAGGCGGGGCGCCCGGGCTAGGCGGGGCGCCTGGCTCTGCTGTGCCTCCTTCTTCCTTAGGCGTGAGGCCTAGTAAGATCACCCAGAATGGCTACCAATCACTTCCTTCTTCTAGACCTCTCTTCACCAAGTGTAAGTGAACTCCTTGGATCTCCTTAGCTTGGCTCCGTGTGAAGGGTCTTGTGGGGGTTTGGTTCTTATCATCCTCCCCTTCTTGAGAAGATTTCGTCCTCGAAATTGAGGCATCATCATCCACGACCTCGTCATCACCTACATCTAAAGGGACCAAGTCACAAACATTGAAAGTATTAGAAACTTGATACTCACTTGGCAAGTCGACCACATAGGCATTGTTGTTTATCTTTGAGAGCACTTAGAATGGGCCATCTCCTCGGGGTGCCAACTGCCATTTCCTAAGATTTGGAAACCTCTCTTTCCGGAAGTGCACCCACACATAGTCACCCTTCTTGAGTTCCACCTTCTTGCGTCTTTTGTTTTTCTTTGAGGCAACCTTTGCATAAGCCTCCTCCAAATTATTCTTTGCCTTTGCATGGAGTTCAACCAAAGCCTTGGCTCTAGCTTTACCTTCAAAATTAACAACCATTTCCCTTGGCAAAGGGGTTAGATCAAGGGGAATCAAGGGGTTAAAACTAAAAACGCACTCAAAGGGAGTCATGCCAATCATGCTATGCAAGGTACGATTATAGGCAAACTCCATAAGAGGAAATCTATCAATCCAAGTCCCAGCCTTACCTCGGGTCATGGCTCTAAGAAGAGCACCCAAAGTTCGGTTTACCACATCGGTTTGCACATCCGTTTGTGGGTGGTGGGACGTAGAGAACAAGAGTTTGGTGCCAAGAGCACCCCATCAACTCCTCCAAAAATGGCTTTGGAACTTGGTGTCCCTATCACTCACTATGGTTTGAGGCACACCATGCAACTTCAAAATAGTATCAATAAACAAAGTAGCAACATGTTGTGCATCATCACATTTTTTACATGGAATGAAGTGAGCCATTTTGGAAAACCTATCCACAACAACATAAATGCTATCATGGCCCCCCTAGTCCTTGGTAATCCCATAACAAAGTCCATTAAGATATCCAACCACGGACTAGTAGGTACGGGAAGAGGGGTATACAACCCATGGGGGTGGGCTTTAGATTTAGCACGCTTGCACTCAAGGCAATTGTTGCAAAACTTTTCAACTTGCACCCCCATCTTTGCCCAATGAAATTGTTCTTTAAGAATAGCCAAAGTCTTTCTTGTGCCAAAGTGACCCATGAGTCCCCCGCAATGCGCCTGGTGCACAAGCAATTCCCTCCATGAGGACTCGGGTATGCACACTCTACCATTTTTGAAGATATATCCATTAACCCATTGGTATTTCTCAACTCTCTCCCCTTTCTCGAGAGCGTCATGGACACTCTTTAGCTTTGGGTCATGAGCATACATAAATTTAATGCTCTCAAATCCCATGAGCTTAGAGGTGAGAGTGGTGGCTAGAGCAAACTTTCTAGAAAGTGCATCCGCCACGACATTGTCTTTCCTTTTCTTGTATTGGATAACATAGGGAAAAGACTCAATGAACTCAACCCACTTAGCATGCCTCTTGTTTAGTTTCTCTTGGCCTCTAAGGTGTTTGAGTGACTCATGGTCACTCTTGATTACGAACTCCCTAGGCCATAAGTAGTGTTGCCAATGAGCAAGAGCTCGCACGAGGGCATACAACTCCTTGTCATACGTTGAGTAATTCAAGGAGGCCCCTTTCAATTTCTCACTAAAGTAGGCTATGGGTTTGCCATCTTGCATTAAAACACCACCAATTCCCACCCCCGAGGTATCACATTCAACCTCAAATGCCTTTCCGAAGTCGGGCAATTGCAATAGAGGGGCGATACTCAACCTACTTTTCAATTCTTGGAAGGCCTTCTCTTGAAGCTCTCCCCAAACAAAAGGTTGGTCCTTCTTCACCAATTCAGTGAGTGGGGCGGCAATGGAGCCAAAGTCTTTCGCAAACCGTCTATAAAAACTAGCAAGGCCATGAAAGCTCCTCACTTGAGTCACGGTAGTAGGAGTAGGCCAATCACGTATGGCCTCTACCTTAGACTCATCCACCTCCACTCCTTGGGCACTCACAACAAACCCAAGGAAGACTACCTTATCAACATCAAAGGCACACTTTTTAAAATTAGCATAGAGCTTTTCGGCTCTCAGCATTTCAAGCACTTGCCTAAGGTGATCAACATGGTCGTCTATTGATTTGCTATAGATCAATATATCGTCAAAGTAGACGACCACAAACTTGTTGATGAATGGCTTTAGAACATGGTTCATTAGCCTCATGAAAGTACTAGGTGCGTTGGAGAGCCCAAAGGGCATCACCAACCATTCATAGAGACCAAACTTGGTCTTGAATGCGGTTTTCCATTCATTCCCGGGTTTCATCCGGATTTGATGGTAGCCGGACCTAAGGTCTATCTTGCTAAACACACATGAACCACTTAATTCATCTAACATATCATCAAGTCGGGGAATGGGATGACGGTACTTTACCGTTATTTTGTTCACGGCCCGACAATCAACACACATCCTCTAAGTGCCATCCTTTTTGGGAACAAGGATCACGGGTACGGCACAAAGACTCAAGTTCTCCCTCACCAAGTCCTTAGTGAGCATTTCATCAACTTGCTTTTGCAAATCTCTTGTATCCTCCGGATTGCTCCTATAAGCCGGCTTGTTTGGGATTTGAGATCCCAGGACAAAGTCGATTTGGTGTTCAATACCCCTCAAAGGAGGTAATCCATCCGGCATCTTATCCGGGAACATGCCCCCAAAATCCTTCAAGACATTCTCAAACACACTAGGCAAAGGGTTAGTAGAAAGATCAAAATTAGAGTTAAGGATCATACCTTTGTGCACTAGGCATAGGAGAAACTTGTTGCCATCATTTCCTCTTAGGACCTCACCCGGTTGCATCATGGCACATATGCCACCGGTAGAAGAAGAAGGTGGGATTGCCACCATGTTTTTGGACAAAGGGCTAGTCTCAACAATAGACTTAGCCTTTGCCACCTCTCTCAACTCCCGCATCCGCTTGTAGTCATCACTCACTTATTTGGGAGTTAAGGGCTATAACACAAATTTCCTTCTTTCATGTTTGATCGTGTAAGTGTTGACACGACCATCATGAACCGCTTGTCAATCAAATTACCAAGGCCTTCCAAAGAGAAGGTGGCATGCTTGCATAGGCACCACGTCGAACAAGTGTTCATCCACATAATTACCCACTTTAAACTTGATCAATGCTTGCTTCACCACCTTTAGCTCCCCACATTCACTAAGCCATTGTAGGCAATAAGGTTTGGGATGTTTCAAGGTACGCAATTTCAATTGGGTAATAAGTGATTGACTCACAACATTAGCACAACTTCCCGAGTTAATGATCATAGAGCATACAACACCCGTGACTCGGCATCTAGCATGAAAAAGGTTCTCCCTTTGTAAGGTCTCGCTATCCTCCACTATCATAGCTCCTAAACTCCTCCTCACAACTAGGAAAGTATAAGGTTCATCATCCTCCACCGCATCATCTTGATCATCATCCTCTACTCCCTCATCTCCCTCTACTCTCTCATCTTCCTCCGGTTCACTCTCTTGTTCATAAGCATCATTACCAACAACAACCATGGTCCTTTTCGTAGGACACTCTTTAGCAAAGTGTCCATACCCCTTGCATTTGTGACATTGAATTGAAGAAGAAGTAGGGGTATTCAATTGGGTTTTAGAATTACCTCCAACATTGGGTGTGTACTTCTCAAACGGCTTCTTTAAATCCTTGCTAGCACTTGCTCCACTAGGGCCACTTGCATTTGTGAATCTTGCATTGGGAGTAGGATTTTTCCAATCCTTTGGCTTGTTCATGGAAGTAGAAGTGTTGGACTTGTAACGGTTGGACTTCTCAACACTAAGCCATTGCTCGGCTTGAATAGCGGCATCAAGGACTTCTTGAAGTGAAAGATAAGCATGCAATCTCAATTGTGAAGCTATACTATAGCTCAAACCATTTTTGAAACGGATCACGGCTTGCTCCTCATCTTCGGTGTCCATATCCAAGGCCATTCGAGTCTTTTCAAACTCATCATAATACTCATGCACCGTCTTGACACCTTGCTTTAACTCATAGAGCTTCTTGAGTTGCTCTTTACGATACCGAGGAGTGATGTATTTGATACTCATGAGACCCTTCAAATCATTCCAACCCACATTCATGGGGATTCCCTCTCTCCTCCTTGATCTCTTGACGGATTCCCACCAAGTAGATGCATAGGATTCAAAGGATGAAATAGCATAAGTGCCTCTCTTCTCATCGGTCATCTCATTTGTGTCAAACAACATCTCCATGAGTAGTACCCATTCAATGTAAGCCTCCGGATCACAATTCCCTTTAAAGTGGGAAGATTGAACTTCACACTATTAAGGTTGGTAGTATCACGACCTCCACGGAAAGGCTCCGATTGGCCCCCATAGTGATCTTTATATCCACCATACTCCCTTCTAGCATTCCCACCAACATACCCCATAGGTGGCCCTCGACCTCGGCCTTTACCTCTATCCACATTTCGACCCCAATTCATACATCGCCTCGGTTAAAAGTGATCATCAATCCCATATATATGATAAGAATCAAAAACGAAACGCGGAAATAAAGATAAAGAGCGAGACACTACTCGAACTCCCTACGAAGTAACTATGGAGAACTCGTTCCATAATACCCTCGTATCGGTGTCAAGGAGGACCTACACTATGCAACTACCCTCGAGTCACACTTGGGACTCGCAAATAGAATGATCGGGTTTTCGGTTCAAGACTCAACTAGGTTCCACTAGTGAATTCAAGCAACCAAGACAAAGGGTTCTCCAAACAAGAGATAGTTTCTTTTCATCATTCATAAAATTCAAGGTAGGCTAAGGTTTGAATAGGTTTGTGAAGTATTTATAGACTTCACTTACAAATTAATGAAAGCTCAAAAATACCCCCAAAGTGGGTTAAAACAATAAAGGCCTCGTAGGGCTATACTTGTCCAAACATAGCATAAAACTAGTAATTCCCGCACCCCTTCACAAAGTAGGCGCCCAGCCTACTTTAACTAGGCGCCCCGCCTGTTTTCAACTATGCTGAAGGAGTAGGCGGTCCGCCTGGATTGGGACTCTCACAGAGGCGGTCCGCCTGGTGAGATCCAGAGAGTGATCAAAGACTAGGCGGCCGGCCTAGTTGAGTAGGCGGTCCGCCTGGTGCTGTGGCCTCTTGAGTTGCTTCCAAAAGTGCTCTGGATGCCTCGTCAAGTGTGCTAGAAGGTCCTCCATCCATGGCACACCAAAGTATAGTCTTCAAGTCGCTCCCGGGGCCTTCTTCCGTACCATTCCATATCAAGTGAAGATGGGTATCTTGGATCAACTTGGCTTGACTCCGAGTGAAGGGCCTTGAGGGGGTTTGGGTCTTATCATCCTCCTCTTCTTGAGAAGATTTCGTCCTCAAAATCGAAGCATCATCCACGACCTCTTCATCATTATGCACAGCCTCTTAATTACCTACATTCAAAGGAACCAAGTCACAAACATTGAAAGTATTAAAAACTTGATACTCACTTGGCAAGTCGACCACATAAGCATTGTTGTTTATCTTCGAGAGCACTTGGAATGGGCCATCTCCTCGGGGTGCCAACTTCCCTTTCCTAAGGTTTGGAAACCTTTCTTTCCGGAAGTGCACCCACACATAGTCACCCTTCTTGAGTTCCACCTTCTTGCGTCCTTTGTTCTTCTTGGCGGCAACCTTAGCATAAGCTTCCTCCAAGTTCTTCTTCGCCTTTGCATGGAGTTCAACCAAAGCCTTGGCTCTAGCTTTACCTTCAAAATTAACAACCATTTCCCTTGGCAAAGGGGTTAGATCAAGGGGAATCAAGGGGTTAAATCCATAAACACACTCGAATGGAGTCATGCCTATCATGCTATGCAATGTGAGATTGTAGGCAAACTCCATAAGAGGTAGACAATCAATCCAAGTCCCGGCCTTACTTCGGGTCATGGCTCTAAGAAGAGCACCCAAGGTTCGATTTACCACTTCCGTTTGCCCATCGGTTTGGGGGTGGTGGGACGTGGAGAACAAGAGCTTGGTGCCTAAAGCACCCCATAAACACCTCCAAAAATGACTTAGGAACTTAGTGTCCCTATCACTCACTATGGTTTGAGGCACACCATGCAACTTCAAAACATTTTCAATAAACAAAGTTGCCACATGTTGTGCATCATCACATTTCTTGCATGGGATGAAATGAGCCATTTTGGAGAACCTATCCACAACAACATAAATGCTATCATGGCCCCCTCTAGTCCTTGGTAATCCCATCACAAAATCCATTGATATATCCAACCATGGACTAGTAGGTACGGGGAGAGGGGTATACAACCCATGAGGCTGGGCTTTAGATTTGGCACGTTTGCACTCAAGGCAATTAGTGCAAAACTTCTCCACATGCACCCTCATCTTTGGCCAATAGAATTGTTCTTGAAGAATGGCCAAAGTCTTTCTTGTGCCAAAATGTCCCATGAGTCCCCTGCAATGTGCTTCATGCACAAGCAACTCTCTCCAAGAGGACTCCGGAATGCACACTCTACCATTTTTGAAGATATAACCATTAACCCATTGGTATTTGTCAACTCTCTCCCCTTTCTCTAGAGTGTCATGGACACTCTTTAGCTTTGGGTCATGAGCATACATCAATTTAATGCTCTCAAAACCCATGAGCTTAGAGGTGAGAGTGGTGGCTAAAGCAAACTTTCTTGAAAGCGCATCTGCCACAACATTGTCTTTCCCTTTCTTGTATTGGATCACATAGGGAAAAGACTCAATGAATTCAACCCACTTGGCATGTCTCTTATTGAGCTTCTCTTGGCCTCTCAAATGCTTGAGTGACTCATGGTCACTCTTGATTACAAACTCACGAGGCCAAAGATAGTGTTGCCAATGGGCAAGGGCTCTCACAAGGGCATACAACTCCTTGTCATATGTAGAATAATTCAAGGAGGCCCCTTTCAACTTTTCACTAAAGTAGGCGATGGGTTTGCTATCTTGCATTAAAACACCACCAATTCCCACCCCCGAGGCATCACATTCGACCTCAAATGCCTTTCCGAAGTCGGGCAATTGCAATAGAGGGGCGGTACTCAACCTACTTTTCAACTCAAGGAAGGCCTTCTCTTGAGGCTCTCCCCAAACAAACGGTTGGTCTTTCTTCACCAATTCGGTGAGTGGAGCGGCAATGGAGCTAAAGTCCTTCACAAATCGCCTATAAAAGCTTGCGAGACCATGAAAGCTCCTCACTTGAGTCACGGTAGTAGGAGTAGGCCAATCACGTATGGCCTCTACCTTAGACTCATCCACCTCCACTCCTTGGGCACTCACAACAAACCCAAGGAAGACCACCTTCTCAACACCAAAGGCACACTTTTTAAAATTAGCATAGAGCTTTTCGGATCTCAACTTTTCAAGCACTAGCCTAAGGTGTTCAACATGGTCGTCTATTGATTTGCTATAGATCAATATATCGTCAAAATAGACGACCACAAACTTGTTGATGAATGGCTTTAGAACATGGTTCATTAGCCTCATGAAAGTGCTAGGTGCATTGGAGAGCCCAAAGGGCATCACCAACCATTCGTAGAGACCAAATTTGGTCTTGAATGCGGTTTTCCATTCATCACCGGGTTTCATCCGGATTTGATGGTAGCCGGACCTAAGGTCAATTTTGCTAAACACACATGAACCGCTCAATTCATCTAACATATCATCAAGTCGGGGACTAGGATGACGGTACTTTACCGTTATTTTGTTCACGGCCCGACAATCAACACACATTCTCCAAGTGTCGTCCTTTTTGGGGACAAGGATCACGGGCACGGCACAAGGACTCAAGCTTTCCCTCACCAAGCCTTTAGTGATCAATTCATCAACTTGCCTTTGTAACTCCCTTGTATCTTCCGGGTTGCTCCTATAGGCCGGTTTGTTCGGGATTTGGGATCCCGGGACAAAGTCTATTTGATGCTCAATGCCCCTCAAAGGAGGCAATCCATCCGGCATTTCATCCGGGAACATGTCACCAAAATCCTTCAAAACATTCTCAAACACACTAGGCAAAGGGTTAGAAGATAATTCACAATTAGAGTTTAGAACCATACCTTTGTGCACTAGGCATATGAGAAGCTTGTTGCCATCATTTCCTCTTAGGACCTCGCCCGGTTGCATCATGGCACATATGCCACCGGTAGAAGTTGGTGGGATTGCCACCAAGCTTTTGGACAATGGGCTAGTCTCAACCACCGACTTAGCCTTTGCCACTTCTCTCAACTCCCGCATCCGTTTGTAGTCATCGCTCACTTGTTTGGGAGTCATGGGTGAGAGTACAAACTTTTTCCCCTCATGTGTCACCGTATAGGTGTTGGCACGACCATTATGAACCACACGTCGATCAAATTGCCAAGGCCTACCAAAGAGTAGGTGGCATGCTTGCATAGGCACGACATCGAACATGTGCTCATCCACATAGTTCCCAATCTTGAATTTGATCAAACATTGCTTAACCACCCTCAACTCACCACACTCACTAAGCCATTGTAGCCTATAAGGATTTGGGTGTTTCAAGGTAGGTATTTTCAATTGGGCAACTAGTGTTTGGCTAATAACATTAGCACAACTTCCCGAGTCAATGATCATAGAGCAAACGAGACCCATGACTCGGCAAGTAGAGTGAAAAAGGTTCTCTCTTTGTAAGGTCTCAACATCCTCCACACACATGGCTCCTAGACTCCTCCTCACAACAAGGAAGGCACGGTCATCATCTTCTTCCCTCATGACAATCTCCCCATCATCTCCTTCCTCCTCACCCTCTACTCCCTCTTCTTCTCCCTCCTCTGGCTCACTATCTTGCTCATAGACCAAGTAACCAACAAGAACCATAGTTTTCCGGGTAGGGCAATCTTTAGAGAGATGACCATAACCCTTACACTTAAAGCATTGAGTAGAAGAAGAGATTGGATTACTTAATTGAGTTCTAGAGTTACCTCCCACGGTTGTGTAGACCTTTCAAAAGGCTTCTTCACATCCTTGCTAGCACTTGTACTTGGGAATTTGGCATTCGTCGTGGGAGCTTTCCAATCCTTTGGTTTGTTCATGGAAGTAGAAGTGTTGCTCTTGTAACGGTTGGACTTCTCTTTCTCAAGCCATTGCTCGGCTTGGATAGCGGCATCAAGAACCTCTTGAAGTGATAGATAAGCACGCAATCTCAATTGTGAAGCTATACCATAGCTCAACCCATTCATGAAACGGATCACGGCTTGCTCCTCATCTTCGGTGTCCATATCCAAAGCCATTCGAGTTCTTTCAAACTCATCATAATATTCATGCACCGTCTTGACACCTTGCTTCAACTCATAAAGCTTCTTGAGTTGCTCTTGACGATATCGAGGAGTAATGTACTTGATACTCATGAGACCCTTCAGGTCAATCCAACCCACATTCATGGGGATGCCCGCCCTTCTCCTTGATCTCTTGATGGATTCCACCAAGTAGATGCATAGGATTCGAAGGATGAAATAGCATAAGTGCCTCTCTTCTCATCGGACATCTCATTTGTGTCAAACAACCTTTCCATTTGTAGCACCCATTCAATGTAAGCACTCGGATCACAATTCCCTTTGAAGGGTGGGAGATTAAGCTTCACACTATTGAGGTTGGTGTTGTCACGACCCCCACGGAACGGCTCCGGTTGGCCCCCATAGTGATCTTCATTCACACCATACTCCCTCCTCGCATTCCCTCCAACATATCCCATAGGTGGCCCTCGACCTCGGCCCCTACCTCGATCCACATTACGACCCCAATTCATACCTCGTCTCGGTTGAAAGTGATCATCAAACCCATACATATCATCACCATAATCGGCTTCCTCCCCTTCTTGAGCCTCATCGACTTGCTCAAGAGGTTGCACATTTCGGATGGGTCTTGGTTATGGGATGTTTCTTGGGGGATTATCCAAGATTCGGGGAATGCCCGTTCGTTCAATTCTCTCTCGGTCCTCCTTTACCCGTTGTTGATTGAGCAACTCAATGACATGGCTTACTTGTTCCGGGGTAAAGTTAGGAGTACTTGAGACTTCACCGGTCTCAATTTGGACACTCGGGGTCCCCTTTTCAATTGGGACACTCGGGGCCCCTTGGTCACCTTGGGTACTTGAGGCACCCTTTTCAAGTGACTCAATCCTTTGAGTCATGACGTCCATCTTGGCAAGAATGCTAGCCAAGGCATCCTTGATGAAATCTTGACCCTCGTTGGCCATTGTACCTACAAAGAAAAGAAAGAAGAGTTAGTCAAAACACCTCACTCACTCCCTCACTTGTGTCCACTCGGATCACTCGTATGGTGGTGATGGCTATTTCACTCTTGCTTGAACTCAAAGTTTCACGAAGTTGAATAGTAAACCTAAACTTAATCACTCGACTCAAAAGCCAAATGTACTCCGGGGTGAGTGGAGTTAATAGGACTCGATTTGAACGCTAAGCACTTTGAGTGAGGACTTGAGTCAAAAGGCACTACGGGTCTTCTTTGAGTTCTATTCTCTGTTCTAAGGCACGATGATCCTAGTAGCTCTAAGTAATTAGTACTAATCGAGTAGGATTATACTCTAATAATACTAATTAGAAGCAATGCAAACAACAAAACAAACGAACCTAGAAGAAACTACCCGATTCCCAACTCTTCAGGAAGTAGGCGCCCCACCTGTTTGGACTAGGTGGTCCGCCTGGTGCCTGCAGTGGGGAGTAGGCGGTCAGCCTACTCGGAGTAGGCGGTCCGCCTCTGTAAAGTCCAGAGAGCAAGCAAAAATCAGGCGGTCCGCCCGTTTTGCTAGGCGCTCCGCCTACTGCAAGTTTCAGCACAGTTCAAACACGATTTTCTTGGTTTTGCACCCAAAAATTCATCAATCCACACGTTGTTTTATCAATCCGAAGGTACCCAAGCATTGTTTCAAGCACAGAGATCAAACCCCAATCAATTTTATCAAACCCCAATCAAAGTTCAACATTCCACCATGTTCATCATGTTCATAGCTACGGTTTCAAAATTTTCAAATTTTCAATCCTTGTGTTTCTACTTCAAATTCGATGCTCAGGGTACCAAAAGAACGGGTTTCCAACAAGGAACAAACCTCAATATCAATCAAGCAATGGGTCCAACAAACCAAGATTCTATGATCAAATTTTTGTGTTTTTTTCAACTTTTCTATTTTCTTTTTTTTGTGTTTTCTTCTTCAACAACAAATAAGAACCTAAGATAGAAACCAACCTAGGCACGAAGAATCAAGGGTCGGGGGTTTGTAGAAACAAAACCCGAGCCTTGCTCTGATACCAAGATGATAAGAATCAAAAACGAAACGCGGAAATAAAGATAAAGAGCGAGACACTACTCGAACTCCCTACGAAGTAACTATGGAGAACTCGTTCCATAATACCCTCGTATCGGTGTCAAGGAGGACCTACACTATGCAACTACCCTCGAGTCACACTTGGGACTCGCAAATAGAATGATCGGGTTTTCGGTTCAAGACTCAACTAGGTTCCACTAGTGAATTCAAGCAACCATGACAAAGGGTTCTCCAAACAAGAGATAGTTTCTTTTCATCATTCATAAAATTCAAGGTAGGCTAAGGTTTGAATAGGTTTGTGAAGTATTTATAGACTTCACTTACATGTAATGAAAGCTCAAAAATACCCCCAAAGTGGGTTAAAACAATAAAGGCCTCGTAGGGCTATACTTGTCCAAACATAGCATAAAACTAGTAATTCCCGCACCCCTTCACAAAGTAGGCGCCCAGCCTACTTTAACTAGGCGCCCCGCCTGTTTTCAACTATGCTGAAGGAGTAGGCGGTCCGCCTGGATTGGGACTCTCACAGAGGTGGTCCGCCTGGTGAGATCCAGAGAGTGATCAAAGACTAGGCGGCCGGCCTAGTTGAGTAGGATGTCCGCCTGGTGCTGTGGCCTCTTGAGTTGCTTCCAAAAGTGCTCCGGATGCCTCGTCAAGTGTGCTAGAAGGTCCTCCATCCATGGCACACCAAAGTATAGTCTTCAAGTCGCTCCCGGGGCCTTCTTCCGTACCCTTCCATATCAAGTGAAGATGGGTATCTTGGATCAACTTGGCTTGACTCCGACTGAAGGGCCTTGAGGGGGTTTGGGTCTTATCAATATATCATCACCATAATCGGCTTCCTCTCTTTCTTGAGCCTCTAGGACTTGCTCAAGAGCTTGGACATTTCAAATGGGTCTAGGAAGTGGATTGTTTCTTTGGGGGTTGTCCAAAATACGGGGAATGCCCGTTCGTTGGAGATTGCCCAATGATGGATCATTTCTATCTCGATCTTCCTTTACCCGTTGTTGATTAAGCAACTCAACAAATTGTACTAGGGTAAAGGTAGGACTACTTGAGCCCTCTCTGGTCTCAACTTGGACACTCGTGGTCCCTTTCTCAACTTGGACACTCGGGGTCCCTTTCTCCGATTGGACATTGGAAGTCCCTTGCTCAACTAGGCCACTAGAGTTCACTATCTCAATGCTTTCAATCCTCAAGTTCATACTATCCAATTTGGCAAGGATAGTAGCAAGGGCACTCTTAGCAAAATCTTCTCCTTCGGTAGACATTGTACCTGCACAAGTAACAAATGTTAGCAAAACAACCTCACACACTCCCTCACTTGTGTTCACTCGGTTCACTTGTTTAGTGGTGGTGGATATTTCACTCGACTTGTAGTCCAAAAGCTTCACGTAGATGAATATCAATCCCTCAACTCAACCAAACTATTCACGAGTCAAGCACACTCCGGGGTGAGTGGAGTTAATGGGGCTCAATGAACGCTAGGCACTTTGAAGTGAGGACTGAGTTAAAAGATTCTACGTTTCTTCTTAGAATTCTACTCTCCTATCTAGGCACGAGTTACCTAAAAGCAATTAAAGGGCTAGTACTAATTAAGTAGAACGGTTACTTAAAGTAGTACTAACTAGATGTTATGCAATCAAACAAATGGGAAAACTTATGAAAATCTACCCAAAAAAACACCTTCAGCAGTCAGGTGGGGCGCCTGGACCTCAGAAGCGGCGCCCAGGTGTGCAGGCAATCAGGCGGGGCGCTTGGGACTTAGGCAGGGCGCCTGGGTCCAATGCAGAGCCTTGGCTAGGCGGGGCGCATGGCCTGAAGCACTTCCCAATTCGTTTCAAACTTGTTCCAAGTCGATTTTCAAGCCTCAAATCAGGTGTTTCCAACTTGTTTTCACAATCCAATGATACCCAAAGTTGTTTTTGTTCTTCCTTAACAAAACCCAATCAAATTTATAACCAAACAATCAATCAAATCAAGATTCAAGTCAAGAAACTTAAGAACACAAGGGTTTATCAAAAGGGTTTCAACAAGGGTTGTGATTTATCAAACTTGGTGTTAAACATGTTCAAATCCCACAAAATTGGTACCAAATCGTTTGTTTTTCAGTGAAGATCAATCCCCAATATCAAACTATCATTCAAACATCCGTTTAACCCAAGAATCAATCTAAAATCATCAAGAAGAGGTTTAGTAAGGGTTTAAGGAAATTTTGGTGTTTCAAATTTTCAACTTCACTAATCCAAGTGTTTTTGGTACCCAAACAACGGGAATTCAACCACGATCAAGAATCCATAACACCCATATCATGAATCCAACAAACTAACAAATTACACAAAATTTTTGGATTTTCCAATTTTCAAATTTTTTTGTGATTTTCTTCTTTCAATAACAACAACAAGAAAACTAAAGTAGAAACTAACCTAGTGATGCGGGGCAAATCGAGCTAAGATACCAACCATCAAGAACCAAGCTTGAGAGCACAACGAATGCAAGTCAAGGTCTCCGGAAGCGACTTGAAGATCATGCATCGGAGCACCAAGGAAGGAATGGAAGGCCTCAGCACATTGGGCGGAGCGCCCAGCACCACAGGGCGGAGCGCCCAGCACCAAGGGCCACCAGGCGGAGCGCCTAGCAGCCCCTAGGCGGAGCGCCCCACCACACAGGCCACCAGGCGGACCGCCTCACCTTGGGGCGAAGCGCCCAGCCAAGTCCACTGCTGGTTCCATGAGGCGGAGCGCCTACTCCACGGGCGGGGCGCCCGGAATGCTGAAAAACTCATCTTTTGGTATGAAGTTACTAGTTTAGCCCTAGGTGTTCTACTATGTCCTAATTAGCTTTGGGGGGGGGGCATTTTAGTCATTTCACTATCTCCTGTGAAAAACTATAAAAGAACACTTAGTCTTCATTTCTCATTAGCTAACATTGATCATAGAAATGAGAGTAGAGAGAATTGAGAGAAGGCCGAGCCTTTCTTGTCGAAGCCCGAGGCTTCATGTATCTCGTTGACTTAGAACCTATGGAGATCGACACCTAGTTTGAATCCATTATAAGGTTCGAGTTTCATTTCTCCCTTTGAATTCAATCAACGTATGTGAATTGAATTCGATTCTTTTTTCTCATTTCTTGCCTTCCTAGTCTCGATTTCTTGTTATCTATATTATTTGCTTCCGCTCGTATAGATTTTAGCTTCCGCGTGTTTTTCACCTTATCAGTTGGTATCAGAGCAAGGCTCGGGTTATGTTCTTACAAACCCCCGTTCCTTGTTCAACATGTTAGTATTGTTGTTGTTGTTGTGATTGTTCTTGAAAATTTGAAGAAAAACAAAAAAATTGAAAAACTAGAAAACTCAAGAAAATTTGGTAGATCGGGCTGGAATCGAATCCCCAAGTGTTAAAAAGTAGTGGGGTTTGTTCCTTATTGTATTCCCGTCGTTTTGATACCCATATATCACAATTTGGTGTTACGAATCAAAATTTCCAAAATCAAAATCAAAAAAGATTGAAAATTCTTGAAAACGCTTCAATCTTGAATCGAAGCTTGTTGTTGTTTGTTTGGGGTTGAAAACCATTGGGGATTGGTTTTTATAGTTGTATACACCATTGGGTATCATTGGTTTTGTGTATCGGGTTGAAATCGAACCAAAAAGTTGGCCAAAATCACCAAAAACCCGTTGTTGAAAAAGCTAAAAATCGCGTCCAGGCGGAGCGCCTGACCTTGGGCGGACCGCCCAGCCTTCTAGGCAGTAGGGGCAGCCAGGCGGAGCGCCTCCCACCCAGGCGGAGCGCCTCCCACAACTGGGCGGAGCGCCTCCCCCACTGGGCGGAGCGCCTAGCCCTGAAACAGCTCCGAATTGTTCCGTTTCGCTTCTTTTTGTGTTTCGTTGGTTTCCTAACTTCTTGGTTAGTGTTTCTAGGGTAATTGGCCTACTCCATTAACACTAATCCTTGAGCGTATTAGGACACTCGTGCGTAGAGGAGATTAGAACTCAAAGAAGAGTCGTAGAACTCCTTTTGGCCTCAAGTGCGCACTTTAAATAGCCGTCCGTACATCGAGTCTCATTAACTCCATACCGAACTTAACTTGGACATACTAGTTGTGATCACCTTGGTTCCCAAGTTGTTAAGGCTCGCCTTTGAGTGTTCATAAATTGAGTGATACACGTAAGGGAGTGACTTTTGGGAGGTTTGTCTTTTGGTGTTGCAATTATGTCGGATGATGAATGTGGAGGTTATGGCTCATGTGGAGACGAGGGAGACTATGGTTCCTACGAGGGTGATGAAGGATCTTGCTATGATGACTCGGGGGACTATGGCTAGTATGAGGATGAAGCGGCTCACTATGATGCTCGTGAGGTTGATGACGACTATGAAGCTTATGAATCTGAATTTGATGAATCCAATGCTTCAAGTCAAGAAATCGAAGATGGTGACGCTTCAAGGTACATTGATCCTACTTACTCTTCTTGTGAAGAATTTGATATAGTTGGTAGTGACATAGATAGAGTTGATGATGATGTTGAGTATATGAATTATTCTTATGCATCTTCTCTTGGTGTTGCTAATGGAGTACAAGGGAGTAGTAGAGGACCTTCCATTAGTATGGGAGGTGGTGGTGGTTCTTCCGTGGGAAAGAAGAAGCTTGCCTCTTCTAGGTACGCTAAGCGACCTAATGCTTCTAATTCCCATGAGGAGGTTGGTATGATAGATGGTGTTGCTTTTGCTACAAAGGGGTTATATGCCGTGAGGGGCGTGGATGGTTGTAGTAGGAGTAGTGCTATGGGCTATGGGACCAAGGTGAGAGGCATTTATGGGTTCCATGGCAAGGATCCTTCCTTGACTTCCAACAACATTGCTAATGTTGGGAGAGTGATGGGAAATGGAGGTTATTCTAGTGGTGTTGCCACTAGTGGAGGGATAAGGAAGACCCAAGTTGTCGGAGTTGACACTTGTGGGCATTCAAGTTCTCACTTGGATGCCAATCTACAAAACTTGGGTAGATGTAGGTTCGTTGTTGAGGTAGATGGTATTGGAGGATACTTGCTCAAGATTGGTGGTACCGATGCCAATTGTATTAGCACCTCTTTAATTGATAGGCTTAGGATACCATGCCATAAGCTAGAGCATCCTTATGAGTATGATGGAGTGTGGGTTTCTAAGGAGGCTCGGGTACTCATATCTCATAGGGGTTATAAATGCTATGTTTGGTGTGACGTGTATCTCATGCGTCATGTTGATGTGTGGATAGGAGAGCCGTGGTTGGAGGGGAAGAGGGTGCAATATAGTGTGGTGAAGGGTGCATATCTTGTGGGCATAGGGCAAAGGGTTTATGACTTTTTGCCTTACCAGGCGAAGAGCCAAGTGCCTACTACTGCGCCTTCTTTGGCTAGGCAAAGGAGCAAGGATCGAGAACTTCATTCCATGGGCAACAATGTGCGAACAAGAAGTCCTACAAACACAAGCCATGGTGGGACTAGTGCTACAAAAGAGTTGGCAAATGCCAACAAGGTGAGCCCGAAGCCACTTCTAAAGCCGAGTGGTTCACCAACGAAGAAGAAGGAGGCATCAAGTGACGAGTCTCCTAGTCCTAGATTCCGGGTTGACGTGAAGAGTCCACCTACTCCGGCTATGGGTATTCTTGGGCCTCGTCCCAATTCGCACGAATTTGAGAGACAAAAGATAGAGAGGAGTAAGGGAGCGACCGGTGACAACTATCGAGTGGAAAAAGGAGAGGTTGTGTTGAGTGATGTGAGTGGGTTGTCACCACCCGAATCTACACCCGACCTTGGAAAAAAATGAGGGAAAAGAAAGAGGGAAAAAGAAAAATTGAGAGTGAGGATACCCCTTATTCTAACCTTAACCCTTTATCTTTTTCTTCTATGTGCTTGAATTCTTTTGTAGGGATTCTTGGAGGCAAACCAATGGAACCTCAACCATGTTCCAAGATGGAGAGACAAGGTGAAGGAGATGCCAAATGTGAGCTACAAGGTGGAGACATTCATGACACTTTAAAGGTATGTGTTAGTTCTTCCTCCCTTGAGCATGATACTTCCTTGTCTTGTGACATTGCTTGTGAAAACTCTAGGCTAGTTGATGATATGTATGAATACAATGTGTTTGCAACTAGTGTAGGGTCTTTGGGTCAACTTGTGTGTGAAAATGAACCACTAGTTGAGAGGATTGAAAAGCCACATCATGCTGTGAGCTCGGTTTTCATTGAACCTCTCTTTAGTGAAGATGTTGAAGTTGACCTTGTTTGTGAACCTTGTTATGACACCCCGCCCATGTTTGATAAAGGAGAAGATGAATTGCATGATTATCCTATTCTTCCCTTTGATTACTTATTTGCTAGTGGTGGTATCTTGTGTCGTAGTGAGGAAGTTTGTAACCTTGAGGAGTCTCTTGAGAATGAGATAGATCGACTTGTGTTCGATGACTCCTCAAGTGTAGATGTGATCTCTAGTTTGAGAACTTCACCTTTGCTTGCTAGCGAGCTTGAGAAGTGCGCCTATACTAATCCTTTGTATGAGGGCCACATCGATGATAATGGTGAGTTGTATCAAACTAGGGAAGAGTGTGAGTTTGGACCTCCATGGTTTGGGATGCCTAACTCTATGGATAACCCATTGTTTGAGACCTCCCTTGGGAGTTTGTCTAGTGGCGAGGGTAATCTTGAAGGAGTATTTGGAGGTGAGGAGGTACCTCTCGGTGTGTGTAAGAATGCTCTTAAGAAGGGGAGTGGAGTAGTCGATGCTAGTTGTGAATTGAACTATTTTACTTACTCCATTCCATATGTTGAGCACACCTTGAGTGTTGAGCATGCCAAAGCCGATGTGTCACATTGTGATAAAATTGATTTGAAGGCTTGGTGTGTTGATGGTAAGCTTAGGGGTCATAGGACATTTGATTGCTACATGTTACATGACTTTGATCTCTTTGCTTGTTTTGAGAATGAGTGCTTGTTCTTGTTGAGCCGAGAATTTATTGTTTCCTTTGGGAACATACGCTTTTTAATTGGTATTGATGCTTGGCTCTATCACAAGAGTGTGTTTTCCACACCACTTGCATTTATTCTTGTTAAGCTAACCTACTTGTGAAGTAGGAAACTTTGGTTGTGCGTGTTTTGAATGTAGGTTTTGATGGTTTGATTTCGAGGACGAAATCCTTTCAAGAATGGGAGGATGATGCGGGGCAAATCGAGCTAAGATACCAACCATCAAGAACCAAGCTTGAGAGCACAAGGAATGCAAGTCAAGGTCTCCGGAAGCGACTTGAAGATCATGCATCGGAGCACCAAGGAAGGAATGGAAGGCCTCAGCACATTGGGCGGAGCGCCCAGCACCACAGGGCGGAGCGCCCAGCACCAAGGGCCACCAGGCGGAGCGCCCCACCACACAGGCCACCAGGCGGAGCGCCCAGCCAAGTCCACTGCTGGTTCCATGAGGCGGAGCGCCTACTCCACGGGCGGGGCGCCCGGAATGCTGAAAAACTCATCTTTTGGTGTGAAGTTACTAGTTTAGCCCTAGGTGTTCTACTATGTCCTAATTAGCTTTGGGGGGGGTATTTTAGTCATTTCACTATGTCTTCTGAAAAACTATAAATAGAACACTTAGTCTTCATTTCTCATTAGCTAACATTGATCATAGAATTGAGAGTAGAGAGAATTGAGAGAAGGCCGAGACTTTCTTGTCGAAGCCCGAGGCTTCATGTATCTCGTTGACTTGGAACCTATGGAGATCAAAACCTAGTTTGAATCCATTGTAAGGTTCGAGTTTCATTTCTCCCTTTGAATTCAATCAACGTATGTGAATTGAATTCGTTTCTTTCTTCTCATTTATTGCCTTCCTAGTCTCGATTTCTTGTTCTATATTATTTGCTTCCGCTCGTATAGATTTTAGCTTCCGCTCGTATAGATTATTTGCAAAAAGACTAATGATGCACAATATGTAGCTTCTTTGTTTATTGATAATGTCTTGAAATTGCATGGGGTGCCTCGCACCATTGTTAGTGATAGGGACTCCAAGTTCCTAAGCCATTTTTGGAAGTGTTTGTGGGGTGCTCTTGGCACCAAGTTTCTTTTCTCCACGTCCCACCACCCTCAAAATGATGGGCAAACCGAGGTGGTGAACCGGACTTTGGGAGCTCTACTTCGAGCTATGACCAAAGGAAAGGCTGGGACTTGGATTGATAAGCTACCACTCATGGAGTTTGCATATAACCGCACTTTGCATCGCATGATTGGCATGACTCCATTTGAGTGTGTTTATGGTTTTAACCCATTGATTCCTCTTGATCTTACCCCTTTGCCAAGGGATGTGGTTGTTGACTTTGAAGGTACGGCTCGGGCCAAGGCATTGCTTGAACTTCATGCCAAGGCGCGGAAGACTTTGGAGGAGGCCTATGAGAAGATAGCAACCAAGAAAAACAAAGGGAAAAAGAAGGTGGACTTCAAGAAGGGAGATTGGGTGTGGGTGCATTTCCGCAAGAAACGATTTCCCAACCAAAGAAAAGGAAAATTGGCACCAAGGGACGATGGCCCATTCCAAGTGTTGTCCAAGATCAACAACAATGCATATGTGATAGATTTGCCCGGTGAGTATAATGTATCGACTACTTTCAATGTTAGTGACTTGACTTCTTTTGATGTAGGTGATGATACCTTGGAGGAGGACGCCTTAATTTCGAGGACGAAATCTTCTCAAGAAGGGGAGGATGATGCAACCCAAATTGCATCGAGACCATTCACTCGAAGTCAAGCCAAGGATATACAAGATGCTCACCTACACTTGGTTTGGAGAGGCGTGGATGCTACGAGCTCGGGAGAGGACTTAAAGACAATGCATTGGAGCTCAATCCATGTGGAAACAGGGCAGGAAACAGTGCAAGAAGCAGGGGACCAAAACAGGGCCAAAACAGGGGAATTCTGCTGAGCTTACTGCCTAAGAACGGAAACTTGTTCTTCGCGATCCCGTCATCAACCTTCGCGATCGCGAAGAGTATTTCTTTTGCCTGCGCGACCGCGTCAAGACACGCGCGATAGCGAGCTTCAGCTTTTAGTGTTCCATGCGATCGCATATATCACTGCGCGATCGCGAAGAACACTTTGACAGACGCGGACCAGAATCTAGGAATTAATGTAATGGGGTGCTATAAATGCCCCCTTTCATCATTTATTGCTTTTTACACTACTTTGAACACAAAACATTAAATGAGCAATGCTCTTGAACCTTGTAACACTTTTGGCTTGAAATCAATTGGATGAATCCAAGTTGTTCTTCAATTCGTCTTCGATCATTCTATTTGCTTGAGCCTCGTGTCTCTTGAGGATAGTTGCTTAGCGTAGGTGATTCTTTCCAATCGTTTGGGGTGTAACGGAACAAGTTCTTCGTTGCTACTCGAACTTTAGTGTGAGTCTCGTCTCGTTCCTTATCTTTTATCGCTTTCGTATTTTTGATTGCATCAGTTGGTATCAGAGCAAGGCTAGGGTTGCGTTCTTACGAGTCCTCGTCCTACTCTTCGTGCTTGTCATCTTTGTTCCGCATTTATTTTCTTGTTCTTGTTCTTGTTATATTGAAAAAGAAGAAAAAAAAAATCAAAAACTTGAAAACCCAAAAATTTGAAGGAAATCGCTTGTTGCTACGATTTTGTTGGTGTTGATTATCGGGGATTGTATGTTTATGTAATCTCAACAATTAGGAACCAACAAAACACGTTTTGGAGTTGGAAATCAAAAGTTGAAAATTTGGAACCCTAGGTTGAAAATTTGCGAAATTTGCTAGAACTCAATTGATGTTATGAAATCTTGGTTGTTTGGTATCGGGGTTTACTCCTTATAGTTTTCCCGTCGTTTTGATACCACCATAACATCATTTGGAGTATTGTAGTGAAAATCGAAAATTTGATTCTTGAAGGTTTTGAAAATTTTTGAAGAACTTGTCAAAAATCATTGGAACAAGTTGTTTGTTGGTTGTTTGTTTTGGTAGAACCATCGGGAATTGTTTTCTACAGTTGGGGACACCATTTGCAAGCTTAAAAACTGAAAACAAGTTGAATTTGGATTGTTGGTGTGCCAAAAACTGCTGTTTTTTGTCGAGTTTCTGGTTCTGCTGAACAGACCTGCGCGATCGCGCAAAGTCTCACGCTGTCGCGCCAATTCTGTATTTTTGTTCATCGCGATCGCGCCCCTCTGCACGCGATCGCGAAGGGTACCAATTTCCAGAATTTCCTGAAGTTGGATAGAATGTTCGCAAAGGCATCGTAACAGTTTCCAACCACCAAAACTCCCATAGCATCATCAAATATGGTGAGTTTCTAGATCACAAACCAAAATTCATCCAATTCCGAATCCGTTTGGTGACGATTCGATCTTTGAACATTTGATCGCGTCACTTCCGGTTCGTACTTTGAGGGTAACACTTCTACCCAATAAGTACTAATCCCTTGTGCGAATAGGATACTCGTGCCTAGAAGGAGAGTAGAATTCAAAGAAGATTCGTAGTTAATTGTTTGGTTCAAGTGCGCACCAAATAGCTTAGCGTTTATCGAGTCCCATTGGATCCACTCTTCCCGAAGAGCATTTGGTTCTTGTATTTTGGTTTGATCATTGAGGAGGTTGCGCAACTACGAGGAGGCCATTGATTTCAAGTTTGTGTGAAACCAACCCCAAGCTTGAGTGAACCCGAGCGACAAACAAAAGTGAGGGAGTGAGTGAGGACTTTTACTCTAATCTCTTTTCTTGTTTTTGATTGTTGTAGGTACATGGCGGAGGAGAAAGCAAAGAGTACCATTGAGGTTCCAACCGACGTCTTGGCTAGTTTGCTAGCCGAGGTGAAGGCCTTAAACCTTAAAATGGAAATCATGGAAAAGGAGAGGACCCCGAGTGTTCAAAAGGATGCCAATGAAGGTACTAGTGATGATTCAATCATGAAACCGGACCAATATGCGGAGCTAGTTCGTCGACAACGGTTGAGGGATGGGGCTCTTGCTAGAGAAAGATTGTTGGGCAATTCCCCACCCTTGGGCAATCCCCAAGGAGATGTTCCATTCCTAAGGCCTCGGAGAAACATTGCACCTCTTGAGCAAGTTGATGAAGCTCAAGAAGGGGAGGGCCTCGGACTTGAAGATGATTACTTTGATGCTCCCTATCCAAATAGGAGAGCGATGAATGGAGGCCGAGGTGTAGATAGAGGTCGTGGGCGAGGTCGAGGACCTCCAAGAGCTTACATGGGAAGAAACTTGGGAAGGGAATATGATGATGTTGATGACAACTATGGGGTTCAACCGGAACCAAACCGTGGGGGTCGTGACACTAATCTCAATAGTGTCAAGATCACTATCCCTCCATTCAAAGGGGCTAGTGATCCGGAAGCATTTCTTGAATGGAAGGTTCAATTGGAGCGGGTCTTTGACACGAATGACATGTCCGAGGAGAAGAAGGCTACATATGCCATTGCCTCCTTTGAATCCTATGCCTCCACATGGTGGGAATCTATGAAGCGATCAAGGAGACGACTTGGGTTGCGGATGAACATCACTTGGGAAGAGTTGAAAGAGATTATGAACAACAAGTATGTGACTCCCAAGTATCGACAAGAGCAACTCAAAAGGCTCTATGAATTGAAGCAAGGTTACAAGTCCGTTGATGAATATTTCAACGAATTTGAGAAGAACCGGATGGCTCTTGATATGGAAACGGAGGATGAGGAACAAGCTATCATCCGTTTCAAAAGTGGCTTGAGTAAGGAGATTGCCTCCCAATTGAGACTTCACATCTTCCACTCCTTACAAGATGTTTGTGATGCCGCGGTTGAAGCCGAGAAATGGCTCAAAGAAGAGAAGGCTCCTCGCTATAGGGGTACTACCACTACCACTCCATCAACTCGCACCAAAGAATGGAAAAGCCCATATGCTAGTGGAGCAAGTGGGAGTAGAGAAGTGAAGAAGCCTTTTGAAAAGGCCACCCCGAGAAGCGACCACAAAGAGTTTGGAGGTACTTCTAAAACTACTTTAAATACTCCTTCTTCTTCTTCTTCTTCTTTCCAATGTCATAAATGTAAGGGTTACGGACACTTTGCCAAAGAGTGCCCTACCCGGAAAACAATGATTGTGATGGATGATGGGTTGGTCTATGAGGGCGAAAGTGAGTCCGAGGGTGAAGTTGAAGAGGAGAGTGAGGAAGTTGAGGGTGAGGAGAGAGCGATGGAGGGGGATGATCCTAACATGTTCCTTGTGGTGCGTCGCATTTTTGGAACCATGTTGAATGAGGAGAGGGAGGATGAGCAAAGGGAAAACTTGTTCCATGCCCGTTGTAGAGTGAAGGGGCAAGTTTGTTCCATGATTATTGACTCGGGTAGTTGTGCAAATGTGGTGAGCCAATCCTTGGTCTCACAATTGAAGTTGACTACCATTAAACACCCGAGCCCCTACCGTTTGCAATGGTTGAGTGAGTGTGGGGAATTGAGGGTAGTGAAGCAAGTCTTGATTAGATTCAAGATTGGGAACTATCAAGATGAACACATGTTTGACGTGGTGCCAATGCAAGCTTGCCACCTTATGTTTGGAAGGCCTTGGCAATACGACAAACAAGTGGTTCATGATGGCCGGGCCAACACTTACATGGTTAAGCATGAGGGAAAGAGGTTTGTGCTTACACCTTTGACCCCAAAACAAGTAAGTGAAGACTATCGGCGAATGAAGGAGTTGAGGGAAGCGGCAAAGGCCAAGTCCCCGGTTGTGGCCAAACCTTTGGCCGAGACTCCACCATCTTCCACCGGTCGCATATGTGCCATGATGCAAACGGGTGAGATTTTGAAAGGTAATGATGGCACCAAGATGCTCATATGCCTAGTGCACAAAGGTATGGTTTTAAATTTCGAAAGTGATTATTTATCTAACCCTAACCCTTTGCCTAGTGCCACTGACAATGTTTTGAAGGTCTATGAGGACATGTTTCCGGATGAGATGCCGGATGGATTACCTCCCTTGAGAGGTATTGAACATCAAATTGATTTTGTCCCGGGATCTCAAATCCCCAACAAGCCGGCATATAGAAGCAATCCCGAGGGCACAAGGGAGTTGCAAAAACAAATTGATGAATTGCTTACAAAGGGCTTGGTGAGGGAAAGCTTGAGTCCTTGTGCCGTGCCCGTGATCCTCGTTCCAAAGAAGGATGGCACTTGGAGGATGTGTGTGGATTGTCGAGCGGTCAACAAGATCACGGTAAAGTATCGACATCCCATACCTCGTTTGGATGATATGTTGGATGAGCTTAGTGGTTCTAGTGTCTTTTCTAAAATAGACCTTAGGTCCGGCTACCATCAAATCCGGATGAAACCCGGGGATGAATGGAAAACCGCATTCAAGACCAAGTTTGGTCTATATGAATGGTTGGTGATTCCCTTCGGCCTCTCCAACGCACCTAGCACTTTCATGAGATTAATGAACCACGTGCTTAAGCCATTCATCAACAAATTCGTGGTCGTCTACTTTGATGACATATTGATTTATAGCAAGTCAATAGACGACCATGTGGGCCACTTGAGTCAAGTGCTTGAAGTGCTACAAGCCAAAAAGCTCTATGCCAACTTTAAGAAGTGTGCCTTTTGTGTTGAAAAGGTTGTCTGTTTGGGGTTTGTTGTTAGTATCAATGGTGTGGAAGTTGATGAGTCCAAAGTTGAAGCCATTAGAGATTGGCCAACTCCTACCACCGTTTCTCATGTGAGGAGTTTCCATGGCCTAGCTAGTTTCTATCGGCGCTTTGTTAGAGACTTTAGCACCATTGCCGCACCACTCACCGAGTTGGTGAAGAAAGATAAACCCTTTGTGTGGGGAGAGCCTCAAGAGAGAGCTTTCCAAGAATTGAAAAGTAGGTTGAGTACCGCCCCCTTGCTACAATTGCCCGACTTTGGTAAGGCTTTTGAGGTTGAATGTGATGCCTCGGGGGTGGGAATTGGGGGTGTTCTCATGCAAGAAGGGAAGCCCGTTGCCTACTTTAGTGAGAAGTTGAAGGGCGCAACCTTGAATTACTCCACGTATGACAAGGAGTTGTATGACCTAGTGAGAGCTTTAGCCCATTGGCAACACTATCTATGGCCTCGGGAATTTGTGATCAAGAGTGACCATGAGTCACTCAAGCATCTAAGAGGTCAAGAAAAGTTGAACAAGCGACATGCCAAGTGGGTGGAGTTCATTGAGTCCTTCCCTTATGTAATCCATTACAAAAGGGGTAAGGACAATGTTGTGGCCGATGCGCTTTCAAGAAAATTCGCTCTTGCCACCACTCTGGATTCTAGGCTTATGGGTTTTGAGAGTATCAAGTCATTGTATGCTCATGACCCAAAGCTCAAGAGCATTCATGATGCTCTAGTGAGTGGGGAAAGGGTAGAAAAATACCAATGGGTAGATGGCTACATTTTCAAGCATGGGCGAGTGTGTGTCCCCGAGTCCTCTTGGAGAGATGTGCTAGTTCAAGAAGCACATTGTGGTGGCTTGATGGGTCACTTTGGGGTGGACAAGACCATGGCCATAAAGAGAAATTCCATTGGCCAAAAATGAGGCCTCTTGTGGAGCGATTTTGCAATGCTTGCTTGGAATGCAAGAAGGCCAAGTCTAGGTCCAACAACCAAGGGTTATACACTCCTTTGCCCATTCCTACTAGTCCGTGGGTTGATCTTTCTATGGATTTTGTTATGGCTTTACCCCGGACTAGAGGAGGACACGATATCATTTTTGTTGTCGTTGACCGTTTCTCCAAAATGGCTCACTTCATTCCGTGCAAAAAGACTAATGATGCACAATATGTAGCTTCTTTGTTTATTGATAATGTCTTGAAATTGCATGGGGTGCCTCGCACCATTGTTAGTGATAGGGACTCCAAGTTCCTTAGCCATTTTTGGAAGTGTTTGTGGGGTGCTCTTGGCACCAAGTTGCTTTTCTCCACGTCCCACCACCCTCAAACCGATGGGCAAACCGAGGTGGTGAACCGGACTTTGGGAGCTCTACTTCGAGCTATGACCAAAGGAAAGGCCGGGACTTGGATTGATAAGCTACCACTCATGGAGTTTGCATATAACCGCACTTTGCATCGCATGATTGGCATGACTCCATTTGAGTGTGTTTATGGTTTTAACCCATTGATTCCTCTTGATCTTACCCCTTTCCCAAGGGATGTGGTTGTTGACTTTGAAGGTACGGCTCGGGCCAAGGCATTGCTTGAACTTCATGCCAAGGCGCGGAAGACTTTGGAGGAGGCCTATGAGAAGATAGCAACCAAGAAAAACAAAGGGAAAAAGAAGGTGGACTTCAAGAAGGGAGATTGGGTGTGGGTGCATTTCCGCAAGGAAAGATTTCCCAACCAAAGAAAAGGAAAATTGGCACCAAGGGGCGATGGCCCATTCCAAGTATTGTCCAAGATCAACAACAATGCATATGTGATAGATTTGCCCGGTGAGTATAATGTATCGACTACTTTCAATGTTAGTGACTTGACTTCTTTTGATGTAGGTGATGATACCTTGGAGGAGGACGCCTTAATTTCGAGGACGAAATCTTCTCAACAAGGGGAGGATGATGCAACCCAAATTGCATCGAGACCATTAACTCGAAGTCAAGCCAAGGATATACAAGATGCTCACCTACACTTGGTTTGGAGAGGCGTGGATGCTACGAGCTCGGGAGAGGACTTAAAGACAATGCATTGGAGCTCAAACAGGGCAGGAAACAGGGCAGGAAACAGTGCAAGAAGCAGGGGACCAAAACAGGGCCAAAACAGGGGAATTCTGCTGAGCTTACTGCCTAAGAACGGAAACTTGTTCTTCGCGATCGCGTCATCAACCTTCGCGATCGCAAAGAGTATTTCTTTTGCCTGCGCGACCGCGTCATCAACCTTCGCGATCGCGAAGAGTATTTCTTTTGCATGCGCGACCGCGTCAAGACTCGCGCGATCGCGAAGAACACTTTGACAGACGCGGACCAGAATCTAGGAATTAATGTAATGGGGTGCTATAAATGCCCCCTTTCATCATTTATTGCTTTTTACACTACTTTGAACACAAAACATTAAATGAGCAATGCTCTTGAACCTTGTAATACTTTTGGCTTGAAATCAATTGGATGAATCCAAGTTGTTCTTCAATCCGTCTTCGATCATTCTATTTACTTGAGCCTCGTGTCTCTTGAGGATAGTTGCTTAGCGTAGGTGATTCTTTCCAATCGTTTGGGGTGTAACGGAATAAGTTCTTCTGTTCTACTCTAACTTTAGTGTGAGTCTCGTCTCGTTCCTTATCTTTTATGGCAAGTGTATATTCATTGTATGTCCGAAGTATATTCATGTATATACAGTGCATACATCGCACATACAATGAGAATACACATGTAATACATTCCCTCAACCAACAAACCCCAAACATATACCACAAACCACTTTAGCTACGCCGTGTTCTATCGGAAAATTCAAAAAATTAAAAAACAAGAAGGGAAAAACGAGATCTGAACAACCCCATCGCTGATCCACCATGTTTAACACTGCTGCTGCTCTGTATAGCAGATTCGTCACAACTTTGCATAAATAAAGTAGCGCCGGCGACTGGACAAAAGCAACGCCGTCGCCGATGCTGCACTGTAATACACGTACACGTCGCCGTGATAAAAGAAGGTGATCTGGAACAGAAAAAGGTGCGACGGAGCACGCTGTAGACGGTGGAAAATGACAGCGATGGACCACAGTGTAGATGGTGGAAAACGACGGCAATAGGACAAGTGCGATGGAGATGATGTTTTGGACGGCGGAGCAGTGCCTAACCCGGACCAGAAATGAATTCCAGTAGGTGGCACCAGAAAATTTGAGGGGGGGGGGGGAGAAGAGAGACGAGAAAGAGAAGGAAATCAGGATTTTGCCTAGCTATGCTATGTTTGGTAGCATTTCTAAAAATGTTGCTACATTTGGAAAAATAGTAAAATTTTGCGATGTTTTTAAAATAAATTACATAGAATGACATTAGGGATAATTTTCTCTATAACAAAAGCAATCAAGGAAATTGTAGACACAAATTTCAATTATAACTCCTTTTTTACTTTGTTACCATCAACACTCATACTTTTCAAATTAAGCAAATCGCATAACATTTGACCTAAATTATGTTTAAAATAGTAAAAGTCTATGGAAAGAGTGCAAATAAATTGAAATATTGCTAACATGTCAGTGACCCATGAGTAAGGTGCGAAAAAAACTTTCTGGCACAAGTTTAGATGTCAAGTTATGAGCAATGAAGGGCATGGCATGTGAGAAAATGAATGTGAGTCATCCAAAATACATGGATTTTAATATAGTAGTTTAGAAAAAGGGAAGCTCCAACTGTCAAAATCTCGTGAAAGTGTTAGCAACTAGTCACTTGCTATTTCAATTGCTTTGGTCACACTAAAAGACGAATACTCACTGCTTCTACTCACTTAATAAAAATCTCTTGATATTTTCTTGGAGTAATTTTCTCAACCCCACATCCTCATTCCTTAATATCCCCATCTTCTTCATAAACCTTTACTTCATTCATACTCTGCACAACTGGATACTTCATTCATACCCTTTGCTCTAACCATATTTTATTTTCTTCTTCTTCTTCTTCTTCTTGCTATAGATTTTGTGTAGGTGCTCTTGGAGGCGAGCTATTGGAGCCTCAACCGTGTGCCTTCGAGGGAAGACAAGAGGATGGAGATCTTCGTTGTGAGCTTTATGAAGGAGGGACGGAACGCGACACTTCAATCAATGTGAGCACTCCCGAAAGCAACTCAAAAGTAAGCGTTTCTTCACCTTCTCATGAGCATGATGATTTCTTGTCTGGTGAGAACTCATTGCTAGTTGGTACTTGTGTTGCATTTAATGAATTTGCAACTAGCATAGAGTCGGTTGGTCAACTTGTGTGTACTTGTGAACCACTAGTTTAGAGGATTGATAAGCCACATCATGATGTGAGCCCGGTATTCAATTAACCTCTCTTTAGTGAAGAGTGGTAGTTGACTTTGCTTGTAGCCCTTATTATGGTACACTACCTATTTTCGACAAAGGGGAAGATGAGTTGTTTGATTACACCCTTATTGATATACTTGCCTTTGGTGGAACAATGTGTTGTAGTGAGGATGGTAGTGACCTTGAGGAGTCCCTAGTGGATGAGATGGATCGGATTATATTCGATGACTCCTCAAGTGCGAGTGATAAACCTAGTCATGATACTTCACCTTTGCTTGACCTTGAGAATGGGATGCGTATTTTTACTAATCCTTTGTTTGAGGGCATCCTTATTTGTGGTGGTGATTTGTATCGAGCTAGGGTCTAGAATGAGTTGGAACCTCCATGGTTTGAGGGATTTGGTCCCATAGACAACTCTTTGTTTGAAGCTTCGAGTGAGGTAGATGATGCTTCTATTGACCCTACTCTTGTTGGTTTGGGTTATGATGATGAAGAGGCCATTATTAATGCCTTCCTTGAGAGTTTACCTTGTAAGGGGGGTTGTCTTGAGGATGAAATTAGAGGTGATGAGGTATCTCTTTAATGCGGGGAAAATCGAGCCAAGACACTTTCCAACATGTGCCTAGCTTGAAAGGTGCAAAGGACTAGAAGTCAAGAGCGTTGGAGGTGAATTGAAGACGCGTCAAGAAGGCCCCAGGCCAGGCGCCCCGCCTAGGAAAAGCAAGCGCCCTGCCCAAGACCAGCAGGAGCCAGGCGCTCCGCCCAATGTCCAGGCGGTCCGCCCAGCCCAGTCACTAATCAAAAGTTGAGGCGCTCTGCCCAAACACTAGACACCCGAGATTTTTGGTGTCCTTTTAGTATTTTGACCTTGCATGGTCTTTTAGCTTAAAGCCTAGCTTGTGGGTATTATAGACCTTTTACTTCAAGCTTAGAAACCTCTATAAATAGCTTAGCCTAGCCTATTTCATTAGTTATCTTTTTTTTTTATGAATGATGAATTTTGTAAGAGTTGAACTCTTGGGTTAATGAACCTAAGTAGCTCCGAAGAACTGGTAAAGATAAAAGCGAGACGTGGCTCGAACGAATAACCCAAGTAGCACCGAAGAACTAGTTTCGATACACCCCGGGAGATTGTCAAGGAACACCTACACTAGGCAACTACCATCGAGTTACACCCGGAACCCGCAAGTAGAGTAATCGGGGAGGGGTTGATGTTCATCTGGAATCCACTAGAAGAAAACAAGTCCCAAACAAGGTTGGTTCATTAACCCAAGAGTTCAACTCTTATAAAATTCATCATTCATCAAAAACAAGCTAACTAATGAAATAGGCTAGGCTAAGCTATTTATAGAGGTTTCTAAGCTTGAAGTAAAAGATCTATAATGCCCACAAGCTAGGCTTTAAGCTAAAAGACTATGCAAGGCCAAAATAGTAAAAGGACACCGAAAATCTCGAGTGTCTAGTGTTTGGGCGGAGCGCCTCAACTTTTGATCAGTGAGCTGGGCTGGGCGGACCGCCTGGACATTGGGCGGAGCGCCTGGCTCCTGTTGGTCTTGGGCGGGGCGCCTGGCCTTGGGACTTCTTGACGCGGCTTCAATTCACCTCCAACGCTCTCGACTTCTAGTCCTTTGCACCCTTCAAGCTTGGCACATGTTGGAAAATGTCTTGGCTCGATTTGACCCGCATCATCCTCCCTTTCTTGAAGAGATTTTGTCCTCGAAATAAATGCGTTCTCGTCCATGGCATCATCTCCTTGGGGTGCCCAATGCTCTCCTCCCTTGTAATCCTTGATCGTCACTTTGACATAGGTTTCTTCCAAGACCTCCATTGCCTTAGCATGGAGCTTAGGACCTACAAGCAACGACAAGCAAACACCAAACTTCCTACCTTGAAAGTAGGTTTGTGCAAGAAGTGTGGAAAACACACTCTTGTGGTATAACCAAGCATCAATAATAAGCACAAATATTAAATCTCTAAGGAGATCATCAAGTACTCGGTTCAATGAAAACATGCACTCAACACAATACTGAGCAAATAGGTCATAGGGACATGGTAAATGCAAGATCAAGCTATCAAAATCCCCTTGAACCTTAAGCTCAAAATCAACAAACCAATCCCCCATCGAAGTGTGATCAACATGCGGAGTGGAGTGAGTTAAATAACCCAATCTACAAGTAGCATCAAGTACTCCACTCCCCTTCTTTAGAGCATACTTAATCACACCAAGGAATTCCTCCTCACCTCCAATTTCATCACCTAAGCAACCCTTCTCAAAAGACAAGCTCTCAAGGAAGGTATTGATAATGGCCTCTTCTTCATCGTAACCCCAACAAGCAATAGTAGGGTCACTCAAAGAGTCATTTACCTCACCCAAGAAAAAGTAGAAGATGAAGAATTGTTAGAACAATGGGTGCTCTCACTCTCGATTTTTCTTTTCTCACCTCTCTTCTCTTTCAATTTTACCTCAAGGTCAAGTGTAGTTTGTGGTAACAATCCACTCACATCACTCCTCAAATCCTCTCCTTTTTCCTCTCTTGGATTGTCACCGGTCACTCCCTCACTTCTCTCTTTCTTTTCTCTCTCATTTGAAGTGGAGTGATTCTCACTTTCATCATGCAATGGCAAGACAACAAGATTGTTTGCTTCGGGTTCAAGTATAATGGGTGACTTTGCTTTAGCCACTTCCCTCAACTCCTTCATTCGCTTGTAGTGTTCCCCTACGTGTCTTGGAGTCAAAGGTCTAAGAACATACTTCTTCCCACCATGCTTGACCGTATATGAGTTGGTCCGGCCATCGTGCACCACACATCCATCGTATTGCCATGGTTTTCTTAATAATAGATGGCAAGCTTGCATTGGGACAACATCAAACATGATTTTGTCTCTATAGTTCCCATTGCTAAGCTCAATCATTGCTTGCTCCACCACCTTCAATTCCCCACACTCACTTAGCCATTGTAAACGATATGGTTAGAGTGGGTAATTTCAATTGGGAAATCAGTGTTTGGCTCACTATGTTGGCACAACTTCCCGAGTCAATAATCATGGAGAAAACTATACCCATGATTCGACATCTAGCATGGAAAAGGTTTTCTCTTTGAACATTCTCCACCTCTTCTTCCATGAAAATGGTACTCAAGCTTCTCCTAACCACCAAGAACAATTGAGGATCTTCTCCGTCCTCTATAGCCTCCTCACAAGCAACTTCCTCATCTCCCTCTACACCCTCAACCTCGGGTTCACTATCTTGCTCATACACCAAATTGCCTACCACAACCATGGTTCTTTTTGTAGGACAATCTTTAGCAATATGTCCATATCCCTTACACTTATAGCATTGAGTAGAAGTAGGATTGCTCAAGTGAGTTTTAGAATTACCTCCTATATGTGGTGTAAACTTCTCATACGGCTTCTTCACATCGGTGCTAGCACTTGCACTACTTGTGTTTGGAGACTTCCACTCTTTTGGTTGGCTCATGGGGGTAGGAGTGCTACCCTCGTAGCGAGTGGACTTCTCATCCTTGAGCCATTTCTCGGCTACAACCGCATCATCATAGAGATCATAGTGGTTTGCATACTTGTGGAACTTCAATTGAGAGGCTATGTCTCGGTTCAAACCACTTCTAAATCTAAGCACGGCCGGTTCATTATCTTCCCCATCCAAATCTAGGGTCATCCGAATTTGTTCAAATTTATTGAAGTATTCCCCAACCGTTCTATAACCTTGCTTTAGCTTATAAAAGCGTGTGTATTGGTCTTGAAGGTATTCTTGAGTCAAATATTCTCATCCATTGCACGGATCAATTCACCCCAAGTCACATTGATTGCCATTGCATTTCTCCTCCTATTTCTCTTGGACGATTCCCTCCAAGTGATATAGCATATTTGGCCTTCTTCTCCTCGGTCATATCATTGGTGTCAAATATTCATTCCATGGCCAACTTCCAATCAATGTACTCCACCGGGTCACTACTCTCTTTGAAGGAAGGAATAGTGTGCTTCACACTATTAAGATTGTTGCTATCACGACTCCCTTGGTAAGGCTCCGGTTGGCCTCCAAAGTTGTCTCCATAACCACCAAAATCCCTCCTAGCATTCTCTCCAACATTCCCTATAGTGGCCCTCGACCTCGGCCTCTACCCCTATCAACATTACGTTCCCAATTGGCTCTCCCATTCGGATTAGGAGCTCCATAGTCACTACCACCATACTCTTCCTCCTCCCCTTCTTGGGCTCCATCAACTTGCTCAAGAGGTTGCACATTTCGAATGGCTCTTGGGAGTGGAACATTCCTTTGGGGATTGCCCATTAGGTGGGGAATGCCCATTCGTTGTTCAATTCTTTCATGATCTTCCTTTACCCGTTGTTGATTAAGCAATTCAACAACTTGTTCCGGGGTAAAGGTGGTACTACTTGAGCCTTCACCGGCTTCAACTTGGACACTCGGGGTCCCTTTCTCAACTTGGAAACTCGGGGTCCCTTGCTCAACTTGGGTACTTGAGGTCACCCTTTCAAGAGTTTCAATCTTTTGGCTCATGATATCCATTTTAGCAAGGATACTAGCCAAAGCATTCTTTACGAAATCTTCACCTTCGTTGGCCATTGAACCTACAAGAAGAACAAACGTTAGTGAAATCACCTCACAGCCACCCTCACTTGTGTTTCACTCGGTTCACTCGTTTAGTGGTGGTAGATATTTCACTCGAACTTGTATCAAGAAGCTTCAAGTAGATGAACAACAATCCTCAACTCAATCAAACTATCCACAAGTCACATGTACTCCGGGGTGAGTGGAGTTTAAGTGACTCAATGGACGATAAGCACTTTAAAGTAAGGACTTGAGTCAAAAGGATCTACGAATCTTCTTGGAGTTCTACTGTCTAACTAAGCATAAATTACCTAAAAGCTCAATGATGTAGGAAATTAAACGCGGAAAGTAAAAGATAAGAACGAGCCGTATCTCGATCACAAATCTCGAGTAGCAACGGAGAACCCGTTCCGTTACACCCCGAGAGAAGGTCAAGAACGCCTACGCTAGGCAACTACCCTCGAGCTAACGTGAGCACGCAAGTAGAATGGTCGGGGGGATTGGAATTCATCTAGATCTGCTAGAGGAAGAACAAGTCCCATTCAAGGTTTCATTCAATAAGAACTCTTCAACACAAAGTGTATTTTTAATCATCAAGGTAAGCTAATGAAAATAACAAGACATCTAGCTATTTATAGGTGTTTTTAGGCACCTATTGAAAGGTCTAATATGCCCACACTTAGGCTTAGGAATAAAGGACCACGTAGGGTCAAAATAGTCTTATCATAGCTAGGAATCACGTGCTTCAGCATTCCGGGCGGAGCGCCCAAGCTTTGGATGGAGCGCCCGTGAAAACCAACAGTGGGGTGGCCTAGGCGGGGCGCCCAGAGTTGGGGCGGAGCGCCCAGGCCTAGGCATCTTCAGGCGGAGCGCCTGGATCCTCAGGCGGAGCGCCTGGATGACTGGGCTACTCCCCTTGCACTTTGAGCACTCGGAACGGCTTGCAATCGCTTCCTTCTTCTAGCCCCTTCCTCACCAAGTGTAGGTGTACCCCTTGGATCTCCCTAGCTTGGCTCCGAGTGAAGGGTCTCGTGGTTTGCCCGGCATCACTCAATGGACTAGTGCCAATTAAGTAGGAAGTTACTTATATAAACACTAGTTAAAAGTTAAGTAAAAAAAGAAACAAGAAAACCTAGGAAAAACTACCCAATTCCACCCCTTCTGGTACTAGGCGGAGCACCCAGTGAGAGTGGGCGGAGCATCTGAAAAGACCACCAGTGAGGGTGGCCAGGCGGAGCGCCTAAACCTCGGGCCTCTGCTCTTCCAACTCCGATTTTCTTCAATGTCAAACAATTTTTGGGTCGATTCCAACGTGTTTTGCACAAATCCAAGGTACCCAAAGATGTGTATTGCTATATTCTTCAAAACCCAATGATTTTCACCCCCAAACAACCAACAATCAAAGAACAATCATCAATCAAAGATTCAACAAGGGTTTTTCAAAAAGGGTTTCAAAGTGGGTTTGATTTCTTTTAACTTGATGTTAGTTAACTCCAAATCTCACGAAATTTGTTTCAAATTCTTTGTTTTTCAATGTAGTACAAACCCCTATAATCAAATCAACAATCAACAACCAATTAACCCAAGAATCAACCAAAAGTCATCAAGAACAAGGGTTTAACAATTTTGGGGTTTTCAAATTTTCAAATTTCGTAATTTCAATCCAAACCACGTGTTTTTTGTATCAAAACGACGGGTTTTCAATAAGGACCAATCTCCAGTAACACCCATAACTAGAATCAAACACACCAAGAAGTTATGACCAAATTTTGAATTTTCACTTTTTCTATTTTTTTGTATTTTTCTTCTTTCAATAACTTCAACAACAAGAAAACTAAAAGAAAAGACACTAGGCTCGATGAACCAAGGGTCGAGGCTTTGTAGAAACAAAACCTGAGCCTTGCTCTGATACCAAACTGATGCAGGATAAAAGTAAACGCGGAAAAGTAAAGATAAAAGCGAGATGTGGCTCGAACGAATAACCCAAGTAGCACCGAAGAACTAGTTTCGATACACCCTGGGAGATTGTCAAGGAACACCTACACTAGGCAACAACCCTCGAGTTACACCCGGAACCCGCAAGTAGAATGATCGGGGAGGGGTTGATGTTCATCTAGAATCCACTAGAAGAAAACAAGTCCCAAACAAGGTTGGTTCATTAACCCAAGAGTTCAACTCTTACAAAATTCATCATTCATAAGAAACAAGCTAACTAATGAAATAGGCTAGGCTAAGCTATTTATAGAGGTTTCTAAGCTTGAAGTAAAAGATCTATAATACCCACAAGCTAGGCTTTAAGCTAAAAGACCATACAAGGCCAAAATAGTAAAAGGACACCAAAAATCTCGGGTGTCTAGCGTTTGGGCGGAGCGCGTCAACTTTTGATTAGTGAGCTGGGCTGGGCGAACCGCCTGGACATTGGGCGGAGCGCCTGGCTCCTGTTGGTCTTGGGCGGGGCGCCTGCTTTGCCTAGGTGGGGCGCCTGGCCTGGGGCCTTCTTGACGCGTCTTCAATTCACCTCCAACGCTCTTGACTTCTAGTCCTTTACACCCTTCAAGCTTGGCACATGTTGGAAAGTGTCTTGGCTCGATTTGCCCCGCATCACTCTTAGTGTGAGTATGAGAGCTTTTAAGAAGGGGAGTGGGGGTATTTGATGCTAATTGTAAATTGAACTACTTTGCCTATCTCATACCACATGTTGACCACACTTTGAGAATTGAGTATGCCGAACCCATTGTGCCACATTGTGCCAGTATTGCATTGAAGGTTTGTTGTGTTTGTAATGAGCTTAGGGATCGTAGGATTATTCATAAATTGATCTTACATATTCTATGTCCTATTGATCTTTTTGTTCGTTTTTGTGTTGAGTGCATTTCTTTACTCATCGTTTCCTTGGGAGACATGAGCTTTTTCATTATCATTGATACTTGACTTTACCATAAGAGTGTATTTTACACACTATTTGCACTAACCTACTTTCGGAGTAGGAGTTTTTTGTTTTGCTTGTCGTTGCTTGTAGGCCCTAGTATCTATGCTAAGGCAAAGGAGAACTTGGAAGAAGCCTATTCCAAAGAGGCGTTCAAGCAGAACAAGGGAGGAGAGCATTGGACAACCCGAGGAGGTGAAGATGCCATGAAAGATGACGCCTTGATTTCGAGAATGAAATCTTCTCAAGAAGGGGAGGATGATGCGGGGAAAATCGAGCCTAAAACACTTACTATCAAGAGCCGGAATTGGAGGATGCAAAGGACGAGAGACCAAGAGTTATGGAGAAGAGTTGAAGGCACATACCAAAGGTTTGACGAAGGGTGGAGTGGCCAAGGCCAAGAAAGAGCATCACAAGGCCAATGAGGAGTGCACCAAGGCAGCTCAGAAAGAGGCGAACCACCCACTCAAGTCCCAACTCTCAAGATCTCAAGGAGGCGGACCGCCCACCCTGCAAAGGCAGACCGCCCACCCTCCATTGATTCCCAACATGCTACAAAGAGGCGGGGCGCCTAGTTCCAAGGGGCAGACCGCCCACTACTGTTTTGCCTAGACAGGAATTCTACTTATTTTGCTATGTATTTCCAACTATAGCCCTATGTGGCTTCTATTATTTTAACCCACTTTGGGGGTATTTAGGATATTTCATTATGCATTGTAGAAGACTATAAAAGTTTTTCCTTAGGCTTTCATTTCATTCACACAACTTTGAATATAGAATGATGAACATTTTGAGTGAATCTCAATGAAGAACCCGTGAGCGGACATGATTTCACTTGGTCGAATCCAAGTTGAACATTGGACCTCTTTGATCATTCTATTTGCAAGAGCCACGTGCCTCCTGAGGGTAGTTGCGTAGTATAGGTGATCCTTGACTTCACCCGGGGTGTATCGAGACAAGTTCTTCGGTGCTACTTAGGAAAATGTTTCAAGCCTCGTCTTGCTTTTTATCTCGATATCTTGTTAGATATCTCCTTATCTTGTTTTCGCTTCCGCATCTTTCGTATCGTATTTGCTTCCTCTATTTTTTCTCTTATCAGAAAAGGAAATTAGGATTTTGCCTAGCTATGCTATGTTTGGTAGCATTTCTAAAAATGTTGCTACGTTTGGAAAAATGGTAAAATTTTGCTATGTTTTTAAAATAAATTACATAGAATGACATTAGGGGTATTTTTTCAATAACAAAAGCAATCAAGGCAATTGTAGACATGAATTTCAATTATAACTCCCTTTTTTACAACACTCATACTTTTCAAATTAAGCAAATCACATAAGATTTGACCTAAATTATGTTTAAAATAGTAAAAGTCCATGGAAAGAGTGCAAATAAATTGAAATATTGCTAACTTGTCAGTGACCCATAAATAAGGTGCGAAAATAACTTTCTGGCACAAGTTTAGATGTCAAGTTATGAGCAATAAAGGGCATGGCATGTGAGCAAATGAATGTGAGTCGTCCAAATAGAGGGATTTTAATATATTAGTTTAGAAAAAGGGAAGCTCCAACTGTCAAAATCACGTGGAAGGTTAGCAACCAGTCACTTGCTATTCAATTGCTTTGGTCACACTAAAAGACGAATACTCACTGCTTCTACTCACTTAATAAAAATCTCTTGATATTTTTTTGGAGTAATTTTCTCAACCCCACATCCTCATTCCTTGATATCCCCATCTTCTTCATAAATCTTTACTTCATTCATACTCTGCACAACTGGATACTTCATTCGACTAAAGGTAACAATTGAATTGGGTCTAGACTCTCCATTTTGTTCTGATACTTATGGCTTAATGTAGACTTTAATTTGGAAGCTGTTGAATGTTCAGGTTTTCCACTTGGTTTAATGATGGTGAATTTGGGGAAGAAGCCTCTTAAGTCAAGGAAGGTGAGTTTCAGAATCCCATATTATACTGAGTGGGGCCAGCACCTTCTTGTATGCGGGTCAGATGCGTTGCTTGGTTCATGGAATGTGAAAAAGGGCCTATTATTGAAACCTTCTCACCAAGGGGAAGCACTCATATGGTCTGCAACCATTCCGGTTCCTCCCGGATTCCAATGTGACTATAGTTACTATGTGGTCGATGATTCAAGAAATATCCTGCGATCGGAGGTCGGCAAGAAAAGGAAACTGTTGCTGCCTCATGGCCTTGAGGATGGGCACTTGTTAGAATTTCATGATCTTTGGCAGGTCCTAATTCTTTCACATTGTGTTTTCTAAATCCTACACCACTTAGCTTGGATGAACTTAAATAAATTCAGGCACTTTTAACTTATTCTATTATTCACAATCTTCTGCGCTCTTTAACTTATCATTCTGGACGAGTTCTATTTGAAAATTTCTGATTAATTTATTCTCTTCTTATTCGGGGTTGTTTCGTTGATTATATATATATATATATTTTTTTCATTTTGACCAATATCTTTCCTGTATTTGTCTAAAACAGTAGTACTAAAATATGGCAGACAGGATAGGAAGTTAACATCTCTTTCATCTGCTATTTTTAGTTTAAATGGCATCTGAAATCTTCTTTTGCCATATAAATCTAATTTTCTATGTTCTATTCCACCAATTTCATTAATTTGAATCTTGGCCTATGCGCACAGGTTAAAATATGTGGGAGATAACATATATTGTTCGTGATAAGTGTTGTTGAGTAATTTGACACGCATGAGTTTCTTGTTTTCTTAAGAAAAAATATAGTATACCACTACAAGAAAACCGCTAAATCCCAGCGGTTGTTTTGCGGCGTTTTAAGAAAACCGCCGGGAAATCTCATTTTGAGCGGTTTTAGTAACAGCAGCTTAAAGGTAGACTTAGCAGCGGTTTAGGGTGATTTTGCTGCGGTTCCGCAATGCTGAATTAAGCAGCGGTGCTCAAATTTTTCAAATAAAAATAAGAAACTAACAGTCCAATAATGTAATTATTTATAAAATTAGACTGATTCATTGATTTAGTGAAAGGATAATTCTGAAAATTGTACGTACGTAGTTTAGTGAAATCGTGAAAGTCAGCTAGTTGAAAAGACTAAATATAACAAACATGCACTTGGATAGAGAAAAATATACAATTATCGAAGAAAAAAAAGAAGGAATATTACTATGGAGGTGAAAAGGAAAAATACTGTGGTCAATGTTTGATGGAGGACTCAATGTCCCACATCGATATTCAAAAGGGAACATTTTCACTTTATATGCAAAGAACCAGCAGAGCAGCTTGATTAAATCAGTGTGTAGTGTCCACGCTATTACCTGTGCGTGCTTGGACAAGCGAGGGACTGAGGGGTGTCGTTAGCTGGGATCATTTGTTGCCACGTGGCATAGTCAACATATACTACGATTAGGCCCACCTGTGCGTGATGAGTCAGTGAGGTATCCAGCTGTCTTTATTTTACCTGAGAAAAGCCAACGGCAATATTGCCTGCGGTTATCAGACCGTCACAAAAAGAGAAAGCCACTAGCCAGCGGTTCTGCCGGCGGGTCACTGAAACAGCTGCAAAATGTTTTAGTACAGCTGGATAGGCAGCGCTGAGGAACTGCTGCTAAATTTTTTAGTGGCGGCTGAGAACCGCTGGTAAAAATAATTTCAGCCGCTGCTAATAGCGGGTTTTTTTGTAGTGTACTTGTAAAATTTTTAAAGGTCTAGATGAATATAAGTAAGATGTTCAAGAGTATGTGTATTATTTATCCAAATGGCTCTAGCTTAATTCCTTCGAATGCTAGTACTTCAACAGATTCTGAAAGAAATATAATATTGTACATGACAAATCTAAGAATGGAATATCATTGACCTGAATATGTACTGTTACAATTTCTGGCCAAAGGGGGGACGAGCAGAAGTGGGCCTAAAATAGCACAAGTATTGTGAGTAATTTCATATCTTCTAGTATATCTCTTCTTTGAAATATTTCATCTTTCAGGCATGGTTTGGCATCAACTTCCACTCCAAGGAAAAAAAACTAGAATTTCAACTTCTATGATCTAATTCAGACTTTTTGCTTCAGCAACTTAAGTTCTTCCTTTTGTTTCAGACTGGTGCTGACAATATCCCTTTTACAAGTGCATTCAAGGATGTCATCTTTAGGAGAAATTTGAGTTTGGGTGTTGAAAGGGCGCTGGGGATCACTCAGAATAAGTTGGACCAGGATGGTAATTTCTCTCTGTCAAAGAATTCTCTAGTCATGAAATTTTTTTAGTTGCGATGTGCTTTCTAATATAACTGCTGAAACAGGTTCAGTTATTTTGCAATTCAGAATCAGCTGCCCCTATTTCGAAGAAGGAACATCTGTAAGATCTTTTTCGACAGAACAACCTTCACTTTTTTTTTTTTTTCAAAAACTTTTATGCATGTGTTTTCTTTCTATCGTTGCAATCCATCTTGGAGTCAGACCTGACATACATGTTATCCTGTAGATTTATGTGATTGGTAGCTCGTTAAAACTTGGGCAATGGAAGATTCAGGAAGGCCTTAAGCTCACGTATGCAGGCAATTCATTTTGGCAGGCAGATTGCGTTATGGGGAAAGATGACTTTCCTTTAAAATATCCTTTGCCTGGCTGACTTATAGGATAAAGACAGTTCCTTTTATCATAAACTTGATATTATTTTCTTTTCCTTGGTCGCTTTCATCCTTAATGCTTTAAACATACAAGTACTGTAAATACGGTAAGGCTGGAACCTCAGTGGAATGTGGTGCAAGTCGAGAGCTCTCTATTGATATCACAACCGCTGAATCCAGATATATAGTTCTTTCAGATGGCTTAATGCGTGTAAGTCAGCTAGAATATATTATTGCTGGACTACTATACTTCTCAGACTGATAGTGTATAAGCTGAAAAGAATGATTTCAACGTTTGTTATTATCAGGAAATGCCTTGGAGGGGTGCTGGTGTCGCAGTACCCATGTTTTCTGTACGATCAGAGGCTGATCTTGGAGTCGGGGAGTTTCTTGACCTGAAGTTACTTGTAGATTGGGCTGTTGAATCTGGCTTTCATTTGGTTCAGCTTTTGCCCATCAATGATACATCAGTCCACTGTATGTGGTGGGATTCGTATCCATACAGGTAATTTTCTTTGTCGAAGATTTAGAATTGGAGCTTCAATTCATCATGTAGATCAGATTCATGCCATTTTTATATCAACAACAATGAAGTGAGTGATGAGAAATTATTGTTTTTCCAGCTTTAGTGCTTTGAACTCTGCTCTCTTCCGGAATAAGTTTTTACTTTTGAAAGATCAGGAGAAAATATTTTCTATTAATTGATTGAATAAGAACTGGACCAAGAGTCCCGAAATTATTCAAAAAAGATAGAAATCCTTTGGCTCAATGAGATTCCTAAAAGGAATATTCTATTTTTACTTTTTCCTAAAATATATACACCAACATCTTCTCACGATTATACGGATATGATGATATCAGAATTTTTTTCTTCAATCTCTACATTCCCCTCAAGAAAGATCAATTACATTAGCCGGTGGTTTATGTGCAAGAGCTTGGGAGAAGATGTTGACCATTTACACGTTCATTGTGTTCAGTAACATCGAGATTATAGCGGGAATTTTTAGGTGGTTTGGCATATGTTGGGTGATGCTAGGCACATTGAAAGAGGTTATCTGGAGTTGGAGTGGTGGTAGAACGTGGAGAAGTAAGGCTTGGAAGTTTGTGCGCTTGCACTTATGTGGGTCGTGGAGGGGAAAAGGAATGGGAAAGCTTGTGAGGGAAAAGAAACCAAATTTATTCAACTAAGAGGTAGGCAACATGTTATCCATCATTTTTTTGGTGCACTCACAGGATTCCAATTTTGTAAAGAAGATTGGGCGACGTTTGTAGAGAAGATTGGGCGACGTTTGTAGAGAGCTATCTCTTTTTGTAGGTTTTCTACTTTTTCATATGTACTTCTAGGTTTTTTTTTGTCCAAACATTAATAAAATTATTACTTAATTAAAAAAAAGGGCTTGTTGTTTCAAGGGAATGGACGGATAGATGAAGATGTGACTCATAGAATGAAAATTGAATGGTTGAAGTGGAGAAGTGCTAATGGGGTGTTATGAGATAAAAGGATGCTTATCAAAGTGAAAGGTAAGTTTTACGGATCAGTTATAAGACCAACAATGTTTTATAGTAGTGAATGTTAGGCCACTAACCAATACATCCTCAAGATGTTTATTGCAAAGATGCAGATGCTAAGATGCATGTGAGTTCATATAAGATTGGATAAAATTCGACCACACTCGGCAGAAGGGAAAAAATTAGAAATGGCCATACTCGGCAGAAGGGACGCAGTAGACCTAAGATCAATTGGAAGGAAGTTGTCTCGAAAGACCAACAATTCCTTGGAATCAGTGTAAACTTAGCTAAATATAAGACACATGTAAGAAAAAGGATCTACATAAGTGATATCTACTACTTAGGGAATAATTTTAAGTCTTGTCGATACATTGATTTTGACATATTAGTATTTGATCTTATCATAAATTTATATGCAGGTAAAATTTATAAGCAATAGAATATTATTTACTCCCTCTGTCCCATTTTGTTTGTCATACTTTCCTTATTAGTCTGTCCAAAAAAGATTGTAATATTTCTAATTTTGGAAACAAGTCAACTTCAAACTTACTTTTTGACTCATTTATAGCCACACAAGAATCTATGGCTTATTTTAGACCACAAATTCCAAAAGTCTTCCCTTCTTTATTAAATTTTGTGCCAAGTCAAAGTACGACAAACAAAATGGGACGGAGAGAGTATTATATTATTATTTTTATTATTACTATAATTATATATTTGACTTATTTTCCACTTTTGTTATTTGGTATCATGATGACAAAAGTTGAGTTTAAATGGAGAAATGTGGTCATGACGATTCATAAAGCTGACCCCAACTTGTTTCAGATTGAGGCGTAGTTGTTGGATTTAGCTCTACTACTTTTATTAGAAAGGCTAAGTTGTATATAGTTAGGATTAGCATAGTAGTCCCACATTGGAAAAACATGTATAGTAGTTATAAATAGGTTTCATTGACACACACCCTTTTTGAGATTCATTAATATATTCTCATAGTATTTCACATGGTATCAGAGCCAGACCCACCCCAATTCATTTTTACTGATGTTGGGCCCCCACATTATATTGTCCACGCACCAGATATCTAGTCCTGGGCATGAGAGGAGGTGTTGGTATCCCAATAGATGGGGTAAGGGTTCTAGGACTCCTTATATGGCTTGGGCAATCCTCCTCCATTTGAGCTAGCTTTTGGGGTTGAGTTAGGCCCAACGTCCATTTTCTTTAACAGTGATCTTACGGAGGAGGTTTATATGGAGCAACCACCTGGTTTTGTTGCTCAGCGGGAGTCTCGTGGTCTTGTATGTCGATTCCGTCAGTCACTCTTTGGTTTAAAACAGTCTCATCGAGCCTGGTTTGGTAAGTTTAGTACAGTTGTTCAGAAGTTTGGCATGACTCGTGGTAAAGCTGATTACTCTGTTTTATCGCATTCTGCTCCAAATCTATGTATTTATTTAGTGGTCTATGTTGATGATATTGTTATCACTGGCAATGATCATAATGGTATCACTAGATTGAAGCAGCATCTCTTTAGGCACTTCCAGACTAAGGATCTAGGTAGGTTGAAGTACTTTCTGGGTATTGAGGTTGCTCAGTCTAAGTCAGATATTGTTATATCACAAAGGAAGTAGACATTCTTGAAGAGACAGGAATGAAAGTTTATAGGCATGTTGATACTCCTATGGATTCGAATGCTAAGCTTATGCCAAGACAAGGGGAGCTTCTTTTTGATCATGTAAGATACAAGCGGTTGGTTGGTAAGTTAAACTACTTCACAGTGACTCGACTCGACTCGACTTGACATTTCCTTTCCTGTGAGTGGGTAAGTCAATTTATGGACTCTCCGTGTAATAGTCACTGGGATGCAGTTGTTCGCAGTCTTCGGTATATTAAATCATCTCCAGGCAAAGGATTGCTCTTCAAGGATTGAGACCATGAACGAATTGTTGGATATACAGATGCTGATTGGCAGGGTGTCCCTATGATAGACATTCTACGTCTGGTTATTGTGTTCTTGTAGGAGGTAATTTGGTGTCCTGGAAAAGCAAGAAACAAAATGAGGTTGCCCGATCTAGTGCAGAAACAGACAATCGTGCAATGGCGGTAGCTACTTGTAAACTAATTTGGATCAAGCAGTTGCTCAGAGAGTTGCAGTCTGGAGAATTCAATCATATGGAACTTGTGAGGGAAAGCTTGAGTCCTTGTGCCGTACCCGTGATCCTTGTCCCCAAAAAGGATGGCACTTGGAGAATGTGTGTTGATTGTCGGGCCGTGAACAAAATAACGGTAAAGTACCGTCATCCCATTCCCCGACTTGATGATATGTTAGATGAACTAAGTGGTTCATGTGTTTTTAGCAAAATAGACCTTAGGTCCGGCTACCATCAAATCCGGATGAAACCCGGAGATGAGTGGAAAACCGCATTCAAGACCAAATTTGGTCTCTATGAATGGTTGGTGATACCCTTTGGGCTCTACAATGCACCTAGTACCTTCATGAGGCTAATGAACCATGTTCTAAAGCCATTCATCAACAAGTTTGTGGTCGTCTACTTTGACGATATATTGATCTATAGTAAATCAATAGGCGAACATGTTGATCACCTTAGGCAAGTGCTTGAAGTGTTGAGAGCCGAAAAGCTCTATGCTAATTTTAAAAAGTGTGCCTTTGGTGTTGCGAAGGTAGTCTTTCTTGGGTTTGTTGTGAGTGCCCAAGGAGTAGAAGTGGATGAGTCTAAGGTAGAGGCTATACGTGATTGGCCTACTCCTACTACCGTGACTCAAGTAAGGAGCTTTCATGGTCTTGCTAGTTTTTATAGACGCTTTGTGAAACACTTTAGCTCCATTGCCGCTCCACTCACCGAATTGGTGAAGAAGGACAAACCTTTTGTTTGGGGAGAGCCTCAAGAGAAGGTCTTCCAAGAATTGAAAGGTAGGTTGAGTACCGCCCCTCTATTGCAATTGCCCGACTTCGGAAAGGCATTTGAAGTTGAGTGTGATGCCTCGGGGGTGGGAATTGGTGGTGTTCTAATGCAAGATGGGAAACCCATCGCCTACTTTAGTGAGAAATTGAAGGGTGCATCTTTGAACTACTCTACGTATGACAAAGAGATGTACGCCTTGGTGAGAGCTCTTGCTCCTTGGCAATACTACCTTTGGCCTAGAGAGTTTGTGATCAAGAGTGACCATGAGTCACTCAAGCATCTTAGAGGCCAAGAGAAATTGAACAAGCGTCATGCCAAGTGGGTAGAGTTCATTGAGTCTTTTCCCTGTGTTATCCAATACAAGAAAGGGAAAGACAATGTTGTGGCGGATGTACTCTCTCGGAAGTTTGCTCTAGCCACCACCCTAGTCTCCAAGCTCATGGGTTTTGAGAGCATTAAGTTTCGCTCATGACCCTAAGCTGAAGAGCATCCACGAAGCTCTTGAAAAGGGAGAAAGGGTTGAAAAATAACAATGGGTTAATGGCTATATCTTTAAAAATGGTAAAGTGTGTGTTCCCGAGTCCTCTTGGAGAGAATTGTTGATTCGTGAGGCTCATTGTGGAGGCTTGATGGGACACTCTGGGAGGAACAAGACCTTGGCCATTCTCATGGAACAATTCCATTGGCCAAAGATGGGGGTCCAAGTTGAAAAGCTTTGCAAATATTGCCTTGAGTGCAAGCATGCTAAATCTAAAGCTAACCCCCATGGTTTGTATACTCCTCTCCCCGTGCCTACTAGTCCGTGGGTTGATATATCAATGGATTTTGTGATGGGCTTGCTACGGTCTAGGGGGGGCCATGATAGCATTTATGTTGTCATGGATAGGTTTTCCAAAATGGCTCGCTTCATTCCATGTAAAAAATGTGATGATGCACAACATGTTGCTACTTTGTTTATTGATAATGTTTTGAAGTTGCATGGTGTGCCTCAAACCATAGTGAGTGATAGGGACACCAAGTTCCTAAGCCACTTTTGGAGGAGTTTGTGGGGTGCTCTTGGCACCAAGCTCCTGTTTTCTACGTCCCACCACCCACAAACGGATGGGCAAACCGAGGCGGTAAACCGGACTTTGTGTGCTCTTCTTAGGGCCATGACCCGAGGTAAGGCCGGGGCGTGGATTGATAAATTGCCTTTTATGGAGTTTGCCTACAATCGTACTTTGCATAGCTTGATTGGCATGACTCCATTTGAATGTGTGTATGGTTTTAACCCCGTGATTCCCCTTGATCTAACCCCTTTGCCAAGGAAAATGGTTGCGCTAATTTTGAAGGGAAAAGCCGAGCAAAGGCTATGATTGAACTTCATGCTAGAGCCAAGAAGAACTTGGAGGAAGCCTATGCAAAGGTTGCTTCCAAGAAGAACAAGGGAAGGAAGAAGCTTGAGCTCAAAAAGGGAGATTGGGTGTGGGTGCACTTCCGTAAAGAAAGGTTCCCGAACCTTAGGAAAGGGAAGTTGGCACCTCGTGGAGATGGACCATTTCAAGTGCTTTCCAAGATCAATAACAATGCCTATGTGATTGATCTACCCGGTAAGTACAATGTGTCAAATACTTTCAATGTGACTGACTTGACCCCTTTTAATGTAGGGGATGATGATGCCGGAGAGGAGGAAGCCATGGTTTCGAGGACGAAACCTTCCCAAGAAGGGGAGGATGATGCGGGGCATACCTCAAGGCCGTTCACTAGGAGTCAAGCCAAGTTGATTCAAGACACCCATCTTCACTTGACTTGGAGGAACATGAATGGAGGCTCCGAGAGTAGCTTGAAGATCATGCTTTTGATTGCTATGGATGGGGGATCACTTAGTCCACTTGGAGAGGCATCCAGGGCACGTTTGGAGGCAAATCAAGAAGCCACAGGAACGGGCGGACCGCCTACCCAACTAGGCGGACCGCCTACTTTTGAGCAACTCTCTGGAAAGTGCCCAGGCGCACCGCCTCTGCAAGATGGGCGGACCGCCTAGTTCAAGTAGGCTGGGCGCCTAGTGCTAGTAGGCCGGGCGCCTAGTACTAGTAGGCCGGGCGCCTACTTTGTTGAAAGGTTGCGGGACTCTTAGTTTTTATGCTATGTTTTGACAACTATAGCCCTACGTGGCCTTTATTGTTTTAACCCACTTTAGGGGTATTTTGGAGCTTTTACTATGTATAAGTGAAGTCTATAAATACTTCACATAACCTCTTCAAATCTTAGCTTACCTTTGAATCTTATGAATGAAGAATAGAGTTTATCTCTTTTATGAAGAAACCCTTTCTTGGTTGCTTGAATTCACTAGCGGATCCTAGTTGAGTCTTCAACCGACACCCGATCATTCTACTTGCGAGTCGCGGGTGCGACTCGAGAGTAGTTGCATAGTGTAGGTCTTTCTAAACGCCGATTCGAGGGTATCTCGGGACTAGTTCCCCGGGGTTACTTCGAAGGGAGTTCGAGAAGTGTCTCGCTCTCCTATCGTTCTTTGTTTGTCGTATTGATCCTTATCATGTATGATGTATGATAGATATAAATAGAGCTCCTTGTAAACACTATTTTAAGAATATAAGAAATAATATTTTCTTCCCGTGCTTTTACAACATCTTTTTTGAAAAAAAAAATCTACAGTAGGTAGCATTTGCCCATAGATGCCAAAACTATTTTTCAAAACAGATTTTGAAGTTAGAGTTGAAAAATTGTATATGGAAGTTAAAGTTGTGTTTGGACATGCGTTTTACTTGAAAAAAGTGAAACTTTTGTGAGTGGAAATGTTATTCTTTTTGAAAAAATTCAAAAAAATGGTCAAAACCACTTTTTGGTTTTTGAAAAACAATTTTACCAAAAATTTCCAGATAGTGTAAAGCTTTTATGGGCAAACCATTTTTTCATTTTTTTTTATAAATAAGGTAGACACTTTTCATGGCCAAATGGCCTCTAGATGTAGGAACTAGTTTGAACTCACTGGATATTATCATGAAATGTTCTACCAACAGCGCAAGAGACAGTCTTTTTATCTACCGAACATCCACCATAATTGTGTAATCTCTACTTAAGGGATTGAGCCAAACCCGCTAAATCCTCAAAGATTTGAAGCAGTGACTATTAGAAAAATACTTGGTGACAATCTACATAGATCATTGATCAGTAAAAATGGAAACATTGACCTACAGTTTACAGAAATACAGTTCAAGTTTTAAATCGAAGAAGTATATTGTCGGCGATAGCAAACCCGGAATAAATATATCTTAGTCTGCATACAAATACTCCTATTCTTTATAGCTTCATACTAAATGCACCTCCATCATAAGCTGAGTGACAAAGAATAATGCTACAGAGACCTCTATTTGATCCTGCATTTGAAGATTGAGAATTTAGGTCTCATATTTTGATGCAGAAGTGCTCCCATGTTAGGTTGTACAAAAAGGAAAAATTTGATTTAAAATGACTATTTGCATTTCTTGAGTTCCTTTTGGAAGCTTTGTCATGAGATTTCTAACTGCATAAACCATAAGATAATCTTAACAGAATGAATGCTTTGTCTGAGAAAAAGAGAGTGCATGAAATCTTTGCCCTGCCCAAGTTCATTAGATTGACCAATTTATATACCTGATTTGGTTTCACTTTGTCCCTTTAACCTTATTGCTATTAGGTGAGCTAATGCATTTTCTTTTTTTTTTGATCGTTAAAAGAAATTTTATTGAAATCCAGCAACAAAAGTGTGCTGTAAAAATTATATACAGGGGGTAGCATCACTACATGTCATGTATTGAGCTCAAAAAGTCTATCATGGCCTCGGTATCATTTGCATTTGCCATGTTACACCAAAAAATTAAGAGAGAAATACATCTGCCTTTAACAGTAATTACAGATTCAGATTTGCTTTAAAAAATTCTTGCATTCCTTTCCTTCCATATGCTCCACCAAACTGCTGCAGGGAGTGTGTTCCAAATCTTCATCTTAACCTTCCCAAGACCTATCCTCGACCAGCAATGCAACAACTCTTCTGTTGTTCTTGGCATTGACCATTGAATCCCCACAATACTCAAAATAAAGTCCCATAACTGTTTGGTGAAGGTGCAATGAATAAAAAGATGGTTGACATCCTCAGTTTGCCTCTCACAGAGTGAACATCTACTGCATATGTTTACACCTCTTTTCTGTAGATTATCATGTGTTAAGCATGCTCCATGTGCCACCACCCATGTGAAACACTCCACCTTCAAAGGAGCTTTGTTTTTCCAAATGCACTGCTAATGCATTTTCTGTTCTTGTTTTAATCTCTATTATGTACAGGAGTACTAATTTGATTTTATCTGTTTCCTTTCTTGGTTGATGGTGATGCAGCTCACTCTCAGTTTTTGCATTGCACCCTTTATACTTAAGGGTAGAGACAATTTCAGAAGATATTCCAGAGGATATCAAGGTGTTCATTTCAGTCTTTATTATTTTTGCTTATGTGTATAATTCATTACCAATTTTATTGGATGAGCTGAATAGTAAAAATGCCAGTTTGTTCCTTGGGCTTGACTAGCTATTTCTTTATTATTTGCAGCAAGAGATCAACGAGGCAAGACTTCAGTTGGATAAAAAGGTATTCACAAAATTCTTTGTTTTTGAAGCTGCTTTCGCTGTTTGTGTGGGACAAAGGCATTCCAGGATAGCTTGTTTATCTCAACTGCAGCTTCTACACAATCTCTTTTTGATATAACCAATTCCTGTCATATCACCTTGCGAGAAAGTTTTCTTACAACATAATTCCTCTCCTAAACCTCCTAGACCGCAAGTGATACCATACTAGTATTGCAGTGACTGAATTTGTAGACTACCCCTCTTAAAGATGAAATGGTTCCAGATTATCAAAAAACATCAAACAATTCCATCATGAAGGGTGTACTAGAATGAGAAAAGAACAGATGTTGGGAATTAATTTTTTATATTGGGGTTTAAATAGTTTGTAGTTTTGTACGAGAATCCTAAAAAAGAAAGGAAAGCAATTCCAATTATTCCTATTCTCACACCGTAGGGATTCCAATACCTTTCCTACCTATATATACGAGGAATGGGGTTTTGCCATATTAATAAGTTTCTAATTCTTAATAGTCCCCTTAAGTTGGAGCGTACATATTGTATGCTCTTAACATGCCTCAAATATAGAGTTATCTTTTGGGACTTGAGTTTTAGGAGGAATCTTTAGGACTAGGAGGTGCCAAAGTTTCAAATTTCAATAGATTTGCTCCATAAACAAAGTATGATCTAGGATAGCCATGATGTTTGGAGGTGCATAGGGAATAATGGAGTCTTTTTGGTTAAGTCTTTTTATGTGAAGCTCTTAGTCAAAGACGAGGTTGTTTTTTGACATAACTTGATATGGATATGGAAGGTCTCGAAAAGTGTTTTTTTTTGCTTGGTTAACAACAAGAGGGGTGATTTTGATGGGTGAAAACCTAAGAAAGAGGATGGTCACATGTATTATTGGTGTTATATGTATATAGAAGCGGGTGAAGATATCGATCATCTTCTTCTACATTGTCGGTTGCCTTAAGACTTTGGTGGCTGATATTTAGTTGGTTTGGAATCTCATGGGTGATGCCAGGTGTGCTATAAGAAAGAAAGTTCAGTTGGAAAAATGTTAGATGGAAGAAGAGATGCAGGGCTTGGAGTGTGGCCCCACTAGCACTTATGTGGGTAGTTTCGATAGAAAGAAGTAGGAGAGCTTTTGAAGGTGTAGAGATGAATTTTGTTGCATTGAGGACCAACGTCTTGTCCCTTATTTCATTTTGGTCCACCTACGAAGTTCGTTGTATAAAAGATAGAGTGTCATCAAACTGTATCTTTTTGTAGGTTTTCTACTTATTTTGGTATACACTTTGTGTGTCGATTTTTATGGCCCTTCATTAATAAAGTTGATCTACTTTATCAAACAGAATAACGTAATTTTGGAGCCACATAGTGATTTTGAGTGATTTATGGGAATATCTACTAACATATCATTCGAGTGGATGTAACTTGTCACGATGCACCTCCATACAATCATTTGTCAAAGGGCAATCTACTTCTATTTGTTTCATTCTTTGATGAAATACTGGATTTGAAGCATTGTGTATTATACCTTTATTGTGACATAAATTGTAACAGTGCATCTCCACCATAGTGCATCTCAACCATTCCTCAACTCTTGGAGAACCTCTTTTAGCCATATAAGCTCCCAACAACAACAATAAACCTCGTGAAATTCCACAGGGTGCGGAGCCATATAAGCTCCCATGTAAGAGAAATTCATTGCCTGGTGTTCTGCCTCTGCACTAGAGCTAGTTGCTACATCTTGTTATTGTATCCAAGACATTAGGTTTTGTTCAATAAGAATACAATATCTAGAAGTGGACTGTCTGTTTGAAGGATATCCTGGCCAAGCTGCACTACAGTACTCAATAATACTTGTGTCTCCTTGTCCAGCTGAACCTTTCATATACCTTAAGATGCGAATCACTGGATTCAATTCTATATTGGTAAGTGAGGGTTGCTCAGATGGTAAGCACCCTTCACCCACAACTAAGAAGTTGTGGGTTCGAGTCACAGTAGGATCAGTAAGTGGGAGGGCCACAATTAGTTTTCGAGAGATTGGAGGGGTGGGTGTTTTTTTTTTTTTAAAAAAAAAAAAATATAATGACAGTCACACGGAATTTGGAGAAACTGTTTAACAACACTGACAATAAATGAAATGTAATTAAGGTAAGTGAGCTTGCTAATAAGTCTCGATAATGACCTGAATCTTTCAAAAGCTCTCCTCCTCCTCTTAATGTCCATTTCTATAGGAGCATTGATGATGCAGCCCAAATTGAGCCTAAGCACCAACCATCAAGAGCCAAGCTTGAAGGGCGCAAAGGATGCAAGGTCAAGAGCTTCGGGAGTGATTTGAAGATCATGTGCTTGAGCACATGCGAGGGCGGGCAAGGTGGAGCGTCTCAATGCTTCACAACCACTTTGGAACAAGCTCCAGCACAAGGCGGAGCGCCTCAGGGAGTGGGTGGACCGCCTACCCCCACAAGGTAACAAGAAATTCAATGATGGGAAAAACAGAAATAGAAGAAAGAATGAATAAAACGATTCAAGACATGAATGGTTATCCAAGAGGGAGGAAGGAAACTCGAACCTAATCAAAGATTCATACTAGTGATGAAATCCACAAGATTCTAAGAAAAGAGATACCATGAAGCTTCAAGATTCTACAAGAAGGCCTTGCCTCTCTATCTTAATTCTTCTATCTTCAAAATTAACTAAGTAATGAAATAAGACCTTATAAGGGTCTTTATAGTTCCTCCTCACACAATATGGAATGTCTAAATAGCCCACAAGTTGGGTCAAAACAATAAGGACCACGCAGGGCCAAAATAGGAAATACACCTAAAGTTCATTAAAGTCACGTCATGGTCGAACTAGAGGGAGGCGCTCCGCCTCAGCAAAAGTCCAGATAGTGCTTCGAAAGGAGGCGCTCTGCCTCAGCAAAGTCCTGAGAGTCTTCATCTTGACACTTAGCCGCATTTCGAGGGAATTTTGGGGTAGGCGGTCCGCCCACTCTCTGGGGCGCTCTGCCTTGTGCTGGAGCTTATTCCGGAGTGGTTGTGGAGTGTTGAGACGCTCCACCTTGCCCGCCTCGCATGTGCTCAAGCGCATGATCTTCAAATCACTCCCGAAGCTCTTGACCTTGCATGTTTTGCGCCCTTCAAGCTTGGCTCTTGATGGTTGGTGCTTAGGCTCAATTTGGGCTGCATCATCATCCCCTTCTTGAAAGGATTTCGTCCTCGAAATCACACCATCAAGGCCTACAAACAAATACAAGCACAAAAACTTCCTACTAGAAGACTAGGTTAGCTCAACATTAATGAGTGCAAGTGGTGTGGAAAATACACTCTTATGACAGAGCCAAACATCAATTGCAATGGGAAAATCTATGCCTCCAAAGGAAACAACAAGTTCTTGGCTCAATAATGACAAACACTCGCAACCATAACAAGAAAAGAGATCAATAGGACATGGGACATGCAAAATCAAGTAGTCAAAATCCCTACGACCCCTAAGCTTATGACCAACACACCAAACCTTCAAGGCAATTTCATCACAATGTGGCACAATGGTTTTGGCATGTTTGCTACTCAAGGTGTGATCAACATATGGAATGGAGTAAGTAAAATAGTTAACACTACAACTAACATCAACTACTCCACTCCCCTTCTTGGAAGCAATCTTACGCACACCAAGAGATACCTCCTCACCTCCATATTCACCTCCAAGACAACCCTCCTCACTAGAAAACTCCCAAGGAAGGTCTCCATAATAGCTTCTTCATCATTATAGCCCACACAGCTAAGATTAGGACTACTAGAAGATGGACCATCACAATCAATACCAAGATCACTCTTCTCACTTGGAGTTTCAAACAATGGATTGTCTATAGTGTCAAACTTTCCAATCTATGGAGGTTCTATCTCACTTCCTACTCTTGTTTGATACAACTCACCACCTCTATTGAAGATGCCCTCAAACAAAGGATTAGTATAGGCACACTTCTCAAGCTCATTACTCAATAAAGGTGAAGTATCCAAACTAGAGCCAACATCCACATTTTAGGAATCATCAAAGATAATCCTATCCATCACATTCACTAGAGACTTTTCAAGGTCATGATCATCCTCACTATGACACATGAGACCACCATTATCAAATAAACCATCTAAGGGAAGAATAGGATATTCATTCAACTCATCTTCTCCTCTATCGAATATGGGTGGTGTGTCATAACAAGGTTCACAAACAAGGTCAACTACAACTACTTCACTAAAGAGAGGTTCATTAAACACTGGGCTCACATCATGATGTGGCTTATCAACCCTCTCAACTAGTGGTTCATATTCATACACAAGTTGACCAACCGACTCTACACTAGTTGCAAACAAATTGTAGTCATACAAATCATCAATTAGCATGGAGTTTTCACAAGACAAGGAACTAACATGCTCATGAGAAAGTGAAGTAATACTTATACTTAGAGTTGATTCTTTGAGCACTCACATCACTTGAAGTGTCATGATCAACTCCCTCTTCATGTAGCTCACATTGAAGATCTTCATCACCTTGCCTTCCTTCCTTGGAACAAGATTGAGGATCCTTCGGCTTGCCTCCAAGAATCCCAACATAAGAACTCAAACAAGTAGAAGAAGACAAAGAGTTAGTGTTAGAATAAGGGGTGCCTTCACTCTCAATGATTTTTTTTACCTCTTATTTCCCTCATTTTTCTTTCAAGGTCGGGTGTAGATTGGGGTGGTGACAACCTACTCACATCACTCAACACAACCTCTCATTTTTTCACTCGAGGATTGTTACCGGTCACTCCCTTACTCCTCTCAATCTTTTGTGTCTCATGTTCGGGCGAGTTGGGATGAGCCCCAAGAATGCCCTTAGTCGGAGTAGGTGGTCTCTTAACATCACTCCCAGAATCTAGGACTTAGAAAATCATCACTTGATGTCCTCCCCTTCTTCGGTGAACCACTTGATTTTGAATCTTGCAGTTTCGTGTTCACCTTGTTGATACTTGTCAATCCTTTACTTGTATTTGTCCCATCAAGTGCTTGTATGACTTCTTGAATGTATCATTTCAACCATGGAATGAAGGTCTCGCTCCTTTCTCATTTGAATAGCCCAAGAATGTGCACTAGTAGACAACTTGCCTCTTGTCCCGTAAGGCGCAAACTCATAAACCCTTTGATTCATGCCCACAAGATACACATCCTCAGCACTATATTGCAACTCCTTGTTGTGCAACCATGACTCATCTAACCGAACATCAAAATGTCGCATGAGATACACAATACACCACAAATAACCCTTATGATTCTTATGAGATATGAGCACTCGAGCTTCCTTGGAAACCCGCACTCCGTTATATTCATAAGGAGGCTCCAACTCATGGCATGGTATCCTTAGCCTTTCAACTAAAGAGGTTCTAATGCAATTGGCATCGGTATCACCAATTTTGAGCAAATTTCCTCCATACCCATTTACCTTAACAACGAACCTACGCAATCTCAAGTGTTGTAGATTTTCATCCTAAGTAAGAACTTGAATGATCAAGAGTATCTACACCATCAATTTGGGTCTCCCTTATCCCTCCTCTACTAGCAATACCACTAGGGTAGCTTCCATTTCCCGTCACTCTTCCAAACATTAGATGGGTTGTTGAAAGTCGAGGAAGGAGATTCATCATGGAACCCATAAAAACTTCTCCTAGAACTTCTCCTAGAGATAGGAGTGTGGTAGAAACTCTCTCCACCATCCTTAGTTCAATAACCAATAGCACTACTCCTACTACAAAGATCCAAAACCTCCCACGACATTGTTAGAACAAGGCAAACCTTTTGTAGCAAAAGTAACACTTTTTCTCACTTTAGGCCTCAAATTGCCTTTCACATAGGAATTAGGAGCATTGAGCCTTTTAGCACAAATAGAAGATGTAGGCTCTTCTTTTCCTATGGAACAACTACCACTTTTTCCCAAACCAATGGAAAGACCACTATTTACTCCCTTGTTTATTTTTAGAAACACTAAGAAAAGATGCAAATGAACAATCCCTATAATCAACTTCATCATAAATTCTCTCTATGTCACTATCTACATTTTCAAGTTCATCACAAGAAGAGTAAGTAGGAACATTGTACCTTGAAGCGTCACTATCTTCAACTCCATGACTAGAAGCATAAGAATCTTCATATTCATCTCCATAAGCTCCATAGTCTCCATAAACCTCATGATCATCATAGTAACCCACTTCATCACCATAGGAGCCATAGTTCCCCGAATCATCATAGCAACTCCCGCCATCATCATAGAGACCATAGTCTCCACCATCATCATAGCAACTCCCATCGTCTCCACATGAGTCATAACCTCCACAATCATCATCCGAGGACATAGTTGCAACAATAAAGAGAAAAGGACCTCACAAATTTATTCTCTGACGTGTATCACTCAATATATGAACACCCTATTTTCTTTCCACTCATGTATACACTCAAGGTCAATGGCTTTTGTGACCACACTCTAATGTTCTCACCGCTCAAGCCTTTTTCTACTCAAAGATTCCCTTAATCTCTTAGGAACCATGGTGGTAAGATCACCAACTAGTACGTCCAAGTATTGGTTCGGAATGGAGTTTATGTGACTCTATGGACGGACGGCTATTTAAGTGAGTACTTGAAGCCAAAGAATTTTCTACAAATCTTCTTGGAATCAAGTTTTCAATACGCACGAGTTAGCCTAAAACGCTCAAGAGTTAGTGTCAATGGAGCAGGACAATTACCTAAGAAACACTAACTAAGAAGTACGGAAACAAAGAACAACGAAAACATAGACGAAAAAACTACCCAAATGCTGAAACAGGGTGAGGCGCCCCGCCTCTGTGGGTAGGCGGTCCGCCTGGACAAAGTCCAAAGAGGGGTCAAATGCTGAGGCGGTCCGCCTAGTCCGCCTAGTGCTGGAACATGCACTTTTTCTCAGCAGCTTCAACAACAGGGTTTTGATCCGTTTTCACCAAAACTTTGATCGATTTCCACTTGTTTTCAACTCCCAAAGGTAACCAAAAGTGTATTTAATATTTTCAAACAATCCCAATGATTTCTAATCCTAAATAAGCAATAACAAGCTTCGATTCTAGATTTGAAGCAATTTTTCTAAAGGGTTTCAAAAAGTGGGGTTTGATTCGTTAACTTTTCAACTACTACACCAAATCATGATATGTTGGTTCCAAAAGAATGGGAAAACGATATATAACAATCCCCAATAACTTTCAATGAATGGAGAATCCTTTTCAATACTTTGAATCTCAATTTTTTTGTGATTTTTCAATTTTTCACTTTTTTTTCTTCGTTTTCTTTTGTCAAATAACAACAACAAGAAACTAAAAGATACGAGATACGAAGAACATGTTTGGGGTTGTTGAAACAAACCCTTTCTTTGCTCTGATACCAACTGATGCAATATAAAATACGCGAAAACAAAGATAATGAAAACCAACAAGGTAACAAGAAATTCAAGGATGAGAAAAACAGAAATAGAAGAAAGAATGAATAAAACGATTCAATACATGAATGATTATCCAAGAGGGAGGAAAGAAACTCGAACCTAATCAAGGATTCATACTAGTGATGAAATCCACACGATTCTAAGCAAAGAGATACCATGAAGCTTCAAGCTTCTACAAAGAAGGCCTTGCCTCTCTTTCAGTTGTTCTATCTTCAAAATTCACTAAGTGATGAAATAAGACATAATGAAAATATTTATAGTTCCTCCTCACACAATATGAAATGTCTAAATAGCTCACAAGTTGGGTCAAAACAATAAGGACCGCGCAGGGCCAAAATAGAAAATACACCTAAAGTTCATTAAAGCCATGTCATTGTCGAAACAGAAGGAGGCGCTCCGCCTCAGCAAAAGCCCAGAGAGTGCTTCAGAAGGAGGCGCTCCGCCGGGCCTCAGAGGCGCTGCGCCTCAGCAAAGTCCTGAGAGTCTTCATCTTGACACTTAGCTGCATTTCAAGGGAATTCGGGGTAGGCGGTTCGCCCACTCCCTGAAGTGCTCCGCCTTGTGCTGCAGCTTGTTCCAGAGTGGTTGTGAAGTGTTGAGACGCTCCACCTTGCCCGCCTTCGTATGTGCTGAAGCGCATGATCTTCAAATCACTCCCGAAGCTCTTGACTTTGTACCCTTTGCGCCCTTCAAGTTTGGCTCTTGATGGTTGGTGCTTAGGCTCAATTTGGGCTGCATCAATTAATAGGTTTGCAATTTAACGTGGCAGTGTCGTCCAATATGTCCAAAGCATATTTTCTATGTAAAATGAAAATCCCAGTACTATTGTCGTATTGCGCCGCCTCTATTTTTAGGAAATATTAGTTTACCCCGTCTTTGTCGGAATTGACTGCTAAAATGCTGCTTAACGTAAATAATGCATCCATGATCACCGCCTGTTTTAATGTCATCCTCATAAATGAACAAGATTATGTGTTTGCTATTATGAGAATGTTTACAAAAGACTGGTTGTCCAGATTTACTTCGAAGCATGCCAGGCTATTGGACACCGTACTAAAATGACCAAACTATGCCCTTGGTGATTGCTTGAGACTAAAAAGAGACCTGCGCAGTTTACATACTAATCTTGACTCCCTTGGGCAACAAATCTTGGAGTTTGTTGGCAACTAATAAAGGGGTACAATCTTCGCCACTAGAGAATATTTTTATCACCTTAATCAAAGTTGCTTGGATTCGGATGCGAGTATCTGATACGAGTGCAGATATAGAGGTTGTATCTTTGTGATATAAGTTTTAAGGTTTGAGGATACGAATCTAGGTACAGATACGAGTGGGGAGATTTGGCTAGAAATACATAAAATACCTAAAAGTAGAGCTATAAAAATATGCCTAAATGATGAGACATTTTGTGAAAATGTTACATAGTTTGTAGACCGCATAACTCAATCGTTTTATTGTCGTTTTGTAGGTAGCTTTCTAGAAATCTACACTAGCTTTTCTTATGTCTTCAAATTTATACTAGCTTTTGTCTTGAGAAATAAAAATAACAAATCTTATCTCAAATTTCACCTGGAGTTTGTGGTCAAAGTACCAATGTTGATTGATCATATCCGGTATGTATCTCACGTCGACATAGATAGTGGCACAAAAAATGAAGATTGTGAGGAACATAGATCAAGACCACAAATTTGAGTATTGTAGGAGAGAATTTCTCTCTTTGTTGTACCAAGGAAAAGAATCCGAGGTAAGGAGTATTAGAGGAGAGAATGTTTCTTTTGGGAATAAAAAGACGAACCCATTTATTTTTCGGTGTTGAAGAAAAAAATTGTTTTTATGGTTTTTTTTTATTATTATTATTATATTTATAATTTTTTTTGTTTTTTTTTTGTTTTTAAAGAACTTGAACAAAGAAAGTGAAGAACATTTAGACTATAGAATTTCGTTTTCTTTAAGCTATGCAAGAGAATGAGTAAAGATGAAGTTGGGGATGAATTTCTTGATAATTCACTAACATATTGGGTTTTAATAGTGTTTACAAGTAATCCTGAGAAGGAAAGAAAAGTAATCCTAAAAAGGAAAGGAAGGTAATTCCATAATTTTATTTGTATTCACACATTTATAGGGATTCTAAACATTTCCTATATATTTACAAGGAATAGGTTCTTGCCATATTAATAATTTGTTAACTCTTAGCAAAGGGTATAAGTAGTCGTAAATCTGATAATATCCTTATCGTTTTGCCTGCCCTATTGGTTATTGCAGGATGTCGATTATGAGGCTGCCATGGCTACAAAACTTTCTATTGCCAAGAAAGTTTTTGCTCGTGAAAAGGAGACCATACTAAATTCAAAATCATTCCTTGAATTTTTTTCTGAAAATCAGGTTTTTCAGAATTTAATTTCATTACATTTGGGATTTAAAACTTTACGTTAATGATATTTCTTTTGCAGTGTTTACTCTTAATGGCTAGAGGTAAAAAAATGAAGAGAAAAGAAGATTAACAATTATAAGATCTTTTTCATGTAAATTTAATAAATACAGTTTGCATGTTTCATGCAAAAGCATGATTCCTTTATTGTTAAGTGCAGGATTGGTTGAAACCCTATGCTGCTTTCTGTTTTTTGCGAGACTTCTTTGAAACATCTGAGCGCAGCCAATGGGGCCGGTTTTCAGAATTTTCAAAAGAGAAGGTATCATGCACCGGGCAATTCACTTCTAGTAGCCTCATAATCTTCCTCTTATTTCCGCACTGCTTTCTGTTTCTGCAGCTTGAGAAACTTGTCTCAAAAGAAAGCTTGCATTCTGAAGTAGTTAGTTTCCATTATTACATCCAGTTCCATTTACATCTACAAGTAAGTAAAAACAAGCTTTGTGTATTCTGTATTCCTCTGTGAATATATCTCTTGTATAAGAAAATCTGCTACTGTACATTTGGGCTTTTAATATCAGTTATCAGAAGCTGCGGAATATGCGAGAAAGAAAGGTGTCGTGCTCAAAGGTGACCTGCCTATTGGTGTTGATAGGAATAGTGTGGACACCTGGGTCTACCCAAATTTGTTTCGCATGAACACCTCAACTGGTGCACCCCCTGATTATTTTGATAAAAATGGCCAGAATTGGGGATTCCCCACTTATAATTGGGAAGAAATGTCAAAAGATAACTATGCTTGGTGGCGTGCTCGCCTAACACAGGTACCTAAAGCTTTCTACTCAGTTCTGTTTTTGTCCTTTTCACCATTGGTACTTTAATTTTAAGGTGTTTATTTCAACTTATCAATGTTATCATTTTACAGATGGGAAAGTACTTTACAGCTTATAGGATTGATCACATTTTGGGATTCTTTAGAATATGGGAGCTTCCAGATCATGCAATGACTGGCCTTTGTGGAAAATTTCGGCCTTCTATTCCTATTAGTCAGGTAGCTAATATTTCCTTGCTTGGGCACTGCTGTCCACAATCCTTGTTAAGGTTGAGAATTTTTTTTACATCATGGGATAAGAGTTCCCGTATTAAATGACTAACTAATTTCTTTGCAGGAAGAGCTTGAGTCTGAAGGATTATGGGACTTCAACCGCCTGACCCGGCCTTATATTCGTCAAGAGCTTGTACAGGTATAGAATTTCTTTACTTTCTTTTTATGGTAATGTACAGAATCCTGCATATCTTCTGGTCCTTATCTTCGTAGTCTAGTATCTGTTTGATATGTTTGGGTTTAACCTTTTCCTGCTTATTTTACAGGAAAAATTTGGAGCTTCTTGGACAATAATAGCTTCTACCTTTTTGAATGAATATCAGAAGGGCTATTATGAGGTGAATGTCCTTTTCGAGATGATGTATTGCTGATATTTCTTTATCTTTGCTCTATTTTAATTCTGTTATATGGCTGTTCCTAACTATTAAACGAGGGTTTAGTGGAAACAGCCTCTCCACCTCGGTGGGGTAAGGTCTGCATACATCTTACCTTCCCCAGACTACACTTGTGGGATAACACTGGGTATGTTGTTGTTGGTTGTTCCTAACTTCTTCCTATATAGTTCAAATGAAACATTTAAATCCTGTAAATGGTGGTCAAATGGGACACTTAGAATCCTGTATGTGGTTGCTGTCTCCCTCTCTTTCTCTCAGTCCTTTGGGGGGTGTTGGGAGGAGGGAGGTTAGGTAGTGTAGGCAGAGAAAGTGTTACTAGTGCAACCTAAAATCCTAATCTTGTCCTCTGAGGTCAAGCATATTCTGCGTAGCTCACCATGCTATTAGTAGAAAGTTGATGTGCTCACCAACCTGGGTACGCTCATGAAACCTCGTCAAGTTAGCCCTTCTATCACCATTCATTCTATCACCATGCTGTAGCTAGCTAAGTTACTCGGACTCTTTAAAATTACCGCCGTACCCGTGTCGGATAAGACACGTGTCGGATAGGACACAAGATTCATACCGGATGTGGTCAAATAAAAATAGATACTTTGACCAAAATCTACAGAAAATTGAAGAATTTTTTTGACAAATAGACTCTCAAGATAAGGTTATTACTGATCGAAAAATATTGGAAATGAGATACCTTCAAAATTATGCAGAAATTTATAGTCTTTTGTCTCTATTTCATCTTTTATCAACATTCTCCGATTTCTAATTTTATGTTTTGAGGGTAACTTTTGGTTAGACGACTTAATAGAGAAAAGTAGAGATATTGGGGAAGAGGACTTTTCTAGGAAGAATCGAAATTAAGGATTATGACTTTATTTTTAGAATTTTGAATTTTTTTAGACAAATCCCCGCACCCGTATCCGTGTGCAGATCCATACCCCGGAGTCTCTAAATTTAGATTTTGCCGAATCCGACCTCTAGATCCGTACCTGTGTAGGATACCCGTACCTGAGTCCGAGTAACTTAGGTAGCTAGTTCAAGGATCAATTATTTTATCTCTGCTGGATGTTTCCGTATTTGCCACTACAAAAGTAAGGTTGGGCTTCTTTAAATCTCGCACCCCCAAGCCCCCAACCTTCTCCGTCTTTTATGTAAATGGTTTTGGAGATTCAACCAAGAAGATTCGTCCCTGTGGAAAGCAGTTATTATGGACAAATATGGGATGTTTAATGAATGGACATCAAATATTCCTCCCCTCCCGGTAGGTTTAGGAATCTGGAAGTGTATTAGGTCTCATTGGGACAACTTTAAATTGTCCACCTATCTTCGAGGGAGTGATGGTAAAAGAATTGGTTTTTGGCACGACTCATGGCTTGGACATTCCCTAATTATGAATATTTTTCCAGATATGTACAGAATTGCTTCCAATTCAAATGCTTTACTTGCATACTATTGGCAGGACAATGCTTTGATGCCTACCTTCAGAAGAAATTTGAATGACTGGGAGGTTGAGAATCTTTTCTCCCTTCTACAGTTTATTGTTGGTGCCCTCTCTCCTTCTTCGCAAAGTGATCAACTTTGCTGGACAGGGCAACAAAGTGGCAGATTTTCAGTCAGAAACTATTACAAAACTCTCAACTACACAAGCACAAAAGGCTCTAATTAGCCATGGAAGAATATTTGGTAGAGCAAAGCTCCTTACAAGGTCAAGTGTTTTGTTTGGTTAGCTGCCAGGGAATCTTGCCTTGCACAAAAAAATCTTCAGAGAAGGGGTATTCAATTAAGTAAAAAATGCCGTCTCTGTCGTGATCATGAGGAAGACAACAACCACCTTTTTCTTCATTGCAGGGTTTCTAGTGAGCTATGGTATTTTTTCTCAACCTTTTAGGCATGAATTGGTGTTTTCCAGAGAGTATGCTCCTCGTTCTTCAAGGGTGGCACAGATTAGGACTGGCTAAACACAAAGCATCTCTTTGGTCTACGGCAGCACTTTGGTGGGTCATTTGGAGGGAAAGAAACATGAGAAATTTTTGAAGACAAAGAGGAGAACATAGTCAGTCTTAAGCAAAAATGTCTCTCGTTGCTCCTTTTTTGGTGTAACATGGCTAGAATCAATGTTGATGATGTACGCCATGTTAAATTTTATTTAGTAATCCGCATTGTTTGTAATTGGATCGTTCATTCCAACCAGCACTTACTTTATGCTGGTTTAAAAAGTAAGGTTGGTTATTACCTGTAAAAGAGTAAGATGCTGAGTTTATTAGGTGGTGAGTGTGACAGCCTATGGACTGTTCGGGATTGAACTCGAAAGTGGATTCGCCATGGAACTTGTCTCATCAGAAATACGAGGGGAGTGTGTCCGCAGTTAATGGAGTTCAATGAATCACAAGGCAAAAGGAGAGTGTCTTGAGACAAAAATCTGGAGTATTATGGTTAAAGGAAGGGGACAAAAACATTAGACTTTTCAAAATAATGACAAATGCCCATAGAAGATTCAGTTGTATCAATCAACAGGACATTGAAGGGCATATAGTTATAGATGATGTAGCAATAAAGAACTAATTACAAAGTTTTTTGAGAAATGTATACTAAAGCAGAGGACTGAGACCTTCTTACAAGTATGTTAGAGTGCTCTACTATGACAGAAGAAGAACATCAGTGGCTTCAAAGGGGGTTTGAGGAGGAGAAGATTCTAAAATGTCGGCAGATGTGTACTGGGGACGAAGTGGCAGGTCCAGATGGATACTCCATGGCTTATTATCACAAATTTTGGGGAACTATCAAGGAGGGTATTTTGAGTACTTTGAAGAATTTCCACTCAGGAATTTCTCGAAAAACGCTTAAATACTACTTTTGTGGCTCTAATTCCCCAGAAGATTGGTGCCACGGAATTGAAGGATTTAAGATATATTAGCTTAAGCTTAATTGGGAGTATATATAAGATGATTCAAAGGTCTTATTGAAAAGATTAGAGAAGGTGATGGCAAAACTAGTAGATAAGCAACCATTGACTTATACAAGGCAAATCATGGATGCCGCTGTCATTGCCAATGAGTGTGTTGACACAAGCATAAACTGAAAAGTTGCTGGGGTGTTATGCAAACTGTGAATTTATTAATGAATATTGAAAGACATGGGTGTTGGACAAAAATGGATCAGTTGGATATCTTTTTGTGTGAGTACTGATGCAATATAAAATACGCGGAAGAAAATAAAGTAGAATCAACAAGATAACAAGAAAGTTAAGGATGGGAAAAATAGAAATAGAAGAAAGAATGGATATAAAACGATTCAGTACATGAATGATTATTCACGAGGGAGGAAGGAAACTCGAACCTAATCAAGGATTCATACTAGTGATGAAATCCACATGTTCCAAGCAAAGAGATACCATGAAGCTTCAAGCTTCTAAAAAAAGGCCTTGCCTCTCTCTCTCAATTCTTCTATCTTCAAAATTCATTAAGTAATGAGACCTTATGAGGGTATTTATAGTTCCTCCTCACACAATATGAAATGTCTAAATAGCCCACTAGTTGGGTCAAAACAATAAGGAATAAGAAATACACCTAAAGTTCATTAAAATCCCGCCATGGTCGAAACAGAGGGAGGCGCCCCGCCTCAGTATCCTTCAGAAAGAGGCGCTCCGCCTCAGCAAAGTCCTGAGAGCCTTCATCTTGACACTTAGCTGCATTTCGAGGTAATTTGGGGGTAGGCGGTCCGCCCACTCCCTGAGGCGCTCCGCCTTGTCCTGGAGCTTATTCCGAAGTGGTTGTGGAGTGTTTAGACACTCCACCTTGTCCGTCCTTGTATGTGCTCAAGCGTATGATCTTCAAATCACTCACGAAACTTTGCATCCTTCGTGCTCTTCAAGTTTGGCTTTTAATGGTTGGCACCTAGGCCCAAATTGGATTGCATCAAGGACTCTATTAGATTCTTACTATGATCTTTCAGGAAGCGAAGATGCATCAAATCAAATATCTTTGGCTGATCCTCATTATTTTTGAAGTTGTTTTAGGACTATATATTAATTGAAACAAGAGCAAGATCTTTGCAGTCAAAGAAGTACCAGATTTGAGGCTGTTTGCAGGGGTGTTTGGTGTGAACTGTGTTACCCGCTACCTATTTGGGGCTGTCACCCGATGCAAAGAATAAAGCAACGGAAATTTTGAAGGGGGTACTCCAAAAGGTAGAAAAAAGATTAGCAACATGGGAAGCTGATGCAATTTAAACTAGCGGAAGCAAACTAAACGATACGCGGAAGCAAGTAATACGAGATATTAGGAAATATAGATTGGGAAGACTAGAAATGAGAAGAAAGAAAGAATCAAACTCACATACGTTAGTTGATTCAAGGGAGAAAAGAGACTCGAACCAATCAAAGGATCATACTAGGACGATCCCATGGATTCCAAGTTAATGAGATACATGAAGCTAGGGAAGGAAACGGGGCGGGGCGGGTTAAAGTCATTTGCGGGGCGGGGCGGGGCGGGTTTATCTAATTTTTTTTTTTTTTTTTTTTATAAATCCTTCTAGAACCCGTTTTAAAATATTTATAACTAGTCAATTTAATTATGTTATGTACTTTATCACTTTTACATTATATACAAAAGACTTAATTTTATAACAAACTTATACATATGAGTATGTACAAAATCTATCATTAGAATAATAAAATTATTGCCCAAACTACTATGATAATTTACTTAAGATAAAGTGATTAATATTTGAGAAAGTCGTTAATTAATTCATAAAATTAACAAAAAGAAAATAAAAATAATATAGCGGGGCGGGGCGGGTTTAACTTTTGCGGGTTAAGATTCGACCCGCCCCGCCCCGCCCCGTTGCCATCTCTACATGAAGCCTCGGGCTTCAACAAAGAAGGCAAAGCCTCTCTCCCAATTCTTCTCTCTATGAGATTCAACACTGTCTAACTAACTAATGAAATGAATGGCTAAGTGTGGCTTTTATAGGTGTGCCACACTCTTAGTGTAATGTCTATAAAACCCTAAAATGATATAAAAACACTACAAGCCTCATAGGGCCAAAATAGGAATTACACATAGAATTCCCGTCCAAAACATAGCAACTAGGCGCCCACCTTACCGGAGTAGGCGGTCCACCCATTTCCCAAGAGTGCAGAGTGGGCGGTCCACCTTTTTCTGCAGAGGCGCTCCGCCTCTAGGAGATCCATAGAGCGTGCATTCAACTAGGCGGTCCGCCTAGTTCAGTGGGCGGTCCGCCCCTTTCTGGGAGTTGTGAAGACGGCTCAAAATGGATTCTAGGCGTTCCTCCTTCGTCCGTAGTCGGTCCTCCCTTAATGGCGCTCAAGTCCATGACTTCAAATCACTCTCGAACCCTCCTCCGGAGCCCTTGCCTTGTATCCTTTATGCTCTCACGCTTGGTTCTTGATGGTTGTCGTTTAGGCCAATTTATATTGCATCATCCTCTCCTTCTTGAAAGGATTTCTTCCTCGAAATCAAACTATCAAAACCTACATTCAAAAAACAAGCACAAACAAAGCTTCCCACTACAATAGTAGGTTAGTGCCAAAAGTGTTGAAAACACACTCTTATGATAGAGCCAAACATCAATAACAATTAAAACGCTTATGTCTCCCAAGGAGACAATAAGTACTTGACTCGACAAGAAAGTGCATCCGACACAAATACAAGCAAAGAAATCAATAGGACATGGAACATGCAAGATATAGCAATCAAATTCCCTACGACCCCTAAGTTTATGACCAACACACCAAGCCTTTAAATCAATATTATCACAATGTGACACATTGACTTTGGCATGCTCAACACTCAAGGTGTGATCAATATATGGGGTGGAGTAAACAAAATAGTTCATTTGACAACTAACATCAAATACTCTACTCCCCTTCTTAAAAGCACTCTTACACACACCAAGAGGTACCTCCTCACCTCCACATTCATCTCCAAGACAATCCTCCTCACTAGACAAACTCCCAAGAGAGGTCTCAAACAATGGATTATCTATAGAGTTAAGCTTTCCAAACCATGGAGGTTCAAACTCACACCCTACTCTAGTTTGATACAAATCACCATTTCCATTGAAGTTGCCCTCATACAAAGGATTAGTATAGGCACACTTCTCAAGTTCATTAGCAAGCAAAGGTGAAGTCCTCAAACTAGAGACAACATCTACACTTGAGGAGTCATCGAAAACAATTCGATCCATCTCATACACTAGAGACTCCTCAAGGTCACAACCACCCTCACTACGACACAAGCGACCACCACTATCAAGTAAGCAATCAAAGGGAAGAATGAGATATTCATGCAATTCATCTTCTCCTTTATCAAATATGGGTGGGGTTGTCATAACAAGGTTCACAAGCAAGGTCAACTTCAATATTTTCACTAAAGAGAGGTTCAATGAAAATCGACCTCACATCATGATGTGGCTTTTCAACCCTCTCAACTAGTGGTTCACATTCACACACAAGTTGACCATTCGACTCTACACTAGTTGCAAACACATTGTACTCATACAAATCAACTAGCATAGAGTTTTCACAAACACTATCACAAGACAAGGAAGTAGCATGCTTAAGGGAAAAAGAACTAACACTTACACTTGAACCAGAATAGACATCCTTAATTTTAGGAGTTACATTATTTCTTATATATTAAGAGGCTTAGATTGAAGGAGAGCCTTGAGCAATTGCTAAAGTTGTCTTCATGTGACCTAAAAGTTTCAGATTCAAGCCGTGGAAACAGCCACTGATACTTGATCAGCCTAGCTGCGTACATCACACCCCTTGGGGTGCGACCCTTCCCCAGATCCAGCATAAATGCGGTGCACCGGGCTGCCCTTTTATTAAGAGACTTAGACTTAATACTTTGAAATTGCTATTCTAATTTGATCTTCTTTGTGTTTTCTAGTTTTTTTTTCTTGTTAGATTTGTTCTCTCTTCGTTTTAATGTATTTGATGGTGTGTAGAAAACCTATGAAAAGATATGGTTTTCTACCAACGACACCTAATCTTCTGTACGAATAGGAATTTCATGGGTGCAGCAAAAGTAAATAAGAGAAAAAAGACTACTCCTCAAAAGAACAAAATTCATCTCTACTTCTTCAAAAGATCTTCTGTTTCTTTCTCTACATACAACCCACAATGAAAGGAGCTACCTTCCAAGCCTTGCTTCTATTACTATGATTGCCACTGTACCAACTGAACAATACATCTTACTGTATGTGGCATCACCCATGAGATTCCAAACCAACGAAAAATTTCCGACCATAATCTTGTTGCAACCCCACAATGTAGAAAGAGATGGTCAACATCTTAATCGGCCCCCTTACACATAAAATACCAACTAATATAAGTGATCTTCCTTTTCCTCAAATTCTCGGCTGTCAAAATCACACCCCTTGCCGCTAGCCAAGAAACAAACTTTTCTTGGGACCTTCAGAATCCATATTGAGCTATGTGGGAATGCAACCTCCTCCCTAATCAAAAGCTACTCATAAAAAGACTTAACAGAAAAAACTCCATTATTTCCCACCTCCATCTCCACACATCCCAGGAATCCTGTGTCGGGTTTTGTTTATGTAGCATAACTAACAATCCTTCAAACCCTCACCTCCCAATCTTGTAAATTCCTCCTAAAACTCAAATTCCAAAGAACTTCCTCACCTTGAAACCTTCTAATTTAATGAATTGTCGACTTCTTTTGGCACGAGACTCTACAAATATTAGGAAAGGAAAATTTTAAAGTGTTATCCCCACACCACCTTTGTTCTCAAAAACTTATTCTCTCCCCATCCCCTCCTCTAAAAGACACGTGAACACTAAATTCTTCCCATCTTTTCATAATATTCCTCCACAACCCACATCCAAAAGGTAAATTGACATCTTTAGTTCTCCATCCCCTGCCATAGTCCCATATTTATCTACTATTACCTTTCTCCAAAGGGCATGATCCTCTACCCCAAATCTCCATAACCATTTGCCTAATAATGCTTTGTTAAACACCCTTAGATCTTTTACTCCAAACACCCTCCCCACCGCTTTGGAGTCGTCACGGTCTCCCATCTCACCAAGTGAAACTTTCTTGCCCCATTTGAAGAATCCCAGAAAAAATTTCTTTGAAGCCTTTCAAACTTTTCTAGAACACTCGGTGAAGCTTGAAACAATGACATGAAGTACGTGGGGATGCTTGATAAAGTGCTCTTAATAAGCACTTCTTTATCTCCTTTGGATAGGTATCTTTTCTGCCATCTAGCAGGTCTCTTCTTCACCCTTTGAAGAATTGGACTCCACACTGCTTGGTCCCTATTTGAAGCTCCAAGAGGTAAGCCAAGATATGTAGTCGGAAGAACTCCAACCTTACAACTCAAAACCTGTGCGAGAGTGTCAATATGCTCTACCTCTCCTACCGGAATAATTTCACTCTTTCTGAGATTGATCTTCAGACCCAAAACTACTTGAAACCATGTAAGCACCTGTCCTAAGTAATCTAACTGATATCTATCTGCATCACGAAAAACTTTAGTGTCATCCGCAAACAAGAGGTGCGAAACCGAAATGGTGGCCAGACCTCCAACCGCAGCATTGAAACCCCTCAAGAAACCACCCATCATAGCTCTATGCTCAATGCCTCCATCACTAGAATGAACAGCACCGGTGACAACGGATTTCCTTTTCTCAAACCTCTCGAACTCCCAAAGAAGCCGCATGGATTGCCATTTACCAACACCGAGTACCTAACCATAGAAATGCAGAATTTGATCCATTTTCTCCACCTTTCTGTGAAACCCATCTTCAACATAATAAAATAAAGAAACTTCCAATTCACATGATCATAGGCTTTCTCTAGATCTAACTTGCACAGGACACCAGGAACGCCTTATTTTCTTCTAGAATATACCAATTCATTTGACACCAAAGCTGCATCCAAAATTTGCCTTCCTTTCACAAATGCATTTTGTGATGTAGATACAATTTCATCCAGGACCTTCTTCAGTCCATTCGAGAGCACCTTAGAGATAATCTTATAGATGCTCCCTACAAGACTAATAGGCCTATAATCCTTAATGCTCGTGGCTCCTTCTCACTTTGGTATAATGACAATGAATGAAGCGTTAGAACTCTTTTCAAATTCCCCCTTAGGCTGAAACTCTTGGATAGCCTCTATCACATCGCCTTTAACTGTGTTCCAACATTGTTGGAAACATGCCAAGGTGAAATCATCAGTCCCGGAGCTTTGTCTGCTGCACAACACTCTACTGCCTCCCTCGCCGCCTCCTCTCCGACCACCCTCTCCAACCACTTTCTATTTTCCTCCCCTATTTGGTTAAATCCTAATCCCCCAAAGCTAGGCCTCCACTCTGCTTCTTCCTTGAACAAACGCTCGTAAAAGTCTACAATTGCCCCTCCAACTTCCTCCTCCCCTTCATATACAACCCCATTAACCTGTATTGACTCTAGAAATTCCTCCTTCTATTTGCAACCGCTACCCTAGGGCAGGGAGTTTAAGAAGGAAAAACTGACTTATGAAACTTATGGTTTAAAACAAAATTGTGTGGCTCTAAATCACCTCATTAGTGGGAAGTTTAAATTTAAATTCTTTCTAAATAAAGAAAGATGTCCTTTTTTTTGGGACATACTAAAAAGAAAATAGTTTCACATAGAACGGGACAGAGGGAGTATTAAATTACTTGTTTTTTTGGCTTGTATTTTATAATGGGTAATACAAGTCCTAATTATTTTTCTAGACTACTGACCTAGACAGGATTTGTACTGATAGTTAGTAGGATATGGAACCTATAGAGTATTAAGTGGGAGTCTGCTAGGGGACAGAGCCCTGGAATTTAGTCTTTTGTTGTCTCTTCATTTTCTTGATACAAGGTCGCCTTCATTTTATGCACATCCATCTCAGTTCTAGCGTGGGGAACAAACAACATATATAGAGCTACCCTTGTCGAAAGCACAACTTCTATTTTCATTTGCAAGGGCTTATTTCTGTAGTTCTCTTTGTTGCATCATTTACCTAGATTTTTATTTCATCTTAGCTATGGAGCGCGATTTCCTTCATCAAGTTGCGCGCGCGTAGTTCCAAGTTAATATATTCTTCTTTTTTCAATGTAGTTCAAGGAGGAATGCAATACTGAGAAGAAAATAGCATCTGCGCTGAAGTCATTCTTGGGAACATCCATGTTGGTAGAGAGTGAAGAGAAGCTTCGACGGAAACTCTTTGATCTTCTGCAGGTGTAGTTGTACATTGCATTTGTGTCAAGCAGTCTTTTTTTTTTCTTTCTAATTCTTCTTTTTAAAATTACTGTTTTTCTGCGTTGATGCTTATTCTACTAACACTTGTCTGTTATGTTGATCCCCCCAACTTTATCTCAGAATATCACACTTATTAATGATTCAGAAGATCTGAGAAAATTTTATCCTCGCTTCAATATTGAAGATACGACAAGCTTCAAGGATTTGGATCAGCACAGGTACTGCATGCGTTTTCCTAGCTTACTCTATCTGATCTCAGATGGATAAACTATAGTAACTTTTTCAAAGTAAAACTTCATTGCCTAACTTTCATCCATTTAGATGTCTATACTTTTCTCTCTATATGAGGCTATGGTTTTAGCCTCTTATCTTTTAAGGGAATTATGGTATTCGTCTGGTTTCTTATTATCTGTTTTCTGTTGCAGCCAAAATGTCCTAAAAAGATTATACTATGACTACTACTTCCACCGACAAGAAGGTCTTTGGCGTCAAAATGCTTTGAAGACTTTGCCTGTTCTTTTGAACTCATCAAATATGCTCGCTTGCGGGGAAGACCTAGGCCTAATTCCCTCCTGCGTTCATCCTGTATGCCGCTCAGTACCAACGTTCCTCTAAGAATCATGTCTCTTTGTTACATCACTTCTTGCATCGTAATTTACAATTTGAGTTATGACCACGTTGATGCAGGTGATGCAAGAGTTGGGCTTAGTAGGCCTACGCATTCAACGCATGCCAAGTGAACCTAGTCTAGAATTTGGAATTCCTTCTCACTACAGCTACATGACGGTAAAATTTTCCTAAGATATTTCCTGCTACATCCCAACATATAATTGAAGTTGGTCTTATGCGAAGCAAATGCTATGACATCCTACTGTACAGACATTTTCCTGTGAAATGTAAAACATACTTAACCTAATAGGTAAATTTTTTCAGACCATGATGGAACCATAAAATGGCTGAACAATGTTAGGGGGCTACTCAATAAGCAGTCAAATTGAATGCTGAGCATTTTCTTCATGCCATTATACGTATTACTAAAATTTTGCCAAGTGCCCCTCAATGGACCAGAGTTCTTTCAAGACTTCTACCTTTTAAAACGAAAACATACTATATTGTGTTGATCAATCCCTCATAGGTGGGTTATGGTGTCGTTGGACTCTTTCTATGGTTTTGGAGAATCCTCACCTTTTGAGCGTAGCTTTTGGGGTTGAGTTAGGCCCAAAGTCCATTTTCTCAACATAGTATCAGAGCTAGACAAACCTAATTCATTATTACCGATGTTTGGCCCATATTATATTGTCTACGCTCTAATTGCCAGGCCTGGTGAGTGGGGGATGCTGATCAATCCCACACCGGTGGGTTAGGGTGCCCTTGGACTTTTATATGGACTTGGATAATTCTCATCTCTTGAACTAGCTTTTGGGGTTGAGTTAAGTGCAAGGGCATTTTCTAAACATCTTGGAAGTCATCTCAGTCATTGTAAACTTGAACACTAATATTTGCTTAACATTAAAGAAAACTGAATGAACTCGCTTAAGGATATATTGGATGAAAATTATCAAGACAAGTTTGAATATGCTTCGTTTTTTCTTCAAAAACCTTGTAAATGATTTTTAAGTGTGCTTGTGTCCTATAAGAATTATCTAGGTTTTAATGCTTATTAGTCCTTGTTCATTGAGACTAGCCAAATAAACCTCGTTTCCTTAAAACTTAGGTTTGTGCCCCATCATGTCATGACTGCTCCACTCTACGTGCTTGGTGGGAGGAAGATGAAGAGAGAAGGAACCGCTATTTTCAAACAGTTGTGGGATCGGATGAGTTGCCACCTGAACAGTGTACTCCTGAAATTGTGCACTTTGTCTTGCAGCAGCATGTTGAAGCTCCATCAATGTGGTCAATCTTTCCGCTCCAGGTACTTCATTGATATACAGGTCCTGCCAATCTTTTTGTAGCATGTACTTAATGCTTGGTCAGTAGTTAGAGCAAAATCGAAGACTTCATAGAGGTGACACAACATGGTGATTACTGGGTTCTATGTCCATTAAATAGTGTCTTAATTCGTTCAAAGGGCATTAGCTTGCTAGGCTTCTGAAGGATAATCCCGTTTTATCCCAAATGGCAGAAAAAGTTAAAATTCCCTTTATTGGAAGTTTTTATCTAATTTCAAACAGCCAATTCCAATTTCAAAAGGTTTAATAATTACTTATTCCTTCTCGTGCTCCCAAAAGGAAAAAATTCTGAAGATTTATTCGTTATAACATAGGGACATCGAACGACTTTGCTCTATCAAAGATATGGTGATTTTGTATCTCGGAACTGGAGTTCTCGAACAATTAAGAGAACTGTCGTTTCTGTAGCTCTGTGGAAATTGACTGATTAGCTATTTTATGTCTGTAGTGTCCAAAAATAATTGGACTTTTCTTTTTGGTATACATGGAAATTTATTAGTACTAATGTTTAGTCAGGCCCTATGTTGCTCAGTTCCTTGAAAATTCCTTCCACATATGTGTCGATTGGACACAATTTGGGTGTAAGTGTAGGATCTGCACTAGATTTTTCAACCTAACTTCGGTGGTTTGGCTATTGGTTTATTGTGTATTTGGATTGATTTCACGTTGCCATAGAGAAAGGAACCCACTGCATGGGTTACAAACTGGAACAGTCCACTCCGCACTTCCTCTTGTACCATCTTCTTGGGTTTGTCTTGTATGTGTGTGTGTTTGTGTGTGTATATTGTTAGAAACCTAGGTTGTATATAACTATGTTAACGTAGTAGTCCGTCCCATATTACGAAAGGCTTTGTAGTATAACCTGTATAGTAATTATAAATAGGACTTTTTTGTATACCTCTATTCATCTATCAATAATATCTTCCTGAAATTCTCACATGGTATCAGAGCGGTTGTGAGAAAAATATTGCTGTGCGAAATACCAGCAACTCCCCAGCACCGTGCAAATTTTCCGGTGACCTAGGTGACTGTCCGAGTCAGATTCGTTTTCTGGTAGTGTTGTGCAAAATCCAACACCACTACAAGGTCCCTCTGCAAATTCCGACCTTACCCCAGTCAGACCCGCCGGAATCCGGCAAGCCACGCGCTCACACGCGCCGGAAACAGTGAGGTCTCCGGCGGCGCGTCAGTCCACGCGCAGGCGCGTGAGAGGTGTTCCGGCAGTTTTTTGACCTAACTTCTTTTTTCTTTTGTGTTTGTCTGCAAATTCTGAGCATTCCAGTCTACTTTTCATCATATTTTGACAACTTTCGGCGACTGAGTTACTGTTCTGAGACTGTTTACTGTTCCAATTTTTTTCTGCTATCTTTTGGCACATTTTGGGACTGTTCTAGCAATTACTTAACCATGTCTTTGGGATTTGATGCTTTTGGTTCCAAAAACTCCGGCGTTGGACACTCTAATCTTATGATTACTTCGGAACCCTTGCTTGGAAGTTCGAATTACTTAGCCTGGGCTTCATCGGTTGTGCTATGATGCAAGGGTCAGGTTGTCCAAGATCACTTGACTAAAAAGGTCAGTGAGGTTGATGAGAAAGCTAAGGCAAATTGGGAGAAGACGGATGCTCAGTTGTGTAGTCTTTTGTGGCGATTCATTGATCCTAAATTAATGCCTCTGTTCCGTCCATTCCAGACATGTTATTCAGTTTTGGAAAAGGCTCGCGTCCTATATACTAATGACATATCTCGTTTCTATGATATGATTTCTCGGATGACTAATTTGAAGAAACAAGAACAGGATATGTCAACTTATTTGGGACAGGTACAGGTAGTCATGGAAGAATTTGAGACACTGATGCCAGTCATGGCTAGTGTGGACAAACAACAAGAGCAGCGACAGAAAATGTTTCTAGTTCTTACACTTGCTGGCCTTCCAACTGACCTTGATTCGGTGCGTGATCAGATTTTGGCTAGTCCTGTGGTCCCTACCATAGATGATTTATTCTCTCGATTACTTCGACTTGCTGCGCCACCCAGTCACACTGTGGTTTCATCACCAGCCGACTCCTCTGTTCTAGCTTCACAAACTCGACAGAATCGAACACATCAGACAATAGGCAATCAGACATCTTATAATACGGGGAATCGAAGTCGAGGTGGAGGTTCAAATGGGAATCGAGGTGGACATCGTTCTGCGAGAGTTCGACCTAAGTGTAGTTACTGCTCTAGGCTCGAACACACCTGTGAAGCATGCTACACTGTGCGTGATGATATTTTACGTGAACAGAATGCAAATGTTGCTCAATCTGACACTGCAGGTAACCAGGGTGTTAAGTTATCTGAAGCAAAATATAATGAGTTCCTTCAGTATCAGGCAAATAAGCAGACATCATCTCAAGTAGCTTCTGTTGCTCAGACTGGTAATCAGGTTGCTTGTGTCTCACAGTCTAGTACTCTTGGACCATGGGTCATTGACTCAGGTGCTTCTGATCATAGTTCTGGTAATAAATCTCTTCTCTCTAGCATTGTTTATTTACCGTCTGTTCCTACTATCACCTTAGCGAATGGTTCCCAAGCAAAAGCAATAGGAGTTGGACAAACTAGTCCTTTATCCTCTTTACCTTTGAAATCTGTACTTTATGTCCCTGGTTGTCCCTTTAATCTCAGATCTGTCAGTCGTCTCTCTCGTACCCTTAATTGTTCCATAACATTTTCTAATGATTCTGTTGATATACGAGACCGCAGTACGGGACGGATGATTGGCGCAGGGCATGAATCACATGGTCTTTACTATCTTACCTCTCCTAACTCCTCTACAGCATGTCCAGTCACAGATTCTCCAGAGTTACTTCACAGACGTTTGGGACATCCTAGTTTATTCAAGCTTCAGAAGATGGTGTCTATCTAGTTTGTCCACATTAGATTGTGAGTCGTGTCAACTTGGGAAACATACTTGCTCTACTTTTACGCGTCGTAGTGAGGGTCGTGCAGAGTCTATTTCTTCTTTAGTTCATTCTGATATTTGGGGTCCTAGTAGAGTCAGTTCAACCTTGGGTTTTCGTTACTTTGTTAGTTTCATAGATGATTATTCAAGATGTACTTGGATATTTTTAATGAAAGATCGTTCCGAGTTGTTTTCTATATTCCAAAACTTTTGTGCTGAAATACAAAATCAATTTGGTGTTTCTATTCGCACTTTTCGCAGTGATAATGCCTTAGAATACTTATCTTCTCAGTTTAAGCAGTTTATGCCTTCTCAGGGCATTATTCATCAGACATCTTGTTTATATACTCTTCAGCAAAATGGGGTGACTGAGAGGAAGAATAGGCATCTCATTGAGACTGCTCGCACTCTTCTTATTCAATCTCATGTTCCGCTGCGTTTTTGGCGCGATGCAGTTCTCACATCTTGTTATTTAATTAATCGAATGCCCGCTTCTTCCTTCCGGAATCAGGTTCCCCAATCCATATTGTTTCCTGAGTCACCTTTGTACTCTCTTACCCCACGTATTTTTGGGAGCACATGTTTCGTTCATAACTTTACCCCTGGGAAAGATAAATTAGCTCCCCGTGCTCTCAGGTGTGTATTCCTTGGTTATTCTCGTGTTCAAAAGGGATATCGATGCTACTCACCTTATCTTCGACGTTATCTTATGTCAGCAGATGTTACGTTCTTTGAGAGTCGACCTTACTTTGTGTCTTCTTCTGACCATTCTGATATCCTTGAGGTCTTACCTTTGCCGATTTTTGAGGATTCCGTAGTTGCCCCTCCTACAGTTGCTCCTCCTACCGTTACTCCTCCTATAGTTACTCCTCCTGCTCCTCACATCGTTACTACAGCCCGAGAGCCTCCACTTATCACTTATCATCGTCGTCCACGTCCAGAAGTAGAACCAGGTGATTCACGTCCGGCACCAGATTCTTCACTTACCAGGTGATTCACGTCCGGCACCAGATTCTTCACTTACTGCGGACCTGTCTCCTCTCAGTCTACCGATTGCACTTCGAAAAGGTACGCGATCCACAGCCAATTCTAATCCTCATTATGTTGGCTTGAGCTATCATCGCTTATCATCACATCATCAAGCCTTTGTGTCGTCCTTGTCGTCTATTTCTATACTTAAGTCTACAGGTGAAGCACTTTTTCATCCAGGATGGCGACAGGCTATGATTGATGAGATGTCTACTCTACGTGCTAGTGGTACTTCGGAGCTTGTCCCGCTTCCTCCAGGTAAGTCTACTGTTTGTTGTCGATGGGTTTAAGAAGTCAAAGTTGGTCCGAATGGCCAAATTGATCGACTAAAGGCTCGCTTGGTTGCAAAAGGTTATACTCAGATAATTGGCTTGATTACAGTGACACTTTCTCTCCAGTTGCTAAGATAGCCTCTGTTCGTCTTTTCCTATCCATGGCAGCTGTTCGTCATTGGCCTCCATATCAGCTGGACATTAAGAATGCTTTTCTGCATGGTGATCTTAAGGAAGAGGTTTATATGGAGCAACCACCTGGGTTTGTTGCTCAGGGAGAGTCGAGTGGTATGGTATGTCGATTGCGTCGGTCACTTTATGGTTTGAAATAGTCTCCTCACGCCTGGTTTGGTAAATTTAGCACAGTTGTTCAGAAGTTTGGCATGACCGCAGTAAAGCTGATTACTCTGTCTTCTATCGGCATTATGTTTCAAACTTGTGTATTTATTTGGTGGTCTATGTTGATGATATTGTTATCACTGGGAATGACCATGATGGTATCATTAAATTGAAACATCTTTTTCGGCACTTCCAGACTAAGGATCTAGGCAGATTGAAGTACTTTCTAGGCATCGAGGTTGCTCAATCTAAGTTAGGCATTGTTATCTCCCAGCGGAAGTATGCCCTAGACATTCTTGAAGAGACAGGAATGAAAGGCTGCAGACCAGTTGATACTCCTATCGATCCGAATGTTAAGCTTATGCCAGGACAGGGGTAGCCTCTTAGTGATCCTGCAAGGTACAGACGGCTGGTTGGTAAGTTGAACTGTCTCACTGTGACTCAGTCATCCCCAGGCAAAGGATTGCTCGTCGAGAATAGAGGCCATGAACGAATTGTTGGGTATACAGATGCTGATTGGGCGGGATGTCCATATGATAGGCGTTCTACATCTGGTTATTGTGTTCTAGTAGGGGTAATCTGGTGTCCTAGAAAAGCAAAAAGCAAAATATGGTTGCCCGATCTAGTGCAGAGACAGAATATCGAGCAATGGCTGTAGCTACTTGCGAACTGATTTGGATCAAACAGTTATGGAGGGAATTGAGGTTTGGAGTAATCAGTCTTATAGAACTTGTGTGTGATAATCAAGCGGCTCTTCATATTGCGTCAAATCCGGTGTTTCATGAAAGGACCAAGCACATTGAGATTGATCGTCACTTTGTCAGAGAGAAGATACTATCAGGAGACATTGTTACAAGATTTGTGAAGTCGAGTGATCAGCTTGCAGATGTTTTCACTAAGTCACTTACTGGTCCGTGTATTAGTTATATTTGTAGCAAGCTCGGTTCATATGACTTGTATGCACCGGCTTGAGGGGGAGTGTTAGAAACCTAGGTTGTATATAACTAGGTTAGCGTAGTAGTCCGTCCCATATTGGGAAAGACTTTGTAGTATAACCTGTATAGTAATTATAAATAGGACTTATTTGTATACCTCTATTCATCTATCAATAATATCTTCCTGAAATTCTCACATATATATATACATATATATATATATATATATATGTATGTATGTGTGTGTGTGTGTCACACTCCCTCCGGTCCACTTGACTTTATGTTTCACCTTTAGCATTTGCACACACCTTAAGAATTGTAGTAAATTTAGGTAATTACATTTGATGAATGAGGCATTTGACTACATTGCCCTTTATCTCTCTTCAATCTCTTTAAACTAAAATAGATATTATTGGGATGAGCAAGGGTAAGATTGGAAAAAGATAATACTTTCTTGATTATGTAAAGTGATACTTATTTTAGACTATTTTTAAAAGCTAAATACATGTGTTACAAAGTGGAACAATCCACTCCCCATTTCCTCCTCTACAATCTTCATTGGTTTGTATGTGTATATGTGTTTGTGCGTGTGTGTGTGTATATATATATATATATATATAATATATAATATATATATCCCCATTTCCTCCTCTACAATCTTCATTGGTTTGTATGTGTATATGTGTTTGTTCGTGTGTGTGTGTATATATATATATATATATATATATATATATATATATATATATATATATATATATATATATATATATATAAACATGAAGTACTAGAACACTTCGCTATTATATGGGACAACTTATAAATGAAATATTAAGAATTTACAAAGAATTTAATATTACTAGCTTTAATTTACTAACTTCACTTAATTGTGCAAAGTACGTGCTTATATTATGACATATATGTTGTAATATTCATTTCTTAGTCATATCCCAACACTCGTATCTGTTCTTTGATATGTGCCTCCCAGTCCTATAATTTTTATGATGAAGAATCCGACCTTTAGATCTACACCTACCTGTATCCGAGCAACATGGTTCAGGCCTATAAATCACCTGCATAGCTAAACATGTCATGAGCATCTTTTCTGTTCTACTCTGAAGCCATCCATGGTAAATTATTTAGGTGTGTGTTTGTCACGGAATCATGTACTGTGAAGCAGGCGATCTTGACATTGTGCCTTTAGAGAATGCAATTTCTTTTATTATACCAGGGAGCTGCCTAGTGTAACTAATATTGTGCTCATAGCAGCACTCAGTATTTTCTTCCTCGGCACTGACAAAATTGCAACATAATGAACAGGATTTGCTAGCCCTCAAAGAGGATTACACTATGCGGCCTGCAGTGGAAGAGACAATCAATGATCCAACAAACCCAAAACATTACTGGCGATATCGTATGTGCATTCGTCCTCCTCCTTATCTCTCTTCGCCCATACCCCCCCCCCCCCCTCCCTCTCTTCAAGAAAAAAAAAAAGGATTATAATAAGAGGAAACTTTTTCTGTCTTTTTATATCTGTGATTTGATCAAAGATAAAAATTTTAATCAGGTCATTATATTCAATTAATACATAAAATATTGGTGGTGTATGTAAATCTTCCTGGTAAAAGTCTACCTCATCCTTCACAGTACTAGATCCCTTGTAGGTACAATCAAATAAAAAGTAACCTGTGTATGTTCTTTGAAATTTAAGCGAGAAGAAAAACTTGGTCTTTTGTTAAATCCAACATAACAGTTATAGCAGCTTACTCTTTCAAATTTACTTTGCTTACTGAGCACAATTAGGAAATGTATTGTTTGCTCCTGGTCTCTAAATCTTTGCAAATGTTGTTTCTGCAAAAGAAAAGACCTCATAACTACCAAGTTTCTTATTTTGATTTCCAACTTATTTTCCTTTATAGGGTCAATGTCGACTATCCATACTCTTTCCTTTTTTGAATTTTGCTTAACCATCTGTCCAAAGATATTTCTTGTTATCTGCCTGTGTAATCCACATTGTTGTTTTGAGTCAAACAATTGGAAGAATGTCTATGAACTTATGCTCACCAAGTAATTGCTAGTAGAGTTCTAGGTTGTTAAAATCATACTTTGGATTGCGGATTATAGGATCTTATGATCCTAGTTGATGAAAGATCTTGATTTCTAGTAGGACTGAAAAAGGTATTCTCAAAGTAGGGTCGAAATAAAGTTGCAGAACTAATAAAAATGCATAAGATTTGCATATCACAGGATCTTGGGCTATGTCTTATTTCTTCCAATCTTGAGTTATCTTCCTTTTCAAATATGTACTTAACGCATGTACTTACAGCGCATTTGTGTAAGATTATTAGCTGGTCAAACTTTCTTACAAGTTACAAGCACTTATTGGTTCATCTGGTAAACATCAAAAGTGCTTATATGCCAGTCAACCAAAAGCCAAAGTTGGTCACCCTGACTAATGGCTTTTCAGCATGTAAGAACTTTTGTTGACCAAGCATTTATAGTATTTTATCCTTAATATTTGTTGTTGTCTCCGAAATATCCTTTCCAAAACAAAATGGGTCAGCCCTCGACTATTGTTGACTTAAATACCAAGTTTTTGTTTGAGCAGGGAATGAACCTATAATGTGCACCTAGCCGACACATACAAGTTTCACTCTTACCACTAGACTAGAGCCCAGGGGCCGGGATTCTTTTGAGTATTTCAGAGTAGTTTTACTGCTATAGTGTTATTAGTTGAGAGTTGGATTTCTTCTATTCAATACAAGAGAAGAGACAAGTGAGAGTTACTCATATAGTTAACATCCTCCACCTACAATCAAGAGTTTGTTGGTTCGAGTCACAGTAGGAGCAAAATGAGGGAGGGCCACTATTTTCTCTGACAGAGCGGAGGGGTGCAGTTTGAAAAAAAAAGGAATAAATAGATAATAATACTACAATAGAAGAGGTAGAGTCTGGGGCTTTTTTATTATTAGTACCTTTTGAGTCTTCTATTGTAGGATAGGTGACTCAAGTTTTAAGTATTAGCTATAGGTGTCTTTTTTAAGATTAGTGCTAATAACAAATATATTAAAACCCAAATATTCTCATATTTACACATAGTCCCCTGCCTCCTCACCTCCCCCTTCCCCCATCCCCCTCTTCTTCCTCTACCACCCTCCTCCTCCTTTTTCATCTCCACCTCCTCCATCTCCACTTCTTTGCCTCATCTCCGCCTCCTCATCTACCTCTCTCTATCCTCCACCTTCCCCACCTCCTCCTCACCCATCTCCGCCTCACCTTTTCCCCTCAAACAAGAAACAACAGATATAGTTGTTCAACAACTTTGATGATTGTTGCAACAATTACAGAAGTTGTTCCAACAAATTCGATAAATTGTTGCAACAAATACAGTAAATTGTTGCAACAACTTTTCAAAGTTGTTGTAAAAATAAGAACTTGTGCAACAACTTTGAATTTGTTGCAACAACTTTAGAAATTTGCTGCAACAAATTAGAATTTGTGCAACAATTTTAGAATTTGTTGGATTGATATCAGAATTTCCTCCAATAGTTAAAAATTTATTATTTTTCAAATCTTCTCCATAGATCTTCATGATTAATCTAAAAACATACTTTACATTAAGAAGGAGGAGAAGAAGAAGACGACAATGACTGTAAATTCAAAAGAAGAAAGAGATAGGAGAAGAAGATAATGATAAAGAAGAAGAGGAGGAGGAGGAGAAGGAGAAGGAGAAGGAGTAAGAAAAGAAGAAGAAAATGCGGAAGAGAAAGAAAAAAGGAACAAGGAACAAGAGAAATGAAGAAGAAGAAGATGGAAGATAAGATTTGAAATTTGAAATTTGGGAAGGGAGGGATCTTTAAATTTTAAAATTTTCAGATTTTTCATATTACCCTAAAGTTTTAATAATTTTAATTGAACCCCAAAATTACTTAATTAGTACTAGTTATGTTTGACCCAGTCAAAGGCACTTTTTTTTAAATGAAGACTTGAAGGGTACCTTCTCCCAAATCTTCTCTAGAGTCTGCCAGCCTGAATGATTTTATAAACCGATTGTGTTGTCAAGATTTAGGAGAAATTGATATATAAGCAACTAGAACAAGAACCTAGTTGAGTTCTTACTAGTATTGCTTAAAACACTCGCTGCTTAGAATAGTGTACTTTAAGACGCTAAAAGTGTATCTATGCAGAATTAGCATACTTTTACCATAGGATAGAGGATGTATGAGTTTAACTTCTTTATCTGCTTATAGCAATGGGAATGATTTGGAATGATTTTATGATGAATGTCTTCTGTTGCAATGTCCTTCAGGTATGAATCTTCGTTTTTCTTATGATACTTTGCTCTTGTTGTGGTTATGTTTGTTACATGAAACAAGCTATTGCACCACGTGAATTAATAGGCTGTTCCAATGGTTTAGAATACTTTGCGCTTGTTCTCACTCTTCTTTGCCCTTAGGTGTACATGTAACGATGGAATCCTTGCTTAATGATAAAGACCTCACCAAAAAAATAAAGGATCTAGTCCGTGGTAGCGGAAGATGTTACCCTCAGAAGGATCTGGAATCAGGTCAGGCAAATGGTGTAGGATCAGGAAAGCTGCAACTAGGGAGTGAACAAGACAAGGTCCCTTCAGTAACAGAGACAAGAGGAATTTCCAACTAAGAAGTTGTTGCAGTTGTATGAAAATGCTTTTGACTATTAGGTGTTCATGTCAAAGTTGAAGCAAATAAATCCTACGTAACCTGTGCCCCTAAATCTACCCTACCCAGTACGCTGCTCATTCCGTGTCTTACTTTTTGATTGAACTGGATGAGAAGCTATTATTTCGTCATATAAATAAAGAACGACTATATCGTTTTGTTTAAATCTTTTCCAGTGGCGGCTCAACAATAATTGTGGCGAAAACCCAAAATTTATTTAGAGGCTTTAGCTTAAAGTTATACGTGTTATTATTTGCAGGTTTGCTTCTAGTTTTTTAGTTGTAAAGCAACAGCTATATTTATAGTTGATTTCTTGTACAGTAACTTTTTAGGTTTTGATTAACCATATTCAGTTTTTAGTAACATGTCTAAATTCTAATAAAGAACAAGCACTGAGATATTACTGAAGCAATTACTTAGCTTCAAAGTAATATAAATATCAATCCATGAGAGAGATCCACTACTTCGAATTACTTAGCTTCAATGTTCTCGATATTCAAATTCAAAATTGCTTAAACATATATTGAACGAGAAATACCTAGAAATGAAAAAGCTTTGAAATTTGATGCGTATAAGCCAATGACAGAAAGGAGAAAATATAAACATAAGAGAGGAAATTAGAGGTGAAGATATTAAAATTATTATTGTTTTATTATTTACGTTTCTGTAGTACTTAGAAAAAGAAAGGCCTTTTAAGGCTCCGAAATTTATATTATTTTGGTTTTCTTTCTCTTGTTTTGTTTAGGCATAATACATAAATAAGCTCCTAAATCGGCACCAAATTTCGTTTGACACTTAAATTTAAGCTTGTTCCTATAAGACACGTGAACTCTGTAAAAAAATGTAGCTATTGGGCACAACTCTATCAACCTTCAAAAGCTAAAGCGCGTAGATTAAAGTAAAGCTCATAAGATTAAACATTTTCGGACTCCTCTTAGTCCCATGATATCAACCATGACATTAGATTAGATTACACATTCGGGATCAATTTGACCCAATCCCCAATTCCTCTATGCCCAATTCAAAAAATTCCAACTCTAAAACCTTGAGTCAATATATTAGAAAGGTGTAGTAACGTTACCTAAGCAATTATGATGATTTGGTACCCTTGAAGTACCCTAAACCAACCTTAGGAAGATGAAATTTGATCAAGAATAGTATAAGCTGACCATAGAGGTCCTTTATACCTCGGGACATCGCTTTTGTGCCTGCACAATCACTGTCGTGACACAGTGCATCGCGATCGGGACCCCTACGACACTTTCGTGCTGAAAGATGTAGAAGACACAGCGCTATAGCGCTGCTTTGGGTGTTATTGCGCAGGGCAATGCCCAGGAGGTCCACCAATATCAACTGGAGCTGTATTTTGGATCCGAACGGGGTCCTTCAAAGCTCAAAACCACTCCAAACTTTGCAGGCAAGTTGTAAAACACATATATTACTTACTCGCGGAGTTGAATCTTGAATCGGATCCCCGAACACAAGCCAAGGGTCAAATGGAAATAGGATAAGTTCCAATTCATAGAACATATGCCAAAACTATTAGAACAACCTCGGATTTCAATCCTGAAAGTTTATATAGGTAACAAATGACCATACAAACCTGACAACACTTTCGAAATTCAAAACGGAGCTCATTTACTCAAAACGAGCTCAAAAACCTCAATTCAACTTTACCGATGGATGCAGTCCAACCTGATCAAGCTAAGTTCGTGCCTTCAAGACCATTTACGAGGAGTCAAGCTAAGGAGCTTTATGATGTTTATGTGATAGCGTTGAAGAGCTATGATGGTGCAAGTTTTGAAGAAGCGTGCAACATGCTAGAGGCGACAAGAAGCACTTTGGTTAGTATTGGAGAAGGAGAGACGTTGGTTGATGGTTGCGGCCGAGAGCTTTGGATCTCAACGAGCACCTCAATGAGCTATCTATTTTGGGGCGTTAATTGCTTGCTCTTGGACATAATTTTGGTGCTGTCACGGGCACCTCAACGAGCTCTTAAGTCTTGTTTTAGGTAGATAGTCCATAGGTTGATAATGACACTATATTGGCCCTGCGTGGTCACTTTAAATTTAGCTACTTGAGGCTTTTACATTGACATTTTAGGCACTTTGGGCTGAACCTATAAAAGCCTAAGTGTTATGCATTTTCCAGCATTTGACATTACTTCGAATATGCACACAACTTTGAGCCTTTCCTACCAGAGATTGGAAATCTTGTTTCTTTTGAGAATTAATCGAATTAAACTTGTTTCATCATCATTGATCGATCAATTTACAAAACAGGAGCTGTCTTGAGGATTGTTCGTATAACTTAGGTTCTCTTTGACTTCATCAAGAAGTAAGTAGACTAGTTCCTACTTATTATCTTGATTCGTTCAACTTGGGTCTAGTTTCTATCATGTTTCTTGAATTCGTAGTTTAGATAACATCAATTGGTATCAGAGGAAAGAAAGAGATTGTTTTACAACCCCAATCCTGTTCTTCGTGGCTTAGGAATTAAGGTTTTTAGATTAGTTTCTTTGATTTTTGTTTTTTACAAGAAAATGTGAAAAAGAGGAGAACAACTGTGAGTTGTTGTTGTTTCATTTTTGAAAACCCTAGGTTGAATCTTTGACTGTTTCTTGAAAAAAATTCAGCTTGTTGGTGCGTTCTTGAATCATTCTTAAGAGTTCTTGAAACCCTAGTGATTCTTGAAGATTAGAGGCGTGTGAAGGCTATTCTTGAGCGAGTTCTTGCCTGAGATTTGTTGGTTCTTGGACAAGAACTTGATGTTATTGAATAGTAATAGAAGTAGCTTGGATTGAACTTGAAATTCCATAGCTTTTGCACGTTGAATTGAACTTGTTGTTTGCTGAATTTTGAGTTGGAATAGAGGAGAGAGGCGGCATTGTAGAGGAGAAAAGAATCAAACCCTAAGCGTCCTGCTCAGGGCCCCGATCAACTCATCAATTTAACAGCAGGTCATGAGGCTCTGAGGTTTCTGGATGCATACTCATGATATAACTAGATCCTCATGAATCCGGATGATCAGGAGAAGACTTCCTTTATCACAGGCAAGAGGACTTATTGCTATAGGGTAATACCTTTTTGTTTTAAAATGCAGGAGAAACTTATAAGAGTCTAGTAAACCACATGTTCAAGAAATAGATTGGAAAATCTATGGAGGTGGATATTGACAACATGTTGGTGAAATCAGAGTACGCCATGGATCACATTAGCCAACTGGAGATAATATCCGACATCTTGGGCAAGTTCGATTTGAAGCTCAACCTAAAAAAATATGCCTTTGGCGTATCCTCCGGGATGTTCTTTGGGGTCATTATGCCCAATAGGGGCATAGAAGGAAATCCCGTGAAAATTGCAGCGATCGAGGCCATTCCAGAAATTTTGAAGAACGAAGTAGAGGTAAAAATGCTCAACGACAGGATCGCCGCGCTTAGCATTTTTATCTCGCGATCATCCAAAAGGTGCCATCAGTTCTTCAACATCCTGAAGAAAAACAAAAGCTTTCAGTAGATAGAGCAATGTACCAAGGCGCTTCGAGAACTGAAATAGTATCTGGCCAATCCCCCGTTGCTAACAAAGCCGCGCGAACAAGAGCCGTTATTGTTATACCTCTTAGTGTCCGAAGTCGCCATAAATGTTGTTTTGGTACGTGAAGAAAAAGGAGTGTAGTCACCGATATATTACGTCAGCAAATCGCTCTTGGATGCAGAAACCCGGTACAAGCACCCGGAGAAACTAGCACTCGCTTTAGTGATGGCTGCAAGGAAGTTACAACTATATTTTCAGAGTCACACGATTATTGTGGTTTTTGCTTTCCCTTTGCGGGCCATTTTGCAAAAACCCAAACTCTCGGGCAGGCTAGCCAAATAGGCCGTCGAACTGGGTGAATATGATATCATCTACCAGCCATGTACGACAATTAAGTCCCAGGTGCTCGCAGACTTTGTTGCCGACTTCAGTACCAACTTAATGCCTAAGGCCTAAATGAAGCACACATCGATGCAGGATGTTACTCCAGGAGAATGGGTTATCCACATCGATGGCGCCTCTAATATAAAGGGGGTTGGGCCATGTTTAGTGATAAAATCCCTATCTGAGAACCAATTTCGTAAGGCTATGAGCAGGCCGGCGATGACTAATAATAAAGTAAAATATGAAGCAGTAATTCAAGCTTTGGAATTAGCGTACATATTGGGGGCCAGGGTGATCAGTCTCAACAGCGACTCTCAGCTGGTCGTCAATCAAGTAATTAGAGCCTATGACGCCAAAGACGCCCGCATGAAAGAGTACTTGGTAAGAGTGGAAAAGTGTTAGAAGAATTTTCAAATATGGAAGATAAACTAGATACCAATGGAAGAAAACACAGAGGTTGATGTCCTAGCCAGTCTAGCGGCCACTGGAGACATGAGTGCAGACAGCCCGGGATCTATTATTGAGTTAACCTACACGAACGTCAAGAGCCACGAAGTCAACGTCACAGCATCGATATGGGATTGGCGGCACCCAATTATCGAATACGTGGACAAGGGAATACTCTCAGGTGAAAAAAAGGAGAGCATAAAGCTAAGAGTCCAAGCAGCCAGTTATTGCCTGATCAATGGGGAGGTGTATCACCGGATATTTAGTGGCCCTTTGGCCAAATGTTTGGGACCCTCCCAAGTTGATTATGCGCTGAGGGAGATTCAGGAGGGGCAGTGCGGAAACCACTCTGGTAGGTGATGTCTATCACGCAAACTAATCGGGGCGGGCTACTTATGGCCCCGAATAGAAGATGACGTGAGCAAATTCGTCCAAGGATGTGACAATTGCCAACGAATTTCCTATATACTTTATCAGCCAGTAGAGCTGTTACACCCAGTATAGCCCCTTGGCCTTTCATGAAATGGGGAATGGACAACATAGGGCCCATGCCTAAAGCGCCCAGTGATGTTATGTTTTTGCTTATTATGACAGATTATTTCACTAAATGGTTCGAAGTTTCAGCCTATAGGAATCCCTCAATAGAAAGGCGGAGGAGGCAGAACACGGTCCGAGACTTTACTTGGATTCACTTGGAATGACTCCAATGAGGAACACTCAATGACCGCAAGAACACCATGTTGTCCCCTCTTCCCGGACGATTGCAAGTTGATGCAATCCCCAAAACCACAGAATAAGGTAGAGTTGTGCAGCCACCCTGAACGCTATTGGCATGGAGAATGTTCTTGGTATTAACCACCCAGAGAAAGAGAGGATATCCCAGGGACGACCTCCTCATTAAAATAGAGTTTCTTCTAGTACTATGGCCCTCGGAGACCAAAAGACGAGCAGATGCAGGAGCACCGCTGGGAGGGCATTCTTCTGCTAGAAAACCCCGCATGACAAAAGGAATATCACAGCAACCAGAGCACGTAGCAACCAGTGCGCATGCCACAATGAAGACATTCTAAAAAACATCATTAGAATCCCGATCAAACTTCATGACTCGGAGGACTCCATTCATCCAATCACAGATAGAGAATAAGAAGAAGAAAACCACATATGGTCTCTTCCCAACAATTTTCTCATAAGCCATCCATTTAGAATGAAGAAGTTTTTCTGGGAATATCATACCAAGATCAAAGGCAAATATTTTTTAAGATAGAACAACCATTCTTTCTTAAGGAACTTTGAAAAAGACGAAGTATTTTTCTGATGAACCAATATTACGAAGCCCTCATTTATAGGCTGGAAGAGATAAGAACAGGTCGCAAAGAGATCAAACGTAATTATGGCTTGAGATATGATATGATTCAGCATAGGAAAAAGCATTATTGGAAAGGTGCATGGAATTGACATCAACATATCATATGAAGGCATATGGAGTTCTCGAACAAATTAGCATTAGTCTTGGTCAAAAAGACTGCGAGTTTCAAGGAGTCAGTGAGATATGTCTTTCACACGACTTTCACTTCCTGTCGAGACTAGAGTTATCGTACAAGTCACCAGGCTCAATAGATACACGCCTGCTCTACAAATTACGACCGTTCAGGCGGTACGGGCGTAGAACGCAAGGCATACATCCTGCCGCCTTAGGTTTACAGTCTCCTAGTTAGGGTTTCGTATATACCACCGCCTTGAGTTTATAGTCCCATGAGCCTTACTAGTCTTTGTATTTACCATAATTAGGACTGGGTATCCATTGTTATAAATACCCCTCCTTACATTGTATTGTACATCAAGCGATTCACCACGAAATCCGACTATTCTCAAGGAATAAAACTCTTTACTTCTTGTCTATTATTTTTCTCTCTATTTAATTACTTTTTTGTCGTATTTTACTATATTTCTTGTGACCCGTTCATAAATTTAAGTGTTTAACATAGACGTACAAATTTAGGCATAAACATCAGCGCCGACTAAATTTTTTCTTCTGTAATTTCATTTTTCCTTGTGGCCGTGAAGTAGGCGACTGTATGCTCCTTAGGATAAACGGTACCAGCATACTTAAGGTTTTCTGGTAGACGGAAGTGCTTAGGTACCAAAACTGGCGTAGCGTCCGCCTTTGACACGTATTTGAAAAACTTTTGCTCGTCTACTACGGTCGCAAGAGGTGAGGTGCCTGGGATATTACCTATTCATCCATGGACTACTTACAACTCTTTGAGTATGCCTTCAATGATAGCGGAATCCGTAAATGATGGGTTATTAGCCGCCCTTGAACTTCCTAGGGCAGCCTCCAAATCAATCCTTCATTTTGGCCCAGAGGCTGAGGTATTACCTGCCAGCTCCAATCCGTGTGGGGATTCTGGCCTTGGAATTAATTTGGAAAAGACAGCCTCCAGATGCTTAGCTAGTGCTTCGGCCATTGATGTCGAGTATGTAGCGGGTGCTACTGTTGAGCCTAGAGAAACCTATCGAAAGATTTCTCAAATTTGTTGGCTTCCATGTTATGCCTCATCACAGTCATTCTGATGTCGGGCAATCCATCAGAGACCATCCATATCCACTCGGAGTCAAACCAAGGAGGCCCAAGAGGTGCATTTACACTTGGTGAGGAAAGGACTCGAAGATGGAAGCAATTGGAAGATGTTTCGGATGATTTCAGCACTAGGCTCCACGCCTAAGGAGGAGGAGGGACGCCCAGCACAGTCAGGCGCTCCGCACATGTCCGTCGCCCCGTTTGGATGACACACTGCCTAACCAGGCTGGCGCTCCGCCTAGTGCCTCAGGCGCTCTGCCTGGCACAAGCATAGGCCAGGCGCCCCGCCTAGCCAGAGACCTCCCATCACACTGCCCAACTTCCAGGCGCTCCACCTGACCCTAGGCACCCGGCCTGGAATGATGAATACTTTTCCAGCTTATGTTGTTATTTACTATTTTTCCCTACGTGGCATATTTAGTGAACCTTATGAGTAAGGGTAGTTTGGCCATTATGTATGCTTGGGAAACACTATGAAAACCTAAGCCTAGCTTATTTTCATACTTTGTCTATTTTGGAATTTTGAAGAACATGAGCAATGCTCCTTGTTCAATAAAAGAAACCTATATTTTGGACTTGAATCTTCTAGTGGATCTAGTTGACCCTCAATCCAACCCGATCATTCTATTTGCGAGACCTAGGTGTGTCTCGAGGGTAGTTGCATAGTGTAGGCAACTCTTGACCCGAATCGAGAGTTTCACGAGACTAGTTCCTCACGGATAACACATAGGGAGTTCGACATTAGTCTTACTCCTATCTTTTACATTTTCGCATTTTATCTTGAATCACATTCTCTTCTGTACGTGGATTGGATCCTTAGACGGATCTTTTTGACGGTCGGTAGGATTGCTGGGATCCTTCGATGCGTCCTTAACTGCATGAGTTGTATTTGGTGGGAGATCGTCATTGTCGTTCGACATGGTCTTGTGTTTTCTTCGTAAAAACTAATGATTGTTGGGCACCAAGGTGGGCGCCAAACTGTATATGCCCAGAATTTTACAAAGAGGTTAAACAGATAAATTTAGGCGAGAGGTCAAATGCGAGAAAGTAAATGCGAAGAGAGTAATATGAAAGTAGTATAATAGATGTATTATTCCTTGAGATTACATGGATTTGTAGTGAATCTCTTATGTCGAATAAAATAGAAGAGAGGGGTATATATAGTATTAGGTCTACCCCAATCCTAATTATGGTAAAATACTATGTTTATAGGTCGTGGGCCTGATAACACAACAGGGCAACACTAGGTTAACCCTAACTAGGAGACTATTATTGTTGAGGCAGTTGGGTATGTGCCTTCGACACTGGGTTCCTTCCTAATATTTTTTTCACATGACCTGATCTTTCAGAATACGGTCCTGGGTCCATGCCTGATCTTTTACCATCAAAATATTTAGAAATAAATACATATATTGATCAATAATTAAACTCTTTCTATTTCTTCCAAATTCTGAAAATTCGAGATTGTTGTAGTAAGTCTTTTAGAAACTTATATGAATTTAGGACCACAAGCTTCTATAAATATTTAAAGGCTTAATGTTTATTTTTATTATTTACCTTGGATCATCACTCGGTGAGGTATATTTTGCTTTTGTATAATTATGTAAATTATGTATACATTTTGAAAGTGAATTCTTTTGCATTTGCACCCTTCTTGTATGTATCATTCAATGATTAACTGTGAAAATTTGTCATTTAGATTGATTCTCAGAGTTGAAATTGCCTCGTCATCGAACTCATTTAATGAAATTGACAGGAAACAAGAAATAGTTAAGGAGTTGGATGATTTGAGACACATGGTGAGAGGACTTAATTTCTAAATACAAGGGCTTGTAAAAGGTGATAACACTCATGAGTATCTTATTGCCTTGAAGATCCGTTCTTTTTATCTGAAGTATGAAGCTGAACTTCAAATAGAACTTAAGAGATCGTATGGCATATTTTATCTTAGGTTCATTTGATTTCATAGAAGATTTCAGAGTTTGTTAGTTTCAAATGATAGATTGTGATTTGGGGTAAGGTGTGTCGTTAATAGTTGGATGAGATGTTAAAATAGGATAAATCATGAAGTGTGATTGAAATCCTATACTTATATATGCATGTGATATTCGTGATAAAGTATTCTTGTTTTAGTTGGTTCTTAATTATTTTACCTATTTTTGTTTAGTGATCTTTCACGAGAATAGCAGATCTACATCTAACAACTAACTAATCGATTAATTAATCTATTTTCTTAACTTAATGATTAAATGGTTAACCTCTTTCAACATCTTCGAGAGTTGCATGTGAATACATTTTCTTAGGTTAGAATTTTGGATAGAAACTTAGTGTTAAAATTAGAGGATGTTGAAGTTTAAGTTTTGATGATTGACAAACGGGAAGAAACTGGTGAAGGACCTTGTTCTCAGAAGAAATGTTGGAGGTTCTACCGATGATGAAAACATGCATAGATACATTCTAGTTCGAGATGGAATATGAAAGAACCTGGACGGAGCAGTTTTACAATCATAGTAGTAGAATTAAGAGAACCTCGCACAGGAAGGTTCTGTGAAGCAGCACAAAGTTTAATCCTAATGGGATTAGATGTCTTTTGGACGCGAATAGAAAAGCCTAAAAGGTGGCTAATAAAACCTAATTGTCTTGGGTGCCATCTGGAAATATCTTGGAAGATCTACATAATAATGGGGAATACTTTCAAAGAGTCCAAGAATGGAAAAAGTGTATATGAGGTAAAAGTGTATACGTAAAGTATTTATTTAGTCCTAATTGCATAATAATTCTTTTCTATGTCCTTCAAGAAGTCATATGCACAATATATATACATCATTATGAAGACTTCAAGAAGGTGGCATGAAATATTATCTCTTCAGCCACATAAAGAGAGATAAAGAGCTCAAAAGGTTTAAAATTCTGAAGAGAACGCGTTGAAGGAATTAACTGGACGAGAGGTTCTTCATCAGGCATAATCAATTAACAATCTAGCAAGAACGTGCAGAAAGAACTGACTTGACAAGTGGTTCTTCATCAAGCTGTATTGAGTTTCTGTCTTGGTCTAGTTCATATGTATTAGGGCTTTGAATTGTAATCTGTTACGCTTATTTGAGAAGCATTGTTTAGTTATTGTATTTGGAGAATGTCTTCTATTAGGCTAGAGTTAGCTTAAAGAAGTTACTACGGTCGTAGATCGTAGGCAGTCTTGTACTTAAGAGGATTCATAGGTGTGTTTGCTACAATTGAGTTGATTATATGAAGTCTTAAGTACTAGAGTTTAGTCCCTTGGTTATGGAGTTTGTAATCTAAAACTTTCTCGTTGTGTTAGCGAAAGAGTTTTTAAAATTCCAGAGTGTGGGTCTTGGCTTTTCTCCGTTGAGCAATGAATTGTTCACGTAAAAATCCCTATAGAAGTTTATTTCCGCATTATTATTGTTAGCATATTGTTTTGGAGAAACTCTTCAAGACCAAGGTTCTTGTGGGCACGAGCAAAGTTCTTCGGAACGGGAAAATCAAAAGACACTATTCACCCACCCCCTCCTGTCTAGTGTTTGTTAAAAGTGCACCAAGTGCAACAAGTGGTATTAGAGCAGGTCTTCTCGCTACTAGGCTAACACCTTTAGAAGGATCTAAATTTGAGTGTACTACCCGGTATCAATGAGGGCCAACGCATTACTCGCCCACCACTATTCAATGGTTAATACTATAATTGGTGGAAAGTTCGGATGAAGGACTTCCTACAAGCAAGAAACTATCATTTGTGGCAAATCTCTATTCATGGTCGTTTGGTTCCTACAAAAATTGATAGTTCTAGGAACAAGGCACAAATATCTGAAGAGGAACTAAATGAAGATGATCTCAAAATACTTCAGATGAATGCTGAGGCGATGAAATTACTTCATTGTGGCCTGGGATATGATGTGTACACACGAATCTCAAGATGCTCAACTGCCAAAGAAATTTGGGATTCATTAGTGACTACCTACAGTGATGAACCAGAGAAGGAACATGTGAACAATAGTGCTAGAACCTGTTTCAAGAAGCAGCACAACTTATCTAATAAAAGGAGACCATTAAAGGAAGCTGCAAAGCAAGCCTACATGGAAACTTTTGGAGATATAAATAAGAAAGATTCTTAAAAAGTGAAGGAACTGGTTCTTGAGAAGAAGGAACAACCGAGGAACAGTTCGAAGAGGGGATAGAACATATCTTCCAAAGCTTTCAAAAAGACCATGATGGTAGCACCTCCAGTATATCTTTCCATTGGTGATTCAAAAAATAAGAGTAAAAGTGCCATACTTACGTTGCTCTCATAGCAATGAGTGATGAAAAGATCGAAGAGGACATCCCTAAGGTAAGTGGTAAGTTTATCTGCCCTAAGAAGAAATATCTCATCTTTTTCTAAAAGAAACTTGCTAATCTCTTACTACTCTTAATTGATAAATTTGAATGTTTAAGAGCTGGCATGGAACAAATATTGTCTGATTTTAGCAGCTTGAAATTTGAAAATTTAAGTTTGAAAGAAAGAAATTCTTAACTTGAAGCTGATTTTGAAAAACTCAAGAACCAGGTTCTTGAGAATGAAACCAACATTATAGCACTTAAACAAGAAAATACTCAGTTAAAAGAAATTCATGGTAAATAGGTTCTTAGTGAGGGTCAACTGTCCCTTGAAGTCGATCTGAAAATCACTAAAGAAAGTTTGTATTGTGAAATTGAAAAGAACAAAATGCTTCAAGAGAATCTGGATAAGACCATGTTTGAGCTCACTAAAAACCACTCGAGGGAACAGGTCCTTTGATGCTCTTAACAGGCTTCATGAGAATCATAAGAGAAATAAAAGTGGTTCTAAATATAAGAAACCCTTGTCACAATTAGAGCCAAAGAGCATGTATGTTGGAGTGGTCAAGAATAGAATGTCCACTCGTTGTAGTAAAATTGGGCATTATAGAGATAGTTGCACAGCTCTATTCAAGGCAATTGAAAAGAACAAAAAATTTGTTTTACCTAGTTGGGGTAAAAGATATATGATTCATCCATTCCATCATAAGAGGGGACACAAGCTTGTCTGAATTCCTAAAAGTAACCCTTGAATGAGTTTTGCAGGCTAAGGTGAGAGGAAGCAACCAAAATGGGTATTTAGACTATGGTTGCTCGAAATAAAATCCTCTCACTTGCAGCCTTCATTGGAATGAAAATCACTTCTATTGTAAGGAATGCAAGTCACTCTCCCACTCTATAGACTATTGGTATTTTGTTAGTTTAAAGTATAATTGGTTTAGTATTTCACAACTTATGACACCTAAGCATAAAAAAAAAAACTTTGGTCCATTGGTTGCAAATTGTGAATTACAAATTTCATATGATTTTTTATATACATGGTAGGTCCCTTGTTGGTAAATTTCACTATGACTCAGTTCGGGGTAGGAAGCCAAGCATCACTTACCTAAGAGCCTTCTAGTTTTAAATGTACCATATAATGATAAAGAAGCTCTAAGCAAGTTTGATGCACGAACTGATGAGGGAACTCTTCCTAAGAAATTCACCACATAGAAAAACATACAAAGTGTAAATTAAATTAACTCTATGTATTGAAAGCATGCTTACTATTCGTTTATGAAACTAATAATGTGGCTGAGAAAGGCATGCAGGAAGATGGCCACAAGACAAAGTTATCGAAGAACTAGGTTCTCTAGGGTGGAGACAAATCTGAAACTGAATTAGGATCAAGTCAAATGACTAAATAGTTTCTTCACCTTGACCGACATGAATTCAACAATTTAGGGGGAAATTGGTTCTCAGAATGATGAACTTGATTATGAAGAACCTCTGAGGAAATCTGATGCACGCATTTATGAGGCCATCTTCCTAAGATGTTCTTCACAAAACAAGAGAAGAACCTGCTGGAGATTCAGAGAACCTGGTTGAGCAAGAAGGAGATCAAACTGAAGACAGAGGTCACATTCAGGGGAACAATGAGGCAATCAGACAGGGGAAACAACAGGTCAAGAAGATGAGAACTTAGAAGAACCTGGTCCTTCGCAAGATTTTTATGGAGAAACCTCTCAAAAGATCAAGTCTCAACCTTAGAAGCATCAAAGTTCACATCCATTGGAGAACCTCATATCTGATCAAAACTCTGGAATTATTGCAAGAAGAACTTTGAAGAATTTCTATGCATTCTTTGTGTTTCTATCAACTATGGAAACTATGAATGTACGACAAGCATCTGAGAATCCATATTGGGAGATTTCTATGCAGGAGGAACTACATCAGTTTGAATGAAGTAAAGTCTTGCAGTAGGTCTTTTGACCTAAGGACAAGTCCATCATTGGTACAAAGTGGGTATTTAGAAACAAGCTGAATGAGCTTTGCATAAGTAACAAGGAACAAGGCAAAATTGGTGGTTCAAGGCTCAAGAAGAGAGAATCGTCTACGATTAAACCCTTGCACCTATTGCAAGAAAGGAAGCCATTAGAATGCTGATTTCCTTTGCTATTTATATGGAATTGACCTTGAATGAGATGGATGTGAAGAGTGCATTCCTTAATGGTTATCTAAATGAAGAGATGTATGTAGTTCAACCACCAGAACTTGATAGCACCGAGTTTTCTCATCATGTCTACAAACTTGAAAAGGCATTGTATGGGTTGAAATAGGCTCCTAGGGTTTTTTATGAATGGTTGTCCGGGTTTTTTCTGAAGAATTGTTTCATTGAAGGAAAAATAGACAACACGTTGTTTCTAAGGAAGAAAGCCAAGGACCTGCTTATTCTTCAAGTCTATGTAGATAACATTATTGTTGTGCTACTAATAAATTCTTGTGTAAGGACTTTGCAAGTTTGAGATAAGAGTGCTAAAGTCTTAGACTCACCAATAACATGAGGAGCAAAGCTGATTCTGATGAAACTGGTTCTCGTATTGTAGAGACAAAAATTCGCATTTAATTCGCATCTTGAGTTTCGGGAACCCGATTTGAGATCCGCCTTAGCGAGTATGCTATATATATTTTGAATAACTGGTATACAGAAGTTAGAATTATTTCGAATATCGTAGGGTACCATTTTAATTTTTACCGTAGCAGTGAATTTTAAAGGAAAAAAATGGAAAAAGACAAAATAAATTAAATGGGCGGTGGGCTGGTCAGGGCTACATATATATCCTTTCAACATCGTTTGAAGCTTAAAACGAGAGTGAAGCAGAACTTAAAAAAAGCAAAAAGCAAAAGAGAAAACGCAAAAGAGAAAAATGCCCGAAAATAAGAAAAGAGCGGGAGAAAAAATAGAATTTTTACCCTGAAACATTCAGGTAATGATCTTAATATATTATTTGAGTTTATTACGTGTGTTTGAATATATTTTAACGGAAAAATATGGAATATTAGACATCGTTTTAATAAATTCAATTAATAGTTTAAAGGGTCAATTGGACCCCGATAATGGAATTAATTATATATTCGTACACAGTGAGTTATGGGCAACATATAAATATAATTTAGTTAGGGTTTGGTTATGTTACCTTAAACCTTGTACATAGGCCAGACTTGCGTATTGCGTATGCGAAATAGGGTATCAGGTTCCTAACCGAATTGCCCTAAGATGTGAGGAATGAAGCCTTTAGCCTAATTTGCTATATTTTTCTGCTTAATGAATAAAGTAGGATCATTTGGCAATGAAACTAAAGGACAATGCGGTTGTTGATTAGCAATGCTAACTTTTGGAACTAGGAAAGTGTTTATATCCATTTCTTTGGAAGCACCTGGCCTCGTGGATAATCTACCACGTGTTACTTACGTGTGTAGCTGCTGATAAGCGTACTCATTACGCCTTAGCTTTGGATTTACATTGTATATTATATGTTATGTCTTGTTGTTGGTATTGCATTGAGAATTTGAGCATTGTACTCTATCTGTGAATTGAAATCTACTTCCCGGCTGTCAATGAGAGTCCCGTGCCGGTGAAGGGTTATTATTGCATCACATTGCATTCATATGCATTATATGTCATTCATATGCATTACATTGTATATCCTATTGGGTGCATGAGTATTCCGCCCCAGGAGCAGGAGGATTCCGCTCCATTGCATCATATTGAGGGTAGGAGGATTCCGCTCCATTGCATCATATTGAGGGTAGGAGGATTCCGCTCCATTGCACATATTTAGGGGTAAGAGGATTCCGCCCCAGGAGCAGAAGGATTCCGCTCCATTGCACATATTGAGGGGTAGGAGGATTCCGCCCCAGGAGCAGAAGCATTCCACTCCATTGCATTATATTGAGGGTACGAGGATTCCACTCAAGGAGTAGGAGGATTCCGCTCCATTGCATCATATTAAGGGTAGCAGGATTCCACCCTGGAGTAGGAGAATTCCGCTCCATTCATTTGACATATGTGACCCTTTACATCATATTTCATTTCATCTCATTTCATTTCTTACCATTGTGTAGACTTGTAGTACATAACTACTGTTCTGCTTCTACTTGCATTGCTTATTTGTTGATATGTTTCTGGCTCGCATCCTTGGTTGAGATAATAGTTTCTTACATGTTTCCGGTTATTATCTGGCTTTGTTTTTTTTATAATTTAAATAAGAGGAATTTGGTTTATTTGTTTCTTCTCCCTGACTAGCTATCCTATTCTTTGAGGTGGCTAGTCTGCCCCACTTATTGAGTCCTTTTCACTCACCCTTGTTTGTTGTTTGTTTCTTGTATATCTATTTCGTTTCGGCAGGTTCCCTCCCGGATTGAGTTCGCCACGTTCTGAAGGATCGAAGACGACTTCAGCTGTCAGGGTGAGCCAGCTTTTATTCCGGATGGCCACCAGTTTATTGTTTATTATTTCAGTGTCATTTTGCTCCCTTCAGGAGGTATCTGCCTTCTTTTGTACTCTTAGATGTCTAGTCTGGATAACCCTAAACCTAGTATGCTGGGTAGTCAGCTGTAATTTCTTTTGTACAGCTTAGAGGTATCCATATGTCTGTGTTTTTTTTAAGTCTTGTTCTTATTTATGCATTGAATTATATTTATTTTCCTAATTTAATTGGTAAGTGTTCGTCCGACGGGTCTAGGGGAGGATGTCGGGTACCTGCACGGCCTAGCCGGATTTCGGGTCGTGTTAGTTGGTATCCGAGCCCGGTTTAGAATCTATCCAGACTAAGACAGTGTCTAGTAGAGTCTCGATGATGGTTACGTAGTCGTCCGTACTTATCTACGAGAGGCTAGGATGGCATTTAGGAAGTTTTACATCCTTCTTTTCTGATCGTGCGTCGGTCTAGGATGCAAAAGTATTTTTTGTTAATCCCTTCGAGGTAATTGTGAACCCTCGTGCGACAAATCAGCAAACGGTATAAATTCAAGACGAAGCAGTCTAGCATGGGGCCAGCACTGACGAAGCCCTGAGAGTTTTTTATCGTGCTGACGATCTAGTTACGGAGGCCCCAGTTGTACGAGCTCCCGATGGGCAAGGGAGCAGGGCCTTGTAGTTCCCTTCGCTCTCTACGATGCTTTTACGAGAATATTGGCGACGCAGATACTGCAAGAACCTATTATTCGCTAGGCAGCTTAACAGGTTGCAGCAGATAGAGACGTTCGGTCTAAGGGAGCTCCTGTTCCAGTCCCTGATGCTACCCTAGTAAAGTATGTTCCAGAGGCAATATGTGTTGTGCCTCCAGTTGCTCTGGCTGGCTAGGTAACTAAGGTAACTATTGGGTCCGATTGCTCAAAAAGGTTGCATTATTTTACGCGGTTGAACATCCCGATATTCCTAAGCAATGCATTAGGTAACCCCTGTGTAAGTTTTTTAAAAATAAAGTGATGTCAGCGTATCCTTCAGGCTCTTAATTATATCGAGCGGTATGGTGCTGATTATTCTGCTTTCCAATTCCAGGGTCCAGCCTTGAATTGGTGGGCCGCTCTCTTATTACCTAAATTGGTTCGATTTTTCTTCTAGATTCATGGAAAATTTCCTTTCGAGTGGTGAGCGAGATAAAAAGTGTTGCCAGTTTAAGTGGATTGGACGGGGTAGCCTGTCGGGTAGCCTGTTGGTGTTTCAGAATATGAGATTGAATTCTATAGAATGGCTGAATATGCATTACACTAGTCCATGAGCCTTTAAAATATTCAAAGATTTATTGATGACCTTTCTCCTTCCTTGAGATCGCAGATGGCTCGAAAAATTGAGGTTGGGACTTCATTTGATGTCGTTGTTGATATTTCTCAGAGGTATTAGGCATACCATAAGTTAGAGGGGGAAGAGTTAGAGCAGGAGAGCAAGAGATCCCGTGCCCTTAGTGGGTAACCATGGTACCTCATTTTGAGGTAAGAGTTCTGATTATTTTTCGAGGTCACCTGCCAGGTTATCTCAGCTGGTAGAGCGTAATTCTTAAAGTGCGCTAGTAGTTCATTAAGATAGACCCAGTTTTTCTCTCTATAGCTATCAACAATTTGGCCAGCTTCCATTTTCACAGAAAAGGTGTTATCATTGTCGTGAGCCTGTCATTTTTTGTGGAGTTCTCCCTTACTCCAGCAAGTAGGCAGTCGTCTTTTCTCTCGTCATCAAGCACCTGCACAGTCGCAGGGGATTGCAATTAGATCTTAATCGACTAGAGATATGCCCTCATTCGATAGAGGTCGAGAGCGTGGTGCTAGTGATTCTTCTAGAAGTAATTATCAAGGTAGCGGCTCGGCTCAGCCGCAGAGGCAGTTCTAAGAACTACCAGTCTGGCAGGATGTTGAGGTATCTGATGTAGTAGACCCAAGTATTTCTTCCTCACTTATATGTGTGTAAGCTTTGATTTTTCTGATCGATTTGGAAATGGTTTACTTATCATGTTTCCATGGCTTTCTTAGATGTCGTTTTTATTAAGAATCGGTTGCGGTAGAGGGGTGAGCTTCTTGTATGATTATTCCTGGCATTTCTGAGATCCTCCTAGTTGATCCAGTTTAATGTGAGAAATTTGAGAGTGAGTATCGGTATTGTTTGCTTGGCATCTTGTTGTGCCTCATTATATTATAAAGTCAAGTCAGTCTAACTCTTTCTGGAACTTAGTGTCGGTAGGATGATAGGATTCTTATTCATCACTATCAGAAAGTGTCATTATTTCTTCCGGTGTAAAGTGATTAGTAAGTAATACTCGATCTACGTGTCTCCTCTTAGTTCGAAATGTTAGTAACATCATGTTATTCTATGAGCTTCTCTCAGTTATAAAAGAGTTATACTGATAAATTGTTGGAGTTCTCTTCTTATGAGAAGGTTAAATTGGCATAGATATGGTTCTATAAAGATCATTTAATGTCTATTTCTTCTATTGCGATTCTTGAGCTACTTTGACTCGTAAGTAGTCTAGCTTTGGTAGCCAAGCAAATAAGAAGATGAGCTTCCTGAAGCTCTAATTATTCTATCCTCGGTCCATTTCTATTTCTTCTTCGTCCGGCACTAGTAAGCTTGGGCGGTTGATAGCCGCTTGTGATGTTCCCTGTGTTGAGCCAGACTACGTGTTATTATAGCCGGGTAAGCATATTATTTATTTTCAAGGCCTCTAAGGGTAATAGAAGTACCATCGGTCAGGCGGTGGTGTTTATGGCAAAGGTATGGAGTTGTGAACTTGAGAGTTGTAGCTGTTTGGCAACTCAAAAGGGTAGTTGGTAGCTTAGGTCTGCCTACGTTCAGCTTTTAGCTAAATCTTCTTTAGTCCAGCAGACAGTGCCGGGATAGGTATTCCTATTCAAATAGCTACATGAGTTTGTGCTTTAAGTGACAGAGTCTTCCTCCAAATACTTAATGGTAATACTAAATCTCTAAGGCGTTGATACCCCTTTTGTCACGACCCAACCTAGGGCCACGACAGAAACCTACAATGAGTGTCGATCATTGCTAAACCCACTAATAATCTATTAATGATAGAGATAAGCTGGCAACCTGATCATATATACGTACCTATCTGCTGAAAGTATAATGTCTGGAAAGATGACACGACTTTAACTTGCTGGCAATTAGAACACTGAGCCACAAATTCTGCTATGTCACACTTCATTCCGTCCCACCAATAAATCTTCTTAAGATCATGGTACATCTTAGTCGAACCTGGATGAACAGTGTATTTGGAATAATGTGCCTCTATCATAATCTGTCCACGTAAATCTGCAACATCAGGAACACAAAGTCTATCTTTATACATGAGAACACCGTCAGTAGTAACCCTGTATGGTGACTCCAGTTTTCTTCCGACTATTTGTCTGTATTCAACTAGAATTGGATTCTCATAATGATGCTGTTTTACTTCATAAAAATTTAGAGTTAAAAGTCTACTGCAGCTTGTCGTCCATCCATCATTGGCATATCTCCTTCACACCTCAACTCTTTGAGAAGTTACTTTAGCTTTATAAGTGCACATGTAATCCACTTTGTTGCTGGTATTCTGCCTCAGCTCATGGTCCAAGTACATGCCTATTTTATTTTCACTTTTTCAAGTCATAATATTTTCAATTCAAACACAATACCCTGAAGTAGATGTTCAGTCTGAAGATCATTCTTTGGTCTGCATCATACTATCCAATAGTATTTGCATGATCATTATCCTCATATGATAGATCCTGTTCAATTGAACCTTTGACATACATTAGGATATGAGTAACTACATAGCCACAAGGAGCTTGCGGAACAACACTAACATCAACTGAGTTGTTGCATAGTGCGTTGGTAAAAATAATATAGCTTGGATCAAATTTTCTATAGGGTGCAGTGACAAGGTACTTCAAAAGCTCCCCATATTATATCAAGTGTGAGCTAATTCTTAGTTCTATCGACATGTTCTATATCGAAAGGTATATCAAAGAGGTAATTATCGGCAGAATCATGTTATCCTAACCAATTCAAAGTTCCGTATATCTTTATTTCGAAAATGTAGAATTCTTCTCTCATGATCGAGGAAGGATCAGTTTAGTCAGAACAAACTGTGCAATGGTATTATCTTATTATCCAGATATATTTTATTTCAAAAATAAAATATGCACGTTATAATTCTGATCCTGTAATCAGAAAATAATGCCCGTGGAGTAGTTTATGAAGGTCGTGTAATTTCTCTCGTTATCTGTGTGATTTTTTTTGAGTTAGGCTCGTTCAAGGACGAACGAGAGTTTAAGTGGAAGAGAATGAAACAACCTCAGGTAGTCATTTCGGAAGTTAGGGATCCGATTGGCATGCCGATAATTTTAAAATATTCGTAGGGTCCATTAGGACCTGTCTGTACAATTTGAGCTAAATCAGACCTCGTTTGGTAGGCATCGGAAGAAGGTTTCAGTTTTTATTGTCGATAAATATTAAAAAGAGATTTTCGAGCTCGGTTTTGGCGAATGAACTCCGATTCGAAATCCAAAAGTGTCGTTAGGTTCGTATGATTATTTGTTAATTTTGTGATTTTTCGAAAGTGAATTTCGATGTTGTTCGGCTAGTTTCCGCTAAAATGCCGAAAGTTAAATAATTTGACCTTTTTATATTTAATTTGCATCTTGAGTTTATAGAATCCGATTTGAGATCTTCCTTAGCGAGTATACTATATATATTTTATATTACTGGTATGCAAAAGTTAGAGTTATTTTGAGTACCGTAGGGTACCGTTTTAATTTCTACCGTAGCGGCGAATTACAAAGAGAAAAAAAAGGGAAAAGGACAAAATAAATGGGCGGTGGGCTGGTCAGGGATACATATATATCCCTTCAGCTTCGTTTGAAGCTTAAAACGAGAATGAAGCAGGACTGAAAAAAACAAAAAGCAAAAGAGAAAATGCAGAAGAGAAAAATGCCCGAAAATAAGAAAAGAGCCGGAGAAAAATAGAATTTTTACTCTGAAACATTCAGGTAATGATCTTAATATATTATTTGAGTTTATTACGTGTGTTTCAATTAATAATTTAAAAGGTCAATTGGACCCCAATAATGGAATTGATTATATATTCATACTCAGTGAGTTATGGGTAACATATAAATGTAATTTATTTAGGATTTGGTTATGTGACCTTAAATCCTATACATAGGCCTGGCCTGTGTATTGCGTATGCGAATAGGGTATCAGGTTCCTATCCGGATAGCCCTAAGATGTGAGGAATTAAGCCTTTAGCCTTATTTGATATATTTTTCTGCTTATTGAATAGAGTGGGATCATTTGGCAATGAAACCAAAGGACAAAGCGGTTATTGATTAGCAATACTAACTTTTGGAAGAGGTAAGTGTTTATATCCATTTCTTTGGAGGCACCTGGCCTCGTGGATAATCTACCACGTGTTCCTTACGTGTGTAGCTACCGATAGGCGTACTCATTACGCCTTAGCTTTTGATTTACATTGTATATTATATGTTATGTCCTGTTGTTGGTATTACATTGAGGATTTGAGCATTAGACTCTAGCTGTGAGTTGGCATCTACTTTCCGGCTGTCGATGAGAGTCTCGCACCAGTGAAGGGTTATTATTGCATCACATTGCATTCATATTCATTATATGTCATTCATATGCATTACATTACATATCATATTGGGCGCAGGAGTATTCCGCCCCAGGAGCAGGAGGATTCCGCTCCATTGCATCATATTGAGGGTAGGAGGATTCCGCCCTAGGAGCAGGAGGATTCCGCTCCATTGCACATATTGAGGGATAGGAGGATTCCACCCCAAGATCAGGAGGATTCCACTCCTTTGTATCATATTGAGGATAGGAGGATTCGGCCCTAGGAGCAGAAGGATTCCGCTCTATTGCACATATTGAGGGGTAGGAGGATTCCGCCCCAAGAGCAGGAGGATTCCGCTCCATTGCGCATATTGAGGGGTAGGAGGATTCCGCTCCATTGCATCATATTGGCGGTAGAAGGATTCCGCCCTAGGAGCAGGAGGATTCCGCTCCATTGCATCATATTAAGGGTAGGAGGATTCAGCCGTGGAGTAGGAGGATTCTGCTACATTCATTTGACATATGTGACCCTTTGCATCATATTTCATTTCATATCATTTCATTTCTTACCATTGTGTAGACTTGTAGTACATAACTACTGTTCTGTTTCTACGTGCATTGCTTATTTGTTGATATATTTCTGGCTTGCATCCCTGATTAAGATAATAGTTTCTTACATGTTTTCGGTTATTATCTCGCTTTGTTTTTTTTATAATTTAAATAAGAGGAATTTGGTTTATCTGTTTCTTCTCCCTGACTAGCTATCCTATTCTTTGAGGTGGCTAGTCTGCCCCACTTATTGAGTCCTTTTGACTCACCCTTGTTTATTTTTTGTTTCTTGTCTATCTATTTCGTTTCGGCAGGTTCCCTCCAGTATTGGGTTCGCCACGTTGTGAAGGAGCGAAGACCACTTCAGCTGTCAGGGTGAGCCAGCTTTTATTCCAGATGGCCACCAGTTTATTTTTTATTATTTTAGTGGCATTGGGCTCCCTTCAGGAGGTATCTGTATGCTTTTGTACTCTTAGATGTCTAGTCTGGATAGCCCTAAACCTAATATGTTGGGTGGTCAGTTGTAATTTGTTTTGTACAGCTTAGAGGTATCAGTATGTCTGTATTTTTTTTATGTCTTGTTCTTATTTATGAATTGAATTATATATATTTTTCTAATTTAATTGCTAAAGGTTCGCCCGACGGGTCTAGGGGAGGATATCGGGTGCCCGCACGGCCTAGCCGGATTCCGGGTCGTGTCAATAACATTATGTGTTTCTCTCCACATCTGAAGCCGAGTATGTAGCACCTGCTTTTTAATTGTTCATATCTCTTGTAAATAACGAAGCAGCTGAAGGATCTTGCCAAGAAGCTGGTCCATCGTAGAAGGACCCCGCTTATTGAAATTAGATATCACTTCTTGAGAGATAATATTGATAAAAACGCCTAATTACAATGAATTCTTGCAAGTTTGATGACCAGATAGCAGATATATTCACCAAGGCATGGAACAGAGTACAAGCTGAAAAGAACATGTTGGAACTGGGATGACCAAAATACAATGAACGACCCAGAGCATGGTTACCTCGATGATTGGCTAGTTAAGTATCTTTTATGTTTCCTGTTTAAGAATACATCACAATGTCGTTTCTAGTTTTATACTGTAACAAGTATGCATTTTATCTATGCTAGAAACTTCTTACTGATTTCTAATAATGCTATTTTTTGTTCAGATATGAAAAGAAAAGAGAAACCTAAGGTGATGAATCAGTTGTATATGTGTTTAGGTACGCATCTGAACCATTGAGATTGTTTCCATACGTTTTGTCTTAACTGGTTCATCTATTCTTTTTGTAACCACCTTTAATTGGCGCCACTTTCTAAGCCATATTTGAAATTCAAAACCTATTTGATGACTTGGCGTCAGTTTCCAAGAACCTTTAATGATGAATCACTTCAATTCCTTTATCTTTTTCATCTTCGAAAAGAATTATATCAAACACTCAAAATCCTTATAAAATCCATATTCACCCGAACCCAAAATTGTTAAACCTAAAGGGAACAAAGCAAGTTGCGATGAACCATTCTATGAGTTTGGCTTGAAGTTTTCTAGATTGGGGTAAATAGAAAGAACCTGCTGAGGAAGTTGAAGAAACTGTTCAAGAACTTGGTTCTGCCTCAATTACTTTGACTACTGATGATGCAGAAATTGAAAGTTCTTGGGTCTGACAATGTTCCTTCAGAGGTAAAACCTGAATCCACTAGAACAATTTCCACTATGCATGATTCAATTTTGAGCCCTAAGAAAGTTGCTACTAAGGTATTACTAACAGGGTTAGATGAACTTATAAAGTATGTAGATGATGATAGTTCTGGTGGTATTGAAGAAAGAGATATGTCATTGATGTATAAACTGGTGTTGCTAGTGTAGAGCCTATTCAAGTTGCTACAGAATCAATTAAAGTTGCTAAGTTTTTGGGTTCTAAAAAAGATACAGTCAACAAACCTAGTTTGGAGGATGTTCCTTTAGAGATTGTGAAGGAGAGTGTGGGTTTGGTGGTCCAGTCAAGTTAGGACAAGGACCTGCTAAAGTTGAACGGATCTGAGCAAGGACATGGTCCTTCCTCAGTTCCTGCAACAACTGATGATGCAGGACTTGACTAGACTGAGTTTTATTAGAACAACCAGGAGGAAGAAGTGGAGGAAAGAGTGGAGACACAAAATGTATAAGTGCTTGAGAAAAGAGAAACTAAAAGGAAGTTTGGTGCTGAGGGTGAGAAAGAGGAAGATGACGATGAGGTTATGTTTGTCAGTGAGACAAAAACAATAGAGAAAGAACCAACAAAATGGTAGATGATGAAACTTAGGGGGAACTTTCTCAGGAACAAGGTTCTCACAGTAAGGGAATGACAGAACTGGTCCAAGAAAATTCTGCAGTCACTTTGGCTTAAATCGAGGTAATTACTGTTTTGCACAAGAAATATGATTTCATGACTGGTACTATAGTTCCTTGTTATATTTATGGATTGGTTCGAGAAAGTGTGGTTGTGTTTGAATATGAACCATCTGAGGTCTCAATCGATGAACGTAGTTTAGAGGATGCTCCCTTGATGGTATATGAAAAGGAAATAGATAATGGAAAAGATACTGTTGAATCAGATGGTGTTGCTGAGATTGAAAAGGACACGGTGGAAGAACCTAGTTCACCCACTGGTTCCTCAACTATTGATGAAGCAGACTAGTGTTTTCTAATGATGAATGTTAGGAAAATAGTTTGTCTTTTGGGATATGGATGGCCTTTTATTTGTAGATGATCCTAGTGTGTTTAAAAGATCCAACATTGATGAATTGAAAATAAAAATTAGCCAATTCCTAGAGATTTGTATTGTGGTATTGATTAGGATGAGGAAATTGTTCTCTTGAGTGAATGAAGCTGAAGCAATGGAAACCCATGTAGTAGAACTTGAAAAGGAGGAAGGAACACACAAAGAACCTGGTAAAGTAACAAGTAATGCAGAGGCCAATGAACTATCTTCTCAACTTCATGAGGAACATGATGATGACGTACCCCTGATCCAATTAAAGAGAAGGAATACTGAGTGTGTCCTTCAAGAGCTGAAAAAGAAAAGTAAAATAATACAGAAAACTGAAGAAGAGGTGATGCCTGAAGAATTTCCTGTTGAACCTGGTTCTAGAGCAGAGAAAAAGTTGGCTGGCAAGAAAATGAATGAAGTGGACTGAGTTGTTGGTTCAAGGAACATCTTATTGGGAAAGGTAGAATTCTCGCTAATATCGAAGAAATGAGGATGGTACAGCTGGTTGCAATGTTGAATGCTCAAAGTTGGAGGAACCTGGTTCATGTAGAGTCAAGAAAGTTGTACACTCTTGAGGATTTGAGAGTTATACACAAATATTTATGGGAAACCAAGGCTTACCAGAGCCACCTAGATAGGATAAAGGTTATGGCATCCTTCTATCCATTCTTGTTCGAGTTTGTGCTAAAGAACTTGATCCAGTGTCGTAGTCAAGTAAACTTTATAAATTTAACTTAAATGGACCTATTAGATATGGAGGTTCATATCAATCTGGCCAGCAGTAATGATACAAAAAATGGAGAGCATAGCTAATGTGGAACTAGGAGAGCATGCATTAGCTTATGGGTTTCTTCTTACATAGATCATGGAACTCTTTGGTATGTCTTTAGACAAATACACATATCTGATCATCCTGATGGCTTTGAAAGGAACATCCCAAAGTGATGTGATTCCCATTTGGAGGAAGAATATGCAGAGGAACCTATAGAGCATGATAGCGATGAAGGTCCTTGTATGGGTGATCGAAATCAGGAGGTAGAAGCTTATGGAAGGAGAACTGGTGCTAGAAATGCAAAAAACTCAAGGAACATTTCGGCGATTCTTGCTCTTATAAAATCTTTATCCCATCAACTTTCCAGACAAGAACCAGTTCTTACCCTATAACCCATATTCCCTCAATTTCTCTATCATGTTTTGTTTAAGATAATCTTTATGGTCTTAATCTTAATATTTTGGATGCTTATTTGGATATTTGCTTGATTTATCACTGATCAACTCTCATATCTTATGGTTTTAACTAATCATCTTCGATTGATGTTTGAAAGGTTCTGCATATGATTGATTTGTTGCAGTCTAGGCTATAGACTTGACATTACTTGATTACTTCTTTGGCAGGAGTACGGTGATCTTTTTTATGATGCTAAATGGGGGAAAAAGAAATGGCAGAGGTGTTTGTGACCTAGTTTCGTTTTGTTATTAATTCTTATACCTGTTTCTGTGCGTGTTTGTTTGAAAATGGATTTATGCTCATCAAGGCAACATTTGTTTGTCATCATCAAAAAGGGGGAATTTGTTAAAGTTTAAGTTTTGATGATTGACAAACGGGAAGAAACTGGTGAAGGGCCTTGTTCTTAGAAGACGTTGGAGGTTTTACCGATGATGAAAAGATGCATAGATACAATCCCAGTTCTAGATTGAATAGGAAAGAACCTGGACGAAGCAGTTTTACAATCCAAATTGGATTAGGAATCACGTAGGAAGGTTCTACCAAGCAGTATCGGAAAGGAAGCAGAATCCTAGTAGAACTAGGACAACCTCGCGCAGGAAGGTTCTGTGAAGTAGTGTAGAGCTTAATCCTAATAGGATTAGGAGTTTCTTGGGCTCGAATATAAAAGCCTAAAAAGGCAGCTAATAAACCCTAATTGTCTTGGGTGGCAGCTGAAAGTATCTTAGAAGATCTACATAATAATGGGGAATATTTTCAAAGAGTCCAAGAATGGAAAAAGTGTGTAGGAGGTAAAAGTATATAAGGAAAGTATTTATTGAGTCCTAATTGGAGAATAATTATTTTTCTTGTCTATGAAGAAGTCATATGCACACTATATATACATCATTATGAAGAGTTTAAGAAGGTGGCACGAAATATTATCTCTTCAGCCACAGAGAGAGAGAGAGATTGAGAGCTCAAAAGGTTGATGATTCTGAATAGAACGCGCAGAAGGAATTAATTGGATGAGAGGTTATTCATCAGACATAATCAATTAACAGTCCAGCAAGAACATGTAGAAGGCACTAACTGGACAAGTGGTTCTTCATCAAACTGTATTGAGTTTTCGTCTTGGTCTAGTTCATATGTATTAGGGCTTTGAATTGTAACTTATTACGCTTATTTGAGAAGCATTGTTTAGGTATCGTATTTGGAGAAAATCTTCTATTAGGCTAGAGTTAGCTTAAAGGAGTTGCTACGGTCGTGGATCGTAGGTAGTCTTGTACTTAGGAGGATTCCTAGGTGTGTGTGCTACAATTGAGTTGCTTGTAGGCAGACTTGGGTACGAGAGTTTAGTCCGTTAGTTATAGAGTTTGTAACCTAAAACTTGCTCGTTGTGTTAGTGAAAGAGTTTTAAAAATCCCAGAATATGGGTTGTGGTTTTTCTCCCTTTAGCAAGGAGTTTTCTGCGTAAAAACCCCTGTGCAAGTTTATTTTCGCATTATTGTTGTTAGCACAGTGTTTTGGAGAAGTTCTTTAAGAACCAGGTTCTTGTGGGCACGAGCAAGGTTCTTCGGAAGGCAAAAATCGGAAGACACTATTCACTCCCCCACTCTAGTATCGGTTAAAGGTGCACCAAGTGCAAAAGAGGAGTTGCAAAATATAGAATTTGAACTAAAGGCTATACAGTATATGTTTCAGAAATCACGAAGTACTGGAGTAATATTCAAACAGGATTCAACCCGTGACAATTATAGGTACAGCTTACGTTATAACCTTTGTGATGGTGGGCATATTTTCTTATGTTTTGAGGTCAAATTCCTATGGATTCTAATATATTTGAAGTCGTTTTAGTGATTAATTATGCCCAACACCATATGATTATTTGATATATCACTACTTGATTTTGTTTGGATTAAATAGACGATTTGTAGCAATTTTTAGAATGAAAGGGAGTTTGTGGTGCAAAAGTTGAAGGAAGCTAAGTTGAGGCTAAGCATCCAAGGTGGCATCCAAGCAAGAATGACGTGCAAAGTGCCTCCGCCTGGACAGTTCTTCTTCTTGATTTAAATACAGCCAAAGCCAACTGGAACTAGAAATTCAACCTTACAAGCTAAAGCAGAAAATACAAGTCCACAAGAACTGGGAAAAGAAGATCCTACAATAAGATGAAGCTGGAACTACAATTTATATTAGAATTTTCTAATTCCAAGTAAAGTAGGAAATTGTAATGTCTATATAAGCTCCTAGTTTATCAGATTTTTTGATTATCAATTCATACAATTCATGGCTAGGAGCTAGGAGCAGTTTCAAAAGGATTCTACACAAGGTTCTTTCTCTTCTTCTTTCGTACAACTTACGTTATTTAAAATTAATTGTTGGATTTCTACCATGACTATGTGTAGCTAAATTCATTGTTCTGGGGTAATGGGTTTGCCATGAATGTTGATATTTGAAATTTAGTTTGATTTAATTAATTTATCATTTAGGGTTATTTATTCATATCCTATGCTCAATTATTTGATTGTTTGGCCAGCAGTTAAATACTATCTACGAATCTTGAATTGAACTTGGTAAACAGAATTCTAGATTGCAATAGGGATTGAATAGGGCAAGTTCTTGAACCTGGGCATCAGGGAACGGATATGCAACTAGGATAGGAATATACCTTTTTGCCTTGCTTAATCACTTTACAGGAGTTCTTAATGCATTTTTGTTAATTCTAATTCCATAGGAATAAAGGCGTTAGTTAACTTAAATAGATGAGTAGGAAATCGGAAGATTCCTATAAGTAAAATTAACCCTGCCGATTAATAACCCAGATGAATTAATTATTCAAATTAACTGAAGAATTCAGCAGGATTGGCAGATATCCCAGAAATCTGGAATAGTTCCTCCCCTTGATAACCAAAACCTTATTTGTTTGTGTTGATCAAATTACTTGCTTTAGTTATAATTTTAGTTTAAAGTTTTAATTTTTAGTTACATCTTTTATCCATGAAACCAACTCTGCTTGTTTAGATAATTCGAAAGCGTTTAATTCAGTTAATAGTTAACAATCTCTGTGGGACGATACTTGATCTTATCACTTTATTACTTAGCGACCACGTATACTTGCGTAGTGCGTTTGGGAGCAACAAGTTTTTGGCACTGTTGCCGGGAACTGAATAATTGACTATTTTCTTTTTGAACGATTAATTCTTGTCTATTCAGGTTTAATTATTTTGTTTTGAGTTTTTGTGATATTTCAAGTAATAGTTCTTGCATGCGAAAGGATAAGAAGGAGGACAACTTCGAACCTTTTGATTGAATAGGACTCAATAATTGACTATTTTCTTGTTGAACGATTAATTATTGTCCATTCAGGTTTAATTATTTTGTTTTGAGTTTTTGTGATATTTCAGATAATAGTTCATGCATGCGAAAGGATAAGAAGGACGAAAACTTCGAACCTTTTGAATTGAACTTGGGAAACAGAATTCTAGATTGCAATAGGATTGAATAGGGCAAGTTCTTGAACCTGGGTATCGGGGAAACGGATTCGCAACTAGGATAGGAATATACCTTTTTGCCTTGCTTAATCACTTTACAGGAGTTCTTAATGCATTTTTGTTAATTCTAAATCCATAGGAATAAAGGCGTTAGATTAACTTAAATAGATGAGTAGGAAATCGGAAGATTCCTATAAGTAAAATTAACCCTGTCGATTAGTAACCCAGATGAATTAATTATTCAAATTAACTGAAGAATTCAGCAGGATTGGCAGATATCCCATAACTCCGGAATAGTTCCTCCCCTTGATAACAAAAACCTTATTTGTTTGTGCTGATCAAATTACTTACTTTAGTTATAATTTTAGTTTAAAGTTTTAATTTTTAGTTACATCTTTTATCCACGAAACCAACTCTGCTTGTTTAGATAATTCGAAAGCATTTAATTCAGTTAATAGTTAACAATCTCTGTGGGACGATACTTGATCTTATCACTTTATTACTTTGCGACCACGTATACTTGCGAAGTGCATTTGGGAGCAACAAGTTTTTGGCGCCGTTGCCGGGGACTGAATAATTGACTATTTTCTTTTTGAACGATTAATTATTGTCTATTCAGGTTTAATTATTTTGTTTTGAGTTTTTGTGATATTTCAGGTAATAGTTCTTGCATGCGAAAGGATAAGAAGGACGACAACTTCGAACCTTTTGATCCCGAACCTGAAAGGACTTTACATCAGTTGAGGAGAGAAGCAAGAGATCATAGAACACTTGAATTAGTACTTGCTCCTCTACCTGTAGGAATGGCAGACAATCAAGCTTTAGCAGTGCGAGATGTAGCTCTCCCTAGTTTGGATGGGGTGGCTCCGAGTATTGTTAAACATGCGATTACTGGATATTTTGAGATTAAACCTGGCATGATACAGCTATTACATGCGACGAGGCAGTATGCTGGATTACTACACGAGGATCCACAACAACATATCATGAATTTCTTGGAGATGAGCGACACCTACACTCCATCAGGCGTCTCAAGTGATTATGTTCGACTGACACTCTTCCCGTTTTCATTGGTTGGGACAGCAAAGAAGTGGTTAAAGGCTGAAAAGCCTGGGTCTATCACAATTTGGGATGCTTTGGCTAAGAAATTTTTAGCTAAATTCTATCCCTCTGCTAAAACTGCTAAGATACGGAGCGAGATCATGTCATTCAGACAGCGAGAAGGGAAATCTTTATATTCAGCTTGGTAGATATTCAAAGAGCTCTTGGGAGATTGCCTACACCACAACCAATCTAATGAGGTGTTGGCTCATACTTTCGTCGAAGGACTGAATGCTCATACAAAGATCGTGGTAGATGCTACTGCGGGTGGCCAAGTCTTGGCCTTGAACTTTAATGAGATTTACGAACTATTAGATAAATTTTCTCAAAGTAATCCTGACTGGCAGGGTGATGGTAGAGTTCCAAGTTAAAAGACCGCTGGAGTACTTCAATTGGATGCCTTGTCAGTGCTAACTGCAAAGATGGATGCTTTAGCAAACCAGATCAGTAAGATATCAATACCACCAACTGAGCAACAAGTTCAACCAGTTCAGCAAGTGCAACAATTCCAAAGCTTTTGTGAAGTTTGTGGAGAAGATCATGCTGCTGATGTTTGCCCTGCCAACCCGGAGTCAGTTTGTTATGTGGGAAAACAAAATAGATATCAGACACAAAATCAGACTCAATTTGGTAATGCATACAATCCCATTTGGTGTAACCATCCAAATTTCTCTTGGGGTGGTAACCAAGCCAATCAAGGTAACATAAGAGCTCAGAATAGCTATCAAAATTCGCAACATCAGGCTCAGCCATAGCAGACATCCAGTTCAGTCGAAGAGTTGATGAAGCAGATGTTAGCCAGCCAGCAGAAAATTTTAGCCGACAATACAGCCAATGTACAAGCCATAAAGGATTTTGCTAATGCTCAAAAGGACTTAGAACGCCAAATGGCTCAGCTAGCTGGAGCACAAAATACTAGACCACATGGTGCCTTGCCTAGCGACACTGAGAAAAATCCAAAAAGAATATGTTCAAGCTGTTACTTTGTGGAATGGGCGAGCTTTAGAAGAAGTGTCTCCAAAACCAAAGAAGTCTGTTGGTGAACTAGTGCCAAACAATGAAAAAGAAACTGAAAAAATAAGCTGAAAAAGTGGTGGAGAAGCAGCCCGAAGTCGATGTTGTTAGACCACCACCGCCTTTCCCTCAAAGGCTTCAAAAGCAGAATATTGACGCAGCTTGTAAGAAATTTTTGGAGATCTTGAGTCAAGTACAAGACAATATTCCTTTGGTGGAACTTTTACGAGATATTCCAAAATATGATAAGTACATCAAAGATATTGTGGCTAATAAAAGGAGATTGACAGAGTTCGAGAAAGTTGCACTTACTGAGGAGTGCAGTTCTAGAGTATGAAGTAAGCTTACTCAAAAATTAAAAGATCCTGGGAGTTTCACTATTCCTATAAAAATTGGAAAACATGATGTTGGACGAGCTTTATGTGACTTAGGTGCTAGCGTGAATTTAATGCCATCATTGGTATTTTGGAAGCTAGGCCTAGGTGAACCAAGACTAACCACAGTGAATCTCCAGTTAGCTGATAGATCATTGACATGTCCCGAGGGAGTTATTGAAGATGTTCTTGTACAAGTAGGCCAATTCATTCTTCCTGTTGATTTTATAATTTTGGACTATGAGGCTGACAAAGAGGTTCCTATCATATTGGGAAGAGGATTCTTGGCCACTGCGGATGCTGTGATTCGAGTTAGAGTGGGAAAGATGAAACGACCTCGGTCAGTCGTTTCGGAAGTTAGGACTCCGATTGACGTGTCGATAATTTTAAAATATTCGTAATGTCCATTAGGACCTGTCTGTAAAATTTGAGCTAAAGTAGACCTCGTTTGGTAGGCATCGGAAGAAGGTTTCAGTTTTTATTGGCGATAAATATTAAGAAGAGATTTTCGAGCTCGATTTTTTCGAATGAGCTCTGATTCGAAATCCGAAAGCGCCGTTGGGTTCGTATGATTATTTATGACCTTTGTGAACTTTCGAAAGTGAATTTCGATAGTGTTCGGCTAGTTTCCGTTAAAATGCCGAAAGTTAAATAATTTGACTTTTTTTCCATTTAAATTCGCATCTTGAGTTTCGGGAGTCCAATTTAAGATCCGCCTTCGCGAGTATGTTACATATATTTTGTATAACTTGTATGCAAAAGTTGGAATTATTTCGAATATCATAGGATACCATTTTAATTTTCATCGCGAAAAGACAAAAAAATTTAAAAGGTAAGAGGCGGTGGACTTTTAGTCAAAATTCCACCCAACATAAACAGAGTACAAAAACGGGAAAAGGAAAACGCAGAAGGAGAAATGAAAACGCAGAAATGAAAAAATGCCAGAAAATGAGAAAAGGGATCGGAGAAAAGTAGAATTTTCACCCTGAAACATTCAGGTAATGATCCTAATATATTATTTGAGTTTATTACGTGTGTTTGAATATATTTTGACGGTAAAACCTTTGATATTATACATCGTTTTAATAAGTTCAATTAATAGTTTAAAGGGTCAAATGGACCCCGATAATGGAATTGATTATATATTCGTACTCAGTGAGTTACGGGAAACATATAGATGTAATTTATTTGGGGTTTGGTTATGTGGATTTGAACCCTGTATATAGGCCTGGCCTGCGTATTGCGTATGCGAATAAGGTATCAGGTTCCTACCTGGATTGCCCTAGGATGTGAGGAATTAAGCCTTTAGCCTAATGTGATATATTTTTCTGCTTATTGATCACAGTGGGATCGTTTGGCAATGAATTCAAAAAATAACGCGGTTGTTGGTCGCAATGCTAACTTTTGCGAGAGGTAAGTGTTTATATCCATTTCTTTGGAGGCACCTGGCCTCATGGATTTTCTACCACGTTTTCCTTACATGTGTAGCTGCCGATAGGCGTACTCATTACGCCTTAGCTTTGGATTTATATTGTATATTATATGTTATGTCCTATTGTTGGTATTGCATTGAGAATCTGAGCATTGTACCCTGGCTGTAAGTTGGCATCTACTTCCCGGCTGCCGATGAGAGTCTCGCACCGGTGAAGGGTCATTAATGCATCACATTGCATTCATACGCATTATATGTCATTCATATGCATTACATTGCATATCATATTGGGTGCAGGAGTATTCCGCCCCAGGAGCAGGAGTATTCCGCTCCATTGTATCATATTGAGGGTAGGAGGATTCCGCCCTATGAGCTGGAGTATTCCGCTCTTATGTCAGATATTGAGTGCAGGAGTATTCCGCCTCAGCTTTACATTATATCGGGTGCAGGAGTATTCCGCCCCAGGAGAGTGCAGGAGTATTCCGCCTCTGGTTTATATTATATCGGGTGCAGGAGTATTCCGCCCCAGGAGCAGGAGTATTCCGCTCCAGTTGGTTATCAGATTGGATTCCCCTCGAATGCAGGAGTATTCCGCTTCGGGATGGGAATACGGGCACATGTGACCCTTTGCATCACATTTCATTTCATCTCAATTCATACCATTGTGTAGACTTGTGGTACATAACTACTATTCGGCTTATACATGCATTGCTTATTTGCCTATATATTTCTGGATCATATTCTGGGTTGCGAGGATCGGATTGCACGCCGCAACGGTATAAATATATGGATCGGGTTGCACGCCTGGTGCAAGCAAACCCGAGGGAAATGCTAAACACGAAACGCGGAAGAAAATAACAAGAAAAGTAAAGATAGAAGCAAGACAAATCTTGCTTCGATTCGAAAGAACAGTGAGGAACCTGTCTCAAAGCTCGATCGAAGGGAAATCAAGACGCACCTATACTATGCAACAATCCTCAAGAAAGACCCGCTTCTTGCAAATTGAATGATCAAGAAGAAATTGTTCAAACGAATAACACCGATTGACACAAGTTCTTTAAAAGCCCACGTCGGGGTTCGGCTCCATCGGAGACTCACAATAGCACTTGCTATGTTCTTCATAAACTCAAAACTGTATATCCTTACAATGTAATGAAATGGACTATTTATAGGCTATACTAAGGATAAAGTAGTAAATAGTCACAAGTGACTAATAAAAACAAGCCACGCAGGGCTGAGACAAGTTTGTGTTCGGCAGCGTGCTCGAACTCAGTGTCCTCAGACGCTCACTTGTCTCCGAGCTCATTGTCCTCGATCACTTTGCCTTCGGGCTCAAATCTGAAGATAGTGCCTTCGGTTCTTGAGCCCGGCCACTCAGCTTCGGAGCAATTGTCTTCCTTCGGCCAGGCTAAGTGAATGTGCACATCGTGCAGCAGCTTGGCTTGGCTTCTTGTCATCGGTCTCCTCGGTGGATCGAACACTTGATCAGCACGTGTTTGGGCTGCATCACCCTCCCCTTCTTGAGAAGATTTCGTCCTCGAAATCGAGCCCTCATCGTTCTCCGAAGTTTGACCTACAACATAAGGAACTAAGTCAGCAACATTGAAGGTATTGGACACATTATACTCACCAGGGAGGTCAATCACGTAAGCATTGTTGTTGATCTTGGTCAACACTTGAAATGGACCATACCCTCGAGGAGCCAACTTTCCTTTCCTTTGGTTCGGGAAGCGTTCCTTTCGGAAGTGAACCCAAACCCAATCTCCCTTCTTTAATTCCAGCTTTTTACGCGCCTTGTTTTTCTTTAAGGCAACCTTTGCATAGGCCTCCTCGAGGTTCTTCTTCACCTTTGCATGCAATTCGATCAAGGCAGCTGCTCGTCGAGTACCTTCAAAATCAAGAACAGAATCTCGAGGCAATGGGGTTAAATCAAGTGGAATCAAAGGATTAAAGCCATACACACATTCAAACGGGGTCATGTTGATCATTCTATGCACCGTTCGATTGTATGCAAACTCCATCATGGGCAAACGATCAGCCCAGTTTCCAACCTTCCCTTTGGTCATTGCTCGAAGCAAAGATCCCAAGGTTCGGTTAACTACCTCAGTCTGTCCATCAGTCTGAGGATGGTGAGACGTCGAGAATAGTAGCTTGGTGCCGAGGGCACCCCATAAACACTTCCAAAAATGACTCAAGAATTTTGAGTCTCGATCACTCACAATAGTACGAGGTACACCATGCAATTTCAACACATTAGAAACAAATAATGTGGCTACATGTTGTGCATCATCACACTTCTTGCAAGGAATAAAGTGAGCCATTTTTGAAAAACGGTCAACCACAACGAAGATGCTATCATGTCCTCCCCCCGACCTCGGTAAGCCCAAGACAAAGTCCATGGATATATCAACCCAAGGTCGATCAGGCACATGTAACGGGGTGTACAAACCATGAGGGTTGGACTTTGATTTAGCTTTATTGCAAACGAGACAAGCGTTGCAAAGCTTTTCCACATCTCGTCGCATTTTGGGCCAATGGAACTGCTCGGTCAAGATGCCAAGAGTTTTGTCGACACCGAAGTGTCCCATCAGTCCACCGGAGTGAGCTTCTCGAACTAAGAGCTCTCTCCACGATGACACTGGCACACAAACCCTCCCATTCTTGAAGAGGTAGCCATCATGCCATTGATATTTCTCAACCCTTCGGCCACTCAAAATTGCGTCTCGAACGCATTTCAGCTTGGGATCGTCTTCGTACATCGACTTGATGCTTTCAAATCCCATGACCCTAGAGGCGAGAGTGGTCGCTAAGGCAAATTTCCTTGATAGCGCATCGGCCACAACGTTGTCTTTACCCTTTTTGTAATGAATTACATAGGGAAAGCTCTCAATAAATTCAACCCACTTGGCATGTCTTCGATTCAATTTCTCCTGACCTCGGAGATGTTTCAAAGACTCATGATCACTCTTGATCACAAACTCTCGAGGCCACAAATAATGCTGCCAATGGGCGAGTGCTCGAACGAGGGCATACAATTCTTTGTCATACGTAGAGTAATTCAAAGTTGCACCCTTAAGCTTTGCGCTAAAGTAAGCGATTGGCTTCGATTCTTGCATCAGCACTCCTCCGATCCCAACTCCGGATGCATCACACTCGACTTCGAATGCTTTGCCGAAGTCAGGGAGTTGCAACAACGGGGCAGAGCAAAGCCTCCGTTTCAACTCTTGGAAGGCCCTCTCTTGGGACTCTCCCCACACAAATGGATGGTCTTTCCTTACCAGCTCGGTTAAAGGAGCTGCCACGGTGCTAAAGTCACGAACAAACCTTTGGTAAAAGCTAGCTAATCCATGGAAGCTACGAACTTGGGATACCGAGGTTGGAGTTGGCCAATCTTTGATGGCTTCGACTTTTGACTTGTCGACTTCAACACCATTAGCACTGACAACGAATCCAAGAAAGACTACACGCTCGACACAAAAGGCACATTTCTTGAAGTTAGCATACAACTTCTCTTCTCTAAGCTTATCAAGCACTAGCCTTAGGTGTTCAACATGTTCATCCACAGATTTGCTATAAACAAGTATGTCATCGAAGTAAACGACAACAAACTTATTTATGAACGGCTTAAGCACATGGTTCATCAGTCGCATGAATGTGCTCGGTGCATTGGATAAGCCAAAAGGCATCACCAACCATTCATAGAGACCGAACTTGGTCTTGAATGCGGTTTTCCACTCGTCTCCGGGTTTCATTCGGATCTGGTGGTAACCGGACCTGAGCTCTATCTTCGTAAAGCATGAAGAACCACTTAACTCGTCTAGCATGTCATCTAATCGAGGGATAGGATGACGATACTTTACCGTTATTTTGTTGACTGCTCGGCAATCAACACACATTCGCCATGTTCCATCTTTCTTTGGGACAAGTATAACAGGAACGGCGCAAGGACTCAAGCTCTCTCGAACAAGGCCCTTGTTCAACAACTCATCAACCTGCCTTTGGAGCTCTTTGGTGTCTTCGGGATTACACCGGTATGCAGGTTTGTTAGGGATTTCTGACCCCGGTACGAAGTCAATTTGGTGCTCGATTCCTCTCAACGGAGGTAATTCACCTGGCATTTCTTCAGGGAACATGTCTCCGAAGTCCTGCAAAACACTTTGTACAGCACTAGGCAAAGGGTTATCATTAGAAAAATCATCATTAGAGTTAAGAAAGATACCCTTGTGCACGAGGCAAATCATCATCTGATCGTTGTCGTTGCCTCGTAGTAACTCACCCGGTTGCATGATTGCACAGATTCCTTTTACTTCGGGTAGAGTGTTTGTCTCTTCGGGCCCCAATTTTCCTCCCATCGGAAGCTTAGCTTTGGCCGCTTCTTTCAATTCTTTCATCCGTTTATAGTTCTCGGTGACTTGTTTTGGATAGAGGGGTTTGAGTATGAAACTCTTCCCGTCGAGCTTTACAGTGTAAGTGTTGGATCTGCCATTGTGAACAGCTGTTCTGTCATATTGCCACGGTCGACCCAATAGCAAATGACAAGCTTGCATCGGAACCACATCGAATATCATTTTATCTTGATACTCTCCGATTCTAAACTTGATCCACACTTGTTTGACAACTCTCAATTCTCCACACTCATTCAGCCATTGTAATTTGTAAGGGTGGGAATGCTTCAAAGTAGTTAGTCCCATTTGTGAGACCAAAGTTTGGCTCATCACATTCGCAAAACTACCAGAATCAATGATCATCGAACACACTTTTCCCCTTACTAGACATCGGGCATGAAAGAGGTTTTCTCTTTGGTTGTCCTCTTCTTCAAGAGTCATGCAGCTCAAATTCCTTCGAACCACAAGAAACATTTCCGGATGATCAGCTTCGGTAGCCTCACGATCATCGTCACCTTCAGCTCGGTCAGTCTCCTCGATAAATTCCTCCTCGGTGTCACTCGCTTGCTCATGGACGGTTCCATCTTCGAGCAGAAGCATAACTTTGCGAGTTTGACACTCTTTTGCCATGTGACCATATCCCTTGCATTTATGACACTGAATATTTGAAGCACTATGTGAGTTGAGTTGAACTTTACCTCCCACTTCTCTTGATTGGTTAACGGTCACACCTCTTTCGAAGGGTCTCTTCGAATCTCGAACACTGTTAGCACTTGTTTGGTTTGGACTCTTCCATTCTTTACCTCGGTTCAAAGGAGTAGAAGTAGTGACTCCTCGATACCGGTTTGCCTTATCGTCCTTCACCAATTTTTCAGCTTCGGTGGCAGCATCGAACAGATCTTCCAACGTGTGATACACGTGGAGCCTCAAGTGAGATGACACATGCCTAACCAAGCCATTTTTGAATCTGATAATGGCTTGCTCTTCATCCTCTACCAGATTAAGATTCAATCGAACCTTTTCGAACTCATCATGGTACTCTTGGACAGACTTGGACCCTTTCTTTAACTCATAGAGCTTTTGCATTTGACTCTGCCTGTACTTGGCACTCAAATACTTAGCATCCATAGCTCTCATCAACTGTGGCCACGTATTGACTACTGGATGGTCATTTCTTCTTCTATGCCTCTTGTCAGATTCCCACCATGTTGATGCATAAGCCTCGAAGGAAGCAATAGCATGGGCAGCCTTTCTCTCCTCAGTCATCTCATTGGTTTCAAAGATGCGCTCCATCTTAAGCTTCCATTCAAGATATTCATCTGGATCACTAGTTCCTTTAAAGGGTGGAATAGTGATCTTGACACTGTTCAAGTTTGAGTCTCGAACACCACGAACCTGTTCGGGATACTCATCACGATCATCAGCCTCACGCTCAATATTTCTTTCAACATTTGCGCCTTGGCCTCGACCTCGGAAATTTCCACAACCTCGGTGAGCTTGCCTTCGTTGAGCGAAGAGCGGCTCATTCTCATATTCGTTCTCGGGAAATTCCTCTTCGATATCCTCTTCGACAACGGCTCCAAGATCTCTCCGGGCCTTTGGGAGTGGTGTCCTTTCTCCTCGGGGAATGCCCAAGTTTTGATAACCAGCTTGGGGATTGCCCAAGTTAAGCTCTCTTCGAATCGCTTCACTTGTCAACTGATGTTGTCGAACAAGCTCAGCATACAGCTCAGGTTTCATCGGAGTGGAGTGGCTAGTCCCAGCGCCGGACCCATTCATGGCCACGGATGCGCTTCCCTGCTCGAGGAGAGTCACTCGAGCAGTCACTCCTCTTACTTCGGCACTGACGCCTTGTATCGCAGCCATGAGATCGGCTAACGACACCCGGGCTTCTCAATGCCTTTGCCATCGCCTCCATTCCCAGCCATGGTACCTGCACAAGTCAAAGACCAACAAAATGTTAAAGGTTAGAAATCACCTCACACACTCCCTCACCTTTGATGGGTGGCACTCGGGTCCACTCAATTAATGGGTTCTATTTTTGGTCACACAAGAACTTGTAGCCAATGGCTTCCTCGGTTGATCAACCGCTCTCAATTCCTTCGATTTGACAATCTACGATGTCTTACTTTGGGAAGAGTGAGTTGATTTGACTCAATGGAACGGACAGCTATTTACTCTTGCGTTTTGGGAAGTCAAAAGAATTTTCTACGAAGTTGGACTTCGGTCACCCACGCACGAGTTCCTATCAGCTCAAATGAGTTAGTACGACCTCGAGTAGAACAATTACTCAAAAGATCCACTAACTAGAATCTCGGACAGAAGAATGTGAAAAACTAGGAGAATCTACCCTTTGATTCCCTTTTGGAATCTTTTTCGAACACACCAACTCTTGTCCGTACAAGAGTGGTCCCTCCTTGGTACGGATAGGGTTTTACCTTATCCACTTTCCTTTTCTCAGCCGACAACTTTTCACCTGGGGTTTTGATGGTTACACTTTACCCCTTTCTTCTTCAATGGAACAGTGAAGCTTTGCTCCGGCGTACGGATTAATAGCTTCGGTTCACTGACCACGAATTCAGCAAGATCTGGGTTGTTCTTTCAACTCCGGTTCCATCAACGACGGAGGAAACTCAGTTCAAGTTCTTCGAGCTAAGACCCAGCTCGTTCGCGTCGTACACTGTTACGATTTTGTAACAATTTTCCGGCATACGGACAACGATTCAAACTCAGAACTTCAATTTCCAAGCAACAAACAAACCCAAATCACTCAAGAACCACCAATCTTCATCGGTTTCATCTAAACACGATGGGGTTCGAGTTCCAGCCACCATTAAAACTCACAACAGTCCAAAATTTCTCCAAGAAACCCTAGTCACGAAATCAGTTCGTCGGGTACTTGTTGGAATCAGGAAACAATGGTGAACAAGAATCAATGGTTGTTTAATCCAAACAACCAACAATCAAACACAATTTTTGAGTTTTTTTGTTTTTTTTTTTATAAATGCTCAGCAACAACAATCAAACACATGGAAGAAAGCTGAAACTGAAGACACAAGCACGATTTAAGTGAACAGGATTTGAGGTTGTAAGAACAAACTCAAACCTTGCTCTGATACCAAGATGGTGCAAGCAACCCCGAGGGAAATGCTAAACACGAAATGCGGAAGAAAACAACAAGAAAAGTAAAGATAGAAGCAAGACAAATCTTGCTTCGATTCGAAAGAACAGTGAGGAACCTGTCTCAAATCTCAATCGAAGGGAAATCAAGACGCACCTATACTATACAACAATTCTCAAGAAAGACCCGCTTCTTGCAAATTGAATGATCAAGAAGAAATTGTTCAAACGAATAACACCGATTGACACAAGTTCTTTAAAAGCCCACGTCGGGGTTCGGCTCCATCGGAGACTCACAATAGCACTTGCTATGTTCTTCATAAACTCAAAACTGTATATCCTTACAATGTAATGAAATGGACTATTTATAGGCTATACTAAGGATAAAGTAGTAAATAGTCACAAGTGACTAATAAAAACAAGCCACGCAGGGCTGAGACAAGTTTGTGTTCGGCAGCGTGCTCGAACTCAGTGTCCTCGGACGCTCACTTGTCTTCGAGCTCATTATCCTCGGTCACTTTGCCTTCGGGCTCAAATCTGAAGATAGTGCCTTCGGTTCTTGAGCCCGGCCACTCAGCTTCGGAGCAATTGTCTTCCTTCGGCCAGGCTAAGTGAATGTGCACATCGTGCAGCAGCTTGGCTTGGCTTCTTGTCATCGATCTCATCGGTGGATCGAACCCTTGATCAGCACGTGTTCGGGCTGCATCAATGCCACAACAGGATGAATATATGGATCGGGTTGCACGCCGCAACAGGATGTATTTCTGATTGTTGATATGTTTGGGATACCTATATGTTCCGGCTATCTTACGTTCCTTGTTTTAATGAATTTGTGATTCCATACGTGTTTCTAGTTATTATTTGACTCTGCCTTTTCATAATTTAAATAAAAGGAATTTTTGTTTATCTGTTTCTCTTCTCCCTGGCTAGCTATCCTATTCTTTGAGGTGACTAGTCTTCCCCACTTATTGAGTCCTTTGACTCACCCTTGTTTGTTGTTTGTTTCTTGTCTATCTATTTTGTTTCGGCAGGTTCGCTCCAGGATTAAGTTCGCCACGTTGTTCAAGAGCGAAGATGACTTCAGCTGTCAGGGTGAGCCAGCTTTTATTCCGGATGGCCACCTGTTTATAATTTATTATTTCAGTTGCAGTTTGCTCCCTCCAGGAGGTATCTATCTTCTTTTGTACTCTTAGATGTCTAGTCTGGATAGCCCTAAACCTAGTATGTTGGGTAGTCAGCTGTAATTTTCTTTCGTACAGCTTAGAAGTGTCAATATGTCTGTGTGTTTTTTTTAAGTCTTGTCCTTATTTATGAATTATTATATTTATTTTCCTAATTTAATTGGTAAGGGTTCGACCGACGGGTCTAGGGGAGGATGTCGGGTGCCCGCACGGCCTAACCGGATTCCGGGTCGTGTCAAAAGATGACCATGAGGGTGAATGGTGAAGAAGCTGTTTTTAATGTGTTTCGAGCTACTCAACTTCCATTACATTATGAAGAGTTATCTATGGTAAAAGTAGTGGGCGAAGAGTTAACTAAGTCTGAGAAGGGATTCTTGGCATCTAATGAGGATTCTCTTGAGAGAGCATTAGTATGTGAGGACAATGTATTCAATGATTATGAAACTGAGGAATACTTAGAGATTCTCAACATGGAATGGCAATATGCTCAAGGGTGGAAGAAGTTCGAGGAGCTCGATAGACCGCTGACATTAGCTCTTTCTAAACCGTCTATTGAGGAGGCTCCTATTCTCGAACTCAAACCTTTACCGACTCACTTACTCTATGCTTACTTGGGTGAGGGTAATACCTTCCCGGTAATTCTTTCTTCTTTGTTGTCCGAGGTGCAAGTTGAGAAGGTACTGAGGGTGTTACGAGAATGTAAAAGGGCAATTGGATGGACCATTGCGGATATTAGAGGGATTAGTCGTTCTTTTTGCATGCATAAAATTTTGTTGGAGGAAGGCCACAAACCTAGTGTCGAGCATCAAAGAAGACTAAATCCAGTCATGAAGGAGGTTGTAAAGAAGGAAATCATCAAGTGGCTTGATGCTGGAATTATTTTTCCAATCTCTGACAGTAATTGGGTGAGTCCAGTCCAATGTGTTCCAAAGAAGGGACGTATGACGGTTGTGACAAATGAGAGTAATGAGCTAATTCCTACAAGAACAGTCACGGGTTGGCGAATCTGCATTGACTATAGAAAATTAAACAAAGCCACTAGAAAAAATCACTTTCCACTTCCTTTCATCGATCAGATGTTGGATCGACTAGCCGGGCACAATTATTACTATTTTCTAGATGGATACTGGGGCTACAATCAGATAGTGATAGCGCCAGAAGATCAATAAAAGACTACGTTTACTTGTCCTTATGACACCGACGCCTTTAGAAGGATGCCTTTCAGACTATGTAATGCGCCTGGAACCTTTCAGAGATGTATGATGGTGATATTCATCGACATGGTAGAGAAATATGTTGAGGTATTCATGGATGATTTTTCAGTTTTCGGTGACTCTTTTGATGGTTGTCTGAAAAACTTGGATGACGTGCTTAACCGATATGAAGAAACAAACTTTGTACTAAACTAGGAAAAGTTCCACTTTATGGTCCAAGAAGGCATTGTACTAGGGCATAAAGTGTCAAAGAAGAGGATCGAGGTCGACAAAGCAAAAGTTGAAGCGGTTGAGAAATTACCACCTGCTGCCTCTGTTAAGGATGTGCGAAGTTTCTTGGGACATGCAGGTTTCTATAGGCGATTCATTAAAGATTTCTTGAAAATAGCAAATCCCATGTGCAAATTGCTAGAAAAAGATGCAAAGTTTGAATTTGATAAAGCCTGTATGAGGGCGTTTGAAGAGCTCAAAAAGAGGTTAGTCACTGCACCAATTATTATAGCTTCAGATTGGTATTTACCGTTTGAGTTGATGTGTGACGCGAGTGACACCGCTGTTGGCGCTGTTCTTGGCAAAAGAAAGGGTAGAGTTTTTCACTCTATATATTATGCAAGCAAGACCCTTGACGCCGCTCAATAAAATTACACTACCACCGAGAAGGAGCCATTGTCAATTGTTTATGCCTTTGACAAATTCAGATCCTACTTGGTTGGTACTCGGGTTATTGTCTTCACTAATCATGCCGCAATTCGATATTTATTTGATAAAAAGGATTCCAAGCCGAGGCTGATTCGATGGGTCCTTTTACTGCAAGAATTCGATGTAGAGATTTCGAGATCGAAAAGGGACCGAAAATCAAGTTGTCGATCACTTGTCGAGGATGGAAGATAGAAAACTTCTAGATGAAGGTCCTGAAATAAATGAAGTTTTCCCAGATGAACAACTTTTTGCTCTACATGTGGCTGAGATACCATGGTATGCGGACATAGCAAACTTGTTAGTGAGCGGAGTGTTCCCACCTGGTACAAATTCACAACAGAAAAAGAAACTGCTTCATGAGATTAAATTTTATGTCTGGGATGAGCCTTACTTGTATAAAATAGGCCCTAACCAATTGGCAAGACGGTGCATTCCTCAAAGTGAGGTAAATCAGGTACTAGAGAGTTGTCATTCGTCGCCTTATGGTGGACATCACAGTGGGGATCACACAGCCGCTAAGGTGCTTCAGTCTGGGTTGTATTGGCCGAGATTGTTCAAAGATGCTTATACCTTTGTAAAGAGCTGTGATCGCTGCCAACGGACTGGAAATATTTCTAGAAGAATAGAGATGCCTCTCAATAATATTTTGGAAGTAGAGATTTTCGACGTATGGGGTATCGACTTCATGGGACCTTTTACACCGTGCTATGGTAACAAATATATTCTCTTGGTGGTCGACTATGTGTCGAAGTGGGTGGATGCCATCCCTCTTCCTACTAATGACGCCAAGGTAGTGGTCAAGTTCGTGAAAAAGCACATATTCACTCATTTCGGGACCCCGAGAGCCATGATAAGCGATGAAGGTACTCACTTTTGCAATAAGTGATGAAGACTATTTTGGTGAAATATGGGGTGAAACATAAAATTGCGACTGCATATCACCCTTAAACGAGTGGACAAGTTGAAGTTCCGAACAGAGAAATCAAGCAAATTTTGGAGAAAACTGTGAGCGTAAATAGAAAGGATTAGGCGACCAAGCTAGATGACGCGCTCTGGGCTTATCGAACTGCATATAAAACTCCTATTGGAACCTCTCCATATAGGTTGGTTTTCGGTAAAGCGTGTCACTTGCCAGTTGAACTTGAACATAAAGCGTATTTGGGCGATTAAGAAGCTTAATTTAGATTTAGAACTAGCAGGGAAAAAGCGGATGTTACCACTTCACGAGCTAGATGAGTTTCGCCTTCAAGCCTATGAGAACTCCAAGCTATATAAAGAAAAGACCACGAGATGGCACGACAAGCATATTCAACGTCGAGAATTCGAGCCAGGCCAACTTGTTCTTTTGTTTAAATCTAGGCTGAAGTTATTTCCTGGAAAGCTAAAATCAAGGTGGTCGGGTCCGTTTGAGATTGTCAAGGTTATGCCATATGGAGCGGTCGAGTTGCGCGCACTTGGAACGGAAAAGATATTTTTGGTAAATGGCCAAAGGATAAAGCATTATTTAGGAGGAGATGTGGAGTGTCACAAAATCTCTGTAATTTTGGAGGACGCTTAAGAAAGGGGTATCGTCGTGCCGCTACCTTAAATCAAGCGCTTCTTGGGAACCAACCCAAGTTTTATCGTTTTCGTTTTCTTAGTCGTTAAATTTATTTTTCTTAGTTTTAAAATTTTCTAGTTTACCTCAGTTTTTAAAGTTTTGCTAGAATAGGTTAGTTTAGGTGTATTATAGTTACATGACAGTCATGGGATCTGGTGATTAAACCTCATGGAAGCAGTAGAAGATAGTGGGAAAAGAAGGAAAGAGTGTATCTAATATTCAGGGACCTAATTCTACTGATAAACTAGTGAAAAACTACAGGAAAATAAGGGAGTGAAGTCCTGAAGTGTCGCTTGCACTTAGCCTACGAATTAAATTTTTGCAAAATTTTAGGCAGTGAAGTTTGGTTCATCGCGCACAACTCAGCATCCAATTTTAACTCTGAAAAGTTTTTTGAAGCGATGCGTCGTAGCAGCCTGCGCAGGTAAGTTCCAGAAATCCTGAAGCTTTTAACATAAAACCTGCATATTCTCTAAGTCTTGAACTCCCCTCTCCCTAAACACCCCTTCACGATCACATAAACACGCACCTCTGCTTCTGTAATCCACAGGACACCACCACCTATTGCTCACTAAAGCTTCCAGGTTCTTTTACTGACCAAGGGAAATGGCGAAAGCCTTGAGAAGTGGCGCTAGCAGCCAACCTTCCAAACGACCCTCGGATAATACTGATAACAAGGAATAAAGGAAAAAACAGAAGCAAGATCAGCCAGCTGCAGACACAGGCAAAGCGAAAGCAAAGAAATTTAAAAAATCAAATAAAACCTCTCAGCCTGGAATAGCAATTCGAGAGAACCAGGGAGCACAACCAAGCAAGCAAAAGAAGAGTTCTAAAATAGGGAAAGAAACTGAAAAGCACAAAGGGAAACAGCCTGTGGTGCATGAGTCGGGTTCCGAATCTGAATCAGATCCTAAAGACGAAGAGCAGGCTGACATGAGTGAAGAAGATGAGGGCGAACCAATTGAGGAGCAGGACTGGGTAGGCACGTTCGTGTGTGCAAAGGCTCACCGAGCTTACGACAAAATTGTCACGTCTAAGGCTTACATTCTAGAAAATCCACTACATATTTCAGCTCTAAGTAGGAAGCAGCCTGCATTTTTGTTGACGCTTCATAACAAGCAGCAATGGCACCCAATCTTGAAAGGCTTCGATTATGAAAATTTGACTTGGGTGCGAGAGTTGTACTCAAACTGGAGACACACTGATGGCAATGTAATTCGAGTCCGTGGGGTGGATGTTGACATAAATGCACAAGCTTTGAACAACTTCTTACAAGTGCCACATGTTTCTATACAAAGGTATAAGGAGTTTGTTTAAAATCCTGATTTCTCACACCTCAACTCTATAGTTTGTCCGAGCAGAGATGATGCCCAGTGGAAGAGTGGAACCACGGAATATCATTCATTAGCAAAGGAGTTCATGTGCGCTCTCACTCTTGTGGTACTTAATTGGGTGTGCAATCGGTTGATGCCTTGTCTACATAAAACGAATGTTTCAAGGGAAAGAGTCTTCCTAATCTATGCACTCATGGTTGAAATAGAGCTACACTTGGATGAGATTATGCTGGAGCAAATGCAGAGAACGAGGAGAAATTTTAAATGGCGTTTTTTCTATGCTAATACATTGACTGCATACATGAGACACTTAGGTGTTCCAAAGAGATAGGGTGATGATAAGGAGCTTGCACCTAAGGCGTATGATATTACAGTTGTGCACGATTCAACCAAGGTTAGGACATCTCAATTCACGACATCACAGTGGTTCAAGCAGATTCATACAGAGCACCAGGAGATTAAAGCTGAGCAAGCAAGACAAGCGGAACAACTTAACAACATTCAAGCTGCACAAGATCAAAATGCAGTCTTGATGCGATTATTGTGCCAACACTTTAACATTGATACTGCAGCTGCCCTTTCTACACCATCTACTTCTGGTCCTTCTTCTTCGATACCTCTCCCGGAGTCTACTTCTACTGCTGCTACAGCTTCTTCATTACCTACTGACATTGTTGTTCCATCTGGAGGCGAAAGGGCTGAACCTGAGAGCGCGCCTATTGTCTCTACTACTGTGTGGGAGGGTTTTTTGATTGATGCATTAGACGCTTCAACCACTCATTCGGTTGTTGTGCCTACGTCTACCCCGGCTACTACTTCAGGGAGTTCAGCTCCAGTTGCACCGCCTGGTGATGTTGATTCTCTTCCGGCTACTGTTGCTGAGCCATAGACACCGGATCGAGGGGAGTTCTCTTATACCCTCCTTGTTTTCTTTATGCTATCCATTAAGGACAATGCATCAGCCTAAGTGTGGGGGGGGGGTGTAGATGCGCCTTAGTTGTCTTTATTCTTAGGATAATTATTTTTTTCTCTTTTTCTTTTTAGATTAGTATTAGGGTAGGGTCCTTGGTTTTTCTTCAAGCCACGGTTCTTTTCCAGGGACCTTTTTTTTATTTTGAACCGGGTGGTTTTAGGAATAGTTGTAGTTAGTTAGAGTTTTATAGCTTAAAAAAAATACGAGAAAAAAAGAGATAAGAGAAGAAGAACAAAAAGAAATTTGCTTAGCTTAATTCATTTTAACCGGTGCCCGATGACACATTGTACGATTGAAATATGAACCATTTGGAGAGTAGGAAAGGGCCTGATTCTTAGCATTAACTCAAGTACATTTACCTTAAGTCCTATGGCGTCCACTACATTTTGAGCACTTTGTTTTTCTCTATTTACATAATTAATTGTGAACTTGGCCTTTGATTAGCAATGATGGAGAGAAGGAACATAGGTAAAATGAAAGAAAAGAATTGGAAAAAAAAAGGAATGAAATATATGATTGAAAATCATTTGAGAGCCTATGAAAGGGAATGAAGCAAGAAGGGTAACTGGAAAAAGAAAGAAAAATGTGCAAAGCACAAGGAAAAAAAAAAAAAGAAAACGGATGGGGGCAATGTTCCTATGCTCGGTTAAGGGTGATAAAAGCCTCGAGTATGAACACGCCAAAGGCACCCTAGTGAGGTTGACGTGTCCGCTGATTTCCTAGGTCTCCAATCATCCAAGTGTTAGGCGAATAATGGAAAATACCCTGTTGCTGACCCTTGAGGCTTGATTATGGAAGATGAAGTTAATTGTGATATCTATTAGTTAATTATTTGGAAATTATGTGAATTCTATGAAGTCTTGCCGCTTTGGTCCATTGTTTTATTATCAAAGTCATAGGGAAAACAATCACACACACACTGTGGACCCTTGAATTTAAGGTACTTGCATGAGAGTTCAGTTAATGCATCAATCTTATTTCCTGAATGTACTTAATGGGTTGTGGCCTTGATATTGTGGAAGGCTTTGATATTTTGAGTTAGGTGAGGCGATAGAAAAAAAAGAAAAGAACTCTATTGTTGAAAGCTTAAATGAGGACTATGTGGTATAGCAATAGTTTTGGAGTCCCATGAGTTTAATGGTTGAGTGGTCTAAGTGAGTTGGTGAGTTTGGATTGTCCGAGGACGTATAAAAGGTTAAGTGTGGGGTATTGATATTGGGCATATTTTCCTATATTTTGAGGTCAAATTCATGTGGATTCTAATATATTTGAAGTCGTTTTAGTGATTAATTATGCCCAACACTATATAATTATTTGATATATCACTACTTGATTTTGTTTGGATTAAATAGGCGATTTGTAGCAATTTTTAGAGTGAAAGGGAGTTTGTGGTGCAAAAGTTGAGGGGAGCTAAGTTGAGGTTAAGCATCCAAGGTGGCATCCAAGCAAGAATGAGATTTTGATACAAGCTCCAAAGTAACGTGCAAAGTGCCTCCTCCTGGACAGTTTTTCTTCTTGATTTAAATAGAGCCAAAGCCAACTGGAACTAGAAATTCAACCTGACAAGCTAAAGCGGAAAATACAAGTCCACAAGAACTAGGAAAAGAAGATCCTACAACAAGATGAAGCTGGAACTACAGTTTAAATTAGGATTTTCTAATTCCAAGTAGGAAATTGTAATGTCTATATAAGCTCTTAGTTTATCAGATTTTTAGATTATCAATCATACAATTCAAGGCAAGGAGCTAGGAGCAGTTTCAACAGGATTCTACACAGGGTTCTTTCTCTTCTTCTTTCTTACAACCTATGTTATTTCAAATTAATTGTTGGATTTCTACCATGACTATGTGTAGCTAAGTTCTTTGTTCTGGGGTTATGGGTTTGCTATAAATGTTGATATTTGAAAGTAAGTTTGATTTTATTAATTTATCGTTTTGGATTATTTATTCATATCCTGTGCTCAATATTTGATTGTTTGGCCAGCAGTTAAATACTAGCTACAAATCTTGAATTGAACTTGGGAAATGGAATTCTAGATTGCAATAGGATTGAATAGGGCAAATTCTTGAACCTGGGCATCGGGGAATGGATTCGTAACTAGGATAGGAATATAATATTTTGCCTTGCTTAATCACTTTACAGGAATTCTTAATGCATTTTTGACGAGTAGGAAATCGGAAGATTCCTATAAGTAAAATTAACCGTGTCGATTAGTAATCCAGATGAATTAATTATTCAAATTAACTGAAGAATTCAACAGGATTGGCAGATATCCCATAACCCTAGAATAGTTCCTCCCCTTGATAACCAAAACCTTATTTGTTTGTTTCGATCAAATTACTTGCTTTAGTTATAATTTTAGTTTAAAGTTATAATTTTTAGTTACATCTTTAATCCACGAATCCAACTCTGCTTGTTTAGATAATTCGAAAGAGTTTAATTCAGATAATAGTTAACAACCGTCTCTGTGGGACGATACTTGATCTTATCACTTTATTACTTAGTAACCACGTATACTTGTGTGTGCGTTTGGGAGCTAACATTTTGCTAAATTAATAACTGGAAAATAATATGAATCGATATAAGTGTAAGCATGCATACAGAAAAAAAAAATACAACAAGATGATTAACGGAAAGAAATTAAAGGAGTACGTATCTTTGCTGGTTGCGAGTTGCAACCATCAGAAAGATGAATATTTGTGTGTATATGACGTATATGTGAGCATTAAGAGAAGAGTTTAATTATGTGAGTTCTCGCGAATTTACTATGGGAAAAACTCATGTGTGACAAAAAGAAAAAGAACAAACAAACCAAAGGAATTCCGAATCTACCCGAATTACAATATTTATCATTGGCCACTAGCTAGTCTAAGTAATAAAGTACTGGCTAAATTAGAAAAAGAATTCTGATCTGTTATATTTCTAATTCATGAGAAGCATGTTGTTAAACATGAAATGTCTGACTCAATGACATTAATTTGAAGAGAATATTAGGATGTAATCAGATATCATATTGATGAACATAATATTTATTGGACTATAGATTGGTTCAATATTTTTATTCACTGCAAATAATAACTGTCAAATGACTAAATTCCTTCAATTTCTTCCCAATTTTGAACTAATTTTGACTCTATTACAGTAAGTACGTATGAAGTTAGGACCACAAGCCTCTATAAATATCTAAGGCCTTAACATTTGATTCTTGAGATTTAACATTTCCTTATGCCAGAGATTATCGCACGAGGTCGTGTTGCTGAGTTACGTGTACTCATGAATAGACGTGCTTGGTATCAGAAAAGAAAAGCTGATCTTCAAACTGAGCTTGAGACGAAATACAATTTGACTTATCGTAGGTTCCTTTGATCTTTTTTCCATGAAAGATTATCATTAAAAAGATTGTTATTTGATTCAAGTGATGGATTGTGTTTTGGGGTAGGAGAAGTTATAAAAAGATTAACCTTTAATGGAATTGAAATCCTACACCTTTATTAAAGTACTTGTATTGGATAAAAATCATCCGTCACTAAAAAGAGTGACACGTATCTGCCACGTGGCACGGACAGAGGTGTCCCCGGACAGACATCTAACTGACAGATGATTGGCTAGGCGGTTACCACGAGCAGGCCTGAGGCAGTTACGTAACGCCTCCCCGAGTCGATGCTATTTGGATGAACAGTTACATGTCCATACGCGACTACTCAATTAATGGTTATAAAGGCAACGGCTACCCAGCGGTTACATACCCAACGGTTACATACCCAGTGGTTACACACCCACCGGCTGCCTAGTAAATCTATATATATCATTTGTTTTCGAATCATTGTAACGTATACGTTTTCTTCTCTATCTACAATATCAATAAAATACTCTCTTCACTCTTGCTCACTACTGTTCATCATTTACGTTACTACATATCTTGTTATCAAGTCTTCAAGCATAGTTAATATCAAGGGATCCTCATCGGGACCAAGCGATCTAGTACGGCTCCTTCTACCTATTTAATTCGCGCTTTCATCTTATTTGCCTTCGATTATTTCGTATTACTTTCAAATCATCAATTAATTATCATTACGGCTCCATTGAAAATCGTGCATATGTTCATAATCTCGCAATTAATGCAATCCTGTATAGAAATTGGTTAAACTCTTAATCTAAACTATTGATCGTGACTCCGCAAATACAAATTTAATTATTAATTGGCCTAAAATCGGATCTAGGTTAAACAATTTGGCGACCACAGTTGGAGCTGGTCAAAAACCTCTATAGGTTAATAGTTTATCTATTTCCTGCATTGTATTATTTTCTGTCGATCTTTTGTTTGTAACTAACATGGCAGAAAGCGATTAACAAAGAACTATGGTTGGCGGAAGTCAAGTACATACTCCTCCATCAAGCCCTAATTACTCCCCAGATTACTCGTCCGACAGGCAAGAACGTTCTTCCCAAGGGCCAAGTAGGCAACGGAACAGGCGTGAACACTCTCAAAGCAGAACTCCGCCTAGAAGACGACGCAAGAGAAGAGTCTCCCCTGATCAAAGGAATCTCCAAGAAACAATCTTCGAGTTTATGCAACAATAAGCGGAGGTCAACAGGGGAATAAACGAGGCGATCAATTCTCTTCGAGGGCAAATCCCATCAGTCACGGGGACCGATCCTGCAGCCCAAGGTCGAGATGTTCCTTCTTTACATACTTCAATGCAAGATCGAGAACAAAACGCGGCCAATAACGGAGGAACCGTGGATCCAGCAACACAAGCAAATCAAAATCAAAATGGAGGATCTGTGGCATCCACTGAAATGAGCGTTGTCGTGGAGGCACTCACAAGAAATTCAAAGAGAGCCAAGAAGCACTTCAAAAGTCTCTGCACGAGAGAATTGATCAAATACCAGGCGCTCCACCCACACTGAAGAAAATTGACGTTCAACGCTACTCGCAAAGGCCTTGGAAGAAGGAAGCAGCATTGAAGGCGATACTAAAAACGTTCGAAATGCCAAATATTTCGAGATATCGTGGGACAACTGACCCCAATTAATGATCATCTCATGATGTTTAGCAATTTTATAAAAGCAAGTGATCTCACCGTTGAGGAGATTGAGTCTATGCAACTGAAGAAATTCGTGGAGACCCTAGCAGATAGAGCTCTACGATGGTACTCAATGTTGCCACGAAACTGTATTGGGTCCTTCGCGGAGATGGCTGAATTGTTCGTAAAATCCCACACAGGCGCCCAGAAGACGGACACTCACGTTGAAGATATCTTTGAGATCAAGCAAAAGCCTGGCGAATCTCTCCGAAGATATGTGGACCACTTCCATGTTGCCCAAGGTACCGGATAGATGGGCGGCCATTGCGTTCACAAACAGTTTGGATGTCAAAAGCTCAGAAGTCACGCGCAGGCTATACGAATCTCTTCGTGAATTCCCAACAGCCAATTGGTCCGATGTCTACAATCGCTACAGCTAAAAGGTACGCATTGATGAAGACAAGCTAATAGGAACTAGTGCCCGAGGAAAGAATCAATCACAAAGCGGTGGTTCCGGCGGGAAGATAGAGTCAAAAAGGTCGGATATACGTTATGAACCGTACCCTGACCGATCACACAACAACTCCAAAAGGGTGCGGTCGCAAAAATAAAGGATTAGCATGAGGAGATGACTCAGAGTCAAGTGCTCGTGGAGCTCCAAGTCTACCAAACTTCAACGTAGAAATGAATGAACTAGTCGCAGCCCTCAAAGATATGGGCAAAAAGGTCAAGTGGCAAAAGGACATGAAAACTAATCGAAGTAAGAGGAATCAGGACCTTTGGTGCGAATTTCATCGTGACCACGGTCACACCACTGAAGATTGCAATGCCTTAAGATACGAGGTCGCGCATTTACTAAAACAAGGATTCTTGAAAGAACTCCTGACTAAAAAGGGAAAGCAAACTCATGCGAAGGCTCAGCAAAACAAATCTGGCCCTCCACGGGCATCTTCCCCGAAGAAGACAGTCAACGTTATTTCGGGCGGGATCAAAGTTGACTAAGTTGTTTTCACATAAAAGAAATACTCAAAGGTATCTATTACAAAGACCAAGCGTCCACGGCCAGAAGAAACAATAACGTTTGAAGATTCGGATACAGATGGCTTGCAATTCCCACATGTTGATGCGCTGGTCATAACATTGCGTGTGGCAGAGTTTGATATTAAAAGAGTGCTCATTGATGCGGGCAGTTCTGCAAATATCATTCAGTCACGGGTTGTCAAGGAGATTCAACTAATGGAGAAGATCGTGCTAGTTTCGCGAGTTCTCTCCGGCTCTAACAACTCAAGTGAGAAGACCCTTAGCGAGATTACTCTCACAACTCTCGTCGAGGGGGTAGCAAAGGAAACGGTGCTCCAAATTATCAACGGAGACATGGCCTACAACATTATCCTTGGAGGACCATGGATCCATGAAATACAGGCTGTTCCCTCCACATATAATCAGGTATTGAAATTCCCATCTGAATGGGGAATACGCGAGGTACGAGGAGAGCAACGCTCTGCTCGAGACTGCTATTCGGTGGCCCTCAAGCTGCTCGAAGAGAATAAATATCAATCACAGCAACTGGGATCTGAAGCGACAAATGATGAAGCGAAGTATAAGGTCCTGGAATTTATCACAAAGCTAGAGGCACGGGAAAATTATACTCCGACCATGGAAGCTTTGGAACCAGAAGAACTGTTCACGGACATACCGGAGCAGAAGGTCTACTTAGGGACAGAATTAAATGAACGCCTACCAGAAGATACCCTTCAATTCCTCAAGGAGCAGCATACGACGTTCGCTTGGTCGCATGCCGACATGACGGGTATTTCTCCAGAAATTATCTCTCACAAGTTGAATGTTGACCCGTACCACCGCACGGTGAAGCAGAAGAAGCGCCCCTAGGGAGCTTTTCGGAATCAAATCATAAACAATGAGGTTGATCAACTGCTGAAGATTGGATCTGTACGCGAAGTTAAATATCCAGACTGGTTAGCCAACGTGGTCGTTTTGGCTAAGTAAAATGGGAAATGGCGAGTTAGCATTGACTTCACTGATTTAAACAAAGCCTGTCCGAAGGACTCATATCCTTTTCCCCGGATAGATCAGTTGATTGATGCAACCGCCGGGCACGAGGTGCTCACCTTCCTTGATGCATATTCAGGGTAAAATCAAATACTGATGGACCCCAACGATCAGAAAAAAATGTCATTCATAACGTGCAGAGGAACGTATTGCTACAAAATCATGCCGTTTGGATTAAAGAATGCAGGTGCAATGTATCAGCGATTGGTCAATCATATGTTCCACGATCATATCGATAAGACCACGGAAGTATACATTGCTGACATGCTGATCAAGTCCAAACGGGCAGAGGATCATTTGGCACACTTGAAGGAAGCCTTATGAATACTTGACCAATACAACATGAAGCTTAATCCGGAGAAGTGTGCATTTCGAGTTGGTTCAGGAAACTTCCAAGGCTTCATCGTCTCTCAGCGCGGAATTGAAGTCAATCCCGCTCAAATCAAAGCAATTGAGTCAATTCCAGACGTGCTCCATAATCGGAAAGACGTCATGAAATTGACTGGGAGGGTGGCAGCCTTGCGCAGGTTCATATCCCGTTCATCCGACCGCTGCAAAAGTTTCTTTGACGTCCTAAAGCAGAACAAGGAATTCAATTGGACTCCTGAATGTCAACAAGTACTGAGAGATCTGAAAAAAATATCTATCCAATCCACCACTACTCTCTATGCCTCAGTACAGGGAGCAGTTGTTGATCTATTTGGCAGTTTCAGAGTCTTCGGTAAGCGCAGTTTTGGTTCGAGAAGAAAAAGGTAATCAACTTCCTATTTATTACATTAGTAAAGCTTTAATTGATGCAGAAACACGTTACCAACCCTTAGAAAAACTGGCTTTAGCGCTCGTAACTGCTGCCCGTAAATTACGCCCTTATTTTCAAAGTCATTCAATAGCTGTAGTTACAACGTTTCCTTTGCGCAATGTTTTGCATAAACTCAAATTTTCGGGAAGGTTGGTTAAATGGGTTGTAGAATTAAGCGAATTCGATATTACCTACCAGCGCTGGATATCAATTATGTCACAAGCCCTAGCTGACTTCGTAGCAGACTTTAGTGCTAATATATACCCTGATGCAGAAAAAGATGCAATGCTCTACGCTGGGCAGGCCCCTGGTGTATGGACCCTATTCACTGATGGCTCCTTGAGCGTCAAAGGGTCCGGTCATGGACTTGTTCTTATCACCCCGTCTAGAGTGACCGTCAGGAAGGCCATCAAGTGCCCGTTTATTACTAATAATGAGGCCGAATATGAGGCCGTAATTGCAGGATTGAAGTTAGCCCGAAGCTATGGAGCAAACATTAGTAAACTCAAGAGTGACTCTCAACTAGTAGTCAACCAAGTGACCGGAGGTTTCATCGCATGGAAATTCAAAATGCAAGTGTACCTTGCCCGTGTAAAAGAACTTTTGGCACAGTTTGACGAATGAGAAGCGCTCCAAATTCCACAAGAAGAAAACAATGAAGCAGACGCACTAGCGAATTTATGGTCAGTAGCGGAATTTAGGGCGGCCAGCTCCTCGGCTGTCGTTCAACTCCTCTGCACGACCATAGATTGAGAAAAGTTTGAAGTTAATACTATAAATGCAACTTCGGACTGGCGAAATGAAATCAAAAACTATATTCTTCATGGAACTCTGCCCGATGACGCGAAAGCTACTCGCAAACTCAGAATAAAGGCTGCTCGATATACCGTCATCAACGGCGATCTTTATCGCAGGATGTTCGCAGGGCCCCTTGCCAAGTGCCTAGGGCCAAACCAGATCAACTACGTGATGCGAGAGGTCCACGAAGGTTGTTGTGGTAATAATTCTGGGGGCAAAGCGTTAGCGCGCAAACTGATCCGCGCGGGATATTATTGGGATAAGATGGAGAAAGATATAAATGATTTCGTCAAGAAATGTGATAAATGTCAAAGGTTCGCGCATCTTCTCCATCAGCCAGCAGAACCGCTCCACTTAATAATCTCCCGGTGGCCATTCTTGAAATGGGGAATGTACATAGTTGGTCTTCTTCCTGCTGCGCCAAGAGGGGTACGTTTCTTACTAACTGTCGCCGATTACTTCACTAAATGGGTCGAAGCGGCAGCATATGCAATGATACGACAAACAGAGGTAATTGACTTCCTTTGGCGGTATGTCGTATGTCGCACACCTAAGGAAATAGTCATAGATAATGGCCCACAATTCATCAGCCAGAAAGTGACTAGGTTCCTCGACGACTTATACATTAAAAGGATTACCTCTTCTCTGTACCATCCGGTTGCCAATGGACAGGCAGAGTCAACAAACAAAATAATCATTGAATCTCTCAAGAAGCGCCTTGAGCAGGCCAAAGGGTGTTGGGTAGAAGAACTGCCCGGTGTACTGTGGGCTTATCGCACAACAACAAAAATGAGTACAGGGGAGACACCTCACTCGTTGGTATATGACGCAGATGCTCTAATCCCAGTTGAAATTGGAGAGCCAAGTTTACGGTATGCACATGCCACCGAAGAATCCAACTCGATCAATCTTTCTGAAGAATTAGATCTCCTGGTAGAACGAATGGAACAAGCACTTGTACGAGTAGTCGCCCAAAAGGAACGAATCGAACAATACTATAATCGGGGACTACGCGTACGGAGTTTCCAAATTGGAGATTTTGCATTAAGGGAAGTATCCCAAAATACACAAGAAGCAAACTCGGGAAAATTAGGCCCTAATTGGGAAGGCCCCTACAAGGTAGTCGCGTCAGTCGGCAAGGGATCTTACCGTTTGGCACGACCAGATGGCTCAATCGTTTCAAACAATTGGAATGTGATTCACCTAAAAAGGTATCACTTCTGAATTGTAAAACGTTCAGTTATTCTATCCCTACCTTTTACCTTTATGGCATTCTTACTTTATTATATTTCTCCTAAATGGTACTAATGGCCTAAACAAGGCCAGATCCATTTAGCTCAACTGGCAGAGCTCGAAGTTCTTCAACTTCGTTCTTCAACTTCTCGGCTGCGGGTTCGAATCCCTCAACGGACACACTCCTTGTTTGGTTATATGTGTTCTCTACGATCAGCCTTGACTCTTTTTATGTTAAAACTCCCCATATTTCAATATAAAAATAAGGAGGGTGGTAAGAGGCCCCTATAGGCCAGATAAGACCTTCATAAAGGCAAAAGACCTTACAAAAAGGCGAGTTTTTAAAAACTTTTTACGTGACAAGCTTCCACAAAAATAAGAGAAGACGTTCACAACGCCAGCAACTCGGCCAGAGTTAAACTACAAACTTTCTGCTCGGCTTTCAACTATCGAAAATGATAAGCAAAGCTGTTTGCAAGGCCAACAATTCGGCCAGAACCTATTGACCGTGACTAGGTCAGAATTAAACATCTACGTAGACCACTCACAACTTATGACCTCTTCCTTGAGAAAGGCTAAGTTAAAACATACGAACAGACTTTCGGAGACCAGAACTTAGGGAAGTTCAAACTTCTAAAAGCGCTCAAACAAAAGGCACAAAGGCCACAATGCTTCCAAACGTAATTACAAAGATCAAAGATTCAAGCTATACACAGCCATTGAATTAAAAGGTCTAAAAATATATACATTGTCTTGACAAAACAATCAAAATGCCGAAGCGGCTGACAGAAGTTTTGTTGAGTGACAAAGGCCAATGAAACCGGCCAAACAAGGATCAGAAGGTCCTAAAAAGACCTCTATCCGCAACCAATCATCCGGCTCTCGCCGGATACATAAACCTACAATTTGATCAAAGGGGGCAATTAATTTTGGGGACTCTGGCTAGAACCCGATGCACCAGCTCCATCGGTTCCGTCATCGTCACTCGAGCTCTCATCACCATCTTCATCATCATCTTCATCAGACTCCTCAGGAGAAAGGTTCAACACTTGCGTCCCTTCGCGAATGGCACGCTTTGCTTTCAGCATTGTTTCCTCAGCGTTGATCTGACCTGCGTGGACCTGCTCGAGCAGTGTTCGCTTGGTTTCAAGCGCAGTAAGCTTAGCCTTGATCTTGAATTGATCGTGCAAGATGACCAAGCCTTTGGATAACGAGTCTTGAATGCTCATTGACTGGGAAACTTGGTCCCTGGCAGCTTGAAGCTCAGCTCGAGCACTAACAGATTCTTCCTTAGCCTTCCGCAGGTCCATCTCTAAAGATCCACGTTCATCGAGTGCCTTGTTCAGCAAAGAATTGTGTTCTTCAAGCAGAGCCTCCAAGTCCCGGGCAGATTGTGTGAACCCTTCTTTCTCTTTAGAAAAAAGGTCCTTTTCCTCGGTGAGCTTGTTAATCTGTTCAACCTGTTTATTGTTGGTCTACGCCAACCGGTTAACTTCACCCTAGAGGAAACCACACTTCCGTGCCAGAGCCTCGTTCTCCTTCAGAGTCTTCAGCAATTCTTTCTTCAGTCCAAGCACCTCATCAGGGTTGTTGATCCTAGAACGAAACATCAACTCGGCAGCCATCAAACTTGACTTTAACAGCAAAAGAAATAAGGTTAGAAGTATGAATTCAAAATCACTTCCAACTCAAAAAGTGCTAAAGAAAAAAGGACGCACCCGGGCGGAGTCGGCACTGATAGCGAAAGCCAAGTCTTCATCACTCATCTCCCTCATTGTCCATTCTTTGCAGGGACCAATAAGTGATGAAACTGCCTTGGCCAAACTACCCGGCCTGGTGATGAAGTTAACATTGCGGGCAAGCTTCATGGTTCATTCCCTCTCGCAGTATTTAGGCTCCTTAGCCTGCTCAGAGGGAAAGTTTGGGCCAAATTTATAGCGCACGCCCCGAATGTCCCTCGATCCATTCAGACCGCTGATGGTGGTCAACCGAGTGGGCCTTGTGCTTGACATATCAGAGTCATTCGTCACTCCAGGATCTCTTGTGTCGCATTCATGCAAGCAAGCAGGCACCTCCCCCTCAGCGGCCACGTTCTCCAAGTCCTCGAAGTAAAAAAACACAGGGACTCTGGCCACCCTCTTGAGGGATCTCTTCTTTTTCTTCTTCTTCACCAACATTCCTTTTACCCTTGTCTGCACGAGAAGAGCCCGCCTTTACCCCATCATCAACTCGGGGACTCCCTTCCAGAGCATGGGCAGTCTTCTCCTCATCCTTCTTCTTGTTGCTTTGGAGATAGGGCTTTCTCACAAGGTCTTCGACGGTTTCAGTATCTGAAATATCGATCACTTCCTTTTCAAAGCCCTCTCCCCGTGCAGACTCAGGGACCGCAGAAGAGGTCTTAACACTCTCTTCTTCAGGCCTGGGCACACTAGCCTCGGCCAGAGTCTGCCCTCCAATGGCTGAGGTCTTCTCGGCAGCCACGGAATCCTTGCGAGTAGCCTTCTTCCATGCTCCGCCCTCACCTTGGCTCTTCTTCTTCCTCTTCGGAGAGCTAATGTCGCTAGACAATAGCTCCTCGCCACCTTCCCTCCTGCGCATTGCCTCCGCTGCGACCTCATCCTCGGGGTCAACAGCAGGTCCTGACGGCACAGCCTGAGGGGGAGGGGCAGGGAAGAAGTCACCTTGTATGCCTAGAACTGTAAAAAGGCGGAATGGTTAGATACATCAAAGCCACGAAGATAAGAAATAGCTGCAACAACAAAAAAAATTCACCGTGAGTCTTTGCGGTCAGACCCTTTTGCATGGCGAAGTACGTCTATTCCCTCTGCTCGATGGGGAACTTCTCCAGAATGGCCTCAACCCACACTGTCAGCTCATCAACTGATATGAGCTTATCGTAGGGCAGCTTGGCAGCTGTACGGCAGAATCAAAGGAATAAATAAAAAAAAGGGAAATATGAAAACTCGAAAGGAAAACTCGGGGACTTACGCCTCTTATTCCAGTTCTCGGAGAGAGGGGCCTTAGAGTTGAGAGACAATGCCTTGGGTGCGCACAAATATTTACCGGTGCAACCAACCCCGGTCATTGGTGTCCTCAGAACTGCATATCAAACCCTTGCTTCCACGCATTCTGGCGTTGACGAATCCGTCCTTAAGAATTTGAAGACTGTACAAAGAAATAAAGTGTTCATACTCAAAACTTTGACCGGTTTCTTCAGCAAACCAGTCCATAAGTGTTATCATCCTAAACATTCTGGGGCTCAGTTGCCCCGAGCAGAGAAAATACTCCCTACATAGCCTGTCAAGAACAGGATGAAGGAGTAACGTGCAACCAACATTGAATGGGTAGGTGGACATGGCCGTCCAGCCTGCCCTATGAGAAGTAATGTTTTCATTTTCAGATACCGGTAAAATGGGAACACTCGTGTCCCAGCCGCAGTCCGCTCTAACTCAAGGGATCATCTCCGACGTGATCCCGGATTTGAATCTGTACGCTGGCCATATGCGTACATCACCATAATTATTAAAGGCCTTAACGCTACAGTCCTTCTCCAGTTCACCCCAGTTCTTGGGGATGATTTCTCAAGCAGTGGCCTGAGCGGCCCTAGATCTTGGGGTAGCCACGGAAGAACTACCGGCAGCGGCATCCATGTTCAAATTCTTTTTAGCTTTAGGAGTCATAATTGGAAAGGAATCGAAAGAAGAAAGATTGAAGGAAATTCAAAGGTTTTCAAGATTCAGAAGTTGTATAATGAAAGAAAGCAAAACGGGTAAAATTCAACAAACCCCTATTTATAGGAGTAAGTGGGTCCGACCCATCAAGTTTCCGTAGGACACGTGGAGATCATCGAAGAGATTACGATCAGATCCAACCGTCAAAAGAAGAAATAGGTTTCGCCGAATTTCAAAGCAACATCATCACTCTGAAGTGCAGCGATCACCTCGCGACTGACGATTGCACGTGTGCACGTGACTGAGGCGGTTAAAAATCATTACTTTTGCTCTTGGGACGCAGAGTAGTCACTTCGAAACTGACGGCGGACGTGTGGATGTGTCTGGCACAGTTACTTTTTACCTCGCGCATTTAATGCGCACGTCACTGAAATTTGTCATGTTGCAGATGAAGGTTGGACATTCCAAATAAAATCTCCCCCCAAAATTCACATCCACTCCTCGAGCAAAAACTCTGCTCGAGAAGTGCGGGGACTATCTATATTGGATAAAAACCATCGTCACTTAAAAGAGTGACACGTGTCTGCCACGTGGCACGGGCAGAGGTTTCCCCGGACAGACATTCAACAGACAGATGATTGGCTAGGCGGTTACCACGAGCAGGCCAGAGGCAGTTACATAACGCCTCCCCGAATCGATGCGATTTGAATGAACAGTTACCTGTCCATACGCGACTACTCAATGAATGGTTACAAAGGAAATGGCTACCCAGCGGTTACATCTCCAACGGTTACATACCCAGCGGTTACACACCCAGCGGCTGCCTAGTAAATCTATATATAGCGTTTGTTTTCGAATCACTGTAACATATACGTTCTCTTCTCTATCTACAATATCAATAAAATACTCTCATAACTCTTGCTTACTACTGTTCATCATTTACGTTACTGAATATCTTGTTATTAAGTCTTCAAGCATAATTAATATCAAGGGATCCTCATCGAGACCAAGCGATCTAATACGTTTCTTTCTACCTATTTAATTCGCACTTTCATCTTATCTGCCTTCAATTATTTTGTATTACTTTCATATCATCGATTAATTATCATTACGGCTCCATTGAAAATCGTGCATATATTCATAATCTTGTAATTAATGCAATCCTGTATTGATGTCGGCTAAACTCTTAATCTAAACTATTCATCGTGACTCCCCAAATACAAATTTCATTGTTAATTGGCCTAAAATCGGATCTAGGTTAAACAGCACTCTTGGTTTGGTTTGTGGATCCTTAATTGTTTTCTGTTTTTAATTTTTGGTTTGTCTTCACATTCATGAAAATTAATCAATGTCTAATGTCTTAAAATTTAATACTCTTGCACGTAAAAAATTTATAATTCTTTCTCCCCATGAATTTCCTCATTTACAGATTATACTTCAGTTTACACTAATTGGTTGACTATGAATCAGTATTACGTCCCTGTTTTCAATAATTTGGTCTTTTTCATTTTTTAATAAACAATCAAACTTGTCTACAATGACATATTTGCCAAAATAGTTATGTATTGGTATAACTAGGTAGTGTTATAAAGAATATTTAACTTAAAAGTAACCTACAACGTACCTAGTATAATTTCACAAGTGATTCTGGTGAATATGAGATGTACGCCGAGCTCACCACTACATTGATAAGATAGAGAGGTTGTTTCAGACAAAGCCTTAAAAAAATTTATTTTTCTAAAAAAAATGTTTGAAAAAATAAGATGAATATACCAAGGTATAGAAAGTATTAACACTAAAAAATATTAAAAATAACCAGGGTAAGTATAATAATAACAGCAATAAAAGCAAAGAATAAAATAAAATAAACTATATAAGACTAATGCTACCGTTTATATGACAAAACTCATTCAATTTTTTTAAAAAAAATATGATTATCATTGTAAGAGATGTGTTGGATAAAAGCTGACAGCACTGGAAAGGTGACACATGTCCACCACGTGGCACGGCCAGAAGTTCCAACAGACAGACATCTAACGGACAGACATTTATCACGAGCATACCCAAATGAGTTATAAAACACTTCATCAGCCAACTCGGTCTAAGTGAGCAGTTATTAACATGATTATTCAATTAATGGTCATTAAGGCAATCATTACAACCCAGCGGTTATGCATCCAACGGATATGTGCCCAGCAGTTACATATCCAGACGGATCCATACCCAGTGGTTACGAATCCCGACGAGTGCCTATCAGGCTTATAATTAGCATTTGCTCTAAACCATTGAAAGAGAACTTTACTTCCTGTCTACAATATCAATAAGAATACTCTCTCACTCTTGCTATATTCCTTTTTGCTCATATTTGCCTAGTATCTTAGTTCTTTGATCCTCTAAGTACGACTGGTATCGAAGAGCTCCCTCCGGGGACAAGCGATACGACACGGTTACATCTCCTTATTTCTGTCTACGCTTTATCTTTATTAATTCATACTTATATCTCGTTCTCGCATTATTTGCAAATCTATCACCGCTTTGGTTCGTCGTTCAAACTCTTAATCTCAACTATTCATCGTGACTCCACAAATATAAATTTAATTGTTAATTGGCCTAAAATTTGATCTTGGTTAAACAATTTGGCGACCACAGTGGGAGCCGGTCAATAACCTTCGTAGGTTAATAGTTTATCTTTTCTGATATTACACCTCTTTTCGTCCGTCTTTTTGTTCTATAACTAACATGGCAGGAAGCAATTCACAAGGAACTATCGTAGGCGGAAGTTACGTAAATACCCGCGTAGCGAATATTTTTTAAATAAAGCAAAAGCCTGGTGAGTCTCTCCGCCATTACGTGGATCGCTTCCAAAGAGAGCCAGTAGTGCTTCCCGAGGTACCGGACATATGGGCGGTAATCACGTTTACCGATGGTCTGGATATTAGAAGCTCAGTAGTTACACGCATATTATACGAATCTCTGCGCGAGTTCCCAGCAGCCAGCTGGTCAGACGTCTACAACCGTTACAATTCAAAGGTACGTATCGATGAAGATAAATTAATTGGAACAGGTACTCGAGGAAGGGCTCAGGCACGCAATAGTGGATCCGGCGGGAAGGCAGAGACCGAGAGAGCAGACGTACGTTATGAACCGTACCCTGATCAGTCACGCAGCCATTCCAAAGGATGCAACCGCAACAACAAACGATTGTCCCGGAGAGATGGTTCAGAGTCAAGCCTCCGTGGAGCGCCAAGCCTGCCAAGCTTCAACCTGGAAATGACTGAAGTAGTGGCAGCACTTAAAGACATGGGAGAGAAGGTCAAGTGGGCAAAAGACAGGAAGATCGACCCAAGCAAGCGAAACCAGAACCTGTGGTGCGATTTCCGTCGTGACCATTGTTTAACCTAGATCCGATTTTAGGCCAATTAACAATTAAATTTGTATTTGTGGAGTCACGATCAATAGTTGAGATTAAGAGTTTATACGGCAAGCTAAGATGATGATAATATGAGAACGAGATGCAAGTATTAACTAATAAAAGTAAAGCACAAATGGAAACAAGGAGAAGTAACCGTATCGTATCGCATCGCTTGTCTTCAGAGAGAGTTCTTCGATACCAATCGCACTTAGATGATCAAAGAACTAAAGTAATAAGTAAAATATAAGCAAAGGGAATTTCTGGGCAAGAGTGAGAGAGTATTCTTATTGATATTGCAGACAGGAAGTAAAGTTGTGTTACAATCGATCAAGGCGAATGCTATTTATAAGACTAGTAGGCACCCGTTGGGATTTTGTAACCGCTGGGCGTAGATCCGTCTGGATAAGTAACTGCTGGGCACATATCCGTTGGATTCATAACCACTGGGTTGTAATGATTGCCTTAATGACCATTTATTGGATGATCGTGGATGATCATATTAATAACTGCTCACTTAGCCCTTATTGACTGTTGAAGTGTTTCTTAACTCTTTTAGGTCTGCTCAAAATAAATGTCTGTCAGTTGGATATCTGTCCATTGAAATGTCTACTCGTGCCATATGGAAGATACGTGTCACCCTTCCAGGTGCAGTCAGATTTTATCCAATACAGATAATCCCCGCACTTCTCGAGTAGAGTATCTGTTCAAGGAGTGGATATGAATTTTGGCGGGAATTTCTTGTAAACTTTTGTCTTCGTATGATGTAGCTTGATGACATACGAACCTTATCAGCTAAGTGACAAGCCCTTATAACATGCGCATTTAATGCGCCGTATAAAAAAGTAACTGCAGCTGGCACGCCTGCGGAACTGCAGTCCATTCTGAAGTGATTATTGCGTGCCCCAAGGGTAAAAGTAATGACTTTAACCGCTTCAGTCATGTGTACACGTCGTCTGTTGATCGCGAGGTGACCGCTACTCTTAAGAATAATGATGATACTATAAAGTTTTGATGAACCCTATTCTTTCTTTCGACGGCCAAACCTGATCGTAGTTTCTCTGATGACCTCAAAGGAAGTTGTGGGTCTGAATCTTCACTCCTATAAATAGGGGTTTGCTTAATGAGAAACTTTTTACTTGCATTTATTTCTTCTCCGTTGTTCTTTGAAAACCTTTGAACTAGCTTTTGAATTCTTCTTGACCACTTCTTATTTTCCCTGAAACCATGACTTGAAGATCTTGGAAAAATCAAACCACTGATATTGCTGGTAGTTCCTCAGCGGCCACTCCCAGGCCCCAGGCTACCCAAGCTACTGCTGCAAAAATTATCCCCAAGAAATGGGGTGAACTTGAGGCAGACTATAACATTAAGTCCTTTCATAATAGAGAGGGAGATACGCGCAACTGGCCAGTGTATAGGTTTAAGTCTGGGATCACGAAAGAGGTGATCCCATAAGTGAGGACGGACTGCCACTGGGGTGATGAGGTTCCCCTCTTGGCGGTCTCCGAGGAGGAGTATATCACTTCCCATAGGGCTGGGTTGACAGCCATGTGCAACTACCCTTTCACAGTGGGATGTAGGTTACCCCTGCACCCTGTGCTGGAGAGGCTCTGCAGGGAGTACCTCCTCTGTCTGGGGCAACTGAGCCCCAGTATATATAGAATAGTTACTCTTTTAGATTGGTTCGCGGCAGGAACTAATCAATCTTTAGGCTACGAGCATTTTATTTCTTTGTACAGTATACAAATTTTCAAAGACGGCTATGTAAATGCCTGGATGCGTGGAAGCAAGGGCTTGGTGCTTAGTTCTGAGGATACTGGTGACCGAGGCTGGGTGCACCGGTATCTGTTCGTGCGCTCCTCGGCCTTGAATTTTGACGACAAGGCTCATCTTCCAGAAGTCTGGAATAAGAAGCGTAAGTCCCCGAGTATTTTTGAAATTCTTTGTGCTCTTTCTTCTTCTCGTCTTCTAACTATGTTCAATTTTTATAGCGGCCAACCAACCCTACGACGAGCTCATTTCTGTTGAAAATTTGACGGCGTGGGTTGAGCCAATTTTGAAGGAGTTCACTCCTGAGAAGAGAGAGTAGGTGTATTTTGCCATTCAGAAAAGTTTGATTGTACAAAATCATGGTGAGAATATTTCTTCTTTCATGATCGTTCTTCTTCTTCGAAACTTCTTCATGTCTGACCGTTTCACCTTTTTGTAGATTTGGGCACTTCGGGAGATTTCTTTCCTGCTCCCCCCCAAGATGGGCCTTCCGAGCCTGTTACTGACCCAGGCGCTGAGGCTGAGGCTATACTAGCTTCAGTGGATGCACTGCGCAGCAAGGAGGGGGGCAAGGAACTCCTGTCCGGTGGACTGGGCTCCCTGAAGAGGAAGAATAGGAGCCAACGTGAGTGCGGAGCACGGAAGAAGTCTGCTCGTAAGGCTTCCGTGGCTGCCGGGCAAACCTCGTCGGCTGGTGGTGATCCTTCTTCTAGGGCAAGTGTACCGGAGCCCGTAGAAGAGAATGCCAATGCTGCTGCTGGAGTCCCCGAGTCTGCATGGGGAGAGGGTGTAGCCAAGGAGGTTATCTATCTTTCGGACAGTGAGGCCGAAATTGATGTTCCTCTTAGGCGAAGGCCTCATCTTCGTAGTGACAGAAGAAGGGCCAAGGAGGAGGCTGTCCGTACTCCGCAGAGGAGTCCCCGAGTTGATGACGGGATGAAGGCAGGTCCTTCTCATGTAGACAAGGGGAAGAGGAAGGTTGATGAAGAAGAATAAGAGGTGAAAGAAGAGGTTAGAGAAGATGTTCCCCAAGAGGGTAGCCGGGGTCCTCGTGTTTTTCGTTTCGAGGACCTGGAGAATGTGGCTACTGAGGGGGCGACTCCCGTTAGTCTTCGCGAGTGCGAGACGATAAATCCCGGAGTGGAAGGTGACTCTAACGTTTCATTGTCAAGATTATTTTGGCGGTCAGTCATTGGTGGCCGGATAGAGTTGAACGATATCAGGGGTGTTCGTTACAAGTTTGGGCCAAATTATCCCTCTGAGCAGGCTTGGGAACCCAAGTTCTGTGAGAGGAAGCATACTTTGAAACTTGCCCCTGATGTTAACTTCATAACTGGGCCACGCGGCTTGGCTAAGGCGGTCTCCTCACTCATCGGTCCCCTAGAAGAATGGGTGCTGAGGGAGCTGAGGGATGAGGAGTTAGCCTTCCAGATTGCTGCTGACTCTGCCCGGGTAAGTATTTTCATCTTTGTTTTGGGAACAAGTTTAACCTCGGTCTTCTAAACTTGACTTACTTTGCTTTTTTCAGTCGAGTATGCTGGCTGCCGAGCTCATGTTTTGCTCCAGGCTTAACAACGTCGATCAAGTAGTTGAGGTAAAGAAAGAGTTGCTGGAAGCTCTGAAGGAGAACAAGACTCTGATAGAGCAGTGTGGTCTCCTTGGTGGTAAGGTTAATCGGTTGACTGATGTCAACAATGAACGTGTTGAGCAAATCAACGCACTCACCAGGGAGAACGACCTTCTTCTCGAAGAGAGAGAAGGGTTCGCACGCTCTGCTCAGGGTCTAGAGAGATTGCTTGAAGAATGTCGAACTTCTTTGAACAGTGCTATTGAAGATCGTGCATCCCTTGAGATGGATCTGCAGAGAGCCAATGAAGGATCTGTTAAAGCCAGGGCTGATCTCCATGCTGCCAAGGATCGGGTCGCTCAATTAATGAGTGCTCAGACCGCATTAACCAAGGACTTGGCAAACCTGTGTGATCAGTCTGAAATTAAAGCCAAGCTTGCTGCCTTTGAGGCCAAGCGTACATTTCTCGTGCAGATTTAGGCTAGACAAGTTAATGTCGAGGAGATGCTTCAAACAACAAAGAGTGTTGTTCGTAGGATAAGACAAGCATTGAATCTCTCTCCCGAGGAGTCTGAAGGCGAATATGATGACGAGGACGAAGATGACGGTGAGAATTCAGGGGACGATGGCAGAACTGACGGAGTTGGTGCGTCGAGTTCTGGTCGTAGCCCTAAATGTTAATGCCCTTTCTCAATCTGTGATTGATATATTTTTTATTGTCTGGCGAGAGCCGGACTTGTTTTTTGGTGGACAGAAGTCTAGTAAAGACTTTCTGGTCCTTTGTATGGCCGGTTTCGTTTGACCTTTGAACACTCTGTAAACTTCTGTTAGCCGTTTTTGGCACTTTATCAATTTACAGGATAATGTATATATGCTACTGAGATCTGTTCAGTGACTATATTTAGTTTGAACTCTTGATCTTTTGTTTGCATGTGTTATGGCTTTCATGCCTTATGATTGGGAATTTTATGAAGTTTGAACTTTATTAAGCTCGTTCCTCCAAAAGTCTGCCCAAATGTTTTTAACTTAGCCTTTCGTTAGGAAGAGGTCGTAAGTTGTAAGTAGTCTGACCGAGTCGTGGTCGTTAGAGTTTTGGCCGAATCATTGCTCTGTGCGTATAACTTTGCTTATTGTTTTGATAGTCGAAAGTTGTTGCATGGCTTTGTAGATTGGCTCTGGCCGAGTCGTTGGCCTTGTGAACGACTTCTCTTATTTTTGTGGAAGCCTTGTCACATAAAGGTTTTTGTTTTGTGAATGACTCCTCTTATTTTCGTGGAAGTCTTGTCACATAAGAGTTTTTTTGAAAAACTTTAAAAAATTCGCCTTTTGGTAAGGTCTTTCGCCTTTGTGAAGGTCTTATCTGGCCTACAGGGTCCTCTCACCACCCCCTTGTTTTTATGTTGGAGCACGTAAAGTGATAACATGAAAAGAGTTTTTGGTGAGTTGCATATAGAACACATATAACCAAACGAGGAGTGTGTCCGTTGTGGGATTAGAACCCACAGCCGCGAAGTTGAAGAACTTCGAGCTCTACCAGTTGAGCTAAACAGATCTGACCTTGTCTAGGTCGTTAGTACCATTTAGAGAGAAGATATAATAAAAGTAAGAACTTTTGTAAAGATAAAAGGTAAGTGTAAGATAACTAACCGTTTTACCACTTAAAAGTGATACCTTTTGAGGTGAACCACATTCCAACAGTTCGGGACAGTGGAGCCGTCTGGTCGTGCCAAGCGATAAGATCCCTTGCTGACTGAGGCAATTACTTTGTAGGGGCCTTCCCAGTTAGGACCAAGCTTCTCTGAATTTGTTTCTTGTGTGCTCTGGGAGACTTTACTGAGTACAAAGTCTTCGACTTGGAAGCTTCGTACGCGCAGTCCCCGATTGTAGTATTGCTCGATTCGTTCTTTCTGGGCGACTACTCGTAGAAAAGCTAGTTCCTTACGTTCTTCGAGGAGGTCCAGCGCTTCGGAGAGGTTGATTGAGTTTGATTCCTCAGTGGCATGTGCATATCGCAGGCTGGGCTCTCCAATCTCAACTGGGATTAGAGCATCTGTGCCATATACCAATGAGTAAGGAGTCTCTCCGGTACTCATTTTTATTGTTGTGCGATAGGCCCATAGTACTCCAGGTAACTCTTCTACCCAACATCCCTTTGCCTGCTCGAGGCGCTTTTTAAGGGATTCAACGATGATTTTGTTGGTAGACTCTGCCTGTCCATTAGCAACAGGATGATATGGAGAGGAGGTGATCCTCTTGATGTGCAGATCGTCGAGGAACCTAGTCACTTTCTGGCCAATAAATTGCGGGCAGTTGTCCATGACTATTTCCTTAGGTGCTCCAAAGTGACATACGACAAAACGCCAGAGGAAGTCGACGACTTCCGTTTGTCGTATCCTTGAATATGCTGCCGCTTCGACCCACCTTGTGAAGTAGTCAGTGATGATCAATAAGAAGCGCATCCCCCTTGGTGCTGTGGGAAGAGGACCAACGATGTCCATCCCCCATTTCATGAAGGGCCACGGGGAGATTACTGAATGCAGTGGTTCTGCTGGCTGATGGAGAAGATGGGCGAACCTCTGGCATTTGTCACATTTCTTGACAAATTCGTTCGTATCTTTCTCCATTTTGTCCCAATAGTAACCTGCACGAATCAGCTTCCGGGTTAATGCCTTGCCCCGGAATGATTTCCACAATAGCCTTCGTGGACTTCTCTCATCACATAATTAATTTGATTTGGTTAAAGACATTTTGCGAGAGGTCCTGCAAACATCCTGCGGTAAAGTTCACCGTTGAGAATTGTATATCGAGCGGCTTTCACTCGGAGTTTGCGGGCAGCTTTTATATCTGCGGGTAGAGTTCCATGGATAAGATAATTTGTTATCTCATTCCGCCAGTCCCAAGTAGCATTGATGGTGTTGATTCGAACTTTTCTCTGTCAATGGTCGTGTAGAGAAGTTGAACAACAGCTGGAGAGCTAGCTGCTCCTATCTCTGCCACTGATCCCATGTTTGCAAGAGCATCAGCTTTATGGTTCTCTTCCCGTGGAATCTGAACTGCTTCCCATTCGTCAAACTGTGCTAGGAGCTCTTTTACTGGGGCGAGGTACACTTGCATCCTGGATTCTCGTGCAATGAAACCTCCATTTATTTTATTGACCACCAGCAGAGAGTCGCTTTTTAGTTTGACGATGGTTGCTCCATAACTTCGGGCTAGTTCTAATCCTGTAATAACGGCCTCATATTCGGCCTCATTGTTAGTAATGAATGGGCACTTGATAGCCTGCCTTACCGTTTCGCAGGATGGAGCAACGAGAACCAGTCCAACCCCGGACCCTTTGACGCTCGAGGAGCCGTCTGTGTGAAGGGTCCATGTGCCAGGAGTCTGCCCTGCATAAAGAATAGCTTCCCTTTCTGCTTCAGGGTATATGTTAATGCTGAAGTCTGCCACGAAGTCTGCTAGAACTTGTGACTTTATTGCTACCCTAGCCTGATATGTGATATCAAATTCAGATAATTCTATAGCCCATTTTACCAATCTTCCTGAAAATTTAGATTTGTGCATAATATTTCGTAAAGGAAAGGTCGTAACCACAGCTATCGAATGACTTTGAAAATAGGGGCGTAGCTTACGAGCAGCAGTTACTAGTGCTAATGCCAATTTTTCTAAAGGTTGATAGCGTGTTTCTGCATCAATTAGAGCTTTGCTAATGTAATAGATAGTAAGTTGTTTACCTTTTTCTTCCCGAACTAGTACAGCGCTTACCGATGATTCTGAGACTGCCAAATAAATCAGCAGCTGCTCACCCTCCTGAGGCGTGGAGAGCTGTGGTGGATTGGATAGATACTTTTTCAAATCCTTCAATGCTTATTGGCATTCAGGAGTCCATTCGAACTCCTTGTTCTGCTTTAAGACATCAAAGAAACTCTTGCAACGGTTAGATGATCGAGAAATGAATCTGCGTAGAGCTGCCACTCTCCCCGTCAGTTTCATGACATCTTTCCTGTTGTGAAGTAGATCTGGGATTGATTCAATGGATTTAATCTGAGCGGGATTGACTTCAATTCAACGCTGAGAAATAATGAATCCCAGAAACTTCCCCGATCCGACTCCGAAATCACACTTCTCTGGATTCAGCTTTATGTTATACTGATCCAGGATTCGGAAAGCTTCTTTCAGATGTGCTAGATGGTCCCCTACTCTTTTGGATTTTATCAGCGTGTCATCGATGTACACTTCCATAGTCTTTCCGATATGGTCATGGAACATTCGATTGACTAGACAGTGATAAGTTGCACCTGCATTTTTCAGTCCAAATGGCATAACTTTATAACAATACGTACCTCGACAGGTTATGAACGTCGTTTTCTCCTGGTCTTCAGGATCCATCAATATTTGGTTATATCTAGAGTACGCGTCAAGGAAGGTGAGCACCTCGTGTCCGGCTGTTGCGCCGATCAGTTGATCTATCCTGGGAATAGGATATGAATCCTTCGGGCAGGCTTTGCTTAGATCTATAAAATCAATGCAGACTCGCCATTTGCCGTTCTTTTTAGGTACGACAACCACGTTGGTTAGCCAGTCTAGATACTTGACTTCACGTACTGAACCGATTTTCAGCAGTCGATCGACCTCGTCATTGATGACCCGGTTCCGAAAGGCTTCTTGCTGGCGCGTCTTTTGTTTCACTGGGCGGTGATACGGATCAACGTTCAACCTATGAGTAATAATGTCAGGAGAAATACCTGTCATATCTGCGAGGGACCAGGCGATAGTTGTATGCCGTTCCTAGAGGAACTGGAGGATATCTCCCCGTAGGTGCTCGTTCTCTTCGGTCCCTAAACACACCTTCCGCTCTGGCTTGTCGGCGAATAATTCTTCGGGTTCCAGAGGTTATACAGTTGGCATGTGGTTTTCTCTTTCGTCTATCTTCGTGATGAATTCCGGGACCTCGTACTTAGCCTCTTCAGGTGGTATATCTTGCCCCGGTCGCTGTAATTGCTATTTGTTCTCTTCGGGCAGTTTGAGAGCCACAGAGTAGCAGTCTCGGGCAGAGCGTTGCTCTCCTCGGACCTCACGTACTTCCCATTCGGATGGAAACTTCAATACTTGATGATAAGTCGAAGGAACAGCTTGCATGTCGTGGATCCAAGGTCTACCCAAAATGATGTTGTAGGCTAGATCCGCATCGACAACATGAAAGGTTGTTTCCTTTGCTACCCCTTCGGCAAGAGTTGTCCAGGTAATCTCCCCGAGAGTCTTTTCGCTTGAATTGTTGAAGCCGGATAGAACTCGAGATATGGGCACGATCTTGTCCGACAGCTGCATCTCTCTAACAACCCGTGATTGGATAATGTTCGCAGAACTGCCTGCATCAATGAGTACTCTCTTGACGTCGAACTCCGCCACGCGTAACGTTGTGACTAACGCATCAGCATGTGGAAATTGCGAGCCATTTGCATCAGAGTCCTCAAATGTGATTACTTCTTCTGATCGTGGATGCTTATTGTTTGTGATGGAGACCTTCGCATACTTCTTTGCTGTGAAAGTAACGGAGTACACCTCGATTCCACCTAAAAAAACATTAACTGTCCTCCTTGGAGAGGATGCTCGTGGAGGGCCAGGTTTGTTCTGCTTTGCCTTCGCGTGAGTCTGCTTTCCCTTCTCGGTCAGGAACTCCTCCAAGAATCCCTATTTCAGCAAATGAGCAATTTCATACCTGAGGGCTTTGCAGTCTTCGGTGGTATGACCATGGTCACGATGGAAATCGCACCACAGGTCCTGGTTTCGTTTGCTTGGGTCGGTCTTCATGTCTTTCGGCCACTTGACCTTCTCTCCCATGTCTTTGAGTGCTGCCACTACTTCAGACGTCTCCACTCTGAAACTCGACAGGCTTGGGGCTCCACGGAGGCTTGATTCTGAATCATCTCTCCGGGACAACCCTTTGTTGTTGCGATTGCGTCCTTTGGAATGGCTGCGTGACTGATCAGGGTACGGTTCATAAAAAATACATCTGTTCTCTCAGTCTCTGCCTTCCCGCCGGATCCACCACTACGTGCCTGAGCTCTTCCTCGAGTACCTGTTCCAATAAATTTATCTTCATCCATACGTACCTTAGAATTGTAATGGTTGTAGACATCTGATCAACTGGCTGCTGGGAACTCACGAAGAGACTCATAAAGTCTGCGCGTAGCCTCTGAGCTTCTGATATCCAGGCTGTTTGTAAATGCGATCGCTGCCCATCTGTCTGGTACTTTGGGGAGCATCATACTTTCTCTCTGGAAGCGATCCACGTACTTGTGGAGAGACTCGTCGGGTCTTTGCTTGATTTCAAAGATGTCCTCTACGCAGGTCTCCGTCTTCTGAGCACCTGTGTGTGCCTTCACGAATAATTGAGCCATTTCTGCGAAAGACCCAATGGAGTTGGGTGGCAACATTGAATACCATCGCAGAGCTCCATCTGCTAGGGTTTCCACGAACTTCTTCAACTGAACAGATTCGATCTCCTCGTCGGTGAGATCGCTAGCCTTGATAAAGTTGCTGAACATCATGAGATGATCATTGGGATCAGATGTTCCGCGATACCTCGGGATGTTTGGCATTTTAAACGTCTTAAGTATCGCTTTTGGGGCTGCCTCTTTCTTCCAGGGTCGCTGTGAATAACGCTGGACATCGACTTTCTTCGGTGTGTGTGGAGCGCCTGGTATCTGATCAATTCTCTCGTTGAGAGACTTTTGAAGTGCTTCTTGGCTTTTTTTGAATTGTTTGGTGAGAGCTTCCACAACAAGGCTCATATCTGTAGGCGCCATAGACCCTCCGTTCTTATTCTGATTGACTTGGGTCGTTGGATCTGCAGTACCACCATTGTTCCGCTCTCCACCTTTCCTCGAGGCATGTGAAGATGGTGCGTCATGACCAGGTGCCGCAGCGTCAGCCCTTGCAGTTGAAGGGTTACTCCTTCGGAGAGAGGTGAGTGCCTCATTTATTCCTCGGTTTACTTCTGCCTGTTCCTTCATGAAAGCAAAGAGTGTTTCTTGGAGGTTCCCTCGGCCAGGGGAGAGACTCCTATGGCGTCGTCTCCTGACTGGGGTAGTGCTCTGAGAGCGCATACGCCTATATCGCTGCCTGACCGGTCCTTGGGAAGATTGTTGCTGCCCATCGGACAAGTAATCGGGAGAATAATCAGGAGAGTAATTAGGATTGAGTGAAGGAGTATTTACCTGTTCTCCGCCTATGATAGTTCGTAGAGAGTTTCTTTCTGCCATGTTAGTTATAGACCAAAGAGACTGACAAAAATAAGTGTAATATCAAAGATAAACTATTAACCTACGAAGGCTATTGACCGGCTCCCACTGTGGTCGCCAAATTGTTTAACCTAGATCCGATTTTAGGCCAATTAACAATTAAATTTGTATTTGCGGAGTCACGATCAATAGTTGAGATTAAGAGTTTATACGGAAAGCTAAGATGATGATAATATGAGAACAAGATGCAAGTATTAACTAATTAAACTAAAGCACAAACGGAAACAAGGAGAAGTAACCGTATCGTATCGCTTGTCTTCGGAGAGAGTTCTTCGATACCAATCGCACTTAGATGATCAAAGAACTAAAGTAATAAGTAAAATATGAGCAAAGAGAATGTTTGGGCAAGAGTGAGAGAGTATTCTTATTGATATTGCAGACAGAAAGTAAAGTTGTGTTACAATCGATTAAGGCGAATGCTATTTATAAACCGGGTAGGCACCTATTGGGATTTTGTAACCACTGGGCATGCATCTCTCTGGATAAGTAACTACTGGGCACATATCCGTTGGAGTCATAACCGCTGGGTTGTAATGATTCCCTTAATGACCATTTATTGGATGATCGTGGATGCTCATGTTAATAACTGCTCACTTAGACCGTGTTGACTGTTGAAGTGTTTCATAACTCTTTTAGGTCTGCTCGTGATAAATGTCTGTCTATTGGATGTCTGTCCGTTGAAATGTCTGCTCGTGGCACGTGGAAGACACGTGTCACCCTTCCAGGTCCAGTCAGCTTTTATTCAATACAACCATGGTCACACTACCGAGGACTGCAAAGCCCTAAGGTATGAAATTGCTCATTTTTTGAAACAGGGATTCTTGAAGGAGTTCCTGAACGAGAAGGGGAAGCAGACTCACGTGAAGGCACAGCAGAACAAACCTGGCCCTCCACGAGCATCCTCTCCAAGGAGGACAGTTAATGTTATTTCAGGTGGAATCGAGGTAGACTCCGTTACCTTCACAGCGAAGAAGTATGCAAAGGTCTCCATCACAAACAACAAACGCCCACGATCAGAAGAAACATTAACATTTGAGGATTCTGATGCAGACCGCTCACAATTCCCACATGCTGATGCGTTAGTCATAACGTTACGCGTGGCGGAATTCGATGTGAAGAGAGTACTAATTGATGTGGGCAGCTCTGCAAACATTATCCAATCACGGGTTGTAAGGGAGATGCAGTTGTCGGACAAGATCGTACCCATATCTCGAGTCCTCTCCGGCTTTAACAATTCAAGCGAGAAGACTCTTGGTGAGATTACCCTGACAACTCTCGCCGAAGGGGTAGCAAAGGAGACAACTTTTCATGTTGTTGATGCGGATCTAGCCTACAACATCATTTTGGGAAGACCTTGGATCCACGACATGCAAGCTGTTCCTTCAACTTATCATCAAGTATTGAAGTTCCCATCCGAATGGGGAGTACGTGAAGTCCGAGGAGAGCAACGCTCTGGCCGAGATTGTTACTCGGTGGCTCTCAAACTGCCCGAAGAGTACAAATAGCAATTACAGCGACCGAGACCAGATATACCACATGAAGAAACTAAGTACGAGGTCCCGAAATTCATCACGAAGATGGACGAAAGAGAAAACCACATGCCGACTGTGGAAGCTTTGGAACCCGAAGAATTGTTCGCCGATAAGCCGGAGCGGAAGGTATACTTAGAGACTGAACTGAGCGAGCGCCTACGGGGAAGTATCCTCCAGTTCCTCAAGGAGCGGCATACAACATTCACTTGGCCCCACGAAGATATGACAGGTATTTCTCCCGACATCATTACTCACAGGTTGAACGTTGATCCATATCACCGCCTGGTGAAACAGAAGACGCGCCAGCAAGGGGCCTTTCGGAGCCAGGTCATCAACGACGAGGTCGACCGGCTGTTAAAGATTGGGTCAGTACGTGAAGTCAAATATCCATACTGGCTAGCGAACGTGGTCGTTGTACCTAAAAAGAATGGTAAATGGCGAGTCTGCATTGACTTCACGGATATAAACAAAGCCTGCCCGAAGGATTCATATCCCCTTCCTAGGATAGATCAACTGATCAACGCAACAGCCGGACACGAGATGCTCACCTTCCTCGACGCGTATTCTGGATATAACCAGATATTTATGGACCCTGAAGATCAGGAGAAAACAGCGTTCATAACCTATCGAGGTACGTATTGTAATAAAGTTATGCCATTTGAACTAAAAAATGCAAGTGCAACATATCAGCGTCTAGTCAATCGAATGTTCCATGACCATATCGATAATATGTTGATCAAATCCAAACGAGCAGAGGACCATTTGGCGCATCTGAAAGAAGCTTTCCGAATCCTGGATCAGTACAACATGAAGCTGAACCCGGAGAAGTGTGCATTCGGAGTCGGATCGGGAAAGTTCCTGGGATTCATTGTTTCTCAGCGTGGAATTGAAGTCAATCCCGCTCAAATTAAAGCCATTGAATCAATCCCAGACGTACTTCACAACAGGAAAGACATCATGAAACTGACGGGGAGAGTGGAGACCCTGCGAAGATTCATCTCCCGATCATCCGACCGGTGCAAGAGTTTCTTCGATGTCTTAAAACAAAACAAGGAGTTCGAATGGACCCCTGAATGCCAACAAGCATTGAAGGATCTGAAAAAGTACCTATCCAATCCACCACTGTTCTCCACACCTCAGGAGGGTGAGCACCTGCTGATTTATTTGGCAGTCTCAGAATCGTCAGTAAGTGTTGTTCTAGTTCGGGAAGAAAAAGGTAAACAACTTCCTATCTATTACATTAGCAAAGCTCTAATTGACGCAGAAACACGCTATCAACCCTTAGAAAAATTGGTGTTGGCACTAGTGACTGCTGCTCGAAAATTACGCCCTTATTTTCAAAGTCATTCAATAGCTGTGGTTACAACCTTTCATTTACGAAATGTTTTGCACAAACCTGAATTTTTAGGAAGGTTAGTAAAATGGGCTATAGAATTATCTGAATTTGATATCACCTACAAGCCCAGGGCAGCAATAAAGTCACAAGTTTTAGCAGACTTCGTGGCGGACTTCAGCACTAATATATACCCTGAGGCAGAAAGAGAAGCTATTCTTTATGCAGGGCAGGCTCCTGGCACGTGGACCCTTCACACAGACGGCTCTTCGATTGTCAAAGGGTCCGGGCTTGGATTGGTTCTCGTTGCTCCATCCGGTGAGATGGTAAGGCAGGCTATCAAGTGCCCATTTATTACTAACAATGAAGCCGAATATGAGGCCGTTATTGCAGGATTAGAACTAGCCCGAAGTTATGGAGCAACCATCGTAAAACTCAAAAGTGACTCTCAGCTGGTGGTCAAACAGATATATGGAGGCTTCATTGTACGAGAATCCAGGATGCAAGTGTACCTCGTCCGAGTAAAAGAGCTCCTAGCACAGTTTGACGAATGGGAGGCATTTCAGATTCCACGGGAAGAGAACCATGAAGTCGATGCTCTCGCAAATTTGGATTGGTGGCAGAGATAAGGGCAGCCAGCTCTTCAGCTGTTGTTCAAATTCTCTACACGACCATGGACAGAGAAAAGTTTGAACTCAACACCATCAACGCTACTTGGGACTGGCGGAATGAAATAACAAACTTTCTTATCAATGGAACTCTACCCGTAGACACAAAAGCTGCTCGCAAACTCCGAATAAAAGCTACTCGGTATACAATTCTCAACGGCGAACTCTACCGTAAAATATTTACAGGACCTCTCGCAAAATGTCTCGGACCGAGTCAAATCAATTATGTGATGAGAGAAGTCCATGAAGGCTGTTGCGGAAATCATTCCGGGGGCAAGGCGCTAACCAGGAAGCTGATTCACGCAGTTTATTATTGGGACAAAATGGAGAAAGATACGAATGAATTTGTCAAAAAATGTGACAAATGCCAGAGGTTCGCCCATCTTCTCCGTCAGCAAGCAGAACCACTCCATTCAATAATCTCTCTGTGGCCCTTCATGAAATGGGGGATGGATATAGTCGGTCCTCTTCCCACAGCACCGAGAGGGATGCGTTTCTTATTGATCATCAGTGATTACTTCACAAAGTGGGTCGAAGCGGCAGCATACATGAGGATACGACAAATGGAGGTTGTCGACTTCTTCTGGCGTTTTGTCGTATGCCGCTTTGGGGCACCTAAGGAAATAGTCATGGACAACGGCCCGTAATTTATCGGCCAGAAAGTGACTAGATTCCTCGATGATCTGCACATCAAGAGGATCACTTCCTCTCCATATCATCCTGTTGCCAATGGACAGACAGAATCTACCGATAAAATCATCGTTGAATCCCTTAAAAAGCGCCTTGAGCAGGCAAAGGGATGTTGGGTAGAAGAGTTACCCGGAGTACTATGGGCTTATCGCACAATGGTAAAAATGAGTACTAGAGAGACTCCTTACTCATTGGTATATGGTGCAGATGCTCTAATCCCAGTTGAAATAGGAGAGCCCAGCCTGCGATACGCACATGCCACTGAAGAATCAAACTGAGTCAATCTCTCCGAAGAGCTGGACCTCCTCGAAGAACGGAGAGAGCTAGCCCTTGTACGAGTAGTCGCCCAGAAAGAACGAATTGAACAATATTACAATCGGGGACTGCGCGTGCAAAGTTTTCAGGTTGGAGATTTTGTGCTAAGAAAAGTCTCCCAGAGCACACAAGAAACAAATTCAGGGAAGCTTGGCCCTAATTGGGAAGGCCCCTACAAAGTAATTGCTTCAGTCGGTAAGGGATCTTATCGCTTGGCACAACCAGACGGCTCCACTGTCACGAACAGTTGGAATGTGGTTCACCTCAAAAGGTATCACTTTTAAGTGGTAAAACGGTTAGTTATCTTATACTTTCCTTTTATTTTTAAGAAAAAGTTCTTACCTTTATTATATTTTCTCTCTAAATGGTACTAATGACCTAAACAAGGTCAGATACGTTTAGCTCAACTGGTAGAGCTCGAAGTTCTTCAACTTCGCGGCTGTGGGTTCGAATCCCACAACGGACACACTCCTCGTTTGGTTATATGTGTTCTATATGCAGCTCACCTCAACCCTTTTTATGTTATCACTTCCTGTACTCCAACATAAAAACAAGGGGGGTGGTGAGGGGCCCCCGTAGGCCAAGTAAGACCTTCATAAAGGCAAAAGACCTTGCCAAAAGGCGAATTTTTAAACGTTTTTCAGAAACTTTTACGTGACAAGACTTTCACGAAAATAAGAGAAGTCGTTCACAAGGCCAGCGACTAGGCCAGAGCCAATCTACAAAGTCATGCAGTAACTTTCAACTATCAAAACGATAAAGAAAATTTATGCGCAAAGAACAACGATTCGGCCAAAAATCTAACGACCACGATTAGGTCAAATGATTCACAACTTACGACCTCTTCCTAACGAAAGGCTAAGTTAAAAACATTCGGGCAAACTTTTGAAGACCAAAACTTAATAAAGTTCAAACTTCTGAAAATTCCCAAGCATAAGGCACGAAAGCCACAATACATGCAAACGAAAGATCAAAAGTTCAGGCTAAATATAGTCATGGAATAGATCTAAAAGCATATATACATTATCCTGTAAAACGATAAGATGCCGAAAACGGCTAACAGAAGTTTACAAAGTGATCAAAGGCCAAATGAAACCGGCCATACAGGGACCAGAAAGTCTTTACCAGACCTCTGTCCACAAATAACTAAATCTGGCTCTCGCCAGAAGAAAAAACTCAAAGACTGGGGAAGGGCATCAACATTTGGGGCTACGATCAGAACCCACGCACCAGATCTGTCGGTTCTGCCATCGTCCCCCGAATTCTCGCCGTCATCTTCGTCTTCATCTTCGTCTTCACCTTTAGACTCCTCAGGAGAGAGATTCAGTGCTTGTCTTATTCTGCGAACAGCGCTTTTTGTCATGTGCAGCATCTCCTCAACATTAACTTGTTTAGCTTGAATCTGCACGAGCAATGAACGTTTAGCCTCGAGCGCAGCAAGCTTGGCCTTAATCTCAGACTGATCGCGCAGGTTTGCCAAGTCTTTGGTTAGTGCGGCCTGAGCACTCATCAATTGAGCGACCTGATCCTTGGCAGCCTGAAGCTCAGCTCTGGCCTTAATAGATTCTTTGTTGGCCCTTTGCAGGTTCATCTCAAGGGATGCACGATCATCAATAGCACTGTTCAAAGAAGTTGTACATTCTTCAAGTAATCTCTCCAGATCCTGAGCAGAGCGTGCGAACCCTTCTTTTTCTACAAGAAGAATGTCCTTCTCCTTGGTGAGTACGTTAATCTGCTCGAGACGTTCATTGTTAACATCAGTTAGCCGATTAACCTCACTCCCTAGGAGACCACACTGCTCTGTCAAGTTCATGTTCTCCATCAAAGCATCCAGCAACTCTTTCTTTACCTCGAGTACTTGATCGATGTTGTTGATCCTGGAGCGAAACATGAGCTCGGCAGCCAGCATACATGACTGAAAAAGTAAAATAAGTAAAGGTTAGAAGTCTGAGGCCAAAGTGATTCCCAACACAAAGCGGTAAACACTTACCTGGGCAGTGAGCAACAATCTGAAAGGCCATCTGCTCATCACTTAGCTCCCTCAGCACCCATTCTTCACGGGGACCGGTGAGCGAAGTGACAGCCTAAGCCAAACCACCCGGTCCGGTTATGAAGTTAACATCAGGGGCAAGTTTCAGGGTATGCTTCCTCTCACAGTACTTGGGTTCCCAAGCCTGCTCAGAAGGATAATTTGGCCCAAACTTGTAACGAACACCCCTGATATGCTTCAATTCGGTTAGGCCACCGATGACTGACCGCCAGATGAACCTTGTTGATGAAAGGTTGGAATCATCTTCCACTCCTGGATTTATCGTCTCGCACTCGTGAAGACCGACATGCGTCGCTCCCTCAGTAGCCACATTCTCCAGGTCCTCGAAACGAAAAACACGAGGACCTCGGCTACCCTCTTAGGGAACTTCTTCCCTTACTTCTTCTTCCTTTTCTTTTTCTTCTTCACCCACCTTTATTTTCCCCTTGTCTACACGAGAAGGAGCTGCCTTCACCCCGTCATCAACTCGGGGACTCCTCTCTGAAGTACGGACAGCCTCCTCTTCAACTCTCCTTCTGTCACTTCGAAGATAAGGCTTTCGCCTAAGGGGTTCATCAACTTCGATCTCAGTATCTGAAAGATAGATAACCTCCTTGGCGAAACCCTCTCCCTGTGCAGACTCGAAGACTTCAGCAGTAGTCCTGACATTTTCTTCTACAGACTCCGGTACATTGGCTCTAGTTGAAGGCTCACCCCCAGCAAATGAGGCTTGCCCGGTAGCCATTTTAGTCTTACGAGCAGACCTCTTCCGTTCTCTGCCCTCGTACTGTTTCTTCTTCTTTCTTTTCAGAGAGCCCAGGCCATCGGACAAGAGTTCCTCGCCCCCCTCCCTGATGCACAGTGCCTCCACCGAAGCCAGTATAGTCGCGGCCTCAGCATCTGGGTCAGCGACAGGCTCGGAAGGCCCATCTTGGGGAGGAGCAGGAAAGAGGCCCGGCCGCGCAAAGCAAGAGGAAATAGGTATAGGCTGGATCAATAAAAGAAAGATAAGGAAAGTGTACCTCCAGCAACAACAAGAATGGAACCAAATCTCCTTGAGTACCCAGACCTGCAAAAAGGTAAAACGGTCAGACACGGAGAAGTTTCAAAGGAGAAGAATAATCATGAAAGCAGAAATATTCTCACTATGATTTTTCACGGACAGACCCTTATGCACAGCAAATGCGCCCATTCTCTCTTCTCAGGAGCGAACTCCTTCAAAATTGCCTCAACCCACGCCGTCAGCTCGTCAACAGATATGAGCCCGTTGTAGGGTTTCTTGGCCGCTACAAAAAAGGAGTTGAACGAAGTTAGCAGATGAGAAGAAAAAGAAGAACACGAAAAATCTCAAGAATACTCGGGGACTTACGCTTCATGTTCCAAACTTCAGGAAGATAAGTCTTGTCGCCAAAAGTCAAGGACGAGGAGCGCACGAACAGATACCGGTGTAACCAACTTCGGTCACCTGTATCCTCAGAACTGTGCACCAAGCGCTTGCTCCTGCGCATCCTGGCATTCACATAGCCATCTTTAAAAATTTTTATACTGTACAAAGAAATAAAATGTTCATATCCAAAATATTGATCGATTTCCATCGCGAACCAATCCAAAAGTGTAACTATTCTGTATATACTAGGGCATAGTTGCCCCGGGTAGAGCAAGTACTCCCTGCAGAGCCTCTCCAGCACAAGGTGCAAGGGTAACCTACATCCCACTGTGAAAGGGTAGGTGCACATGGCTGTCCACCAAGCCCTATGGGAAGTAATATTCTCCTCCTCGGAGACCGGCAGGAGGGGAACCCCGTCATCCCAATGACAGTCCATCCTCACTCGTGGGATCAACTCCTTCGTGATCCCAGACCTAAATCTATACGCAAGCCAGTTGCGCGTATCTCCCTTATGATTATTAAAGGACTTGATGTTACAGTCCGCCTCTAATTCACCCCACTTTTTGGGGATAATCTCCGCAACAGTAGCATGAGTAGCCCTAGGCCTAAGAGGGGCCGCTGAGGAACTAACAGCAGCGTCGACGTTTTGATTCTTTTTAGCTCTTGAAGTCATGATTTCAGAAAAGTTATGAAGTTAGTAAGAAGAATTCAAAGCTAATTCAAAGGTTTTCAAAGAACAACGGAGAAGAAATAAAAGCGAGTAAAATGTTTCTCATCCAGCAAACCCCTATTTATAAGAGTGAAGATTCAGCCCCTCAACTTCCTTCGAGACACGTCGAGGTCATCCAAGAAACTACGATCAGATCTGGCCGTCAAAAGAAGGAATAGGTTTCACCAAATTTTATAGTGTCATCATTATCCTGAAGTGCAGCGGTCACCTCGCGATTAACATGCGACGTGTGCACGTGATTGAGGCAGTTAAAATCATTTTTTACTCTTGGGACGCGCAGTAGTCACTTCAGAATGGACTGCAAACGCGCAGGCGTGCCAGCTACAGTTACTTTTTTATACGGCGTATTAAATACGCACGTCATAAGGGCTTGTCACGTAGCTGATAAGATACGTGCGTCATCAAGCCTCGTCACACAAAGACAAAAGTTTACAAAGCATAAACTCCTGCCAAAATTCATATCCACTCCTCGAACAGATACTCTGCTCGAGAAGTGCGACTGTGTTGGATAAAAGCTGATAGCACTTGAAAGGTGACACGTGTCCACCATGTGGCACGGGCAGAAGTTCCAATGAACAGACATCTAACGGACAGACGTTTATCACGAGCAGACCCAAAGGAGTTATGAAACACTTCATTAGCCAACCCGGTCTAAGTGAGCAGTTATTAACATGATCATTCACGATCATTCAATTAATGGTCATTAAGGCAATCATTACAACCCAGCAGTTATGCATCCAACGGAAACGTGCCCAGCAGTTACATATCCAGACGGATCCGTACCCAGTGGTTACGAATCCCAACGGGTGCCTATCAGACTTACAAATAGCATTTGCTCTAAACCATTGAAAGAGGACTTTACTTCCTGTCTATAATATCAATAAGAATACTCTCTCACTCTTTCTCAGATATTCCTTTTTGCTCATATTTGCCTAGTATCTTAGTTCTTTGATCCTCTAAGTACGACTGGTATCGAAGAGCTCTCTCCGGGGACAAGCGATATGACACGGTTACTTCTCCTTATTTCTGTCTACGCTTTATCATTATTAATTCATACTTATATATCGTTCTCGTATTGTTTTCAAATCTATCACCGCTTTGGTTCGTCGTTCAAACTCTTAATCTCAACTATTGATCGTGACTCCACAACTATAAATTTAATTGTTAATTGGCCTAAAATCGGATCTAGGTTAAACAAGAGACCCTTATAAATTATGAATATTATAGAGAAGTTTGACCGTGCATATCATATAAAGTCTCTCCCATTACCTTTAATAAAGCATGACTTTGAAATTCATCAACTTTTCACAACGCCTCTTCATGCGCTGGAGATAGCAAATTAGTTGTTCATTTTTGTTAATAATTATTTTAATTATCTATCACGTGCAAAAAATTGTTGCCACAAAAAGAAAGTAGAGATTTGATTTCTAATTAAAATCATGCCTGATCCAAATTGTGAGTGCATTAAAACTCAAGGCAACATGTTTACTTAGACTCGATAACAATTTGTAAAAATTCCGTGCAGGATCTATTTGGCGCACGTTAATTGATTTGTAGCCGTCAAAAGTAAATTCGCTGAGAAATAGCCACATCCGGACTAATCCCAGTATAAATACTGGGGTCTTGAACAAAACTTGTTCAAAGCCCCAGTATTTATACTGAGAAGCTTCTGTAAACTAACCCCAGTATAAAATACTGGGGCTTTGAACAAGTTTTGTTCAAGGCCCCAGCATTTTGTTATCGGACTTTGTATAAAGTTTCAGTCCCATAGCAAAATGCTGGGGCTGTGAACAAAACTTGTTCAAAGCCCCAGCATTTTGTTATGGGACTGAAGCTTTATATATAAAGTCGCATAACAAAATACTTGGGCTTTGAACAAGTTTTGTTCAAAACCTCAGTATTTTATTATGGAACTAGTCTGGGGTGTTTTTCTAACACTAATGGAGCTTAAGTGTGCGCATAAATTTTTGGCTATTCTTCAATAAATTTGGAAACAGTGGACCCCAATGAGCGCGTCAAAAAATGGCTAGTGATCAAAATTTCCCTAACAATTCCTTGCTTTATTTTAAGCAACTTCTTAAATATCTATCTCTGCAATACCATCACAACATTTACACAAAACATGTTATAAATTCTGTGAGGGCTATAAACCTTCTCACTAAAAGTAAAACAAGAAATTAAAGTTAAGTTATTTCGAAATTTAAAAAACCTTCATTTTTTTGAAACAAATTAAAAATAAAATTTTGCCGCTTAAACTGCCCAAAGAAAGTGCTACTTTTACTAAAAATAAGTGCAATTTCAGCGATGGAAAAGGCCATGGAGGATTACTAGATCACGCAATTGACAAAGAACTGCAATCTAAGGCAAATGAGTGTCATATGATACGATAAAGGCAGCAAAATGAGACAAGATGTGAACTAGTTTTGCATGAGAGAGGTAACATCTCTGGACAATTCTAATGCTATGCAACCCCTACTCATTTCAATTGTTTATCTGATGCTTTCGTCACAATTGGTTCTTCAACGCAACACTGCAGATGATAAATAATATCTTTCCAATATATCGGGGAAATCCTATTATTACTCTTTAAGTTTCAAGTACTAAGCTATGCATCTAATGTGTATCTTCAAATATATATAATATTAATACACGTGCAGATTACTTGAGAAAGCAAACAGGGAATGGAGGGCTTATGAATTCTTATTCCACTTAAGGTCATCAAGATTGGATGTGGACTCAAAAAAGGTGAGCATTATCAATATAGTGGCATTAATAACCTTGGTTGTTTGCTTCACGCCCATATGTTTTTCTTCAATATAATTTTTCCAATTTGGCACCAATTTTTAGTTTATTATGATAAGATCATTAATAAGTACTACTTTTATGAGGTTAGGTCCGCACATGAGGAGGCATACATATTGAAGAGACTAAATAAATAAAATGTGATCTATCAACAACTTAACCTTTTAAATGAGATGATCACATAAACACTACCATTTCCATTAGTTTGTAAGTTATTTTGTCTTTTCTTTGTCCAACATATACTCCATTCCTTAGAGATTTCCTCCCATTTCCTTTTAATAAAGCATGAATCTGAATTATTCATCATTTTTTTTTTGTATGCAACTCTTGAGTAAGTTCATATTTAAACGATTTGCGGTGTTTCCATCTATGGCTGGATTCTTAATTGATTATCAAACAAGATTGATTATATACCATCAACATATTGCAATGGCTACCTTCACATGAAGTTGCATTAATTGTTGTTAATTTCTCTTGGACATAGATTTGTGTCAATGTGTACGTGGGTATTTTGCTACGACAGATCTTTTGAGGGCGTGAGGCTACCTTCATCTGGTATATAGGCGAGAACTTTATGCATTTCTTTGTCAAGAAGAAACTACAGTTAGTATGATGAATGCAACATATAGTCGTTGGATTATAAATAGACCTGACATTACCTATGCTGACCAACTCGTACTTCTATGAGAACCAAAAACGTATTTATTGGTTCGGCCCTTTATTCCATTTTATTGGAAACTCTTTCTTTTTTAATCTTTTTGAATGATGTATTTTTATATGGGTGATGCTATTCGGCCACACCAATCATGGCCACACCATGGCCATACTCGTATAATTACTATGGTACCCTCAATGGGTGTTTGGCCACTTAAATTATTTTTTGCCTCCAAATTTTCCCTGCAGCCGACTATTAAATGTTGCATCTTCCCAATATCTTGATCCATACAAAACAATGCATGTGTGGGAGATGAAAGGGTGCCTACTAATTGAACATAATGATATATATAAGTATACATTGTATATACGCTGCATTTATACGCTTTTTATTTTTCAAAATACTCTCTATTAATTAGAATATATTTCAGTATGTATACGGACTGTATTTTAGTTTTCCAAAATACTCTTTACCATACACATTTTTACTACCACCAAATATACCATTCTATTAGAATTCCATTCTTATTCCTTTACCATTTTTATCAACATCATTTGGCAAACACTAAACACAAAATCGTTAACCATTTTTAAACATAGACATCAATCCATCAAGTCCTAATCAAGTAAGAAATGAATTACATAGAGCTCTAGGACTGACGCCAGACGATAGTTTGATGGATGATGAAAATCATTTGGAGGACATTGATTCTGACGGGACCCACAACGATGGAGAAAATGGTGAAGAAGAAGATGATAATGATGATGATAATTTTGACGTTGAAGTTGTAGAAGTGTTAAAAAATGGAGAGGACAGGGATATAGGTGATGAGATATCTGAAGATGATCTAGCAATAGGGCCACTTCCTGGAATGAGGTTTAAAGATACTGAATATATGTTTGAATTTTACAAAATGCAAGCAAGATTATTAGGGTTTGTATTGTCAAAAGAACGTGCAACAAAAAAGGGGGTGATAGGTAAGGTATGTGCAATATGGTTGTGATAGGTCTAGGAAACCAATATATAAGAAATATGGCAAAAGAATAAATTGTATGGCTAGAATCAATGGAATTCTGGAAAAAGATGGATCATATCGTGTTGCTAAAGTTATTAGAACTCATAATCATAAATTGGAACCATCACTATCACGGTTTATGGACGGTCACAGGAAGGTTAATAGTTCTCTCAAGAGATGGTTTAAAGCCAATGATCTAGCTGGCGTAAGACCATCCAAGAACATAAGAGTAGCTGAAGTGCTTGCTGGTGGGCCGGAGAATTTGGGTTGCACACCTACGGACTGGAGAAATTATATTATGAATAGTGGGAAGTTTGAATTGCAAGAAGGGGATGCACAAGCATTACTAAGGTTCTTTACTAATATGCAACAAAAAGATAGGGAGATTTTCTACTCAATTGATGTTGATAATATAGACAGGATTCGTAACGTCGTATGGGTGTATTCTCACTCAAAGGTGGCATATGATATGTTCCATGACGTTATATGCTTACATACAACATACCTAGTGAATCGGTATAATGTGCCATTCGCTTCGTTTGTTGGTGTCAATCAGCATAGAAAATCCATACTTTTGGGTTGTGCTCTCCTGTATAATGAGGATATTGGAAGTTACTTGTTGGTGATCTCTACATGGCTTAGGGCCATGGGTGATGCTTGCCCAAATGCAATCTTGACTGACCAGTGTGAAAGCATTAAGGCAGCTTTACATGAATTGATGCGTAGTACGGTAAAAAAATATTGTGTATGGCATATATTCTCTAAGTTGCCTGTGAGGTTAAGCGGGGTTAGTGATTCAGAAAGAGCAAAGTCAGAATTTAAGGCCATGGTGCTTGAAAGCATTACTACAGTTGAGTTTGAGCATAGATGGGATGAATACATTGCAAAATACAACTTGAATGCAAGAGAGTGGTTTCTTAAGCTTTATTTAGAAAAGGAAAAATGGGTTCCTGCACACCTAGATGATCATTTTGGGCAGGGATGTTGTCTACTCAAAGAAGTGAAGGAATGCATGCTTTCTTTGATGGATTTATCACCCGTCAAAGCACTCTTAAGCAATTTGTTCATCAATATGAGTTAGCAATAAGAGATAAGTATGAGAAAGAGATGGAAGCAGAATATACGTCAAATTGTTTTGAATTGAAATGTTTGTCTGAATTCCCGTGGGAGGTACAACTTCAAGCTTTCTATACTCGCGAAATATTTGAATTGTTCCAAAAGCAATTTCAGAAGCACATGCATTGTGAAATCAACCCCCCTTGAGGATGATGAAGCAGAACCAGGGGTGGAGAAATACAGTATAACTGATTATTCAAAGAGAAGTTTTACCCATAGAGATCCATTTTTCTTCACTGTTAGGTACACGGCTGTTGGTGAATATCTTAGTTGCTCCTGCAAATGGTTTGAAAGTAGAGGATATTTATGCTGCCATATACTCAAGGTTTTGTCTCACAAAAGAATTGAAACTATTGACCAAAGGTATATTTTGGATAGGTTGAGAAAAGATGTTATTCGTCCACACTTGAAGCGATTCTTTTTAGGAGGTTATCCCAATATGACTTCCGAGTACATGATGTACAAGGATCTGCTAAAGCATTTTGAGCGGAATTGTGATATGGCATTGGATAGTGAGGTGAAGAGGAAATATATCAAATATATGATGATCAAAATTGAGCATGATCTTTCAAATTGGAATGATGAAATTATCGAGCAATTGGTCCCATTGGAAGAGTTGAATGAGGTTGATGTTTACGTTTACCCTGTAAGTGTGGGTGAGGGTGATCCAACTATTTTACGTAACCCTCGATATACTCGTTAACGAGGATGTTCACGGTTGGGCCGGTATAGAGGACCACTTGAAACATATTTTAGAAGTTCACAAAGTGGTGGTAGAGGAGGTGGGAGTAGCAGAGGTGGTGGTAGGGATAGTAGAGGTGGGGGTAGAGGTGGTGGTAGGACTGGTGGTAGGGCAGGTGGTGGAGGCAGTCAAGGCATTAATGTGTGAGATGAAGGAAATGAGGTAAGATTTACTTGCATATTCACTATAGTTCATTGAATATTTTTCTTAAATATGGCATATTTTACACTAATTTAATTTTTTTTCATGTTGCAGCAAGGTGGTGCTCCAACATCACCACTTGGTAGCTTGCCCGATCTAAACGATGACATTGAAGACTTGACGGTTTAATTAGATATGATATAAGTTTGAGCCATTTTTTAGGTTGTTTTGACATAGAATCCTTCTTAATTTATTTACATTCTTTTTGTAACGAAACTTAAGTTTCATTCATAGAAAATAAATTTCTTCATGATAATGATATTTTTTAACTATTGTTACTAGTAATTTGATGTGCAACTTCACAAGTATGAATTGATGTATCGAATGTTAGAATTACTTAAATCCTAGTCAAAGCTTGTATGCAGAAAGAATTTTAGGGTTACTTATAGAGTACTTATTCAAAGCTTGTATGAAAAAAAATAGACCTAAATTGTGCTTAAATAGACTCGAAACTTATACCCCAACCTCAAAATATGACTTATGACCATTTTGCTTGAATAGCAGATGCACATTATTATATTTTATAACAAACTATACAACTAACCAAAGCTTGTATGCAAAAAAATAGATCTAAATTGTGCCTAACTAGACTCGAACCCTATACCCCAACATCCTAATATGTGACTTATGACCATTTTGTTGGAGTAGCATCATCTGTTATTCCACACACTTTATTCTATTTTATAACAAACTATACAACTAACCAAAACCCTAACCATCACCTCCTTCACCTTTCTTTATTTAAAGAGACACAAAGGTTCTACTTCCTTTGTAAGAAATCTGAATATTTTCATACTAACTTTTAACCCATAAAAAATGGAGGCTGACGCAACCAATCTTAAGTACTTTACACCCGGAACCTTTATAAACACTGTTGGTGAAGACCTTCCTTGCGAACTTAACCAAATGATATGTAACTACGGATGATTTCATAAGTTTTTTTGCTTATCTTTTTTAATTTTTTTTTTAAATATCCATAGCTTCTAATATTTTATTTTTTGATTTTTTCATGTTAATATATTTTCCCAAAATATGTACTCCCTTTTTTGCCTAATGAATCAGTTCCTGCTCGTGGGTTATGTTGTAATGATGAACATTATATGTGCTTCGTTATAAATAAAGGGAAGAAAAGGCTACGGAATGGTTGGTTAGAATTCATAAAGGCCAACAATTTGAGGGTTGGTAAGGCAATTCATTTTAGTATTGTGGATGGTTTAGATGATGGTAAATTTGTTTGTCAAGTTCACATTATGGGACAGTCTCGTGATCCTGGTGATGATTTTGACAGTGAATTATCAAGTTCATCAAGTTCTAGCGATGGTACTGATTTTAGGGTGATGCTGGACTATGATGGTGAAGGAACAAGTGCAGATCCTCTTCAAATTGATTGAAAGTTAAATATTAGGGTTACTTGGTCTATGGTTTTTGGTATTATGTATTATCAAGGCTTTTGTTGTTGTTTATGTTATGTTCTTATGTTAAGACAATGGTCAATTTGTGTATTTTTGTCTAGGGTTTGTTTGGTTGAACTGTTGCTAAGATGTGTAAGCTATGTTTCTTCTTTGTTTTATCAAGTTTTTGTTATCTTAAGACTCTATGTTTATATCCAGATTTGTAGTTGATAAACTGTTACTACTATTTAGTCTATATTTTTTTGTCACATTTGAAAGACGAATAAAATGTCAATTGGTATCAATTGGGAGTAAATAACTTGTCAAATAAATTGTAATAAGTCATAAAATATCACACATAGATAAATATTTTTCATAGCATTTAATTTTGATTTATGAAGAAACTAGACTTCATACATTATCTTGCTTACATAGCACCCACTGAACCAAAAAAAACATAAAAAAATTCCTTACACCACTTGAGCCTTGCTCTCAATCTTACTTACAACATCTTCCATACAATCCATCATCTCATCCCAGCTACGTTAAACTTGATCCACAAGGCGATTAAGATTGGGAATTTCACCACGCAGTTCTTATACCTGAAAATTAACATTGTTCACTGTCCAGTTTACAGGAAAAACTTGTTGATCAACACGGCGACTGAGATTGACAATTTCAAAATGAAGTTCTAGCATATGAAATAACATTGTTCAATGCCCAGTTGATATTCATTATATGTTGTGAAGTAACAACAGGAAAAGGAAAAGTGATGTTCATCCTGCAAAAAAGTAACACTAGGGCTGTAAATAAATTAATAATAAGAATTATTGCAAAGTTGAAATTGTGATCTTTTAAGTGACACTGGATGGAGCATATATTCTCCCCCATGTGAGATTACTTACCCGTTCAGTCTTGTAGAGTTGGTATAGATATGATTATACATTGACAGAAAAAAGTGATCTTCAAAGATATGATATGGGATGATGATTACACTTTGATATGTGTTAGGGTTTAAATAGGAAGAGTATTGGGTAATGGAAAGGAAAAAAATCAAGTGATGCATGCATTGCAAAAACCCATGCACGCCAAACCAATTGAATCGGTGGCTTGTATTGGGATTGTAATTGTTATGTGTCTTTTGATATGTCCAATGTACACACATTCACATAACAATCAACACACACATTCACTTAACAATCAATGCGCAGAGACGTTCTAATCCTAATCGATTAGTGTTCTAAGTGATCAGTCCAAATCTCTTTCAAATTGCATCGTCTTGGATGTATCTTAGTGAAATCAATATGTAGTTATAATAGTACGGTGCTATTACTTGCTTACATTAAATAACAACTATGATTTATGAGGTAATTAATTCATGTAATCCTACTTACACCTTATTGCATCGAATTGGAGACGTTTAAATAAGATTTTTCATACAAATAATTAGTATAATTTAAAATTTGAGAAATTCTCATATTTTATGTATAAAATATGCATTTGTAATCTACCTTTATGTACTTTATGAAATTTCCATAAAATGAGGTCTCTTAATCTTAGAACAATTTTTTTCGAAATTTAGTGGTTCAATCTGCCTTTAATTTTCTCCTTCATATATTTTTTTAAGAAAATGTGTTTTTTGAATGTCAATGGTGGTAAACAACAATAACAGAAATTAATAACAAACATTCTTAGAACATAATAATCCATCCATATATTAATTCATTGTCAAAACCCGTCTAACATTAACAACCATCCAAAACATAATAAACATATTAAAAATTCCTCAAAAACAACAATACCCTACGAATACATAACCCACACTTCGCAAACAAGAACGTAACATGAGTTATGGGGGATTGAGGAATTAAAACATACAACTAAACTAGAAACTGGATGACGTTGGAGTAGAAACATAATCATAGAGATGAAGGCCGTGACCACTAACAGCAGCCTCTGATAACTTCTCAATCCTGTCAAGCATTTTCATAATTTTGGCCTGGATATACTCAAGAACCTTCACAAGGTCTTCAATGTCCTCAAGTTTGTACTGCATGTCGATAATACGCTCACGAACACACTTATACAAACAGAATATATTGTTATACTTGCTAGTTGGTTTCCACTCGTTTTTTTTTATTCCACCAATCAGAGTTAATTTACACTAACATCATCTAAAAGTTAAAAGAAAAACACTCATAAAATCTAAGAAATTTAAAAAGAAATATATCAAACCGTACTTCTCTTGGCAAATGGTTTTCTTCTCAAGAAATGAAGGGACGCATTAGAGATGGTTTTAGTTGTAATGCCTTTGTAAAGCATTGATTAGCTTCTTGAATAGAGTTTGTCACACCCGTTCAAGAGGGTGTGCGTTGTTTAAAATAGATACTCAACAGGTGCGTTGTTTAATTTTTGCACACTTAATGACGTAAAATTGTAAACATAAATATTAATAAAACTGTTTGTTTAAATAATGATCCCTAATTGCATAGTTTGGATTGACATTTCAGTGTAATATGACACCTACTCCACTTAATTAACAAAATATTTAAAATATTTTATGACATTACTAATTGGACATGAACAATGTTATTAGCTATGATTACACACTTTAATTATCACAATATTACAAATTTATGTGATCGCATTTATACAATAGCATGATGAACACTACGACATATTAAAGGTGACTTTAAATCACCACAAGGACCAATGTGGGAGGTGTAAAGGGTGTCATTAGCCATGGTCAATCACTAAATTGCATCATGAAGTCACAAGGATGGAAATTATGTATTCGCTTGTATACAATAACATGATTAACACTACGACATTATGCCGGTGACGTTAACTCACCACAAAGAAAAATATTGGAAGTGTAAGGGTGTCAATAGCTATGATCAATCATTACAATTGCCTCATTAAGGGACAAGGATGGAAATTATAAGTGATTACTTGTACATAATAGCATCACGCACAATACGACATATCACCGGTGATTGCTAATATTGACCAATGATTGATCACTAGCATCAATTGCAATATGTAGGAACAAGAAATGTGTTATAATTGATACATTGTATTACTAATATAAGTATGAATATTACGAAATTACATTAGTAAATCTTAGAGTGTAAGGTTTGCGGTTTAGGGTTTGGGTCTACGGTTAGGGTCTGGGTTTCTATAAGCAAATTTTTTTAAAAAAAATATATATTAAAATTACTTGAGCCTATCCAAACTCGAACCCTAAACCACCACATCAGGTAAGTATAGTAAACACCACTAAACTGGATTAGCATGTTCTGCCATACAACTAATTTTTAATTGCTTTCTTTAATTAATGATGTGGTTGGCCTCAATAGGTGTGCAATTAAATTAAGGCGCACTAAACGACATGAAATTACAACTATTGATATTAATGATACTTCTTCTTTCAATATGACCCTAACTGCATATTTTGGACTGAAATTATTGTGTCATTTAATTAATGAATATAAAATAATACGAATATTTTAATTTAATATTAAGTAACAATGGAAAATTATTATATGTGGGACATGAAGTCACAAGAACACAATTACAACTGATGACATGTATACAATAGCATCATAAACACTACGACATGTTCCCGGTGACATTAACTCACCACAAGGACCAATTTAGGAGGTGTAAAAGTGTCATAACATATGATCACTCACTTCAATTGCATCATGAAAGCACAAGAACACAATTACAATTGATGACATATATACAATAGCATCATAAACACTACGACATATTCCCGGTGATGTCAACTCAACACAAGGACCAATGTGGGAGGTGTTAGAGTATCATAACATATGATCACTCACTTCAATTGCATCATGAATGCACAAGAACACAATTACAATTTATGACATGTATACAATAGCATAATAAACCCTACGACATGTTACCGGTGACCTTAAATCACCACATGGACCAATGTGGGACATCTAAGGGTGTCATCACCTATGATCACTCACTACAATTGAATCATGTTGGAAAAATAATACATTTATATGTGATTATTTGTAGAGATTTATACCGATAACCTTCAGGAGCCGTTTGATTGGTGGGACTACATATCAGGAAAATTCCCATAAATAACCCCACCACCTCCTTGGTGTAAGTTATAACAATATTTTAACAATAAAATCTATAGTAAAATTAATTAATATTACTAAACAAATGTGGGATAACAATTCTCCTTATCAAACCAACCAAACGACCCCTAAAGGGTTTAGGTTTTAGGGTTAGGGTCTAGGGTTTAGGGTTTAAAAAAGGACACAAAATAAAAATGGAGCCTAATCAAACTCGAACACTAGACCCCCACCTTATTCAATACGCTCACAACTACTTTGATGGCATATAATCATCTGCCATACAATTAACTTTTTATTTATTAATTATATTGCTGAAGCTTTTGTTTTGGGGGAATTCATGGAGGGAAAAATGTAGGCACAGATTTTCAAAACTAAAATGTTGAATAAAATTCGTGGAGGGAAATCAAATAAGAGGAGAGAATTATTGAAAGTTTAGTGATATTTGGACTCTTTAGATACTTGCACCATGCATTGTCACAAACACAATTAAATAGTTAACACAAATCTAAACTAAATAGAATGTGGATGGATTGAAGAGGATTTCATAACATGGTTCGAGATGGAGATGCCCTATTCATATATTACTCGTGATGCATTGGTATCTTTGTTTTAGCCTTACACTTTTTTAATTCTAATATAGGAATTTAACTACGACAATAATATTACTCTTTCTTATGTTTGCGCAGTGCCTTCCAAAGAAAATCTATCACTATCTTCCTTCTACTATGGTTGAAACAACTATTCAATGTAAGGGGAAGAAATAGACTGCAACAATGTGCAGTGGTGTTCGGCGAGGACTCGTGAAGGGATGGAAAAAATTTGTCAAGGACAATTTCATTAAAAAATGACATGTTCTTTTCTTTGAACTTTTTCAAGCTACACCAATGATTGTTATATTCAATGTTGAAGTGAGAGTTTGAGAAATTCTTCAATGTTGAACTTGTACTGTTCAGTTTCAATTTTATCAATGGAACTAGTCATTATGTTTTGATATTTAAAACGTGACTATTTAATTTCATTGACATCTTATAGTATATGTTGCTACACATAACAAATGTTATTTGCAAACTCAATCAATCATATGTTACTACACTTAACGATTCTTTTGAACATGATAGACAAGTGCAACCTCAAACAATTTTTTAAGTCAATTTATTGTAGCTAGGCGTGTCCTACAGAGAAGTGCAATGGCTGCACAGAAGAGTGGAAAGGCTGCATAGAGAAGTGAAATAACTACATGGAAAGCTTAAACAATTATGAGACCACATAGGAATTAATATACTATTTAATACGGCTAAATAAAATAAATCTCTATAAATAGTTTCCAAACTCAAATTACGAATCTACTTCTAGTCCTAATCAACTACCTTTTATAAGCATTACAATGGATAGGACTCCAAAAGAAGAACGTTGTTGCAGAACCACTGCAAGGATCACCAGTTAGCCATAACATTTGTTTGTATCAGGAACTTAAGAATACACATAGGTAGCTGGAGAGTGAGGTTAATGAATTGCTAGGGAGGTTGGTTAAGGAGAGTCACATTGTTTACATCCAAAGTCGTTTATTGGAAGGCCTAGTACCCTTAACCACTCTTTATACCATGCTTGATGACCTACCCATCTCAAGCACCGAAAGTGAGCCCAAGGAGAATTCTGTTATTGTTATCTCTAGCGACACTGAATCTGTTAACAAGTCTTCTAAGTCTGTGCCTGATACCCCAAAAATTGAGTAGTCTGTTATGAACATGTCTATTGTGCATGCCATGCATATAGCATGGTATGATAGCCACTACAAGAAACAAGGTTTTCTGTCGCAACGTTTTGTGGCGACCTTTGTAATCGCCACAAAAAGTAAGGGTTTTGGTGGCGGCAAAACATAGTTGCCACAAAACTTCATATTTTTAGTGGCAACCTTTTAAGTCGGTACAAAAGGGATAGTTTTCATGGAAATTGTTAAAAGTCGCCACAAGAAGTGATTGTTGCAGTGGCAGCTACACTTAGGTCACCGCGAATGCACAGACTTTTCATTATGCATTACTTTAGTACGATATTGTGGCGCCTTTAATAGTAGTCACAAATTCTTTAGTGAATTTAAAAATATCTAAAACACTACAAGAAAAATTATACAGTACTCCCTCCGTTCCAATTTATGTGGCAGCATTTCCTTATTCGTTTGTTCCAAAAAGAATGGCAGCATTCTAAATTTGGTAATAATTAAACTTCAAAATTACAGTTTTGTCATTACTGAAATGATTTACAACCACACAAACATCTTTGCTTCATTTTACACCACAAGTTTAAAAAATCTTCCTTTATTTCTTAAACTTTGTGCCGAGTTAAATTATGATACATAAAGTGGAACGAAGGGATTATGATATTATTATGTCTTTCCTTCTTTTTCCCCATATATTCCCGATCCCAACCCCATCAAACCCTTTAACCTTAGCATAAAAGAAATCCCCAAATCTAACAAAATTCTCAAAGCAGTGCTATAGGAAAAATTCGTTAAAGTCGGCTTCGATTCGATCCAAGGTGACTACCTCCATTTCAGGTTTGTTTCTCACCTCCAACTAAGAGCCCTAAAATATCTGAGCATCATGTACAGCGAATGATAAGAAGTTAGAAATACAAAAATGGTGCGACATAATTTAACGCGTACGACCAAGTCCATCCTCAGATTCTCAAAATTGAAATCAAACATCCCTCCGAAACACTGCGATTATTGAATTATCTTGCGATTTTCTCAATCAAAGTGTCAATTGTTCACCCCTCCTAATGGGTGTACTACTTTTCAGCTTATAAGGTCAGCGAATTTGCTTATGGTATTATTTGGTATTTCTTGTCGTTGTGGACTGTTGAAGAGCGAACCATTTTTGGTCTAGTGTTATGAAACTGGAGCTGGAATTGCACGGTTGTCGTCACACCTTTTTGTTCAATTAATTACTGCCCTAATTTGTGAGTAGCTGAAATGGGTAATATGAAACAGGAGCGGGAATTGCTTTGAATCGTGCTAACGTCACTAACAAAGCAAAAAAATTAAATTAAGAATTTGTTGTATCTCGAGTTCATGGTAAAGTAATATACTCCTCCTTAGATTCTTTCTTAATCATCTAAAGCTTACTTTAGATTTCTTCCCGGTGTAGCTCTTTTGCAGCTATGGACTTGTTTTTGGTGTAATGGGTCACGAATATCGCAAAGATCTCTTTACTATGAAATTTCCCCCAAGTCCAAGTTTTCTGAAAGTACTGCTACATCAGGAACCTCGATAGGAGGCTCTCAAGGCTTAATGATTCATTCCTCGATATTCATAACTAATGCTTTACCATCTATCACAGTGAAGTGATCAAGCATTTGTGTACTTCTAAAAGGCTGATAGGGAATATTCAAAAATTTTAAAGTCAGAAGTTTTCGTAATTACTATCTTTTTTGGAATTTACTCTAGGAAGATAATTTATCATGTCCTTTTTTTGCAGGCTCTAATTCTCAATCTCAATAATTTTTATAAAATATTTTATTTTATCCTTGGGTGGCCTAGTGATGTAGCCATTTGTCATGTAACAAGTCCATATTATTATAATGTACAGGAGTAGTTAGTAACTTGCATATGGTTTTTTTTATATGTATTCACAAATACAGTAAGTAGTATCAAAGGTTGTATATCAAGCTAGGCTTACATCTTATCTTTTTTCTTTACTATTATAAGTAGGTGACGTTCTTTACTGGTTATTACTATCCTTGTTCACTAATTTGTGTTTTAAAGCTAAACTAGTGTATTGTATTTCTATCACCTCCCATCTCATGCTATGGTTTGTCATGTTCTTTCTTTTCTTTAATGTAAACTTTATAGTTTCTTGGATACTGATATTTACTCGGTTGATGACTCTACCTTGTTATTCCAAGACAAGTAGCTCTTTTCACTCCTATCCTGTAGGTGAAACAATTTAACAATTTTTCATTCTTTGAATTGTTGTGCAATTGGTATTTGGTTCAGGTTGCAAGCTTAACATTGTATGTACATCGGGCAAACAAGTAGATGTCAACAATAAGGTACAGTAATATGTGTCATCTTCTTCTTGCTTCTTTTCTTTCCTAATGTTAAGATGATATATTATAGAACCTATAAGATACTCAATAAAAGGGTGTGACCATGTGAAAAATTAATTATGGAACTCTATTGTTTGGTTGATGTTTTCATGTATATAATTAACATTAGTTGAGGTAAAGATGGTGATATGATGTTAGAATTGGGTTAATTCAACTTGACATAGTGGATCAATTGTTCAACTTTTATGCTAAAAAAACTCTGCAGTGTGTTTTCTCTATTTAAAAAGGAACTCTGCCCACTTACTGTAGAGATGTTGATCCAATATAGTCTTGGTTAGTTTTACTGTACATGACACTTTTTTTTTTCCTATTTTGTCTTAGTATGTGTGTCTGTACTCCCTCAAAGCTAGATGTCTACTCATTCAACTGGAGCAACTTAACCTCTGTAAATAGAAATGAACAACTTTTTTATTTTGTTAGCTCCTTAACCTTAATATAGTTTCTGATGTATTGGAGCTAACACATCCTCTTTGTTACTGTGCATCTTCTTGATGCCTTTTAAATATAACTTATTACTTCATAAAAAAAAGGCTTTCTTTTGGTTCTATGCATTGAGTTATGAATTCAGTGTTTGTTGTTTCTTGTTGATCGTGTTTATTCTCCAGACAGGCAATGGATAGCAGTTTGATGTTATAGAATAGTATTGACACGACAACTTATTATTGCATTCTGAGGCTCAAGGAGAACTGATGCGATCTATGGCGGAACTTGAAGATAATTTTGCCTTTGATTATTTTTTTTCCTTTCATGTATATCCACAATTACTCTATGTTTTTAATTTATTAATAAAGGTTCTTGTATAGTTAATTTGTTAGAAAAGTCTTATTTATGTCTCTTCTAATGTTAATGATTTGTTCTAATATATTTCTATTTTGTATAAATAATGGTATAAATATTGCTGCTATAATTCTCTCTTTTTTTTGGACAAAAAATATACAATCTGTGGCGACTAAAGTTGCCACGAAAAATATACTTTAGATGGTAGTTTGCCACGCAAGTTGGTAACCTTTTGTGGCGGCACTGGTTGCTATAGCAAGTCTTTCGTGGCGACTTGAGGCGCCACTAAAGGTGATTTCTTTCGTGGCGACCAATTTTTTACCACTTCTTTGGTATTTTTTATGGCAGCTAAAGTCGCCACCAAAGAGTAATCTTCAGTGACGAGGTATTAAAGTCGCCACAAAAAACTTTCTGCCACGGACTATAGCTAACGACCCTTAGGTTGCCACGAAAAGTTTTTTGTGATGATTTTTTCAGATATTGTGGCGATTTTCGTCACCACAAAAGGGTATATTTCTTGTAGTGAGCATAGGTTTTTTTTGTTGTTTTTGCTGATGGTATTCTGGTTTGGTTTTCTATTGAAATGGTCGTGGTTTTTTGCAATTATGTAATGGAATATTATTCCATGAACTATCTATTAATGAATCTATTGTTTTGATAAAATTATTTTCCAATTCTTCTTTGCTTTTTACACGATTGATTATTAATGACTCCGTTCTTATAAATGTGAATAAGCATTTCACTTTTAATTATTGATTCAAAACAGATTTTATGTGAAAACAAATTCCAATCTAGCACCATATTGGACAATGTCTTAGATCATGGGTTAGATGATTAAAATAAGGGTGTGGTCACTCATTACTATTACAAGCTTTACTTGCATTAGCACGTTTCTTTTCTCTAAGTGTATGGTATAATCCAACTTCAAAACTTAATCGAATTTTCAAACAACTTGAATATAATTTCATCTAATTAAATGAATCTAAAAACGAATTTTAATGTATGACACATTAGGCAACTGTAAGCTGATGGACAACTTTATAATTGCTGCTTGACAATACTTCACAAGTAAAATGATATGCCTAATTGATCTAGAATTGAAATTTCCATTAACGACTAAGATTAAAATCAAAGCTTTCATTTCATGATTCGAAAAATATATTTACAATAAACTTGATATCTTCATCCCTACAAACATTCCAGCTAAAAAAGCTGAAGAAATAGCACTAGATTGACTATCAACCTCAAACCCTTCTATACTTTCATCTACAAATGAGCTTGAACAATGATCTGCATGGCCAGTATTATCCTTTTGATACTCATATAAAGCTTTATTGGCTTCATCATAAGTGTTATAAGCTTGGAAGATGCTACCCTTGAAACCTACTACCATTGGAGCACACTCAAGCCAAGAGTTGTACAATCCGGGTCTGTTACCACGAAATATCATATACACCTTGGATTTGGACTTGTTCTTAGATTGATCATTCTTTTGGAAGTCGTTGAAAGCTAAAATGGCATCATCATAACACTTGAATGATTTGAAGATGCTACGCTTGACTCCAATAACCATAGGGGTACAATCACACCAAGAGTTATATAACCCCAGCCTCTTACCACGAAACACCACATAGATTTTTGATGATTTATTCACATTCACATTGACCATGGTTCAATTTATCTCCTTACTCTATTGTAGTGAAGATAGGAAGAAAGTAGATATGAAATAGGTTTAGGCGAGGCAGTGGACACTTAAAAATGTATATATATTGCCCAATGTGTAGTAGGGTTAGAAAATGACCAATAAAAAAAAGAATTGGGTATATACATGATAATTATTGTACACAATTTAGTAGTAAATACACGAAAAATACACGAAAAATGGAGTATAATATACTAGTATTATGTATTTGTATGTATTGAGTATGTATTATTATGGTATACCTAACTTCATGAACTACATTATGAGAAATACACAAATGCATGTGTAGATGTGAAATTGCTTTGAGAATTGTAATGGAGTAATATTATGAGAGAGAATTAAACAAAATAATCAAAATTAACCTAAAATCTGATGAGGGGTAGAAATGGAACAAATTTTACGCATTTATTAAAAATAGGTGTGAAATTACTGAAATACCCCAATATGGGATGTTTGGGCCACAAATGGTGTTGCCAATAATATTTATCGTTTTTATATTAAAAATCTTATATAGTTTTTCTTTAATGACATGATCAATTATATCTCCACACAAACGTTATGGTATATTTAAGACGACAAGTTTCAGCATCAAATATCTTTTTTTGTTGTTCCTAAATTACATAACCAATCAATATACCATGTGTAAAAACAAAAGTGGGATTAATTTCCTCTATTTATTTCTAACTAACAAACCGGCCCGTTCAATGCCAGAACCTAGTATAGTACTATATTAAAGCAAATTTATTACTCAAAACATCAAAGACATGGCATTTCATCAAAATAATATCTTATGCATTTTATCAACAGGCCTTGGTGCAATAGCAGGTGCTGCCAAAGCCTCCACCAACACAGTTTCCACCGACAATGCCTTCATAATAGTGGCACAATATTGCAAGTATGCGGAGTATAGAAGGTAGTTTATACAGTTAGTAAGTTGTGGATCAGTTTGTAATTTATGAAACCTTGTAACTAACTATTCGTTAGTGGTAATTAGTCGATTGATGTTAGAATAGATTCTATGAATAGGAGTAGGTGGATATTTTCATGTACAGATTTTACATTTCCCTTCTTTACTCAATGAAGAACTAAGCTTTCTTCTCCACATTCTCTCTCAAGAATCTTCTACGACCTTCGATCACCATAGCTTAGATCACTCATTCATGAAGTTTGTTCATTACTAAGCTTGGGATTTCACTAAATTTAACATGGTATTAGAGCCAAGTTCCTGTGTTGAGCTTCCACTACTCACTATTCAAAGATTTAGGATTTGCTTCTTCGTATTTTCTTCTGCAAGTACACTTATTTTTTGGAGATGGTGACGTATGGAGTTGCGAGTCATGGAGGTAGCACAAGTAATGGAAATGGTGGAGAATCCTCTGATTTGATCATTATCGATAACACGCATCCATTGTATTTGTATCCATCAGACACTTCAAGTTCGATCAATGTCCCAATTCAACTTGTAGGAGCAAAAAATTACACTGTATAGAGTAAATCTATAGAAATTTCACTGCTAACTAAAAGTAAATTGGGATTCATTAATAGAAATTGTGAGAAATCAAATTTCGAACCTATTTTGTGCTAGCAATGGGGTAGATGTAATGTTGTAGTGGTTTCATGGATTATGAGTATTGCTGCTAAAGAACTGGTAACTAGAATTGTTTTTGTTTCAAATGCAAAGCATGTCTAGGATGATCTCAAGGAGAGAATTCATAAGGTGAACACTTCTCGATTTTTTCAGTTGCACCGAAAGATAGCAACCCTAACTCAAGGGTTTGTTCTATATCAACCTATTTTTCTAAGCTAAGGAATCTGTGGGATGAATATGATGCTATGATTCCTCCTCCAGATTGTGGTTGCTCTAAATCCAAGGTTCTTACTGAACATCTTCTCTTCGAAAGGTTGTTACAGTTTCTCATAGGACTCAATGAGTCATACACCCAAGGTAGGAGCCAAATTTTAATGATGATTCATGTGCCAAGTTTGAATATGCATCGATCATGTAAGATGAGAGCCAAAGGCCTTTGGCTAGTGCTACAAAGTTATCAGCATCATCACCAGGTTCTATGGCCTTTATTAGTAAATACGTGGACTCAATTTTTATGTCTAAGAAAAATATGAAATATAGTAACGAACACTATGGGATTAAAGGGCACACTAAGGATAGATGTTACCAGTTGATTGACTATCCAAATTCACAACCCAAGAGTAATAAGACCTATGCACACTCTACTAATTCAGCTACTCAAACTGAAGTAAATAATACTACAGTCGAGAATTTTCAGCAGAACCAGCAACTCAGTGCACCAGGATTTTATCTGCATTACAAACCACCTAGACCAAACACCTTTGGACCTCCTAATAATTCCTTTGGACCAGTTAGTGCTTATCACTAGGGAGGAACTGGTTCCTACAGGCCACCATATCATGGACAATAGTCAGGCCAGTGATCCCATTATCAGGCCCACAATGCTGGACAGATGTTTTCTCCAGAGAAATATTAGGAAATTCTCGACATGCTAGACAAAGGAAAGTATATAGATGTACATGCTAATGGTTGAAGTATTATCTCCCCTTTTATGTCTCAGATCTAAATATGCTCACTAGTTACAAAGAAGTGGATTCAACTAGAACTGGAAAGATGCATTTTCCCACATGGAGTTTAGCTGAAATAAGTCAGATTGGCACTACTTCTAAATTCAATAATTAGGCTGTGAATGATGTTCTTTGTGTTCCTGCTTTTTAATTCAATCTCCTATCAGTGTCCAAGTTAACCAAAGAATTGAAATGTTCAGCTTCTTTCTTTCCTGATTTCTGCATATTTCAGGACACCTTGAATGGGAAGGTGATTGGGATTGGTAAAGAAAAGCAAGGACTTTATGTTGTGAATTTGTGCAAGCAAGGAAAACTACATGATCACTCCAACTTGTGTGCAGCTGTCATATATGCTTCTATTAGTAAATGTAAGTAGAGAAGGATTGCATATATGGCATAAAAGATTAGGGAATACACCTGTCAATACCATGAAGTAGATATCTAACTTAAAAGGGATAAGAGATACAAAGCATCTATTGAATCCTATTTTGATTCCCTTTTATTGATAACTAAGAAAGTCATAATATTTGTTTGTAGGTTATGCAATTATTCAAAGATGAATGGGAACAAGAACTTCTATGGAAAGATCTCGTGGAAAGACTTGCAAGGAAAGAACCTTAATTTTGCTTTAATCAAGAAAAGTTGACTACCAATAAGAATAGAAGATTTGAAGAATTAAATTAGTACGAGTCGTTATACCAAGATGGAGGAAAATCTGGATCCTTAATGGCTCTTTCCTTATTCTCACAAAGGAAAAATCAAAATCCTTTGTGAGGATCAATACTCTTGGGTCACCATATCTCTTCAAACAAGGAAATCAAGATCTAAAATATTGGTACAACACTGTCAAGAAATATTAGTTCACATTAAAGACTTGAGGCTATATATTCAAGGCAGCATTCAACTAGAGTCTTACGAAACTTTGTACTTTCTAGCATTTCCCTTTTACAGTTCTTGAAAACATTGTATTCTTTAGGATCTACTATTGTACAAGAAAAACAAAAAAGAGTCAAGAGTGAAAGTAAAGTTAGTGTCAGTGTGTTGGTTAACCTTTGTAAAACCAACGAGATTACGTTAGTGGTGAGTGAGTGTCAAAACTACAAGAGAGCATCGTTAGTGGTGAGCGAAGGAAAAACCACACAAGTTGTACCTTGAAGAAACACAAGAGTCGAAGAGCTTATCCCTTGTAACCCAAGGGGACTGGATTAGAAACCACATCAGTTCTGAACCAGTATAAAAATTTTGAGTGTCTTCTTTACATTACTGCACTTTACTTTTCTATTAAAACTGTTTAAAACGATTAAAAATTATAATTCACTCTCCGCCCCTTATACTTTTAATTGGTAACAGAGCAGGTGTAACATAATCTTACTTTTTCCTTACAGCAAGTGAGAAAAGATTATGTCTTGACACATTATTACTGAAGATTTACTTCAAGAGGGAACTTCAATTGCTCGACCCCCGTATTTCAATGGTCAACACTTTAGCCACTGGAAAGTACGAATAGAAACATTCATCAAATCCATTGACTTCAAAATTTGGCGAGTAATTACAAAAGGTTCTTATGAAATACCTCTTGACAAAGGAAAGAAACTTGAAGGTTAGAAATCAGATGTTCCATTTGGTATAGTACAATGATGAGCAAAGAGAAATTATTCAACTAAATTGTAAGGTTCAAAATCTGCTCTATAATGCTATTAGTGGAGAAGAATATATAAGATCTCAAGCTGTGAAACAGCTAAAGAGATGTGGGATAAGCTTGTTGTCACTTATGAGCGAACAAGTGAAAAAAAGGTAACCAAAATCTACCTTCTCGTTCATGAGTATGAATTATTTCAGATGAAAGAAGGTGAATCCATTGAGGAAATGTTTTCTTAATTTAGTAAAGCTACTGGTGAACTCAAATCTCTAGGTAAGATCTATACTAGTGAAGAACAAGTCAGAAAAATCGTAAGAAGTCTCTATGTCATCTGGAAACCTAAAATCATAAACATTGAAGGAGGAGATCAAAAATCTCTCTCCTATTATGAATTGTGTGGTGATCTTATTGCTTTTGAAAAGACTCGCCTTCAAAGAAGTGCACAAACTATTGAAAAAGAAGAAGGAAATCGCTTTCAGTGCACCAGTGCAGATCCACCAAGTGATAATGATGAGATTGTAGAAGAATGGGCTTTAATGTCAAAAAATTTCTGTAACCTCCTGAAGATAAACAGACAAAGAGGAAAACCAAGATCTAGCCCCAGCAGAAGCACTCCAAGCAATAACCAAGAGAAGAATGATGGACACTGCTATGAATGTGGTTAGTATGGACACCATGCTGCCAACTGCAATGAGGCCAAAAAGAAGTAATCACAAGAAGAAATCACTATCTGCCTGGAGTGATGAAGAAAAATCAGAGAATGAGGAAGAAGAAAATTTGTGCTTCATGGCTGAAGGAGAATCAAGCAAGGTAAGTAACTACTACTGCGATAATTGTAATACCCTATAACAGGACTTAGATTCTACTTTATATGAAATGAAAGTTATTTTACAAGAGCTATCAAAACTAAAGAAAGAAAAGGAAGATTAGGATATTAAACTTGAAGTTTGTGAAATTGAAAATGGACTAAGAAAATCTACTAGTCACAGCTCTATTATTTCCAACACAACTCCACTATCCCCAACATCAGTTGAAGCTATTCTTGGAAGTATGCGACGCACAAGCGGTGAGTCGACTAAAGTTGCTTCGGATGAAACACGATCTCCTATCACATGTTATTACTGTGGTAATTATGGGCACACTAGATATATTCGCAAACTAAAGAAGCCTAATAAAAGAAAATGGGTTTGGATGCCTAAAATGTCTTTAAACAATTATGTTGCTAACCAAAAAGGACCCAAGACAGCTTGGGTACCAAAGAAAAATATTTTGATGCAGGAACACCTCAACAGATCTTACAAAAAAAAATGGATACTTGACAGTGAGTGTTCTAGACATATGGCAGGTGAATAAAACTGGTTCAAATCTGTCACATCTATTGCTGGTGGATTGGTTAAGTTCGGTGGCAATGGAAAAGAAATAGTGATTGGTAGTAGGGAAATTTTCCTTATGCACGACTTGCAAAATAAATGAAGTTCTATTTGTAGAAGGGCTGAGACACAATCACTTGAGTATTAGTCAACTATGCGATATCGGATATTAGGTCAAATTTGAATCTTCAAAATGCATCATCTGCAATACTACAGGTAATGTTATTCTCAATGGCTCTATAATCAATAAAATCTATAAATAAGATTATAATTCTTCTATGTCAAATCATGTATGTCTTTCATCAATTACATCTGAACCATGGCTATGGCACAAAAAGCTATGTTATGTGTGGGCAAAAATATGTCACCTATTGTTACGGGGATACGAGTCCAGCTGGCAAGACTAGACTTAACCTACAAGTCACCGGGCACTGAGGAGATACTCCTGCTCCTAGAACCAATGACCTTTAAGGCGGTTTGGTCATAGGGCGCAGGCACACATCCCGTCGCCTAGGGTTTACAGTCTCCTAGTTAGGGTTTAGTATACCGCTGCCTTGAGTTGTAGTCCCATGGCCTAATTAGCATTTATATTTTACATTATTTAGAACTGGGCATCATTACTATCAATACTCCTCTTTACATTGTATTGTACACGACACACAATTAGCCATCGAAATCGGCTACTCTCAAGAACTAAGAATTACTTTGTTTTCTATATTATTTGTTGCTTAATTACTTGTCTTTACTTTTATTGTATTTATTTACTGTTTCCATCATAGTTTACTGTATTGCTTGTGACCTCATTCATAATTAATTGTTTAACCTAGACGTACAAATTTAGGCATAAACAGTTTGGCGCCCACCGTAGGACCCAGGCAATTGTAGGTATTCTATAAAGGAAAAAGCGCAATCATGTCAGACGATGATAGCAGCTTTCCAAAGGACACTACAGATGCAGTAGATGTGGCTACGAAAGATCTCAGCGATCCCAGTGTAAAACAAAAGGATCCTATCGAGCAGCCAAAAGATTCTTCTCATGAGCCAATCCCTATTGCTAGCGATGGTGAAGGCGATCAACCGCCAGGAGGTAATTCAGAGTTCATAGGCTTCCTCTTTGACATCCTCAAAACTGCGTCCAAGAGGAACTCGAACAGCATAGTTGAAGGGATATCCCACATATTGGGAGCAATGTTAGCTGGTTCGTCACAGAGGCCATTATCCCCGCGCGGATCGACGCCCACGAACAACTCTCAATCTGGATGCTACCCCTAGAGGTTCAGCAATGCTCAACAATCAAGACCTAAAGGGAGCCCCTGTTATTCAGGATCTCATAAAGGAGATGAAGGTCATCCATGACCAGATCGGTAACGTGCCGGGAGCTCCACCTCAAGTTACCATGGTAGATGAGCAGAAGTTCTACAAATATGCTTACAAAGCAAGCATTGTGCCGCTCCATATACCAAAGCACTTCCGCCTGCCGGATAAGTTGAAGTATGATGGAACGACCGATCCGGACGAGCACATCGCTGCTTACTGTACGGCCGTCAAGAGTAACGAGATTACAGAAGAAAAAATCCAGTCTGCTCTTGTGAAGAGATTTGGCTCAACTCTAACCAAAGGAGACCTTGCTTGGCACACTCAGCTACCAAGGGATCCATCAAATCATTCACTCAGATATAAGACTTGTTCAAGAAAGCGCATTCTGGTGCTCGCAAGCGGGAGAAGCGAATGGAAGACATCTTTAAGATACGACAATGTGACGATGAGTTGCTGAAGGATAACCTTGAAAGATTTTAGAAAGAACACATGGAGCTCCCTCCAGTACCTCATAACATCGCTGTGGTAGCCTTCAGCAAAAGTTTGAATTCAAAGGGATCTTTAGCTACACGAGAGTTGCACTGGAGTTTCACTCAACACCCAGTGTCTATATGGAGTGCGTTACTTCAGAGGTATACTGAGAAACTTCATTTAGAACCGGATCATTCTCATAACCTCGAGGACGAGCGAAAGAAGAGACCAGGAAGCCCGTCCTTAAAAGGTGAGGGGGATGGTAGAAGAGTGAAGCCAAAGTTTAAAAATCAAGCGGGCACCGGGCAGTAGAATAATGTACGAGCATCCGAATCCATGGAGAAGCGGACTGAGACCCGGAAGTTTAGGGACTTTGGTCTTCGTGTCAATGCTGTGGACATAGTCACCAATCACTTTGGTAAACTGGGCCCCAGGGTCCGATTGCAACCTAACACAAAAGGGACTACAGGAAGAAACACAACGCCCTATTGCGATTTTCATCGCATTGGGGACCATGCAACAGTTGATTGTAAAGCCTTGATGATTGACATTGAGCACTTGCTAAGGAAGGACACCTCAAAGAACTACTGGAAAAAGGGCCTTGCCATTTTAAAGGTCCGGAATCTGAGAACCTGAAGATCATCAATGTAATCTTCATGGACGACCGGCTGGAGATGGCCTGGGGTACTGCAATGACTGGGATAACATTCAGGTCCATCCAATAACCTGGAGGAGAAAGCAGGCCAAAAAGGTGACCTCAGTGTGCCTGTGGAAGTATCCGGGGTATATATCCATCGAGCTTTTATCGATCCGGGGAGTAGTGCTAATATTATCTGGGGGGAGGTGTTGCAACAATTCAGCCATTGTCCTCAAATATCCTCAAGTACTGGAACATAATGGGTTTCAATAGAATCTGGGTAGCATCCACTAGAGAACTAGCTCTACCGGTGCACATATAAGGCGTACGAGCATAATCACTTTCAAGGTAATGAATTGCAATCTCCTGTACGATGTAATCCTGGGACGACCACGGATACACGATGTTAGGGGAGTGCCCTCAACACTTCATCAGGTCTTCAAGTACCCGACCGTACACGAGGCCGCCGACCTACGAGGTGAGTGGCCTCTCTTTCAGAAGAACTCATCAAACTGCGGGATCAACTGGCGGCAATGGATCAACTAGTCCCGAGTGCGACTGAATTGGTATGTCGTCTCTCTGAGGTGTTGCGGAAGCAAGGAGGATCCCTGTAGCTGATAATAAGTTATTCAACAATGGCTCGGACGAACATTTAACTCCTAAAGATTCCAGTGATAACCGAACCAGAGACAGGTGAGCACCTACTGTTATACATTTCAATATCTAAGATATCTTGGAATGCAGTCCTTGTACGAGAAAAGAACTGGCAGTATTTTCCAGTGAAATATGCCAACAAGATGTCGCAGCGCATAGACAAGTTCTTCCCCTTGCCGCTCCAGTTCATAGAAGCCAAAGTAATGGCCACACGAGAATTGCGCTCACACTTTCAGGAACACTCGGTCAGTTTAGTATCTTCGACACCGGTACAGCCATTTTGTCTAAACCTGGTCTGTCGAAAGATATGGCAAAGTGGGCTGAAGAGTTGGGAGAGTACGACGTCATCTATCAACCCTGTACAGATGTCAAGTTGTAGGCGTTGGAAGTTTTTACCTCAGATTATGCAGAAGAACTGGAAAGGAAGTCTGAAGAGTTCCTCAAGAATGAAGCAATGATCGACTACGACCATTCGGAGATTTGAATGGGCATGAATCCCAATGGGGAGAATATCGATATGTGGATCAAAATGTTGTCTGGAATGGTCTACCATCAGGCCACGAAAGCTGATGACGATGAAGCAGAGTGTGAAGCCATAATTCAAACTCTTGACTTAGCCTAGACACCGGGGGGCCAGGGAGATTAGCCTGTAAAATAAATCTCAGCCGATGGTTAATCAACTAAGGGAAAGCTTCATAGTTGAGGACATCTGTGATCCAGACTGAAAAAGGAAAATCAGCACAATCCTAAAAAAATTTCATGTATGGGAATTCATCCACCAAGAAGAGATCTCAGGACACGCCGAAGCATCCCAGGTTTCGTACGATTGGCAGACGATAGTTGAGTTAACCCCCGTAGGCTTGATGAACCTTGAAGTTCCAGATACAGGATCCTTCGTAGGGCAGCGTGATGTGCTGGTCAACTATCTGAGCAAAGGAGATCTTCCTGAAGAAAAGTCAGAAAGTATCTACTTGCGGAAACAGGCAGTTTACTGCTGCTTGATTGGCGATGGGTTGTACCACAGGGTCATCAGCGACCCGGGGGATGACTTTCAAGTCTCAGCACCCTTAAACAGGGAAGCCCAACTAAATGCCCCCGAATCTTTTAAGGATCAAGCATGAAGTACTTTTGCTTGAGAAAGCATCTACTTTGTTTATGTTGTTTTCCTTTCATTACGGTATTGATCGGACATATTACAGGTTTCCACACACAGCATCTTAGGCGCTGTGCCTCTTTTATCAATAAAACTACTATCTTACTTAGTCAGTATTACTCATTTATTTAGATCCATCTACGATCCAACTATTCATAGCCCCGGCCAGACCTAACTTGAACTAATACACTTACTTTTCGCTACAAAAAGTAGAGTACACTACTCGCTTAGAGCATGACCACGTCTAGCTCAGCCACCAGGCATTAATCGAGTGTTGATCTCGTTAAATCAACAATTGCACCTACACGCCGATGGGGACGTCTGTCTGCATAGTGCCAGAAAGTCTTAAGTACTCGAGTAACTAAGCTAAGACGTTCTGCCTCAGAACGCACAAAGACCGTTACCAAACGAGCTAAAGTCGTCCCATTGTGGGTGTAAACAGGCATCTGCTACGGATGCAACCTAGCGGTCGTCTATCGGTGCACAACGGACGTAATTGCTCAAGGCAGGCACACCGACACACTTTCTTAAATACCTAGAATAGTAAGGACGATTGGAAGCCATCTAATATCTAGGTGCATAAATATACAGCTGGGTCATACATTACGAAACGCGTAATTAACAAAAGTACGTATGAAATATTGGTGAACATTCATTTCGTTAATAATAAGCAGCCCGTAGACTCACAATATATATTTAGTTCTTCCTTAACACAATATTTGTTTATAACAATTGTAGAAAAAAAAGGACGGCGAAGACTAAGAACAAAGAGCTCCTCAGGACTAACATGGCTAAAGATCCTTCATCTGGAATGTAGCTACACGCAGTAAATAGTCCAGAGTTGTTCTTTTCTTTTTTGCAGCTTATGATATGTCGGCCCGAGCATTCCCCTGCAGCATACAGCCACTGAAGTAGCCAAAACCCATCTGCTTGATCAAAGCAAGGGATCTCGGAAGCACATGAGTACAGGCCTGATCTTCCCCCATCTCATCCGTTGAACTTGAAGGAAAACTAGAAGACTAGCAGCGAAGCTTGACTATCCACTTCAACCTCAACTGGTCAAACCGGAGTGCACAGGTCTGCAGATCTTCAAGCACAAACAGCAGTTCGCCGAGAGCAGAAAGGCTTGAACTGGGAGCCTACCACAGGGGAGCCTCATCCCTTAGATATCCCGCAACCAAATGCCGATGGAGCGTTACAATAGCGGTCCAGCTGAAGCAGATAACCAAGTTGAAAGCCATGAACTGCAGAGGAATCCGAAGCTCAGTGACACCTGCGCCACCTGCCACTGTGACGCTAAATCCTCTTGCATTCCACGAAATGGAGCCAAGCACTGTATCACCAGCCCAGTACCATTGAAAGAGTGGCCTGGACACACAAGGCATCCTGGCAGAGAAGTCGCACGATAGCTGAAAGGGCTAAGCATCCTGACCCCACATGATAAGAAGAATATCACAGCAACCGCTGTGTTAGAAGATGAGCGCACCTTAATCAGTGCACGTGAAATAATGAAGGCATCCAGAAGGACATCATTAGAATCCCGATCAAACTTCATGACTCGGGGGACATCATTCATTCCTTCATGGATGAAGAGAGAAAAGAAGATAACTGCAGATGAGTTCCCTCCTATAATTCTCTTGAGTGTCATCCATTCGGAACGAAGAAGAACTCTGGGAATATCAAACCAGGATCAAAGGCGGACATTTTAAAGAGAAGAAAAGCTTCTCACTATCATGAGAAATTGCTGAAGAGGTGAATTATTTTCTAAAGAGGAGTTTATGATTTTCTGACTATCATGAAGTCGCTATTTATAGGCAGAAATGGATAAGGATAGAGCAAACAACGGTCAAGCATCATTATTACTATAGATGTGAAATGATTTGGAGAAGTTAATGACAGTTTCTGAAAAGGTGCGTGAGATCAGCATCAACCGATCAGAAGGAAGCACGCGAAGTTCTCAAAGAAATCAATATCATTATTGGTCAAAGAGACTCTCTCAAGGAGTCAGTGAGATATTTTTTCACATCCACGCTGCTTTCACTTCTTGACTGCTTGCGTCAGCACTCAGTAAGTGAGGGGACTGACTGTGAGGGAAAAAACACGTCACCTATTGTTACGGGGATACGAGTCCAGCTAGCGAGATTAGAATTAACCTATAAGTCATCGGGCACTGAGGATATATGCCTGCTCCTAGAGCCAACGACCTTTAAGGCGGTATGGTCATAGAGCGCAGGACAGCCATCCCGTCGCCTAGGGTTTACAGTCTCCTAGTTAGAGTTTAGTATACAGCCGCCTTGAGTTGTAGGCCCATGGCCTAATTAGTATTTATATTTTACCTTATTTAGAACTGGGTATCACTACTCTAAATACCCCTCCTTACATTGTATTGTACACAACACATAATTTGCCATCAAACTCGGCTACTCTCAAGAAATAAGAATTACTTTATTTTCTCTATTATTTCTTGCTTAACTACTTGTCTTTACTTTCATCTTATTTATTTACGTTTTCTATCATAATTTACTGTATTGCTTGTGACCTCATTCATAGTTAATTGTTTAACCTAGACGTACAAATTTAGGCATAAAAAGGTCACTCTAGCATGCATTTACTTTCAAAACTCTCTAAAAGAGAATTGGTACTTGTCTTGCCAAAGTTAAATTTTTCGAAAGATCATATTTGTGCATGTCAATTGGGTAAGCAAACTAGATCTTCATTTAAAATTAAGGACATTTTTGGTACATCTATGCCGCTTCAACTATTGCATATGGATCTTTTTGGGCCAACTACAACTGCCGCTATTGGAGAAAAAAAGGTATGCCTATGTTATTGTAGATGACTATTCTTTCTTCACGTGGGTTATTTTTTGGTCTAAAAAGGATGAAGCTCAAGAAAAACTTTGAATTCTTTTGTAAGAAAGTTCAAAGAGAAAAGGGGTACTTCATCACAGCCATACGAAGCGACCATGGTGGAGAGTTCGAAATTAAGACTTTTAAATCCTTCTGCAATGAAAGGTATTACTCATAACTTTTCATCTGCTAGAACCCCTCAACAAAATGGTGTTGTGGAACAGAAGAATAGAACACTTTAAGACATGGCGAGAACCATGTTGATCGACCACTTCCTTCCAAATAAGTTTTGGGAAGAGGCGATAACTACAACTTGTCATATTTTAAATAGATATCTCATTCGACCTATTTTGAAGAAAATGCCATATAAAAAATGGAAAGGTAAGAGGCCAAATAATAGCTATTTTCACCCATTTGGTTGTAAATAATTTATTCATAATAATGGAAAAGACAATCTTAGAAAATTTGATCCACGTAGTGATGATGGCTATTCAAATTCAAGTCACTCCTATAGAGTTTATAATAAACGTACCTTATAAGTAGATGAATCTATGCATGTTGTATTTGTTTAGACTAATTCTCCTATTGAGAAAGGTGAGACTGCAGATACTGAAGTTCTTGACTCGGAAAAGCAAAAACAAAACACAAGCAGTCAAAATCAATCAACTACTGAAGGCTCAGAAATTAAATCAGATGATGACAAGAATGAATCGACTGAGGAACCAGCAGTTGTCATTCCAAATGAATAGAAGAGTCAGCCAGACTATCCTAAAAAATTCATCATTGGTGATCCATAGGAAGGTATGAGGACTAGAGAATCTCTCAAACAAAGCTCAAATATGGCTCTCATTTCACAAATTGAACCAAAGAAGGTTAAAGAAGCCTTGGATGATATTCATTGGATTAACTCTATGGAGAAAGAACTTGCACAATTCGAGAAAAATCAGGTATGGATACTTGTTCCTAAACCCTCAAATACATCTATCATCGGAACAAAGTGGGTTTTTCGAAACAAGCTAAATGAAGCTGGAGAGGTTGTAATAAACAAAGCTCCACTTGTTGCACAAGGATACTCTGAACAAGAAGGTATAGACTATGATGAAATATTCGCACTGGTGGCAAGGTTAGAATCTATTCAAATTCTTCTTGCATATGCATCTTTCAAAGGTTTTAAACTATTTCAAATGGATGTTAAAAGTGCATTTTCAAATAGTTTCATTGAAGAAGATGTTTGTGTTAAACAACCTCTAGTATTTGAAAACCTCAAACATCCATCTCATGTTTTTAAGTTGACTAAGGCACTTTATGGTCTAAAACAAGCTCCTCGAGCTTGGTACAAAAGACTTAGTAACTTTCATGGTTTTAGTCAAGGTAAAATCGACTCCACATTATTCGTTGAATGATCCTTAACAGGTAATATTCTTATTCAAATTTATGTTGACGATAAATCTTTTGGAGCACTAACCCATCTTTATGTAAAGACTTTGCTGAAATTATGCAAACTGAATTTGAAATGAGTCTTATGGGTGAGCTTACTTTCTTCCTTGGACTTCAAATCAAGGAAAATGATAAAGGAATATTCATTAATCAGTCAAAATATGCGAAAGAATTACTCGTGAAATATGGATGCAAAATACAAAGGCCATTGGAACATACCAAAGGTAAGAATGTCGACCAAATCAAATATCGAGGTATGATCGGATCTTTGTTATATCTAACTGCAAGTCGACTAGATATCATGTTCAGTGTGTGCAAATGCGCCAGGTTTCAATCTAATCTTAAAGAATCTCATTTAACTTCTGTTAAAAGAATTATGTGTTACTTATCAGGTACAACTATGTATGGACTATGGTATCCTCGTACTATTAATTTTCATCTTGAAGGCTTTTCATATGCTGACTTTGCAGGTGATAAAGATGACAGGAAAAGTACAAGTGGAACTTGTCAATTTCTTGAAAAATCCTTGATATCTTGGCATAGCAAGAAACAAGGATCAGTGTCACTCCCAACTACTGAAGCTGAATATATTGCTATTGGAAATTGTTGCACACTACTTCTATGGATGTCTTATCAATTGCATGACTATGAAAAATCTCTCAGTCTATGTCTATTTAGTGTGATAACTCAAGTGCTATCTGCTTATCTAACAATCCAGTTCATCATTCTAGAGCAAATCACATAGAAATTAAACATCATTTCATTCGTGATCATGTTATGTGTGGTAACATTAAAATATCGTTTGTTACAACAGAAAATCAATTAGCAGATATTTTCACTAAGCCCTTGTATGAGGAATGATTTTGTGAATTTAGTGAAAAATTAGGAGTTATCGAGGATCCTGTTAATTCCTAAATTATAGTTCTAATTTTGCTTAATTAGTGCACAAATTATTTTTGATTATGTATGTTTCCATGTATCTGACATAACTTCCTTACGTGTGATGTGCAATTAATGCTTGTGTGAATAAACTCTCTGTTTTTAATTATTTGTGTGAACCAAAGTACCTAGATCTCTCAACCGGTGCCTTTTCTTCGCCCTTTCCTTTCAACTTCTCACTCGTGTCTTTTCATTCTGTTTCTCCATAAACATCATAAGTATATCCTTTTCTCACCATTCGCTTTATCTATCACTACACTCCTTCTCTCCCTCCACTTCAAACATCATATTTCAATGGCGAAATATCAAAAACCCAAAATCAGTGTCGAATAAGCTCCTGGACTTGCAAACAAAATCGTTCCATCTCTTCTGTCAATGTTGCCTCTTCTGAATCCTTTCCTGTTTCTTGTCAAGATGAATCTACCTCCTTCATCTATCAAGAAATCTAGTAAAAGACCCATGCAAGAACCCTTCTCTACACTAAAAAGGCCCAAGTTAACCACTCATACTATTCCTCTTGATGATGATCAAAATTTTTGGGACAATGGGCATGAAAAATTAGGTGACCTTCAAACTCGTCGCATCGTTGATCTTGATGCCATGGAGACAGCCGACTTCCATGTCAAAACCATCTTCGATTCTCAAGGTTGGAATAACTTCTTCTCTCTTGTTCGACCTGTATCATATCTTGATCTTCTTCGTATTTTCTATGCTAATTTACGTCCATGTGATAGTGATGTTGTAGAATCTTTAGTGCTAAGCAAGCGTATTTTTTTAAACTGCAAGATCCTTGAGAAAATCCTATCTGCAAGTTTCTCTGGTTACTCTGATTGTTTTAAGAACTCTTGGCCTTCTGATTTTGATGTGTCTTTTGAACAAGCCAAATCGTGCATCAGCGGTCTAAAATCCCATTCCATTCATTATGGTCAATTAGGACCAAACTCTCTGTACTTTGAAACTCGTGTTTTAGCCTATATCACTGCTACCACCATTCTTCCTCGTACTAGATCCTTCAGTACCCTGTCTCAAAGAGACACGTTTATTTTTTATTGCTTGGTCTCCAAGGTGAAATTGAATCTGTCCTTGTGATACTTAGTTACATGCTTGAATGTGCTATGGACACATATAGCTCTGGATGTCTCCCTTATGGAATGCTCTTCTCCCATATCCTTGAAAATCTGCATGTGCCTGTCTCTGGTCATCTTGAAGTTTCCATCTCTCAATGCTACAATGCTCGTGCTTTTGCGAGTATGAGTTATTTTCATCTTGGAGACACTTGGGTCAAAAAGCCTAAGCTAGATTCTCCTTCCAATCCTACTCATACTACTCGTGTCCCCCTGCTGATGCCCCTGATCCTATTATTCCTAATGTTGTATCTCACTTGGTTGCTGGTGAGACAGTCCTTGGTGATTTGAAGGACTTGGTTTTGTCTTCCCAATTTAATCTTGAGAAAATCAGGGATGACACTAAATCCCCAAAGGCTGATGTTAGAAATGATGCGTCTCCTCCTTTCTCAGACTGCCCGTGATGCTTGTGCTAGTGTTGTTATTATTCATGAGAGCATTGATGCATATCTCTTTTACTTGTGCTTACAAGTCGACTAAACATCTTAGTCTACTAACTAATCCTCATAGAAGATAGATTTGTGTCTTGTCCTAATTTTTCAAGAACCTAGAAGACAAAGGGAGCACACAGTCAAGGGGAGCCGGTAAGCAATCAGACACTCAAGAAAATAAGGAAGTATCTTAAAATCTCAAGTATTGTCATCATCAAAAAGAGGGAGATTGTTATATCCTATTTTGATGATAACAATAATTATTAAATCCTTGTTATTGATAAATAAGCAAGTCATAATATTTTTTTGTAGGTTATGTATTTATTCAAAGATGAATGGGAATAAGAACTTCAATAGAAAGATCTCGTGGAAAGACTTGCAAGGAAAGAACCTTAATTGCGCTTAAATCAAAGATCTTCTACTAAAGAAAAGTTGACTACCAACAAGGATAGAAGATTTGAAGAATCAAATCAGTACGAATCATTATACCATGATGGACGAAAATTTGGATTCTTAATGGCTCTTACCTTATTCTCACAAAAGAAAAATCAAAACCCTTTGTGAGGATCAATATTCTTGGGTCACCATATCTCTTCAACGAGAAAATAAATATTGAAAATATTATTACAACACTTTCAAGAAATATTAGTTCACATTGGAGACTTGAGGCTATATATTCAAGGCAGCATTCACCTAGAGTCTTACGCAACCTTGTACTTTCTAGCATTTCTCTTTTACAGTTCTTGAAAATATTGTATTGTTGTTTTTCCAAGAGTCACCACTGAAGGACCAGATCCTTCTGTGTGTTCCTTTACTTGTAAATTGCGGAATTAAGTTAAACTTAAGTAAAAGAACACTGATTTTAGCGTGGAAATACCCCCTTGAACTTGGGATAAAAAAAATCACGACCTACTTTCACAAGTAGGATTTCGACTTCACTATTTGAAAGATTCACTTATTTACAAGACTGCTTTCTTACTAACCTAGGACTAACTCTAATCCTATAGTGACCCTTTTCACAATCAGTGAAGTTCCTCCAGGTAACAAGACTTGAATGACCAGTACTATTACAGAACTTCTTATGAAAGCAAAATAATACAACTTGATATATCCTACTACAGATGAACTAAGACAGAGCTTTGACAAGACTAAATCTAAGGAACAGGTTCTTTACTTAGTTCCCTGTAGCTTAATGACTGCTCAAATACAATTTCGACTCAACAATGCTAGAGCTCTTTTTCTCTCTATATTTGTGTGTGCTTTCACAACTGAAGTACTCCTTGATTTATAGCCTCGAAATCTGAAGAGTCTCGAATGATTAGAACTCCAAAGCCTCTATGAATTTGAGTCCTAATAGAACTCCTTGCTTATCTCCAAGTTTTATCCTAAGCTTATGCAATCTTTTCTTATCACGTACGAATCCACATGAATATCGAGATAAACATTAGATAATAGGATAATAATTAATTCCCTGCTTAATTGATTTTGCAATATTATTTATTTTGCTGCAGTAGTATAAAGAAAAAAGTCCTTCGATCTGTTCCTTCGTCATCAGTCAAAACTTCAAGCGTATTCAATCTAACATTTTCCCCCTTTTTGATGATGACAAACACATAACCTTTTCGGCATGTCCTTAATGCCCTGATTCACACTTTTCAACTTAAAAGCCCAATTAATAGAAATCGATTTTATCATTAAGGAGCAGGTTAATAAATTCACAAGCAAAATCATCCTTATACTTCCCCCTTTTGGCATCATTGAAAAGGTTGCAAGTTAGAATAATATATATTAAAAGAATCAGCAACTCATAGCCAATGTAGGCAACTCAAGATACAAACATAATGTAACTGGAAGTACTGCATAAAGATGATATAAGCCATCCAAGATAATTCATTATCAGCAGATATAATTAACACCAGGGGTACATGCAAATATGACTAAATTAACCAAAAACAAAATAGTGCAAAGAGTAGCAGCTAAAACTAAGCTAAATCCCACTGGTTAAATGGAAGGCTAATGGCTTTTTTGGAGGTCAGGTGTTAGAAGGACTAGTTCCTAGAGGAGCACCCTACATCATTTCAAACATCTGCTTAAGCGTCCGCTTATTCATCTCCTTTGCCTTAGCAGCTTCAGCCTTCCAGAAATCCCTTTCATTTTCCAAATGAGCAATTTCTGCAGTTTGCAAATTCACTCGTTGCCTTAAAGCCCTCACTTTACTATTCAGAGGCTGCTTACTTCCAGCAGCTGTGGGAAGTTCAGCCTGAACAGGCATATCTGTCACGACCCAATTTCCAAGGGCTCGTGATGGCACCTAAACAATATTTGCCTAGGTGAACCAATGAAACAAGATGCGGAAAAGAACAATAATGTGTAAAGATCATAAATGGATATATAAATATAAAAGGGTGAAGTCCAAAAGAATATATCCACAAAAGAATTGGAGCATTCTAAGAGTGACTCAATAAAGTATGAATATACATCAAAGAAATCTGAGTCCTACCTCTAAGTGACTCCGGCGGTATGCCACCACGGTCTGTGTGGTCGGCTCACCTCAATCAAAAGTCTCAGAAGCCTCGGGAACCGCTAACGTCCGGGCTGCTGACTGGATGAAGGACCTACGCACGTAGCAGAGTAAGTTATGAGCCGAAGCCCAGTAAGATCACCGACAGGCCCGCTAAGGTACCCTTGCGGGACAAGTCGCTACATGCATCATAAGCAACAACATACTATAGTAATCATACAATAAAGTAGTGAAATCACAAATAGATGTAACACATTCCATACACACAAGTAGTTACCAGAAGTCTCAAGGATTATGCCCATCCAACGTAAGGCATAGGTCAACTCAGCGGCGGTTTGGAGGTCCAATCTCTACTCCCGTGCCGACTAACCTAGACCTACGATGGACTAGCAACGCCACTACTAAGTATCAACCATATACCGTGACCCGAAGTCACTATCACAATCATGAATAAGTAGACCAACGACCCGTAGTCGTTGGCTCATCTCAAATCTGTCTACGATCGCACCACACCCCCTGTCAAGTGCGTCGTATCTCAATAAATCAAGTGACCACACCACACCCCCTGTCAAGTGTGTCACATCTCAAAGATCAAGTGTCCACACCACACCCCCTGTCAAGTGTGACACATCTCATAGTATAGGCGACACCACACCCCCTGTCAAGTGTCCCTCTAACAGTATTAATATCCACGACATTAATAACAATAACAGAAATATTAATAACGATAATATTTCACAGTCACCGTAACCCAGGTTGGTTATGCTAGCTGAACGTAAGGCGAAGGTTAACCCGACCACAGATTGGGGGTACAATCCCTACTCCCATGTCGTCCAACCCAAGGTTACGTATAGACAGCACTACCCAACCCGGCACGTGAACAAATCAAGTACCAATATCATACAAAAGCCGGAAAAATCCTCGGCAAGACATTTATCATGACATGCCGGCAACATCCTCGGCCATGTCCCAAGTTCTTGCTATCTAAGCATGGCATAGCAAGCGTTACTACGATATAAATTTAAGCTACCTCGACGTAGCGTTTAGACCGGCACATACCTCGGTCGAGTCACAATCTCGCTATTTATAACAAACAATAATAGCAAGTAATTCACATCATTAATCCTAACCATTGTTAGGTATATATATGCGTACATGAAGCATACTAGCATGAAGGAAGAGTCCACAAGCACAATAGAGGTCAAGTCTCACTTACCTCGAAATTCGGGCTCAAATGCCGGGAAGAATCTCCTTTCCCGCTCGCCTTGTCCGCGAAGGACTCTCCACTAGGTCTATTAAGACAAGATATAGCACATATGAGTGCTCAATTATAGCTATTTAAGCCTATAGGCATCCTAGGGTAAAAATTACCAAAATGCCCCCGGGTAGGGCCGAGCCCTAAATTTAAAAAATGTACTTTTCCGGACTCCCCACGCTCCCGTGAGTCCAAAAGTACACTTAGATTCCACATGCGAGCCTTGATCGATTTCTTTCCCCAATTCTTAAAAATCTAGGGTTCTAACCCATTTCCAAGAATCAACCCTTTGATTCTTGTGTTAATCAACATAAAGATGGATTGAAAGGGCTTACCTTAAGTGTAAGTATGATTGGGTCTTCAAGAAATACCCAAAAATCGCCTCAAGAGCTCACCAAATGATTTTTATAAGTTATGAACCGAAATGGCCCGAAATGGCCTTTTTATAGCAGTTTTTTTTGCCTCTGTGATAGCTTCTTTTGAAAAAATCATAACTTTTGATAGGAATGTCTAAATGACCTGAAACCAGTGCCACTAGAACCACAACCCAAAGGGCTACAACTTTCATGTTTTGAGTTTTTCCTAATTCCTTACGGATTGGCCGGCAAAATCAGCTTTTATCCGGCTGTTTGCGCCAAAACAGAACAGAAAAGTCGCACCAGATTTTCTACTGTTTTAGGGGCAAAACGGGACCCTACGAAGCTCGGAATGATCCCAAATTTTGCACACAAGCCATAAAATACTTGGGTGACATGCTCGTCAAGACGGAACTCAATTTGGACCTCCAGAACTCAAAAAGTGGGTCCCACGGCAAAGGTTCAATTTTCGACTTTCGCCAAAATAGCGAAATTTAACCAAACGACCTCGGAATCCAATTCCGAAAGTTGCTACAAATCACAAATGACTATACGAATCTAACGGAACTTTCGGATCTCTCATCGGAGCTCATTTGCTCAAATCGAGCTCGGAAACCTCTTTTAACTCTTTTAAACTTCCGAAACGGGGACTTTATCAAAAGTCCTATCGAACGAGGTCCGTTTTCAATTTTGAAGGTTGCTACATATCATAAATGACGAGACGGACCTAACGGTGCGCTCGGATTTTCCATCGGGGATCGTTTACTCAAAACGACCTATCGAAACCCCAAATTCCTTTCCAGAATTTCATAAACGGATCCTTTTCTCGAAAACCTATCAAACGGACTCCGTTTCGACTCAGATTTCACAGACGGGTCATAAATGACCTAACGGAGCTTTTGGGACTGTCGACACGCAAATCGAGGTCCCGGATCTCGTAACGACTATTTGAGGGTCGTTACATTCTCCCCCACTTAGACTCTCGGCCGTCCTCGGACGAGCCTAAGTCTAAGGTAGGATCCACACACTAGCCACGGAGCTGGCACGGATTTCGATGAACCCTCGGTACCACCCGAAATCAATAAAACTTAAAAATGCAAATTCAGGCTTAGAAAATACAAGGATTTCATACCTGAATCATCGAACAAGCGCGGATGCCTCTCACGCATCTCGGACTCAAGCTCCCAAGTGGCCTCGGCAATGGAGTGATGCCCCCACTGAACTCTCACAAGCGGGATCACCTTCGATCTCATCTTACGGACCTCTCTAGCCACAATAGCCATAGGCTCCTCCGAATAAGCTAAGTCGCCATCTACCTCTACGGAAGCCATATCGATCACATGAGACAGATCGTGAACATACTTCCGGAGCATGGACACATGGAACACCGGATGAACAGACAGAGAGGGAGGCAAAGCCAGTCTATAAGCAACGGCGCCAACGCGCTCCAATATCTCATAAGGCCCAATGAACCTAGGACTGAGCTTGCCTTTCTTCCCAAATCTCATAACACCCTTCATGGGCGACACTCTGAGGAATACCCGGTCCCCAACCATGAACTCAAGATCTCTCCGCCTCCGATCTGCATACGATATCTGCCGGCTCTGAACCGTGCGGAGTCGATCCTGAATAACCCGGACCTTATCTAAGGTCTGCTGCACCAGATCGGGCCCCAACACCTGGACCTCACCAGACTCGAACCAACCGATAGGCGAGCGACATCTCCGACCATACAATGCCTCAAACGGAGCCATCTGGATAGAAGCCTGATAGCTATTATTATACGCAAACTCTGCTAGCGGCAAATGGCTATCCCAATGGCCTCCAAAATCAATAGCACACGCCCTCAACATATCCTCGAGGATCTGAATGGTCCGCTCAGACTGGCCATCAGTCTGCGGGTGAAATGCAGTGCTGAGATCGACCCGAGTACCCAGCTCTCTCTGAAAAGATCTCCAAAACTGAGCTGTGAACTGAGCACCTCGGTCAGAAATGATAGAAACAGGAGCACCATGCAATCTCACAATCTGCTCAATGAAGATACGAGCCAGACGCTCCGAGGTATAAGTAGTCCTCACTGGAATGAAGTGAGCCGACTTCGTCAGTCGATCAACTACTACCCACACCGAATCATGCTTACCCACGGTCAGCGGCAAACCAACTACGAAATCCATAGTGATCTGCTCCCACTTCCACTCGGGAATGGGCATAGACTGGAACATGATACATCTTCGCAGTACCCGGATGAATGGAATATCTCGAACTGTGAGCCTCTGCCAAAATCATCTGCCTCAGCTCCACAATGGCTGGAACACATACCCGGCCGTTAAGCCGCAAAGCACCATCATCACCAATCACGAACGAGGACACTCCCCCACTCAGGACCCTGTCCCGGAGATCTCTCAGATAAGGATCCTCGAACTGCCTTTCCCGAATCTGGGAAGCTAAAGACGACTGAGACCCCACATATGCAAGCACCCGGCCTGGAACAGAATCATCAAACCGAACCCCACTAATGGACAAAGCGTGCAACTCACGGGCCAACGACCTCATATCAGCATCAAGATAGGCGAGGCTACCCATGGACTTCCTACTCAAGGCATCGGCTACAACATTAGCCTTTCCGGGATGATACCAGATAGAAAGATCATAATCCTTCAGCAGCTCTAACCAGCGGCGCTGTCTCCCGTTCAAGTCCTTCTGAGTGAACAAGTACTGGAGACTCTTATGATCGGTGAATATCTCACATGGCTCGCCATAAAGATAGTGCCTCCAAAACTTCAGTGCAAACACGACAGCTAACAGCTCCAAATCATGGACAGGACAATTCTTCTCATGGACCTTCAGCTGTCTCGAGGCATAAGCTATCACCTTACCCTCCTGCATCAGAACGCTACCCAGGCCAACACCCGAAGCATCACAATATACGGTGAATCCCCCGGATCCACTAGGCAAGGCCAACACTGGCGCTGAAGTCAACAGAGTCTTAAGCTTCTGAAAGCTAGACTCACAGGCATCGGACCACAGGAAAGGAACATTCTTCTGGGTCAACTTCGTCAGAGGTGCTGAAATAGAAGAAAACCCCTCGACGAACCGCCGATAATAACCTGCCAAGCCTAAGAAACTCCGAATCTCTGTAGGAGAAGTAGGCCTAGGCCAACTCTGAACGGCCTCTATCTTCTTCGGATCAACACACACCCCATCCTTGGTCACCACGTGACCTAGGAAAGATACAGAACTGAGCCAAAATTCACACTTGGAGAATTTGGCATACAACTGCTGATCCCTAAGAGTCCGAAGAACAACTCTCAAATGCTGCTCATGCTCCTCCCTGCTCCTCGAATAAACCAAGATATCATCGATAAACACAATGACGAAGGAGTCAAGGTAGGCCTTGAACACTCGGTTCATCAGATCCATGAAAGCAGCTGGGGCATTCGTAAGCCCGAAAGACATCACCAGAAACTCATAGTGGCCATATCAGGTACGAAAAGCAGTCTTGGAAACGTCCTCGGACCGAATCCTCAACTGATGATACCCCGACCTCAAATCAATCTTCGAGAAGAAGGTAGCACCCTGAAGCTGATCAAACAAATCATCAATACGCGGCAAAGGATACCTATTCTTGATAGTAACCTTATTCAGCTGCCGGTAATCAATACACATCCGCATAGAGCCATCCTTCTTCTTCACAAATAATACCGGAGCACCCCATGGAGACACACTGGGCCTAATGAAGCCCTTATCGAGCAAATCCTGAATCTGCTCCTTCAGCTCCCTCAACTCAACAGGAGCCATACGATACGAGGGAATAAATTTAGGCTGAGTGCCTGGCAATAGATCAATGCAAAACTCTATCTCCCGCATAGGCGGCAAACCCGGCAAATCATCAGGAAACACATCCGGATACTCACAAACAACTGGAACTCTATCAAGGGATAACTCCTCTGCTCGGACATCCCGAACTGAAGCAATATATCCCTCGCACCCACTAGATATCATCCTCTGCGCCTCCAAGAAAGAAATGATCCTACTCTTCGAAGAAGGCCTGGAACCTCTCCATACAACCCGAGACTCACCCTCTGCCCCGATCGTCACGGACTTGGCATGGCAATCCAAAGTCGCATGACAGGAAGCCAGCCAATCCATGCCCATAATGACATCGAAATCAGACATATCGAGCAGCATCAGGTCCACTAAGGACTCTACACCACAGATGGAGAACATACACTGCCGATAACCCCTATCTACACATATAGAAGACCCGACAGGGGTGGCAACCATAAAGGGATCATCTAAGAAGACCAGATCCCTGCCCAAGCAAGGGGCAAATCCCGGCGACACATACGAATAGGTAGACCCCGGATCAATAAGAGCATAAGCATCGCGGCCACAGACAGAAATAATACCTGTGATGACATCATTGGATGCCTCAGCATCCTGACGAGTCATAGCATAGACCTGCGCCGAGCCTCCTGAACCCTGAGCTCTCTGAGACTGCTGTCTAGGAGGAATCTGAGAAACGGGCCTGGCGGCCTGAGGACCAGATGGTACCATAGCTGCGGATCCCTGGCGACCTGATGAAACATAAGGGCAACTCCTGACATAGTACTCTGGAGACCCACACTCAAAACATCCATCACCTCTACCTCCTCTACCGCCTCTACCACCTCTGCCATGACCACCTCCAGACGAACACCTCCCATGATGCCTCTGATGGCACCTCCCGCACTGCGGCGGACCAAACTGCGAAGAGCCACCCCGCCTCTGGGATGACTGAGGCCTCGGGGTCTCTGAAGAAAAATCCTGGGCAGGCAAAGCAGCAGCCTGGGGCCTAGACTGAGAATGGCCCTGATGACCCTGACCCCTCTGAGCGGATCCACTATATCCACCAGACTGACGCGATCTCTTGGCCGCCCTCTCCGCGTCAGCCCTGGCGAAGATAACCTCCATCCGCCGCGCCACATCAACTATCTCAAAATATGACTTGTTGCCCATATCAGGGGCAACAGCTACCTGCAAGCGGGGATGAAGACCCTCAACAAACCGGAGGACCTTGTCCCTCTCCTGAGCCACCATAGCCGGCGCAAACTGAGACAACCACAAGAACCTGGTGTCATACTCTGAAACAGACAGGTTTCCCTGCCTCAACCCCTCAAACTCGCGCCTCTGAGCATCGTGCTGACTCTGGGGCACGAACCTGCTCATGAACATAGACACGAACTTAGCCCAAGACAAAGGAGGGAGGTCACTAGACCTCTGCCGCATCATGGAGACCCACCATGTCTCCGCATCTCCCGATAATCTGAAAGAAGCACACTGCATCCCTAAGGTGTCTCTAGTACCAAGAACTGTCAAAATCTTCTCACACTTCTGAATGTACCTCTGGGCAGTACATGTAGCTGAGGTACCGTCGAACTCTGGAGGCTGAAGCTTCATGAATGACTCTATCCTCTTGGCAACCTCCTCAGTGCCCATAGGAGGAGTAGAAATAACAAGACCTGCCTGAGGAGCAGAAGCAGAAGGCTGGGCAATATGATCAGGAGCAGCCTCAGAAGTAGGCATGCTCATAACAGGTGTGGTCGGCTGAGGAGCCGAAACAGGAGCTGCAACATCATCTCTGACAGGGACCTGATGGCTAGACAAGGTCATCAGTCTCATATACTCCTCTGAAGAGATCACAACGGTGCCTGGCACAACAGCAGGCACAGGGGGAATAGATGCTGACAGAGTCGCTGCGGACACCGCAGGGATAGCTGTGTCCTGCCTAGTGGCTGACGGGCGACCTGCCCGAGTCTTCTTAGCAGCTGGCGGCTGCGTAGGTGCTGATGGCTCTCCCGCAGACGCGGGTGTAGAAGATGCAGCCCTCCTGGCTGAGGATGCTCGCGTCCTCGCCGTCTGATACAATACACGAAAAAGGGTCAGCACCTATATAAGCTACTCAGCACGAATAGAGATGAAACGAAGGGAAAACATTTCCTAACATGCCCTTGTAGCCTCTCGCTCATAAGTATGGTCGACAACATACCCATAAGCAAGACTCTACTCAGACACTGCTCCAAGACTCCTAGGACTCGAATTAGAACCTAGGGCTCTGATACCAAACTGTCACGACCCAATTTCCAAGGGCTCGTGATGGCACCTAAACAACATTTGCCTAGGCGAACCAATGAAACAAGATGCAGAAAAGAACAATAATGTGAAAAGATCATAAATGGATATATAAATATAAAAGGGTGAAGTCTAAAAGAATATATCCACAAAAGAATTGGAGCATTCTAAGTGTGACTCAATAAAGTATGAATATACATCAAAGAAATCTGAGTCCTATCTCTAAGTGACTCCGGCGGTATGCCACCACGGTCTGTGTGGTCGGCTCACCTCAATCAAAAGTCTCAGAAGCCTCGGGAACCGCTAACGTCCGGGCTGCTGACTGGATGAAGGACCTGCGCACGTAGCTGAGTAAGTTATGAGTCAAAGCCCAGTAAGATCACCGACAGGCCCGCTAAGGTACCCTTGCGGGACAAGTCGCTACATGCATCATAAGCAACAACATACTATAGTAATCATACAATAAAGTAGTCAAATCACAAATAGATGTAACACATTCCATACACACAAGTAGTAACCAGAAGTCTCAAGGATTATGCCCATCCAACGTAAGGCATAGGTCAACTTAGCGGCGGTTTGGAGGTCCAATCTCTACTCCCGTGCCGACTAACCTAGACCTACGATGGACTAGCAACACCACTACTAAGTATCAACCATATACCGTGACCCGAAGTCACTATCACAATCATGAATAAGTAGACCAACGACCCGTAGTCGTTGGCTCATCTCAAATCTGTCTACGATCGCACCACACCCCCTGTCAAGTGCGTCGTATCTCAATAAATCAAGTGACCACACCACATCCCCTGTCAAGTGTGTCACATCTCAAAGATCAAGTGTCCACACCACACCACCTGTCAAGTGTGACACATCTCATAGTATAGGCGACACCACACCCCCTGTCAAGTGTCCCTCTAACAGTATTAATATCCACGACATTAATAACAATAACAGAAATATTAATAACGATAATATTTCACAGTCACCGTAACCCAGGTTGGTTATGCTAGCTGAACGTAAGGCGAAGGTTAACCCGACCACAGTTTGGGGGTACAATCCCTACTCCCATGTCGTCCAACCCAAGGTTACGTATAGACAGCACTACCCAACCCGGCACGTGGACAAATCAAGTACCAATATCATACAAAAGCAGGAAAAATCCTCGGCAAGACATTTATCATGACATGCCGGCAACATCCTCGGCCATGTCCCAAGTTCTTGCTATCTAAGCATGGTGTAGCAAGCGTTACTACGATATAAATTTAAGCTACCTCGACGTAGCGTTTAGACCGGCACATACCTCGGTCGAGTCACAATCTCGCTATTTATAACAAACAATAATAGCAAGTAATTCACATCATTAATCCTAACCATTGTTAGGTATATATATGCGTACATGAAGCATACTAGCATGAAGGAAGACTCCACAAGCACAATAGAGGTCAAGTCTCACTTACCTCGAAATTCGGGCTCAAATGCCGGGAAGAATCTCCTTTTCCGCTCGCCTTGTCCGCGAAGGACTCTCCACTAGGTCTATTAAGACAAGATATAGCACATATGAGTGCTCAATTATAGCTATTTAGGGTAAAAATTACCAAAATGCCCCCGGGTAGGGCCGAGCCCTAAATTTACAAAATGTACTTTTTCGGACTCCCCACGTTCCCGTGAGTCCAAAAGTACACTTAGATTCCACATGCGAGCCTTCCTCGATGTCTTTCTCCAATTCTTAAAAATCTAGGGTTCTAACCTATTTCCAAGAATCAACCCTTTGATTCTTGTGTTAATCAACATAAAGATGGATTGAAAGGGCTTACCTTAAGTGTAAGTATGATTGGGTCTTCAAGAAATACCCAAAAATCGCCTCAAGAACTCACCAAATGATTTTTATAAGTTATGAACCGAAATGGCCCGAAATGACCTTTTTATAGCAGTTTTTTTTGCCTCTGTGACAGCTTCTTTTGCAAAAATTATAACTTTTGATAGGAATGTTAAAATGACCTGAAACCGGTTCCATTAGAACCAAAACTCAAAGGGCTACAACTGTCATGTTTTGAGTTTTTCCTAATTCCTTACGGATTGGCTGGCAAAATCAGCTTTTATCCGGCTGTTTGCGCCAAAATAGAATAGAAAAGTCGCACCAGATTTTCTACTGTATTAGGGGCAAAACGGGACCCTACGAAGCTCGGAATGATCCCAAATTTTGCACACAAGCCATAAAATACTTGGGTGACATGCTCGTCAAGACGGAACTCAATTCGGACCTCCAGAACTCAAAAAGTGGGTCCCACGGCAAAGGTTCAATTTTCAACTTTCGCCAAAATAGCGAAATTTAACCAAACGACCTCGGAATCCAATTCCGAAAGTTGCTACAAGTCACAAATGACTATACGAACCTAACAGAACTTTCGGATCTCTCATCGGAGCTCATTTGCTCAAATCGAGCTCGGAAACCTCTTTTAACTCTTTTAAACTTCCGAAACGGGGACTTTATCAAAAGTCCTATCAAACAAGGTCCGTTTTCAATTTGAAGGTTGCTACATATCATAAATGACGAGACGGACCTAACGGTGCGCTCGGATTTTCCATCGGGGATCGTTTACTCAAAACGACCTATCGAAACCCCAAATTCCTTTCAAAGAATTTCATAAACGGATCCTTTTCTCGAAAACCTATCAAACGGACTCCGTTTCGACTCAGATTTCACAAACGGGTCATAAATGACCTAACGGAGCTTTTGGGACTGTCGACACACAAATCGAGGTCCCGGATCCCGTAACGACTATTTGAGGGTCGTTACATTCTCCCCCACTTAGACTCTCGGCCGTCCTCGGACGAGCCTAAGTCTAAGGTAGGATCCACACACTAGCCACGGAGCTGGCACGGATTTCGAGGACCCTTCGGTACCACCTGAAATCAATAAAACTTAAAAATGCAAATTCAGGCTTAGAAAATACAAGGATTTCATACCTGAATCATCGAACAAGCGCGGATGCCTCTCACGCATCTCGGACTCAAGCTCCCAAGTGGCCTCGGCAATGGAGTGATGCCCTCACTGAACTCTCACAAGCGGGATCACATTCGATCTCATCTTACGGACCTCTCTAGCCACAATAGCCATAGGCTCCTCCGAATAAGCTAAGTCGCCATCTACCTCCACGGAAGCCATATCGATCACATGAGACAGATCGTGAACATACTTCCGGAGCATGGACACATGGAACACCGGATGAACAGACAGAGAGGGAGGCAAAGCCAGTCTATAAGCAACGGCGCCAACGCGCTCCAATATCTCAAAAGGCCCAATGAACCTAGGACTGAGCTTGCCTTTCTTCCCAAATCTCATAACACCCTTCATGGGCGACACTCTGAGGAATACCCGGTCCCCAACCATGAACCCAAGATCTCTCCGCCTCTGATCTGCATACGATATCTGCCGGCTCTGAGCCGTGCGGAGTCGATCCTGAATAACCCGGACCTTATCTAAGGTCTGCTGCACCAAATCGGGCCCTAACACCTGGACCTCACCAAACTCGAACCAACCGATAGGCGAGCGACATCTCCGACCATACAATGCCTCAAACGGAGCCATCTGGATAGAAGCCTGATAGCTATTATTATACGCAAACTCTGCTAGCGGCAAATGGCTATCCCAATGGCCTCCAAAATCAATAGCACACGCCCTCAACATATCCTCGAGGATCTGAATGGTCCGCTCAGACTGGCCATCAGTCTGCGGGTGAAATGCAGTGCTGAGATCGACCCGAGTACCCAGCTCTCTCTGAAAAGATCTCCAAAACTGAGCTGTGAACTGAGCACCTCGGTCAGAAATGATAGAAACAGGAGCACCATGCAATCTCACAATCTGCTCAATGAAGATACGAGCCAGACGCTCCGAGGTATAAGTAGTCCTCACTGGAATGAAGTGAGCCGACTTCGTCAGTCGATCAACTACTACCCACACCGAATCATGCTTACCCACGGTCAGCGGCAAACCAACTACGAAATCCATAGTGATCTGCTCCCACTTCCACTCAGGAATGGGCATAGACTGGGTCACCCCGGCTGGCCTCCGGTGCTCATACTTCACCTGCTGGCAATTCAAACACCGAGATACATAATCATCAACATCCCTCTTCATCCCTTTCCACCAATACAGCTCTCGAAGATCATGATACATCTTCGCAGTACCCGGATGAATGGAATATCTCGAACTGTGAGCCTCTGCCAAAATCATCTGCCTCAGCTCCACAATGGCTGGAACACATACCCGGCCGTTAAGCCGCAAAGCACAATCATCACCAATCACGAACGAGGACACTCCCCCACTCAGGACCCTGTCCCGGAGATCTCTCTGATAAGGATCCTCGAACTGCCTTTCCCGAATCTGGGAAGCTAAAGACAACTGAGACCCCACATATCCAAGCACCCGGCCTGGAACAGAATCATCAAACCGAACCCCACTAATGGACAAAGCGTGCAACTCACGGGCCAACGGCCTCATATCAGCATCAAGATAGGCGAGGCTACCCATGGACTTCCTACTCAAGGCATCGGCTACAACATTAGCCTTTCCGGGATGATACCAGATAGAAAGATCATAATCCTTCAGCAGCTCTAACCAGCGGCGCTGTCTCCCGTTCAAGTCCTTCTGAGTGAACAAGTACTGGAGACTCTTATGATCGGTGAATATCTCACATGGCTCGCCATAAAGATAGTGCCTCCAAAACTTCAGTGCAAACACGACAGCTAACAGCTCCAAATCATGGACAGGACAATTCTTCTCATGGACCTTCAGCTGTCTCGAGGCATAAGCTATCACCTTACCCTCCTGCATCAGAACGCTACCCAGGCCAACACCCGAAGCATCACAATATACGGTGAATCCCCCGGATCCACTAGGCAAGGCCAACACTGGCGCTGAAGTCAACAGAGTCTTAAGCTTCTGAAAGCTAGACTCACAGGCATCGGACCACAGGAAAGGAACATTCTTCTGGGTCAACTTCGTCAGAGGTGCTGAAATAGAAGAAAACCCCTCGACGAACCGCCGATAATAACCTGCCAAGCCTAAGAAACTCCGAATCTCTGTAGGAGAAGTAGGCCTAGGCCAACTCTGAACGGCCTCTATCTTCTTCGGATCAACACACACCCCATCCTTGGTCACCACGTGACCTAGGAAAGATACAGAACTGAGCCAAAATTCACACTTGGAGAATTTGGCATACAACTGCTGATCCCTAAGAGTCCGAAGAACAACTCTCAAATGCTGCTCATGCTCCTCCCTGCTCCTCGAATAAACCAAGATATCATCGATAAACACAATGACGAAGGAGTCAAGGTAGGCCTTCAACACTCGGTTCATCAGATCCATGAAAGCAGCTGGGGCATTCGTAAGCCCGAAAGACATCACCAGAAACTCATAGTGGCCATATCAGGTACGAAAAGCAGTCTTGGAAACGTCCTCGGACCGAATCCTCAACTGATGATACCCCGACCTCAAATCAATCTTCGAGAAGAAGGTAGCACCCTGAAGCTGATCAAACAAATCATCAATACGCGGCAAAGGATACCTATTCTTGATAGTAACCTTATTCAGCTGCAGGTAATCAATACACATCCGCATAGAGCCATCCTTCTTCTTCACAAATAATACCGGAGCACCCCATGGAGACACACTGGGCCTAATGAAGCCCTTATCGAGCAAATCCTGAATCTGCTCCTTCAGCTCCCTCAATTCAACAGGAGCCATACGATACGGGGGAATAGATTTAGGCTGAGTGCCTGGCAATAGATCAATGCAAAACTCTATCTCCCGCATAGGCGGCAAACCCGGCAAATCATCAGGAAACAAATCCGGATACTCACAAACAACCGAAACTCTATCAAGGGATAACTCCTCTGCCCGGACATCCCGAACTGAAGCAATATATCCCTCGCACCCACTAGATATCATCCTCTGCGCCTCCAAGAAAGAAATGATCCTACTCTTCGGAGAAGGCCTGGAACCTCTCCATACAACCCGAGACTCACCCTCTGCCCCGATCGTCACGGACTTGGCATGGCAATCCAAAGTCGCATGACAGGAAGCCAGCCAATCCATGCCCATAATGACATCGAAATCAGACATATCGAGCAGCATCAGGTCCACTAAGGACTCTACACCACAGATGGAGATCATACACTGCCGATAACCCCTATCTACACATATAGAAGACCCGACAGGGGTGGCAACCATAAAGGGATCATCTAAGAAGACCAGATCCCTGCCCAAGCAAGGGGCAAATCCCGGCGACACATACGAATAGGTAGACCCCGGATCAATAAAAGCATAAGCATCGCGGCCACAGACAGAAATAATACCTGTGATGACATCATTGGATGCCTCAGCATCCTGACGAGTCATAGCATAGACCTGCGCCGAGCCTCCTGAACCCGGAGCTCTCTGAGACTGCTGTATAGGAGGAATCTGAGAAACGGGCCTGGCGGCCTGAGGACCAGATGGTACCATAGCTGCGGATCCCTGGCGACCTGATGAAACATAAGGGCAACTCCTGACATAGTGCTCTGGAGACCCATACTCAAAACATCCATCACCTCTACCTCCTCTACCGCCTCTACCACCTCTGCCATGACCACCTCCAGACGAACACCTCCCATGATGCCTCTGATGGCACCTCCCGCACTGCGGCGGACCAAACTGCGAAGAGCCACCCCGCCTCTGGGATGACTGAGGCCTCGGGGTCTCTGAAGAAAAATCCTGGGCAGGCAAAGCAGCAGCCTGGGGCCTAGACTGAGAACGGCCCTGATGACCCTGACCCCTCTGAGCGGATCCACTATATCCACCAGACTGACGCGATCTCTTGGCCGCCCTCTCCGCGTCAGCCCTGGCGAAGATAACCTCCATCCGCCGCGCCACATCAACTATCTCAAAATATGACTTGTTGCCCATATCAGGGGCAACAGCTACCTGCAAGCGGGGATGAAGACCCTCAACAAACCGGAGGACCTTGTCCCTCTCCTGAGCCACCATAGCCGACGCAAACTGAGACAACCACAAGAACCTGGTGTCATACTCTGAAACAGACAGGTTTCCCTGCCTCAACCCCTCAAACTCGCGCCTCTGAGCATCGTGCTGACTCTGGGGCACGAACCTGCTCATGAACATAGACACGAACTCAGCCCAAGACAAAGGAGGGAGGTCACTAGACCTCTGCCGCATCATGGAGACCCACCATGTCTCCGCATCTCCCGATAATCTGAAAGAAGCACACTGCATCCCTAAGGTGTCTCTAGTACCAAGAACTGTCAAAATCTTCTCACACTTCTGAATGTACCTCTGGGCAGTACATGTAGCTGAGGTACCGTCGAACTCTGGAGGCTGAAGCTTCATGAATGACTCTATCCTCTTGGCAACCTCCTCAGTGCCCATAGGAGGAGTAGAAATAACAAGACCTGCCTGAGGAGCAGAAGCAGAAGGCTGGGCAATATGATCAGGAGCAGCCTCAGAAGTAGGCGTGCTCATAACAGGTGTGGTCGGCTGAGGAGCCGAAACAGGAGCTGCAACATCATCTCTGACAGGGACCTGATGGCTAGACAAGGCCATCAGTCTCATATACTCCTCTGAAGAGATCACAACGGTGCCTGGCACAACAGCAGGCACAGGGGGAATAGATGCTGACAGAGTCGCTGCGGACACCGCAGGGATGGCTGTGTCCTGCTTAGTGGCTGACGGGCGACCTGCCCGAGTCTTTTTAGCAGCTGGCGGCTGCGTAGGTGCTGATGGCTCTCCCGCAGACGCGAGTGTAGAAGATGCAGCCCTCCTGGCTGAGGATGCTCGCGTCCTCGCCATCTGATACAATACACGAAAAAGGGTCAGCACCTATATAAGCTACTCAGCACGAATAGAGATGAAACGAAGGAAAAACATTTCCTAACATGCCCTTGTAGCCTCTCGCTCATAAGTATGGTCGACAACATACCCATAAGCAAGACTCTACTCAGACACTGCTCCAAGACTCCTAGGACTCGAATTAGAACCTAGGGCTCTGATACCAAACTGTCACGACCCAATTTCCAAGGGCTCGTGATGGCACCTAAACAACATTTGCCTAGGCGAACCAATGAAACAAGATGCAGAAAAGAACAATAATGTGAAAAGATCATAAATGGATATATAAATATAAAAGGGTGAAGTCCAAAAGAATATATCCACAAAAGAATTGGAGCATTCTAAGAGTGACTCAATAAAGTATGAATATACATCAAAGAAATCTGAGTCCTATCTCTAAGTGACTCCGGCGGTATGCCACCACGGTCTGTGTGGTCGGCTCACCTCAATCAAAAGTCTCAGAAACCTCGGGAATTTCTAACGTCCGGGCTGCTGACTGGATGAAGGACCTGCGCACGTAGCTGAGTAAGTTATGAGCCGAAGCCCAGTAAGATCACCGACAGGCCCGCTAAGGTACCCTTGCGGGACAAGTCGCTACATGCATCATAAGCAACAACATACTATAGTAATCATACAATAAAGTAGTGAAATCACAAATAGATGTAACACATTCCATACACACAAGTAGTTACCAGAAGTCTCAAGGATTATGCCCATCCAACGTAAGGCATAGGTCAACTCAGCGGCGGTTTGGAGGTCCAATCTCTACTCCCGTGCCGACTAACCTAGACCTACGATGGACTAGCAACACCACTACTAAGTATCAACCATATACCGTGACCCGAAGTCACTATCACAATCATGAATAAGTAGACCAACGACCCGTAGTCGTTGGCTCATCTCAAATCTGTCTACGATCGCACCACACCCCCTGTCAAGTGCGTCGTATCTCAATAAATCAAGTGACCACACCACACCCCCTGTCAAGTGTGTCACATCTCAAAGATCAAGTGTCCACACCACACCCCCTGTCAAGTGTGACACATCTCATAGTATAGGCGACACCACACCCCCTGTCAAGTGTCCCTCTAACAGTATTAATATCCACGACATTAATAACAATAACAGAAATATTAATAACGATAATATTTCACAGTCACCGTAACCCAGGATGGTTATGCTAGCTGAACGTAAGGCGAAGGTTAACCCGACCACAGTTTGGGGGTACAATCACTACTCCCATGTCGTCCAACCCAAGGTTACGTATAGACAGCACTACCCAACCCGGCAAGTGAACAAATCAAGTACCAATATCATACAAAAGCCGGAAAAATCCTCGGCAAGACATTTATCATGACATGCCGACAACATCCTCGGCCATGTCCCAAGTTCTTGCTATCTAAGCATGGCGTAGCAAGCGTTACTACGATATAAATTTAAGTTACCTCGACGTAGCGTTTAGACCGGCACATACCTCGGTCGAGTCACAATCTCGCTATTTATAACAAACAATAATAGCAAGTAATTCACATCATTAATCCTAACCATTGTTAGGTATATATATGCGTACATGAAGCATACTAGCATGAAGGAAGAGTCCACAAGCACAATAGAGGTCAAGTCTCACTTACCTCGAAATTCGGGCACAAATGCCGGGAAGAATCTCCTTTTCCACTCGTCTTGTCCGCGAAGGACTCTCCACTAGGTCTATTAAGACAAGATATAGCACATATGAGTGCTCAATTATAGCTATTTAAGCCTATAGGCATCCTAGGGTGAAAATTACCAAAATGCCCCCAGGTAGGGCCGAGCCCTAAATTTACAAAATGTACTTTTCCGGACTCCCCACGCTCCCATGAGTCCAAAAGTACACTTAGATTCCACATGCGAGCCTTGCTCGATGTCTTTCCCCAATTCTTAAGAATCTAGGGTTCTAACCCATTTCCAAGAATCAACCCTTTGATTCTTGTGTTAATCAACATAAAGATGGATTGAAAGGGCTTACCTTAAGTGTAAGTATGATTGGGTCTTCAAGAAATACCCAAAAATCGCCTCAAGAGCTCACCAAATGATTTTTATAAGTTATGAACCGAAATGGCCCGAAATGGCCTTTTTATAGCAGTTTTTTTTGCCTCTGTGACAGCTTCTTTTCCAAAACTCAAAGGGCTACAACTGTCATGTTTTGAGTTTTTCCTAATTCCTTACGAATTGGTCGGAAAATCAGCTTTTATCTGGCTGTTTGTGCCAAAACAGAACAGAAAAGTCGCACCACATTTTCTACTGTTTTAGGGGCAAAACGGGACCCTACGAAGCTCGGAATGATCCCAAATTTTGCACACAAGCCATAAAATACTTGGGTGACATGTTCGTCAAGACGGAACTCAATTCGGACCTCCAGAACTCAAAAAGTGGGTCCCACGATAAAGGTTCAATTTTCGACTTTCGCCAAAATAGCGAAATTTAACCAAACGACCTCGGAATCCAATTCCGAAAGTTGCTACAAGTCACAAATGACTATACAAACCTAACGGAACTTTCGGATCTCTCATCGGAGCTCATTTGCTCAAATCGAGCTCGGAAACCTCTTTTAACTCTTTTAAACTTCTGAAACGGGGACTTTATCAAAAGTCCTATCAAACGAGGTCCGTTTTCAATTTTGATGGTTGCTACATATCATAAATGACGAGACGGACCTAACGGTGCGCTCGGATTTTCCATCGGGGTTCGTTTACTCAAAACGACCTATCGAAACCCCAAATTCCTTTTCAGAATTTCATAAACGGATCCTTTTCTCGAAAACCTATCAAACGGACTCCGTTTCGACGCAGATTTTACAGACGGGTCATAAATGACCTAACGGAGCTTTTGGGACTTTCGACACGTAAATCGAGGTCCCGAATCCCGTAACGACTATTTGAGGGTCGTTACAATATCACAACTAAGCAAAGTGGCTACTCCCAGTCTTTCCTTTTTAGTAGCCAATTTCACATGAACCAATGGAATTCCAAGCTTAGCAAACAGGTCTGTGAGAAGAAAGCCAAAAGGCAGAGAATGCTTTTTCTTTCCAGTAACCACTCTTGTTATCATTTGAATTATGAAACTAGGTCAGTTAATCAATTTTTCTGTGTCCAACAGCTCCATAAGGACCAGGTCCATGAAGCTAGCTATGCCTCTCTTTTCCTGTCTAGGAAACAAGATTTTGTTCACAAATTCAAATAAGAGTTGGTGTTGTGGATGCATCTCACTTTTCTGCACAGCCCTAGACTTTTCTTCATTAGGATTTTTTGAAAACTTCCTTGTTATTTCCAAACCAGTTGGCAGACCAGTTAGATCAGGCCAAACTAGCTTGATGTAATCACTATAGCCCTGTGAGATCCACCAAGCAATTCACCCAATCCTTTGGTGTCAAAACTGATGTCCTTGCCATTCACAGAAGAGGTTTCCATGTCCACACTGATAGAACAGTTAAAGAAGAATTCCCTAACCATGATCTTTGAGCACTTACCTGTGATTTGAAGGACCATGTCCTTCCACCCCTAGGCTTCCAGTTCTGGACAAGCCAAACCATTCCTTCTTTTTCTAAATCAGACATTACCCTTCCCTTAACCACATTCCTGGTCATAATTTCATCATGGATAACAGGTTGATAACCTGTTTCCACAACTCCTGCATAGTCACTCTCACTATCCTCCCCAGCAAATTTTTCAGAATCAGATTCTGAGCTTTCATCAATCAAAGCTCTCCTGCAGGACCTAGTCCTTTTAGCAGACTGGCCAGTCCTAGAAGCAACCACAGTTCTTTTGGGAGTTCTTCTCTGACAAGTGTTTTCTTTTCTTGGATAGAGGAGCACTAGGTTCCTCTTCAACAGGAGAGTCATTCTCCACAGTCACAGCTTCCTTTTCCACAGTCACAGGTTCCACTATGTCATCAGAATCAACTACTTGTTTCCCTTTTCCCTTCCTACTTCTCTCCATTGCAGCATGCAACCTCTCATCAGCCATCCTAACACTTTCTCTAGTGGCTCTAGTAGAAAGAACTGGTTCCTTCTTTTTACCTGAAGTTTCACCCTGTGTTTACTTAAGTGTAGGTTTATAACTTTCACTTATTTTCTTTAATTTAGCATTGATATCAGCAGCCACATTAGGATCACTCAACCCTCTCTTCTTCAACTTTCTTTCACCCTTTTCAAATTCAGTAAATTAATTATAGGGGTCTCATCCTCACTGTCACTTCCAAATACATCCAGCATGTCATCATCAGCCATGGGGGCTTTAGGAGCATCCATGGGTGAACCAGCCTCTCCCATACTTACATCTTCCCCTAGATTGTCAGAAACCTTAACAATTTCTAAATTGGACTCAGTATCATCAGGATCAACAACATTAATAGGTTCAGCATAGTTACCTTAAACTCATACAGAATCATTGCCCTAGATAAATCCTCCATTTTTTCCAGTATGGATTCAGCTACAGGAACGGATCCTTCCCCCTGAGTTTGAGACTCAGATTTTGTTTCAGTAGCAGGAACTGATCCTTCCCCCTGAATTTGTGGTTCAAGCTCTGAATTCTTGGGATTTTCAGGGTTAACAGTGGTTTGTATGGGTGAAGATGAGATGTTATGAGTTTCAGAACTTTGGGAATTTTGAGTTTGCATGGGTGAAGAGGGTTGATCAGTAGTGGTGTTTGAATCAGTGTTGAGATACATGGCTAAAATCTGCTTAAGGAGAAAATTCACAATTCTTTCTGAAGTTTTTAAAACTGAATGGGAAAATATGAATGGGGATTATGGGTATATATAAGAAAAGAATTTGTGGTTGAGAAGGAGTCTTGTTCTTTGCCCGTTTGTGATCAGAAGAAAGTGTAGTTGTTCTGGGTATCTCGATCGTTTCAAATAATTTAGCCGTTATAATGATGAATGCTAGTGGGAGTCTAATCGCGGGACGGTTTCTTGATGGAATAGGTTTGCAGAAAATAGAGGTTGAGTGGGATTTAAGCTTATCTAGATACATAAACTTAACCAACTCTATAATTTTTGGAATAATAAAGGAGTACATACCTGTGGCAATGGAACCGTTCCTTACACCCCAATGTCTAATCAATTTTCATGATCTGAAATTCTAGGAACATAAGGGTAACATCATTTAGATTTAGCACATTCAAGAAGTAATCATGGCATGGAGTATACAATTAAGTATAGTACTGAGTTGAAAATTCAATTTGATTTTCATAAAATTCAATTTAAGCCCATTTTTCCTAGCCAAATTTTTGAAGAAGAGTAAGGTAGGCTTTAGGTGAATTTAATCATCCCTAATTCTAACCTGTTCCTTTCAAAATGATCTTTTCATAAGGCCTTTGTGAAGATATCAGCAATTTATTTTTCAGCAGGATAAATGGCTATTGTAATCAACCCCTTCTCATAATTATCCCTCAAGAAATTATGTCTAATGTCAATATGCTTAGTCCTTTTGTAATGTACTGGATTTTTTGTCATATTTATAGCACTAGTATTATCACAATAGATAGGAACAGTTCCTACATCTATACCAAAATTTTGTAATTGCTATTTTATCCATCACAATTGTGAACAACATGACGCAGCTGCTACATATTCAGCCTCAGCAGTGGAAAGAGCCACTGAGTTTTGTTTATTGGTTCCCCATGAAACCAAGCACTCACCAAGGAAGTGTGCTATACCTGAGGTACTCTGTCTATCAACAAGGAAACCTGCATAGTCAACATCAGTATATCCAACAAGATTAAAATTACCACGTTTTGGATACCAACATCCCAAGAAACCTGTTCCTTTCAAGTATCTCAAGATTCTTTTAACAGCTTTCAAATGGGATTCTTTAGGATCTGACTGGAATCTAGCACATAAACCAACACTAAACACAATGTCAGGCCTACAAGCATTTAAGTAAAGTAAAGAACCAATCATGCCTCAATATATTTTTTTATCAACTGAATTACCATGTTCATCAAGATCTAATTTAGTAGTAGTGGCAATTGGTGTTACAATCTCTTTAGCTTTATCCATGTCAAACCTTTTGAGTAGTTCCTTAACATATTTCTATTGATGGATCATAGTTCCATTTGAGGTTTTCTTAGTTTGTAAACCCAAAAAGAAATTGAGTTAACCCATCACGCTCATCTCAAACTCACTTCCCATCAATTTTGCAAATTCCTTACTCAGATTTTCACAAGTAGCACCAAAAATTATATCATCTACATAAATTTAAACAATTAAGGGATTTTTACCTTTTTCTTTCAGAAATAGTGTGCTATCAATCTTACCTCTTTTATAACCATGCTGAAGTAAGAATTTTGATAGACGTTCATACCAAGCTCTTGGTGCCTGCTAAGGGTGTCCACCGGCCCGGTTCCGGTGCGGCTGTGCTGGTCCGGTCCGGTCCGGTCCGGTGCTATGTTGGGACAAAAAATCCGTCGCCGGTCCGGTGCACCGGTGCAGTTGCACCAATGCCGGATCGGAACCGGAACCGGCAGACAGATATTGTGCCGGTCCCGGTCCGGTGCGATTCGGTTCGGTTCGGTTCGTTAATTATTTTTTTTGTTTTAAATTATATTTTTTATTGTTTAAAATACTAAAATCTAAATAAACAACACAAAACACATATATTATTCAACAATACACACAGTACATTATGTTGGAAAATGAAAATGCATAATTAGAAAATAAAAACATGAAAATAGACTAGAAATTAGAAAAATACATAAATTTTCAACTTCAGCGACTCAACACTCAATTATCACGTGGTTGCAGATATTTGCCACCATCACGAGTTGCCCATTCGTAGGCATGATGGTATTCCAAGTGGCTCTTAAACCTTATTGTCCCTCCAATATTTGATCCATCTTCCCAATTCCAAACTTTCTGACAAATAGTACATTGAGCTTTGCCGGTATCATTATTTTTTGTGATAAATTCCCAAACTTCGGATCGTTTAGATCTTCTTGAAGCACCAGACGGACCTGCTGTAGTAGCACCTTGAACTTGATTAGCATTATTTTCATACTTTGGTTATTTGTTTTGTTTAAATTTTAGTTTTATGTAATAACTTATATATAATACTAGTAATCTAGTATTAAAATATTAACTATTATGTAATGTAGTATTTTAGTATTATAAAAGTATAATTGAGTATTTTTTCAAACTTAGTAATCTAGTATAATGTAAGTAAATTGTTATTTTTTCAAACTTAATACTAAGTTAGTAGTATAATAGTATTTATTATTTTAGTTTTTAGTATTTAGTATTTTAGTATTTAGTTTTTAGTATTTTAGTATTTTAGTATTTAGTATTTTAGTATTTAGTATTTAGTATTGAATTGCAAAGAGGTAACTTAATAGCAAAAGATAATTGAGAATATAACAAAGGATTTACTTAATAGCAAGGCGTAACGCATTTTATTGAATAATGGATAATGGTTGATTTTTTTTTTTTTGCAAAGTACATAGATATTAAATTGCAAAAACTACATATTAATAAAAAAACTTCTCATTTTCTGAATAATTTCGTCTGGCACCTCTGGAGGAACCGGTGGCAAAGAGTCATCTTCTTCATAATCAGTTTCATTGTCCAAACTTCTATCGCCTGATAAAATTTCTGATGATGCTTCTGCATCGGCTACTTGATCTTCTGCAAATCCAAAATTTCTTCAATCCGATCTAATCCAATCTCTGAATAATACGGCCGTCTCCATTGCTTCTTCCTTCAATGAATGTCTATGATCTCCAATTTGTAATCTTCCTTGGCTAAACGCGCTTTCTGAAGCAACAGATGATGCTTGAATAGTTAGAATATCCCGCGCCATTTTTGCTAAAATTGGAAACTGTGCTTGTTGATCCCTCCAAAATGGCAGTAGTTCCTCGCTTCTAAAATAATCAACATCCTTGCAAGCATGAAGTAAATAAACATCAAGCTTGTTGAACCCTCCGCTGCTACTCGAATGCCTGCTAGAAAGCCTTTGATTAAGGCTGGAAAACTTCCCAATCCGGTTGCAGGTCTTTTGGGAGCCTGCGTTGAACTTGATCCAGCTCCACTTGGAACACTTGGAACAACATTATCAGCTGCACTCCTATACCTTTCATAAATCCGTTGGCAATCTACAATTACCTGCGCACAAACTGTTTCTACACTTGGTGTTTCTTCATCAGTAATTCTCAAAGTCCGATAAATTTCTCTAATTAGCATTTCCGTATTAAAACGTTTAAAATATGGATGTAATACAGATGCAATGTAATAAAGTGGTGGAATCGGAAAAAAATATCTTTTAAATTTTTCAATCATTGCTTCTACGGCTTGTTCATAACCAGGCACTAATCAATAATCGTTAAGTAATTCTGCTATTCCAGCTATAAAATACAACATGGTAGTGATTGTAGGATAATATTGACCGGAAAATTCTTTAGTAGCATAAAAAAACTTTGCTAAAAAAAGAAGAAGACGCTCAATATTTTGCCAATCAAATTCTTCTAGGTGATACACTTCAGCTACTTTGCGATTAAAATAATTAGTAATAGGCACTCGTAAAGCGTAAGCAACAGTCAAAGAGTCATATACAGTGTTCCACCTAGTTGAAACTTCCTTGGGAACTTTTCTAGGAGCTATACCTTCTTTCACACACTCTACTTGAAAGTCCCTCCATCTATCCGATTTTTTAGATTTAAAAATATAACTAATTGCGAGTTTAACCTTTATAATAGTAGGATCAAATAACTTAAGGCCATCTTTTACAACTAAATTATATATATGACATGCACATCTAACATGAAACAATTCTTCAAAAGGGGGATGCAATGCGGGTATTAACTTAGTAATAGCATAATCATTGTTAGTTGCATTATCAAGAGTTATACTTAAAATTTTATCACTAAGAAAATACGCCTTTCAAATATCCGAAACTTCTCCCTTAATAAATGCTCCCGTGTGTGGTTCATCGACAGCAGAATATGCTAAAATTCTTTTTTGCATTACCCAGTTAAGATCTATCCAATGACAAGTAACTGTTAAATACTCATACCCATTAACACCACGACCCAAATCAGTAGTAAGACAAACTCTACAATCAAAGTGATAAAATATATATCGTAAATATTGTCTATATTCATTTTTAAATTTTATAATATCAGTTCTAACCGTAGTTTTTGGAAAACCTTGAAAAGATGGATTATATACGGTTTGAATATAACGAATAAAACCTTGACAAGAAGCAAATGTAAAAGGTAAGCACTCTACCGCAATCATTTTTGCCATTTGTTCCCTATCTTTCTTTTTATCATAATGCATAAGCCCCCCCCCCCCGGTCACTAGGTTAATTATTTGTTGGACTCCACTACCTTGCGATGGAGCCATTCTATTCCCTGAAGGAGGGCCACCCGGCCTCCTTTCCCATTCATCCTTATGATGGTTTTCTAAGTGTGTTCTCAACTTTTCCGTCCCACTATTATGGCTGCCGGTTTTAAAATCCCAAACTTTTGCACAAATATTACATTTAGCTTTCTGAGCCGCAATATTTTTAGTCATAAATTTCCACACATCCGATCTTTCGGGTCGTGCATATCGTTCTCTACTAGGAGGCATAGGTGGTAATTCAGTTTCTTCAGGTTCACCTTGAAATTGACTAGTGGGTGTTTCATCTAAATTAGCCCCTTCGGGATTATCTTCATATTGTGTCTCTAACAAATCATTATCTAGTGGTTGATCAAAACTTATATCATGCAAAAATTGCGAGTCATCTTCCTGAGTAAAATCATCTAGAAGAGAAGGAGCGCTAGAAGTACCAACTGGTCTTTTACCTAAAGCACGACTACGTCTATCATCCCCCCCTCGGTTAGAAGCACGTGATCTACGACCGCTACCCGTACGCCCAGTAATTACTCTCCACACTCCAGACATTTTTATAATTACTAAAATATGCTTCAAACAAATTACTAAAATATGCTACAAACAATAATATTGCACAAAAATAAAATAGATAATAAAAAGTAAGAACAAGTTTACTTGATATTGTGAACTTAGAATGTAGAACTTAGGAAGTGAAAGTTGAAAATTGACCGGAACCGCACCGAACAATATTTCCACTTTAATCCAAATATTTTTTTGTAATGCAATTTAGCAAATAGCCTTTTGTAGAAATAAGAGAGATTGATAGAGATTTAGAGAGAATATTAGAGAAATTATGAATAAATTGATGAAAAATGATGGTATTTATAGAAAAAAATAGGTAGGGGGTATGGGGGCGCCCTAGGGGGTGGGGGGGCAAAAATAGCCGTTTTTGGCCGTTGGGCCAACGGCTGTGCGTGAAATAGCCGTTGCCCAACGGCTATTTTTTGCTAAGCCCATCAGCTCATCCGGTCCGGTCCGGTCCGGACCGGTTCCGGTCCATTTTGGTCCGGTTCGTCCGGTCCATTTTGTTGGTGCCGATTCGGAAACGGGTCGTTGTTTTTTTTTTATATTTGGCCCGGTGCAAACCGGGCTATTAGACAGCCTTAGTGCCTGCTTGAGTCCATATAAGGCTTTATCCAATTCGTACACATGTTCAGGGAAATGTTCATTCTCAAAACCTGGTGGTTGTTTGACATATACTTCCTCCTTTAAATAGCCATTCAGAAATGCACTCTTCACATCCATCTGATGTAGAGTGAAATCCAGGTAAGTAGCAAAGGCTATAAGAAGTCTTATTGCTTCCAATCTTGCAACTGGACCAAAGTCTCATCATAGTCAATGCCCTCTTCTTGACTATATCCTTGAACAACCAAATCTGACATTATTTCTAGTTACCATACCATCCTCATCAAGTTTGTTTCTGAAAACCCATTTCGTTCATATGATGGACATGTTCCTTGGCTTGGGTTCCAGGTGTCGAACTTGACTTCTTTGAAATTGATTCAACTCTTCTTGCATAGCATTTATCCAATCTGCATCCTTCAGTGCCTCTTTTACATTTTTGGGTTCAACAAGAGATAAAAAACCACTGAATGCACACAGATTATGATTCTTGACAGCTGATCTCGTTTGAATTCCAGCAATCTTGTCTGAGATTATCTGATCCACATGATGTGAACCTTAATAGTTGTAAGATTTGAGAATTAACCCATCTTCAAAGGTTTTTTGCTGAGGAATAGTTCCTGATGTAGTAGCAGTACAAGTTTGAGGGGTGGATTCAACATTTGTTCCCCCTGTTTCTGTGATGCTTTTCCCAGTACTGTCTGAAGGAACAGTTCCTTGCAATTCTCTTCTCACATTACATCCATCTAAAGCCTGAATTTGCTGAGGACTAGGTTCACTATGCCTTAGCATTCCAATTTCTTCATCTTCCTGTACCTGTTCTTGAGACAAATTATCAGATTCATCAAATTTGACATATATGGTTTCTTCAATTTTTGATGTTTTCTTATTAAAGACTCTATAAGATTTACTGTTTGAAGAATAACCAACAAAAATTCCTTCATCACTTCTAGGATCAAATTTTCCTAGGGCATCTTTTCCATTGTTTTGTATGACACATTTACAACCGAAGGTCCTGAGATGTGAAATATTTGGTGTTCTTCCTTTAAGTAATTCATAGGGTGTCTTTTCTATTAGTGGCCTAGTCATACACCTATTAATTGTATAGCATGCAGTATTAATGGCTTCAGCCCAAAAACTTTGTGGGAGGTTTCCAGATAGTAACATAGTCCTAGCCATTTCTTCTAAGGTTCTATTTTTCCTTTCCACTACTCCATTTTGCTGTGGAGTTCTAGGAGAGGAGAAATTATGATCAATACCATTTTCATTGAAAAATTTAAAGAACATTTGATTCTCAAACTCAGTACCATGATCTGACCTTATAGTAATAATATGACTATTTAGTGTTCTTTGAATTTTCTTGGCAAATATTGAAAATGCATTAAATGCTTCTTCCTTAGATGCAAGAAATAGGGTCCATATAAATCTAGAATAGTCATCTACTAGAACCATAACATGCTTCTTACCTCCCCTGCTCATTGTTCGCATTGGTCCACAAAGATCCAGATGGACTAGTTCCAAGGGTTTGGTAGTACTTACCTGCTTCTTAGGTTTGAAAGAAGATTTTACCTGCTTCCCTCTGGCACAAGCCTCACAAATCTTTTCATCCTTAAACTTGATGTTAGGAAGTCCTATTACCATGTCTTTAGAAACCAGTTTATTCAACTGTGAGAGACTTGCATGACCAAGTCTTTTGTGCCACAGGAGGGGATCATTTTGCATGACACTCAGGCAACTCAAGTTTCCATCAGATAGTGTGAGTAAATCCACTTTGTAGATATTTCCATGTCTGCTTCCCTGCAAAATAATCTCTCCAGAGGTTTGATTAGTAACAGTTCATCCGGTAGATGAGAAATTAACATTATTATTGATTAGTAACAGTGTATCCGGTAGATGAGAAATTAACATTATTACCATTGTCACATAATTGAGATATACTCAATAAACAATGCTTCAATCCATCTAAAAAACACATTATCTAGGCTATGTGAATCAGATCTTCCTACCTTTCCAATGCCAATTATTTCCCCTTTCTTACCATTACCGAAGGAAGCACTTCATCCTTGGAAGGCTGAGAGTGAAAAGAACAGTTCCTTGTATCTAGTCATGTGCCTTGAGAAACCACTGTCCATGTACCATTTATGGTTCCTCACCTTCACTTTAGCCTAAAAAAGAAAACTAAGGGTTAATTTTAAGAATCCAAACTAGTTTGGGTTCCTTTTCTTGAGAAAAAGAATGAATCACATTTTTCTTAGCCCAAAGTGGTAATGCTTTCTTTGTGTGAACAGTTTTCTTTGCCACAGAATTATGAACAGGTTTAAAGAACCTGTTCCTTTGTACAACACTTTTGAGATATTTGCAATTTCCCTTTAAGTGACCAGTGTTTCCACAGTGTGTGCATAACCAATTTTCAGAAAGGGTCAGATACTTACTTTAGGATCCCATTGAGTTGAGGATTGATATTTCTCAAACCTAATACCTTTTCTATTGTTACTCTGATTTTCTTGTAACCGTTCTAATGCCTTAGAGGACTTATTCCACTTGACAATTTTAGTCGGTTCTTCTTTTGTTCTGATCTAGTCCTCTTCTAAGAATTTTATCTTTTCATCCTTTTCAAGCATTTCATTGACTGCAATTGTCAAATTTTCTTCAGCAATGAGCTGATGAGAATTTTCAATGCTTTTACCTTTTCCATAATTCCTAACTTCTAAAGTTTCATACTGAAATTCCTGAGTAATTGATTCAAGATTAAGGACCTGTTCCTTTAGCATGCTATTTTTCGTTTTCAAAGTATCATTTTTTATAACCACCTTTTTGTATTCAGTTTTTAGATTCTCAATTTCATCATGCAATTGATCTTTACTATCCCTTAGAGATTTTAGCTCATTTAGCACAGTGTGAAACACTTGACTAATTTTTCTCTAGGCATGTTTTTTATATCCTTTTTGAGTTTAGAAATAAATACCTCAGCATCTTCTTCATTTTCTGAATCTTCAAGAGCCATTAGAGCAAGCTCATCATCCAGATCATCATCAGATTGCTCATCTTCACTATCTTGTAAGCCAACAATCATTGCTTTGGTTGTTCCACTTTTCCGACGGACCTGTTCCCTAGCCTTCTTTCTTTGCTCAACTTACCTCTTCCTCCATTCTTCCTCCATAACTGGACATTTGCTAATGTGATGTTCCAGGCTTCCATATTTGAAGCATTCTCTAGCCAGTTTCATGTCAGAAGACCTACCCTGTCCACTAGCCCCCTTTTCCTTATTCAAGTATCTTTGAACAATTTTAGCTATAAGGACCAGTTCCTTGTCATGAACATACTTATTTGCAGCAGTTCAGGCTAAGTTAGGTTTAGTTTTCACTGGTTCTCCTAAGTTTTTAACCTTCCTTCTTTGTTCATAGGTTTTTAGATTGTCTATTAACTCATCTAATGATAGTGTGGTGAGATCCTTACTTTCTATTATAGCACATGCCTTAATCTCCCATGAATCTGGGAGAACTCTTGTTAGAATCTTCTCAACTCTATCATCAACAGTTAAGACCCTTCCTAGTGAGATAAGTTAAGATGCAATCATATTAAATCTAGTGTACATCTCAGAGATAGACAGACTTATTTTCTTTCATTTTAAAGCTTTCATACTCAGCAAAAAGAAGTGTACCTCTAGATCTTTTCACCTGACTTGTTCCTTCATAAGCAACCTGCAAAGCATCCCAAATTTCTTTCGCAGTAGTGCATCCTCTAATCCTAGTGCACTCATCAGGACTGAGTCCACACACAAGCCATTTTCTTGCTTTAGCATTCTTTTCCCATTGTCTCAAATCCTCACCAGTGCATTCCCTTCTTGTTTTGGGAACTTCATTGCCTTCAGCATCCTTTTTCATGGGAATCATAGGACCCTCAGTAACTATGTCCCATAACTCATAATCCTCAGCTTGAAGATGATCTCTCATCCTTTCTTTCAACCATGAGTAATACTTCCCATTGAACAAAAGTTCCCTCACAGTAGATTGTCCCTCACCATTTCCTTGTGATGTTCTCATTTTAATCCTAGGTGTTAGCCTTTTCAAGGATAACCTTCTCTAATACCAATTGTTGTTTTTCCAAGAGTCACCACTGAAGGACCAGTTCCTTCTGTGTGTTCCTTTACTTGTAAATTGAGGAATTAAGTTAAACTTAAGTAAAAGAACACTGATTTTAGCGTGGAAAAAACCCTTGAACTTGTGATAAAAAAACCACGACCTACTTTCTTAAGTAGGATTTCAACTTCACTATTTGAAAGACTCACTTGGTTAAAAGACTGCTTTCTTACTAACCTAGGACTAACTCTAATCCTATAATGACCCCTTTCGCAAGCGATGAATTTCCTCCAAGTAACAAGACTTGAATGACCGGTACTATTACAGAACTTCTTATGAAAGCAAAATAGTACAACTTGATATATCCTACTACAGATGAACTAAGACAGAGCTTTGACAAGACTAAATCTAAGGAACAGGTTCTTTACTTAGTTCCCTGTAGCTTAATGACTGCTCAAATGCAATTTCGACTCAACAATGCTAGAGCTCTTTTTCTCTATATATTTGTGTGTGCTTTCACAACTGAAGTACTCCTTGATTTATAGCCTCGAAATCTGAAGAGTCTCGAATGATTAGAACTCCAAAGCCTCCATGAATTTGAGTCCTAATAGAACTCCTTGCTTATCTCCAAGTCTTATCCTAAGCTTATGCAATCTTTTCTTATCACGTACGAATCTGCATGAATACCAAGATAAACATTAGATAATAGGATAATAATTAATTCCCTGCTTAAGTGATTTTGCAATATTATTTATTCTGCTGCAGTAGTATAAAGGAACAAATCCTTCGATCTCCTCCTTCGTCATCTGTCAAAACTTCAAGCCTATTCAAGCTAACATGTATTCTTGAGGGTCTACTATTATACAAGAAAAAGAAAATAGAGTCAAGACTGAAAGTAAGGTTAGTGTTGGTGTGTTTGTTAATGTTTGTAAAACTAACTAGAATACATTAGTGGTGAGCGAGTGTCAAAACCACAAGAGAACATTGTTACTGGTGAGCGAAGGAGAAACCACACAAGTTGTACCTTGAAAAAACACAAGAGCCAAAGAGATTATCCCTTGTGACCCAAGGGGACTGGATTAGAAACCACATTGGTCCTGAACCAGTATAAAAATTCTGAGTGTCTTCTTTAATTTACTACACTGTACTTTTCTATTACTCTGCTTTAGAATTAGTCGACTAAGTAGTCGACTGAAACTGTTTAAAACTATTAAATTATAATTCATCCCCCTCCTCTCTTATACTTTCAGCATCATCGTACTGTATGTCCAATTGTTAAACAAATAAGATTACCCTTTCCTCTAAGTACTACTGTATCTGCTTTACCTTTTGAATTATTACATGGTGATGTTTGGGGGTCATATCGAGTGCCCACTCATGATGGTAAGAGGTACTTCTCAACTCTGGTTGATGATTGTACTAGATTCATATGGATAACCTTACTGAATATAAAGGATGAAACAGTAGTGGCTCTGAGAAGTTTCTTTAATCTCGTGCAAAACCAGTTTGGAACAACTGTTAAAACTCTTAGATCAGACAGTGGTGGTGAATTTATTAATTCCCAGATGAGTGAGCTCCTTGCAGGGCTTTGCATTGTTCATTAAAGCAGCTGTCTATATACACCACAACAAATGGCATGGTAGAGAGAAGACACAGGAATATTTTGGAGACTGCTAGACCTCTGAGATTTCAGGGTCATATTCTTTTAAGGTTCTAGGGGACTGTGTGAAGCCAGCTGTGTACCTGATAAACAGGTTACCATCTCAAAATCTTAAAGGAATGTCCCCTTATAAACTCCTGTATAAACATCCTCCTAACATATCTCATCTGAGAGTTTTGGGTTGTCTATGTTATGTAAAGATTTTACATGAGAATGACAAAATTTGACCTAAAGTAATTTCTGGGGTCCTAATTGGATATTCATCTACCAAGAAGGGCTATAAGATATATGATCTACATTCTATGTCTTTTCTCATAAGTAGGGATGTCATTTTCAGGGAAGATGTTTTCCTTTTCAAGAAGATGATCACTTCTACCTCATCAAAATTTCAAATGCTAGAGTTTACTGATCACTTTGAACCTCAGCCCATTTCAATACCACATCCAGTCATTCATAATGAATTGACCACAATATGTCCTCAACTAGCTCCAGATAACACGCATGACCATACCTCATGCACAAACCAATGGTCTTCTTCAGAAATCCAAGAATGCAATCCTACTGTAGCCACTAGAAAATCAAGCAAAGAGACCAAACAGCCTGGTTGGCTCCAAGATTACATTACCAAGCCAAATGTCAAGTGCAAACGCCCCATTTCCAACTGCATATCCTATGATTATATTTCTCCGGTATATAAAGCAACTCTTATAGCACAGTCTTCTTGCACTGAGCTAAAGAATTTCACTGAGGTTGTAAAGGATCCAAAATGTGTAGAAGCAATGTAGTAAGAAAAAGCTGCTCTTGAAGAAAACAAAACCTGGATTCTAATGAAACTTCCACCACAAAAAAAGGCTATAGGTTGCAAGTGGGTGTACGAGATTAAATACAAGGAAAATGGGTAAGTAAAAAGATACAAAGCAAGGCTGATTGAAAAGGGATATAGCCAAAGAGAAGGGTTGGATTATCAAGAAACTTTCTCACCAGTGGCAAAGATGGTCACTATAAGAAGTGTAATTTCAGTTGTTGCAGCTGAGAATTGGCCTATTTTCCATATGGATGTCTATAATGCTTTTCTTCAAGGTGATTTATTTGAAGAAGTGTACATAGCAGTGCCCCATGGATTCAGTAGATAGAAGGAGTATGTGTGCAAGTTCAAAAAAATCGTTGTATGGTTTAAAACAGACCTCTAGGCAGTGCAACATAAAGCTCACAGAGGCAGTGTTTCATCTTGGCTTCAGGATGACTATTCCCTCTTTGTTTTGCATAAGGGAACCAGTGTAGTTATCATACTCATCTATATGGATAACTGGAAATGATGAACAACTGATTGCAAAAGCTAGAGCTAATCTTCATCAAATATTCAAGATGAATAACCTAGGCCAACGGAAGTTCTTTCTAGGAATAGAGTTTTCTAGATCTAGTAAAGGTATATTGGTTAATCAAATGAAGTATGCCTTGGAATTAATAGCTGAGCTTGGGATAAGTGGTGCTAAATCAGCTAATACACCCTTGGAAGTTAACTAGAAACTGACCTCGGTGGAGTTTGATAAGTTGTTTTCAAAAGATTAACTCAAGCAAGATAAGTTTCTAGAAGATATTGGAAGCTATCAAAGATTGATTGGGAAGTTGCTTTATCTGACTATGACAAGACCAGATATTTCATATGTTGTTCAAATGTTAAGCCAATTTATGCAAACACCAAAGTAGTCTCATATGGAAGCTGCTGTCAGGGTAGTGATATAAATAAAGAAAGCACCAGGACAAGGTCTGTTGCTACACTCTGGAAGGTGCTCATAGTTGAAAGTGTATTGTGATTCAAATTGAGGAGCTTGTATACAGACCAGAAGGTCTATCACAGGGTACATTGTGAAGTATGGTGAGTCACTCATTTCCTGGAAATCAAAGAAGCAAGGTACTGTATCTAGCAGTTCAGCAGAAGCTGAAGTCAGGAGTATGGCCTCTGCAGCAGTAGAGATCACTTGGTTGGTTGGTTTGTATAAGGAACTTGGAGTACACATTCATTTACCAGTGGACCATTTTTGTGACAATAAGGCAGCTTTGCAAATAGCAGCAAATCCAATCTTTTATGAATGTATAAAGCATATAGATATAGATTGTTACTTTTTGAGAGAAAAGATTGAACACTGACTGATAGGACTGCCTATGTGAAAACTATAGAACAACTAGCAAACATTAACATTCTAACAAAGGAATTTGGAAGAACTCAACATGAATACTTGCTGAACTGTCTGGAAGTAAAGGATGAGTTTTACCCTCCAGATTAAGGGGGAGTATTGCAAGTATACATCGTATAGTTGGTAATTTGTACAATTAGTAAGTTATGGATCAGTTTGTAATTTATGAAACATTGTAACTAACTACTCCCTCTGTTCCAAAATGGATGGTACTATTTCCTTATTAGTCCGTTCCAAAAAGAATGACAGAATTTTATATTTGGAAATATTTTTGAGTTGAAACTACTACTTTACCCTTAATGAAATGCTTTGTACCACATATTTATGTATGGCTTATTTTGGACCACAAGTTCCAAAAACCTTACCACATTTCTTAAACTCCGCTCCAAGTCAAACTATGACAACCATTTTAGAACGGAGGGAGTAGGTGGATATTCTCCACCAAGTAATTGCCTTCACCAATGTCAGGCCCATATATGTTTCTCAATTTTAATTATATACACTATTAATGCAAAAATCTTTTAGTATTATCAGGCCATTCAAATAATATTACAGCTAAGCCTCCTCAAAAAGTAGGATTTGTAATAATTTTTTTAAAAAAAAATTGATTAACGACTACGACATGATAGTTATAAAGCTCATATAAAACAGATTTTTTTATACACTAAATATTTGAAACTTAAAGGTTGATATTATTAGCAGTTCAAAGAGTTCGTTGTAGAAGTTATACAAGCAAAGGGGCCTTTCAACAACGTTTTAACTAGCACGTAAATTTTCAAACATGCAACATAAATGTATATGTAAAATTTCAAAACTCATAAATTGAAAATCAATCAGCTCCATGTAAAGATCTTTAAGGTGCTAAAAAACTTAAATGCGAGATCCGCCCTTGCTTTGTATGTATATACAATTATAATTTGAAATTAATATGCTATATTTTCACTACTCTCAAGCCTTTTAATTCCTAATCTCTCGGCACGTGCGTTACACGAGTTATATAGTACACATTTGTATAAAATAATTTCAGTATTATATAAACCAAAATTTTGAGGTGGGATGTCATTGTCGGATTCCCTTACAATGGTGTATTTCAACTTTTGTGAACTGACGAATAGTTGAGGGTGACCCTCAATCACTTTTCCTGCTTGCTTAAACAATTTCTGTTTAAACAATATCTTATCACAAGGTACCTTCAGTTGCTAGAACAAAAGCCTCACAGTAACTTATTGAGGAGCCGGATGTTAGGCACTATGGAACAACTAATGTTAAATAGAGCTCATTCACAAAATCATGCTTATTTGCATTCCAGCAAAAGATTTTGATAGTCTTAAATTGAAGCAACAATAAAGTTAAGAACTTCACGAGAGAAAGAAATCTTTTTTGGGCCTATAGATGTTACCATCTCTTCTCCCTCTTTATAATATTGCAAAAGATTATGCGACACTTACAAAAATACCCACAAAATCTAAAATAATTACAGCCACTACCCACTACTTTCAAATATTACCAGACCTACCCACTAAATTATTTACCCACCCTACCCATCCAAATTTGTATACCATAGTTTATGCAGTATATCATAAAGGTATATACCTATAAGGCATAACAAAGGTATACAGTAATAAATATCCCTCCAGACTTGTATACTATAATTTATGCAGTATACTTTAAAGGTATACACCTATAAGGCATAACAAAGGTATACAATAATAAATGGGTAGGTTGGGTAAATATTTTTAGTTTTATGGGTAGTATAATTTGTAATGGGTATGGATTGTAAATACTTTAAATTTTGTGGGTATAGAGTGTAAAAATCCCAAAGATTATCTACAGAACACCAACCCGACCAGGCATTTGTTACTGTACAGACTGCATACTAAGCCTTTATGGTTTATGTCAATTAAGTCGACGCAGGTTGACGCCACCAAAAAAGTGTTGGGTTTAATGGAAGAATGTGAATGGGAAATGGGCAAAAAGTGAAAAGATTCCCTTTTGTAGGGAAAGGTTCCCTTTTGTAGGGAAATGCACTTTCTCCCACATTGGTAGAGGAAAAGGATTTTGTTGGGTTTAAATAGAGATTTACTTCTCTTAGCTCTTAAAAGGGTTGAGAAGAAGGGAAGCCTCGCGCCGTCGTCGTCGCTCGTCTCGGCTTCGGCTTCGGCTTCGAATTTGAATTCGGATTCGGATTCGGTCAATTGATTTGATTGACTTAAATTTTTGGACCAACAAAACTAAAATATTAATTAATATTTTATTCGAGCAGCTCCGTTTGTGTAACGGGCAGCTGAAGTGAGTCAGCAACGGGCAGCTGAAGTGGTTCAGTACCCGGGCAGCAGAAGCAACATCAGCAGATCAGTTTCTCCACGTTTCCCTCCACGTTTTACATTAAAGTCAGTCATGTGGTAGATTAATTCCTCCACATTAAAGTCAGTCAGTAGTGGCAGATTAATTGCTTCATATTGAAGTCAGTCATTAGTGGACCATTAAACTCTCCCACGTTTTCTCATTAATCACCAGGTGTGTCTCTTCATCTGCCCTTGGATGTCTATATAAACTGATCATTTGTCAGTCCTTGATCACGACAGACAGACGACAGATAACATAGACTGAAGCTCTGAGATAGAGACTCCACAGAGACTCAACCTCGGACAGATAAGAGAAGTAACGTCGGACAGAGGATACACAATCTCGGGCAGAAGATAGAAACACTCGGGCAGAGAAAATCACTGACAGAAAGCATATCTCACCGCATCCCCTCCCTTTCTGCATATTAAGTGAGTCGTGTGATTTGCTCCGTTCTTTGTGTTCGCCGTGTTCTTACCTTTTGAAGTGCCGCTACGGTAGAACTGTAATCCCGTTCCATCCTGGGAGAAATTAACCCGTGAACCTTGGGCATCGTGAGGGGGTTAGATTTCTTAAGGAGACACAAGAAACTTGTGGGCTCGGGATTGTCCTATACTAACAGATTATTTACTGCAGGTTTTGTATCTTCTAATTTTATTTGAGTGCAGGAACAACAAGCTTAAGAAATCTAGTATTATTTATTTTCTGCACTTAAATAAATATTGTTTAAGGAGACTGGTTAAGGAGACTAAAATCTTTGTGGTTTTCTGCTCCTATACTGAATATTAATCTGCTCAGGGGAGACTAAAATCTTTGTGGTTTTTCTGCTCCTGTATTGCATATTACTCTGTTCGTGGGGATTAAAACCTTTGTGGTTTTTCTACTCCTAATTATTGTGAAATAATCTGTTTGTGGAGACTAAAAGCCTTCGTGGTTTTTCTACTCCAATTGTTTAAACAGTTTATTGATATTGTTTCTGTCCGGGTTATCTTGTAAAGATGACAAACGGAGCGGATCCAACTGTCCCTGTTGGGAGTACTAATGCTACCACAGTTTCTGGTGCTGCTGGGCCTAGCCGTGCTGCTGCAACGGTTATGCCACATGCAGAGATGGTTGAAGACTATAAATTGTCTCAAGGAGTGTAAGACATTGATCTGTGCGCTATGATTTCTAAATGCAACTTAGTTGGAAATCCTAAAGACTGGTGGATTGATTCAGGAGCCACCCGCCATGTTTGTGCTGTGAAGGAAGCCTTTGCTTCATATGCTCCCGCTGGACCTGATGAGGCGCTCTCTATGGGAAATTCTGCAACGGCCAAAATTGAAGGATATGAGAAGATATACCTCAATATGACGTCTGGAAAGGTTGTGACTCTGACCAATGTTCTTCACGTTCCTGAAATAAGGAAGAACTTGGTGTCTACTGCACTTCTTGTGAAAAACGGGTTTAAGTGTGTGTTTGTTTCTGACAAAGTTGTAATAACTAAGAATGAGCTGTATGTAGGAAAATGTTACCTGACTGAGGGCCTTTTCAAACTCAATGTAATGGTCATTGACAATATGAATAAAGCTGCAGCTTCTTGTTATTTACTTGAGTCAAATAATTTATGGCATTCTCGTTTGGGACATGTCAATTATAAAACCTTGTGGAAAATGATCAATTTGGAAGTATTGCCTAAATTTGATTGCGAGAAGTCAAAATGTCAAATATGTGTTGAGTCTAAATATACGAAACACCCTTACAAGTCAATTGAAAGGGATTCGGAACCATTAGACTTAATTCATACGGACATTTGTGACATGAAGTCAATACCATCTCGCGGTGGAAAGAAATATTTCATAACTTTTATTGACGATAGCACTCGTTACTGCTATGTTTATTTACTTAGTAGTAAAGATGAGGCAATTGACGCATTCAAGCAATACAAAAATGAAGTTGAAACGCAACTTAACAAAAAGATCAAAATGATAAGAAGTGATAGGGGTGGAGAATATGAATCTCCTTTTGAACAAGTGTGTTTGGAATATGGCGTTATTCATCAAACAACTGCCCCCTACACGCCTCAATCTAATGGGATTGCGGAAAGGAAAAATCGAACCTTAAAGGAGATGATGAATGCCTTGTTGATAAGTTCGGGTCTACCCCAGAACTTGTGGGGAGAAGCCTTATTCACGGCTAATCAAATACTCAATCGAGTTCCCCATAGCAAAACACTGTCCATTCCATATGAAAAATGGAAAGGAAGGAAGCCCAACTTGAATTACTTCAAAGTGTGGGGGTGTTTGGCCAAAGTGCAAGTCCCAAAACCCAAAAGGTTTAAGATTGGACCGGAAACAATTGATTGTGTTTTCATTGGGTATGCTAGAAACAGTAAAGCATATCGGTTTCTGGTTCATAAATCAGAAAATCCCGACATTCATGTTAATACGATGATGGAATCAGACAGTGCTGAATTCTTTGAAACTATATATCCGTATAAGAAGGAATGCGAGTCAGTTGGTGAAAGATCCAAACGACCTCGGGAAGGAACTAAAGGAAATTCACCAAATGAGGAAGAACCAAAACGAAGCAAGCGTCAGAGAACTTCTACTTCGTTTGGAGATGACTTTGTCACTTTCCTGTTGGAAAATAAGCCTCGGACGTTTAAAGAAGCAATGTCTTCTTCAGACTCTCCGTTTTGGAAAGAGGCAGTCAATAGTGAAATAGAATCTATTTTGAGCAACCATACTTGGGAGTTGGTTGATCTTCCTCCTGGAAACAAACCATTAGGTTCTAAGTGGATTTTCAAAAGGAAAATGAAAGCTGATGGCACTATTGACAAGTACAAGGCAAGGCTTGTTGTTAAAGGATATAGACAACAAGAAGGTCTTGACTACTTTGACACATACTCGCCGGTAACCAGAATTACATCCATTCGTATGTTAATAGCGTTAGCCGCCGTGTATGGTCTGGAAATCCATCAAATGGACGTTAAGACAGCGTTCTTAAACGGGGATTTGGAGGAAGAAATTTACATGGAACAACCTGAAGGGTTCGTGGTTCCAGGTAAAGAAAAGATGGTGTGTAAACTTGTTAAGTCGCTTTATGGACTGAAACAAGCACCTAAACAATGGCATGCGAAATTTGATCATACAATGTTGTCAAATGGCTTTAAAATTAACGAGTGTGACAAATGTGTCTACATTAAGAACACTCATAACTTTATAGTCATTGTTTGCTTATATGTGGACGACATGTTGATAATGAGCAATAACATTGCTAATATAAATGCTACGAAACGCATGTTGACTAGCAAATTTGATATGAAAGACTTAGGAGTTGCGGACTTAATTCTGGGTGTTAAGATCCATAGAACTCCTCAAGGTCTGGCGTTGTCTCAAACTCACTACATCAATAGTGTTCTTGAAAAATTTAAATATTTGAATTTCAAAATTTCAAAGACTCCTATTGATGTAAACCTTGCTCTCAAGAAGAACAAAGGTCCAAGCACGTCGCAACGAGATTATGCACGTGTTTTGGGAAGTTTGATGTACGTCATGAATTGTACTCGACCAGATATAGCTTGTGCTATAAGTAAACTAAGTCGATACACGAGTAATCCCAATCAGACCCATTGGATGGCAATGAAACGTGTTTTGGGGTATTTAAAATACACTCAAGACTTTGCATTGCATTATAACAAGTATCCTGCAGTCATTGAAGGATATTGTGATGCTAATTGGATCACCGGCACAACTGATTCTAAGTCCACAAGTGGATATATTTTCGCACTTGGTGGAGGAGCGGTGTCTTGGAAATCGTCCAAGCAAACATGTATTGCCCGCTCTACTATGGAAGTTGAATTCATAGCCTTAGATAAAGCCGGTGAAGAAGCTGAATGGCTTCGGAACTTTTTGGAAGACATTCCATTTTGGCCTTAGCCGTTGACACCAATTTGTATACATTGTGATAGTCAATCGGCTATAGGAAGAGCGAGGAATGTCATGTATAACGGTAAGAATCGTCACATACGACGAAGGCATAAAACCGTTAGGGACTTACTCTCTAGAGGAATTATCACCATTGATTACGTGAAATCAAGGGATAATGTGGCGGATCCACTTACAAAAGGCCTAACTAGAGAGGCGGTTGAATGTTCATCGAAGGGAATGGGACTATGGCCAAGGACAAGTCATCACGGCGGCAAATCTACCTAGGAGACTGGAGATCCCAAGAACTAGGTTCAAGGAGAATACAAAGTTGTGTATGACGGTCCAACATTGTCAATTAAATGTTTGGTCCATTCTCATGATGAGACAATGTTCAAGTACCAAGGATAAAATGCTAGAGGCATTTTTTAATGATTATCTAAGTTTGATATTGTGGTTATCAAACAGTGTATATCTATAGGATTACATGTTTAGAAATCACCTATGTAAGTGTGAAGTGGAAGCCGCTTCAAGGAGAATTCTGTTGGCCAATTCTTTAAGCACTTATGAAACCAGGCGGTGTTCATGGCTGAAACGAACACAACAGTGAGAACCAAAGACGGTTAAGGGTTAGTTGTGTGACTTACGTTGTCTAGGTATACACCAAAGTTCGACGGTTCAAAGATATCAACTCTACCGATTGATCGAGTATATCCGATGTATGTTCACTACGGAAAGTTCAAAGGGAAACCTACTTATCCAGATGCGACTAATTCTTTCTTGCAAATCACACAAGTCTGTCATGCATATGTCCATTCAGCCATTCCTCATTCATATGGGGGATTGTTGGGTTTAATAGAAGAATGTGAATGGGAAATGGGCAAAAAGTGAAAAGATTCCCTTTTGTAGGGAAATGCACTTTCTCCCACATTGGTAGAGGAAAAGGATTTTGTTGGGTTTAAATAGAGATTTACTTCTCTTAGCTCTTAAAAGGGTTGAGAAGAAGGGAAGCCTCGCGCCGTCGTCGTCGCTCGTCTCGGCTTCGGCTTCGGCTTCGGCTTCGGCTTCGGATTCAGATTCGGTCAATTGATATGATTGATTGACTTAAATTTTTGGACCAACAAACCGGGTAGCTCCGTTTGTGTAACGGGCAGCTGAAGTGAGTCAGCAACGGGCAGCTGAAGTGGTTCCGTACCCGGGCAGCTGAAGCAACATCAGCAGATCAGTTCCTCCACGTTTCCCTCCACGTTTTACATTAAAGTCAGTCATGAAGTGGTAGATTAATTCCTCCACATTAAAGTCAGTCAGTAGTGGCAGATTAATTGCTTCACATTGAAGTCAGTCATTAGTGGACAATTAAACTCTCCCACGTTTTCTCATTAATCACCAGGTGTGTCTCTTCATCTGCCCTTGGATGTCTATATAAACTGATCATTTGTCAGTCCTTGATCACGACAGACAGACGACAGATAGAGACTCCACAGAGACTCAACCTCGGACAGATAAGAGAAGTAACCTCGGACAGAGGATACACAATCTCGGGCAGAAGATAGAAACACTCGGGCAGAGAAAATCACTGACAGAAAGCATATCTCACCGCATCTCCTCCCTTTCTGCATATTAAGTGAGTCGTGTGATTTGCTCCGTTCTTTGTGTTCGCCGTGTTCTTACCGTTTGAAGTACCGTTACGGTGGAACTGTAATCCCGTTCCATCCTGGGAGAAATTAACCCGTGAACCTTGGGCATCGTGAAGGGGTTAGATTTCTTAAGGAGACGCAAGAAACTTGTGGGCTTGGGATTGTCCTATACTAACAGATTATTTACTGCAGATTTTGTATCTTCTAATTTTATTTGAGTGCAGGAACAACAAAAAGCTGACTAATTTTTAAAGCTATCTTTAACCATTCAAGTGCAATGCACTAAGGAATATGCAACTTATCGGAGAACAACAAACTTCAACGTAGTTCAAACTCATTTTTTAGTGAAAGACCAGCGAGCAATTAAATAGAGAAGATAACAATTTAATAATTTACTTATTGTATGTTAAAGAAAACTGAGGAAACAATTAGACGGAGTAGATTATAGCATATCTTTTTGAGATTTCCGAGGATAAAATCTAATTTATATATAAGTGAAGGTCATAAAGTAGACTCGACCTTGTCACTTTTCTGAATTTATTTCTTTGATATTGTGTCCATTGCCATCTTCATAGAGAAAATTTTGTTATCCATCATGTGTTTGTTAATGTCTGATTCTTGGTCTTTTACTCTTTTTTGGTCAGTAATATATTGACTTGATCAAGGAAAGTCATTGGTATGATCGCATATGATAAGTCTCTACATCAAGGCACAATGAATAATAAGCGATTGGGTTCCAAACAGAGAAGAAACTTACGTTTGAGTAAAGTTAATTGACGAGAAGTAGTTGGAGTTGTAAATCAAGTGCGTGAATCTCTTTTGAAGGATTACATCTTTTCAGAAGTTGTGAAGGGGCGCATCGCTCCTCTAAAGCTGATGCTTTAACGTGGCTTTTCGTCTGGGGCTATTGTGGGAGGGTATGGTTCTCTTTTTTTTTCTTTTTTTTTTTTTTGGTTAGGTTTGGTATTTTCAGATTACAAGGGTAATTAAATAATTTGCCTTTACTTATTTTAGAGGATATGCTTTTATAGTTACTAGTTTAAGCGTCCCTCGGCCAAACGAGTATTTTACAGAGAGCCGACAAGGAATTCCATTAATAACTTGCCGTTTTGATCCTTTGGAACAACTCGATTAATTTAGTAGATCGTTTTAGGAGACCCTAATGACTATGTGCACGTGTATTCAATGAAAAAGATAAATTATAGTAAATAAAATATAGTTTAGTTAACACAATTTTTAACTCGCATAAATATAGAGTACTAAAGTTATGTTTGAACTATAAAATAAAAATTAAAAAGAAAGAGTGAATCATTGAAAATGATGAAAGATAATGATCATATTAGCTAAGTAAATAAGGGGAAGAAATTTTATTTCAAAAATGTTAGTGATATGGTTTTTGTAGTTGCTATAGAATTTAGTGATTTGTCAGTATATATTCATATTGTGCACAACTTAGAAAGAATGACATTAGTACTTCAATTTGAGTTCTTTGACGAACCTAGAGCAGTTGCATAATTTTAAACAACTCAGGCAGTTATGGACGTTATGTACAACCTCATTCATATTTAAGAGGCAAGCAACTTTAAAATAAGATTGTACATCTCGAACCAACTACAACAAATTCATTATGATGCTTGCGTGTGATTCGAAAATAATAAATTTTATCAAAGTTAAATATTCAACAATGAAATGCGATGGGGAGGAATTGCCAACCTCTCATGTTAAATACAAAATAAAAGAATTTTTATTTACGGGTATCTTTTCACATAATTCATTGTAAAATCAAATACGTACCTTGGTGAATATTAAAAGCATCTGATATAATTTCACCAAAAAATAGAACATAGTATTGCTGAACTAAAGACATTTATCGAGCCAAGATATTAAGCTACAAGGGAGCTACTTTTAGGAAGATAAAGGAGCCTTTTGCCTTTTTCTCTCTCATATGCTCAGATTTCAAAAATGTTTAGATATTAATTTATAGGAAGTGAAGCATATTTTTGGAGGTAAAAGTATATTATTCAAAAACTTCCAGTACTGAAAGTACATCCATAGTAAGAAAGAATTCTAAAATAGTAGTACTTATGTATAAAATTCTTAAAAATATTGGTATAAGAAACAGACTTAAAAATAACATATCAAACATAAAATATGAGAGTTAAGGCTTCTAAGTGGTTAACTAAATTTTCACTAAAGTAGTTAATCATCAAAAACTCTTGTTGGCAATAGTAATTGTATTTTTACGTCCTCATCAATAAATTCTTGTTGGTAATAGTAATTGTATACTAACATCATCAATCAAGATACTACTCTAGCTAATAGTCAACAAAAATTTTAATATGTTGTTTTACAAATAGGGTAACACTTCAAGATTCTAATTCTTAATATAGAAGGTGATTTCCTAAAGTTACATGCATGAAGTCTACACACACACACACACACACACACACACACACACACACACACACACACACACACACACACACACACACACACACACACACACACATATATATATATATATATATATATATATATATATATATATATATATATATAACCGGAAAGGGATACGTTTCTGTAGACGGCGTCATCATCATCTTTTATATACTATGAATCATGCCTGCTTGTATTAGATTTAGTAGCAGCATATCACATCTTCTAATAGTAAGGCATGAACCGCAAAAGCCTCGTAAATAGGAAACTTTCCTACAATATGCATAAAATTATACATAATTGGATGTCAAGGCTTGAGATAATCAACTAAATCGAAGACTCACTCATATCCATAAGGTGAGTAGAAATAATTATGGGGGTGTAAGGCCTTCTGGATCCATAAACAAGACAACTTTGAATCGCCTAGGACTAAGCTGTTTCATCCCTAGAACATAGTCCTCATGGGTATAACTATAACGTACCATATAATAGAGGGATAATAATATGATGCGGATGCAAAAGTGTTAAATTTAAAAGATAAAAATGTATACGACTTGACAATATGGCTTTCTGGATTGGAAAAAAAAAGCATACTCACCACTGTATTTCAAAACAAGGGGTTTTTTGGTTGCAATCATAGAGGGAAAAAAATCTATAGAAGGGACTCCGTGGTTTGGTTGTCTGATTGAACTTACAACAATCAATTCAACCTACTACCCGTCTCTTAATCATTATTTCCAATCAATGTATAGCAATAAACATATATGACATTTGTAAAGTGTACACAATTCAACTACAAATATTCTTGCACTGCGCTTTTGCTGTTTTTCTGTATTTTCTCTTTCACAAATAAATATTACATGATTGATGAAGAACAACAATTCTATTCGAATAAAAGAAGAACCAAAATGTACCTTCAACTGGCATTCATGTAGTTCGAGTTCATTTGGCTGGAGTGCCTCCAGAGTATTTCTTATCTATACTTCACGTCTTGATCATATGCAACATCCAATTTTAGTAGCTGATTAGCTTAGTTGCGGATGAACGTACCGATCATCACGTCGACTTTCATAAAATATGCAATACAATAAAATATAAAGAGAAAGATATTTATATTACATCTTGTAATTTCAAACGATACACTTAAATAATGATTTGATTTGATCAATCAAGTCGAGAAGAGTTAGGATCTATCAATATTTGTTGCAGCGAATCAAGAAAAATTACCGAAATATCTTTTACAATAGATTCAGGCCTTGTCGGATTTCATAATACATCAAGCACTTAAAACCCCTACAATTAACAACTTGTAAATATTATTTAAACAAAATGTTCCATCAAGCACAAAATTGAAATATCTTGTAAAAACAACAAAACTTATCAATAAAATATCGTAGAGTCATCCAAACAATCAATCAAAAGCAATAATGTAGACTAAAAAAACACTCTAACTTGTCTGCCCGGTATATATACAAGCCACATAAAATATGTAGATATGGAATATGAAACTGTAAATCAAAATCTATAAGTACATCTACTGATTTCTTTAAATATCAATGAATTATAAATTGATCTAATACATCAAAAAGATGAAGTACGTCAAATTAAAGCTGGGTTATGGTGAAAAACTGGAAGGCCAGATGGATACGTGCTCGGCTGTCCCCTCTCTTCCCCATATATAATTTGTCTCTTCCCTAGATATATTACTCTAGTTCCCCACTTACATATTTAATTGCTACTTAAACTCTAGAGCAACAAAAGTTGACCCAAAGTTAAAAGTCTTCATTTATATTATAGTTGTAGTTCTTTTGGATACTGACTCTTCAAGTCCTAAACATTGATGGAGATTCAAACGTACGATTAGGAGTTAAAAAAAATAATCTATATTAATTATATAATATTATTTAAAATTACAACTTTATCCAACATTTTGTCACTTATGAAGAGTAAAAAAGTCGGGTGACATTTCACTAAAGTATTCGTGCTTTTATAATAGTATAGATAGATAGATATATGATATGATATATAGCTCCATACGTTATTCTTGGCCATAATAACTTGAAAATAATAGTAATTCATGTGAGCAAAAGCTTCCATCAAAGAATAATTTATAACTGATAAAATATGACCCAGAAAAAAAAGGGGAGGGGGGGGGGGGGGGGTACTACGTACCATTGTTTGTTGCAGCTATCAGAAGGATGAAAATAGCCAGAAATAAACGGTCGGAGAAACCCATTGTGTTTATATTTTCCCTACTTCAAAGCTAATACAAATATAATTTTCTCTGTATTGGAAGCTAAGTGAGTATTTATAGAAACAATTTTTCATAAGATTCAAAACCCTATTGCATTGTTCTATATTCTCAGATGCATGAATTGTTGCGACTAACTAGCTGCCTACCAATTACCATGTTTTGTCAAGTCTTGCTTCTATTTGTATATGTTAGAAATTAATAACGGTAACAGGAACATGAATTGTGTACCTGTTAACACCACAGCGGAAGATTGTATTTATCACCTTGCAATTGCCCAAGTCTACTTTGAATCACTAGGAAACAAAGTTTAATTGGCACCAACTAAATGCCTTCCTTTTGTTTTGTGTCTTTTTGGTGGAATAATAAGAAGAGTGAAAAAGTTACTTATATTTTTCTTTTGTTTCTTCTTCTTATATATCATATAAAGAAGTTGGAAGATAATGTAACTTCCCACTATCTTCCCCACTCCCCCCACTTCCCCACTCCCCCACTTTTGCATATTCCTTTAGTGGAGGAAGTATAGGAGATGTGGTGGAATGTGGTAACTTTCTTTAACCACATATTCTTATTTCTCCTACCCGGGTCGGATCAGCCCAATTGGAGCGACCCATGACCCGTGATCCATATTCTTACATCTCCCACTTCGCTCATAGTGGGCTGGATCCACAACACAAAAACAAAAAATCATACACGCAAATAGTTCGTGCGACCTGCGAGCATTAATAAGAGCTAAACCTGTTAAGGTTGTACAATAGCTCCATAAAGAAATCCAATCACATGCGGAAAAGGATTCACTACTAACATGAGGATCTTATTACTCGCAATACCCCAGACATCATTCGCTACTCTGGTAGCTACTTATCTGATCCCTCAACCTCGATTGAGGCGAACTCGAGTTCCTATTTAACTTAGTATCACAATTACACTTGAAACTCTCATGGCAAATGTAATGGTCGACCTGTGAATATAAGTTAATTTATAAATCATTCTAATTGTCTTCCCTTTCTACTCGAATCTATTCATCCCAAATCAGCTGCTTTCCTAGACATGCACCGCATTGCCGAATCACTCGTGGCTATTAGTAACATGCTAAAGTAGCAACACAGATTTGTACTTCAAGAGACAGTAAAAGGTCAAAGGGTATTCTAATGAAAATCAAATTGATTTTTCTTAGGGTCTCACACAATGAAGAAGCAGGGATCCATTCTTCTATTACCCTATTGGTCGATCAGCACACATGGTATGAAACACGTGCTACGGTGTTCTTGCCTAATTTTAGCGCGTGTGTCTCATTTCTAAATATATAAACACCGTACAGATCTTGATCTAGACACTTCTGAATGTCTAACCTGAGTTTTTCTTCAAACAATCCTCAGATCCAATAATTTATGAAAAACTCACATCTGGCTTACGAAACAAGTCATATAGGATATACAAATCCATAAGTCTGAAATTTAATCAAGACCGACCATTTAAACTATTTATGACCTTGTACAATTCAAGGTTCCAATTGGTCTCATCTCTGCACGTTCCTCGACGTCAGAGGCGATCGCCCGTGTGAGAGAGCCGATCTCGCGACTTGTTCGACACACTTATCACAAATAAATTCCATCACATGCACATGAGATTTAATACAAACTCAAAAATATATATATAGATGAGCATTTAAACTGTTCTACAATACATAAATTTAGTCATATCCTACGCAAACCTAGAGCCATAACATTTTTCTCAAACTGGTCTCTAGATATCGCCTTTGTAAAAGGATCAGCTACCATTTTCAGTGTAGGCATGTATTGTATTGGAACTTCACCACTTGCAACTATGTTTCTCAAGTACTTATACTTGGTATCAATGTGTTTGGTCTTTTCATGATGCTTAGGATCTTTTATAAAATCAATAGCCGCCTGACTATCACAATATAAAATTATCGATCCTTGAGGATTCTTTGCAATATCTAGATGCTCAAAGAATCTCTTCAACCAAACAGCTTCTTGTACTGCATATGTATAAGCTACAAACTCAGCTTCCATAGTTGAAAGAGCAATACAAGTTTGTTTCTTACTTTTCCATGAAATGGCCCCACCATTTAGTAAGAAAGCATATCCAGATGTTGACTTTCGTTCATCCAAGTCACCAGCCCAATCAGCATCTGTATAACCTCTCAACATCAAATCAGATCCACCATTGCACAGTGAATAATCTGCAGTTCCTTTCAGGTATCGAAATATCCTCTTCACTGCTTTCCAATGATCTCTTCCAGGATTGGATTGATACCTGCTAACTAGACCTACGGCATAACAGATATCAGGGCGAGTACACAACATAGCGTACATCAAGCTCCCGATAGCACTTGAGTATGGAACTCGAGACATTTCATCCTTCTCTCTTTGCGTCTGTGGACACATTTCAAGACACAAAGCTTCACCTTTCGCTACAGGAGTATCCATGGGTTTGCACTCACTCATCCGAAAGCATTCCAGAATTTTCTTTATATATGTTTCTTGAGACAGACTCAATAATTTCTTGGAACGGTTTCTTTGGATCTTAACTCCTAGGATATAGTCTGCTTCACCCATATCTTTCATGTCAAATGACTTTGAAAGCCATGACTTGATAATCTTTAGATACTCCAAATTATTTCCAGCCATCAATATATCATCCACGTAAAGAGAAAGAATTACAAACATATCATTGGACCTTTTAACATAAATGCAATGGTCTTCATCAAACATAGTAAAATCATATGAGATCATTTCTTTATGAAATCTCAAGTACCATTGCCTTAAAGACTGCTTTAGACCATAAATAGATCTTTTCAATTTACAGACCTTATTTTCTTGGCCCTTAACGATGAAACCTACAGGTTGTTCCATGTAGATCTCCTCGTTCAATTCTCCATTGAGAAAAGCTGTCTTTACGTCCATTTGGTGTAATTCTAGATCCAAACGCGCAACAATAGCTAAAAGTAAGCGAATTGAGGTAAACTTCACAAATGGCGAAAAAATATCCTCATAATCAATTCCTGCTTGCTGAGTAAAGCCTTTTGCTACCAGTCGTGCCTTGTATCTTTCTATCGATCCATCCGCTTTACGTTTAATTTTCAGAACCCATTTGTTCTTAATTGCTTTACGCTCAGGCGGAAGATCAAGTAAGTCCCAGACTTTGTTGGTTCTCATGGACTCTAACTCTTCTTTCATTGCTTTCATCCATTCATCCTTTTTAGGGCTCGATAAAGCCTCGGCAACGGAATTTGGTTCATTCACTTCCGATGCCGATACCAGGAAAACGTAATCCTCTATATCATAAGTACGTTTAGGTACACCTTTCCTGGTACTCTTTCTTAATTGAAACTCAGATTCACAAGAAGGATCTTGTATTGAAAAGCTCCCACTCGGATCAGCACCATACTCTTGATCAATTAGATCATCAAATGTGTCAGAAGACACTTGCTGACCATTTGAGTTCAACATTTCATAAAGAGGCTCTCCATCCTTTACTTCACCCTTCTTAGGAAAATCATTTTCTAAAAATGTGACATCTCGTGATTCAATTTCAGTAACACTTCCATCCAACAATTCACCAATAAACACATACTCTTTGGAGTGTTCTGAGTATCTTATAAAGATACATTTCTTGCCTTTTGGACCCAGTTTACCAAACTTGTTAAAAGAATCTTTTATGAATGCAGCACAACCCCAAGGTCGTAAATAATCCAAGTTTGGTTTCTGGCCGGTCCATAGCTCATAAGGAGTGGAAGGAACTGACTTAGAAGGCACTCTATTCAATATATAGGCTGCAGTTAATAACGCATCTCCCCAAAAAGAGATAGGTAAATTAGCTTGCGCCATCATTGATCTTGTCATATCCAATAGAGTTCTATTCCTCCTTTCTGCTACACCATTTTGCTGAGGTGTATAAGGAATAGTTAATTGTCTGGTGATTCCTTTTTCACTACACAAGTCAATAAATTGTCTTGAAAGATATTCACGCCCTCTATCAGTTCTTAGAGTTTTTATACTCTTGTCTAATTGATTCTCAACCTCATTCATGTATCGTTGGAAGCACTCAAGTGCTTCGGATTTATGAGAAATCAAATAAACATAACCAAAACGCGTGAAATCATCAATAAACGTAATGAAGTACAAGGCACCAGATCTTGCCTTCACGTTCGTTGGACCACAGATACCTGAATGGATTAATTGCAATGGAAAGTCAGCTCTCTTAGCCTTCCCAAAAGGTTTACGTGTAATCTTTCCGGCAAGACATTGTTCACAAGTTGGCATTTCAATTTTCGAGAAAGAACTCAAGTGTCCTTCCTTCGCCAATCTATTCATTCTATCTTGCCCAATGTGACCTAATCTAGCATGCCATGTAATAATGTCAACATCTCTATTACTAGTAGAACATGCCATAACACAACGGTCCACATAATAGTCATAAGTAGAAGGATTACAACTCAATACAAAGAAACCATCGTAAAGATGTCCAGAACCATAAAAAAACATTGTCTTGAGTAATTCTCACAACATTGCGACTAAAGTTTAAACAGAAACCTAAATTAAGAAGGACAGACACAGATATTAAGTTCCGTCGAATTTCTGGAGCATATAGGACATCATGCAACATCAAAGTACGGCCACCACGCAAGTCAATCCTGCAAGTGCCAAGACCTTTGACTTCAACCTTCGCATTATTTCCTACATATATCCACCTTGATCCAGATGGAACTCGACGGTACTCCACAAACGCTTCTCGATCACGGGTCACATGGTCGGTGGCCCCTGAGTCTACAATCCACACAGGATAAGATTCAGTTAATAAAACAGTGCTAGAAACAAATGTAGCACTTAGAGATGCGTTTTGAAATGCTACCTTTTTCGGCTCAGTGCATTCACGAGCAAAGTGTCCCGGCACTTGGCAGTTGTAGCATTTCATCTTGCTCTTGTCTTTCTTCTTAAAGAACCGTATTCCCTTCTTAGGGTTTGGTTTGTTTCTCTTCTTTGAGGGTCCCTCACCAGTCTCCTTGCCCTTTCCGCCTTTCTTCCAATCATTTTTACGCTTGAATCCTGAAGCCTTTTTACCACTTGATTCTGCCACATAGGCAGTGGGTATAGCTTTTGCAGCACCAAGCCGCTCATCTTCAAGTTCAACATGGCGAGCAACATCACCAAAAGTTTTGATGCTGTCATTGTGGGTCAAGTTTACTTTCAGATGTTCCCAATTACTTGGAAGAGACCGGATCACTGCCTGAACCTGCTGCTCATCAGAGAGAATATGACCAGCACTTTTGAGTTGAGCTATCATGTTTGACATCACCCTAAGGTGTTGTTTGACACTGTGGTCATGACGCTTCTTGTAAGTGTCAAATTTGATAGTCAGCTGTCTAAGGCGGGTCACTGTAGTACCCCCATATGTTTCTCTCAAATGTGCCCACATGGCATGAGTAGTAGGGAATTGTTCACACTCGTGAATGAAATCATCCACAACCGAGCTTACAATGATTCCACGTGCAGTGGCATCTTTCTTTTTCCAAGAATTGTAAGCCTCAAGATCCCTCCTATGTTGGGCAGTGTTACCCTCCTCTGGGCAAACCATGACATGGTTAATAGCTTCTAAAGCATCTTGCTCTTCCAGCACATACCACATCTTACGGCTCCAAATATCATAATTTTCGCCGTTTAGTTTGTCACCCTTGTTTAAGTCAGCAATGATAGTTTTTGATGCCATAGTCTGTTAAATGAAACAATAATGCAAGTGTATTTATTACTCATCATTCTCGCATGTGATATGCACACTTAGGCGAACCAATTAAATAAAATATTAATTTTACACTTAGTATAGAATCGAAAGGTTACTAAGTTTCCATTCATCATCTACAACTAAATGTTCAACTAATATTTTATAAAATCATTTCTCATAGTGTGTATCTCGTTAAGATTTTCAATATCATGTCATTCTTATTTTTTTTTTTTAATTGCCACACATAAAAAAAATTAAACAAATAAAATGACATTTAATCTTGCAAACAAAAGACAAAGTTTCATTAATTGAAAAACTAATTGCAATGAGAAACAACCTAAGTTACATGTAGCTAGGCCATTACATGTTCATATATTTTTCCCATTCATTTTCTAGTGCGTTTAAATAAACATAATAAGGCACTTTTGGGAATGTCTCATGATACATGTTAGTCAACACTTCACTCCAAGGCTCTATAAGTGAATCAGCCAACATACTAAGAGCTACATGTTCATCAATTATATAACCAAATTGACCTAGTTCATAGTGTTTTATCTCAAAAAGGTCAATGTGCTCCCATATAGCATCATTAGGTTCCATCTTCAACTCTCTAAACTCCTTAAGTTTCTTTTCTCCCTCCCTTCGAATAGCCATTTCATCCCTTAGCAAATTTTGCATCGCCCTGGGGACATTCCGTATGACTTCACGTCCTCGAGAATAAGTCCTACGGCGACGTACTCTTCTACGTTGTCCTCTTGCTCGATTTCCAATACCACTCCCACTTGGAGCAAGTCGAGCTTGTCCCTGTTCAGCCATTTCTGTTAACAGGAACAATGAAACAATAAGAATGGACATACCATTAAATATGACAACATATGTCACAACTTGTAGAAGAATGCCTGTAAGGGTTGTATACCATCATAATAGTTTGGCTATTACGAAGTCATTCGAAGAGAAACACATTTATTGGCAGAACTTCAACACTTCATATCTCACTCATTTTAAATCCGTTTATCATCATATAATATATCAACGGAAAGCTTGTGACGAGTAGATTATGAAAATATATAACCCATATTTTAATTCTAAACCAGTAATTTGCAGAAATCAAATTACAGAACGCAGTTTTTTATAAAACTGTCCAATTTTCAGCATAACTTCAAAAATTCATATCTTACTCGTTTTAAATCCGTTTTTGATGTATAATATATCAACGGAAAGCCCCAAACGAGTACAATCTAAAAAAAATATGTATCATGTCGAAAATTTTTTATGGGCTAGACTAATTTTAATTTTCAGACATTATATTATGCTGTTAACATTCAATATTTTCATCAACCACTATGAAACTTTTGTCTATTATTTTCTTTTCATGTTTTGTACACATACAAAAAAATAATAATAAAACATCGGCATTAAGTTAGAACAATTAATCCTGGCTCTGATACCAATTGTTAGAAATTAATAACGGTAACAGGAACATGAATTGTGTACCTGTTAACACCACAGCGGAAGATTGTATTTATCACCTTGCAATTGCCCAAGTCTACTTTGAATCACTAGGAAACAAAGTTTAATTGTCACCAACTAAATGCCTTCCTTTTGTTTTGTGTCTTTTTGGTGGAATAATAAGAAGAGTGAAAAAGTTACTTATATTTTTCTTTTGTTTCTTCTTCTTATATATCATATAAAGAAGTTGGAAGATAATGTAACTTCCCACTATCTTCCCCACTCCCCCACTTCCCCACTCCCCCACTTTTGCATATTCCTTTAGTGGAGGAAGTATAGGAGATGTGGTGGAATGTGGTAACTTCCTTTAACCACATATTCTTATTTCTCCTACCCGGGTCGGATCAGCCCAATTGGAGCGACCCATGACCCGTGATCCATATTCTCACAGTATATATCACCTAGTTGCAGTTTTGGAATCTGCTAAAAGAAAAACTCAAAAAAATGAAAGATTCTAAATACATAATATATTTGCGACTCGAAATCAATATTTACTGTGTCAAGTGGAAATTCTAAGTGGTTGCTTACTCAAGACTTGTTGTGTATCAGACTCAAATAGTCAAGTGTTGGACCATATCGTGCAAAAACGTGATTGTTAGAGGTTTCTTCCATTTATATGTACTAGGACTTGGTAAAAGGTGGATCCTTTCTATGATCTTGGTTCGAACTTAGGGAACCAAGAAATTTGAATCTCTAATAAAGTGTGTTTTTCTTTAAATGATTGGCCCTGCACGAATATGAATTAATAGACCAACAAGTTACTCGCTGGATTCAAATTTATATGAGACACTTTCCTTTTTTGTCAGTTAAAAGGAATATATATTTCTATCTTTAGTAAGATTTCAACTTTATAAGATTCTCAACCGCACAAATTTTTATGATTTAATTTAAACCACAAATTTTTGCCTTTCTTATTTTTTAAACTCCATGGCAAGTCAAACTACTTCACATAATTTGGGATGGAAGGATTACATAATACATAAACAAACTTTCTAAGAACTGACTAGGCAATTAATCGGCCACTATTATTGTATGGTGTACTCTTGTTGGAAAAATAAATAGAAGAAAAACTTAGCAGTCAAAAATTAGCTCTGTTAGCTATATACAATAAATAGTCTAAAGTAAATAGAAATTGGAAAAGGGCCAAAAATACTCTTGAACTATGAAAATTAGACAAAAAATGTTCTTCGTTTCAAAATGGTAGCAAAAATACCCTAACATCGATCCACTCGACCACAAATGCCTTTCTACTTAACTGGAAGTCCATGAAAGCTTAAAGAATGCAAGAAAAATGGAAGTATGATGACATGGCTGCCACATAAACTTGACACATAAGCCTATCCATTTTTGTCCCATTAAAAAATTGAGTTGGGTCTTCTTCCCCAACATTAGAAACTCTAACTGAAGTTTTGACTTAACTAAGCCATTTTTTACAGTAATTAACCAAAATAATGCAATTTTTAAATTATTTACAGAAGTAATATAAACGTAATTCTCAGTAACGACACTCATATTATTATATTCAAAAATTGCAACTGCGAATAACTAACGGGGGACAGAACTAACGGAAGATAGTGTCGTTACTCACAGTAATGACACTTTCTATGACGGGAGATAGTGTCGTTATTGATAATAATGACACTAGAGTGTCGTTCCTCACAATAACGACATTTACTGTGAAAAGCTTGTTCTTTGACAGTGTGTGGCAGATGCTCAGCTAATGACGTTACTAGGGATAAAGACTATAACGTAAAACGTTATTCCGAATAACGCCACTAAATCAATTTGATTGGACATTTGATTCCAGTAGCTCATCTTTAAAATTCAGTCTAACGGACTCCAGTAACTCATCTCATCTCAGTTTTCTCAAATTTTCCATCTCATTTCCTCAATGTTGCTATTGTTTTGAGACCATTCACTAAAGGTATGAACTTGCTTAAATCATGTGCTTTGTTGTTGCTATTACAAAATAGAAAGTATCATCTATTATGTCATGTTACACTAATCATCATTATTATTATTATTTTTTTTGTAGGAAAGATGGCCAACTTTGTGCATAATATGATGGTTGCTTTGTATTGGGGTGGAGAAATTATTACAGAAATGGATGGATTTAGGTACACTGAATCTGCCAAAATAATTATTAATGTTCCAATTACAACCAATTACGTTGAATTAGTAGGAATGTTGCACGAGAAAATGGGAACAAATAGTGATGATATTAAAATTATTATTTCTGGAAAATATCCTTGTTCATTTCAGGGTAACAATGCAAGGTTCTTTGAGTTTAAAATTGATAATGACTCATCTTTGTTACAGTTTTTCTCCATGCCTCAACAATTTGCTGATAAGATTGATATTAGTATTTTGGAGATGTATGTAAAAATCGTGCCCACAAACAGAAATAATATTTTTCAACAGAGTGGTCAACATGGCTATCACATGAATTTATTATCTCAAAATTATGGATTTTCAATAGTTGATCAGCCTCATTTTACAGGTCCACCCATCAACCATAATCCCAACAATGGCCGATGCATGACAACACACACTTTGGATATTACCAATCTCACACAAATGTGGCGTCACATAGTGCATCATCTAGTAATGAATGGTCATTTTATGAAGTTCCAAGAAGTCATACCAATCAATCATTTGATGAAGGTCCAAGCAGGCAAAGACACATTGGTAGTAGCCGATTATTTCATGAGGAAAGTGGTGATATTTTCAATGATACAAATGCTGAATGTAGTGATGAAAGTTCGGAGGAAGATGAGCCTCCAATAGATGTTGGAGAAGATGAAATGTAGAAAGTGAACCTGATGAAGATATTGGTGATATTGGTAATTTTCCTCAAAATAATTTTGGTGCTAGTGCTCGGAATCAATTTGGTCGAAATTCGATTAATGGTGTGGAAGAGATAACCTACTTTAGGACACTAGAGAACGAGGATGATATTTTCATGTCAACTCGTGAATCTGAGATGGAATAAGGTTCATTTTGGGATGAGGATGCCAAAAAAGACCTAAAAAAAGGAATGTATTTTAGCAGTAAAGAAAAGTTGAAAAGGGCGGTCAAGATTTGGAGTTTGCGCAAGAACATAGAATTTAAGGTGGTGACATCAACAAAGTCACTATGGGTCGTGAGATGTAGGTTGCATGATTCTTTAGGTTGCATGTGGTTTCTTCGAGGTCGGAAGCGTGATGAAAATATTTGGAAGATAGGAAAGTATGTCAGTGAGCATAGATGCGAGATGAAGGTCTCTCTGAGGGTCACGCCAACTTAGATACAAATTTGATTGCATCTACTTTGGTGAACCAAATTTGAAAAAATCCTAACTTTTTGGTAGTTGATGTTATTTCTAAAGTTCATGAAAGATTTGGTCATCAAGTTTCATACAGGAAAGCTTGGCGTGGGCGTAAACGCGCTTTCGAATTGTTGTATGGTGACTTTAAAAAATCATTTAGTGATCTTCCTCATTATTTTGCAGCATTTCAGCAGTCTAATCCTGGCACGATTGTGGAATGGAAACACGAAGAGTCTATGAGTTCAATGGAGGTAAAAACTTTCAAGTATGTTTTTTGGGCATTCAAACCATGCATTGATGGATTCATTACGTGTCGCTCTGTTGTTTCAGTAGATGGAACACATATGTATGCTAGATATGACATAAAATTACTAATTGCTGTTGGAATTGATGGAAATGATAATATTCTTCCCCTGGCATTTGCTATTGTTGACAAGGAATCGAAAGAGGCAAGGAAGTGGTTTTTTGAAAAATTGAGCACACATGTGGTAAGGGGTAGAGAAGATATATGTTTGATATCTAATAGGGCAAAAGGAATCTTGACTAGTTTGTAGGAATTGATGGAATGGCAGGAGCCACGAGCTTTTCATCGATATTGCATGCGCCATCTAAAGAGCAACTTTCAATCTCATTTTCTAAATAAGGACCTAAGTAATTTGATGTGGAGTGCAGCTACATCCCATCAACTAAGGAAATTTGAAGCTGAAATGGAGAAAATTCTAGAAAATAATAAAGATGCCTTTGAATACCTCGTTGGAGTTCCTTTAGAGAAATGGACCCTTTGTTATGATGACGGAAAAAGGTGGGATGTGTTGACAACAAATCTTTCCGAATCATTTAATGGGCTGTTGAGAAAAGCGCGTGGGTTGCCCGTCACTGCTATGGTTAAGCTTTCATTAGAGCAAAGTATTGAAAGGTACACCCGCAGGTCACAGGCATCGTTACTCCTTCAAGAGCATGGAAAAGTTTGGACCGAGAGGTTCAGAACAATATGGGACAAGAATATTAAAAGTTCAAAAATGCATTTTATTTCTGATTTTGATTTAATCACAGGGGAATACACGGTTACATCAATGATGGTGGATGAAACAGGTGGTAATACCCACAGTGTCAAGTTGAATAAGAAAACATGTGACTGTGGTAAGTGGACTAATTTACACTATCCATGTTCCCATGTCTTAAAGGTTACAAACAGAATGAGTGGTCGAGCTAGGAGTTTCATGAGCGAGCATTTCACCATTGAGAGCTATGTTGCAACATATTCTGGGTCATTCTCACCAGTTGGGCACGAGGTGTATTGGCCATCTCCAAGTTTTCAAATGAGAAGTAATGAGTTCTATCGTTGTCCCAATCGTCGCGGAAGACAAAGAACAACTAGAATTCCAAATGAGATGGATCGTGGTCCTTCAGTATATGGGCGCACTTGCACAATATGCAAACAAACCGGGCACGACAGGCGCCGATGTCCAAATCAACATCAATTCGGTGGTCAAGGTAGTAGCCATCGTTAAATTTAATAGGTTAAATTTGTATTTTAATTTCCCATTATCATTAATATTATTAAAGTTCTGTGTCGTCATTTTTTGTACAACTCGATAGTTAGAAACAAGTAGTTATTACTATGTTTTAAATTTATAATTGCAACAAGAGATGGGATAGATGCAAATACGATAAAGTACCTGTTATGGAGCAATTTTATCATTGAGTTTTGACATTTTCTTTTTAACTTCAGATAGTCTTTTTGACTCATTAAATTGTTGTCTTATGCAATGCATATTGTTGTGGTAGTGAAATCTATCCAAGTAACTCAAAAGAACGATTCAATTACTTGACCTTCTTTAAACAGGTGAATACTTTTAATACACCAATTCTTCAATTACATTTTGTTCTTAGCTAAGAGTACATATAAACAGAAACTGCCTACCAAGTATACATAACACGTAAAAAAGATGTAAGTTAGCCAAGCTTTTTCTTAATGCGCCATTGTTACCATTCGAACAACTAAATAAACAAAGTGAATAATACAACTATTTTGAATACCAAAAATACTGTTAAGATTTCCAATTCTCAGCCACAAAGACCTATATGTAGCTTACTAAATTTACATACAAAGTTTCGATCTAAGCTAACGTTGTACACCATGGAGGCTGCTACTCCACTGTACCACTTACCAAAAAAACAACTAGAAGTCGTTCTAGCAATCTTGGACATATAAATATAGCAGAAACTTCACCCTTTTTTTAACAACACAGCTAGCTTAATACACACAGTTAGCTAGAATTACCAGGAATTGTTTAACAACTGAAAAGGGCCTTAATTATCTTGTGCATCTCCACCTACTTGTATAACTCATTTTCTTTTTTACTTCTTCCATGCTGGTACAGATAGTGACTCCCTATAAAGTAAAGGTAAGTCATTAAATTGTACTTAATAATAGAGATCTAGGAAGTTAATTTAAAGAGGTAAAGTAAATACAATACCAGTCCCACAATGCTTTGCAATTTTTATACGCTTCGGCCTCTCATTAACTTGTGTAATAGATCCGTCATTGTTACCATCTCCATTGTTGTTGACATCATCCAAATCATTGTTACCATCTCCATTGTTGTTGACATCATCCAAATTATAGTTACCATCTCCATTGTTGTTGACATCTTCAGAAACCAAGTTACCATCTTCATCATCATTTACATCCACTAATTGACTGCCATTACCATCATCCATATGACCATCAGAAATATCAAATGATAGTGGTAAGGTTGTTCCTCTAAAATGGGGTGGTGCATCTGCAAAAAATCAGTTCCAAAACGACCATATTCATTCTCAAATGTCGGGTCCATAGAATAATTTGGAGTCGCTTGCATCATTAGTGGCACATTTTGAGTGTCCGGAGTTTGGTATGACATATTTGATTCCTGACTGAAATTATGAGTATTCACTCCATGCATGGAACCAATACAACCGTCACCAACATGTACATCCGAACCTACAACAAATTTCTATGCATCAGTTGTGAATGGTTATTTCTATGCATCATTGTTGGTTCTTAAATTTAACCTTTCAAACTATAAGATCTTTGTGATTAACTTTATTGAAAGATGGAAGAAAAAGGAAAGCTTCATAAGCTTCAGCTAAGTACTAAACTAAAAAAAAAAAGCAAGCAAGAAGTCATTTTAAGTACTTTAAGCAAGAAAGAACTCATTTAAGTACTTTAAGCAAGCAAGAAGTTATTTTAAGTACTTTAAACATAAACTGGAATCCTTCTTGTAATGTAGAACTTTCCAACCACAACTAAATTAAAATGTAAGATTATTAATACACAAAAACATGCATGTTTACTGTAAGAGGAATGCGGAAGTTTACAACACTAAATAGAGGTAGACTTGAAGTAGAGCAATGTTCATGTAACTGGAGCATTATTTTAAGTAAGTTCCAACTGCCAACATTCCAGAATTAAAAAAAAAAATTGGTTGTCTCAAATACCTGATGAACGGGAATCGTCTTCATTAAGCATCGCTGAAGTGGATCCATCTTCACAATCAGGTACTTGATCATCAAATGCTTGTTGATTTGGATCCCTCCATCGAGAACTTACTCCTCCACTTTCAGCAAATCGAGCTCTCCTACCAGTAACACCACCCCGTCCCCGCCTACGAATAGAGGGATGTAAATGTTCTGCTGTTAATTCATTCCTCCTATAGTCAGTCAGTTCATGCAGCCGAGAAGCCTCGTGCACATAATCCAAACAAATAGACCCCTCATCCCGCACCATAGCACGAAACACACGAAACATATAAAAATCCTCCAAATTTGGTTCATCACCAAGAGCTTTTGCTTTATCGACCATTGCATGAATGTGTCGCACCTGCAACCAAAAATTTATATTAACTCTAACTAAATCTTCCTATAACATTACTTGTCTAAGTATCTATCTGTTACTTACTATTGCTTCAAATGGAGCCGAATTAGGCACATAACCTTGTTGTTGTTGTGGACGACTAGCAGGATTCCCAATAAGAAGACGAGTAATGCGCCGGAACCAATTAAAGTAAGAATCAGTAGTTTGAAGTGGTCCTTGAGAGTCTGGTGCATCACAGATGTATTGTTGACGATTGTTCCAAAAAGGTAACAATTGTGCATGCACTTGCTCCCAATGCGTATTTTGTTTACCACGACGATCCTGATTAATGTGTGAAGTATCAAATACATAGCTTTGTGGTATATCCTGTATCAACCCAAACTGTCTCAAGAATCGATCAGCCAAGTGAACCTCAACCACATCCCAACAAAAAATAGGGACTCGGGCACGCCATACATGGCGTCCAGCACGGGAAAACTCAGGGAGGCGCTCAATTAAGTTTTCAGAGTATGGTTCCCATATAAACTACAGTTAAATATTAATTCACATATATGTTAATATTTAGAATAACATTTTTTTTAAAAACAAAAAAAAAAAAAAAAAAAAAAAAAAACAACTAATACGACATCTTACCTGCTCCTCAGTCATCGAGTCAAGCGCGTCCCTATAGACTGACAACACATATTGTGTCGTGTCTGTCCAACTAAAATGAGCAATCCATTTAACAGCACGAGGACCCTTAGGTAATGTCGTTGGAAAAAAATTAGTTATGTCCCTCTGTCCGACTACCTTGGGCCTGAGGATTGTAATTTTTTCCCATGCCCAAACCTCAAAGTTATAAAAAAAAATGTATTCAAAACCAGCAAAGTTTCACAATTAGTAAATATACTTGAAACAATTATTAATTATACCATAACTAGAAATTATTAAATATACCTGGAGCAATGGAATGAACCCAGCTATCTCATAAACGTTACTTTGAGAGGCTCTACACAGGTTGCGATACAAACAGGCTAGTGTCGCACTACCCCAACTATAAGCACTAATCCTATCTATGTCCTCAAGCATAGGCAGGTAGATGAGCTTTAACATGCCACCTGACGTATCTGGCATCAACATACCAGCAACCATCCAAAAGATATAACATCTGGCCGTTTGATACACCATCTCTTCTGTTGCCCCATCAGGCAAGATTTGTTGTGCTTCCATATGCGCATTAAGCGCAGAAACCTTAAGCCTACTATATTTGAAGTCCTCTCTTCGTAGAGTAAACCCTAATAATCTCGTACAAATATCCTGCCACCCCTCGATGGTCCTCGTCGGCTCATATCCAATAACAGCATCACCATCCACCGATAATCCATACAAGACCTCTACGTCTTGCAAGGTGATGGTTGCCTCACCATTCTTCAAGTGGAATGTATGCGTCTCGGGACGCCATCTCTCAACCAGTGCGGTGATCAGACTATGATCAATAGAAGGCCGACACGACCTATAAACACCATAGAATCCAGCTTGTGTAATGACATCCAATACTCGTGGGTGCAGAGGATGTTCCTTCACAAGTTTCCAAAACTTACCATCACACTTTTTATCATGCCCATCCCATATGACACGTGACCTATGGGTGTGTTGTCTAGTCAATACAGACCTATCAAGTGGGCCAGGATCGAGCTGATATGTATTATGACAAGACATGAAACCTGTACCAATAAAATTACTTAGTCAGAAAGATACAAAAAACTCCTAATTCAAAGTGATATCCTCAACTTACAGCCTGAAGGGAAGCCAAAAAAAAAGTTAACTTCAGAAAAAAGTTACAAAACGTCGACAAGGGTAGCAACTTAAGAAAATAGTTACAAAAATTTATGTTCTTGTAACAAAAAATGATACATCAGGACCACCACAAACATGTTAAACAAATAATTCTAGTGAAACTGAAAATACAAAAGCGATTACTAGAAGTTGAAGCAAATTAAGAAAATCCAAGCGTAAACCAACAAAATTCAAAGTTGGGCAGCAAGACCTCAACAAAAACACCAAATTAAACCTGGTACATTAGAGTTAACAAGAACTAATTCGCTTAAAGAATAGAAGAGATTATGCACCAAAGTCACAATTTTTAAAGTACATTGGATAAGCTATATGAATGTTCAAAAAACCAAACCTGAGTACTTTTTTCAGATTTTTCGGCGACACCTACATGACGCTGGCTGCGTCGCGATTTCAGGCAACAATTCTTCATTTTTATTTATTTTTCGGCAAGATATTGATACCAATTTTAGGTGAGTTTTAGGAGTAGTTGTATTAGGGATTTGGAAGAGAAATTGTATTTAGGGAAAAAACTATGAGGTGGGTATTTGGAACCTTATAGCTAGTGTCGTCACCGATTTTAGGTGAGTTTTAGGAGTGGTTGTATTAGGGATTTGGAATAAGAATTGTATTTGGGGGAAAATCTAATTTGGAACCTTATAGCTAGTGTCGTTACGGTGAGTAACGACACTCATCTTATAGCTAAGTGTCGTTATTCACAGTAACGACACTATATTCCGTTAGTTCCGTCCCCCGTTAGTTATTCGCAGTTGCAATTTTTGAATATAATAATATGAGTGTCGTTACTGAGAAGTGCGTTTATATTAGTTCTGTAAATAATTTAAAAATTGCATTATTTTGGTTAATTAGTGTGAAAAATGGCTTAGTTAAGTCATAACTTCAACTCTAACTTCTTCTCTTCTAAAAACAACTCATTTTAGTATGAAGAGAAATCATTTAATGCCCAATGTGATGAGAAACCCCTTTAATTACTTTTTCAAAAATTAATTTGATGAACTAGAGCAATCCAACATTGTTAGAAACCCTTTTAATTATTTTTTCAAAAATTAATTTGATGAACTAGAGCAATTCGACATTGTAAATTAAAGGATTTCTGTTCACACTAAAATGGATTGTTTTTAGAAGAGAAGAAGTTAGGGTTTCTAATGTTTGGAAAGAAGACCCTACTCAACCTTTTAATGGGAAAAAATGAGTAGGCTTATATGTTAAGTCTATGAGACAGCAATGTCATGATACTTCCATTGCTCTTGCATTTTTTATGCTTTTATGGATTTCCCGTTAATTAGAAGGGCATTTGTGGCCGAATGATTTGATGTCAGGGGTATTGTTGCTGCCGTTCTGAAACGGAGGGTATTTTATATCTAATTCCGATAGTTTGAGCGCATTTTTGGCTCTTTTTCGAATAGAAATCAATACAAGGAACAGAAAAACTCCACAACACTGTTCATACTTTTGTGCAGCTCCGAACACACAGACACATAATGGGTGGATCTTTGATAAACTCAAGAGCCTTGATTGGAATACAGGGCAAATGATAATAACAGCCCTTTTAATAATGATAGGTTCTTTTTATAGTGGTACTCTTTTTCGCCATAACCCATCTCTCTATATCCCTCAACAAGAAGGATTGGATATTTCTTCCAACACCAATTCATCAGAGTCATCCTCTGGTTAGTAAATATTACTCTAAATAGAGTACCATTTTTGTTTGTTAAAAGATTTTTCAAGAATATCTGAATTCAGTATTTTACTGTGGAAGTTAATATTGAAGTAGCAGTCCACTTTCTTGTTGTGTATATGGTGAGAGGGTTGGGGGTGGTGGAGGCGGGAGCTAAAAATGTAAAAAGGAATGATTTTTAGTTTCTTTAGAAATTGGTATAGTTTGCTGCAAAAATAGTTTTGAATTCTATTTCTGGGTGGGTAAATTGGGTAAAAATGATAAACTTTTTTTTTTTATAATGGGGAAATCTGCAAGGGATAGTGACATAATGTTCGAAAAAATTTGGTGGATAATAGACCCGCACATATAACTCTTCTTATTTGTCTTAGGTAGCATTCAAGTTGGTAATGTGCGTCTAATCCATACATCACATGATATGCTCTTATCACTAGGCCGAACTCTTGGGAGTAAAATGATAACTTCTTTTAATTTTCCCCTTTTATTATTCCCGCTCAGTTTTACGAACATCCACTTTCACTGGCCATTTTTTGTAAACAACAACCAGAACGGTGGCAACTTTTGAGTTGCACCTTTTCATTCCACCCAACCTATTGGCTGTTAACACCTGCCAATTCCAACAGATTTTTCTCATGAAAATTTTGTTACTTCTCTCTTCTTTCTAATTGGTTTGCAAAGCAAAAAGTCTGTATAAGTGTGATTTGCTGCGTCGAGTAATTCGACAGTTCACTGTTATTTGAGGTACCGCTACAGTAGTGATGGTAAATCTGTTTTATTTTGGAAGAAATAATTCGCAACCTCAGATAATACTGTATAAAGTCAGGATGCTTGAATTTTGTTCATCGATCTCTTCTTCTCATTTCATTTTGTTATGACTATTATTAGAAACACTATTTTTCTAATACTTGCTTCACGCCCATATTTTCCAATTTCAGTTTTTGGGAGATCTCTGCCAGCTGAAGCTAGCGCCTGCTTTTTGCGAAAATATGGGAGTTAGTTATGTGTAAAGCGGTTGGTTGTGTTTCCATCTATGCCTAGATTCTTTTCTATTATCATAGAAGGTTGGTTACTAAAGGATTATACACAATCCATGAACACAAAGTTCACCTAAGATTTATGCGTATTTGTTTCACTAGTCAACGGTGCAATCACATGATATTAACACGAATTATACCGTATAAATTCACAGTCTATGACGTATCTTAGTTAAAGAAGGTGGTTCCAATTGAATAGGAGATCACCTATGTTCTTCTTGAGAATCTACCATTGCAGTTCTTTTCTTGAAAAAGAAAGTTTTTTACTTGTGAAGGAGAAAGAGAGGAAGCTGTTTCTTTTGTCTGGAGAGAAAGAGTCCGTTTTCTTCACACAGAAGAAAATTAATGTTGTATCTTTTAGGGAGTCCCCAACCATTACTAATTTGAACATATTGCAATGGCTACCTTCACATGAAGCTGCATTAGTTATTTGTTAATTTCACTTGAACATAGATTTGTGTCAAAAGTCTACGTGGGTATTTTAGTATGATAAATTTGCTGAGGCTACCTTCATCTGGTATATACGCAAGAGGTTTATGTATTTATTTTGTCATGAAACTACAATTAGTATGATGAACACAACATATAGTCGTCGGATACCAACTCATACTTCCATGAGAACGGAGAACCTAAGACGTATTCGAGAACTAAAGTATAGGCACCAGAAATTAAAATCAAATAGTAATATTTTACATACATGCGGGGTAACAGGGAAACATCCAGACATGCATAGGACATGATACAGTATGTACCCTATACCTTATGTATTGTTCTGTCATTTATTCCATTTTATTGGAGACTTTCTCTTTTAGTCTATTAAAAATGACATGATTTATTTTATAACCACATAAACATTAAGATAGAATCAAAGCATTAAAAGTATCAAAACTAAAATTTTAAGTTGTGTTCAGTTACATATCCAGTCAATTAAACACCTTCACGTCAAATAGTACAGATCAGGCAGTAATTTCCCTTTTTTATTTCTAACAAACAAACCGGTCTGTCCACTGACAGAACCTAGTAGTACAATAAAGAAAACTTATTCTTCAAACATCAACTTCAAGATATTGCATTACATCATGATCATATCTTGTGCATTTCATCAACAAGCCTTGGTGCAATAGCAGGTGCTAGCAAAGCCACCACCATCGCAGTCCCCACTCACAGCGCCTTCATAGTAACGGCACGTATCGTTGCATAAGTCAGGACATAGTCCAAGATGGTCACTGGGAACCTGACACCATTTAATTGCCTTCACCACTGTTACGCCCATATCTGCTCATTAGTAATTTGCACTCTGTAAGTAAAGTAAGTACTCCCTACGTCCCAATTTGTTTCTCGTAGTTTGACTTGACACAAAGTTTAATAAAGTAAGGAAGACTTTTGAAACTTGCAGTCTAAAATAAGTCATGAATATTTGTTTTGCTATAAATGAGTTAAAAAGTAACTTTAGAGTTGAATTATTGCCAAATTTAGAAATACGACAATCTTTTTGGGACGGACAAATAAAAAAAGTATGACAAACAAAATGGAACAGAGGGAGTATAAAACAATAATAAAAAAATGACACTGTTAGAATAAAGATCTTTCTACATCATAAGTCACCTAGATATTATTTACTGGTAAGCCTTAAATAGGAGTAATAAACTTTGTAATTTTTCAAATAAAGCAGGACAAATAAATTTGATATGTAAATTTTTTTACAATATATATAATTCAATTTATAAGAAGATAAAACAAATGGATATTAACTATTCCTTCAACTTAACGGCTTCAAAGATTACAGTAACCATTTTCAACCTCTTTCATTTAAAGAGATCATATAAATACAATTTTATGTTACATTAGCTAGTAAACTTAAAGGTTTTATAATATTATTAGAGGTTCAAAGAGTTGTAGGAGTTATACAAGCATAGGCGGTTGATGGAACCATTCAGCAATATGTGGTGCGTGCTCAATATTTAAAAGGCTTAATAAGTCTTCATGTAAAGATCCCTAACGATTGAGTCCATCAATGGTCCGTCTCTCTATGCTTTCTCTAGTGGGGTGGTGCCCGTGCAAGCACGGGCCCAATATAGGGCGATAAAAGTTTTCGCAGATGATAATTATATTTGTTTGATCCTAGATAGAAATGCGTATGTCGAAAATTACGGTAAACTGTTAAAAAATAGCCAAGCGCTTTCCGTTAAATTAGTGTTAGTATTATTCTTATATACTCCTATAATATTTTTATTCTATTCTCCATCTTTATTGCAATGTTATTTCATTACCTTGATTATCTTTAGTTTTTATGTTAGTCTTTTTTCCCTTTATCATGATATTTTCATCTTATTTTTCAAACGTGTTTTAAAAAATATTTTCTTTAGCCAATCGTCTACCAAAAACAACCTCTCCACCTTGGTGGGGGTAATGTTTGCTTACATCTCACACTCTTCAATAATATTTTTATTTTATTCTCCATTTTTATTGCTAATGGTATTTCATTACCTTGATTATCTTTAGTTTTTTTGTTAGTATTCTCTTTTCCTTTATCATGGTATTTTATCTTAGCTTTTAAAACCTGTTTTCAAAAATAATCGTCTACTGAAAAAACAACCTTTCCACCTTGGAGGGGAGGGATAAAATTTGCTTACATCTCACCCTTCCCAGACCTCACTTGTGAGGTAACACTGGGTATGTTGTTGTTGATTGTCATGTTTATGTGGCAATTTTTTTAGTCCATTTAACAAAAAGAGTTTTCTAAAATTTATCCAATTTTAGTATTGGACGTTTTTTCATTTTTAGGTCCGGGTCAAGCAAAGAATCTATATTTTTCTTGCAAAACAGGTATTAGTACTGCCTACTTTTAAAAAAATATGCACTTTTAACGTGGATATTCTCAAGTATGTTGCAAAGATCGGGTCAGCTCGGGCCCAAGTATTAATGTTCATTATGCAAATATAGAATGTTTTAGTAGTGGTTTTTGAGTTTTGATCCTCTTTAATAACCACTTAACTCATATCGACATAATTTGGAGCAATTTCTGATAGATCTGAATGAATTTAATTCAATTCTCTATGCTACATCTGGAATGACTGTAATTTTTAAGAGTAAGTTTTTTTTATATTAGCAGTATATACGTAGACATTTATCTTTTGAAAAAGAAATCTTTTCCAATAAGTCCTATGCCCCACACTTAAATAATATGCGTAAAAGTGGTTCTTTGATTGCCAAGCTCTCGAACAATATCTCAAAATTTTATTTACACCAGCGTAAATTCTAAAAATATTTTTTGAAGTTCATGATCAACAACTTAAAAGTTCATTAATTATATTGAAAAAAAATTGATTATATTTTCATCAAATATTAATAGAAGTGGGTATTAAGTTGGCAAGCAATGCAAGAATACCTTTATATTCAATTAGTGATCTTAAAGTGGCCACTTAGTTTTGCAAAAGGTGGTTATGCTTTAATTTATAGTTTTGAATGTGGCTCTTTGATCTGCCTGCGGTATATAAAGTGACTATATTTCAGTTAGTATCCTTAAAAGTGGTTAATCAGTATACTTTAAGATATGGAAAAACTGGCTACCTAATCAACTGAAACACAAAAAGTGGCTAATTTGAAAAATCGGTGCACGCACCCATAGGCAGGACGACCAGAACCAGCTCACGGTTCACGCTTATATATAAGTACTAATATTACAAGTATAATTTTGAACCAATGATGCCATATGTCACTACTGACGAGCTAAATGAAAGAGTAATCATACAGCACGCAGCCCTTTTAATTATAGCTCCGTACTTTATTCTAATTGGCCACAATAACATCAAATTAATAAAAATCGAGCTGAGCAAAAGCTTCCATATTCAAAGAATAAGTAAAAACTGACAAACGTACAAAAAAGGAACGTACCATTGTTTGTTGCAGTTATCAGAAGGATGAAAATAGCCAGAAATAAACGCTTGGAGAAACCCATTGTATTTGTACAGTTTTGCCTAAGGCTGAGAGAAAAGCTAATACAAGTATGAATTTATATATACATGGAGTGAGTATTTATAGAAGAAAATCTTCATAAGATTCAGAACCTTGCTGCATTTTTTTATATATTCTCAGATGCATGAATTGTTGCGACTACTAATTACCATGTTAAGTCAAAGTCTTCCTTACATTTGTATATCGCCCAGTTGCAGCTTTGGAATTAACCAGCTTAAAAAAGTAAACAAAAACAGATTCTAATATATTTGGTTCTCAAAATTATTATTTAGTGTGTCAAAAGGAAATTCAAGTGGTTAATTAATTAATCAATCGTGCAAAAACGTGATTAAAATATATAGGTTTCCCTGTACATATTAAATTAAATTTTCTTGGTCCGAGTAAAGGGAATGTAAAATAGATTTTTTAAAATTTTATTTATATATATTTTTCCATAGAAATACACAATTAAAAGTTAGTCAAGTAATCTGTTACGTTGCCGTATCTAATACTACACTTATTAACTTTTTCTATTTTCTATTTAGGAAATTTAACCCAAGTTGCAAAGTTAAGACTATCGACTGTATAAGGTCATAATAATTCTTCAACGGAAGCAGTCTGTATCGTAAGGTTATGACTTTCGTTAATACTGAAAATTTTACTACTACTCATTATCGACTTGTTTCTGAAATTTGTTGTCTTCCTAATAATAAAAAAAATTAATTTATCTCAAGTAGGTCACATGGGTAAAACTTAAAAAATATATAGTAGACCATCTAGTAAATGCTACCACCGGGTATACGGAGACTCGAACTTTACTGTAAAAGACCGGACCGTCGACCGGTTTATTATTAACGGTCTGGGGACAAGAAGGAAGGGGTGCTGTAGGCTGAGCTGGGCTTAAGAAAAAGACCAGTTAGACCGAACCGATAAAAGACCGATCATTGGCTCACCGGTGAACCGGGACCGGTTTGAGTGCATAGTTAAAGAGTATGCTATTTCTTTTAAAACTGATTCATCGACAGATCAATATTAACATGATCACAATGTGGTAACATTTATGAATATTGACCAATTGTAAGCTTCTGTTTCACCTAACATTAGCTCTTAGGTTTTTGATACATATGGAAAAGAAGCTCAACCACTTGCATTTATTTCTAGATAAGAGTATTTTCTGGCTTTGTAGTTGTGTATGCTTAGCAAATGGTTAAGATGAGCTTCATCTATTTTAACTGCTCTTATTTCCATGTCCTTTTATTTCTTGATTCAACTTCCCATACTCATATGTATCTATAGATAGATTGTCTCCTCATTATGCAAATCTTTATAGAATGATATTATCTCAAAATTGATTTGCTAGGATCAAAATTGATTTCTCATTCTTGGTCGGTATTTTTTGTTCAACGGGATAATGATGGGAAGAAGATCTGTTCAACCTGTTTGCTTACTTATTTTTTCTCTGGTCATCATCAAGACTACAACAAACATGCATTATATTCACCCTTCTTTTTGTACGATTATATATCTTTCCAACTGCAAGTAGAAAGTGATAAACTTAGCTTAACATGAAAAAAATGGACCGGACCGGACCGGTGCTTAACGGGCTAGGGCCGAGCCGGGCTTAAACATTTTGAAAAAAAGACCGGTTCAGATGGGACTGGTAACGGCCTAGACCTGACCGGTACCGGAATCGGTGAGCCAATCTTGATGGGCAGGTCCGGGCCTAAACTGGCCCAATTGACAGGTATAAGTCTTTACATACTCCATATGATATATCAAAATATTTTGTTCCAACTCATGTGGCCACTTGAATTAAATTCTAGCATATTCACAAATCATTCCAATGGAATAATTAAAATATGAAGATAGATATAGAGGAAATAAGGTGAGAAATGGGTGCTCTTCAGGATTGTGGTGAGATTGAATAAAATTATTCTTCCACCTTTAGTTTGAGGTCTCCGATTTGACCCTAAGAATAGAAAATTCTTAGTAGGCAAAATGAGTCTTTCACGGCGTGGCAAAAATTCAATTTAAATTGGACTTTAATTTGGATCATACTTGAAAAAAGATATACATTGTATTGAGTGAGCTAAAAGTCGCGTTGCTAACCTTTATCTTCATATTTCTTTCATTGTATAACAAAATTATATTGACTTTACAAACTAACCGTTTGACACGACCCGAATTTCAAGCTAGACCGTGTGGGCACCTGACTACCTCATCTAAACCCGTCGAGCAAATCCTATCAACTAAATCCATTCAAATGATATAAATTCCACTCGAAAATAAAGTGAAATTTACCTAGAAGGAAATATGATAGCCAAAGGAAACATAATATATACAAGATATGCACACATACGAGCTACCTAAAGAAATACAGCTAACTACCCACGTAGATGTTTTGAAATTTCCAGATCTGACATCTAAGAAGGCCAAAAATATATATATTTTTCGATATGAACAAAATGATATACAACTATGATAACCATGACTGGTGGCCTTAACGAACAAGCTGGCTCACCACAGACAGCCAAGAACGTTCAGGCTCCTCAATCGCGCTGGATTCGTAGGATACATAGGCAACCTACCCAAGGTTTGGTCGCATTAATATAAAAATTTTAGTTTCCCCACGAAATAGACACTGGAGCAGAATTTTTTAGGATATCTCAAAAATTCAAAAGGACAAGCAAAGACTAATACTAGGGCATAAATTTTTGAGATTCTCTCAAAAATTTCAAGAAAGACGAAGGAAGAAACTGGGGCAGAATTTTGAGAGATTTCAATATTCATTAAGAGTTGACATTAGTAGATTTTGAGAAGCAATAACTGTAGTGTTATTCTTGTATTACACAATACGGTCTACGATTCAAAGGAATAAAACACATTTTCATGAATTCTTTTTCAAAGTTCATGCATGTTGTCTCCATAGCTTGACTGAGGTTTGGCGTTCATGAAAGAAGACATGACAAGGTAAATTACGAACGCACTGATCCTGAAGAAGATAGAGAATGCACAAATCAAACCTTCTCCCACCCCTATCCCCCCCCTCCCCCACAACTCACAAAACTTTCTCTGAGCGCAGGCACCAAAAGGAAATAATACGGCAATTAGCATGACAATATTTCATGCAATCTTACAAGCACGGTAACACCATCTTATTTTATTTAGCACTTCACTCTACTTGTTGTTCGTAGGATATACAGTCCGACGCGATAGAAAAATATCTCCTGACGAGAGGCACTAGTAGCTTCTGACGAATAGACGATCATCTCCTGATGAGAGACACTAAGTAACTCCTGACAAGCAGACAATTATCTTCTGATAAGAGGCACTGAAAGCTCATGACGAGCTGACAATTTTCTCCTGACGAGAGGTATTGATATCTCCTGACGAGCAGATAAATATCTCCTGACGAGAGGCAATAATAATTCCTGATGAGCAGACAACTATCTCCTGACGAGAGGCACTGATAGCTCCTGACAAGCAAATAAATATCTCATGACAAGAGGCCCCGACAAACAATAGTTGCCACACGAAATGACAGGGAAAGTCTACTTTATGTTTATAAATATTATTTGCAATGAGCTCACCTTTATTGCAGAAAGCATTCCAGCTCCTTAACAATACCTCAAACATTACTCTACACATCATTCCAAGATATGCACAATTCCAAACCATACTTTCTAAAATTCATGACAAAATTGGTTTAGGGTTTACCTTTTTGCCTGAAGACTCTTTCATCATCCCTGGACAAACAGGGGTAGTTGTTGACACCCAATTTTGTCCTTTCTTTTTACAATTTGGCATACCTAACTTTAGAATGCAATAATAATTTCTCATACAAAAAATGCATTCGATATCATGCACCTACATGTGTCACACGTATCATTTATCCCCTATTTATATGGATACTCACATATTTAAAGGTGGTTATATTACATAATCACGTCATTTAGGTCATTTTCGAAATACTTGCACGACTCTGCAACCATTCACGTGATTAATACACTTAAGTATTTATTTTGTGATCATTTACGCCTAATTAATATTATCTAAACCTATTAATAATTATTTTTGAATTAATTATTATTTTTGCTAAGTCGCTAATAGCAATTGGCTTACCTTTTAAGTTGAATTTGCTTGGGATGTCCTTTAATTAGTCCAGCTTGATATTTTGATCCAATTTCGATTTTCTTAAGTTAAAAAATTATTTTCTTAAGTATGCAACTTAGTTTTTACTTAGAGTATGACCATCTCACGCATTTTTAGTTTCAAAATCTAAAAAATTTAAATTCGGCCAGGAACCACTTTTCGTGGGACTCGGAAAGTGCCTAACCCCTTCCTCCCGAGTCACAAGTGCTTCTTATCTTAGAACACTTATTAGTTATGACTCCCTGAAATTAACTTAAACCCTTTGACATTTAGGTGACCTAATATATACACCTTAGATGAATTATTAGGTGGTGACTCCAACTTCATTCCAAACGAGTCACTCTTAGTTAAACCCGACCTTTTAACTAAACTGAGTTCGAAAAAGGGGTGCAACACCCCCCTTAGAGTACCATTGTCAAATACCACATTTTTAGCTTCTTATTTACTAGTCCAGCCACTCTAAACCTAAAGGTTGAAAAAATAGGCTGCCCTATTGAGAGGACAGCTGGGCTACTTGGGTCTAATGGGCCCATATCTACAAAAAGTTAAACCGAAAATCCCTTTTACACTATCCTAAAAATACAAAAAAAAAAAAAAAAAAAAGAAATCACTGGTTGCCCTTGGTCTTAGCAAATTGCCTTCAGCTTCAAATGTTTTAAGTAAATATCCTCCACGTCGTCCGTCCGTCTGTGAAAGGACTATTTTGCCCCTGACTAAACCTAATTCACATTGAACGCGTTAATTTATCTTTTTCCCCGTTCCTTTCCTCATTTCTTCTTTGTGTGGTGGAGATTTAGGGTTTGTTCTTCTCTCTTATTCGTATGTTTATCTTATGTTTGTTCTATTAATTTTTCTTTAAAATGTAATTTTTATTTCGCGTAATGATTTATCTGTATTTATTTTTTCTGTAATTTTTTTATACTTATTATTTATATATTAATCTGTTGGTTTTTTTCATTTGGGTGGATGATCGTTGAATTAAGTTTGAGGTTCTTATGGATTTTTTTTACTTGTATTTGCTTGATTACGATGATTTGAAGGTTTTTATTGGCTATAGCTATTAGATATTCTTGTTGTTCATTGCATAGAGCTTAAAGTCTTGGCCATGGCCAAGAGTTGCATAGACTTTCTCTTCAAGTTCGTTATTGCATTAGCATTTAAAGTCCTGGCTATTTCCAATACTTGCAGAAATATTTCGTGTAAGTTGTCGCTTCTACCAAACTTAGAGTCTTGGTTATTGCCAAGAGTTGCAGAGACTTTTTCTGCAAGTTTTTCATTGCAGTAGAGGTAAAAGTCTTGGAAATTTCCAATACTTTTAGAGATTTTCAGTGTAAGGTCCCCCTTGCACCAGAACTTAAAGCCTTGGCTATTGCCAAGAGTTGCAGAGACTTTCTCTGCAAGTTAACTGCAGTAGAGGTGAAAGTCTTGGCAATTACCAATACATGCAGAGACTAGTCGTATAAGTTGCCCCTCCCACTAGAGTTTAAAGTGTTGGGTATTGGCAATAGTTGTAGAGACTTTTTCTGTAGTGTGTTCATTTGTCTTTGTTTTTGGCCTGTTGACTTTAAATTATGGTGATGCCACAGGAATTTTTCTGCATATTAATCGTGAGTTCATGATGGCACGTCGTAATGTATGTTCCCTTATCTTTACTTGTTGTTTTTTTATCATACTATTTTGGTAATTTTGTTTGTTGAATATGAATATTTTATTTTTTTCCCGTAAGAAGGAGATCAAATTTTTAAGTTTGAGCACTGGTTTGATGCCAAAGGTTCTTGGGGTGGTGATGTGAGTATAGTAGTTTGGTTAGAGAATTTTTTACGGAGCGGCAGTTGACGCTGTTGAAAGGTGGAGTTTCGACAAATTTATGGAGTTGGGTGATGCGAATTTTTCTTAGAATGTCGTGCATTGCATGATGCTTTCAAAGACTTATTATGCTAATGATATGGTTATTAGGTTTAGTGTGTATAGGCATCAATGTTTATTTGACTTGGAGGGATTTAGCTTGATTACAGATTTAGGTGTTTGTTAGGGGGATTTTAGTGTTGTATCTTCTCAGCCAAATCTTCTTTTAAATGGTTATTTTCCAAGCTATCACAGAATCAAATAGTCGTGTGCAGCCTTTTTGGGACAATGATGGTGATGCCATTAAGCTTGCCGAAGTTTACATTGTTGAGAGGGTTTTATTGGGTCGGACTGAGGATTGTGAAGTGAGCAGTCACTTGATGAAAGTGATCGATGATGATGAGCTTCGTTACAGTTAACCTTGGGGTACTTTGGGTTTCAAGTGGTTGGTTGGTTCTCCTAGAAACTGTCTTTAACAAATTAAGTTGGAGCCTCAGAAAAATCATAAATGGTATTGTTTAGTCAATTTTCCCTTCACATTCAATATGTGTGCGTTGGAAGTGTTCCTTGATTTCAAGATATGCAGAAGCTAAGCCTCGAAATTTCCACGGATACTTTCTTGATGTAATTTGAGGCAACCCCGGTTCTCAACTCTTGTTGAGAAGTACTTCCATGCATTTTTTGTAATTTCCTACTCCTTGTGTTTGTTTTGATTTTTTTATTTTTTATATGTATCTAATATTCTTTTTTTTGGTTGTTGTGTGTTATCGAATTAGGTGTTTGATTCGTTTAAGATGGAGCCACTTGTTGCTACTAATGAAGAGAGGAAACATCTGCCCGTTCAGTTGCAGTTTCCATGTGATGTTAGAGCTGCTAGTTGTGCAGCTTTTTCCTTTGGGTTTAGTGAATTTGGTGGTTGATGTAAGTAAGAGTTTGTATTTTTCATTAAAGTCTAATTAGCTTTATTAATTCTGTAAAATATTGGGCAGCGCGTAATTGATAATTTAAACAAGTGTTTAGATGATGATTTCTCTACTTTGATGACACGCGTAATAGTAATATATGTTTTCTATTTTGTTCATAATATCAATTTTCTGATTGTATCATTTGAATATTAATTTATGAGTTTAGTTTATTCTTCTTTAGTGTCTGGATTCCAAGGCCGACTTGGTCTTGGAGCATGTTGCTATATTTACCAAAGATTTTGAAGGTGGTGTATACAAAAGGGATTTTAGGTGTGTTTCAATGAATGAAAGTAATGTGGGAGTTGCAGAATTGAACGCACCAGGCATTGATATTGGTACACAATGCTATCATGGAGAAGGTGGTGAAGTTTTCGTAGAAATTGCTTCTCAGATTCTTGCTAAACTCCAAAGTGGAGGGATTAATATCTTTTCCCAACCAGCAGATGTTGAAATACTGAGTGGCAAAGAAATATGTTTGTATATGATCTTTTTATTATGGTTTCATTATATTGTTATTATGTGTTGTCATTGTTGTTTTTTGAAATTTTGCTGGTAATGGATATTGAATCTTCTGATCATGATCATGTAATGTATATTTAGATGCAGTGGATGATTTTATAAATCAGTCAATATGTTCTGATAAAGGTGGCAGGCAGAGCCAAAAATATGATGCGGGCGATGAATTTCCAAATTTCATTTGTTACCTCCGTCGCAAAATAATCCGTGTGATCTATCTTGTAGTAGTCCAAATGAGACTTTTAGTACCGAAAAAGAGTTAGAGAAAGCCATTGAGTAGTTTTTAATTACTTGTATTTCCTAGTTACCGTGTTTGTTATGTTTATGTAAACAAGTACACTTGGATGTTTGATATTTTTGTTATTTTAAAGATTGGAGTTGTTTTGAATTGGATGAGGTTGAAGCGTTGGGAATTGCAGGACTTTAAGAAATTTTAGTTTTTGTGGGGTGAAGGGATTAGATGGAAAGTCTTGCCAATGGGCAAGACTTGAATTCTAGTTAATTAATTACAAGTCTAATATTATTTAATTAATTTAAAATTGATAAGTAATTTCTGGATGGTTGTGCTGGTAATGTTTTGCCAAGACTTTGGGATAATTTAGTTATCAATAGTATTGCCTATAGCAAGACTTCAAGGCAAGTTAATTATTTCTAATATTAAAGTATATAAATAAATTTTGGTAGGAAGTCTTACCCTTTGCCAAGACTTTGCGTCAAGTTAAATTGAATTGGTTATCTGTATGAGTGTAAAGTCTTGACTATTGCCAAGATTTCAGTTTATTGATAATATTAACTTTCCAATCACGTTTGATTTTTAAAAATATTGATAATTTTTGAAGTTAGTATTTGAAAATTTTATAAATAACTGTCATTCACAAGCTTATTCTAATTTTGTAGTATTATTACTTTTTGACTTATTATTACTTCAAAAATTATAAAGTCTGTTGTAGTTGGTAGGAAGTCTTACCTTTTTGCCAATACTTTGTATTAAATTAAATTCAAGTGGCCAATTGAACCAGTTATTAAACTTCCCCGACGGTTTTTATACATTTTTTTTTGTTTATTTATATTTAAACACCAAGCAACTTTTCATTTCCCATTCTCCCAAAAAAAAACTTTTTCTCACTCTTTTCCTCCTCTATCAATGTTCTTGTCATATCAAATCAAAATCATTACAGCTTTTTTCTACTATTACTACTTGTTGAACGAAAACTTTAGTGAAGTTAGTACAAAAAATTCTTGGATTTTCAATTGTTTACAAGGCACATTTGTTTTTATATATTTTTTTGATTTTCTTATTTTCGTTTTTATGAAGTTTATTAGGGTTTACAGTGTGTCTTGTGTTAAATTTATTATTTATGTTGAACTTGAGGGTGTATTTGTTTTTTTTGTATGGAAGATGCTATTTATAGTTTTTTTTAGTTAAAATTAGAAAATATGTTGAATTCACCAGTGTTTATTGGTGTATTATGTTGATTTATTTGCGTGTAAGACTATTTTTCAGTGGATTTGTTGAATTAACTATGATAGTCTTGCCTATAGCCAATACTTGTAGAGATTTTTGAGTTGGTATTGCATGAGCGTTTAAAGTGGTGGTTTATTGTAGTTGAATCTGTGGTGTTTTGTTGAGTTAGGCATGAAATTCTTCCCTATAGGCAATACTTGTAGAGGTTTATTAACTTGGCATTGCACCAGACTTTCAAGTCTTGGTTTATTTTTAAATAAATCTCGTGTGTTATTGATTTAGGTTTGAAAGTCTTGCTACAGGCAAGATTTGTGGAGATTTTTTAATTATGCCTTGCATCAGGCTTTTAAAGTGTTGTTTTATGTGGGTTTAAATTTATAATTTAAGTGATTTTTATATGTTTTTTCTTTCTTTTTGTAAATAGATTATTAGCAATATAATTTTGCTTGATTTTGAAGGTTGATTCATGTGTATCTTGTTTGTTATGTAGATTTTTACATAAGATGGCTGGCGCATGGGAACTTTATATTGATTATGCTAATTAATATAATCTGCAACCATCCTGGAGAGGGAATTCTAACTTCCAGGACATAGAAAGGTTATACAACTCAGCATCTTTTAGAATTAAACAGAGACTCTCGGATAATTTTTTGCATTGTATGCTATTGTCTGAAGTTGAATGCAAGAGGCGAGATGCAATGTCATTTTCTTTACAAGGAAATCATGTTTAGTTTGATCTCGATATCTTTGGTGCTGTTACTGGGTTGCGGACTTCTATTATTGATAGGGTTGTTGTCGAAGCAGCTATGAATGGAGGTAGTAGTCGGCTGATTAGAGATTATTTTGGTGGAGATGAGTTTACAATGAAGGGGATATACATGTTTGATTTGGAGAGTATATTGGAGGATGGGAAGAGGACCAGTTGGTGTAATGAGATGGATCCGGTGCAGCTTGTTGAGGTTTACATCTTAGGTCATGTGTTATTAGGCGGTAGGCCTTCGAAAGTTGTTAAACCTTTGTTATAAGTTTGCATAGGCCTCGCTAGCCTATGAAGAAACTTTAAATTCATTGAAGAATGTGTTTGATAACAGTACTAAACGTCCAGATTCGTTGTATCAGCTTACCGTATTCTCCTTTGCTTTTACTGTTTGGGGTTGGGATATTTTTCCTGCATAGAGGCATTCCTTTGTGTCTATAAATTTTAAAAGAGAGCATCCTCTGATGATCCATTACAAGAGTTGTGGCAGCCCTCAGTACGAGTCAGTGTTGTTGTTTCTATCGAAAAATTTAAAATCTGTAAGCCTTGTGAGGTTTTGTTTTAAAGTTTGTGATTTGGAAATGCTTTATGTTTTTATATTTGTTCTATTCTTTTTTTACTTGATAGAAAGGTAAATCTCTTGTTGAGCCTTTCACTTTTGTGGATGAGCTACCAAAGAGGGATGTTCCAAGCACTTCCTCTATTTCTGTTGGTGATGGAGATCATTGTGATGCTTTGAACAAGCGTCTTGATGTAGGTCTTTCTTCTCTGTTCAATTCATTTCAAAACGTAACAATTTGTTTTCTATATGTGTTTATGGTTTTCAATATTTGTCAATAGAGAAGAGTTGGACAAAATCTTTGGATGCTATATTAGATAAGGAGGTTTTGATGAAGCAACAATTTGGTTAGCTTGCGGATTTTCTGAAGAAAGAAAAGTTGTTGGATTGTCTGGAGTACATAGTCCACCTCGTCGTCAGTCTCCTATTGTCACATCTCTTATGACCGATTAGAATACTGCTAGAGAAGCTGTGTTTGCATCTGGTGGACTGTCGATTGGTGGCAGAGGTGAAGGTACATCGGTTAGGCCAGAAGAAGAGCAGTCTTTTCAGTGAATGGATCTTGATAGGAGCATAGAGAGAGATGTTGATGTTTAGGATAGGGACCTTAGAGAAGATGACGACAGGTTGTTGGATCCTGCGAACAATGAAAAGAGGGAGATAGAAGTTGGTGGTGGTGGTGAAGAGGTGAGTAGGGTACCAAAGCTAATTGAAGTTGTGGTTTCTAATGAGTGTCCTTTCGAACAAACAATTCCAGTTGTTGGTGAGCCTAAGATGGATGCATTGGTTAGTGGTGGACGGCTGAGCGATCTTGCCAATGAAGCTCTTGCAATTGCAGATGTACAATTAGATGATGGTGAAGGAGCAGATGCTCTTGTTGGTGTTCAAGTTGCCGTGACTAAAAAAGAATGTGAGCGTGAAGAGCATAGTGGTCCATCAATAGGAGATGTTGGTGTTGCGGGATCGGTTGACTCAGCTGGTGCTACAATTAGCAATGTACTTTTAGATTTGAATCTTCATGGCGACCCTTTTTTAACACCTGTTACTGTGGAGCGGGAGGCATTAGTAAGTGTGATATATTGTGCAACTATTTTTGTTAAATCATTTTGTATGTGGGCATACTTTAAAGTTTCCCATGCTCCAGAGTTTAAAGTCTTGGCCATGACATACCCTGCAAGCTGACCCTCGCTAGAGCTTAAACTCTTGGCTATAGCCAAGACTTGCAGAGACCCTTGCACCAGAGGTTAAAGTCTTGGCTATGCCAAGATCTGCATAGACTAGAGCTTCCTTCTTCTATCAAAGAGTATTGATTTTATCCTTTTTTTTTTGTTTATAGAATGTTGCTGAAGCTTTTGGTCCAGATGTTTCACTTGCTTCTTTGAGAACAAAAGCAGGTGGAAAGAGAAAGGTTGATGACGCAGGTCTTTTTGATATTAACGAGCCTCGAGTGATGAAGGGTGCTCCGATTGTAGGTGATTTGGATGACCAGGGAAGACCAAGAAGGGTTCCAAAGCCTAGCTGGTTTTTGTTATCTCCTTTTCAAGGTTATAGTCGTAATCATAGTAAGGTGGCTAGTGATTGGATATGTCATTACAGACGTCGATGCCCATTTCATTATGCCGGTATTCTTCCGCTTGGGCCAAATTTCAAAACCTTCATCAATCCAAACGGCCTTTCTCTTCAAGAATTCTCCAAGAAAGTGTGTGTTTGAGTTTTTTCTTTTGCTATTTATTTGCTGTTCATGCACAGTCGTTTCTGTATTTTTAGTTATGTTAGATATTTTCATTTTTTATGCGCTTTGTATTGTAGAAGTTGTTATTTCTATATATTATTAGTAGTTTGCTTTACGGTGTGTGCTTCGTACAGGGTTGATCAAAGCGTTTATGCTGGTGGCGAGGATGTTTTGCCCAATACTTATCACTTGGGTAGTGCTTCCATTTTTAACCGAAGTTGCTTTCTTGAGCTGTCGAGTCATAAGTTGATCTGCACTGATAAGGTTCGTAACCTTCATTCAATCTTGTTTTTATTTTTCTAGTGCTATATAGTAGTTTATTTTCCAGCTTGAACTCTTGGCAATAGCTAAGACTTGCAGAGATTTTTTTTCCAAATTGGCCATTACTAAAGGGCTTGAAGTGTTGACAATAGCCAAGAAGTCTATGCAAGGTGCTAATTGCACCAGAGCCTAAATTGTTGGCAATAGCCAAGACTTGCAGAGATTTTATCTGGAAGTTGCCCATTTCAACAGGCCTTGAAGTCTTGGTAATAGCCAAGACTTGAAGAGACTTCATACTGGGTTATGCAAATGAATGTAAGAATACATATTGTAAATGTTCATTCTTTTATTTGTGTTTTTTTGTGAAGCATATGGAAGTTTGTCTGTATTATTTGAAAAATAGGTGTATGTACCGTCCTTTTGATGGTCAATTGAAATATGTCAGCACGACACTTCTCATTGATCGTTGGTTTATGGAAATATGCAGAACTTTTAAAGCAAATGATGGAAAGTTTTATTGGGGAGCTGATATGTAATACACTGTTCTAAATAAGGTCATATGATCTTTAACAAAAAAAATAATTAAACTATATAATAAATGACTCTTTTAAAATAAAATAACATGAGTGGGCCTAAAGCCCATAATGACATATCTGATGTAAGCTAGTGAGTACAAGAAACATAAAGAATTAAAGAGCTTTGCAAAACAGAGAAAACGCTAGGGTAAAACAAAAAAAAAATGCAAGCAAATTGGGATCTTGGATCAGGCGTGGGTTTAAAGAAATAGTAGGAGAGTTTCTTTTCTCTATTCGCAACACTATAGAGCCCTACTGAGGTATGATTACTTTTCTTTTTATATGAATTTTGTAGACAAATTCTTGAGTTATGTTCCTGGTGAATATAAGTAGGATCTAAGATTTTTTTTACTACAGAGAGATCAAGAAGATACGAGTTTAGTTTGAATAAGGAATAATGGTAAAGAAACTTAGTTCATAGTTACAGTGAACAACTACTAACTAACATAAATAGTAGATTTCTAAAAAGTAATTTAGAATCACAATATCTTATAACTAATCGAATTAGGGGTCCAACATGAAGCCAAAGTGTTGGGTACTGTGAATGGAGCAAGAGTTAGCCTAAATAAGGATACAACGATATTTGTTTGGAAAAATTGATACGAGATCGCTACAATGTGATTATAGATTGACTGGACGAGGTGTTGGATTGCTTGTGGAAGATACGGTTAAGCTACGCACGTGTATACTGTGAGTGATGAACTTACCACAATTTGTGTTTCCATAACCTGCATGGTTTCTACTTGATTTTGAAGTAAATGTGTTACTGAATGTTTAAACTGCATGTGGGACAAGTCCCTTTACAAGAATGTACTGAAATAATTATTTGAATTATTTTACAGTTACAAGATTTGATTTTTCTGCTACTTGACACGTTTTACCGTTATGTGAAATATTGAATTGTGTTGGTATAGGGAATACATATATTTTTGGGATGAGCCTTGACAGACGCCGTAGCTAACGACGGGTACGTTAGACCTGGTGCACCTTGTATACTCCGGATTACCATTACAGTCTCTGCTAGTGGGAAGGTAGAACTAGCTTACCGTTACTGATTTCCTCAGGGAGGAATTTATACGGATTACATGGTTCGTTCTTGGAAATCTCCCAAACATATATACTTGATATGATATAGTAATTACCAAATTTCCTACAGACTTGATGTTGTTTACTTTTTACAAGAAGTACTTGAGAAGACTGATTACTGTTTGTTGTTTCTGAAAGTGACAATTAATTTATATGGTATATTTCTGCATAAGATACACTGACATGTTTTTGACTTGTCCCCACTTAAAACGGTTGTGGATAAGCTTATTACTCACTAAGTTGCCACTCACTCCTCGCTATATATTTTTTCTTCCAGAGACAGTAGGTGTCGTAGCCGAGGATTTCTATTCTTAGAGTCGCGAGTTGACAATCCTGGTGAGCCCCGCATTAGTTCGCGTGGGCAAGAGCTTTATTTATTTGTTATTGTCCTTATTTAAAACTCTTAGAATCGCTCCATTTAGTCATTTGTTAGTCATGCGTTTAGTTAGTTGGGTAACCAGGTTGATTATTCATTAATAAACTAGTCTTGCAAGTATTTTTTTTCTTTATGATCTTATTATAATCCAGTTAGATGTTCTCGTGGTATTTGGAGATAAATGTGGTGTTTTTCATTATTAATGCGTAAAGATATTGATTGTTGGATGAGTTTTCTGTTTGTTTAAAAGCAGGTAAATTTTGGATAGGCCTAAAAACAGGAGAAATTCTGCCCGATTTTCTGTAGAATACTGATAAGGCTTGCTTGGGGCACCAGCTCCTAAGCGCCGGTTACGGCCCCAAATTGGGTCGTGACATGATCCAAACTATGATCTTTTTGTTGATACTATATATGCGAAGGAGATTAAGGGGGGATGTCTTGGAAGGTTGTTGATCGTGTGTTGTTCCCGATACGGTTGGGTGATGAAAGGACTGTAGTTACCCATTATATTCTTGGAGTTTTCATTTTGGATGAGCATGTTCTTGAAATCTATGACTCTGTTTATGAGAAGAACGACCCAAAGGTGATGGATCATGTGGATAGCTATTCTAGGATGATTCCATCATTGCTTGAATATATAGAATTCCACAGGTATCGACCATAATACAGATCAGTGTAAGAGCCGTTGAAGTGTGTGTGGCAAAAATGCACCAAGTAGGCTATGCATTCTTTGATTTGGACTTTTTTAAATTAGTTGATTATTTTCTTTTCTTTATTGTTCTTTGTTGTTTTATTTTCATTATCCTTATTCAAGTTTTGTGTTTAATTTTTTGCAGCATTGATTGTGGTCTTTCTATGATAAAGTTTGCGGATTTATTGATGGATGGGAAGAATATTTCAAAGTATAAGTTCACCCAGCTTAGGTAGAATCGGATTGACTTGGCTACCAATCTGTGATGTCATGCTAGCTCCAAGGTGTTTATGCCTAAATTTTTACGTCTAGGTTAAACAATTAATTATGAATGAGGTAACAAGAAATACGGTAAATTACGATGAAAAAGTAAATAAATAGGAAGAAATAAAGACAAGTAAATAAACAAGAAATAATGGAGAAAAGCAATGTAAATCTTATTCCTTGAGAGTAGCTAAAGTTGTTGGTGAATCCAGTTATTGTACAATACAATGTAAGGATGAGTATTTATAGTAGTGATACCCAGTCCTAAATAAGGTAAAATACAAATACTAATATGGCCATGGGCCCTACAACTCAAGACGGTGGCATACTAAACCCTAGCTAGGAGACTGTAAACCATAGGCGACGGGATGTGTGCCCTGCGCCCTGTGGCCAAACCGCCCAAACGGTCGTTGGCTCTAGGAGCGAGCATATATCCTCAGTGCCCAGTGACTTGTAGGATAAGTCTAGCCTCGCCAGCTGGACTTGTATCCCATAAAAATAGGTGACGTATTTTAACCCACACAGTCAGTCTCCCAACTTGCTGAGTACTGACGCAAGTAGTTAGGAAGTGAAAACGGCGTGATGTAAAAAGATATTTCACTGACTCCTTGAGACTCACAGTCTCTTTGACCAAGAATGATAGTGAACTCTTCGAGAACTTCGCGTGCTTGCTTTTGATTGGCTGATATCGGTTTCACGCACCTTTTCAGGAACTGCCATTAACTGCTCCGAATCATTTTATATTTCTAACCATAATGACGCGTGACTGTTTCGTGCCTCATCCTTATCCCCTTCTACCTATAAATAGTGGCTTCATGGCAGTGGGAAAATCACAACTCTTCTTCAGAAGGTAATTCACTTCTTTAACAACTTCTTCTGATAGTGAGAAACTTTTCTTTCCTTAAAAATGTTCGCCTTTGATCCTGGTTTGATATTCTCAGAAAACCTTTTTTGTTCCAAATGGATGTTGCGTGAAGGAGGAAACTCATCTGCAATTATCTTCTTGTCTGACTCCGTTTCATGGTAGGCAAGAAAATGGAGCTCTGGGTCGTGAGCGAATTAATGAACCACCGAGCTCTAATTCTGTTTGCAACTCAAGATCGTCTCTTGATTCTGCTGGTACGATCTTGTCGGAGTTGCAATGCCTCGTCGGCTGTTGGTTGCGGGATACCCGGGGGAAGAGACTCCCATGTGGTAAGTTTCCAGCTCAAGCCTTTATGTTCTCAGCGAACTCCTTTTTGTACTTGAAGATCTACAGGGCTGTGCACTCCGGTTTGGCCAGTTGAGGTTGAAGCGGATGGTCAAGCTTCGCTGCTAGTGTTTTAGTTTCTTTTTTAGTTCAGCGAATGAGATGGGAGAAGGCCAGACCTATACTCAGGTGCTTCCGAGATCCCTTGCTTTGATCAAGCAGATAGGCATTGGTTGCACTAGTTGTTGTGTACCTTGAAACAATGCTCAGGCTGACATATCTCGGGATGCCAAAAGAAAGAAGAAGAACTCCAGACTGTTTAAGGCGTATAGCTACAACCCAGATGAAGGATATTTAGGATCTGTTAATCCTTAGGAGTTCTTTGTTTTTAGTCTTCCCTTGTTTTTTTTAACAATTGTTACAAACAAATATTGTAATCAGGAAGAACTAAATGTATATTATGAGCCTACAGGCTGTTGTTAGTGAAACTAATGTTCATCAATATTTCACACGTACTTGTGTTATTACGCATTTCGTAATGTGTACCCAAGCAGTATATGCACCTAGATATTAGATGGCTTCCGGTCGTCAAGACTTCTTTAGTTTAAGAACGTGTGTCAGTGTGCCTGCCCTGAGCAATTACGTCTATTGTGCACCGAGAAATGATGGCTAGGTTGCATTCGTAGTAGATGGCTGTTTGCGCCCACAATAGGAGGACGTTAGCCCGTGTGGAAACAGTTTTTTTGCATTTTGAGACAAACGTCTTCGCTTAGTACTCGAGTATTTAAGACTTTCTGGTACTGCGCGGATAGGCATCCCCATCAGCGTGTAGGTGAAATTATTGATTTAACGAGATCAACGCTTGATTAATGCCTGGTGGTTGAGTTAGACGTGGTCTAACTCTAGCCGAGTAGTGTGCTTTACTTTTTGTAGCAAAAAGTGAGTGTATTGGTTCAACTTAGGTCTGGCCGGAGCTATGAATAGTTGGATCGTAGATGGATCTAAATAAATGAGTAAAACTGACTAAACAAGATAGTAGTTTTATTGATAGAAGAGGCGTGGGGCCTATGATGCTGTAGGTAAAAACCCGTAACATGTCTGATAAATATCACAACCAAAAGGAAATAACAAAGTAAATGCTTTCTCAAGCAAAGGTACTTCATGCTTGATCCTTGAAAGATTCAGGGTCATTCAGTTAAGCTTTCCTGTTTAAGGGTGCTGAGCCTTGAAAGTCATCCCCGGGGTCACCGACGACCCTGTGATATAGCTTCTCGCCGATCAAGCAATAGTGAACCGCGTGTTTACACAAGTAAGTGCTTTCTGACTGGTCTTCAGGGAGAGCTCCATTGCTCAGATAGTTGACCAGCATGTCATGCTGCCCTACGAAGGATCCTGTATCTCGAACTTCAATGTTCATCAGGTCTGCGGGGGTTAGCTCAACTATCGTCTAACAATCGTCTGGATCTTCAGATGCTTTGGCATCTCCTGATATTTCTTCTTGGCGGATAAATTCCCACGCATGAAAAATTTTCAAGATTGCCCTGATTTTCCTCCTTCGATCCGGCTTATGAATGTCTTCAGCTACGAAGATTTCCCTTAGTTGATTAACCATTAGCTGAGATTTATTATACAGGCTGATCTCCCTGGTCCCCAGTGTGTAGGCTATGACAAGAGTTTGAATTATGGCTTTACACACTTCTTCGTTGTCATCAGCTTTCATGGCCTGGTTGTAGACCATTCCAGACGGCATTCTGATCAAGAGATCGATCTTCTCCCCGTTAAGGTTCATTCCCGTATGAATTTTCCAAAAACCTGTCTATGCATTGTGGCATTCTGCTTGCATATTTTACAGAAAATTGCTGCCCGTTCTCTTCTCGTACAAGGATTGCATTCCAAGCTATCTCAGATATTGAAATGTATAACAATAGGTGCTCACATATCTCTTGCTCGGTTATGACTGGAATCTTCAGAGTTCGATATTCGTCTAAGCCATCGTCAAATAAAATTGTATCAGCCAGAGGGGTCCTCCTTGCTTCCGTAGTACCTCAGAGAGACGACGCACCAATTCAGTCGCTCTCGGGGATAGCTGATCCATCAGCATCAAGCGTTCCCGCAGCTCGTTGAGTTTTTCCCTAACCTTTTGCACTAAGGCCTCAATAACTTTTGACTCGGAAGATGTAATCCCGTCCGGAGTAAGGCGACATTCCCCGGGGAGAAGCCGGTCACCTCGTAGGTCGGCGACCCCGCGAAAGGTCGGGTATTTGAAAACCTGATGAAGTGTTGAGGGCACTCCCCTAATGTCGTATATCCAAGGTCGTCCCAAGATTACATCGTACGGGAGATTTCAATTCATCAGCTAGAAAATGGTTGTGCTCGTCACGCCCGATATATGGACCGGTAGAGCTAGTTCCCCAACGGACGCTCCCTGGATTCCGTTGAAACTAATTATGCTTTGAGTGCTCGAGGATATTTGAGGACAATGGCTAAACATGTGTAACATCTCCCCCAGATAATATTAGTACTGCTCCCTAGGTCGATAAGAGCCCGCTGGATATGTACACCAGATACTTCCATAGGTACAACGAGGTCTCCTTGGCAGTCCGCTTGTTCCTCCAAGTCGAATGTGATGGATATGAATGTTATCCCGGTTATTGTAGTCCCCTGTCTTTGATGGTCTTCAGGTTGTCAGTCTCTGGGCCTTTAAATCGGCAAGGCCCTGCTTCCAGCAGCTCCTTGAGATTTCCTTCCTTTAGCAAGTGTTCAATCTCGATCATCAAGGCGTTGCAATCGTCCGGTGCATGGTCCCCGCTGCGATGAAAGTTGCAACAAGGCGTTGTATTTCTCCATGTAGATCTCTTTGTGTTAGGTGGCCATCGGACCCTGGGACCCAGTTTACAAAAGTGATTGGAGACTAGGTCCATGGCATTGACACGACGACCAAAGTTCCTGAAATTCCTGGGTTCAATTTGCTTCTCCTGGCACCCGGATGCTCGAGAATTATTCTGCCGCCCGACACCCGCTTGATTTTGAACCTTCAGCTTCATCCTCCTACCATCCCCTTCACCTTCTAGTGACGGGCTTCCCAGTCTCTTCCTTCGCTCGTCTTTGGGATTATGAGAATGGTCTAGTTCCAAATGGAGTTTCTCCGTATACCTCCGATGTAGAGCACACCATGTAGATACTAGATGTTGAGTCAAACTCCACTGCAATTCTCGGGTAGCTAAAGATCCATTTGAATTCAAACTTTTGCCGAAGGCTACCACAGCGATATTGTCAGGGACTTGAGGGAGCTCCGTGTGTTCCTTCTGAAATCTATTGAGGTAATCCTTTAGCAATTCATTGCCACACTGTCGTATTTCGAAGATGTCTTCTATGCACTTTTCCCGCTTGCGGGCACCCAAAATGCATTTTCTTGAATAGGTCTTGCATCTGAGTGAATGATTCAATGGATCCCATCGGTAGCTGAGTGTACCAAGCAAGGGATCCTTTGGTCAAGGTTGAGCCAAATCTCTTCACCAGAGCAGACTAGATTCCTTCTTCAGTAATCTCATTACTCTTCACAACTGTATAGTAAGCAGCGATGTGCTCATCCAGATCAGTTGTTCCGTCATACTTCAAGTTATCCGGTCACCCGACGATCGCATTGTAGGGAACGCCTCCTTTAATTACCTTAAAAGATGAAACATATTCTATCCACGGCAAGCAGGTGGTTAAATCAACTTCTCGTACACCTTTCTCACAAGAATTGTTAAATCCTGCGAGCATGCAGACCCTCAGCATGATTCGATCCTCAACACCTATCGCCTTCAGCGTATCCCATCTAATGATGTTTATGGCACTACCAGCATTGAGTAATACACGTTTGATGCTTGTATCTTCCATCCTGAGTGTTATGACTAGGGCGTCATGGTGCGGAGTGTCGCATGTGATTTTTTCCTCCTCGTTGAATAGGATCGTCTCATCTCGAGTAAGACCCTGGTTGGTCGCTGCTGAGGTCTCCTCTGACCCCCGAGCAATGTTGGTCCGCCGATTATCATAGTGACGAACCTCTTAGGATTGGGCAGATTTGGCGGTGCGTCCTGGTTCTCACTCCTGGCGACAGTCTGTTTTCCCTTATCGGTGAGAAAGTCCATGAGATACCCTTTGTTCAACAAATTCATTACTTCTAAAATCAACGCTCTGCACCCGGCCGTGTGATATCCATGGTCTCTATGAAATTGGCAGTAAAGCTCTTTGTTCCTCCTACTAGGTTCTGCTCTGAGGTTGCTCGGCCAACAGATTTGTGCATTTTTCATATGATCTCTTACGAACTCGACGGTGTTGACGCAAAGACCCAATTCTTCGAATCGTTTTGGAACCTTTTCCATGTTGAGTGATCCCTTGGACCATGACCCTGATGTTCCCTGCCCGTCTTGCCATTTTGGAAAATCATCCCTATTGTCTTTCCTATTTTGCTTGCCTTTGTCCCCAATTCGAGGTTCCTCCACGTATCCATGTTACTTCTCTTGGCGGATGATGTCTTGGATAGCCAGTCGGGCTTCCTTGGGAGCAGAAGGATCCCCAGGCTCTAGGCGAAGCTTTTCGGTGTACCTCTGGTGCAGAGATTCCACGTCGACATAGGGTGCTGAGTCAGACACCACTGCAGCTCTCTGGTGGCCAGGGATTCCTTTGCATTCAAACTTTTACCAAAAGCTACCGCAGCAATATTGTCGAGAACTGGAGGAAGCTCTATGCGTTCCCTCTAAAACCTGTCGAGGTAGTCTTTGAGCAACTCGTTGTCCCGCTGTCAAATCTCAAAGATATCCTCCATGCGCTTTTCGTGCTTGAGGGCACTGGAATGTGCATTCATGAATAAATCCTGCATCTGAGTGAATGATTCGATCGAACCCATTGGTAGCGAAGTGTACTAAGCAAGGGCTCTTTTGGTCAGAGTTGAACCAAACCTCTTCACTAGAGCAAACTGAATTTCTTTTTCAGTGATCTCGTTACTCTTTACAGTCATATAGTACGCAGCGATATGCTCGTCCGGATCAGTTGTCCCGCCATAATTCAAGTTATCTGGCAGGCTGAAGTGCTTTGGTATACGGACCGGTGCGGCACTTTCCTTGTAAGCGTGCTTGTAAAAATTCTGTTCATCTATGGTGGTAACTTGGGGTGGAGCACCGGGCACGTTACCAATCCGGTTGTGTATGGCTTTCATCTCCTTTATGAAGTCTTGAATGACAGGGGCTCCCTTAAGATACTGATTGTTAATTGTTGATAAGCCTCCTGGAGCAGCGTCCATGTTAAGCCTTCGGCTGGGCATATATAATGGTTAATTGCTTCTAGGCACTGGCCCTCGTGGAGACGATGGCCTTTGAAACGATCCTGTAAACATCGTGCCTAGTTTGTAAGATACCCCCTCGATCACGTTGTTAAAATTTTGTTCTGCCTATTCCATCATAGTTTTGAGGAGGTCAGTGATGAAAATTCTGAACTCAGGGTTACCTTCCAATGGGCGGCTGATCCTTTCATTACTGGCGACAGGGGTTGGCTTTTGAGAATGATCCTTCGGCTGCCCGGCTGGATCCTTTTATTGGACGTTGGGATCGTCAAGATCCTTTGCTGATTTGTCCACTCCATTTATGGTGTTCTTTGGAAAGCTGTTGTCGTCGTCGGACATGATTAGGCTTTTTTCATTGTAGAATACCTACAATTGCCTAGGCCCCATAGTGGGCGCCAAACTGTTTATCCCTAAATTTGAACGTCTAGGTTAAATAATTAATTATGAGGTCACAAAAAATACGGTAAATTACGATGGAAAAATTAAGTAAATACGATGAAAATAAAGACAAGTAAATAGACAAGAAATAATAGAGAAAGCAATGTAAATCTTATTCCCTGAGAGTAGCCGAATTTGATGGCGTATCCAGCGATATGTATAATATAATGTAAGGAGGGGTATTTATAGTAGTGACATCCAGTCCTAAATAAGGTAAAATAAAAATACTAATAGGGTCATGGGCCTACAACTCAAGACGACAGTATATAAAACCCTAACTAGGAGATTGCAAACCCTAGGCGACGGGATGTGTGCCCTACGCCCTGTGGCCAAACTGCCTAAATAGTCGGTGGCTCTAGGAGCGGGCGTATATCCTTAGTGCCCGGTGATTTATAAGATAAGTCTAGTCTCGTCAGTTGAACTTATTTTCCCGTAACAATAGGTGACATATTTTTGCCCGCACAGATAGATTTTGGAGGATAATTATCACCTCTTAACTCCTTGACCGTTTAAGCTCAATTGTTTCCATGATTGTAATTTGTAGGTGTTTGGTGATAAGTATGGATGTGCTCGGCTGAGTGACCATAAGTACACTTGTTAAGCTCAATGCAATCCATTTTTATAATATTTTACACAAATATTTTTTTATTATTAATCCTATTATCACAACTAATATACTCTTACCAAAAATATTCTGGTATATTTCTGATACACAACTGACGTGTCGGTGGCGCATAATTTTGAAGAGAAAAAAACTCAACCATTTTAATCAAGATTTATGTATCAAACTAAAATAATTAAGTAATAGAAGATATCACGAAAAAATGTGTTACTCGTTCGTCCAAATTTACGTGACAGTTTTTAACAGTATGAGTAATGTTATTTCCCACGATTACACCACTTTACTGTTTTAAGGACCAGTTCCTTAAAATGTGTTCCTTTACTGTACGATATGTGGAATTAAAACTGTAAGTAATTGAACACCAGATATTAGCGTGGAAAAACCCCTTGACTCGGGATCAAAAAACCACGACCTACTTCTCAAGTAGGATTTCAACTTCACTATGTAAAAAGACCCACTTGGTTACAAGACTCACTCTTACTAACCTAGGACTAACTCTAATCCTTTAGTGATCTTTCTCACGATCAGTGAAGTTGTGTCAAGTCCACGACTTGAACCAGAAAGTTTACAACTCGATTATTGCTACTACAGTTGAACTAAGACTTGAACTTTTACAAGATTCAATCTAAGGAACAGGTTCTAACTTAGTTCTACTGTAGCTAACTGATTACACAAATAAGCTAATGACTCTTTTAAGCTTTGGCTCGATGCTCTCTATATTTGTGCACTTCTATGGCTGATATGCTCCACGTTTTATAGCTCTAGCAGCCAAGAAGTCTTGATGAATTAGAACTCCAAAGCTTCCTTGAGTTTGAGTCCTAATTGGATTCTACTCTTTAGAATCCGGATCTTCTATCCTTTATCCTTTGTTTATGAAATCTTTTCGTATCCGTTTAGACCTGCATAATTATCAAGATAAACGTTAGGTGTAGGATAATTAATAATATCTCAAGTTAAACGATTTTGCACGAATTATCTATTTAGCTGCAGTGATTCAAAGGAACAGGTCCTTTGAATCCGTTCCTCAGTCATCAGTCAAAACTCCAAGCTTATCCAAGCTAACATTTTCCCCCTTTTTGATGATGACAAATTCATAAGCATAGCTTTATATCCTTAATGTCCTGAAGTACAACTTAAGCTCAAAAAGCAGTTAGTAGAAACTTTATTCATCATTAAGGAACAGATGTTCAACTAGGTATAAGTTCACGTAAAATCAGACTTACTCTTCCCCCTTTTGGCATCATTGAAAAGGTTGCATAAAAAATATAACTCAAGGTTAGAATTAATCAGCACATGGCCATTAAGGTAACTCAAAATGCAAACATAAATCAGATTAAAGCAACTGCAAGACAATGATATTAGCCATCAAAGACAATACATTTAATCAAAAGATGAAACCAGGGGATACAAGCAAGTACTACAGAATTATTCAAAGACTAAAGAAGAAAAAGACTAAGGCACTAGACTAGGCTAAATCCCACTGGACAAAAGGTGGCTAAAGGCTAAGGTGGTCAGGATGTGGAAGGACCAGGTCCCTGAGACTTGTTAAGCAACTCAAACATCTGCTTGAGCATTCCCTCATTGGTTTCCTTTGCCTTTGAGGCCTCTGCCTTCCAGTAATTCTTCTCCTCTTCCAACCTTGCTATCTCAGCAGCCTGAATAGCAACCTGTTGCCTAAGTGCCCTCACTTTGTTGTTCAATGGCTGCCTCCCAACACCAGCCTGTGGAGGATCAGCCTGAACTGGCAAATCACAACTTATCAATGTGGCACAGCCAAATTTTTCCTTCTTTGTAGCCTTCACTACCCCTTCCAAGGGAATCTTCAGTTTTGCAAACACATCAGTTAAAATAAAGCAAAACGGCAAGGAATGCTTTCTCTTCCCAGCAATCACCCTTTTTATCAGGTGGATCATAAAGCTGGGCCAATTGATCTGCTTTTCAGTGTCCAACAGTTCCATAAGGACCAGGTCCATGAAACTGGCAATACTTCTTTTCTCCTGCCTTGGCATCACAATCTTGTTCACAAACTCGAATAACACTTGGTGCTATGGGTGCATCTCACTCTTCTGCACAGCCCTGGGTTTCTCTTCCCCTTCATTCTCAGCAAACTTCCTAGTGATCTCCAGATCAGTTGGCAAGTTTATCAAATCAGGCCAAACCTTCTTGACATAGCTGTCATATCTAGTAAAAGGAATCCCCAACAGCTCACCAAGTTCCCTTGTATCAAACATAATCACATTTTCATTAACAGAGGTAGTAATCCTGTCTTCTTTGATGGAGCAGTTCTTGTAAAACTCTTGCACCATCCCCTTTGCACACCTGCCAGAGATCTTAAGGACCATGTCCCTCCAGCCCTGAGCATGCAATTTTTGCAGCAACCATAGCATCCCTTCTTCTTGCACATCAGACAGTACTCTACCTTTCAACACCTTCCTGGTCAGCATGTTATCATGAACACAGTGTACAGACTCATCACCATCAGCTTCACTATCACTCTCATCTCCAGCAAAAGACTCATCACTATCACTAGCAGAACTTTCAGACACAACAACTCTTTTGGAGGACCTGGTCCTCTTAGCAGACTTTTCTGCAGCTTTAACAGAACTTCTTGTTACCCTTGTCTGAGCAACTTTTATTTTCTTTGACTGAGGCACAACCTCTTCAGCATCTGCCATCTCATCATCTTCACCAACATCATCAAAATCAATAGCCTCCACTTCTTCTTCTTCAACCACCTGTTTTCCTTTCCCTTTTCTGCTCCTTTCTAAAGCAGCCGCTAATTGTTCATCAGCAGCTTTAGCAGCACTTCTTGTCCTCCTAACCCCAGAAGCAGGGGTTGAGGCAGAAGGAACAGGTCCTTTTGCCTTAGAGGAACGTTCAACTTTCTTCTTATTTCTGGGCTTATAACTATCACCTATTTTCTTCAACTTAGCAGCAATTTCAGCAGTTACATGGTCATCAATGGGTCCTTTTCTAGCTAATTTTCTTTTCAGACTCCTAATGTTGATCAAATCCACCAAGGGCCTATCACTATCACTTATAGCTTCATCAACATCTATAACATCCTCCATGGGTGCTCTAAAAGCAGCCTCTGGAGACCTCGATGACCCATGCATGGGTGCTTCCAACCTCTTAACTGTTTCCCCCTCAAGAGCAGCCTCAGACCCCTCTCCCTTTTCTTTCTCATCTATCACAACATTCAAAGGATATGTGAAGTTTACCTGATACTGATACAAACCATAGTGCGTGATAAATCCTGAACCTGCTCAGCAGTTGCTTCAGTCGTGGGAACTGGTCCTTCCCCCTGAATTTCAGGTTCAGGTATTTCTGGGATTGTTTCAGGAATTTTAGGGTTTAGGTTAGTGGTATCCATGGGTGAGGAAGGATTGAGATTTTGTGGTTGTTCAGCAATGGGTGCAGTTGAAGAATTATCAGAAGAAAGAGACATTCTTGCAATTCGAATTAAAAGATAATTGACTATTCTTTCTGAAATTTTGAGAATTTAATTGATGAACAAGGTGAAAGAATAATGGGGGAGAAGGAGTGTATTTATAGGGTGAATTAGGTAGTAGAATTGGAGTAGAAATCGATCACACTTACCTCAGCACAACATGCAACGGTTATGGACTCTTGGGAGTCTCCCGGAGAAATAGAGCCGTTGAGCTGCCAGGTTACCTTTTCAGAGTGGGAACTGTTCCTCCGATGGGACTCTTTTGCAATTTGGATATGGTTAGGAAACTTACTGGGATTTATCCTAATCACAAGTTACCTATAGCCTTTGTACTTCTAAATTAACTGAATAATAACGAGTACATAACTGATTTTAACATGAAAATTCAGTGTCCTTCCAATTTGCAACATTTTTTATCATCTGAAATTCTATGAGCATAAGGGTAACATCATTTAATTTTAGCAACTCTAAATAAGAGATATGGCATAAGAGTATACATTTAAGTATTAAGCTGGACTGAATCATTCATAATGACTTGAATAAAATTCATTTTAAGTGCAATTTTCTAGCCAATTATGAAGTAAAGCATTGATGATTTTATGTGAATTTAATCATCCCTAATTCCAATCTATTTCTTTCAAAATCATCTCTACCTAGAGCTTTTGTAAAAATGTCAGCAATTTGCTTTTCAGTGGGACAAAATGCTATGGTGATCAAACTTTTTTCATAGTTGTCTCTTAGAAAATGATGTCTTATGTCAATGTGTTTAGTCCTTTTGTGATGCACTGGATTCTTTGTCATATTAACAGCATTAGTGTTATCACAATAGATAGGAACAGTTCCTACATCAACACCATAATCCTGTAATTGTTGTTTGATCCATAACAACTGTGAACAACATGAAGCAGCTGCCACATATTCGGCCTCAACATTGGAAAGTGCCACTGAATTTTGTTTCTTAGTTCCCCAAGAAACCAAACACTCACCAAGAAAATGTGCCATACCTGAGGTACTTTTTCTATCAACAAGGAAACCTGCATAGTCAGCATCAGCATATCCAACAAGATTAAATCTACCACCTTTTGGATACCAAAGTCCCAAGGGACCTGTTCCTTTCAGATACCTCAATATTCTTTTAACAGCTTTCAAATGAGATTCCTTAGGATCTGATTGGAACCTAGCACACAAACCAACACTGAACACAATATCAGGTCTACTAGTAGTTAGATAAAGTAGAGAACCTATCATACCCCTATACAATTTTTGATCAACTGATATTCCATGTTCATCAAGATCCAGTTTTGTGGCAGTGGCAATAGGTGTGTCAATTTCCTTAGCATTATCCATATCAAATCTTTTAAGTAATTCCTTAACATACTTTTGTTGATGGATCATAGTTCCATTTGAGGTTTGCTTAATTTGTAAACCTAAAAAGAAATTGAGTTCACCCATCATGCTCATCTCAAACTCACTCCCCATCAAGTTTGCAAATTCCTTACTTAAATTTTCACAAGTAGCACCAAAGATTATATCATCTACATAAATTTGAACAATTAAGAGATGCTTACCTTTTTCTTTTAAAGATAATGTACTATCAATTTTACCTCTCTTGTATCCATGCTGGAGTAGAAATTTTGATAGTCTTTCATACCATGCTCTTGGTGCCTGCTTGAGCCCATACAAGGCCTTGTACAACTTGTACACATATTCAGGGAACTGTTCACTTTCAAAACCTGGAGGTTGCTTGACATACACTTCTTCTTTCAAGTAAACATTCAGAAATGCACTCTTAACATCCATTTGATGTAGAGTAAATTCCATGTATGTAGCAAAGGCTATAAGAAGTCTTATTGCTTCCAATCTTGCAACTGGAGCAAAAGTCTCATCATAGTCGATGCCCTCATCTTGACTATATCCCTGAACAACTGGCCTGGCCTTATTTCTTGTTACCATGCCATCCTCATCAAGTTTGTTTCTGAAAACCCATTTTGTTCCAATTATGGACCTGTTCCTTGGCTTGGGTTCCAGATGCCAAACTTGACTCCTTTGGAATTGATTCAATTCTTCCTGCATAGCATTAATCCAATTTGCATCCTTCAGTGCTTCTTTCACATTTTTAGGTTCAACAAGAGATAAGAAAGCACTAAAGGCACACAGATTGTGATTCTTGACTGCTGATCTAGTTTGAACCCCAGCAGTCTTATCTGAGATTATTTGATCCACAGGATGTGACCCTTGATACTTGTAAGGCTTGGGTGTCAATCCATTGTCAGAAGTCCTCTGCTGAGGAACGGTTCCTGATAGAGTTGCACTACCAGTTTGTGAGGTGGAACCAACATGTGTTCCCCCTGTTTCTGTGCCACTCTTTTCAGTTCTGTCCTGAGGAACAGTTCCTTGCAGTTCACTTCTCATATCCAGAATCTGCATTTGTGGATTAAGTTCAAACTCTTTCAGCATTCCAATTTCTTCATCCTCCTGAACCTGTTCTTGAGTGAGACTGTCAGTTTCATCAAATTTAACATGCATGCTTTCTTCAATTTTCAATTTTTTCTTGTTAAACACCCTATAAGATTTACTATTTAAAGAATAACCAACAAATATTCCCTCATCACTTCTAGGATCGAATTTTCCTAAGGCATCTTTCCCATTGTTATGTATAAAACATTTGCAACCAAAAGCCCTAAGATGAGAGATATTGGGTTTTCTTCCCTTAAGCAATTCATATGGGGTCTTTTCTATTAATGGCCTTGTCATACATCTATTTATTATGTAGCATGCAGTATTAATAGCCTCAGCCCAAAAGTTCTGTGGAAGATTTCCAGATATTAACATAGTCCTTGCCATTTCTTCTAGAGTCCTATTTTTCCTTTCCACTACACCATTTTGTTGTGGAGTTCTAGGTGAAGAAAAATTATGATTAATTCCATTTTCATTACAGAAATTGAAAAACATATGATTTTCAAATTCGGTTCCATGATCTGACCTAATGGAAACAATATGATTATCTAGAGTTTTTGAGCTTTCTTAGCAAAAATTGAAAATGCATTAACTGCTTCTTCTTTAGATGCAAGAAATATAGTCCATGTAAATCTGGAGTAATCATCCACCAATACCATAACATACTTCTTACCTCCACGACTCATTGTTCTCATTGGACCATATAAATCCATATGGACCAGTTCCAAAGGTTTAGTGGTACTTACCTATTTCTTCGGTTTGAAGGAGGATTTTACCTGCTTCCCCCTGGCACATGCTTCACATACTTTTTCATCATTAAACTTGATGTTAGGAAGACCTATCACCAAGTCCTTGGACACAAGTTTGTTCAATTGTGAAAGACTAGCATGTCCTAGTCTTTTGTGCCATAGGAGGGGATCATTTTGCACCACACTTAAGCAACTCAAGCTTCCATCAGATAATGTCAGCAAGTCTACTTCGTAGATGTTTCCATGCCTATTTCCCTGCAAAATAATCTCTCCAGAAGTTTGGTTAGTCACAGTGCATCTAGTAGATGAGAAATTAACATTATTACCTTTGTCACACAATTGAGATATGCTCAATAAGCAATGCTTCAGCCCATCTACTAGAAATACATTATCTATACAGTGTGAATCAGACCTACCTACCTTTCCAATTCCAATGATTTTCCCTTTCTTACCATTACCGAAGGAAACACTTCCTCCTTGGAAGGTTGAGAGTGAAAGGAACAGTTCCTTATGTCCTGTCATATGCCTTGAGCAACCACTGTCCATGTACCATTTGTGGTTTATCTCCTTCACTCTAGCCTCGGCATCTTCTTCATTTTCTGAATCTCCAAGAGCCATTAGAGCAAGATCCTCATCCAGATCATCATCAGTTATTTCGTCTTCACTGTCTTGCCATCCTGCAACCATTGCTTTGGGATTTCCACTTTTCTTATGGACCTGTTCCCTAGCCTTCTTCCTTTCCTCAGTGAATCTCTTTCTCCATTCTCCTTCCATAATTGGACATTTGCTGATGTAGTGCTCCGAGCTTCCACATTTGTGGCATTCTCCAGCCTGTTTCATATTAGTAGACCTACCCTGTCCACTAATTGCCTTTTTCTTAATCAAATATTTCTGAACACTTTTAGCAATAAGGACCAGGTCCTTATCATCAATGATCTTATCAGCAGCAGTCAAGGCTAGGTTAGGCTCAGTTTTAACTGGAACTCCTATGTTTTTTAACATTTTTCCTTAGTTCATAAGTCTTTAAATTGCCTATCAGTTCATCTAAGGATAGAGTGGTTAAATCTTTGCTTTCTATGTTAGCACAAGCTTTGATCTCCCAAGAATCTGGAAGAACCCTAGTTAGAATCTTTTCTACTCTATCTTCCACAGTTAAAACCCTTCCCAAAGAGATCAGTTCAGAAGCAATGGCATTAAATCTAGTATACATTTCAGAGATTGACTCTTCTTCTTTCATTTTAAAACTTTCATACTCATCATAAAGAAGTGTACCTCTGGACCTTTTTACCTGACTTGTTCCTTCGTTTGCAACTTGTAGAGCATCTCAAATCTCCTTTGCAGTGGCATACCCTCTGATTCTAGTGCATTCGTCAGGACTAAGTCCACCAACAAGCCACTTCCTAACTTTTGCATTCTTTTCCCATTGCTTTATGTCTTCAGCATTGCATTCCTTCCTGGTTTTGGGAACATCGTTTCCCTCAGCATCCTTCTTCATTGGGATCATGGGACCTTCAGTTACTATATCCCACAATTCATAGTCCTCTGCTTGAAGGTGATCACACATCCTCTCTTTCCACCATGAATAGTATTTCCCATTGAAATAAGGAGCTCTAACCAATGACTGACCCTCACTGTTCTCTCGTGATGTACTCATCTAATCCTAGGTGTTAGCCTTTTCAAGGATAACCCGCTCTGATACCAAGTAATTTAAGTAAGAGATATTTTAATAATTTATGATTTAAAATTAGAGCCTGTTTGACCAGCTTTTAGGATGCTAAAAGTGGTAATTGAGGTGTTTGACCAAGCTTCATGAAAAAGTTAAGTGCTTTTGAGTGATAGAAGAAGTTATTTTTCTATTGTGGGGAAGAAGTTGGAAAAAGTAACTTTTCCCTAAAAAGAGTTGTTTTTAATTTCATTAAGAAAATATCCTTACCGAGAATATTCATATACCGAATTACCCATATTTATTTATCATTTATAAATAGTATATTATTCTTTTTCTCCTTATCCATAATCATAATTTAACATTCAAAAGAACTTTTTGAAAAGTTGACCAAATACAAACTACCTCTCCAAAAGTACTTTTACTAAAAATATTTTTCAAAATATGCAGTTTTGAGAAGCTTGACCAAACAGACTCTTAATCTTATACATTTTTGTGGTTATGAAATATTTTAATGTTAAGGATATAATAAAAATTTAAAGCTAAAATTATTTTTAAAAAAAATCATATACTCCCTCTGACCCAATTTATATGGCGGTATTTGACTTGACATGATCTTTAAGAAATAAAAAGTACTTTTAAAATTTGTGGTCTAAAATAAGTGTGGTTGAAAATCATTTCATAAAATAGGTAGCTCAGTGAGCGGGAGAGTAACATCAGAAAGTCCTAAAGAACAAAATATAACACCATTGATTACTCCCTGTGGATCTATAATTGGAGTTCAAATACTGAGTAATCAAGCTTCTACGAGTACTGCGTAAAGGTCTCTAATGGAGAAAAATAGTCAATTAGAGCTTGAATTCAGTGATTTGAAGATGTATTATTGTTAAACTGAACCTAAGATCTTAGCTCAAGAGGAGCCTAAGATCTTAGCTCAAATCCTAAGAAAAGATGTTGAGAATAGAGAGATAGCTGGAAATTCATATTGGACCTCGTTGTTTACTGGAAATAGAGCTGCTGTAAATGGAATGCGACTCTCATATATCACTCCAACAATTGTAGACGGTAACAAGGTAGTGGAGTTAGATAAACAAGAGGTAACTAGGAAACATTGAGATGGAAGTGTGTTTGATTGCCTATGTAGTGGGAGACTTGCGAGGGTATAGCCTAATGCTGAATTATGTGAACCAAAACTGGACTAGAATTGTAGATCCTGAAGTTTACTTGCACGAGCAAGGCTACTTGATGTTTCGCATTTTATGCCTATAATTCCTTAATATTTCCTCACGTTTGGATACTTTATTCGCACGTTTTCTAGTTGCTGAATGTGATTTTGCACTGATTTTATGTCGTATGCTTGTAGGTTGTTATGAAGTGCAATTGAAGCTTTAAAGAGCATGATCGAGCAAGAAAAGGCTAGAATTTGATTGAGGATTGGATCAAGTACACGAAGGCACGACGCGACGCGAGCTGCGGACAAAGAGAAGCTGAAATTGGCCTGGCGCATGGGGTGGCGCGCCGCACCAGCTATGGCGCTCAGCTTTCTGGCGTGTTCTGGGCACGGGGCATGGCCATTGCGTGCGAGATTCGACGGGTTCTGCCTTGTTGCGCGTGTTTTGAGGTGCGGGGCGCCAGCTATAGCGCCCTTGGAGCCTTTTTGGAAGTCCTATTTCGTCTAGGCTTAGGCGTAACTAATTTCTATGCTTTTGCAAATACTATAAATACTCTTATACTTAGTTTTTGAGGGGGAGTTCAGACTTTGGAGCAATTGTTGAGCACCATACTTCATTGAACAAGGGTTTAATTCTTATTCTTTCATCTATTAATTATTTCATCAAATCTTTGTCTTGTGATTATGAGTATGCGTGGCTAAATCCTTCGTTCTAGGGTTAGAGTGTTTCATGAAGGTTGATGTTTGAAGATTGAATTCCACATATTGAATCCCATAACGGATTATTTATTCTTTCTTGATTTCACTTGTTTAATTATTAGAGCCCGATAATTAGGCATTATCTATGGTTCTTAGATTGAACTCGAAAGAGGGAATTAATGAACGCAATAAGAAAGAGTATGGCTAGATTGTGAACCCGGGCATTGAAAAACCAATTTGTGAGTAGGATAGACGTATACTTGCTCGCCTAGCTTAACTAATCACAGAATTCGTTAATGCGTGCACGTGATTCAACCCATAGACATATAGGGATTGGAGTAGCCTGCATAGTTCGTGAAGAATCAAAAGGTTTTCATGGGTAAAATTAACCTGTTAGTTAGTAATCCGGGATTCGAGGAGTGGAATCAATTGGAAAACTCAACTGGATTGGGCATAGCTCTGACCCTGGACCGTCTCATTAATATTGTTTACAACCAAAGTTTGCTCCATTGTTTGACTGAATTTTCACCATTTAAATTACTGTTCTTTAGTTGATAATATTCTCACTATTGAAAAAGATCCATGGATAGTTAGTTAGAAATTGTTTGTTAAGCGTCAGTCTGAATAGTCCTCGTGGGAACGATACTCTACTTATCACTTTATTACTTGTCGACCACGTATACTTGCGTGTGCGCTGGGAGCAACAAGTTTTTTGCGCCGTTGCCGGAGACTAACAATTGACTGATTTCTTTTTGAACGATTACTTATTATCTATTCAAGTTTAATTTTTTTGTTGAGTTTCTTGTGTTGTTTCAGGCAACAGTTTTTTGCATGCAAAGGAATAGAAGGGACAAACCATTCGAACCTTTTGATCCCGAGCCTGAAAGGACCTTGAGAAGGGTAAGAAGAGAAGCAAGAGACCGAAAAGCACTAGCACTTGTACTTGCTTCCTTGCCCACTGAAATGGCAGAAGAACGAGCAGTAGCGGTGCGAGATGTTGCTCTCCCCAGCCTGGGGGGAGTGGCGTCTAGCATTGTGAAGCCCACTATAACCGGGCACTTTGAGATTAAGCCCGACATGATTCAGTTGCTGCATGTGACTGGGCAATATACTGGATTACTTCATGAAGATCCGCAGCAACACATTCAGAATTTCTTGGAGATCAGTGATACTTATACACCGACGGGAGTTCCTACTGATTATGTTCGCTTGACATTGTTCCCATTTTCACTGATTGGGGCAGCAAGGAAGTGGTTAAAGGCTGAAAAGCCTGGGTCTATCACTACTTGGGATGATTTGGCTAAGAAGTTCTTGGCTAAGTTTTATCCATCTACCAAGACAGCCCGGCTGAGGAGTGAAATTATGTCCTTCAGACTGATAGAAGGAGAGTCTTTGTATTTAGTCTGGGAGCGGTTTAAGGCTTTACTGAGAGATTGTCCACACCACAACCAATCAAATGAGATTCTGGCACATACTTTTGTTGAGGGGTTGACTCCGCATACTACGATCGTGGTAGATGCTGCTGCTGGAGGCCAAGTACTGGCTAAAACTTTGACCAGATCTATGAATTACTAGACAAGTTTTCGCAAAGCAATCCTGATTGGCGTAGAAAGCTGCTGGGGTACTTCAGTTAGATGCAGTTTCAGAGCTGAGGGCCAACATGGATGCTATTTCTAATCAAACAGCAAGCTAGCTCTGCCGCAGACTCAACAACAAGTAGCTCCAGTGCAACAACTTCAAGTTTTTTGTGAGTTTTGTGGAGATGATCATGCCACTGACGTCTGTCCATCAAATCCAGAGTCAGTGTATTATGTGAGTAATCAGAACAGGCCACAGGGTTAGAATCGCAATCAATATGGTAATAGCTACAACACCAATTGGCGTAGTCACCCAAACTTTTCTTAGAGGATAATCGTGAGCAGCTACAAGGCAATAACAAACCTCAAAATAATCTTCAAAATGCACCACAGTAGGGGTCACAGTCGCAGGCTCAGCCACAGGAGCCTAGTTCAGTTGAAGATATGCTCAGAAAAATTCTTGCAGGACAGCAAAAACTCATGGATGATTCAGCAGCTCAGGTACAAACAATAAAAGATTTGACCAATGCTCAGAAAGATCTTGAGAGACAAATGGGGTAGCTAGCTGGAGCACAGAATAACAGACCTCGGGGTGCTTTGCCAAGTGATACAGAGAAAAATCCTAAAGAATTTGTGCAATCGGTTACTTTGAGTAATGGAAGAGCTCTAGAAGAAGTTCCCCTAAAGCCAAGGAAGCCTGTTGGCGAGTTAGAGCCTAATGCTGATAGAGAGGTGGAGAAAGAAGCTGAGAAAGTGATAGAAAAGTAGCCCGAGCCTGCTATTGCGAGACCACCACCACCTTTCCCTCAGAGACTTTAGAAGCAGAAAGTTGATGCAGCATGCAAGAAATTTTTGGAGATCCTGAGTTAGATTCAGGTAAATATTCCTTTGGTGGAGCTGTTGCGGGATGTTCCCAAATATGCTAAATACATCAAGGATATTTCTGCTAACAAGAGAAGACTGACTGCGTTCGAGACAGTTGCACTTACTGAGGAGTGAAGTTCTAGAGTTAGAAGCAACCTTCCTCAGAAATTGAAGGATCCTAGCAATTTTACTATTCCCTTGAAAATTGGGGAGCATGAGGTTGGACGAGCTTTCTGTGACTTGGGTGCGTGTGTGAATTTAATGCCTTCATCAGTTTTCAGAAAGCTAGGCATGGGTGAACCACGACCAACTACTGTGACTCTGCAACTGGCTGACAGATCTTTGACATGCCCCGAGGGGATTATTGAGGATGTGCTTGTACAAGTGGGTCAGTTTATATTGCTTGTTCACTTCATTATTCTTGATTATGAAGCTGATCCTGAGGTTTCTCTCATCTTGGAAAAAGGATTTTTGGCTACTGCTGATGCTTTCATTAGAGTTAGAGCTGGAAAGATTATTATGAAGGTAAATGGTGAAGAGGATGTATTCAATCTGTTCAGAGCTACCTAGCTTCCTTCACATTATGAAGAGTTGTCCATGGTGAAAGTGGTGGATGTAGAGTTGACTGCTGATGAGAGGTCATTCTTGGCCTATAATATTGATTCTCTGGAGAAGGCCCTCTTGTGTGATGATGATGATATCCTGAAGGATGATGAAATTGAAGAATATGTGGAGATTCTTAATATGGAGAGTAAATTCATCCCAGGGTGGAAGAAATTTGAGGAGCTTGATAGACCGTTGACCTTAACTCCTGCTAAACCGTCTATTGAGAAGGCTCCTACTCTTGAACTCAAACCTTTACCTGCTCACTTGCGCTATGTTTATTTGGGTGAGGCTAATACCTTGCCCGTGATCCTTTCTTCTTTGTTGTTTGATGTGCAGGTTGAAAAGGTGTTGAGAATGCTGCGAGAGCGCAAGAGAGCTATTGGCTGGACCATTGCTGATATTAGAAGGATTAGTCCTTCTTTTTGCATGCATAAAATTCTTTTTGAGGAAGGTCATAAACCATCTATAGAGCAGAAGAGGAGATTAAATCCAATCATGAAGGAGGTGGTGAAGAAAGAAGTTATCAAGTGGCTCGATGTTGGTATTATTTTTCCTATCTCTGACAGCAAGTGTGCAATGTGTTCCAAAGAAGGGGGGCATGACAGTGGTGAAGAATGAGCATAATGAATTGATTCCTACAAGAACAGTCACAGGGTGGCGAATTTGCATTGATTATAGAAAATTGAACAAGGCCAGCAGGAAAGACCACTTCCCACTCCCCTTTATTGATCAAATGCTAGATAGACTTTCTGGGCACGAGTATTATTTCTTTTTGGATGGGTATTCGGGCTACAATCAAATTGTGATAGCTCCTGAAGAACAAGAGAGGACTACATTTACTTGTCCATACGACACCTATGCATTTAGGAGGATGCCGTTTGGATTATGTAATGCTCCTGGGACTTTTCAGCGATGCATGATGGTTATTTTCACCGACATGGTGGAAAATTTGTTGAGGTGTTCATGGATGATTTCTCGGTAGTTGGTGATTCCTTTGATGACTGCTTGAAGAATTTAGACGATGTGCTGAGCCGTTGTGAAGAAACAAATTTGGTGCTAAATTGGGAAAAATGTCACTTTATGGTTCAAGAAGGCATAGTACTTGGGCACAAGGTGTCAAAGCAAGGGATCGAGGTAGATAAAGCGAAGATTGAGGCTATTGAGAAATTACCACCACCTATCTCTGTTAAGGGGGTGCGTAGTTTCTTGGGGCATGCAGGTTTCTATAGGCGTTTCATAAAGGACTTCTCCAAAATTGCTAATCCCATGCGCAAGTTGTTGGAGAAGGATGTGAAATTTGAGTTTAATGATGCTTGTCTCAAGGCATTTGAAGAATTGAAGAAAAGGTTGGTGACTGCACCAATCATCATTGCTCCTGACTGGTCTTTGCCATTTGAATTGATGTGTGATCCAAGTGATAATGCTATTGGGGCTGTTCTAGGCCAAAGAATTGGAAGAATCTTTCACTCCATCTATTATGCAAGCAAGACTCTTGATGCAGCCCAATCTAATTATACCACCACTAAAAAGGAGTTGCTAGCCGTTGTTATGCTTTTGATAAATTCAGATCTTATTTGGTTGGCACTCGTGTTGTTGTCTACACTGATCATGCAGCAATCCGGTATTTGTTTGAGAAAAAGGATTCCAAGCCTAGGCTAATTCGATGGGTTCTCCTATTGCAAGAGTTTGATGTTGAAATTCGAGATCGCAAGGGGACTGAGAATCAAGTAGCTGATCATTTGTCAAGGCTGGAGAATAGAGATCATGTAGATGAGGGGCCTGAGATTAAAGAAGTATTCCCTGATGAGCAGCTTTTTGCTTTAGCGGCAGCCGAGGTGCCATGGTACGCTGATGTGGTGAGCTTAATTGTGAGTAATGTGTATCCTCCTGGGGCTACAGCTGAGCAAAAGCGCAAACTCCTTCATGAGAGCAAATTTTATGTGTGGGATGAGCCTTATTTGTACAAGATAGGCCCTGACCAATTAGCTACGAGGTGTATTCCAAGGGAAGAAGTTGAGCCAATTCTACCAAGCTGCCATTCCTCTCCTTATGGTGGCCATCTTGGTGGAGATCGAACAGCTGCAAAGGTACTTCAGTCTGGATTCTTTTGGCCTACTTTGTTTAGATATGCTCATGCTTTTGTTAAGCAGTGTGATCGTTGCCAAAGAACGGGTACTATTTCTAAGCCTCACGAGATGCTTTGAACAATATTTTGGAGATTGAGCAGTTTGATTGTTGGTGGATTGACTTTATGGGTCCGTTCCCGCCTTCCAAGGGCTACAAATACATCCTTGTGGCGGTTGATTATGTGTCTAAATGGGTGGAGGTTGTGGCACTTCCAACTAATGATGCGAGTGTGCTGGTGAAATTCTTGAAGAAAAATATTTTCACTCATTTTGGGACACCACGGGCTATAATTAGTGATGAAGGTGCTCATTTTTGCAATCGGTTGTTCAATAAACTGTTGGCCAAGTATGGGGTTCGCCACAAGGTGGAAATTGCTTATCATCTCCAAACTAGTGGCCAAGTGGAGGTGTCAAATAGAGAGATCAAGCAAATCCTTGAGAAGACTGTGAATGCCTCGAGGAAGGATTGGGCTATGAAGTTAGATGATGCTCTTTGGGCCTATCGGACTGCATTTAAAATGCCTATTGGAACTTCTCCATATAGGCTTGTTTATGGTAAGGCCTGTCACTTTCCCGTTGAGCTAGAGCATACAGCAAATTGGGCGATTCAAAAGCTCAATCTTGATATAGCATTGGCGGGTGAGAAGAGAATGCTTCAATTGCATGAGCTTGAAGAGTTCTGTTTCCATGCTTATGAGAATGCAAAATTGTATAAGGAACGGACAAAGAAGTGGCATGACAAGCACATTAAGCGTCGTCAGTTTGAGCCTGGGCAACTGGTGTTGTTGTTTAATTCGAGGTTCAAGCTATTTCCGGGCAAGTTGAAGTCAAGATGGTCGAGGCCGTAGTTCGTAGTAGTTCGTGTTACCGCACATGGAGCGGTTGAGTTGAGAACCCCCAATTCGGAGAAGACGTTCTTGGTGAATGGACAAAGAGTGTAGCATTATTGGGGAGGTTCGGTGAATCATCGTACCTCCATTACCTTGAAGAATCCATGATTGATAATCGTCGTGCCACGACGTTAAATAAGGCGCTTCTCGGGAGGCAACCCGAGTTTGTACTTGTAATAGTGTAGTTGTTTTGTGTTTTATAGTGTCACGTAGTTTTTGTTTTGTGTGTCATTTTTGTAGGTGCTGGGAGTGCTAAACGAGATGTAGTCGATGTATTGTGGTTCGGTTTGCCACTTGAAGGAACATCGCACTGCATCTCGTTCGAAAAGGACCTCAACTGGGATCTGGGGTGCTTTGAGGCATGCCCCGCGCTTGGACTAAAATTCGGTACGAAAAAAATTGCTCGGGCGCATTTGGGAGTGCCCCGCGCCTCCCAACGCGCCTCGACAATCAGTGAGGGTAAAATCTTGGACGCTATGGGAGCGCCCCGCGCCTCCCAACATGCCTTGACGATCATTGTGCGCAGATTTTCAAGCGCCATAGGCGCGCGCCGCGCCCCCAACGCGCCAGGTAAAATTTTTTAAAAATCCGGGTCAAAATGGGTTTTGACCCGTGATCCGGATTTCCTTTCCTCTTTTCACCTGATTTCCCTCCTCTTTTCTTCATATTTTTCAATCAAAACACTCCCAAATCACTCCTATTTCTTGCAATTCATCTCAAGTTCTTCTCCAATCATCCTAAACTCTTCAAGTAAGTGATTCTTCTCCTTCTCTTTCCATTACATAGTAAGTTAACATCATCTTTCCATGTTTAAATCCCTAACTAGTGTGCAAGCATGTTGTCTAGAATTTGGTCTTAAATTGATTTAATTCATGAATTGTGCTTAATGTTTGGCTTGTATACTTGCAAAAAGGGATCTCCCAACAATTTGGGAGGGTTATTATATTCCTTTAGTCATTGAAATTGCAAGTTGAAAATTGTGCACACCAAGCGTTTGACAAAATGCCTCAACTATGAAAAATGCTTAACCTTGTGAATTCTTGAGTAGCAATGATATCATTAGGCTTAAGTTGAACATTGGGTGTCACACATGTGTAGAAATGGCTATTTTGTAACCCCCACTAGCTTGATCATGAAGTCCACGCCCGTAGCAATTTTTGCAATGCTTGTTTTCGCTAAGTGTGGGGTCGCTCGTGGTTATGAGTTGAATTGTTGATGAATTTAATGAGCGATAAGTGTGGGGTGTTGACCCACCCAATTAACTTTGTGCTTGAATTGAAATCACACATCGGCATTTTTGTTTGATGTAGGCACTATGGTTAGAACATCCAACAAAATGGGTTCTTCCTCCGCCTCGGCTCCTAAAAGGTCACCATAAGCTGAGGCCTCATCGAGCAAAGCAAAGGGCAAGGCACCAGCCAAGGCTAGAGTTCCCAAAGATGTGGTGCCTATTCCAAGGCCCGGTGGTAGGACGAGGTTCGGCCTCTCCTTTGTCAAGAAGGGCAAAAGCCAAACATAGTACAAGAACATGCGGCTTGCGGGATATATTCCCGAGCAAGCCATTGATGAGAGGAAGTTGATGCAGAAGTGTCAGGGTGTGGGAGAGGCCATTCACGCCTTGCATTGGGACTCGGTCTTTGAGAGTCCGGGACATGCTAACCTCGACCTTGTGCAAGAGTTCTATGCCAATTGGGACCCTACTGAAGCGTGGAAAGATGACGACATGGTCTCCATTCGGGGTAAGAAGGTGAAATTGGATCACACTGCATTGAACACCTTCTTGGGGGTAGAGGACCCAGATTATGACGAGCTGAGGGAGTTCATAAAGAGGCCTGATTACAAGGCCATGCAAGAGGCACTGTGTGGTGAAGGCTTCACCCATCGGTGGGAGCGATCTGAGACGGGTAGACACATACACATGCTCTTTTCGCAGTTTTTGAAGACGGCTCGAGTATGGATGAGGTTAATCAATGCACGCATTCTACCTGCGTCCCATTATTCCGAGGTCACCAAGACTCGGGCGTGCATGATCTACTTTTTCATACCGGGAGGCCGGTTAACATTGGCTACTATATGCTGAAAATGATGAAGCAGCAAAGGAACTCGAAGACATGTAGCTGATAGTACTTTGGGAACATTCTCACTAGGTATCTAGAGAAGGAGGGAGTCCTGGTTGATGAGGTTGGGGTTCGCATTGTCCTCGACATTGAGAAGACTTTTGATATCGCAGCGGTGAAGAGTGTGACCACCACCGCACCAGTGCGACTGACAGCAGACGAGTGGCAGGACACAGACGCCAACTTGTCCGCGCGTCAGTACCTGATGATGGAGCATATGGCCCGGCAGGCTGGCATGGATATGGCTGCGCTTGATCGCACAGTTCCTTTGTCGGATTCTTCGAGACGCCTGCTGGGTATGACTCAGACAGTGGTGCTACCCCCGGAGAAGGATGAGAACACTGATTCAGACATCATAGACCGTGATCCGGACAGTGATGGTGTGGAGACAGATGCAGAGGGAGGTGCCACAGACGGGGAGGAGGAGGATGAGGCCGACTGGCCCTCAAGGAAGTTTCTTTACCCTTGCATTTTTATTTTTAGCACTGAGGACATTGCTTGATTTACGTGTGGGGTGGGGGAACTCCCCTTTATTTTTGAGGTTAGGGATGCATGTACCGTTAGGATTTTTCTTTTGTCACTGGACTTTATTTTTATTTGTTCTTGCTTTAATATATATAAATAAAATAAAAAAATTAGAAAACTAATGAAAAATTCCAAAAAAATAGTCTTTATTAGTGGTACATGTCATCCAACCCGTGGTTTTTCTTATGACCTCGGTTCTTTTCCACGAGGAGGCCTTTGAACCGGGTATTTTTTTATTTTTATTAGGATTAGAGTAGTTAGTTATAGGTGGCCTTAGACGAAAGAAATAGGTAGAATGCTAGGTGCCTTTGATTTGTTTGATACCAGTGGACTTGAACTTATTGCATGTGCTATTTGTAGTGTCTTTTGGTTTTAAATTGTGATGCATGCCTAGAAAAAATGGAACGACCCTCTTGAGATGCTTAAGTGCACTCACTTGACTTTGTTGCGAACCTTTGTGCATTAGTGCTTAATTTTCCACAAGTTGCACCCTAATTTCTTGATTGAGAGTTGTGATGGAGCCATTTTGTGTGGACTGTGTGCAATGTGTGATGTGAGGCTTATTCTATTGTGTTCTATGTTTGTATATTGGTGTCTAGAACTTGCCCCGTGTGTGTGCAAAGCAAAATCCTAGGTTTGCTCTAGTCGGGAGATGATGCAGGCCTTCTTTGATAAGCCTTTTACCTTGATTTGCCTACCCTTATATGCACCCTTGATTTTTGTGATCCATATTGACCTTTTTGTTGGAACCCACACCGCGAGCCTACCCACTTGTTCTAAATTGCTTTCTTTTGACCCTTTACTCCTTAAGCACTTTAATTGATGATTTTATATTATTGTGGAGTTTGTGGTTGAAGTATTGGGAGGTTTTTTAGTGGAACCAATGAGGGGAATATTTGATAAAACTATGAAGTAGTTGAAGGAACATTGGCAAGGTTTGGAAAGAAGTGAATAGAAAAAAAATTAAAAGGAAAAAAAAAAGCTGAAAAAAAATTAGAAAAAGAAAAGAAATGAATATCCATCCTTGCTAGTGTTGTGCTTAAAAGAAAAATTGCTACTTGTTGAAAAAGGTGTGTGTGAAGTTTGTTGGGAGGTGAATTGGGTGGCTTTGATGAGATATGTTCTTAAATTGAATGTGATGTATTAAAGTGCTTAGGGAGGTAGTCACTATTACCCATATTTATCCTACCAGCCCCTTAGCCTACATTACAACCCTTTAAAGTCCTACTTAATCCCGATTGGAGTGAGCCTACATTAGTGGATTCCTACACTACGGGCAAGCCTATGGTACATCGTGCGTGACACGTGAGCTTTTCATGAGAGTGAGTGAATTCTTTCTATGCTATTGTCCCTGTTCTATTCTTGATATTCATTGTTGTGTGTGATATTTAGGGGACACTCTCTTGCTTCATTATTGGTGAGGGCATATGGTTTACATGAGATAGGTGAAGTCGTGGCTTCTTGGTTGAGTAGGTTGGGGTGACTTTGTGGGAGCATGGTTGCGATGAGTCGAGTTTGTGCATTTGAGTATTCTTGCGGTGGTTGTTCTCATGTTTTGAGTTTGTTATATTGTTGGCATGTTTGTTGGACCCATAGTAGTCATGTATGCATTTGTTCAATGGTCGGTATCAACCATAGTCATAGGAAGACCTGTTCTACCTAGGTTGGGAAGTTATTTGTAATTGGTCAAGGGCGAGCAAAGGTTCAAGTGTGGGGTGGTGATGTTTGGCATTTTATGCCTATAATTCCTTAATATTTCCTCACGTTTGGATATTTTATTCGCACATTTTCTAGTTGATGATTGTGATTTTGCACTTATTTTATGTCGTGTGCTTGTAGGTTGTTATGAAATACAATTGAAGCTTTAAAGAGCACGATCAAGCAAGAAAAGGCTGGAATTTGATTGAGGATTGGATCGAGCACATGAAGGCACGACGCGAACCGAGCTGCGGACGAAGAGAAGCTGAAATTGGCCTGGCGTGTTGGGTGGCGCGCCGCGCCAGCTATGGCGCGTTCTGGGGCGCGGGGCATGGCCATTGCGTGCGAGATTCGATGGGTTCTGCCTTGTTGCGCGCGTTTTGAGGCGCGGGGTGCCAGCTATAGAGCCCTTGGAGCCTTTTTAGGAGTCCTATTTCGTCTAGGCTTAGGCGTAACTAATTGCTAGGCTTTTGCAAACACTATAAATACTCTTATACTTAGTTTTTGAGAGGGAGTTCAGACTTTGGAGCAATTGTTGAGCACCATACTTCATTGAACAAGGGTTTAATTCTTATTCTTTCATCTATTCATTATTTTATCAAATCTTTGTCTTGTGCTTATGAGTATGCGTGGCTAAATCCTTCGTTCTAAGGTTAGAGCGTTTCATGAAGGTTGATGTTTGAAGATTGAATTCCACATATTGAATCTCATAACGGATTATATATTCTTTCTTGATTTTACTTGTTTAATTATTAGGGCCCGATAATTAGGCATTATCTATGGTTCTTAGATTGAACTCGAAAAAGGAAATTTATGAATGCAATAAGAAAGAGTAGGGCTAGATTATGAACCCGGGCATCGGAAAACCAATTTGTGAGTAGGATAGACATATACTTGCTCGCCTAGCTTAACTAATCACAGAATTTGTTAATGCGTGCACGTGATTCAACCCATAGACATATAGGGATTGGAGTAGCTTGCATAGACCGTGAAGAATCAAAAGGTCTTTACGGGTACAATTAACATGTTAGTTAGTAATCCGAGATTCAATTGGAAAACTCAAATGGATTGGGCATAGCTCTGACCCTGGACCGTCTCATTAATATTGTTTACAACCAATGTTTACTCCATTGTTTGACTGAATTTCCACCATTTAAATTACTGTTCTTTAGTTGATAATATTCTCACTATGGAAAAAGATCCCTGGATAGTTAGTTAGAAATTGTTTGTTAAGCGTCAGTCTGAATAGTCCTCGTGGGAACGATACTCTACTTATCACTTTATTTCTTGTCGACCACGTATACTTACGTGTGCGTTGGGAGCAACACTACTACATCATCAGATTTATCTCCATGGATGATCTGAGTTAGGTGTATGCATCTGTCCCATATAGAATTAATAATAGACCTATAATTCTTAACCAATGGACCCCAAATTTTGACATAAACACTGAATTCCTAACTAAAATTCCCCTATGGGTCAAGTTCTCTAAGTTACCTTTGAACTGTTAGGATGTGACCATTAAGTAGAATTATAAGGGCAATAGGGATCCCTATCTTTGCTGCTGAATGTACCTCCAAACAAACTAGGATTTCATATGCTAGAATGTTAATAGAGGTTAATGTTACACAACAAGTTCCCATAGAATTGATTGTGATGGATCTTTTTGGAGAAACATTTAAGCAGCCTGTTGAATAGGATTGGGCCCCTATCTACTACATAAAATGCTACAAGATAGGGCATAAACGTAAAAAGTGGAAACTGAAAAACAGTTTGAGCCACCAAAGAGAAGAAGAAGACCTAACAAGAACAAACAACCAGAGCAACCAATGTGGGCTAGAACATGAAAGATTTACACAAGAGATAAACTTGAACAGAACAATAATGCAGCTAAACATAATACAATCCAGAAGAATCAATAGTAGGTGGTGAATACTGAACCTGAGGGTACAACAGAAAGGGAGAATGCAAAAGATAAGCACCATGAGATTGGACTATCAGTTCAAAAAGGGACACTTGAGGTAGAGCTAGGGGAGAAGAACACACAAAAGTAGCTGGATAAACGGAAGAATGTGGAGTGTGTACCTCCCAAAAAAAGTCCAAGGAGTTACCTAGCAGCTATGACCAACAGAACTGAGATACATACTCATAATGGATTTGCAGTGCTACAAGATCAGAGTTAAATGAAGCCTATGATGAGGCCATTTGATGCTAGAGGCCAAGCCTATTGACATGAATATCCTATCATCGAATGTGAGGGGTGAGAATAAGAGTTATAAGAAGAAGGAACTGTGTATAGGGGTGGCAACTTCTACCCGAATTTAGCTTACCCGCCCAAACCCGCCCATATTAAACCCAAACCCAACCCACCCATTTAAAATATGGGTAATATGGGCCAACTCATTTTTAAGCCATAATAAAATGGGTTGAAAATGGGTTAGGGATGGGTTGAAAATAGGTCACCGATGTGGTTATCTTCGCTCTGTGTTTTACTAATTTGAACAATTAGTTGTAAAATGGCTTTCGGTGTTCTTGGTCTCTTAAACACGTTGCTTATATTCCTAATTGGAAATCCATGAAGTCTGAGAATTTTGGAGCTTCACAGGTAATCATTCTCATTAATGTTGCATTGTAATAAAATAAATTTGATAAATAAGCATTTTCCTTAGATCTCCTAAATATCCCTAGTAACAAGACAAAGGAAATAAAAAATTATCATAAAACCTAGAATTAGAAAACTAATCTTGACAGAAAGGTTCTTTTTTCTTCTGACTATAATATTAATTTCTCCAAATGTTATTTTTATTAAATTCTTTAATATTATTAAGGTTTTCCTAGAAATTTCTACTTGAAAGAAATATTATGTCTAATAGGTTCTTATCATTTTTTTCTTTATTTGAAAATACTTGATAATTATATTCATACTTAAATTATGTAGAACAACATAACTAATATCTACAAAATAGAAAATAATTTAAATGTGAGAAATGTATTAGTAATATAACTTATAAGATACAATATAACTGAATTTTCTGGAATACTAGTTTTTTTCCCCTCCTCAGTTCTTGCATATTTTTCAGCTGACGAAGTATAATTAACAAATGAGTTTTCAGAAATTTATTTTATTTGTGTGAACATTTATTAGTTATTCACACTTAATAACTTCAACTAAAACTAAGTAACTATATTTAAGAAGTGAAAATGAATTTGCGTGTGAGAAAATGTTGTAGGAGTATTCACATTTACTAACTTCGAATATATTTATTGAATAAAAATGAGTTACTGGAAAAAATATTGTCTGAGCATATAAGGTATATTTGAAATGTATATGAGTAACAAATTTATGCATTTTGTAGTTTTTATAAATCTATTTCTGGTGATATATTTTTCCAAAAGCAGTGGTTTTATAACATGGGTAAAAAATGGGTCGGCCCATATTTAGTCCGACCCACTTTGACCCAACCCATATTTGACCCATGCAAAATATGGACGGGTTGGGTTGTAACCCATATTTTTTAAACCCGTTTTCAACCCATCTAAATCCGACCCAACCCGCCCATTTGTCATCACTACCTACATACTAATAAGATCAAGCTTGCAGGACTATGTGAAACAAGAGTCAAGCAAAGGAGATCAGAAAAGATCCTAAAAAAAGTAGCACTAGGTTGGAAGTTTGACACTAACTATGAGGATGCAGAGTATGCGAGAATCTGGCTAATATGAGATGAGAAATTCTTTCAAGTAGACATCCATCAGAAGGATGCCAAATTTATTCATGCTTTTTTTGAAAAGTAGAGACTCCCAGTTAGTTTGTTACATGAATGTGGCCTATGCATATAATACATCAGAATAGAGAAAATCATTATGGGAAAACCTGAAGAAGCCGGCAAGAAACATGAAAACACTATGGACGATATGGTGTGATTTCAATGCCCCTTTGAATATTCAAGATAAGAAGTGTGGGAATCCAATCACTCTAGCTGAGATTAAAGACTTCACAAAATGTTTAGAAGCTGCAGAAATACATGAGTTGGACGGGAGAGGGGAATACTATACCTGGACAAACAACTAAAGAGAAAGGGACAGAGTATTTACCAGAATAGATAGGGCACTTGAAAATGACCGGTGGATGCAAACATATGGCCATTTACAAGTGGAATATGGGCTCCCACACTTCTATGATCATACCTCTATGATGATTAGAGTGGCACTATGACCCATGCTAAAGCCATCCCATTCAAAATTTTCAATATTTGGTCTGAAAATGAGCAATATCTCAATATTGTGAGAAAAATATGGGAAGGGAACCTAGACCAATGGAGTATGAGAGATATCTGGCTGAAACATAAAAACCTAAGGCATATGTTTAAGCAGTTGAACAAAGAAAAATATAGTGGAATTTCAAAAAAAAAAAGTCAGAAAGGAGCTGAAGGAAGTACAACAGGGAATGCAAATGTTATACACAGATTAAAAGGCTGAAAACGAGAAGTTGGTCCTGCTGAACCTAGAGAAACTGATATGTACTGAAGAGAGCATACTGCAGTAGAAGTCTAAGGCCACCTGAATTAAGCTTGGATACCAATAATAAATACTTCTCAGCAGTCATGAAGGAGAGGTGCCAAAAAAAGTACATCAATACACTGGCAGATTCTTTAGGAAAAACTTTAATAGAACCAGCTGAAATCAAAAGTGAAGTGCTCAACTTCTATAAAAGCTTGATGGGAAGTAAAGCTTCTTCACTCCCAGCAGTGAACAAGCTGATTATAAGAAAGGGTCCTACCCTTAATCATCAACAACAAGTGCTATTGTGTGGCCCTATTACTAAATAGGAAATAGATGTAGCTCTGCAGTCTATAGGGGAAAAGAAAGCCCTGGGGTTGATGGATACAATGCTCTCTTTTTCAAAAGAGCATGGCCAGTGATTAAGCAAGAGATGTACAAGGCAGTGTCGGATTTCTTTGAGAATGCCAACTTATACAAAGCAGCAGGGGCGGATTTACATACTAGGTAGGGGGTGCCACGACAGCTGGTAGCTCCGGCCGAGGCTTTGTATATATATGTATATTTTTATAGGAATTAGTATAAATAGAACAATTGGCACCCAGTGAACAAAAGCCATCCCTGGTGCTAGTGGTAGATTACTCCAAGTTTCTCCCTGTGGAGTTGGGATCGAGTTCTGTTGTAGTAAGTTTTTCCCTTCAGCATTTTTTACTTTTCCCAATTACGATGAGCATCCACCCTTTATACTAGTCCCACCTTAGGGCCCAAGTAAGAGGCTATATCTTTTCCGTATTTCCCTTTAAAGCAAAATCTCTTTTTCTCTCTTTTTTATTTTCTTTTTGTTGTTGTTTTCATTAATTTATTTATGTTACTAAGCTTTATCTTTTATCATATTTTTTGGTAAATGGCTTGAATTACTTAATTAATATTTTTTTTTATTTTTCAATCAAGAGAATAATTTGAGCAATATTTTATATTGACTTTTGGAACAATTAAGTAGCTTAATTAATAGATTTTTTGAATAAATTCTCATAGCTTGAAAATTTGAAGATTTTGTTATACAAAGAAATGCGATAAAACTTGACAATTATAACTAACATGAAATTATTGAAGGTACATTAGCTTAGTCAATAAAAGAAATAGATAGTAACTAAGCTATTTTTAAGTAAATTTTCTAATTAGGACGGTCATTCATGAATCTCTTATGGTAATTTGCAATGTCTTCAATAATATATTATTCAAAACAAGCGTGAAAAGGAATAGTTGAATTAGAGCTAAATTATTATCTATTGCAAATAAAATGCGGCTTAATTAACTTAATCGAAGTAAAAAAAAAAATCGACCGACCCGACCCGTCTTCCTATTTTGTCTTAATAACGAAGGGTTGATATAGCGAGTGGCACCCGCAACATTGTAATTCTGGATCAGCCCCTGCAAAGTAGTTAACTGCACAAGCCTAACACTGATTCCTAAAGGTTCCCAACCAACTAGTTTCAAAGAATATAGACCTATAGCATATTGCACTGTTATATACAAGATAATTGCCAAGATACTAGCTGCAAGAATGCAAAGTCATGCCAGATATCATTCATGGGGCCCAATCAGGATTTATTCCTAAGAGAAAGATAGCAGACAACATCATCTTAGCTCATGAGCTGGTTAAAGCCTATACAGGAAAAGGGATATCACCAAAAATGATACTGAAGGTTGAACTACAAAAGGCCTATGACTCTGTGGAATGGTACTACTTGGATCAGGTGATGGAATGCCTAGGCTATCCTTAAAAGTTCATGAAATAGATCAGAAGTTGTGTTACTACAGTGAATTATACTATCAACATAAATAGGGAATTCATAAAACCATTTGAAGCAGCTAAAGGGCTTAGGCAAGGTGACCCAATATCTCCATACATATTTTCCATTGCTATGAAGTACTTAAGTAGGTCACTTGATGAGCTAGAAGAAGATAAAGAATACAGGTTCCACCCTAAATGTGCTAAACTGAAGCTCACACACCTTAGTTTTGTAGATGATCTGCTTCTGTTGAAACGACATCAGTGAGTCGTTTCAGAAGATAGGACTCCGATTAGTGTGCCGATAATTTTAAAATATTCGTAAGGTCCATTGAGACTTATCTGTAAAATTTGAGCTCAATCAGACCTTGTTTGGTAGGCATCGGAAGAAGGTTTCAGTTTTTATTGTCAATAAATATTAAAAAGAGATTTTCGAGCTCGGTTTTGGCGAATGAGCTCTGATTCGAAATCTGAAAGCGCCGTTAGGTTCGTATGATTATTTGTGACTTTAGTGATTTTTCGAAAGCGAATTTCGGTGCCGAAAGTTAAATAATTTGACTTCTTTCCAATAAATTTGCATATTGAGTTTCGGGAGTCCGATTTGAGATCCGTCTTAGCAAGTGTGTTACATATATTTTTTATAAGTTCTATGCAAAAGTTGGAATTATTTCGAATATCGTAGGGTACCGTTTTAATTTTTACCGTAGCATCGAATTTTAAAGGAAAAAGAAAAAAAAAAGACAAAAAAAGACAAAACGAGAAAGAAAAGGAAAGTGACCAGATGGCGGTGTAGCATACTAGAACAGAAACATTAGAAGCGAGAACAGAGAAAAAATGAAATAACACAGTAAATAAAAATGCCAGAAAATGAGAAAAGGGGCCTAAGGAAAGTAGAATTTTCACCCTAGAACATTCAGATAATGATCCTAATATATTATTTGAGTTTACTATGTGTGTTTGAATATGTTTTAACGGTAAAACTTGAAATATTAGACATTATTTTAATAAGTTCAATTAATAGTTTAAAGGGTCAAATGGACCCCGATAATGAAATTGATTATATATTCGTACTCAGTAAGTTATGGGCAACATATAAATGTAATTTATTTAGGGTTTGATTATGTGACCTTAAACCCAGTACATAGGCCTGGCCTGCGTATTGCGTATGCGAATAGGGTAGCAGGTTCCTAACCAGATTACCCTAAGATGTGAGGAATGAAGCCTTTATCCTAATTTGATATATTTTTCAGCTTATTGAATAGAGTGGGATCGTTTGGCAATGAATCCAAAGGACAAAGCAGTTACTGAGTGGCTGTACTACGTTGGGAGAGGTAAGTGTTTATATCCATCTCTTTGGAGGCACCTGTCCTCGTGGATTTTCTACCACGTGTTCCTTACGTGTGTAACTGCCGATAGGCGTACTCATTACGCCTTAGCTTTGGAGTTATATTGTATATTATATGTTATGTCCTATTGTTGGTATTGCATTGAGGATTTGAGCGTTGTACTCTTACTGTGAGTTGGCATCTACTTCCCAGCTGTCGATGAGAGTCCCGCGCCGGTGAAGGGTTATTATTGCATCACATTGCGTTCATATGCATTACATTGCATATAATATTGGGTGCAGGAGTATTCCGCCCCAGGAGCCGGAGGATTCCACTCCATTGTATCATATTGAGGGTAGGAGGATTCCGCCCCAAGAGCAGGAGTATTCCGCTCTTAAGTCAGTTATTGAGTGCATGAGTATTCCGCCTCAGCTTTACATTATATCGGGTGCAGGAGTATTCCGCCCCAGGAGAGTGCAGGAGTATTCCGCCTCTGGTTTATGTTATATCGGGTGCAGGAGTATGCCGCCCCAGGAGCAGGAGTATTCTGCTCCAGTTGGTTATTAGATTGGATTCCCCTCGAATGCAGGAGTATTCCGCTTCGGGATGGGATTACGGGCTCATGTGACCCTTTGCATCATATTTCATTTCATCTCATTTCATTTCATAGCATTGTGTAGACTTGTGGTACATAACTACTGTTTTGCTTATACGTGCATTGCTTATTTGTCTATATATTTTTGGCTCGTATTCTGGGTTGCGAGGATCGGGTTGCACGCCGCAACGGTATAAATATATGGATCGGGTTGACCGTCTCAATGGTATAAATATATGGATCGGGTTGCATGTCACAGCGGTATAAATATATGGATTGGGTTGCACGCCGCAACATGATGAATATATGGATCGGGTTGCACGCCACAACAAGATGTATTTCTGATTGTTGATATATTTGGGATACCTATATGTTCTGGCTATCTTATGTTCCTGGTTGTTAATGAGTTTGTGATTCCATACGTGTTTCTAGTATTTATCTGGCTCTGCATTTTCATAATTTAAATAAGAGGAATTTGGTTTATCTGTTTCTTTTCTCCCTGGCTAGCTATCCTATTCTTTCAGGTGGCTAGTCTGCCCCGCTTATTGAGTCCTTTTGACTTACCCTTGTTTGTTGTTTGTTTCTTTTCTATCTATTTCGTTTCGGTAGGTTCGCTCCAGGATTGATTTCGCCACGTTGTGAAGGAGCGAAGACTACTTCAGCTGTCAGTGTGAGCCAGCTTTTATACCAGATGGCCACCAGTTTATTGGTTATTATTTCAGTTACATTTTGCTCACTTCAGGAGGTATTTGTCTTCTTTGTACTCTTAGATGTCTAGTCTGGATAGCCCTAAACCTAGTATGTTGGGTAGTCAGTTGTAATTTCTTTTTTACATCTCAGTGGTATCAGTATGTTTGTGATTTTTTTTAAGTCTTGTCCTTATTGGTGAATTATTATATTTATTTTCCTGATTTAATTGGTAAGGGTTCGCCCGACGGGTCTATGGGAGGATGTCGGGTGCCCGCACGGCCTAACCGGATTTCGGGTCGTGTCAGTTGGTATCAGAGCCCATTTTAGAGTCTATCCAGACTAAGACAGTGTCTAGTAGAGTCTCGCTGATGGGTACGTAGACGTCCGTACTTATCTACGAGAGGCTATGATGGCATTTAGGAAGTTTCAATTCCTTCATTTCTGATCGTGCGTCGGTTTAGGATGCAGAAGTATTTTCGTTAATTCCTTCGTGGTAATTGTGAACCCTCATGCGGGAAATCAGCAAACGGTATGAGTTCAAGACGAAGCAGTCTAGCCTGGGGCTAGCAATGACGAAGCCTCGAGAGTTTTGATTGTGCTGACGATCAAGTTACGGAGGTCCCAGCCGTACGAGCTCGCGATGGGCAAGGGAGCAGGGCCTTGTGGTTCCATTGGCTCTCTACGATGCTTTTACGAGAATCGTGGCGATGCTGATACCGCAAGAACCTATTATTCGCTAAGCAGATTATCAGGTTGCCGCAGCTACAGACATTCGGTCTCAGGGAGCTCCTATTCCAGTTCTTAATATTGCCGCAGTAAAGTATGTTCCGGAGGTAGCATTTGTTATACCTCCAGTTGTTCTGGCCAGTTAGGTAACTGAGGTAATTATTGAGTCCCAGTGTTCAAAGAGGTTGCGTTATTTTATGTGGTTGAACATCCCGATATTCCCAAGCAATGCATTAGATAATCCCTGTGTAAGTTTTTTAAAAATAAGATGATGTCAGCGTATCCTTCATGCTCTTGTTATATCGAGCGGTATGGTGTCGATTATTCTGTTTTCCAGTTCAGGGGTCCAGCATTGAATTGGTGGACCGCTCTTTATTAGCCAACTTGGTTCCATTTTTCTTCTAGATTCGTAGAAAAGTTCCTTTCGAGTAGCGAAAGAGATGAAAAGTGCTGCCAGTTCGAGTGGATTTGACAGGGTAGCCTGTCGGTTAGCCTGTTGGGTTCAGAATATGAGATTGAATTCTATAGAATGGCTGAATATGCATTAGAACTAGTCCATGAGCCTTTCGAGAAATTCAAAGATTTATTAATGACCTTTCTTTTTCCTTGAGATCCCAGATGGCTCGAGAGATTGAGGTTGGGACTTCAGTTGATGTCGTTGTTGATATTTCTCGAAGGTATTAGGCATACCATAATTTAGAGCGGGAAGAGTTAGAGTGGGGGAGCAAGATATCCCGTGGCCCTAGTGGGCAACCATGATACCTCATTTAAAGATAAGAGTTCTGGTTATTTTGGGAGGTCACCTTCCAGGTTATCTCAGCGTGTGTCACGTGATTCTTAGAGTGCGCCAGTAGCTCGTTAAGATCAGATTCAGTCTTTTCTTTACAGCTATCAACAATCTTTCCAGCTTCCATTTTTAGTCGAAAAGGTGTTATCATTGTCGTGAATCTGGTTATCCTTTGAGGAGTTTTGCCTTATTCCGGCAAGTAGGTCGTCGTCCTTTCTCTCGGCCTCAGGCACCTGCAGAGTCGCAGGGAATTTTATTTAGATCTCAATCATCCAGAGAAATGCCACCATCCCGTAGAGGTTGAGAGCATAGTGGCAGTGGTTCTTCGGAAGGTAATTATCAGTGTAGCAGCTTAGTTTAGCCGTAGAGGCAGTTTTATGAACTGCCAGCCTGGCAGGATGCTGAGGCATCCGATGTAGTAAACCCATGTGTTTCTTCTTCCCTTATATGTGAGTAGGATTTGACTCTTCCGATCGATCTGGAGATTGTCTGTCATATCATGTTCCATAGTTTCCTTGGATATTGTTTCTATTAAGAATCAATTGCGGTAGAGGGGCGAGCTTCTAGTATGATTTATTTCTGGCATTTGTGAGACTTACTAGGTTTAAATGCGAGAGATTGGGAGTGAGTGGCGGTATTTTCTACTTGACATCTTATTGTGCCACATTCTGTTATTATGTCAAGTCAGTTTACCTCTCTCGTCGGAATTCAATATTGGTAGGATAATGTGATCCTAATTCGTCACCATCAGAAAGTGTTATCGTTTCTTTCGGCGCAAAGTGATAAGTAAGTAATATGCAACTTATGTGCCTTCCTTTTGTTCAAGATGCTTGTAGAGTCATGTTATTCCATGAGTTTGTCTGGGTTATAAAAAGGGTTTCTGGTAAATATTCAGAGTTTTCTTCTTATTGAGAGGTCAAATTGGCATGGATGTTGTTCCATAAAGCTCATTTAATATTTGTTTCTTCAATTATGATTCTTTGGCTAGCCTAACTCAGAAGTAGTCTAGCTCTGGTAGCCAAGCAAATAAGAAGATAAGCTTCCTGAAGCTCTAATTATTTCTATCCTCGGTCTATTTACATCTCTTCTTTGTTCGGCACTGGTGAACTTAGGCGGTCAGTAACCTATTGTGATGTTCCCTGTATTGAGCCAGAGTGCGTGTCAAGGTAGCCGGATAAGCACATTATTGTGTTTCAAGGCTACTAAGGGTAATAGAATCGTCATTTGACCTTTGATTTGAGCTATCGAGCGGTGGTGCTTGTTGTAAAAGTTTGAGAGTAGTGAACTCGAGAGTTGCAGCTGTTTGGCAACTCAAGAGGGTAATTTGTTAGTTCAGAGCCGCATTCTGTTTTAGCTAAGCTTTCCTTAATCCAGTAGACCCTGCGAGGATGCCTATTTTTATTCAACTTAGTTGTATGAGCTGAAGCTCTAAGTGGAGGAGTCTTCCTCCAACACTGAATATAAATATTAAATCTCTAAGGCATTGATACTACTTTTGTCACGACCCAACTAGGCCACGACAGAAACCTACAATGAGTGTCGATCATTGCTAAACCCTGTATTGTGACTCCGATTTTCTTCTGGCTATCTGTCTGTATTTAACTAGAACTGGATCCTCATACTGACGCTGTGTTACTTCATGAAGATTTAGAGTTAAAGGTCTAGTGCAGCTTGTCGTCCATCCATTATTGGCATATCTCCTTCACACCTCAACCCCTTGAGAAGTTACTTTAGCGTTATAAGTGCTCATGTAATCAACGTTGTTCCTGGTATTCTGCCTCAGCTCATGGTCCAACTGCATGTATCTTTTATTTTTACTTTTTCAAGTCATAATATTTCCAACTCAAAGACAATACCCTGAAGTAGATGTTCAGTCTGAAGATCATTTCTGGTCTGCATCATACTATTCAGTGGTATTTGCATGATCCTTATCCTTATATGGTAGACCATGTTCAGATTAACCTTTGACATACATTAGGATATGAGTAACTAAATTCCCACAAGGAGCTTGCGGAACAACACTAACATCAACTGAGATGTTGCATAGTGTGTTTGTAAAAATAATATAGCTTGCATCAAATCTGTGTGTAGTTACAAGGTACTTCAAAAGCTCCCCCTATTGTATCAAGCGTGAGCTAATTCTTAGTTTCATCGACCTGTTCTATATTGAAAGGTATATCGACGAGGTGATTCACCGGCAGAATCATGTTAATTCATCCAGAGTTCCATGTATTTTTGTTTCGAAAATGCAGAACTCTCTTCTCATGATCGAGGAAGGATTAGCTTAGTCAGAATAAGCTGTGCAATGATATTATCATATAATCCATATATTTTTATTCCAAAAGTACGATATGTGTGTTATGATTTTGATCCTGTAATAAGAAGATAATGCCCGTGGAGCAGTTTATGAAGGTCGTGCAAGTTCTCTTGTTATCAGCGTGAATCTTGCTTTAGACTTAGGCTCGTTCGAGGACGAACGAGAGTTTAAGTGGAGGAGAATAAAACGACCTCGGTGAGTCGTTTCGGAAGATAGGACTCCGATTAGCGTGCCGGTAATTTTAAAATATTCGTAAGGTCCATTGAGACTTATATGTAAAATTTGAGCTCACACAGACCTCGTTTGGTAGGCATCGGAAGAAGGTTTCAGTTTTTATTGTCAATAAATATTAAAAAGAGATTTTCGAGCTCAGTTTTGGCGAATGAGCTCTGATTCGAAATCCGAAAGCGCCGTTAGGTTCGTATGATTATTTGTGACTTTTGTGATTTTTCGAAAGCGAATTTCGGTGTTGTTCGGCTAGTTTCCGCTAAAATGCCGAAAGTTAAATAATTTGACTTCTTTCCAATAAATTTGCATATTGAGTTTCGGGAGTCCGATTTGAGATCCGTCTTAGCAAGTGTGTTACATATATTTTGTATAACTTGTATGCAAAAGTTGGAATTATTTCGAATATCGTAGGGTACCGTTTTAATTTTTACCGTAGCAGCAAATTTTAAAGGAAAAAGAAAAAAAAAGACAAAAGATAAAAAAAAAAAAACGAGAAAGAAAAGGAAAGTGACCAGATGGCGGTGTAGCATACTAGAACAGAAACACTAGAAGTGAGAACAGAGAAAAAATGAAATAACACAGTAAATAAAAATGCCAGAAAATGAGAAAAGGGGCCGGAGGAAAGTAGAATTTTCACCCTGGAACATTCAGGTAATGATCCTAATATATTATTTGAGTTTACTATGTGTGTTTGAATATGTTTTAATGGTAAAACTTGAAATATTAGACTTATTGTAGTTTAAAGGGTCAAATGGACCCCGACAATGAAATTGATTATATATTTGTACTCAGTAAGTTATGGGCAACATATAAATGTAATTTATTTAGGGTTTGGTTATGTGACCTTAAACCCTGTACATAGGCCTGGCCTGCGTATTGCGTATGCGAATAGGGTAGCAGGTTCCTAACCAGATTACCCTAAGATGTGAGGAATGAAGCCTTTATCCTAATTTGATATATTTTTCAGCTTATTGAATAGAGTGGGATCGTTTGGCAATGAATCCAAAGGACAAAGTAGTTACTGATTGGCTGTACTACGTTGGGAGAGGTAAGTGTTTATATCCATCTCTTTGGAGGCACCTGGCCTCGTAGATTTTCTACCACGTGTTCCTTACGTGTGTAGCTGCCGATAGGCGTACTCATTACGCCTTAGCTTTGGAGTTATATTGTATATTATATGTTATGTCCTGTTGTTGGTATTGCATTGAGGATTTGAGCGTTTTACTCTTACTGTGAGTTGGCATCTACTTCCCAGCTGTCGATGAGAGTCCCGCGCCGGTGAAGGGTTTTTATTACATCACATTGCATTCATATGCATTACATTGCATATCATATTGGGTGCAGGAGTATTCCGCCCCAGGAGCAGGAGGATTCCGCCTCTGGTTTATGTTATATTGGGTACAGGAGTATTCCGCCCCAGGAGCAGGAGTATTCCGCTCCAGTTGGTTATCAGATTGGATTCCCCTCGAATGCAGGAGTATTCCGCTTTGGGATGGGATTATGGGCACATGTGACCCTTTGCATCATATTTCATTTCATAGCATTGTGTAGACTTGTGGTACATAACTACTGTTCTGCTTATACGTGCATTGCTTATTTGTCTATATATTTCTGGCTTGTATTCTGGGTTGCGGGGATCGGGTTGCACTCTGCAATGGTATAAATATATGGATCGGGTTGCACGTCGCAACGGTATAAAATATGGATCGGGTTGCACGTCGCAGCGGTGTAAATATATTGATCGGGTTGCACGCCGCAACAGGATGTATTTCTGCTTGTTGATACGTTTGGGATACCTATATGTTCTGGCTATCTTATGTTCCTGATTGTTAATGAGTTTGTGATTCCATACGTGTTTCTAGTATTTATCTGGCTCTGCCTTTTCATAATTTAAATAAGAGGAATTTGGTTTATCTGTTTCTTTTCTCCCTGGCTAGCTATCCTATTCTTTTAGGTGGCTAGTCTGCCCCGCTTATTGAGTCCTTTTGACTCACCCTTGTTTGTTGTTTGTTTCTTGTCTATCTATTTCGTTTTGGCAGGTTCTCTCCAGGATTGAGTTCGCCACGTTGTGAAGGAGTGGGGTGAGCCAGCTTTTATTCCGGATGGCCACCAGTTTATTGGTTATTATTTCAGTTGCATTTTGCTCCCTTCAGGAGGTATTTATCTTCTTTGTACTCTTAGATGTCTAGTCTGGATAGCCCTAAACCTAGTATGTTGGGTAGTCAGTTGTAATTTCTTTTTTACAGCTCAGAAGTATCAATATGTCTGTGATTTTTTTTAAGTCTTGTCCTTATTGGTGAATTTTTATATTTATTTTCCTGATTTAATTGGTAAGGGTTCGCCCGACGGGTCTAAGGGAGGATGTCGGGTGCCCGCACGGCCTAACCGGATTCTGGGTCGTGTCATCTGTTTTCTAAGGGTGATGTGAGTTCAGCAAAATCACTACATCAATGCTTCACTAAGTTCACTAGAGCATCTGGATTGAAAGCTAACCCTGGTAAGAGCTCTATCTATTTTGGTGGAGTAGCTCAAGCAGTGCAGCAAGAAATACTTGATCACATCGGGTACACTCAAGTGGGGCTCCTCTTTAAGTACTTAGATGTTCTATTGGATACTAAGAAACTAAAAACAACTCAATGGCTTCCCCTGGTTGAAAGGATCATTGCTAAGATAACCTCTTGGACAACTGAAAAGCTATCCGATGATGAGAGAGTCCAACTGGTTAAATCTGTGTTATTTAGGGTGCAGGCATACAGGGCAAAACTTTTTGTGTTGCCTCCCAAGATCATGAAGTTAATAGAAGTCCGTTGCATGAGTTATATTTGGTCAGGCATAGGCACTATCTCAAAAAAGGCACTTGTTGCTTGGGATAAAATGTGCTTACCTAAATCTACATGAGATATGGGCTTGATAAACTTGAAGCTGTGGAACAAAGCAGCTATCACAAAGGTATGTTGGAACCTTGCAAGAAAAGCTGATAAAATATGGATAAAGTGGAATCATACTTATTATATAAAATTCCACCAACTAGAGAAGATCAAGATACCAACACAAGATACTTGGATGGTAAGAAAAATTGTGTCAGCAAAAGATAACCTACATTATGCATTGAGTTTTAAGGCAAGATCATGTAGTTTGATCAGGTATTGTTATTTGCAAATGGTAGGGAATCAGCCAAGAGTTCAATGGAAAACACTTATGTTTGCTAATCAGGCTAGGCCACAGGCTATGTTTATCATGTGGCTGCAAAAACATAATAGACTTCTCACCAAAGATGGGATGTTATCATGGGGAATGAGTCTGGATGAAGAATGTGTTCTGTGTGGAAATGCCAAAGAGACAGGGGATCTTGTTTCAAGGGTGTAGTTATGCAAGTTAGGTATGGTACAAACTGATTAGGTGGCTACAAAAACAAACTCCAAGCTTCACTTGCTGGCAAGATTTCCAATAATAGATAGTAACTGTGACAAAGAGGAGAACAAGTCAGGCTAACCTGCTCAAACTAGTGTACACAAAACACATCCATGCTCTATGGGCTGAAAGGAAAACCAGGGTCTTTGAGAAGAAAGAGAAGGATTGGAGAAATATGGCAAAATGCATTGCCTACACCATCTGTGTACGAGCTCCAAAGGATATGCATCAACTCCTAATTAGTTTACCTTTCTAGGATTTAGTTAGAGGAGTGCATCAGTGAATATGAGAGTTAGTAGCTTGCTTTGTAATTATAACACTTTGATAATTAATAAAAAGTTGTTAGTTACCAAAGAAAAAAAAAGCTTGGAAGATCCTATTCCTAATCAGTTGTATGAGTATATTCTTAGTGGAGGAGTATCCCTCCAATCCTAGACGCTAATGTTAATCTTGAAAGTGTCGCCAAAGTGTAAGTTGAATCCCAAAGTTTAGTGGTCTTTTCTGTATCAAGAAGTGAATCGATGAAATGATTCATCAGTTTACTATGTGGAAATTAGTGCCAATCATCAGTGTTCAGTATGTATTTGTTTCGAAATGTAAAGTCTTCTTCTAGTGATCAAGGAAGACTCAGTTTAGCGAAGTATAAATCTAGCTTTTGAGAGAATTCAAATCTATCGTGGAAAGAAGATCTGAGAGTTGTGCTCTATGAAATTCTGTCCTCGCAAGAAAGGCGTCTGAAATTTTGAGTCGAGTTATTCTTGTCATCTTTGATAATCCAAGTGTGATTTCGAATCTTAAAGTTAACAAGTCATGTCTCATTGAGCCTCGCCTCTATAAGTAAGGCAATGGAAATCTAATATCATTTGGCTATGGTTAGAGATTCGTTCAAGTGTTTTCTGTGTGGAGTATAGAGTACTCTTCTAAGCTAATGACTTGGATCCTAGGTATGAGTTTAGAGATAGTTTGTAAAACCCTGACTACGATTTGTATTATTCAGGATCGTCTTCGGACCACTCAGGACAGGCAGAACTCATACTCAAACCAGATGAGCTAGGAATTTGAGTCCGAGTCCGGCAACATGGTAATCTTGAAAGTGTCGCCGAAGAAGGGCGTTAAGAGATTTAGGAAAAAAGAAGAGCTCAGTCCCATCATTGGTCCCTTTCATATCGTGAAGTGTATGCATGTGGTGGCTTATCGGCTCGATTTACCAGCATCCATGCCATTTCATTCGGTCTTCCATGTATCGATGCTACGGAAGTGTATCCGTAATCCTTCTAAGGTGATTGAGTTAGATCCTGCTCAGCTAGGTGTAAATCTAGCCTATAAGGAGTTCCCAGTTACTATAGTTACTAGAGATGTCTAGAAGTTTCGAAAGAGATTTTGATGGTTAGAATGTAATGGTATAATCGTCCTCACAAGGAGGAAACTTGGGAGCTTGAGTCTAGTGTGTGTCAGAAGTATCCTCACTTCTGCAATGACTCAGGTTCAATCTTGATCTCTAAATTATAAGAATTTTTGTTGTTCGTTTATGACTTTGATTCTTCAATTGGGTGATGGTATCTGTTGATTGATTGGGAAGGTTCGTTTGTATGTATTCTCCTTGACTATGTATTGCTTCAGACTCGTGTTCGTCCTCTTTCAGACTCTAGCTCGTTCGAGGATGAACAAGAGTTTAAGTGGAGGAAAAATAAAACGACCTTGGCTAGTCATTTGAGGAGTTAGGACTCAGATTGGTGAGCCGACAATTATATAAGCTCCACAAGGTCCATTTGGACCGATCTGTATAATATGAGCTAAATCGGACCTCGTTTGGTGGGTATCGGAAGACGATTTTAGTTTCGGTTATTGGTAAAGCTTACCTATGTGAACTTTTAGAAATAAAATCTGAAGTCGTTCAAATAGTTTTTGCTAAAGTTCCAAAGTTGGAATTTGACTTCTTCCCGTAGGACTCTCATCTTATGTTTCGAGGATCCGATTCGAGATCCGGCTTCACGAGCGGGTCACATATGAGATGTATAATGTGCATGAAAAGTTTACGGTGATTTTGAGCCTCGTAGAGTTCCATTTAGACCCAAAATGTAGCACTACATGATTCTGGTGCACTGCCTGACATTTCCCATGCACGATCATGCCAAGTGATGAGCAATAGTGCTTGTTTCTACTTCTCTTCTGCATGACAGTGCGATCACGATGAATGGTAGCTCGACGGCGCCAGTTGGTGCACGTTAGCGAGGCTACAGGGGTATAAAATTGACCCTTTGTCAGCCAGAGTTCATTTTATCCGAATTTTTCAATTGGTGTCGGCTCAAGAGCTATTTTGAAGTACCAAATGTTTTCAAAAGTTTAAGTAAGTGTTTCCAACCTCTTTATGTTATTAATTAAAGGTTTTGGGGTGTGGATTCATGGAACTTAGCTTGGGGAAGAAGAGGGTTGAAACCTTAACTTATGAAATTTGGGAATTTAGTCAAATGGGACTCAATTATGTAATCTAATGGTATCAATGGACTTGTGAGACTGTGAGGAGTCCGAAAATGTATCGGTTATGGGCTTTCGGCTAAGCTAGACCCAGGGGGTAATTTTATGATTTTCTTCTTTCTCTAACTAATAGCTAAATATCCATTATGTGAGCACTTATATGTGCGACTTCTCTTCTTTGGCTTAAAGGAAGGTGGTTATAAGAGGCATTGGAAAAGAGCTCGTGCAGTAATCAATTGAGGTCTAGACTCAAGGTAAGTTGTTTCATCCTATTCTTTGACGGCCTTCGGCCTTATGGATGTTCTACCCCAAGTGTTTTTTACATGTGTAGCTGCCGTTAGGCGTACTTACTATGCTTAGCTCTACTTGAATTATGTTATTGTATTGTATTTCCTTAGACCTGGTATCAAGCTAAGGATGGATGTATTATGATGTTGATATAAATGTTAGTTATTGGATTATAACGCGTATAATAGAAAGTTAAGGATAGAAATCATATTGTTGTTATTATTGTCAGTCATTAGGCTTGAACCGTAAGTGTTACGTTGAGGATAAAGATTTTGGAGTTACAATGGATATGAAATAGAGAATAGAGAGTTCTACGGTTATAATTATCAATTGATGAGCTATAAGCTTAATGATATGCTATAGACGAATGTGATATCTGGTGGTTAAGGATGGGCTGTTGTGGCATGTGTTGGATGTAGTTCGCCTCAGCTTCATATTATGCCAGGAGCATAAGTATTCAACTCCATTTGGTTATTGAATCATATTCCCCTCGAATGCAGCAGTATTTCGCTTTGGGATGGGATTATAGGGCACTATGGATATCGCTTGCCTTTACTCTTCACGCACTATAGATATAGTCTGCGTCACTTAGAGTGCATTATGGATATAGGTGCGCCACTCTCAATGCAATATGGAGTTTTCATCATCCTCAAGGCAATATGGAGTTTGCCCAAAACACGGTGGAGCCTGTTTTGATAAGGTATTCGGGCACATGTGACTCCATTACATCATAATACATTCATGTAAGTTGGTGAGCATGGTGTGCTCATTTGTTCTATGTTTTGGTGTATGATATATACTTCTGGTTGTTTATATGTTTCGGGTTGTTTATGCGTTTCTGGTTATTATCTCCTTTTCCCAAAACCCCTGCTTACTGAATCCTTTCGACTCATCCTTTTGTTGTTTCTGTTGTTCTTTTCGTTTCGGCAGGTTTCGCTCCAGGATCGAGTTTGAAATGCGATTGAGGTGCAAAGACGTGTCTAGTCTGTCAAGGTGAGCAAACTTTTGTCTGTGAGAACCACCAGCTCTGGTCCCAGTGTATTAGTTATACTTTGCTCCCTCTTGGGAGGTGTCTATATTTCTTTGTATCTGTAACACCCCGGCTAAGGATTAAGTGTCCCACATCAGCATAACATAGGAGAGATGCTGGGTATAAAAGTTAACTGGCCTTAGACCCTAGTGATGCATTTTAAAGCCGTGCGGGCCTAGGCCCAAAGCGGACAGTATCACTAGTGGGCTTGGGCTGTTACAGATGGTATTAGAGCCACTCCGTGTCAGCCTTGTCGATGTGGGACAGAGTTCAGGGCTGAGTCTAGGCAAATCCCGGGAAGGTGGGGAAAACCTCAGCGAGGACGCTGAGTCCATAAGAGGGGGTGTATGTAACACCCCGGGAAGGTGGGGCAAATCTCAGCGAGGACGCTGAGTCCATAAGAGGGGCTGTATGTAACACCCCGGCTAAGGGTTAAGTGTCCTATATCGGCATAACACAGGAGAGATACTAGGTATATAAATTAACTGGCCTTAGACCCAAGTGACGCATTTTAAAGCCATGCGGGCCTAGGCCCAAAGCGGACAATATCACTAGCGGGATTTGGCTGTTACAATATCCTAGATGTCTGGTCTAGATAGCCTTAAACCTTGTGTGTGTGTGTGTGTGTGTGTGTTCAAATCATTCAGAGTTTCATATATTCTTTCAAGTTGGTTTATGTTTATTTTATTAATTCAAATGAAAAGGATTGGCCGAGGGGTCTAGGGGAGGATGTCGGGTTGCCCGCACAGCCTAGCCGAAAATTCAAATCGTATCGTTAAGAAAAATAGTGCCCCATAAATTGGGAAAAGAAAGTGTAAGCATAAATTAGCGAAGTAGCATATCTAAGGTTAATACGACGAAAAAGGGCCAAATTTACCCCCCCCCCTACTATCATAAATTGCCCATATTTGTCCTTCGTTATATTTTCGGGTAAAAAATACCCCTACCGTTAACAAAATAAGTAAAAAAAAGAACCTGTGATTTTAACGGTTGTCCACCATGACCTTTTATTTTCCACACGATCTAATATTAAGGTGAGATGGACGCCCCATGACATGCCACGTCACCACCCAAACTTAATTATATCTTCCTCTTCCTTGGTTCAACAGGAGTCCATTGTAACAACTTAAGCATATTACAATGTAATTTTTTTTTTTCTTTTGTGTTGAAGCACAAAATGACGAAATAATAGAGCATGATGATGGAGAATTAATTAAATCCATATTTTGTAAGAATTGTTAAAGTTCTTGTAGTAGAACAAAAATCTAATTCGACGCTTACAAAAACTTTCGAGAGCATAAATAATTTTTATCTAATGATTTGAAGAGTGGTTGTAATGAAATTGAATATTAGCTAACTAACATTCATTTGAGATGCAACTTTTATATCTGAAAGATTTAGTGAGTGTAGAGTGATTTATTGTTTAAATATTTTGAAAATCATAGCCTCCATTTATTGGTCATCCAGGTGGTCACTATCGACGACGACATTAAATGGGGAACCTTTTCAATCTTCTAGCAACGATTATATTAGATTCGTGTGACATTTAAATTTACCATTAGAGGGGTCTGGAAGAAAACTTGAAGAATTCTGAAATAGGTATTTTGAGTTGGTGATACTTTTCTCTAAAGTTTGCTTGGGGTTTTGATTGGGTATGTTGTAAAAATTTCTAGTCATTTAAAATGAATTTTTACTTGATTTGTTTCGAAAATTTTGTGTCAAAAATAATGTGCTAGACATATATGAACTTTTCATGTTTCCAGACAAAGATTAAAGGATCATAACAATTTTCCAAGCACCCAAGTTTGAACAACTTGATATTCTTCAATATTTTTTATTTAAACTGCTCAAATAATAGCTAGTGAAAACCTAACCCACGAATTAACTATATATAGTCAATTCTGAGAATCGAGAACTTTATGGTGGTGGTGGTACTTGTGGTGGCGGCTTTGAATGGTGGTGTCGTGGTGGTAGAAGAATGGATTTGCGAATATGGTATATGGTGGGGAGGTGGCATGCCACCTAAATGTCAGGCCACGTAGGAAATAAAAGGTCATGGTGGACTAGAGGTATTTTTTCTTGCTTTGCTAATGGTAGAGGTACTTTTAACCGGAAAGTACAACCGAGGACAAATATAGATAATTGCCAATAGTAGTGGGGGTAAATTTGACCCTTTACCGTTAATACGAGGAACAAGAAAACTCCACAACAACACTCCTCACTTTGTTCAGCTCCAAACACAGAGACACAGGCATTCTTGATCTCATGAGCAAATATTTCCATGAGCATTTCATTTGATAACTTTCTTTTCATATAATTGGAGTGAGAGAATTTGAAGAGAGAAAAATGGGCGGATCTTTAATAAACTCAAGAGCCTTTGATTGGATTACAGGGCAAACGATAATGATAGCCCTTTTAATAATGATAGGTTCTTTTTATAGTGGTACTCTTTTTGGCCATAACCCATCTCTCTATATCCCTCAACAACAAGAATTGGATATTGCTTCCAACATCACTTCATCAAAGTCATCTTCTGGTTAGTAAATATTACTCCCTCGGTTCCAGTTTATGTGAACATATTGTCTCTTTAAAAAAGAATGACACATTCTATGTTTAAAAACAATTTAACTTCAGTGTACCCTTAATGAGATAATTTATAGCCATGCAAATACGAATGACTTATTCTAGATCACAAGTTTCAAAAGTCTTCATTTTGTTATTAAACTTTATTCCAAGTCGAGGAGGTTCACATAAATTGAAACGAAAGGAGTACTATAAATATTACATCTTTTTGTTAGTTGAAAGAAGTTTCAAGAGTATTTGAATTCAGCATTTTACGATGGAAGCTAATCTTGAATTAGCTGATCACTTCCTTGTTGTGTATGTGGTTGGGTGGGTGGGGGAGCTAAAAATGTAAAAAGGAATGATTTTTTAGTTTCTTTAGAAATTGGTAATGGTTGCTGCAAAAAGAGTTGTTGAATTCTACTTCTGGGTGGGTAAATTGGATAAAAATGATAACTCTTTTTGTATAATGGAGAAACCCGCGAGGGATAGTAATGCACTTTTTGAATCTGGGTGGCTAATGGACCCGCAGTCTACCCTTTCCACTTAAAGGACAGGCATTTGTCTGCGGTGGGTTCAAAATGGTGAGGTGTGCGTAACCCACAGGTCACGTGCTGAGCTCTTACAACTAGACGAAAGTCTTGGAGCGTAATGATAACTTCTTCCTTTTTTTTTGGAAATGATATCTTGTGCAGTTTATGTTTGTACTAGGGCAAGATAGAAACCCAATGAATAAAGAACGATACTTTATGTTGTTTTTCTCCAGGCTTATTTTTATGGACATTGTTCTGCTTACTCTTGATTGGGGCTTGTTAGATATAAATACATGGTTAGTTAAAGTAGAGTCTTTAATCTTGCCGCAGCCGTGGAGTTCATTGCGCAGTGCTATGAATATAGGTCCACTGGCTTCTATTTTGTCAAGTGGGTTTGGTGGCATTTGCACCTTTTCCAAGTGTTTTGGTGGTCAGGAATTGGCAATGTTCATCAGATGGGGCCTAAACGCTTGTAAAAAACGTTGTCATAATGTGTCCACACTAATCTCAGCTAGGGCTGTAGATTAGGATATCATCAAAACCCCTCAATTTAACCTTCTTAAGGTTCAAACACCTGGTTTATCAGGCCTTGAAAAGGTTGAGGCGGAATATTTAGGGCAAAGGGCATGAGCATGAACTTGCACAGTCATTGGTGTGTCTTAATAGCCATTTTAGGTATATCAGTTTCAAGCAGTCTGATTTGGGCTTTATCTTTTTACAGATCCAGTTTAGAGAATTACTAAGCCCTTTTAGTTCATCCAGTAACTCCTCTATGACGTGTAGTAAACTTGTTCTTGACTGTGTGACTATTTAACTCTTAGTCCGTATAATCTTTCAGCAATCATCTTTCTTTATAAACTTTACTTAGAGACGAGTAAGGAATGAAAATGCGTCTAAAATTGCCGGACAGCACCAATTCATTCACCATCTTTTCAATCTCATCTTGCTGAACACTAAGATACCTGTGGCGTCTTACAACTCAGGATTCCTTCTATAACTAATAAGCAGACTGTTAGGCTGTCTCTCTTTATCCATGTGCATTTGTCTATGTCATTTCTTTTACCATTTTATTTCCTAAATTTGTTAATCCTTCCTTCAGTGTCATTCTTCCGCTGCTGGGGAGAGCAAGCCCTCATTGGGTGAGCTTGAGCTCTCAGAATTGGCTCTTTTTCCATTGGCTGCTAGACATTTGTTTTACTGGCTTCCTATTAATGAAATTTCTGATCCAAATATTTTAATTATATTAATGCAGGTGTTCTGAAGTTCAGTAACAAGATTGCTCTTTCTTATCGTACGGTACCCCTCACAATCCCTGAAAATGGGATAAATGTATGTCCTCTGAAATTTAATGAATATATCCCTTGCCATGACATTTCTTATGTTAAAGAGTTGATGCCGAAATTGGATCTTTCAAGGAAAGAGGAGCTGGAGAGGCATTGTCCTCCACTTGAGAAGCGCTTGTTTTGTTTGGTGCCACCTCCAGCTGATTATAAGATACCAACAAAGTGGCCAACTAGCAGGGATTATGTGTGGCGGAGTAATGTAAACCATACACGTCTTGCAGAGGTAAAAGGAGGACAAAATTGGGTACATGAGAAGGATCAGCTTTGGTGGTTTCCAGGTGGTGGAACTCATTTCAAGCATGGAGCTGCAGAATATATTGAGAGGTATACAGTCTTTTTCTCCCTCACTTCTATTGTCGACGCATTATTGAAGCTGCAGCTTTTCAATAGTTCTGCTTTTCTTTTTCCTGTCAAAATGATGGTCGATCTGAAACACTCGATGGCTTCCTTAAAGCAATTGTGCCAAAATTCTGTTGTACCAGATGATCCTTTACACTTACTAAGAATGGTGACAATCATACACCTTATTACAAAGGAAGCACTCGATGATCCTTTGCACTTACAAAGAATAGTAGTAATAGAAATTATATGGTGTTTACACTATTAGAATAAACTGATGGTGAAGTTCCATGTCCTCTCATCATGGGCTTCCCTTTTCATTCACTACATATTCAATTTCAAGTCACCCAATCCATACTTTAAATAATGTAAGCACACATATTTTTCCAGTTCTTATTCCTAGCTAGTCACTTACACAGTCGATAAAATTATCTCTTATTAAAATGTTTATCAAGGTTGAAATGACAAACTAAGTTTGGATAACTTAGCCAAACGTCTCACGATTTTCTGTCATTTTCATTAACATTCACGATGTGCTTTTTAGATGAAATGCATGTCTATTCTCCAGCTCAGCTTCAACAAATCTGTTCGGATACTATTTTGTAGTTGATAACGAAAATTTGATAATTTGATATGAATAAGGAAGATGTAGTGTTCCTCGCAAAATCTGAGGTATATAAGCTACTGAAATTGTCTGATTTATATCTATTAACAATATATACCAGTAACGATAATCTTCAGTTTTGCATCATTTTCACCTTTTATCTAGGTTCAAACTGGTGTCAATCCTTAATGCCACTATTCTTTTATGTAGCTGATGTATCAAATTCATTTCTTTGATGCAGGTTAGGAAATATGACAACTAATGAGACAGGTGACTTGCGTTCAGCAGGGGTATATCAAGTGCTTGATGTTGGTTGTGGGGTTGCTAGTTTCTCTGCCTATCTTCTTCCTCTAAATATAGAAACATTTTCCTTTGCTCCCAAAGACGGTCACGAAAATCAAATTCAATTTGCTTTGGAACGAGGAATTGGTGCGATGATATCTTCTTTAGCTACGAAGCAGCTACCATATCCAAGTAACTCTTTTGACATGGTTCATTGTTCCAGATGTCGAGTTGATTTTCATGAAAATGGTGAGTGTTTCTTTCATTGATCAGGCAAATCTTTTTACGCTTAAATATTATTGACCTAGATGTAACTGCTTTAGGTTAAATAAAGGAAACTATCGTGACAACTGTTATAACTGAGTTCCAAACTAGGAATATAACTCTGTTTCTGTAGTTAATTGAAGCAACTTATCTTAGGTAGTCTTTTCATTGGGTAGAACCGTATATTTTGCTATTTCTGTAACATGTCATCCTGGACAACTAAAGAATCCACACGTTTATTTGCTAGCCGTGCATGTCATGTAAACACTCTATTATTGTTTTACGATGCTAAAAAATAGTTTTTCATCTGTTTGTGCATGCAGATGGTATTCTACTCAAAGAAGTGAGTCGCATACTAAGACCAAATGGATATTTTGTCTATTCAGCTCCTCCAGCCTATAGAAAGGATAAGGATTTCCCAGAGATATGGGAAAAATTAGTAAATCTGACTACTGGAATGTGCTGGAAGCTTATTGCACAGAAAGTTCAGACAGCAATATGGATTAAGCAAGAAAATAATTCATGTCTTCAACATCATGCTCAGGAGCAGCTTGTAAAAATATGTGATTCTGAGGATGATTTGAAGCCATCATGGAAAACTCCTCTGAGGAACTGTATTACCCTAAGTGACTCTTCTTCTTCTTCTTCTATAAAGAAACTACCTCCTCGACCTCAACGTCTTTCAGAGTATTCACAAAGTCTCAGTCGGATAGGTTTGTGAATTATCTTCCTTGCTGTAGTTGTAATAATAAATTGTTCTCTCATAGTTCTCAAATCAATTCTAGTGAATATGTCCCCTCCTGAAGTGCAATTTTGATTTAATCATTCTTTGTTGAGAATCAAATTGAATATGTATGTCCTAGCATGTTGGGAACTGCTGTTTGGTTATTTAGTCTTCTTTAACCTGCAGTTTACTATGGATAGCGATTCTTAATGATGCTAAATGTTTCATTCTCTAGCATTTGCATGCTATAGTATTCATGAAAAAATATTGGCTATTTTGCTTTTAAAATAGTGAGTAGCGATAGCAGGAACATCACTAACAATGTGGGGTTGGGAAAAATGTTAAGTGCTGATGCTTTGGGTATGGTGTTCCACAGTATAGAGATCTTAGTAGCTTGCAAGCTAAAGGTTTTCTCAGTGGCTTGAGATTTCTTTTAAGCTCTTAACTTTCTTGCTAAAAAAGTTGAAACAACCCCCCCTTTGTCTTATGATCACCAAAAAGGTAATCGACGGTGTTATAAGCTTGTTTTCAAGAAACGTTATCAAAAAATATCCCTTTTAATTTGTCCAACATAAGTGAACAAATCTTTGCATGATCTATTATATGGTGGAAACTGTTGCAGTTCTAACAACTATCCAAATTTATGTTTGTTTTAAATGGCTAAGATACGATAACATAGAAGCGTAATTCGGTAGTTTATAATAAAACTATTAGTGAGTGGAAGTATCAACTCAACTAGATGTCGTTAACAAGAAAAGTTAGCCACTAGTATTTAGAAATCCTGAAACTCCTGAATCTATTCTATAACATGTATTCTTGGAGGAAAAAGGAACACTGTATATTAGGCTTATTACAAGGAGGATTTTGTGGAAGAGGGATGTGAAGACTCCTACTTCACAACTTCGAATCCTTTTTTTTTTCTCTGTTTTGTTTTACAACAGTTGTTAAAATTTTTAATGTCGTTTGTGACCTTTTGGAGAAGTATAGATGATCTACGAAAAACTAAATAAATAGTATTCACCTAAAGATGGATAATACAAGGAGTCATTGTTGAGTGGGGGTTTGTTCTCATTCGGTGGTTACTTCTTTTCGACCATTTTCTGTATTTCTTGCACATGAGAGTTGGCATTTTCAGTCAGCAAGGTTGCGTTAGTGGTTCCTTTTCATTTCTCTCAAACTGTTGTGTTTATTCTTTTTATCTCGACTGGTAGTGTTATTATCTCTTCTAAAAAAGGTACCTGTTCTTTTCTGGGTACAATTTTGGGAAATGAAAGCTTTATGGAGATTGTCCTTTCATCTTTTTGGAAATCTCATTAGATCTGACATGCTCAATCTATTTCATGCAGGTATTGATCGTGAAAAGTTCTTGAAAGATACAATATATTGGCAAGATCAAGTTCGCCATTACTGGAGACTGATGAAAGTTGAGGAGAAAGAAATACGTAATGTGATGGACATCAATGCTTTCCTTGGTGGATTTGCCGTTGGCTTAAATACATGGCCTGTCTGGGTGATGAATGTAGTTCCAGTAACCATGAATAACACTCTGTCTGCCGTTTATGGCAGGGGTCTTACGGGCGTTTTCCATGACTGGTAGGCCTTTAATTCATCTCACCTTACCAAGTGTCTTAATCTAATTTACAAGTGCCATAACAATATCAGGTCGAATTCGCAGGTGTGAACCATTCTCCACGAACCCATGGACTTATGATTTGTTACATGCCAATCATCTTCTTTCTCACTATAAAAATCGCGAACAAGGTTGTTTAGTTGAAGATATCATGCTTGAGATGGACCGTATTCTACGACCTCAGGTAAGGATTGTCATTTCGACTTGATACTCTTGATGCTTGAGAGACTATGATGAGAATCAAACGCGGAAAAAGTAAAGATAAAGAACGAGACGTAACTCGATCTCTAATCCCAAGTAGCAACGGAGAACTTGTTCCGATACACCCCGGGAGAAGGACAAGAACACCTACGCTATGCAACTACCCTCGAGCTAACGCGAGCACGCAAGTAGAATGGTCGGAGAGGAAGAGTATTCATCTAGATCCGCTAGAAGACATACAAGTCCAAGAACAAAGGTTTCATTCATTCAATAGTCAAGAGCCTTGCTCATGTTCATCATTCATAATCATCAATAATAAGCTAAATGTAAAATAAGCTATGCTTGGGTATTTATAGTGTTTTCCCAAGCTTACATAAAGACTTAAGTACCCTTACTAATAAGGTTCATCAAATAAGCCACGTAGGGCAAAACAGTCAAAGAAACATAAATTCAGTAGCTAGGAGGGGCGCCTGGGCTGGGAGGGGCGCCTGGTTTGTGTTGAAGCCAGGCTGGGCGCCTGGATCTAGGCGGGGCGCCTGGCTTGGCCTTCAGTCAGGCTGGGCGCCTGAAGCTAGGCGGGGCGCCTGGCTTGGCCTGAAGCTAGGCGGGGCGCCTAGCCAGGTGGGGCGCCTGGTGCCTTTTTGGGCCTTAGGCAGTGAGCTCCCCAGGCGGGGCGCCTGGGGTAGGCGGGGCGCCTAGCTCTGCTGGGTTCTCTTCCTCCTTAGGCGTGAGGCCTAGCTTGAGTACCCGGAACGGCTTCCAATCGCTTCCTTCTTCAAGGCCCTTCCTCACCAAGTGTATGTGCACTCCTTGGATCTCCTTAGCTTGACTACGTGTGAATGGTCTTGAGGGGGTTTGGGTCTCATCATCCTCCCCTTCTTGAGAAGATTTCGTCCTCGAAATTGAGGCATCATCACCCACGACCGCATCATCACCTACATCCAAAGGAACCAAGTCACAAACATTAAAAGTATTAGAAACTTGATACTCACTTGGCAAGTCGACCACATAGGCGTTGTTGTTTATCTTTGAAAGCACTTGGAATGGGCCATCGCCACGGGGTGCTAACTTCCCTTTCCTAAGGTTTGGAAACCTTTCTTTCCGGAAGTGCACCCACACATAGTCACCCTTCTTGAGTTCCACCTTCTTGCGTCCTTTGTTTTTCTTGGAAGCAACCTTAGCATAGGCTTCCTCCAAATTCTTCTTTGCCTTTGCATGGAGTTCCATCATTGCTTTTGCTCTAGCTTTACCTTCAAAATTAACAACCATTTCCCTTGGCAAAGGGGTTAGATCAAGGGGAATCAAGGGGTTAAAACCATAAACACACTCGAATGGAGTCATGCCAATCATTCTATGCACGGTTCGATTGTAGGCAAACTCCATAAGAGGTAAACGATCAATCCAAGTCCCGGCCTTACCCCGGGTCATGGCTCTAAGAAGAGCACCCAAGGTTCGGTTTACCACTTCCGTTTGCCCATCGGTTTGTGGGTGGTGGGACGTGGAGAACAAGAGCTTGGTGCCTAAAGCACCCCATAAACTTCGCCAAAAATGGCTTAGGAACTTAGTGTCCCTATCACTCACTATAGTTTGAGGCACACCATGTAACTTCAAAACATTTTCAACAAACAAGGAAGCTACATGTTGGGCATCATCGCATTTCTTGCATGGAATGAAATGAGCCATCTTTGAGAACCTATCCACAACAACATAAATGCTATCATGGCCTCCCCTAGTCCTAGGTAATCCCATCACAAAATCCATTGAGATATCCAACCAAGGACTAGTAGGTACGGGAAGAGGGGTATACAACCCATGGGGGAGGGCTTTGGATTTAGCACGCTTGCACTCAAGGCAATTGTTGCAAAACTTTTCCACTTGCACCCCCATCTTTGGCCAATGAAATTGTTCTTTAAGAATAGCCAAAGTCTTTCTTGTGCCAAAATGTCCCATGAGTCCTCCGCAATGTGCCTCTTGCACAAGCAACTCCCTCCAAGAGAACTCCGGAATGCACACTCTACCATTTTTGAAGATATAACCTTGAACCCATTGGTATTTTTCAACTCTCTCCCCCTTCTCTAGAGCGTCATGTACACTCTTTAGCTTTGGGTCATGAGCATACATCAATTTAATGCTCTCAAAACCCATGAGCTTAGAGGTGAGAGTGGTGGCTAGAGCAAACTTTCTCGAAAGCGCATCCGCCACAACATTGTCCTTCCCTTTCTTATATTGAATCACATAGGGAAAGGACTCAATAAATTCAACCCATTTGGCATGTCTCTTATTGAGCTTCTCTTGGCCTCTCAAATGCTTGAGTGACTCATGGTCACTCTTGATTACAAACTCACGAGGCCAAAGATAGTGTTGCCAATGGGCAAGGGCTCTCACAAGGGCATACAACTCCTTGTCATATGTAGAATAGTTCAAGGAGGCCCCTTTCAACTTTTCACTAAAGTAGGCGATGGGTTTGCTATCTTGCATTAATACACCACCGATTCCCACCCCCGAGGCATCACATTCAACCTCAAATGCCTTTCCGAAGTCGGGCAATTGCAATAGAGGGGCGGTACTCAACCTACTTTTCAATTCATGGAAGGCCTTCTCTTGAGGCTCTCCCCAAACAAACGGTTGGTCTTTCTTCACCAATTCGGTGAGTGGAGCGGCAATGGAGCTAAAGTCTCTCACAAATCGCCTATAAAAGCTTGCGAGACCATGAAAGCTCCTCACTTGAGTCACGGTAGTAGGAGTAGGCCAATCACGTATGGCCTCTACCTTAGACTCATCCACCTCCACTCCTTGGGCACTCACAACAAACCCAAGAAAGACAACCTTATCCACACCAAAGGCACACTTTTTGAAATTAGCATAGAGCTTTTCGGCTCTCAAAGCATCAAGCACTTGCCTAAGGTGGTCAACATGTTCATTCATTGTCTTACTATAGATCAAAATATCATCAAAATAGACAACAACAAACTTGTTGATAAAAGACTTCAAAACATGATTCATGAGTCGCATGAAAGTACTAGGTGCGTTGGATAGCCCGAAAGGCATAACCAACCATTCATAGAGACCAAATTTGGTCTTGAATGCGGTTTTCCATTCATCCCCGGGTTTCATCCGGATTTGATGGTAGCCGGACCTAAGGTCGATTTTGGAAAAGACACACGACCCACTCAATTCATCCAACATATCATCAAGCCGTGGAATAGGGTGACGGTACTTGACCGTTATCTTATTCACGGCTCGGCAATCTACACACATTCTCCAAGTGCCGTCTTTCTTTGGGACAAGAATGACCGGAACGGCACAAGGACTCAAACTTTCCCTCACCAAGCCTTTTGAAAGCAAGTCATCAACTTGTTTTTGCAACTCCCTCGTATCCTCGGGATTGCTTCTATAAGCCGGCTTGTTCGGGATTTGAGAGCCCGGAATAAAGTCAATTTGATGTTCAATACCTCTCAAGGGAGGTAAGCCATCGGGCATCTCATCCGGGAACATGTCCCCAAAGTCTTCCAAGACATTTTTCAAAGCACTAGGCATAGGGCTAGAAGAAAAATCATAATTAGAGTTTAGGATCATACCTTTGTGCACTAGGCATAGGAGGAACTTGGTGCCATCATTACCTTTCAAGAGCTCGCCCGGTTGCATCATGGCACACATGCCACCGGTAGATGAAGTAGGTGGGATTGCCACCATGCTTTTGGACAAAGGACTAGTCTCAATGAGTGACTTAGCCTTTGCCACCTCCCTCAACTCCTTCATTTTCTTGTAGTCATCACTAACTTGCTTAGGAGTGAGAGGTTTAAGAGCAAATCTCTTCCCTTCATGTTTGACCGTGTAAGTGTTGACACGACCATCATGCACCACTTGCCTATCGAATTGCCATGGCCTCCCTAAGAGTAGGTGGCATGCTTGCATAGGCACGACATCAAACAAATGCTCATCAACATAACTACCCATTCTAAACTTGATCACGGCTTGTTTCATCACTTTAAGCTCCCCACATTCACTAAGCCATTGTAACCGGTAAGGTTTAGGATGCTTCATGGTAGTTAACTTCAATTGAGCCACTAGTGATTGACTCACTACATTTGCACAACTTCCGGAATCAATTATCATAGAGCAAACAACATCTTTGACCCGGCACCTAGCATGGAAAAGATTTTCCCTTTGCAAGGTTTCACTATCTTCCACAATCATAGCTCCTAGGCTCCGTCTCACAACCAAGAAAGTATGAGGATCCTCCTCCTCCATTGTATCATCAAGCAAATCATTCTCCTCTACTCCCTCATCTCCCTCTACTCCCTCTACTCCCTCATCCTCCGATTCACTCTCTTTCTCATATGCTTCATTACCAACAACAATCATGGTCCTCTTTGTAGGACACTCCCTAGCAAAGTGACCATACCCCTTGCACTTGTGGCATTGTATTGAAGAAGAAGTAGGAGCATGTAGTTGAGTTTTAGAGTTACCTCCCACATTAGGTGTGTTCTTCTCAAATGGCTTTTTCACATCCTTGGTAGCATTTGCACCACTTGTTCCACTTGCATTTGGGAACCTTGCATTTGTAGTAGGAGGCTTCCAATCCTTTGGTTTGCTTGTTGGAGTAGGAGTGCTACTCTTGTAGCGGAGGGTTTTCTCCTCCTTGAGCCATTTCTCGGCCTCAACCGCATCTTCACATAGCTTGTAATGATCATCATATTTGTGGAACTTCAATTGTGAAGCTATGTCTCGGTTCAAGCCCCCTTTGAAACGGATCATGGCCGTCTCATTGTCTTCATCATCTAAGTCAAGGATCATTCGGATTTGCTCAAATTCATTGAAATATTCACCAACCGATTTGTAACCTTGCTTCAAATCATATAGACGCCTTTGTTGTTCAACCCGGTATTGATTAGTCAAGTACTTCTCATCCATCACGCGGATCAACTCTTCCCAAGTAAGATTAATAGCCATACCCGTCCTTCTTCTATTTCTTTTCACCGACTCCCACCAAGTAGAAGCAAAAGATTCAAAGGAGGATATTGCATACTTGGTTTTCTTCACATCGGGCATATCATTGGTGTCAAAGATACGCTCCATAGCCAATTTCCAACCAATGTACTCCACCGGGTCACTACTTCCTTTGAAAGAAGGAATAGTGAGCTTCACACTATTAAGATTGTTGTTGTTATCACGACCCCCTTGGAATGGCTCCGGTTGGCCCCCATAGTGATCATCATAAGCAACATGGTCCCTTCTAACATTCCTTCCTCCATATCCTAAGGGTGGCCCTCGACCTCGGCCTCTACCCCGATCCACATTTCGACCCCAATTCATAGCTCGCCTTGGTTGAAAGTGATCATCAAACCCATACACATTGTCATCATAATCAACTTCCTCCCCTTCTTGAGCCTCAACAACTTGCTCAAGAGGTTGCACATTTCGGACGGGTCTTGGTAGTGGAAAGTTTCTTGGAGGATTGTCTAAGATACGGGGAATGCCCGTACGTTCAATTCTCTCTCGGTCCTCCTTTACCCGTTGTTGATTGAGCAATTCAACAACTTGCTCCGGGGTAAAATTAGGACTACTTGAGCCTTCTCCGGTCTCAATTTGGACACTCGGGGTCCCCTTTTCAATTGGGACACTCGGGGTCCCATGTTCTCCTTGGGTACTTGAAGCACCCTTTTCAAGTGACTCAATCCGTTGAGTCATAACATCCATCTTGGCAAGAAGGCTAGCCAAGGCCTCCTTGATGAAATCTTGACCTTCGTTGGCCATTGTACCTACAAACAAAGAAAACAAGAGTTAGTTAAAACACCTCACTCGCTCCCTCACTTGTGTTCACTCGGATCACTCTTTTGGGTGGCGGTGGATATTTCACTCAACTTGTAGTCCCAAAGCTTCACGTAGATGAATAGCAACTCCTCAACTCAACTAAACTATTCACGAGTCACGCACACTCCGGGGTGAGTGGAGTTAGTAGGACTCAATGAACGCTAGGCACTTTGAAGTGAAGGACTTGAGTTAAAAGATTCTACGCTTTTCCTTAGAATTCTACTCTCCTTGCTAGGCACGAATCACTTAAGAGCAATCAAGGGTTAGCACTATTCAAGTAGATCGGTTACTCAAATTAGTACTAACTAGATGTTATGTTATCAAACAAAGGGAAATACCTACGAAAATCTACCCGAAACAATGCAATCAGCACTCAGGAGGGGCGCCTGAAACTCAGGTGGGGCGCCCAGTTGTGCTGTCTGCCAGGCGGGGCGCCTGAGTCTAGGCGGGGCTCCTGGGACTTAGGCAGTAGCCAAGTCAGGCGGGGCGCCTGGCTTAGGCGGGGCGCCTAGCCTGAAGCTTTTTCCAACTTGTTCCAAACTCGTTTCAAGTCGATTTTCAAGCCTCAAATCCGATGTTTTCAACTTGTTTTCACAATCCAATGATACCCAAAGTTGTGTTTGATCTTCCTTAACAAAACCCAATCAAATTTTCAATCAAACAATCAATCAAATCAGGGTTCAATCTCAAGAACTCAAGAACACAAGGGTTTATCAAAAGGATTTCAACAAGGATTGTGATTCATCAAAGAAGGTGTTATACATGTTCAAATCCCACAAAATTGGTACCGAATTGTTTGTTTTTCAGTGAAGATCAATCCCCAATAACAAGTTTCCACACAAACATCAATCCAACCCAAGAATCAAGGCAAAATTCATCAAGAACAAGTTCTTCAAGGGTTTAAGGGGTTTTGGGGTTTCAATTTTTCAAACTTCACCAATTCCAACAATTTTGGTACTCAAGTAACGGGAAATCAATCACGATCAAGAATCCACAACACCCATATCACAAATCATCCAAATCAACAAGTTACACCAAATTTTTGTATTTTCAATTTTTCAAATTTTTTTTTTTTTTTTTTTTTGCAATTTTCTCCTTTCTAATAACTTCAACAACAAGAAAACTAAAAGAGGATACTAGGCACGAAGAATCAAGGGTCGGGGGTTTGTAGAAACAAAACCCGAGCCTTGCTCTGATACCAAACTGATGAGAATCAAACGCGGAAAAAGTAAAGATAAAGAACGAGACGTAACTCGATCTCTAATCCCAAGTAGCAACGGAGAACTTGTTCCGATACACCCCGGGAGAAGGACAAGAACACCTACGCTATGCAACTACCCTCGAGCTAACGCGAGCACGCAAGTAGAATGGTCGGAGAGGAAGAGTATTCATCTAGATCCGCTAGAAGACATACAAGTCCAAGAACAAAGGTTTCATTCATTCAATAGTCAAGAGCCTTGCTCATGTTCATCATTCATAATCATCAATAATAAGCTAAATGTAAAATAAGCTATGCTTGGGTATTTATAGTGTTTTCCCAAGCTTACATAAAGACTTAAGTACCCTTACTAATAAGGTTCATCAAATAAGCCACGTAGGGCAAAACAGTCAAAGAAACATAAATTCAGTAGCTAGGAGGGGCGCCTGGGCTGGGAGGGGCGCCTGGTTTGTGTTGAAGCCAGGCTGGGCGCCTGGATCTAGGCGGGGCGCCTGGCTTGGCCTTCAGTCAGGCTGGGCGCCTGAAGCTAGGCGGGGCGCCTGGCTTGGCCTGAAGCTAGGCGGGGCGCCTAGCCAGGTGGGGCGCCTGGTGCCTTTTTGGGCCTTAGGCAGTGAGCTCCCCAGGCGGGGCGCCTGGGGTAGGCGGGGCGCCTAGCTCTGCTGGGTTCTCTTCCTCCTTAGGCGTGAGGCCTAGCTTGAGTACCCGGAACGGCTTCCAATCGCTTCCTTCTTCAAGGCCCTTCCTCACCAAGTGTATGTGCACTCCTTGGATCTCCTTAGCTTGACTACGTGTGAATGGTCTTGAGGGGGTTTGGGTCTCATCAGACTAAATTGTTAATCAATTGGTAAACTGAAAGCATCTGCAAGATTGAACTTTGACATTTGATAGTTCAGAACAAGTCCTTTTAGTGTAGAATATGCTACATATGTATATCAACTGAATCTAGCTAAACAAGATCCAGCTTGGTATATCCATTTAATGATTGTGACATGTGAAACCATTGTAAATATTCATGTCTATGTCCAGATGTTTCAATTGTGAACAAATCTAAGGTTCTCAAGTGAAATGCAGGGATTTATCATTATCAGAGATGAAGAACCCATCATATCAAGAATACAAGCTCTTGCTCCAATGTTTCTTTGGGACGTCCAACTACAGTATCTAGAGAACGATCAGAAAAAGACAGAACCGGTCTTATTTTGCAGGAAACGGTTTTGGGCTATTGTATGAGGTAGTTTTGCCAGCAATTGTTTGTCGAAAGGCCAATGTCGAACTTGCCCCATTGTGTTCGTCTAACTTATTTGCAAAATGGTGAATCAATCTGTCTCATAGTTAATGTTTTAATTTGTATCATTTTGCAGCAAGCTAGGATGTAGTTCTTAACTTGTAATTTGTCACATAAGAGAACAACTTCACTGCTGTAACGTAAAGAACTGAGTTTTGTTAGATGAGAATGAATTTCCAGTTCATTTCAGTAATGTTTAGTAAGTATATATTTTGTGCAAAATGAACTGAATGATATACCTTGAAAAGTTTATTTTTTTCCCAGTGGCTAATCTTTGCCAGTTCGTGAACAATTAAAGGCGTGTACTAGTAGCTTCGCATTTTCGTTTTCATTTTCATGTGCTTCTTGCTATAATTGACTAGATGGTACTTACTACTTACCATTAAGTGACTGACCAGTTTCTATTATAGCCAGGACAGAAGTAATATATTCATGCTTTGTCTCTCAATTTATAGCTTTCTCTTTCACATCTTTATCAACAACTAACTTCAGGACCATAATGTCCATTAGCTATTCTTCAACTTCTCTACAGGGTCCATATCTATTACAGTAATAATTGTGTTACTGATTACCTAAAAAGCACTTGAATCTTCTGTTAGAATCTGCACTTTCGAAAATAACCTGAAAATCAGAAAAAGATGAAGTAGAAAAATTCCAAGCCAACAGTATACACTGCCTGTCCTTAAGAAATCTAATCCCCTCACAGTTACCCAAGGTTTGTGGATTAATTTCTCCTAGGATAGAATGGAATTATCCTCACTGTGATAGCGGTAATTCAAATCACAGTGAACAGCGAACTCAAATAATGGTAGCAAATCACACTGACTCAGAACTTACTTTTGTTTTGAAAACAAATGCAAAAGGTAATGAGAGAGAGAGTATGAAATTTTTGGATGATCAAAATGAGGCAAAATGCCTCTCTATTTATAGCCACAAGATTTGGAGTGAAAAGGCATGAAGGTGTCTTTTGGTGAAATGGCTGTTCATGAAAGGCAGCCTTCAAGGTGGCTGTTCAATGAAAAGGTTTCATTGATGAAGTAGCTGTTCATGAAAGGCAGCCTTTAAAGTGGCTGTTCAATGAAAGCACCCTTTCATTTGGAATAATGTTACAGCAGCCCACCTTTGGAATATTTGCTTAAATAGTCCACTTTTTAATTTCGTTACGAAACCGGCTCCATATCAAATATTAATATCAAATATTAATATTTATTTCATTTCCCATTCACACCAATTTACCTTCCTTCCAAACCCAACATCTTCTACCCAAATTATATCCAACAAAGAGTTGCGCTATAATATATTCGAGGAAGAAAACAACTTACAAACAAACGCTATATCAAAATTCAAAATGATGCCTAGGGCTAGTAGTATATATTTCCCATATAAAATTTTGATAACTCCCAAAGTTCACCCTTGAAAATACTCCCTAAAACAAAAAAAGAACACATGTTAAGTTAAAAGAAGTAAATTTACTTCTACAGCATCTAAAAGGAAGCAGCAACAAGAAAAAACACGCTCATTCGCAAGCTCAATGTTAACAAAAAACTAATGAATATATTTCTTCATGTGTTACACGGCTATCACGATATCATTGATAGTATAATATTCGAACTTCCATTTAGCTTTAGTAATATAATTAACTTGATATAGATATCGCATGCAGTAAATATTTACCACAACAAGAAACTGCATTTTAACCTTCCTAACAAGCAGTGCCAACAGTCGCATCACGACAAAATTTAAACCATAGAAAAGAACATTAACTGAAGCTTTTGACATGACAAGACAACCCCATGCTTGTGGGGCAATTAATATTTTGACCCACTCTTTTTCAGTCTTCACTCTCCAGCTTGTCCCTCTTCTCCCACACCTACACATTTATCTCTTTAATTTGCCAGAGTTTCTGCTAGTTCCTCCTGCTATAATACCTATGGTTCCTTTGACTCTCTTTCACTTACCACATGTCTTTTAGTTTCTTCTTTCTATATACTTATAAGAGACTGGTCCTGCTTTTCCCACTGGTTTTTAAGGTTACCTTTCTTCAGATTTCTTTAATTAATTACTTGGTGAAAATGGTAGTGCTCGTGTGCATGCAACAGTACAAAAATCAGTTGTACTAGTACTTTATTTACTTTACTGATATATCTACATCATATATTCATGGGGCCTTAATTTGTAGAGTACCTAGTTTTTTAACTTTAAGTGCAAAAGACAAAGCAGGGCAAATTATTGTAAAAATAAGTACACTCATGTGAACTATTTAAAAATTTTACTTTCTTGAATCACCTATAATTAGGAGTAGTTTACGACGCACTTCTTATATGCGTTCAAGAAATATAACCTAGCATTCAAGAAATAAAAAAGGGTAAATAAACAAATGCAATGCTACTGCAAGAAAAGTTAAAGTTGGGTAAGATTCTGAAAGCAAAAAAGATATAGAAGGAAAGATTGATCAACAAGTTAAAAAAGATAGGCAAAAAGAATAAGCAGAGGGGAAGACTGATGGAAAGAGACGTTTAGATTAGATGAACAAGTTCCTCCCATCCTTTCCTTCAAATCAAAATCCAAAAGGATGACTGTTACCATTACTCACCATCTCTTTTGTCAATTGGAATATCTTAAAGATATTTGACCCAAACTATCAAAAATTTCTAATAATAAAATATTAAATTTTTATGCATTGTTGAGGGATCATTTGATTCGAAGACAAAGTTAATCTCGGTACTAATAATGAGAATGTTGTCCTTTACATATTAGTAATGCACCAACTATATATGATATGTTTGGTTTGTTGTATTAAAAAGAAATGTGCGTAGGTAGAGATGAGGGTGTCTTTGCCATTTCAAGATTGCTAACATTGTATTTATATTCTACATTTTTTAGTGCGTCTAAAATAATATGTAGATTGCTGCACTAGTATTGTTTGTGAATACTACTTCCTCATTATTAATAACCTTAATAATTATTTTCATTTTAGTTCGTTAAAGAATGATTGCCGTTGAAATACAGAAATAACTTAACTCAACTTCCCAATTTACTAATCCTTAAAGATAAGGTACTATTTGCGTAACTTGAAACAGATGAAGTGCTATATTAATAGTTGTTGTGGCTAGGGAAACTTAATGAAAAAGAGGTTAAGCTTAATATGAAGTGTAGTTTCATAAATGACATGTAGAAGTCAGTGCCCACGGCACTCTTTGTATAAGCCATGCAAGCAATAAAATCTTCGATAGAAAGAGAGAATCTTGTGGAAGAAAGAAGATAAACACCCAAAAAAAGGGAAAAGAAAGAAAAACTGTACAGAACAAAAACTTCAGCCTTAGTTGTTGGAGTGAAGTACATAACTGTCTGTGAGCAGACTGATGGAAAGATATATCATGGTTAGGATCATTGTGTATTTTTTACTTATGAGAATGGGTTAGGATTAGAGGAATTGGGTACACCAAAAGAATGTAGTAGAAAGTGTAAGTTAGGCAGAACTCACTAGCTTTGATCCATAATTGAAATTTGCAATAAAATTAATAAATATATATAAATTTTAAGTTTAGAACCAAATTACTAGTAGTTGAGATAGTTGTCTTAAAACTTACTAGTACTAACTTATAAAGTTGAAGTCTTAAATCAATATATAGTAATAATAAGACAGCTTTTTTTGGGGAGGGGGTTGGATGGGTTGGAAAATTATATTTTGACAGGGTTTGAGTAGGAGAAGTCACTTAATAGTAGGAGTAACTCGTAAGGCCATTGTCATATCCTTCACATGTATGCATTGTCTTGTCAAATCAAAGTTAGAATCTTGAATGTGAAGACCATAAAAGTTAGATACCAACTTTTTTTTTTTTTTTTTGAAAAAATAGTTTGTGAAATGGAGTTAAAATTATAATTAGAAATTGACGTTGTGTTTAAAATTACATTTCATTTTAAAAAAACTAATAAGAAAAACATATTTTTGATTTTTGAAAAAACCAGTCCGATTTGCAAAGTTTGATGGCCAAACAAATTCTCTTTTAAATTTTTTGAAAAAGTAAAAGCTATTTATGGCCACAAACGGGCCCGTAATTTTACTTTTTCCGTAAATTTGAATACTGAAACCTTTTTAAAAGAATTAAAGTTAGGACTTATAGCTAATTAACAACTATTAATAAGGAAAAAAAAAGAACTAATAGGAGTAGGTTTTAAATTGAAAACCTGAAAAACCTTAGGCAAACTGAAAACTGTTTACATGAATTCATATAAGGGAAATTTTCAAAAATAGGCATCCCACTGCCCAAAATTACAAATAAGAGGCCATATTTTTTTTCATGCATAGCACCCACCCCTAAAATTATAAATTTTAGCACTTCTTCATAAAAAACACCCTAGCAACCAAATCTCCTCCTCCCCAGTCCCCAACCACTAAGTCACCGACAGACACCCTCTCCCGCCAGTGGTGTCGTTACTTTTTTGTATTTTACTGAATTTATGTTGTTTATTGCGTCTAAATCATTGCTTTGGACAAGTTTATACACACAAATCTCCCCCTCCCCCCCAATAAATTATACATGGATATACATAGATAAATGCGTAGCAATGAGAGAGATACAAAAATATACACAAAAAAAGTAAAAGTTCATATAAACATGCTTAATATATAGATTTATTCACTCGCATATACACACTTATACAAATTTATACAATTTTATACATGTGCATAAATTTGTATAAAATTGTATAAACTTGCGGCGACCCCTATCTCGAAAAAAAGGTGACAGCTCGGGTAAAATTCGAAAAATATAGGTCATTTTTGATAATTTTTGTCTTTTGTTTGTTTTTAGTGTAATTATCCCCTCATATAACACCGTTTTTGGTGCAACATTTACCAAATTTATGCACTCAATAGGCAATAGCTTTCCTTCATTTTTTGTGTTTACACTCTGACTCCACTTGATCTTCTAATTCCTTAATGGTTTACATATCATTTTCCGTTTTGTCTGCACCAAAGCACATGCCTAATCAGAATAACAGCTAAGGGTAAACTACACCTAAGATTTGAGTGTTCACAAAGAGTGGACTTAAAATAAAAGTTGTGGGTGAATTTCCTTCACATGAGTATTCTATATCTTGAGGTCCAAATATATATTTTTTTGTTTACTTTTATCTTTGATTTTATCCCAAGTGATTCCTGACCAACCAAGGCAGATAAATAAAATAATAGTAATATGCTCCTAAAGATGTCTATCGTACCTCTTATTGAGGTATTATCTTTCAAGTTCACGTTTGGCACCGTTAGATTTTTATGTTAGAAATTCGAGAAAATGACATAAATAATACCTAAAGTCTTGGGGTAGGTTCATTTCTATCCTCTAAATATAATATTGGACAAAGACAGTCCTTTATGTTTCTAAAAAGTGACCAGTTTTAATCCCAAGTTGGATAGACGTCAAAAGGCTGACGGAAAAATAAGAAAAGTAACGTAGAACTAACAGGAATAACGGTAAAGGAAACAAGGTTAAAAATTCCTTGCTGAACATCCTCACCAGAAAACAGCAACAATGCAACAACACCAAATTTAAAAATGGTAGGCATCAACAACATCTGAAGCACGGGTAACCACTAATCCAACTTCCAGCAATAAGAGAAAAGAGCAACAACATCCAGAAACACCAGCAAGACATAATACTAAGCAACAACATCAAAAAATAGTATCACCTTTGCAACAGTAATTAAATCTGAAATGATCAAAGAATTACAGCAGACAACACCAACCGACACTAACACTGGACAACAAAATCAAGAACAAAAAAAGTTAACCCAAATGACACCTACAACAAAATCAATAATTTGCATCGAATTTTCCTCTAATATATAGCAGCACTTTGTCGGATTGATTGAGAGTTATTTTCTTCCACTTCTCCTCTTTGTACTTGCAACGAAAAAAGAAATATGGGTCTATGTTAATATTAATAAAGTCAATATCAAATGGAAAGCCAATCTAAACTTTAACGCTTAATCCCCTGTTTATATAAAAAATTGAGATGAATCTTCAATATACTTTTGAATAAACAAACAAAATAAACAAATAAAAGGTATACGAAAGTAAGAAATAATGGCATGTAGGTTATAGCAAACATTACAGTCTTCCTTTTTTTGAGGTACAAAACAGAACAAAATAAAACAATTTAGAGAAGCTTTGGTCTGCATTGTTGAATAAACATCACCTAGAAAAGTAATATGAGTCTCCTGATCAAATTAGTTGGTAAATAAGCAATACACGAAGGACGAATGCATGCCGTTTCACTTTAAAAGATTGGATTTCGGGACAAAAGTTGAGGAATATAAACTCTTAATGAAGAGCCAGTATGAAGAGGTGATATTTTTTTTGGTTCGGTTAGTCTAAAACATCCCGTTAATTTTCCGTTATTTGTACCATTTTCTGTCAATAAAGCTCCTCCTTTTTAGCTTAGGACTAAAACTGACCACTTTTTAGAAACATAAAGGATTGTTTTTGTCCAGTATTATATTTAAAGGACAGAGTTGAACCTACCCTAATACTTAAGGTGCTATTTATGTCATTTTCTCTTAGAAATTCTATAGTGGGATCTTGGCAGTAATTCTTATGCTTTTCATGACTTTCTTATGTTACAAACTTACAACTTACAAGGTCTTGAAGACTAAATTAAGCTGCATGCCAACCTTAATTAGTCAACAAGCTAAAAAATATTAAATCTCCATAATTATATGTAATTATTATCATAAGTCAATAGTATCGTGCAGTAGTGTTCCATGAGTTAAAACAATTGGCTATGACACCTTGTTCCAATGACACCTCGTACACAGTTTTATTTCAAGAATCGAATTTGTTTAACAATTGGCTATGACACCTTGTTCCAATGACACCTCGTACACAGTTTTATTTCAAGAATCGAATTTGTTTAAGTGTATGGATGGATGAAACAACCTAGAAATCTCTAATAGTGATGAATGTTTTATTTTGCATATTAATTAGTGACAATGACAAAGTATTATAGTAAAAAAGTATAATTATATTTATACAATGACTTGGAAGATTTTTAAGGATGTTTAGAAATGAAAGAAGTTAATTTAGCATGATTTGGAATGAGTTAGGCAAAGAAAGAATAACTTGAATAACACATAACCTAATTTCAAATGATTATTGAGATCAATTTATAAAGAATTTGGAAATAGTCAAAACATGAAAATTGTAACTCTTTGAGTTTGGGTTCTAACACCATAAATTGTTTGTCATTTGGACATTATTCCTATAAGATAATATGAGCATTTTACTGGAAGCTATCTGAAAAGGTACAAACTGTGCGATACAAAGTACAACTCGCAAGCTGCTGGACTTGTATAATAGGGTGATTTTGATGAGTAGCCAGTTTTTGAAGTGCTTAAAGAGAAACAATCAATATTATAATTTTTTTTTTTTTTAAAAAAAGCAGCCATAATTTAAAATCACGCATTTTTTAATACAATAAAAGTTCTGAGAATTTGAACTAAACTGCAAGAAAATTTCCTGGGGTTTAGTTCGAAGTTTCAAAAAAATTTCCTGAAGCTTCATATTTGAAGTACAAGGAAATTTGCCTGAGACTTTTGAAGTAAAATTTTTAAAATCCGGATTGATTTGAAAATAGGATTTTTTATAGAAAAATACAATTTTTTGAAGTTATTTACCATAGCAATATTTTAGCAAAATTACCTAATATAGAGGAAAGAAAAAGTTAATTACAGAACATAGCAAAATATAGCATAACATTGCAAAACCTTACCTTCTTCCTCGCATTTCCCCCAATTTTACTTTTTCTCCTCCCCTCCCTAAATTTCTTCCTCCCGACTTCTTTTAATGGAACCCCCTCGTATCTCGTTGTATCTCAACTACCAACCACCTCGTATCTCGCAATATCTCAACTACCAACCACCTCGTATCTCATTGTATCTCATCGTATCTCAACTACCAACCACCTCGTATCTCGCTGTATCCCAACTACCAACCACCTCGTATCTTGCTGTATCTCAATTACCAACACCTCATATCTCACTTTATCTCGTGGTATCTCGTTGTATCTCAACTTAAACTAGATATCAACCACCTCGTATCTTGTTGTATCTCGATGTATCTTGTTGTATCTATACTATTTTTGCATCGCATCTAACTATTTCTGGGATTTTACATTGTTTCTGCATCGTATCTAAGTTTTTACATTATATCTACCTGTTTTTAGATTGTTTCTGCATCGTATCTAACTGTTTCTAGACTTCTTCAACATTGTTTTTGTGAAAGAAGACCGAAGACGCAGTGACTAAACTGTCCACACCATTCTTTACCAACTAATGTTATTACTAAAGTATTTTAGATAAACACAGTAATGGACTAAATTCATTTTTAGCCAAAAGATAGCTAGTAAGAGTTGCGCTATCTACCCGGACCCGTAGACTCTTAAAGTCATTTTATCTCACATGTGCAGCCTCCATAGCAATATCACAAAATGGATGAGATACCACCCGACAGCAGTGGAGTTGGCGATGAAGCAGAGGAACACACACGTAGATCAAAATAAGGAGGGGGTAACGATGAGAATATGGGAGCAGCGAAAATGGAGGGGAGACCATCGGAATACACTATCATTGAGAAAGAAGAACACAGTAGCAGTGACGCCAATGGAGCAGCAGTCAACGCCGGAAAAAGTCTCATACACCAGTTGCCTCTTTTGTTCATTGCTGAAGATACAATATGGGAAGAAAGTTGGAATAGCAGTGATACCACCGACATTGTCTCCCCAGGAAAGGGGTCGCTCCTCTTCCTTTGCCCTGCCACCGTGCTGTTCACTGCTATTGGAGTCTGGATGTGTTCTGGTTGGCGATGTGTTTTACTGTTTCAATTGGGTTTTTGTATTACCAATTAGGGAAAAGGGCCAAATTTGCCCCTGTGGTTTGCGAAATTAGACACGAATACCCTCCGTTAAAACTTGAGTCTATGTGTGCCCTCGCCGTTTATGCTTTGGCTCAATATTACCCTCCAGTGGCCAATATTGGCCAATATTGCCCTTCATCACAGACGGAAGAAGGATTATGCTTAATTAAGCTCAATTAAGGGCATTTATGTCCCTTACGTATAGCACAGGGGCATATTTGAACCTCTTTTACCGGTGTAAAACGGATACACATATGAAACTGTAACAATCCAATAAAGTGTCAATTTGACTATTAATTGATAGCACATATCCAAGTATCTCTTTCGCAGCAATGGTTTCCTCTAAATACATTACAAATTTTAGATACCCTTGATGTAACATATTCAAGATTTGAAGCATGAGCTTAACTTCGACATGTCCTTTTTCCTCTTAAACTGCTTCTAACTCCAATTTATTTCCCTAGTACTAGGACTCCTTAAAATGTACACATACAAACTAGAAAATCAACCACAGATTTGACACTAAAAATTTTCACATAACTTTTCAAAAACTAACCACCCTATGTAAATTACAATCAAAATTAAGAGAAATAAAGCTAACCACTTAACAAATAGTCGGCATATATATATATTATCCGTGTATAATATGTTTATAGATGTGCACAATCAGCGTATAATCTATGTATATCAGTAAGGGAGGTAAACAGTAACTCTGGCTGCTATATGTGTATAGTAATCAGGTACAATAAGTGAAGAGCTCAAACAAGATGTATACTATAGTACAGATTCACAATATAAGTAGGAAAGCAAAAGTATTTCACATTTATATGCTACTTTCATCAAATAAGAACTAAAAATGAAAATGATTTAATTACTCAGTTGCTAACACGAAGAACCTTCGTGACAATCTCATCACTAAGAGCAACAATCTGAGAATTTCCTTTTGTTTGTCCAAGCTAACCAAAGCTTCTTGCAACTCGGCTTCCATTTTCTTCCTTCCTTTAGCAATCTTTTGCTCCACTTCAAGTTGAGTTTCCTTCTTCATTTAATTCAATGCAGCGGAAATCTCAGCTCTCGCAGCTTTCATTATAGCAGCAGCTTGATCTACCAATTGTTTCACTTCACTTGAAATGTATTTTACACTGTTGAGTTTCTCTTAATCGCACCATCTCTTTTATCCATGAATTTACCTAAATCGAAGTTAGGTTCAGCTAATATGAATCCTCATAGACCATGTTACTCAATTTAAGCTCAATTCATGTTATCATGATACTGCCTGTGAAATCTTGCTCACATTGCCGGTCCCAAGCCTGGGTAAAGGAGAAGGGTCGCAATAGGCCAGCAAGCCAGCGTAAAATATTGCCAATCATGATACCTAACAAAACAAACGACAATCTTAGCTAACTAGATTGTTGCAGTTTCATATGTGTATCAGTTTTACACCGGTGAAAGAGGTTCAAATATGCCCCTGTGCTATACGTAAGGGACATAAATGCCCTTAATTGAGCTTAATTAAGCATAATCCTTCTTCCGTCTGTGATGAAGGGCAATATTGGCCAATATTAGCCACTGGAGGGTAATATTGAGCCAAAGCATAAACGGCGAGGGCACACATAGAGTCAAGTTTAAATGGAGGGTATTCGTGTCCAATTTCGCAAACCACAGGGGCAAATTTGGCTATTTTCCCTACCAATTATTGTGATGGGATCTCCACTACGTTTTTGCTACAGATCGACTGGGATTACCTTCATTACCTTATTGGAGAATTGATCGGAGCCTTTTGTGAAGGGTTTATTTTGGAGCTGAAAAAGTTTAGTAGAGAGTGTTGTTCTGTGTTGCATTTGATTGAGATATGGAAAATTTGAAAATTTCTCAAATATTTGCTAAGAAAAATATTGTTATGTGTTGTAATTTAAATAATATTGATATTTTTTTTAATAATATAGGGGTGTAGGTTTATATATTTGTGTAAAAACCCCATAAAAATACAATATATTTTTGGTCTGATGATTCTACATTCTATTTTCCACACGACCTTATATGAGGCTATAAAATATATTATTTCTTTCTTCCTACCAATTGTCTTATTTGGTTTTTATAGGTGGCTAGTGGACCCCACTTACTGAGTTCCTTCGACTCACTCGTATGTTATTGTCCTTTGATGTATTTATTTATTTCTGATAAATTCTATATTGGAATATGATCGAGTATCGTGCTGATGGAGTTGCATTTCTGTAGATCAAGAGGTAAGCCCACCCTCTTGTTCTATGGTGACCTCCATTCTTTTATAGATTAAAGTCCTAATTATTGTATTTCCTTCTATTTAGAGATTATTTGATTCCTTAGATGTTTATAATTTACGAGAGGACGTATAACATGGTTGTAAAGATTATAGTTCCACATTTGATTTATATATGAATATTATGTTGTTCTTAGTCATATGTTTAATTATTCAAATGCAATTTAAGCGTTGGTCAATTGGGATTTGCCCGACGGATTGAGTTTAAGTAACCCCATGGCCTACAGAATTTTGGGTTGTGAAAATGGATTACATCAATTTCATAAGATGGAGACTATTTTTCTTATTTTTTAATATATTTTCCAACCGGTGTCCAGTACCTCATAGGAGCCCCGACTAATTTGGATTCACACCACGTAAGGCCCATTTCTGGGGGAAGCGCTCCCTATCAGAATTTTTTTAATTTCTAAGACTCGAACCCAAGACCTCTGGTTAAGGGTGGAGAGATCCTATCTAACCTACCATAACCTTTGGTGGTAGATTATTTTCTTTGTTATGGTAGTGATTCTTGTTTGTGTCTAAGTTTGTCTATATTTAGGGTCAATAATTGAACTTTTTGTAATAATCACGTACACATCCGTTTACAACTAATTTGCTCCATCATTTTATAAAGGGGAGGTTTACGAAAAGACCATCAAAATCAAAATATTTACCAGCCCCTACCCATAAGTTTCATATTTACATGCCCTGCCTATAAAGTATTTACAAGCCTTACCCATCTAGACTTATATACCATAATTTATGCAAGGTATACTGATATGTTAGTATTTTGCGCTTAATTTCTGTTGAACCCCAAAAATTACCCCGAAGGACTAAATTCCGGAATATCGACAGGATGGACTAACTCTTTTGGAGTTTTTGGAGTCGCCACCCAATTTAAGGAAAAACAGGGAACCAAATAAGCAAATGCGTGCGAAAACTCCATTTTTATAAAAAGACGGTCTTTCTTTCAGAGATTCTAAAGGTAAGAGGTTTTGCTAATTTCGAAAGAAGGTTTTTAAAGCACTTTCGAAATTCCGTTAAAAAACGGTTAATCCGACAGGTTTCCAAAATATTTGCAAGTACTATTTATGCGCTTTTTCTAAAAAAATAATTAATTGAACTATTAATTAATTCAACTAATTAAATTTAGCAAGTTTTCAAAAAGATTTACAATTTATTTGAAAGCTTTAACTATTTGCAAAATAAAATAAAATAAAGTAAAATAAAAGCGCATTTTCTTTTGAAAAAGGAGCGATTTAATCGTCCTAATTTCTTCGACAACTCGTATGTGACAGTGCATAAATGGCACTTGCTTAATTTCAACTTTATAACCAAGCTTCTCACCATAAGATGGAACTTTAGGTTTCAAGTCGCTTTTTGCAAAGTTGTTTCGGGACATTTAGAAGTTAATTAAAACTTCTTTATAAATTTTGACTTTTTAAAGAAACTACTTCGTATCAATAAGATGGAAGTCCTTTCTTATAGTCATTATTATTAGTGGTTTTTTTGTTGTTGAAAATTTATGAAATTTTGCACGCATTTGCTTAAGTGGCCTGATTTGCAATAAATTAAATAACGACTTCAAAATAAAGTAATGAACATAAAGTGAATCAAATAACTCAAATAAATCATTATATATATTAATAATAAAAATATTTCTACAAAGTTTTCATAAACATTCTAAAGGGAAGGGTAAGAGTTGAAAGATAAAACCCGGAAATTTGACAAACTCGCGAGAGCCTTGATTTTTCTAAAATTTCTAAAGGACCTCATTTCTTCAATGCTTGAGCTCGAATTCAATCCCAAATGACTCCAAAGCAAATGAACCCTCTTGATTGATGAATTAGCCAACTCGCTCCCAAGAGTGTTCATGTTAAAGAAATAAAGGAGAAAAAGATTAGATATATATGAAAATGAAAGCAAATGTCAAAATAAAGATCAATGGACATATCAACTAATGTATGACAATTAACCCAAAGTACTAGATATCATAATCAAGTTAATCAAAATGGGCTCCAATTCAAACATGTATAAGCTTAATAACCGAATGGGACTAACAGTTATTGTAGCTTTTAGCTTATCATAAAAGATAAAGAACAGTCGCAACAACTCTGCTTGATTAAAATCTTTGGATCATGATCAATAGATGAAGGAAAGGGGAATACACAATTCTGCTATTTCATTATAAGTACATACATGCCTAAACTAGTTAAATTTGCATTTTATTCCAGCACATTAACCAAGCAGGGAAGTAAGACAATGATTAACATCCTCACAATAAGATCTTCCTGCTTCCCTATAAGCTGCCTGAGCAAAATTCTAAGACATCATGAACACTTACTGACCCCCTCACCTTATTTTCTTCTAATCAGATTAAACTCGAACTTTTTTCCAACTGCCCAAGCCATCAGAACAACTCCTACATGCTCTTATACTCTAGACTGCTCCTAACATGCCTTGGACTGAATCAAAAGACAAACCAAGAACTCCAAAAACCTGCTACCTGAACTGCAGCATCTTCACATACCTGAAACATCTGGGATAGCCCTCGACACATATACACACACCTGCACATACAGACACTGACACGACCCAGAATCCGGTTAGGCCGTGCGGGCACCCGACATCCTCCCCTAGACCCGTCGGGCGAACCCTTACCAATTAAATCAGGAAAATAAATATAACAATTTACAAATAAGGACAAGACTTAAAATAAAAATACAGACATACTGATACCTCTAAGCTGTACAAAAGAAATTACAGCTGACTACCCAACATACTAGGTTTAGGGCTATCCAGACTAGACATCTAAGAGTACGAAAGAAGACAGATACCTCCTGAAGGGAGCAAAATGCAGCTAAAATAATAAACAATAAACTGGTGGCCACCCGGAATAAAAGCTGGCTCACCCTGACAGCTGAAGTCGTCTTCGCTCCTTCACAACGTGGCGAACTCAATCCTGGAGCGAACCTGCCGAAACGAAATAGATAAACAAGAAACAAACAACAAACAAGGGTGAGTCAAAAGGACTCAATAAGTGGGGCAGACTAGCCACCTCAAGGAATAGGATAGCTAGCCAGGGAGAAGAAACATATAAATCAAATTCCTCTTATTTAAATTATAAAAAGGCAGAGCAAGATAATAACTAGAAGCACGTATGGAATCACAACCTCATTAAAAACCAGTAACATAAAATAGCCAGAACGTATAGGTATCCCGAACATATCAACAATCAGAAATACATCCTGTTGCGGCGTGCAACCCGATCCGTATAATTATCCTGTTGCGGCGTGCAACCCGATCCATATATTTATACTGTTACAGCGTGCAACTCGATCCATATATTTATCCTGTTATGGCGTGCAATCCGATCCCCGCAACCCAGAATACGGGCCAGAAATATATATGTAAACTGAGATATGTCCACGACATAGTGTACAAACCGCACACATAAAACACAACACAATACACACAATAGTAAGTATGCGGTGCAATGAGATGGGGTGAATGCGGTACAACGCAATGCAGTCACATATGCCTGATACCTATCTCCGGCGCGGGACTCTCATCGTCTACCAGGAGATATATGCAAATATGACCCTTCACCGGCTCGGGACTCTCATCGATTACCGGGAAGTATATGCAATGATGATCCTTCACCGGCTCGGGACTCTCATCGATTACCGGGAAGTATATGCAATGATGATCCTTCACCGGCTCGGGACTCTCATCGATTACCGGGAAGTATATACAATGCTCAGAACCAGAGTGCAATGCTCATATGCTCAATGCAATACCAACCGCAGGGCATAACATATAATATACACTGTAAATTCAAAGCTAAGGCGTAATAAGTACGCCTATCGGCAGCTACACACGTAAGGAACATGTGGTAGAAAATCCACGAGGCCAGGTGCCTCCAAAGAAATGGATATAAACACTTACCTTTCCAAAAGTTAGCTCTGCTGCCCAACAACCGCTTTATTCTCTTGGATTCATTGCCAAACGATCCCACTGTGTTCAATGAGCAGAAAATATATCAAATAGGGATAAAGGCTTCATTCCTCACATCTTAGGGCAATCCGGTTAGGATCCTGATACCCTATTCGCATACACAATACGCAGGCCAGGCTTATGTACAGGGTTTAAGGCCACATAACCAAACCCCAAATAAATTACATTTATAAATTGCCCATAACTCACTGAGTACGAATATATAATCAATTTCATTATCGGGGTCCATTTGACCCTTTAAACTATCAATTTACGTCATTAGGGCGATGTCTAATATCCCTATTTTTACCGTAAAAATATACTCAAACACACGTAATAAACTCAAATAATATATTAGGATCATTACCTGAATGTTCTGGGATGAAAATATTATTTTTCTCCGGTCCTATTTCTCATTTTCTGGCATTTTTCCACTACGTTTTATATCCCTCTGTTTCGCGTATCTGTTTTCTGTCTCATTTTGTTCGCATTGCTCATTTTTCCCTCTGTTCCTATATGCTAATCGATATCTTTAGCTTAAAGGAAATCACCGCCTAACATTTTGTTTGTTTCTTCATTTTCTTTTTTTTTTTGGTTTAATTTTCTTTTCTTAACGAAAATTAAAACGGTGCCCTACAATATTCGAAATAATTCCAACTTTTGCATACAAGTTATACAAAATATATGTAACATACTCACGAAGACGGATCTCAAATTGGACTCCCGAAACTCAAGATGCGAATTTAAATGAAAAAGGTCAAATTATTTAACTTTCGGTATTTTAGCGGAAACTAGCCGAACAACATCGAAATTCACTTTCGAAAGTTTACAAAAATCACAAATAATCACACGAACCTAACGGCGCTTTCGGATTTCGAATCGGAGCTCATTCGGCAAAAACCGAGCTCGAAAATCTCTTTTTAATATTTATCGCCAATAAAACTGAAACCTTCTTCCGATGCCTACCAAACGAGGTCTGATTTAGCTCAAATTTTACAGACAGGTTCTAATGGACATTATGAATATTTTAAAATTATCGGCACGCCAATCGGAGTCCTAACTTCCAAAAGGACTGACCGAGGTCGTTTCATTCTCCTCCACTTAAACTCTCGTTCGTCCTCGAACGAGCCTAAATCTAAAACAAGATATACGCAGATAACAAGAGAACTTGCACAACCTTATAAACTACTCCACGGACATTATCTCATAATTACAGAATCAGAGTTATAACACGCACATCAAACTCTTGGATAAAACATATTTGGATAATAGGATAACATCATTGCCCAACTTATTCAACTAAGCCGACCCTTTCTTGATCATGAGAGAGGAGTTCTGTATTTTCGAAACAAAGATACACAAAACTTTGAATAGGTTAACATGATTCAGCCGATAATCACCTCTTCGATATAGAACAGGTCGATGGAACTAAGAATTAGCTTACGCTTCAGCAACGCCTTAGATATTTAATATTATGATTCGGTATCAATTGGAGGAAGACTCCTCCACTTAAAGCATAAACTCATAGAATTAATTTGAATAGGAATATTCATCCCCGCACAGTCTGCTGGACGAAAGAAGATTTAGTTAAAAGCTGAATGTAGGCAGACCTAAGTTACCAACTACCCTTTCGAGTTGCCAACCAGCTGCAACTCTCGAGTTCACAACTCCATACCTTTGCCGTAAACACCACCACCTGATGGATGGTACTTCTATATAAAAATTTCGGCAGAGTTTCCCCTGAAACTGGATGATCCGCAAAAACAGAACCAACACTATACTATACATGGGAATGGATACACGGATAAACTGATATCCAAAACAATAATATGCTTACCCGGTTACAATAACACGTACTCTGACTCAACACAGGGAACATCACAAGCGGCTACCAACTGCCCAAGCTTACCAGTGTCGAACAAAGAAGAGATGGCAATGGAATGAGGATACAAATAATTAGAACTTCGAGAAGCTCATCTTCTTATTTACTTGGCCACCAGAGCTAGATTACTTCCGAGTTAAGTTAGCCAAAGAATCGCAATTGAAGAAATAGACATTAAATAAGCTTTATGGAATAACACCCATGCCAATTTAGCCTTCTCATAAGAAGAGAACTCCAACAATTTATCGATTAACTCTTTTATAACTGAGAGAAGCTCATAGAATAACATGATGTTACTAACATTACGAACCAAGAGGAGACACATAGATCGAGTATTACTTACTAATCACTTTACACCGGAAGAAACAACGACACTTTCTGATGGTGATGAATAAGAAACCTATAATCTTACTAATACGGAATTCCAAAAAGAGAGGTATACTAATTTGATATAATAATAGAAGATGGCACGACAAGATGCCAGACAGACAATAGCAACACTCACTCCCAAATTTCTCGCATTTAAACCAAATAAACTAGTAGGGTCATCATAAATGCCAGGAATAAATCATATCAGAAGCTCACCCCTCTTCCGCAACCGATTCTTAGTAGAAGCAATATCCAAGGAAGCCATGGAAACATGGTAAAATAAACGAAGTTCAGACCGATCGGAAGAATCAAATCTTACTCATATATAAGGGAAGAAGTAACACATGGGTCTATTACATCGGATGCCTCAGCATCCTGCCAGGCTGGCAGTTCATAAAACTGCCTCTGCGGCTGTACTAAGCCGCTACACTGATAATTACCTTCTGAAGAACTACTACCACTACGCTCTCGACCTCTACTGGATGGTGGCATTTCTTTTGCTGATTGAGATCTAAATAAAATCCCCTGCGACTGCGCAGATGCCTGATGACGAGAGAAAAGACAACTGCCTACTTGTCGGAGTAAGGAAAAACTCCTCAAAGGATAACTAGACTCATGACACTGATAACAGCTTTTCATTGAAAATGGAATCTGGACATATTGTCGATAGCTATAAAGAGAAAAAACTGGGTGTAATCTTGATGAACTACTCGCGCACTCTGAGAATCACGTTCTACAAGCTGAGATAACCTAGAAGATGACTTCCAAAAATAATCAGAACTTTTACCTCCAAATGAGGTACCATGGTTACCCACCAGGGCCGTGGGATCTGTTACTTTCCCGCTCTAACTCTTCCCGCTGGTATGCCTCGAACCTTCGATCAATATCAACAACAATATCAAATGAAATCCCGACCTCAATCTCTCGAACCATATTCTGAAACACCAATAGATTAACTGACAGGCTACCCTGTCCAATCCACTCAAACTGGCAGCACTTTTCATCTCGCTCGCTACTCGAAAGGAACCTTTCCACGAATCTAGAAGAAAAATCGAACCAAGTTAGCTAATAAGAGAGCGGCCCACCAATTTAAGGCTGGACCCTGAAACTGGAAAGCAGAATAATCAACATCATACTGCTCGATATAATCAAGAGCCTGAAGGATACAAATACCCTGATATTATTATTATTTTTTAAAAATCACGGGGTTTATCTGATGCATTGCTTAAGAATATCGGAAGGTTCAACCGCGTAAAATAATGCAACCCCTTCGGACACTATGACCGAACTGATACCTCGACTGGCTAACAAGTCAGAACAATTAGAGGTACAACACATACTACCTCCGGAATATAATTTACTGCAGCAATATTAAGAACCAGAAAAGGAGCTCCCTGAGATCGAACGTCTGCACATACGGCAACCTGATAGGCTACCCAACGAATAATAGGTTCTTACGGTATCTGCATCGCCAAGATTCTCGTAAAGAGCCAAGGGAACTACAAGGCCCTGCTCCCTTGCCCATCGCGAGCTCGTACAACTGGGACCACCGTAACTAGATCATCAGCACGATCAAAACTCTCGGGGCTTCGTCAGTCTAGCCCCAGGCTAGACTGCTTCATCCTGAACTCCTTCCGTTTGCTGATTTGTCGTATGAAAGTTCACAATTACCACGAAGGAATTAACAAAAAAAAACTTTTGCATCCTAGATCGACGCAGGATCAGAAATGAAGGAAGTGAAACTTCCTAAATGCCACCATAGCCTCTCGTAGATAAGTACGGACGTCTACGTACCCATCAGCGAGACTCTACTAGACACTATCTTAGTCTGGATAGACTCTAAACTGGGCTCTGATACCAACTGACACGACCCGGAATCCGGTTAGGCCGTGCGGGCACCCGACATCCTCCCCTAGACCCGTCTGGCGAACCCTTACCAATTAAATCAGGAAAATAAATATAACAATTTACAAATAAGGACAAGACTTAAAATAAAAATACAGACATACTGATACCTCTAAGCTGTACAAAAGAAATTACAGCTGACTACCCAACATACTAGGTTTAGGGCTATCCAGACTAGACATCTAAGAGTACGAAAGAAGACAGATACCTCCTGAAGGGAGCAAAATGCAGCTAAAATAATAAACAATAAACTGGTGGCCACCCGGAATAAAAGCTGGCTCACCCTGACAGCTGAAGTCGTCTTCGCTCCTTCACAACGTGGCGAACTCAATCCTGGAGCGAACCTGCCGAATTGAAATAGATAAACAAGAAACAAACAACAAACAAGGGTGAGTCAAAAGGACTCAATAAGTGGGGCAGACTAGCCACCTCAAGGAATAGGATAGCTAGCCAGGGAGAAGAAACATATAAATCAAATTCCTCTTATTTAAATTATAAAAAGGCAGAGCAAGATAATAACTAGAAGCACGTATGGAATCACAACCTCATTAACAACCAGTAACATAAAATAGCAAGAACGTATAGGTATCCCGAACATATCAACAATCAGAAATACATCCTGTTGCGGCGTGCAACCCGATCCGTATAATTATCCTGTTGCGGCGTGCAACCCGATCCATATATTTATACTGTTACAGCGTGCAACTCGATCCATATATTTATCCTGTTATGGCGTGCAATCCGATCCCCGCAACCCAGAATACGGGCCAGAAATATATATGTAAACTGAGATATGTCCACGACATAGTGTACAAACCGCACACATAAAACACAACACAATACACACAATAGTAAGTATGCGGTGCAATGAGATGGGGTGAATGCGGTACAACGCAATGCAGTCACATATGCCTGATACCTATCTCCGGCGCGGGACTCTCATCGTCTACCAGGAGATATATGCAAATATGACCCTTCACCGGCTCGGGACTCTCATCGATTACCGGGAAGTATATGCAATGATGATCCTTCACCGGCTCGGGACTCTCATCGATTACCGGGAAGTATATACAATGCTCAGAACCAGAGTGCAATGCTCATATGCTCAATGCAATACCAACCGCAGGGCATAACATATAATATACACTGTAAATTCAAAGCTAAGGCGTAATAAGTACGCCTATCGACAGCTACACACGTAAGGAACACGTGGTAGAAAATCCACGAGGCCAGGTGCCTCCAAAGAAATGGATATAAACACTTACCTTTTCCAAAAGTTAGCTCTGCTGCCCAACAACCGCTTTATTCTCTTGGATTCATTGTCAAACGATCCCACTGTGTTCAATGAGCAGAAAATATATCAAATAGGGATAAAGGCTTCATTCCTCACATCTTAGGGCAATCCGGTTAGGAGCCTGATACCCTATTCGCATACACAATACGCAGGCCAGGCCTATGTACAGGGTTTAAGGCCACATAACCAAACCCCAAATAAATTACATTTATAAATTGCCCATAACTCACTGAGTACGAATATATAATCAATTTCATTATCGGGGTCCATTTGACCCTTTAAACTATCAATTTACGTCATTAGGGCGATGTCTAATATCCCTATTTTTACCGTAAAAATATACTCAAACACACGTAATAAACTCAAATAATATATTAGGATCATTACCTGAATGTTCTGGGATGAAAATATTATTTTTCTCCTGTCCTATTTCTCATTTTCTGGCATTTTTCCACTGCGTTTTATATCCCTCTGTTTCGCGTATCTGTTTTCTGTCTCATTTTGTTCGCATTGCTCATTTTTCCCTCGGTTCCTATATGCTAATCGATATCCTTAGCTTAAAGGAAATCACCGCCTAACATTTTGTTTGTTTCTTCATTTTTTTTTTTTTTTTTTTTTGGTTTAATTTTCTTTTCTTAACGAAAATTAAAACGGTGCCCTACAATATTCGAAATAATTCCAACTTTTGCATAAAAGTTATAAAAAATATATGTAACATACTCACGAAGACGGATCTCAAATTGGATTCCCGAAACTGAAGATGCGAATTTAAATGAAAAAGGTCAAATTATTTAACTTTCGGTATTTTAGCGGAAACTAGCCGAACAACATCGAAATTCACTTTCGAAAGTTTACAAAAATCACAAATAATCACACGAACCTAACGGCGCTTTCGGATTTCGAATCGGAGCTCATTCGGCAAAAACCGAGCTCGAAAATCTCTTTTTAATATTTATCGCCAATAAAACTGAAACCTTCTTCCGATGCCTACCAAACGAGGTCTGATTTAGCTCAAATTTTACAGACAGGTTCTAATAGACATTACGAATATTTTAAAATTATCGGCACGCCAATCGGAGTCCTAACTTCCGAAACGACTGACCGAGGTCGTTTCAGACACACACCTGCATATACACACTCATACACCTGCTAACACAAACAAACACCTGCACGCACACACACCCTTGCACCACCTTTAAAAAAAAAGAACACCTACAAATACCCAGAACTGCCTCTGCATACACCCTCACACTTATGAACAGCCAGCAACTCCATCAGGCTTCCCCATTCCACAGGAAATACCCTGAATTTCCAGAACCCTTGTTGAACTATGCAGGACCAGAAACAATCCCTGAACCACCTACAACAATTACCAGACCACCCTGCTAAACCCCTACAAGCACCAGAAACATCCATCCCTACTTCCATCAGACAGCTAGGACACCGGCACCTTCTTTCAATTCAAACAACAAGGACAAAATAACTCACCTCACCAATCACTCGCATCTCACACCTTCTAACACAGAATCAGATGGAGACAAAGATAAAGTGGAGACAATGCCTAATAGAATAGCTTGCAACTAGCTGATTAGAACATCAACAGTCAAGACTAGAATGGCTCTTAAAACAAAAAAACTGAACTCACATATAGAATCGATGACATTCCAGCCTAGTATAGATTCACTAACCCTCATGAATAAATATTTTTTGTTAAAACATCTTTCTTTTGAGCTTAAAAGATCAGAACTTGGCAAGACAACTAAAGAAACAATCTCTTTGTATCTGAAACAGTTTCATACCCACAGTTATCAGCCAACAGATTCATATGTTAACAAGGAGAAACTAAACTATTCAAGGAACCTATATATACACTAATCTACTAAGTACTAAAGGCAGATTCAAAGCAAGAAACAAGTTAAAATGATTTAATACCTTTTGCGGCGCAGTGAGCTAAGGCGTAGGATCTGAAGCGATATGCGACTCGACCAAGCGACTCGAGTGAGGTCGACGACTCGAAAGAAAGCGATACACAAAATCTAAATTGCTGAAATAGTGGCAGTATCTCTTGCCCTTAAAGAAAACTAATTAAAAACTATTAGAAGTGTATATGCTGCCATTTTATGTATGTGAACTGCAGCGGCCCTCTTCTCTAAAAAATTATCAACTTTAAAACTAAGAAAATACATCTTTTGTATGTAATGCCTACTATTGCCGTTTTTCTCCTATTTCTACTCCTCCTCTCTGCCTCTTTTTTCAATCCCCGGATGCTCCATCGACCCCCTTTTATATCTCCACGATTAGGGTTCGAGGGTCATAGAAAAATACTAAAATGACCTCTCAAACGGTCAAATTTTAATAGGTCTGTACGATGAGATGATGTGGGGAGACCGGTTAATACCAAATTTTGGACTTATTATAAGGGTCTTTAGAGGATTTGAAAGGGGAATCGGGTTTTATTCGAACTAAGAGGGAAACGGGTATGGATCAGCGGGTTGGGTAGAATTTTTAGGGAAATGAGTGTGTATTGTATATATGTATATTTGCAAGGATAGGGTAAATTTTATGCTGCTAGCAAATTTAGCCCTTTAAGAGTAACTAAATATGAATGGAAAGGTTGCGTGGGGTAGGCTAAGATTTAGGAACTTTAAAAATTTAGCACTTTCCCTACTAGAATTCATTAACTTACTTTTAAAATTTAAAATTAATCTTATATAAATAATTAGACATTAATCAGAATTTTCAGGACAAAATTGGGTGTCAACAATTGCAACCCTTTTAGACTAGCTTTTATCCTTTAAAGTAATGTTATTTGAATGAATCTTATGTTATTCTTTATGTTTCAGGTCATTAAGAGAATTGATATACAGAGCCGAAGAAAATATAAAAAAAAGCAAAAACAAGTGCACTTTGGCTACAAATTGAAGAACATGGAGATACGGCAGCAATTGGATCGGCGCCTCGCCGAATCTGCGGCTCAAGAGGTCAGCTATCCACCAAAGGAAGAATGAATTCAAGCCTTCTATCCAACTAAAGGGCGGATCACCGAATGGAATGCTGAAGGCGCTACCGGCGACTCCGCAAAAGAAGAGGCGAACCCGCCGCTGTTCACAGAACGTCTGGATTATATGTGAAGCCTAAGAGTCATCCGCAATCACAAGGGCGCCTCGACAAACCTATATCGTAATTCAAATGGAATGATCAGAGGTCATCAGCGAGCCATCAATTTATTAGGCTACTCGCTGAATATTCGGCGGCCTGGCGTAAAACAGGGCAAAATTGCAAACTTGTAAATATTAGACTAGTTTTCAAACACATGCCTATAAATAGGCTGTTATGCCTCCGAGAAAACAGAACCTTTTTTAGCTTAGAATATTACTTCACATACTTTTGAATATTCTTGGAAGCTAAGGAAGGGTTTCAACTTGGATTTTATTGTAATGATTCCATTTCTTTAATATATTCTTGCATGATTCTTGTTATTTCATCTTCTACTATGTGTGTGTTAGAACCTAGTATGAGTAGCTAAACTCATACTAGGGGTTTATTCATGAAAACTTGATTATCTTAGCTTAAATCGTGTACTTAATCTTGTAAAATAATGAGTTAACATAAATCTAGTTCTCCATTGTATTTTCTTAACTAGGGTTTAAGGCACAACCGTACTTGAACCTAACCCTACTTTGCTTTCATCACTCTAACGGGGTTGAAGGTGTAGGTTAATGGAAACTAGAAAGAATTGGGATTATATTGGTTGCGACCTACCCCATCTAAAGGGGAAGACCTAAAAGGTCATCCCCGCTCGAGTCTTTTGACTATGGTTTCTAGCACTTCGTTATTAATCCTAATGGGTTTGATGAGGAAAATTCTCTCTATCCCGAGAGGGTTTTGAGGAATATATTAGAGGTCCAACCATTGACGTTACCCATGATATCTGTGAGGTTAATACAAGTATTTGGCTATGAGAATCTAGTTGGAGTGGGTAAACTCCTAGCTCATACTCATTGTTATATCAACCATTATTTACTTGTTTTATGTTAGTTGTTAGTTGTAAGTTTAGTAAAGTTAATTTTACATTTATTCATTAGGAATACATGGACAATTCTTAGAACTCGTCACTATTCATCCTAAGATTAATAGATTGCTTTGCTAGCTCCCTGTGAAAATCGACCCCGACTCTTGTTGGGTACTATTATCTTAAAAGACCGCCCCACACTCTTCGTGGTGAGTGGATTGAGAGTGAATCAAATTTTGGCGCCATTGCCGGGGAGCTACGGTACATCTATTATGTTGAATATTTTGTGTTCTAGTCTTGTTAGTTATTCCTGTTATTTTAACTTGTGTTTTGTTTTGCCGTGTGTAGGTGAATCTAAGTATGAGAAGGAATCTAGATAGAGCTGTGAGGAACCCCCTCTACAACCGTGCTAATGAGGGAGTTCCATTTCCAAATGCTCCAATTGCTCCGAATGATTAATATGAAGAGTCTGAAGAAGATTATGAAGACACTTCTCTTAGTGTGGAGAGTTATGGAATTCATGATGTCTTTGAGGAGAATAATGACCCTTAAGTTGAAAATGAAGCCCCAAATGATGGAATTCCTCATGACAATGCTCAAGCAAATGAGAGAGTTCGTGTTGGTAACAATAATGGTGTTGCGGGCAATGCAAACCGATGAGGCAACAATGCTAATAGAGGAGGCCGAGGTGTAAATCGAGGAGGCAGTGGTGCTCAAGCTAATAGAAAGGCCAATGCCAATCGGGTGAATATTCACAATGACAATCGGAATCAAAGGAATGCAAGGGGTGGTCGAAATGATAATCAACATGCCCAAGAGTTGGAAGATTTGGAGGAGGAAGTAAATTTGGACACTTTTGCAAGTGTCATTGTGCCACCACCAATTCGTGGAAGTGTGACTTTCAATACCCCACAAGTAATTCTTCATGGACTTGATCAAAATAGACTTTTTTAGTGGAAGCAAGCATGATGACCCAACCGAACATTTGAGAAATTTTGTGCAAACATGTCCTCTCTACAAGTCGGCACATTGTACGGAAGAATCTTTGCGCCTAAGAGTCTTTCCCTATTCTCTATCGGGGAAGGCTAAGGCATGGTTGAACAAGCTACCAAAGAACTCAATTTACACTTGGGAGGAACTTGTGAAGCAATTCTTAGAAAAACACTTGCCCAAAGGCAAGCAAGCTTCAATGAGAGACAAGGTGTATATGTTCAAGCGAGATCCCACCGATTCATTATATGAAGCTTGGGAAGGTTTCCAAGAGGTCTTGCTACATTGCCCACCTAACGATTTTGAAGATGATATGCTCTTACAATGTTTCTACCAAGGACTCAACAAGAACAACCAATCAGCCGTGAACAACTTATGTGGAGGTGCTATCATGGACCATACTTTTCAAGAGGTCAAGGAAATTCTCAACAAAGTTGCCAAGCAATCCCAAGATTGGCAATCAAGAGCTCAAAACCGAAGTGGTGAAGGAGGAATGAACCAGATGATGATGAAAAAATTTGAAGATCAAGCGGAACAAATGGCTTAAATCATCACCAACATTGAGCTTCTTAGAGGTACCAAAGAGGAGAAAGAGAAGAAGGTGAACACGGTAGAATATTTTCAAGTTACTAATGTCGGCTATCAAGTGGCTCCAATTGGGTATGTCAACCCGGAGGCCAACCTCTAACTCTTCTTCAAAGAGGGCAAGAGAAGTACTTTCTGGAACAATATTTCAATGTCCATAGTGAGGAAGAAGCCAATTTTGTGGCTTACCAACAAGGAGGTTATCAAAGGCCTTACCAACAAGGCCAATGGAGGCAAGACCATGGTAGACAAAATTGGAACAATAATCAAGGTGGAAGAGGAGTTGGTGCTTCTCAAAGTTATGCACCAAGAGCTCCTTACAAGCAAGGTAAGAATGAAGGGAGAAGTCAATCGAAATTGGAAGAAATGATGGGAGAAGTCCTCAAGAGTCAAGAGATTTACACCGGTGATATCAAGGAGATAAAGCAAACGGTAAATTCTCACAATACTTCCATCAAAGCTCTTGAATCACAAATGAACACCCTTTCTCACCATGTGAATCAAAGACCTCAAGGCGCATTACCAAGTGACACGGTAGTGAATCCTAAGAGGAATGTGAAAGATCATGTGATGGAAATTATGACAAGGAGTGGAAAAACATGGGAAGATCCTAAATAAAAAGAAGATGGTGTTGAACTAGAAATGCAAAAGGAAGCGCAAAACAATGAGGAGGATTTACACCAAGATGAAGCAAATGATGTGGAAGTAGAAATTCCAAGGCATAAAGTTGATGATAAGGCAATCCCTCAAGAACCAAGTCCCGAAGTCACTAACCCTCAAAAAGCCAAACCAAAGAAAACTCTACCTCCCAAAAAAGCCTTTCTAGTCCAATTTCCATTCCCAAAATTACACTTCATTTCCCACAATAGAGTATGAAACAAAAATAAGCATCTCAAGCCAAGAAAATTTAGGATAAAATAGCATCAACATCCATCAACCTCTCTTTGGTTGATGCTTTGAGCCAAATGTTGCAAAGCTTGTGAAAGATCTTGTGACGAAGAAGAATTATGAGGATTATGAGCCAAGCAAGGTAATCCATCAATGTAGTTCAGTTATCTCAAAGCATATGGCAAGGAAGATGGAGGACCCCGGAGCCTTCACGGTTCCATGTACAATTGGAGGGACACATTTCCCTAAAGATTTATGTGATCTTGGAGCAAGCATCAATTTGATGCCGTATGCGGTTTACAAGACTTTGACTACCAAGGAGGTTCCGAAGGCTACAAACATTAATATGCAAATGGCCGACCGCTCCATGAAGCAACCGATTGTCACCAGTGTTCTAGTAAAAGTGGATAAATTCATATTCCTGGTGGATTTTGTGATACTTGATTGCCCGGTGGACTTTGATGTCTCCGTTATTCTTGAGCATCCATTTCTAGCTATGAGGAGAGCACTTTGTGATGTGGAGAAGGGAGAACTCACTTTTCGATTCAATGGTGAGAAGGTTGTGTTTCATATATGCAAAACATTGAAACAACCTATGGAGGAGGAAGCCACTTGTTCTTATGTGGACATATTTGTGGATGCACTTGTGGAAAAAGAGAGTGTTCTAGTGAGTCAAGTGGATAAATTGGCCGCGGTGATTTGGAACATGGATATTGATAGTGAAGAGAGTGTTTCCAAGTGTGTGAAAGCATTGGAAGGACTTGGCACTAAACCCTATGTTCTCAAAAAGCTTTCCCTTGATCTTGAAAACCGAACAACTCCTCCCACAAAGCCCTCCATTGAAGAACCCTCAAGCCTTGAACTCAAGGTACTCCCAAGCCACTTGAGATACACTTCTCTAGGCCAACACTCCACTCTTCCCATATCATCTATTCCTACTTAACCAAAGAGAAAGAAGACCAATTAGTTGGAGTGGTAAGAAGGAGAATTAAAGCAATTGGGTGGACTCTTGCGGATATATGCGGAATTGACCCGGGAGTTTGCACTCACAAGATTCTTCTTAAAGAAGGATGTAAACCAACGGTGGAACATCAAAGGAGGTTGAATCCTCCAATGCAAGAAGTTGTCAAGAAGGAGATCATAAAGTGGTTAGATGGGGAGGTGATTGTTCTACTCTCCGATAGTGAATGGGTTTCACCCGTTCAATTTGTACCCAAAAAGGGAGGGATGACGGTAGTTCACAATAAAAAAGGTGAAGTTATATCAACTCGAACCGTGACTGGTTGGAGAGTGTGCATGGACAACCAAAAGCTTAATAATACAATAAGAAAAGATCACTTTCCCTTATCTTTCATCAACCAAATGCTTGATCATTTGGCAGGCCGTGCTTACTATTTTTTTCTTGACATGCCCATTTGGTACTTTTGCATTCCACAAAATACCTTTTGGACTTTGTAATGCTCCGGCTAGTTTTCATAGGTGCATGCTGGCACTCTTCCATGATATGGTGGAAAACTTCTTGGAAGTGTTCATGGATGATTTCTCCGTAGTGGGTGATTCTTTTGAAGATTGTTTATCTAACTTGGAGAAAGTCTTAGAGAGGTGTGAAGAAACCAAACTTGTGCAAAATTGGGAGAAATTCCACTTCCTTGTTCAAGAAGGAATAGTCCTAGGGCACAAGGTGTCCAAGAAAGGAATTGAAGTGGATCATGCAAAAATTGAAGTCATCTCAAAACTTTCACCTCCTACAACTGTCAAGGGAGTGAGAAGCTTCTTGGGACATGCGAGATTTTATCGCCGCTTCATCAAAGATTTCTCCAAGATTGTCAACCCATTGTGAAAGTTGTTGGAAAAAGATGCTAAGTTTGAATTCAATGAGATATGTTTGAAAGCTTTTGAAGAGAAGAAGTTGAGATTGATAACCGCACTGATAATAGTGAATCCAAAATGGGATCTTCCATTTGAACTTATGTGCAATGCTAGTGATATGGCAGTAGGGGCCGTATTTGGCCAAAGGGTTGAGAAGATATTTTATCCTATCTACTATGCTAGCAAGACCATGAATAGGGCTCAATAAAATTATACAGTGACGGAGAAGGATTTGCTATTGGCTTTGAAAAATTTTGATCTTACTTGGTTAGATCTAAGGTCGTTGTGCATACCGATCATTCTGCAGTCCGATATTTGATGGCCAAGAAGGATTCAAAAGCAAGGTTGATTCGATGGGCACTCTTGTTACAAGAATTTGATCTTGAGGTACTTGATAGAAAGGGAATCGAGAATCAAGTGGTGGACCACTTATCCCGTTTGGAGGAGGAGGGTAGCTCAAAAGATTCTCTTGAGATCAATGATTCCTTTCCGGATGAGAGGTTATTGGCGGTATCTTGGGAGGAAATTCCTTGGTACGCGGACTTAGACAATAATGTTGCATGTGGAGAGATTCCGGAGGATTTCTTACTCAATTAAAAGAAAAAGTTGATCAAAGATGCCCGACAATACTTTTGGGATGACCCCTTTCTTTTCAAAGTATGTGTCGATGGAATGATAAGAAGATGTGTTGCCAAAGCCGAGCAAGTAGCTATTCTTGAAAGATGTCACTCCGCTCCTTATGGAGGACATCATGGAGGTGTTAAAACGGCGGCAAAGTTACTTGAATGTGGTTTCTTTTGGCCTACTTTGGAAAAAGATGCTTATGATTACACAAAGAGTTGTGACCAATGTCAAACAACGGAGGTGATCTTAAGAAGGCATGAAATGTCCCAAAACCCCATTGTGGAAGTTGACCTCTTTGATGTATGGTGAATCGATTTCATGGGTCCTTTTCCAAGTTCTTATAGTATGAAGTACATCCTTGCGGCGGTTGACTATGTATCTAAATGGGTTGAGGAAATAGCCTTATCAAATAATGAAGCTAGAAGTGTTCCCGCCTTCCTCAAAAAAAGCATTTTCACAAGATTTGGCACCCCTCGCACCATCATAAGTGATGGGGAACCCATTTTTGCAATCGGGCCTTTAGCTCTTTGTTGGAGAAATATGGGGTAAGACACAAGGTTTCTACACCTTATCATCCCCAAACGAGTGGTCAAGTGGAAGTGTCAAATCGAGAGATCAAACAAATTCTAGCTAAATATGTCAATGTGAACCGGACGGATTGGTCCAAAAAGTTAGATGATGCCTTATGGGCATATCGCACGACATACAAGACTCCAATTTGGATGTCCACGGTTCCGATTAGTCTTTGGCAAAGCTTGTCATCTTTCCGTAGAGTTGGAACATAAAGCTCTTTGGGCGTTGAAAAATCTCAACATAAATTGGGAAAAAGCTTCCAAATCCCGGGTGGAGAAGTTGCATGAACTTGAGGAAATGAGATTTCTTGCCTATGAAAATGCAAAGCTCTACAATGAGAATATGAGGATCATTCATGACAAGAAGATATGGAACCGCGCATTCAAGGCGGGGGATATGGTGCTATTGTTTAATTCAAGATTGCATCTATTTTCCGGAAAGCTAAAATCCAAATGGAGTGGACCTTTCAAAGTGGTGGAAACATCACCTCATGGATGGGTCGGGTTGCAAGAGAATGGAAGTTCAAAAACTTTCCAACTGAATGGCCTATGAGTGAAACACTACTTGGTATGTGAAGCGGAACCTAGAAAGGTTGTTTGCATCTAGCTCTTGGATCATTGAAGGATGAGGTAACACCGTCGTGCCGCGACGTTAAATCAAGCGCTTCTTGGGAGGCAACTCAAGTTTTACTTTTAGCATTTAGTTTTAAGTAATTTAATTAGTGTAAAAATTTCACATGGAGTTGTGTGATGATTTAATTTGATCTTGGTTGAAGTGGTGTTAGTGCAGGGAAAATGCAAAGAGTAGAAAGTAAGAAAATCTGAAAGAAGTTGAAAAGTGGGGAAAACCGCTGAATGAAGTGCGGAATCCAATTTGTGACCCACCAACTGCATTGCGGACCGCCGGTAGAATCAATGAGGAAAATTTTTCTACGGAGTGGAGAAGTACTCATCCGTTCATTCGACGAGTCGCACACCCAACCCCGCAGACCTCTCTGCGGTCCAACCCACCTGTATGCTCAAATGAGGACCAGAGTCCTATCCGTCTAGAATTCGGCTACCGACCGAAATAGCGGTGAGCCATAAATTTTATGGGTATAGTCAGGTTACCCGACTATAAAAGGCCCCAAGGTAAATTTTCTTTTTTAATTTTTAACCTCAACCCGTAAAAACCCACGACCCCAGATCCGGAAAAGGGAAAACTAGCGGAAGCAGCAATCTATATGAGCGGAAGAAAATAAAGAGGATAACAAGAAATATAAATTGGGAAGGTAAGAAATAAGAAGAAAGAATGAATCAAACTTACTAACGTAGATTTATTCCAAGGGAGAAAGAGAGACTCGAACCAAACAATGGAATCATACTAGGATGATTCCCATGGTTTCCATATTTAAGGGATACATGAAGCTTCAAGCTTCTTCAAAGAAGGCAATGCCTCTCTTTCCTTTCTTCTATATTCAAGATTCATAAACTAGCTAATGAAATAAATGACCTAAGGGAGGTATTTATAGTCTCCCTTTACATGTGTGTGAAATGTCTAAAAGCCCACAAGAGGGGTAAAAACACTAAAGGCCACATAGGGCTAATGTAGGAAATACACACAAAATTAATATCCGTCAAGGACATAGCAGTGGGAGGCACCCGCCTCAGTGAAATACAGAGAGGCACACAGAAAGAGGCGGTCCGTCCAGTGCTGAAGGGCCTGAGCCGCTCAAGTGTACGACCTTCAAATCATCTCCGAAGCCTCCATATTCAAGGCTCTTCCTTTTGCACTCTTTTGCGTCCTTCAAGCTTGGCTTTTGATGGTTGGCGCTTTGGCTCAATTTGCCCCGTATCATCCTCCCTTTCTTGAAAGGGTTTCGTCCTCGAAATGAAACCATCAAAACCTACAAGCAAAGGCAAACACAATCCTAACTTCCTACTACAAGAGTAGGTTAGTGCAATAGTGTGGAAAACACACTCTTATGATAAAGCCAAGCATCAATAACAATTAAAATGCTTTTATCTCTAAAGGAAACAACAAGTTCTTGTCTAAAAAAAAAGGGCATCCAACACAAGAACAAGAAAAGAGATCAATAGGACATGGAACATGCAAGATATAGCAATCAAATTCACTATGACCCCTAACTTATGACCAACACACCAAGCCTTCAACTCAATATTATCACAATGTGACATATTGGCTTTGGCATGCTCAACACTCAAGGTGTGATCAACATATGGGATGGAGTAGGTAAGATTGTTCAAGCGACAACTAACATCAAATACTCCACTCCCCTTCTTAGAATCACTCTTACACACACCGAGAGGTACCTCCTCACCTCTACATTCATCTCCAAGACAATCCTCCTCATTAGAAAAGCTCCCAAGGGAGGTCTCAAACAATGGATTATCTATAGAGTTAAGCTTTTCGAACCATAGAGGTTCAAATTCATACCCTACTCTAGTTTGATAGAAATCACCATTTCCATTGAAGTTGCCCTCATACAAAGGATTAGTATAGGCATACTTCTCAAACTCATTAGCAAGCAAAGATGACGTTCTCAAGCTAGAGATAACATCTACTCTTGAGGAGTCATCGAAAACAATTCGATCCATCTCATACACTAGAGACTCCTCAAGGTCATAACCATCCTTACTACGACACAAGAAACCACCACTATCAGTTAAGCAATCAAATGGAAGAATAGTATAATCATGCAATTCATCTTCTCTTTTATCAAATATAGGTGGGGTGTCATAACAAGGTTCACAATCAAGGTCAACCACAATGTTCTCACTAAAGATAGGTTCAACGAAAACCGAGCTCACATCATGATGTGGCTTTTCAACCCTCTCAACTAGTGGTTCATTTGCACTCACAAGTTGACCAAATGGCTCTACACTAGTTGCAAACACATTGTAATCATACATATCATCAACTAGTGTGGAGTTATCACAAACACTATCACAAAAGAAGGAAGTTACATGCTCAAGGGAAGAAGAAGAACTAACACATACCTTTGAGTGGCCATCTTGCTCACTCAATGCACTTGAAGTGTCATGAATAGTTTCTCCACCTTGTAGCTCACATTTGGCGTCATCTTCACCTTGTTTTCCATCTTAGAACATGATTGAGGCTCCATTGGTTTGCCTCCAAGAATTCACACAAGTAGAAGAAAAAGATAAAAGGTTAAGGTTAGAATAAGGGGTGCCGTCACTCTCAATGATTCTTTTTCCCTTTTTCTTTTCCCTCATTTTCTTTTCAAGGTCGGGTGTAGATTCGGGTGGTCAACCTCTCCTTTTTCCACTCGAGAGTTATCACCGGCCGCTCCCTTACTCCTCTTTATCTTTTGTCTCTCATATTCGGGCGAATTGGGACGAGGCCCGAGAATGCCCATAGCCGGAGTAGGTAGACATTTAACATCGACCCGAATCTAGGACTTGGAGACTCATCACTTGATGTCTCCTTCTTTTTTGTTAGTGAACTACTTGGCTTTGAAACTTGTGGTTTCGGGTTCACCTTGTTGACAATTGTCAACCCTTCATTTGCACTAGTCCCACCACTTCTTGCAATTGTAGGACTCCTTGATTGCACATTTTTTACCATGGAATGAAGTTCTCGCTCCTTGCTCCTTTGCATAGCCAAAGAGGGTGCATGATACGGGGCACACTACCTCAAGGCCTTTCACTAGAATTCAAGCCAAAATGATTCAAGATATTCGTCTCCACTCGACTTGGAAAGACATGGAAGAAGACTTCGGAAGAGACTTGAAGATCATGCATTGGAGTGCCATGGAAGGAGGACTACCTAGGCTACAGGGAGGAGCATCCGAGGGCCATTTCGAAGCTCTTCAAGAAGCCCCAGGATGAGGCGGACCGCCCACAAAAAGGGGTGGACCGCCTAGTTGAAGACAGGTGCAAAATTGGCTAAATGTGGAATTACAAATTCTCTGAAGTTGGAGTAGGCGGACCGCCCCTGTTACCAGGCGGACCACCCACTCTCCTGTGGTCAAGATATGCACTTTAAAGAGGCGGGGCGCCTCCTTTATGGGGCGGACCGCCCACCCTTACTTTGCTTAGACGGGAAACTCTACTTATTTGTTATGTATTTCCTATTCTAGCCCTACGTGGACCCTATCATTTAAGCCTACATTAGGGGTCTTTTAGACTTTATATGTTGTGTGTAAGGCGCCTATGAAAGGGCCATTAGTCTTTATTTGAACCTGAGCTTATTTTGATGAATGATGAATATTTGTGAAGAGTTGAAGTCTTGAGTTAATGAAAGAAACCCTTGTTGGCTTGATTCTTCTAGCGGACCTAGTTGAACATCAAACCAACACCCGATCATTCTATTTGCGAGTCCTGAATATGACTCGAGGGTAGTTGCTTAGCGTTAGAAAAATCTTGACACGATACGAGGGTTTCACGAAACAATTTCTCCGCAAATAGTTCGTAGGGAGTTCGAGACGAGTCTCGCTCCTATTGTTTTTCTTGTCTTTTATTTTTGATCCTTATCATCTTGGTATCAGAGCAAGGCTCGGGTTTTGTTTCTACAAACCCCCGACCCTTAATTCTTCGTGCCTAAGTTGGTTTCTATCTTAGTTTCTTGTTAGTTATTGTAGAATTAAAAAATTTTTTAAAAAAATCAAAAATTTGGCGTATCTTGTTGGTGTGATTGATTCTTGTTATGGGTTTTATGGTTGATTGATCCTTGTTGAAAACCCAACGTTTTGGTACCAACAACTCTTGATTTGGAGTAGTAAAACAAGATTTGAAAATTTGAAAACCCTTTATTCTTGAAACCCTTGCTATGAACTTGATGAACATGGTGATTTGATTGTCTTTTATTGGGGTTTGATAAAAATTATTGGGGTTTGATTATAGTGGTTGAAAACACGATTGGGTACCTTCGGATTGCCAAAACATCTTGAAAATTGTTGGATTTCTAGGTGCTAAAACCAAGAAACACGAAGTTGGACTGCTGAAAAATACAATAGGCGGGGCGCCTAAACACAGAGGCGGACTGCCCAGTTTGTGTGAGCCCTCTGACATTGGGGTGGCGGGGCACCTGGTTGAGGAGGCGGACTACCCACTTCCCTCTAATGGAATTCGGGCGGACCGCCCACTTTGAAAGAGGTGGGGCGCCTGTTTTTGGAAATTGGTGGTTTGGGTAGTTTATCCTAGGTTCTCTTGTTTCTTTATTTGCATACCATCTAACTAGTACTTCTCTAAGTAACTTTCCTACTTAGCTGGTACAAGTCTTTGAGCTTTTAGGTAACTCGTGCCTAGTTAGGAGAGTAGAATTCGAAGAAAACTCGTAGAATCCTGTGACTCAAGTCCTCACTTTAAAGAGCTTATCGTCCAATAGAGTCACATAAACTCCACTCACCTCGGAGTACACTTGACTTGTGGATTGAGTGATTGAGTTGAGGTTTGTTGATTAACTATATGAAGCTTCTATATTCAAGCTTGAGTGAAATATCCACCGCCACTAAATGAGTGATCCGAGTGCCATACGAGTGAGGGTGTGAGTGAGGTGATTTCCCTAACGTTTGCTCATTTTGTAGGTACAATGGCCAACGAAGGAGATGATTTTTTGAAGAATACCTTTGCTACTATTCTAGCAAAATTGGATAGTATGTACTCAAGGATTGAAACTATTGAAAGAGAGACCTCAAGTGTCTAAGTTGAGCAAGGGACCCCGAGTGCCAAGTTGAGCAAGGGACCTCGAGTTTCCAAGTTGAGAAAGAGACCCCGAGTGTCCAAGTTGAAGCCGGAGAAGGCACAAGTAGTTCGACCTTTACCTCGGAACAAGTTTCCGAACTTCTTAAGCAACAAAGGGTGAGGGATTAACGTGATAGAAATGAACAAGCATTGGGAAATCCCCAACGAGTGGGCATTCCCCATAAGAAACATTCAACTTCCAAGATCCATTCGAAATGTTATACCTCTTGAGCAAGTGAATGAAGCTCAAGAAGGGGAGGAGGATGAGTTTGGTGATGGTGAGTATGATGCTCATTATCAACCTAGGGGAGCAATGAATTGGCATCAGAATGAGAATAGGGGTAGAGGCCGAGGTCGAGAGCCACCCATGGGATATGTTGGAGGGAATGCTAGAAGGGATTATGGTGGTTATGGAGACAACTTTGGGGGCCAACCGGAGCCTTACCAAGGGGGTCGTGATAACAATAATCTCAATAGTGTGAAGCTTACTATTCCTACCTTCAAAGAGAGTAGTGACCCGGTTGAGTACATTGAATGGAAGTTGTCTATGGAGAGGGTGTTTGAAACCAATGATATGACCGAGGAGAAGAAAGCCAAATATGCTATATCTTTTTTTGAGTCATTTGCTTCTACTTGGTGGGAATCGGCCAAGAGAAATAGAAGGAGAAATACTATGGCTATTAATGGTACTTGGGATGAATTGATTCGTGTGATGGATGAGAAGTATTTGACTCAAAAATATTGTCAAGACCAATAGAAACGTCTTTATGAGTTGAAACAAGGTTACAAGACGGTTGGAGAGTACTTCAATGAGTTTGAGCAAATCCGGATGACCCTAGACATAGATGGGGAAGAAAATGAACCGGCCGTGATTCGATTTAGAAGTGGTTTGAACCGAGACATAGCTTCTCAGTTGAAGTTTCACAAGTATGACAACCACTATGATCTATATGATGATGCGGTCGACGCCGAGAAATGTCTCAAAGAAGAGAAATCCACTCGCTACAAGAGTAGCACTCCTACTCCTATGAGTAAGGCTCCAAATGCAAGATTCCCAAATGCAAGTAGAGGGAGATGAAGAGGTTGGTGTGGAGGAGGATGCAATTGAGGATGATGACCCTCATGCCTTCCTTATTGTGAGGAGGAGTTTAGGTGCCATGTTTGTGGAGGATAGTGAGAACTTGCAAAGAGAAAACCTCTTCCATGCTAGATGCCGAGTCATGGGTATTGTTTGTTCTATGATCATTGACTCGGGAAGTTGTGCTAATGTTATTAGCCAAACACTAGTTTCCCATTGAAATTGCCCACTTTGAAACATCCCAGTCCTTATCGTTTACAATGGCTTAGTGAGTGTGGTGAATTGAAAGTGGTGAAGCAAGTGATGATTAAATTCAAGATTGGAAACTATGTGGATGAGCACATGTTTGATGTGGTACCTATGCAAGCTTGCCACCTTCTATTTGGTAGGCCATGGAAATTTAATCGTAATTTTGTACATGATGGTCGTGCCAATACATATACGGTCAAGCATGAAGGGAAAAATTTTGTACTCAAACCCTTGTCGCCCAAGCAAGTAAGTGATGATTATAGGCGAATGAGGGAATTGAGAGAAGCGACAAAGGCTAAGTTGATTGTTGAGACTAGTCCTTTAGCCGAGAGTTTGGGGGTGACCCCACCATCTTCTACCGGTAGCATTTGTGCCATGATGCAACCGGGTGAGCTTTTGAAAGAGAATGATGGCAATAAACTACTCATTTTCCTAGTGCACAAAGGTATGATTCTTACTTCCGAATTTGATTATTCTTCTAACCCTTTGCCTAGTGCTCTTGAAAGTATTTTGAAGGTTTTTGGAGACATATTCTCGGATGAGATGCCAATTGGTTTACTTCCCTTGAGGGGTATTGAACATCAAATTGGCTTTGTTCCGGGATCCCAAATTCCAAACAAGCCGGTCTATAGGAGCAATCCCGAAGATACAAAAGAGTTGCAAAGACAAGTGGATGAATTGCTTACTAAGGGCTTGCTGAGAGAGAGCTTGAGTCCGTGTGTCGTGCCCGTGATCCTTGATCCAAAGAAGGATGGCACATGGAGGATGTGTGTGGATTGCCGAGTGGTCAACAAGATCACGGTAAAGTATCGACATCCCATACCTCGTTTAGATGATATGCTTGATGAGCTAAGTGGTTTTAGCATCTTTTCAAAGATAGACCTTAGGTCCGGTTACCATAATCCGAATGAAACCCGAGGATGAATAGAAAACCCCATTCAAGACCAAGTTTGGTCTATATGAATGGTTGGTGATACCCTTTGGCCTCTCCAACGCACCTAGTACTTTCATGAGGCTAATGAATCATGTGTTGAAGCCATTCATTAAAAAATTCGTGGTCGTTTACTTTGATGACATTTTGATATATAGCAAGTCATTAAACGACCATGTTGATCATTTAAGGCAAGTGCTTGAAGTATAGAGAGCCGAAAAGCTCTATACTAATTTTAAGAAATGTGCTTTAGGTGTTGAAAGGGTAGTCTTTCTTGGGTTTGTTGTGAGTGCCCAAGGAGTGGAAGTGGATGAGTCCAAGGTAGAGGCCATTCGTGATTGGACTACTCCCACTACCGTGTCTCAAGTTAGAAGCTTTCATGGTCTTGCTAGCTTCTATAGGGGATGTGTGAGGGACTTTAGTGCTATTGCCGCTCCACTCACCTAATTGGTGGAGAAAGACAAACCTTTTGTGTTGGGAGAGCCTTAAGAGAAGGCCTTCCAAGAATTGAAAAGTAGGTTGAGTAGCGCCCCTCTAGTGCAATTGCCCGACTTCAGAAAGGCATTTGAGGTTGAATGTGATGCCTCGGGGTGGGAATTGGTGGTGTTTTAATGCAAGATGGAAAACCCATAGCCTACTTTAGTGAGAAATTGAAGGGTGCAACCTTGAACTACTCTACGTATGACAAGGAGTTGTATGCCCTAGTAAGAACTCTTGCTCATTGGCAACACTATCTTTGGCCTACGGAATTTGTGATTAAGAGTGATCATGAGTCACTCAAACATCGTAGAGGCCAAGAGAAATTAAACAAGAGGCATGCCAAGTGGGTAGAGTTCATTGAGTCTTTTCCCTATGTCATTCAATATAAAAAAGGGAAAGACTATATTGTGGCGGATGCACTTTCTAGGAAGTTTGCTCTAGCCACCACTCTTGCCTCAAAGCTCATGGGTTTTGAGAGCATTAAGTTGATGTATGATCAAGACCCTAAGCTAAAGAGCATTCATGAAGCTCTTGAGAAGGGAGAAAGAGTAGAGAAGTACCAATGAGTTGATGGCTATATCTTTAAAAATGGTAGAGTTTGTGTTCCTGAGTCCTCTTGGAGAGAATTGCTTATTCGTGAAGCACCTTGTGGGGGCTTGATGGGACACTTTGGGAGAAACAAGACCTTGGCCATTCTCATGGAACAAGTCCATTGAAAAAATATGGGGGTGCAAGTTGAGAAGCTTTGCAAAACTTGCCTTGAGTGCAAGCATGCTAAATCCAAAGCGAACCCCCATGGTTTGTATACTTCTCTCCCCATACCTACTAGCCCGTGGATAGATATTTCTATGGATTTTCTTATGGGATTTCCACGGTCTGGGGGACATGATAGCATTTATGTTGTCGTGGATAGATTTTCCAAAATGGCTCACTTTATTCCATGTAAAAAGTGTGATGATGCACAACATGTTGCTTCTTTATTCATTGATAATGTGTTAAAGTTGCATGGTGTGCCTCAAACCATTGTGAGTGATAGGGACACCAAGTTCCTTAGGCATTTTATGAGGAGCTTGTGGGGTGCTCTTGGCACCAAGCTATTGCCTCTACGTCCCACCACCCTCAAACGGATGGGCAAACCGAGGTGGTGAACCGAACTTTGGGTGCTCTTCTTAGAGCTATCACCCGAGGTAAGGCCGGGACTTGGGTTGATAAGTTGCCTCTTATGGAGTTTGCATATAACCATACTTTGCATAGTTTGATTGGTATGACTCTATTTGAGTGTATCTATGGCTTTAATCCTTTGATTCCACTTGATCTAACCCCATTGCCCAAAGATTTTGTTGTGAGTTTTGAAGGTAAAATCCGAGCAAAGGCTATAGTTGAGCTCCATGCTAAAGCGAAGAAGAACTTGGAGGAAGCCTATGCAAAGGTAGCTTCCATAAAGAACAAGGGAAGGAACAAGCTAGAGCTCAAGAAGGGAGATTGGGTACAGGTGCACTTCCGCAAAAAAAGGTTTCCAAATCTTAGGAAAGGGAAGTTGGAACCCCGAGGAGATGGACCCTTCCAAGTGCTTTCTAAGATCAAGAACACCTATGTGATTGATCTACCCGGTAAGTATAATGTTTCAAATACTTTTAATGTGGCTGACTTGACCCCTTTTGATGTAGGGGATGGTGATACCGGAGAGGAGGAGGCCATGATTTCAAGGACGAAATATTCTCAAGAAGGGGAAGATAATGCGGGACACACTACCTCAAGGCCTTTCACTAGAAGTCAAGCCAAAATGATTCAAGACATTCATCTCCACTTGACTTGGAAGGACATGGAAGAAGACTCCGGAAGAGACTTAAAGATCATGCATCAGAGTGCCAAGGAGGACCACCTAGGCTACAGGGAGGAGCATCCGAGGGCCATTTTGAAGCTCCTCAAGAAGCCCCAGGATGAGGCGGACCGCCCAAAAAAAAGGGGTGCACCGCCTTGTTGAAGACGGGTGAAAAATTGGCTAAGTGTGGAATTACAAACTCTCTGAAGTTGAGTAGGCGGACCGCCCCTGTTACCAGGCGGACCGCCCACTCTTCTGTGCCTAAGATATGCACTGCAAAGAGGCGGGGCGCCTCCTTTATGGGGCGAACCGCCCATCCCTACTTTGCCTAGACGGGAAACTCTACTTATTTGTTATGTATTTTCTATTCTAGCCCAACGTGGCACCTATCATTTAAGCCCACTTTAGGGGTCTTTTAGACTTTATATGTTGTGTGCAAGGCACCTATAAAAGGTCCATTAGTCTTCAATTGAACCTGAGCTTATTTTGATGAATGATAGATATTTGTGAAGAGTTGAACTCTTGAATTAATGAAAGAAATTCTTGTTGGCTTGATTCTTCTAGCGGACCTAGTTGAACGTCAAACCAACACTCGATCATTATATTTGCGAGTCCCGAGTGTGACTCGAGGATAGTTGCTTAGTGTTAGGCAAATCTTGACACAATACGAGGGTTTCACGGAACAAGTTCTCCGTGGATACTTCGTAGGGAGTTCGAGACGAGTCTCGCTCCTATTGTTTTTCTTGTCTTTATTTCCGATCCTTATCAGTGAACTAGTAGGCAATTGGCCTCTAGCTCGATAAGGTACAAAATCAAAGACTCTTTGCCCTATGCCCACAAGATACGCATCCTTCACAGCACTATATCTCACACTCTTGTCTTCCAACCATGGCTCATCTATCCACACATTAACATTATGCATGGGATACACATCACACCAAACATAACACTTATAATTCCTATGAGATATGAGTACTCAAGCATCCTTGGAAACCCACACTCCATCATACTCATAAGGATGCTCTAACGCATGGCATGGTATCCTTAGCCTATCTACCAACGAGGTGCTAATGCAATTGGCATCGGTATCACCAATCTTGAGCAAGTATCCTCCAATACCATTTACCTTAACAACGAACCTTCGCCTACCCAAGTTTTGAAGATTGGCATCCAAATGAGAAATTGGACGCCCACGAGTGTCAGCACCAACAACTTGGGTCTCCCTTATCCCTCATTGCCTAGAAAGATTTCTAGGGTAACTTCCACTTCCCGTCACTCTCCCAACATTAGAAATGTTGTTGCAAGTCGAGGAAGGACTCTTGCCATGGAACCCATAAGTGCCTCTCGCCTTGGTTCCATAGCCAATAGTACTACTCCTACTACAACTATTCAAGCCCCCCACGGCATTGATAGAAAAATATAACCTATTTGTAGCAAAAGAAATACCATCTCTCAAACCACCCTCCACATGAGAATTAGAAGCATTAGGTCGCTTAGCGTACCTAGAAGATGCAAGCTTCTTCTTTCCCAAGGAAAAACCACCACCTCCTCCCACACTAATGGAAGGACTTATACTACTCCCTTGTAATCCACTAGCAACACCAAGAGAAGATGCAGATGAATAATTTCTATAATCAACTTCATCATCAACTCTTTCTCTACGTCACTATCAACATGTTCATATTCATCACAAGAAGAATAGCTAGGATCAATGTACCTTGAAGCATCACCATCTTCGTATTCTTGACTAGAAGCGTAGGGATCAACACATTCATAATCATAAGCCTCATAGTCTTCATCAACGTCACGATCATCATAGTGAACCGCTTCATCACCATAGGAGCCATGGTTTCCCAAGTCATCATAATAATGGCCATCATCATCATTATAGGAACCATAATATCCACCATCATCACACAAGTCATAACAACCCGCATTATACCCACATGAGCCATAATCTCCACAATCATCATCCGACATAGTTGCGTCAATAAAAGAAAAACCTCACAAAAATCACTCCCTCATGTGTATCACTCAATATATGAACACTCAAGGGTGAGGCCGTAATAACTTAGAAACCACAGTGATCACAACTAGCATGTCCAAGTATTAGTTCGGAGTGGAGTTAATGAGACTCGATGTACGGACGACTATTTAAGAGCGCACTTGAGGCCAAAGAATGTTCTAGGACTCTTCTTTGAATTTTAGTCTCTTCTACGCACGAATATCCTAATACGCTATATAGTTAGTGTCTTTCGAGTAGACCAATTACCCTAGAAACACTAACCAAGAAGCCCGAAGGCAAAGCACAACGAAAACCTAGGAAAAATCTACCCGAGCAAGCCTCAGAAAAAGAGGCGCTCCGCCTCATAAAAGGGGCAGTCCGCCCAAATAAATCCAGAGAGCTTACCAGAAAGAGGCGGTCCGCCTCCCCAGAGTAGGCGGTCCGCCTACCTCTGCTTCTTCAACAACTTTGCAAAACGCGTTTTGGGTCGTTTTCCACTCAATTTTCAAAGGGTTTTCAGCTTGTTTTCAATTCTAATGATACCCAAAGATGTATATGATGATTCTAAACATTCCCCAATAGGTTTTAACAACAAACAAACATCAATCGATCGATTTTGATTTTGAAGCAAGAATTCAAGGGCTTTGGAGATTTTTGGGAATTTGAATCTTCAAATTTCGAAATACATCACCAAATCATGAAATTTTGGTACTAAAAGAATGGAAATCACATATGGAACAAACCCAATGATTTTCAATGTATGAGTGTTCCAATCCGACAAGTTCCAATATTTTTTGTATTTTTTCAACTTTTACAATTTTTTTTTTCTTCCAAATAAGAACAACAAGAACAACTAAACAACAATCACAAGGATAATATGGCACGATCGAGGGTTTGTAAGAAAAAAATATATCCGTGTTCTGATACCAACTGATAAGGGGAAAACTAGCGGAAGCAACAATCTATACGAGCTGAAGTAAATAAAGAGGATAACAAGAAATATAGATTGGGAAGGCAAGAAATAAGAAGAAAGGATGAATCAAACTTACTAACTAGATTGATTCCAAGAGAGAAAGAGAGACTCGAACCAAACAATGGAATCATACTAGGATGATTCCCATGGTTTCCAACGTTTAAGGGATACATGAAGCTTCAAGCTTCTTCAAAGAAGGCAATGCCTCTCTTTCCTTTCTTCTATATTCAAGATTCATAAACTAGCTAATGAAATAAATGACCTAAGGGAGGTATTTATAGTCTCCCTTTACATGTGTGTGAAATGTCTAAAAGCCCACAAGAGGGGTAAAAACACTATATGCCACAAAGAGCTAATGTAGGAAACACACACAAAATTAATAGAAATCCCGTCAAGGACATAGCAGTGGGAGGCGCCCACCTTAGAAGGGAGGCGCTCCGCCTCATTGAAATACAGAGAGGCACACAGAAAGAGGCAGCCTGCCTGGTTCTATGGGCGGTCCGCCAGTGCTGAAGGGCCTGAGGCGCTCGAGTGTACGACCTTCAAATCATCTCCGAAGCCTCCATCTTCAAGGCTCTTCCTTTTGCACTCTTTTGCGTCCTTCAAGCTTGGCTTTTGATGGTTGGCGCTTTGGCTCAATTTGCCCCGTATAACCACCACTCCTAAAAACACTCCAACTCACTCACACACACTCGAACTGCTTTCCTACCCACTCCTTTACCCAATTTTAGTTTCCTCTCAGATCCGGTAAGATACTGAACCCCTTAGATTTAAATTTTTATGTTTTACATGCTGGGTAGTTAAGAACATCATGTTGGGGGTGGGGGTTTGTGATTAACTTGTTATACATGTTTAGTTAATTTTAGGGTTTGTTCTTACAATTTTATTTTATGAAATTGGAACCCTAGAGTGTGATTTTGGATTTAAATTGCTTTAAGTGAAGAAAATAGTAGAAGAATTGAGTTGAAGGAAAATAACCAAAAATTGAACTTGAATGAAACCACGAACATACCTTGTTTGCTTGTAAATCTTAAAAAGTATTGACCTTGGTATGATTTTTTGTTGAATTCTCATGAAAATTAGTTGAAAATATGGTCTCGTTCTCGAGAGAGTGTTTGAAACTGATAAGTAGTTGAAAAGACCACATAGGAGTGTGTTTGGGGGTGTTAAGGAAAGTTAGATTGGAAAAACTTGGAATCTGTACAGTGTAGAAAACATTGGCCAAGGATTCAGCAAGCCGCCGATGAGGTAGCATCCCGCAAAATGTAGTGCGGAAGACACTCGGCGTGCCTGCAAAATCAAGTGCGAGGCAGCCGGTGTCATCAGTGAGTTTATAAATTGTGCGAGTGAGGCTTGCCCTTCGCATCTGAAAGGCGACTCGCTGCTCCTTGTCCATAATATGTTATGCGAGTTGTCGAGGTGAATTGCTCCTTGCAAGATAAAATGCGGAATTGATTCGGCGGACCCTCAGTTCTTTCTGCGGAGCCGCCGACTCTCACAGATTGTTTATAATTTCTGCAGTTGGCACTGGCTTCTCGCACTTCATGCGGCGTCCCGCCGGTGCTTCTCAGCACTTTTTTCGGCGGGCCGCCTCTATTTGTATGCGAGCCTGCCCTTACTTCTGCTACCTGCCGTTTTGATTGCAACCCAAAAATCTGTTTGAGATTTCTATGTGTTGCACTCCCAACATGTGCAACCTTCCATGAACTTCATGTGCTAGTTTTAGTTTAATCTTAGCATAGTTTAGGAGTAGAATAGTGTAGTGAATTTAAGATCTAGCACTTCTCTTGGAGTTGATTTTGCCTAGGTAATCATGATGAAACAAATAGCTAAAAAAGAGGGAGCAAGAAAACCACCCACCAAAGAATAGAAAAGGGAGGCTGAGATGAAAAAGAAAATGGATGCTAATCAAGCCAGAGCTGACCAGGATAAAAAGGCTCAGAAGAAAGGAAAAAATATTGTGGACCCAAAGCCAACCAAGCAAAAGTTCACTCCTGGCCAAAGAACCTCAAATACTGTTGAGGAAGCTGAATTTGATGTGGAAGATTGGGGAGAAGAGGGGGTGCAAATCAAGTTGGAATTCGACAAAGAGCCTAAGAGAACACAAAAGATCCTTAATTATGGGTTCAAAAATAAAGCAGCTGAAGCAATGTTCCACGCAAAGAGAACCATAAACCCAGAAAAGCAAGTGCAAAGTGAATGGGCTAAGATGTATGGTGACAAGTTCTATGAGGATATTGTGAGAAGAAAATGAGAATTTTTGTTAGAAACCTCTGACGAGTATAATGCAGTGATGCTGAAAGAATTTTATTCAAACCTCTCTCAAGAGAGACAAATAAATCAAAGTAAAGGTGAGAAGGGTGGAAGTTTTCTTCAGCGATGAGGAGATCAATGAAGTCTATGGGTTGCCATCACTTGATCAATGGGAATATAAATGCAAAGACAAGATGTGGGGAACATAACAAGAAGGAAGCTTGAGAACATGGCTTGCAACTATCATTGCTGTACTTGGGATTGTACCAACTTGGATCAAACCAGAAATTCAAATCAGAAAGAAAGACTTGAATTTGATTGCTAAAGGATGGAATGCAGTGATCAGCAGCAGGTTCCTTCCTTCCCTGAATGACATAAAAATCACAAATAAAAAAGCAGTCCTCATAGAATCCATCATGAATTACTTTAATGTTGATGTGGGTAAAGTCATCTATAATAGAATCAACACCAAAGCCCATCAAAACTCCCTTCTATGGTTTCCCCTGCTTGCTCACTAAGCTAATGAATCATGTGCCCATGTTGCTTGATATTGACTATATAAAAGAAGCTATGGGCACTGGGATCTCAAACGAATCCAAGATCATGAAATTAAAGAAAGAGAACAAGAAGTTTAGATGGACAAAGATGAAATAGCAGTTGCAACTCCTCAGGGAGGAAAAAGATCACCAGTCAGAAAGATCCCAGCACCTCATCCATCAATGGAACCAGTCTCAGCTAAGCAATTCGAGCTCTTCAACATTCCCCAAGCACTGAAAGAGATTAATGACAATATTGCGGGCCTAGACACCAAAGCAAACCTTCTAAGGGGACTATCTGTTGAGCTGGAGAAAGTTCTCAAACCCATTGTTACTGCCATCAATGATCTCACCAAAGCTGTAACAGATAACACTGCAAAAGTGGATGATTTGACTGAAAGGGTGAAAGACCTGGAGTACTCAGATTTGAAAACAAGTACAACACTGAAGCTGTTGAAGATTGAGAAAGGAGCAGCCCAAAAAGCTGAGCCAAGCAAATCAAGCAAAAGAGTACAGGCAAACAGTGAAGAGGAAGAGGTTGCTAGTGATAGTGAAGAGGAAGATGCATGAAGTGAAGAGGAACCATAAGGAGAAAACACCACAACAAAGGTGCAAGAAAGTTCTGAGGAGATGATGGCAAGGCTCCAAGCTCATAGAGAAGAGCAATTCAAAAGGAAACAAGAGATCAAAAGACAAAAGGAAGAAGAAGAAAAAGCAAGCAATGAAGGCCCTGAATTGAAGAAACAAAAGATAGAAGATGACGTGAAAGAAAAAGTGGCTGCCTAGCCAAAAGAGGATGAAAAAGCAAGTGACTCCAAGGAGGATCCCAAAGCATATGTGAGAAAAAGAAAGCTGGAACACAATGCAAAGAAAGGTGAAAAAGAAGCTGATAAGAAAGAAGGAGGAACAGAAGAAGAAAGGGCCAAAAAGAATAAGCAAGATGAAATCCAAAGAGAAGCAGATAAGAAGAGAATAGAAGAAGAAGGGAAGAAAGTGCAAGCACAAGCGGCAGCGGCAGAAAAGTTAAGGAAGGAACAGCTGGCCAAGTTAGAAGAAACAAACATGAAAGCATTGGCCACTAAACCTATTGCAACATCATCCTCAGCTCCCACTGACAAAATCCAAAGTCCGAAAAGTGGGAAGGAACCATTAACAACTTCACTTGAGAAGGAAAATGCTCCTCCACCAGCATCATGACCATTTAGGGAGCACTCTTACCCCTTACCTATTGAACTTGTGTTTTGTTTTGTTTAGTTGCTTTGGACATAGCAACTTCTCATGTTGGGGATGGAGTAATCAATCTTTTGGTGATATGTCCTAAACTATATTTTATGTTTATGTGTTTTATGTTTATATGGATGTTTAACTTAGAATGTTAACGTAAATGTAGGATGTTTTAATGTAGGATAGTATGTTTAAATTCTTGTCTTTAAATTCATAGTGTAATTGTTATTAATTGCCATATGAAAAATCCAAAAATATTGAAAAACCAAAAAACCAAACAAATTGAAAAATTTTAAAAATCCCAAAAAGAAAAGATTCAAAATGTACTCCAGTGAACTACGCTTGGGATGTTGCCTTCTTTCCTCTGACTCGCACTTGTTGCGATATGTATGCAACAATCATGAAACTCATTTTTACTTGGGCCCGAAATAACAACAACCACCCCATTGTAAATACCATTTTTTGTAAATAGCTTTGAACTAGTAAATAACTTTCTTGATTTTCTTTGACTCGGTTCTTTTCCCAAGAATGCAATTCTTTTGAACCGGGCACTTTTTAGGACTCTAATCATAGAAGTTCCATCATTGTTTTATGACTTGTTTGATACCAACACATTAGGAGCACACATGAGAAAGTTAGTGGATTGTTTATTGAGAGTTGCACATATAACGTTTAGGTTCTTTTGATGACTTTATGCATGTGTAGTGTAGGCTAAATCCTCACATTAAGTGTTTGAAAGTTGATGTTCTTGTCTTTTGTCCCTTATGCTAGTGAGGTGAGTTCTTACTTAAAGCTTGTTAATTACATATGCATGTTAGAACTTAGCTTGTGTGTCCTTGAAAATTAATGGAGTGTCAAATTCGTACTTGGATAGGATGATAGGCATTTTTTTGACCCGTTTGAGCCTTTCAAACCACCAAATAAAAGTAATCCCTAGTTAGCCAACTCTGAGCCTTAATATCCTTTCTTTTGATAGCCACGCAATTAGTCCGAGTCAATTCTAAGTGCTTAATAGCACTAACCTTCTCTTGACCCTACCTTCTTGAGGCATTGGAAGACGTACAACTTAGACTAAAGTCTAAGTTTGGGGAGGGGAACAAAGAAATAGAAGCTAAGTGGCTCTTCGAAAAGGAAGATAATTGTATAGAAAAGAAGAAAAATCAAGAAAAATACAAAAATAGCAAAAGAAAAATTGAAAAAGACAAAAGAGAAAGGAGAAAGGAGAAGTAAATGAAAGAATAAGAGCCACCAAGAAAAATCAAGAATGAAAAGATTGGGAATGAGAGCTAAATGTGAAAAGAAAGCTCAAAGTGAAATGATTGCAAAGATGATGTAGTGCCCAAGAAGGGAATTTAATCACTACTTATCCAAATTATACCTTACCTATATCCAAAAGCCTATATTACAACCTTAGAAGTCCTATTTTATCCTCCATTAATTGACATGAAAGGAAATGACAAGTGACACTAAGTCCAAGCCTATAACATTGTATGTGCTTAACTTGCATTCATTTTTTTAGAGTGACAGGTTAAACTTGAGGGTCCCTTTTGTTTAAATTATATTGAGATATAGGGACCCATTCTTTGTGGTGAGAGCATTAAGGGACTTGAGACTTGAAGGTGCAACCAAGAGAACCTTAGGTGAGTTGACAGAGCAATTGTGCTACACATGCTTTAGTCACCACTAGAAGCTCTAGTAGATGTAGTTGCAAATTTGGCGCTTGTGGTTGATTGGTTGGATTCTCATGTGTGAAACTAAGTGTTAGTATCAACCCAAGTCATGGACATCTCTTTGTCCCATTCCCTTTTTGAACTCAATCCCTGTGCTAAGAAAATGAAACATAAGATAATTCTTAATGTTGCTTGAGGACAAGCAAAAGCTTAAGTTTGAGGGAGTTGATATGTTAGTATTTTGCGCTTAATTGCAACCCTTTTAGACTAGCTTTTACCCGTTAAAGTGATGTTATTTGAATGATTCTTATGTTATTCTTTATGTTTCAGGTCAGTAAGAGAATTGATATACAGAGCCAAAGAAAATGTGAAAAAGAGCAAAAACAAGTGCACTTTGGCTATAAATTAAAGAACATGGAGATCAAGCAGCAATTGGATCAGTGCCTCGCCGAATCTGCGGCTCAAGAGGTCAGCCATCCGCCAAAGGAGGAAAAAGTTCAAGCCTTCCAACTAACTAAGGGGCGGATCGCCGAATGGAATACTGAAGGCAAGCGGCGATTTCGCAGAAGAAGAGGCAAACCTGCCGCTATTCACAGAATGTCTGGATTATCTGTGAAGCCCAAGAGTAGTCCACAATCACAAGGACGTCCCGCCGAACCTGCAACGCAATTCAAATGGAATGATCAGTAAAAGTAGGTCATCAGCAAGCCAGCAATTCATTAGTCTACTCACTGAATATTCGGCGGCCTGGCGTAAAACAGGGCAAAATAGCAAATTTGTAAATATTGGACTAGTTTTCAAACCCATGCCTATAGATAGGCTGTTATGCCTCCGAGAAAACAGAATCTTTTTGGGCTTAGAATATTACTTTACACACTTTTGAATATTCTTGGAAACTAAGGAAGGATTTCAACTTGGATTTTATTGTAAGGATTTCATTTCTTTAATATATTCTTACATGATTCTTGCTATTTCATCTTCTACTATGTGTGTGTTAGACCCTAGTATGAGTAGCTCAACTCATACTAGGGGTTTATTCATGAAAACTTGATTATCTTAACTTAAATATTGTACTTAATCTTGTAAAATCAATGGGTCAACATAAATCTAGTTCTCCATCGTACTTTCTTAACTAGGGTTTGACAAGTGAGGATTGCTCAGATGGTAAGCATCCTCCACTTACATTCAAGAGGTTGTGGGTTCAGTCACAGTAGGAGCAAAAAGTAGGAGGGCCACTATTTATTCTGAGAGAGGGGAAGGGGTAGGGTTAAAAAAAATCTTAACTAGGGTTTAAGGCACGCCCGTACTTGAACCTAACCCTACTTTGCTTTCATCACTCTAACGGGGTTGAAGGTGTAGGTTAATAGAAACTAGCGAGAATTTAGGTTATATTGGTTGCGATCTACCCCATCTAAAGGGAAAGACCTAAAAAGGTTATCCCCTCTCGGGTCTTTGGACTAGGGTTTCTAGCACTTCATTATTGACCCTAACGGCCTTGATGAGGAAAATCTTCCCTATCACGAGAGGGTTTTGAGGAATACATTAGAGGTTCAACCATTGACGTTATCCATGAGATTTGTGAGGTTAATACAAGTATTTGGCTATGTGAATCTAGTTGGAGTGGGTAAATCCCTAGCTCATTCTCATCGTTATATCAACCCTTATTTACTTGTTTTATGTTCTTTGTAAGTTTTGTAAAGTTAATTCTACCTTTATTCATTAGAAATACACGGACAATTCTTAGAACTCATCACTATTCATCCTAAGATTAATAGATTAATTTTCTAACTCCATGTGGAAATCGACTCCGACTCTTGTTGGGTACTATTATCTTTGACGAGCGCTCCACACCCTTCGTGGTAAGTGGATTGAGCGTGGATCATATACGCTCATAAGGTATAACAAAGGTATACAGTAATAAATGGGTAGGTTGAGTAAATACTTATAATTTTATAAGTAGTGTAATTTTTAACGGATATGGTGAGTAAATACTTTGGATTTCAAGGGTATATAATATAAAAAGTTCTTTATAAAATGTAGTTATTGCTGGCCTAATGAAATGATCAATTGACAATATTTATTACTACCAAAAAGAACCGCAATTAGCTACAGAATATGTGCGTAATTAAACTGCCTTAATCCGTAGCTCAACAGGTTTCCATCATTAATCTCCTAATTCCATCGATAACATCTTGGTAGCTAAAACTTAAAAACATGTGTTGCGAATTCGGATGATAAAACCCGTTTATTTATATGTCTACTTCTTTTTTTTTTTTGAAAAAAAAAATAGTAAAGGAAAAAAAAGTATTGCTATTCCTATCCACTTGCTTCAAGTAGACGGGAAAATTTATTTGGGTCATTTAAAGGCAAAATTGGAAAATTTAAACCTTGATGACAAGGAATCGATCCTATTTGTTAGCGAAACACGATGACAAGGAAAATGGAAAAAACAAGATGCGTTAAATGGGGAAAGAAGTGAATGTACGCAGACTATTTGTTTACTTGTGAGTGGAATACAACAATGAATTTAATGGTGAAGCATTTAAAACCAGTATCAGTTCTCTTTTTTATTTTTTTTTTATTTTGAGATTTTCATTGAAGGAGGTGAAAGAATACCTCCTGTAATAGAAGTCTTGCAACATGCCAGTAACATCAGTTTCCAATACTAACATACTACAGCAATTCGACTACTACTAACAATATTTTAGAAGGCGGTGGGTGAGACGAGGTATTTTACTTATTATGGACAAATCGTAATTCTCGATACATAGGAGGTAAGTCCTATGGATCTTAACTTTTTTAATTATTTTAATTTTTAAATTAAAAAATATCATAATTACAAAGAAGAATATAGAAAATACATAAAAAGTTGGAGAAAATTAAAAATGACTAAAGAAGCTTATAGAATTAAGTTTTGATATAAACATTAGCTATGTATTTTTCAGAATAGATATACAAATAATATTCACCTCATAATATTTTTAATTGTCATTCATGCAATATTATGTCTCGTTATTTAAGTTATACCCGATTTTCAACATTTATAAATGAATAGAACTTGTATTATTCATTTTTAAAGAATTTTGTGGATTAAAAATGTTAATTAGAGAATCTGAAAAAATGATTTGTCTATGATATATTAGGCGAGCGCTGAAAGTTGAGCGTTAGGTGTGCCCAGGCCGCACAGCCAGGCGCTTGGGACGTCGGCTTCACAGAACTAAGCCTCACACATGAGCCTCAGGGCGTTTTGCCAATGCCTTGTCCTGAGGCGACTCCCAAAAAAGCCTTTTAAAACAAAACTTACTAATATATACTCGATTCTTCAATCTAATATTGATTTTTTTAGATCTGACTTATTATAATAAAACTTACAAATAGTAATGAAAGATATTTGTGTAATTAATACCATAAGTAATGTTTAAACGGTAGGCTAGGGTTTTTTCCTAATATTTTGGGCTTGGACCATTAGTTTCTCTGTTAATAAGGTAGGTTTGACAATTGAACTTGTATATATGCATACATTGTCAATGAAAAAATATGAGAATTTTCCACCCCACCATTTTCTTCCTAGTCTACTTTTAGTATGGTACCAAAGCCTAGGACTGACCCATTACCTTTGTGAAAATTCTCCATTGAATCAGTCAAATCATGGCTACAGGACTCACCAGCACTGGGCTATAGTTGACGGAGCTATCATCTGAAAAATGATGTCTTCATACGATATCACGTCAAATAATAACCCAGGACTCGTCGTCACTCAGGTGATTCTGACGGATAACTATGATGAATAGGGTCGGTTAGTTCGAACAGCCCTCAAAGCAGGAAAGGAATTTGGTTTTGTTTATAGGACTATCATAAAACTCGAAGAGGATTCGCTTTATCTGGAAGACTAATGGACTATAAACTTATTGTTGATGTCATGGATCCGAAACTCCATTGAACCCACTCTCTTGTCTACCATTTAGTATATGGAGGTGGCAAGAGACTTGTGCGAGAGCATCCACGAACGGTTCTGGTCGGCAAAACGGACCAAGAATAAAAAAAACTAAAGGCAGCGTTTGCCGGTTGCAAGCACAAATGTATGAGTATTGTGAACAATTATGGAAAGTTGTTATCCCTATGGGAAGAGCTTAGAAACTATGAGTAGTTCCTCACTTATTCATATGGCTAGTGTACATGCAACCTCGGTTTGTTGCCTTTGAAAAGAAGAAAGAAGAAGAAAACATGCAACTTTTCCTTATGGGATTGGATGAGAGTATGTACGAGACTATCCGTTCAAATTTGCTAAAATAGGATCCCTTGCCATCTTTGAACAAATGTTATCAAAAGTTGGTGCAGGAAGAAGGAGTAAAAAGGGTCGCTCGAGGACATGAAGAATGGTAGAAGTCGTGGTCTTTGCCGCATAAGGAGCACCTCATTTCCGGAATGAGAATGAATCATGTCCTCAAAATGACAATATGATTGATGCCCAAGGAAGAGGTGCGCCCGATAATTCTTTGAGAGGATATGGCCGTGGAGATACACGAGCAAATGTGGCTCAAACAGCAAATAGGGACGAAGAATCCATGAGCACTAGAATCCCCGGACTGAGCCGTAGCAATGGCAGATGATCATTGTAATGCTGAATCAAGAAAAACCAGTCACAAGAGCCGTTTAAATGGTAAGATAGCTCGGTTTCCACGGATAATTGACACGGAAGCCTCAAATCACATGACCGAAGAGTTGAATACTATGGTAGGCCAACTGAAATTTCAACATTAACCGGTAGGTCTGCCTAATGGAAGCAACTCTATGGCTACCAAAATAAGGATCGATCAAACTCAATCGGGATATAACTCTCTGAGGAGTCCTTTATGTTCTCGGAAAGACATACAATTGTATCCTAATTAATTGTTCAATTTGATTGTAATGTGCAATTCACTATTGACTTGTGTGCTATGTAGAATCGGACTACGTGGACTAATAGCAGCCAAGGAAGCCAACCATCATAACATCAAGAAGAAGCTGTCATTGGAACACCAAGAAGATTGTTGACCAGATCACAAACAAAAGCAACTCAAGAAAAGCTTTATGGACTCCAAATCAAGATTAAAAGATGCTTGATGATGGAAGATGAATTCAAGGATATGGAGGAGATGCACAAGAGCTACAATGCATTTGAAGTTCAACTCAGCATTTAATAGCTCGGTAGAGGTATTTTCAAGTCAGGACCAGCACGCTTGGATTGCGTGTTGTTTAGCATAAAATCCAAGCTATTTTGGAGCTTTGGGGCTTAGTTATTTCATTAATTTTAAGTTAAATAAGTGGCACATGTTAGACACATGCCACATGACTAATTTAAGTGTTTTTAAGCCTTATTTTTATTAAGTTTAAGGGGCAAACCTTGTAATAGGTATGTAAGGCTCTTTTGGAAAGGTTTAGGGTTAGTTTTAATATAAATAACACTTTTTTTTAGAAGAGGGACGAGTTCAAAATGTGAATAACACTTTGTGAGGCAAGAAACCCTTGTTTTTCTTTAGAAACTCCTTAGATTATCAATTCAAGTGAGATAATCCTAAAGGTAATCAGGATTTTGCTTATTAATTGATATTTCTGGGTCTAAATTCGTAGTCTATTAAGAGTGTAGGGTTTATATACACTACACCAATTAGTAGCTATTCAATATAGGGTCAAGATTACTTTTCTTAATGATTTCTTGAACTTTCTTGTCCCTTTTGCAACTGAATTTAGTGCTCTAGTACTCTCTATTGTCTATTTTGTTTTCTTGTGTTTCTTGATATTTCCTGATTGTTTCCTTACAATATGACGCGTTCTTGGGTCATCTTGTGTGCTTTTTATGTCTAACTTCTTCCTTTTAGGAATTTGTTCTTCAATCTTGTTCTTGCTTCCGTTAATTAATAGTTGTACATCCTAACCTACTATTAGGGATGTTGATTGATGCTAGAGAACGAAATGATAGACTTTACTACTTCAGGACAGTACCACACATAAAGGCATTGAAAGTAAATTTGTTGGATTTGTGGTATCAAAGGTTTGGACACCCTTCAGTTCAAGTAACCAAATCTCCTCATGTTCAAGAAGTTAGGAATAGTAGTAGTAGTTTGATTGAGAAAGCATGTGATTTATGTCATCTGTCAAAACAGAGAAGAAATGTATTTCCTTTAAGTGAAAATAAAGCTTCCGAAATTTTTGAGTTAATACCTTGTGATTTTTGGGGCCCTTAAAGAACTAAATCTTCATGTGGTACCTCTTATCTTTTGATAATTGTGGAAGACTGTCACAGGTTGTGTCGGTGACTTTGGTAATTAGTAAGAAAGGAATGAGTCAAAAATTGAAAATTTCTTTGTTATGGTGGAATGACAATTTAATAAACAAGTTAAGATTGTCCGAAATAATAGTGGATTGAGTTACGAGTATGAAAACCTACTTTCTTGAGCAAGGGATTATCTTTCAGACATCTTGTATCGGGACATCACAAAAAAATGGGAGAGTTTAAAGGAAACATAGACACATCTTAAATGTGGCCCAGGCACTTAGGTTTCAAGCCAAGTTTTCAATTGAATTTCGAAGAGAGCGTCTTGACATCGTGTTACTTAATTAATCATCCTCCCTCTTCAATATTGCATGGGAAGACCCCGTATGATATATTTTTCGGCATGACACCAAGTTCGGATCTTTATGTTATGCTTGTATGCATGGACAAAGGGGAGATATGTTTGCACGTAGGAGCCGTCAATGTGTAGTTTTTTTTTGGGTATATATAAGGAAAGAAGGCATGTAAGTTGTATGATTTGGATACTAAAGAGTTTTTAGTATCTTGAGATGCTGCATTTTATGAGACAAAATTTTTATTGCACTAAGTAGTGATGTGAATAAGTACCTGAGTCAAGGTACAGTCATAGAAAGTGGTATGACCGAAGTCGATGATGTAGCCGAAGAAGATGAAAATATTGAAATAAGGGAAGCATTGAGACTCTCCTAGAACAAGTAATAAGTGAATCAAAAATGAAGAAGACTTATAACAAGAAATGATGGGTCAAAACAAGATAATCTGAACCCATTAATTCTTCTCGGACACTTGGGTGCAGAAGTGATGGAGGAAAATCTGGGTTGAGGAAAGCGGACTAAGAATGAACCCAAAAATTATCCGAAGGAGGAAGTGGGTTGAGGAAGTGATGGAGGAAAATTCTAACCTAGGAAAGCGGACTCAAAAGGAGAATATTTTTTTATTTGATTTTGTCACTAATACTGGGTATCAACATGTGTCTGGAAATCCGAACTCGAACCTCAACAAACCTCAAGCACGCCCTATCCTTTAGCACTCTATGTTAATAGTGGTAATTTTTCTTTGCAGCATGTAAGTTTTCTTGTAGCCATAATGGAGGGCTATGAGACAGTCTCTTTCCTCGAAGTCGCGAAAGATAAAAGATGGAAAGCAACTACGCAAAAAGAGTTCAAGCTTTGGAAGAAAACAAAACTTGGGTATTGAACACTTGCCTCCGAGAAAGAAAGCACTCGGACATCGGTGGATATATAAGATCAAGTACAATTTTGATAGTACCATTGATTAGTACAAAGCAATGATGGTCATTTTTTGTAATCATTAAGTAGTACACGGAGACTTTTGTACCGGTTGCTAAGATAGAGACTGTATATTTTCTTGGCAGTAGCTGCTTCTAAAAATTAGGTATTGGATCAGATGAATGTCCACAATGAATTCCTTCATGGGGATCTTCACGAAGAAGTTTACATGAAATTGCCTTCGGGTTATCTAAATGATAGCTCCAAATATGTTTGTCGTCTCCAAAAATCATTGTATTATTTGAAACAGGCACTAATATGTTGGTTTGCTAAGTAATCTGCAGCTTTCAAGAATTATGGGTATAGTCAATCACATTCTGATTATTCTCTTTTTACATTAAAGAAAGGAACATTCTAGTTAAGTGTGCTTATTTATGTAAATAATTTGATTATATCAGACAATAACTCTTGAGCTATTCAAATCTTCAAGATGTATCTATCCACTTTTTTCCATATGAAGGATTTGCGTATTCTTAAATATTTCTTGGGATTTGAAGTGACAAGAGGCCCTAAGGGATTTTTTTTATGCCGAAGAAAGTATGGGATATTATTTCTGAGGTCGATTTGTTGGATGCGCGATCAGTGGTTACACCTACGGAGCAGAATCATCGGTTAGCTCTTGCGTGTGGTAGTTTGAAGATCCATAGTGTTACCAAAGATCAGTTGAGCGTCTATTTTATCTTCATTTTACATGTCCGAATTTGTCTTATAGCGTTCACATTTTGTCTCAATATATATAACAGCCACGGTCTCCGGTTCAGCTGAATTGTGACAGCTAAGTAGCTTTGCACATCGCCTGAAATCCGGTATTTCATAAACAGATCAAGCACATTGAAGTATATTGTAACTTTTTTCGTGACGGAATTATCAGAGGAACAATACGCCCCGGACACGTGCCCACGGACACTCAATTGGCCGGTATCTTTACGAATGCTCTAGAGCAAGAGAAGTTTGATTACTTCCTTTGTAAGTTGGGCATTCGAAATTCTCATGCTCCAACTTGGTCGAGGGTAATGGAGGACATTTGTGTGATTAATATTGTACTCCCTCCATCCCATTTTGTTTGTTGTAGTTTGACTCTGCACAAAATTTAATAAATAAAGGAAGACTTTTGAAACTTGTGGTCTAAAATGAGTCATAGATATTTATGTGGCTATAAATGAGTCAAAAAGTAAGTTTGGAGTTGAATTCTTTCCAAATTTAGAAATATGACAATCTTTTTGGGACAGACTAATAAGGAAAGTATGATAATAAAGTGGGACAGAGGGAGTAATTAATATTTATATCGTAAGCTAGGACAGAGGGAGTAATTAATATACACCCACATTATCAATGAAAAAAAGTGAGAAGTTCTGATAAAAAAACATTGTCTTCCTTGTCTTGTCTTATCATGTAATAATATTTTATTCGGCTTATAACATTGGTGAAAATTATTTACACTTTATTTTAAATTCAACTATAATTTGATGAGCTATGTCAACATCCTGCATATGTCAAGGCATAGGAATTGGTTGGGGAAGGCTCATATATAGACATGTTCAAATATGAATTTTGGTTGATGGGCTCTATTAAAATATAAAGAGCGCCTTTGCCAACAACTATAGCTTTTGACATGATAGTAAATGTTTGATTCTAATAAGTGATATCAAAACTAAAATTATGAGTTCAATTCCTACTAACAACATGCTTCATGTAGCAAGTGTTGGGAGGGGGATTGTTCGATTCAGCCAACATCCTGCTTATGGAAAAGCGAGGGTGATATTGACAGAGAAGCTCGATCACACTTGCTTGATGGACTTAATTAAGAATTAGATTACGTCCTTGTTAGTGATTTTTTTAAAAAAATGTATCATTCTTTGATTTCAGGACGAAGTTAGCTTATCTGGCTTACAGAACTATAGTGTAATGAACTTGGCACTTGAACAACTGAAAACACCAATTGAAAATTTATTTACTGCTTATGACTTCACTCAAAGATACATGAAATGAAATCAAATTAAGATCCAAGAAAGAGAAGAAAGGAACTGACAAAGAAGGAGAAAGGAATTAGGAGAGAGAAAAGAGAATCTTGACAAATCATCCATAACTCCCCTAACTACCATACAAAATATCTATTTAACAAACAATGGACTAATTTGAGCTAATCTGCACAGTCCGTTTCAAGATTTGACCTCCACCGTTCCATTTTATTAACTGCTCCCTCTGCTCACGTGCCAAGTCATGTGCCTACAACTAAGTCTGGTCATGACAATCCTTTCCGCTTGAAATTGACCTTGTCCTCAAGGTCACTGATGAGGCATTCGACTTCATATGAGTTAAAGCTAACTTGTTCACCATAGGTTGAACTGAGCACCCACAAAATCTCCAATGCCAATGACAGTAATATAAATGAACCAGTTGTTCAAATGAAGCATTTTCAAGTTGGTTGACCAAATACCATGTGAGCTTAGGAGCTACTCTTGCACAATCATACTTTAACCTGACAACATTTTCCTCCAACTTCTCAGCCTCTACTCTAATCATTTCTAACTCGATCTCCAGTGTCACACAAAATGTTGGCTTTGATAAATGAACACAATTCTTGCAGTACTTTGTTATGATCAATAACTTCAGTTGCTTCATGAATTTTTTCATTCTAATTATAGCAAGCATCTTCTTTACTCCACAATGTTTAACAAGGCAGGCTTTATAAGTATACTTGTCAAGTTCCAGGCCATTATCCAGCATCACTGCCCAGCAACTGGTCAAATCGACAAAGAGACAAACTAATTGATCATTAGCTCCACCATACGCAAGGTTACCAACTACCCATCCCCAGTAGCCATCACAATCCTTCTTAAAGTTCAGATCTAAAGAGATGTCATATAAATGTCCAGAGCACACATGAACAAACACCCTTTCAGTGACACCATTCAAAGAACTCATTTCCTTGCAAATTTCAGCAACATAGCTCCTCGAGAATATGGCACATAGTAAAGCTTTCAGTAGTAGTTGCTTAATATAAAGAAGCTTTATTTCATTGTCCACTTGGTAAGCATCTATATTAAGGCATGTAATAGCATCATCACCTCCTAGATAAAAAATTACTAAAATAAAATGTGATATATCAATAAGAGATCCGTGACTGAGAAGTTCAAGAAATTTGCAATCCGCCAGTTTCTGGAAGCAATATAGTTGTAGCTTAACCTGGTGCATTAGTGCCTCAAAGACATAATCTGCTGGAGTAACTGTATCTGTATCTTTCACTAACCTGGCCAAGCTAACAATAACAGTCTTGAGAAATAATTTGACAACCTCATCCTCATAACATTCAAGGGAAACTACTTCATCCTTCACTACAGTCCAACCCTAATCTATAGGAGAAACAAAACCTTGGAAAAGCTTTCCTTTTGGGTTGAAATCATCTACATCTTTCTCCATTCTACTGATAGAGTTATAACATTTCAGATGCCAACCAACTAAAGTCTTATTGCCCATATGTTTAATAGAGAAAATGACTTTGTTTGATGCCATGGAGCACCCTTGGTGATGAAGCATTAGCCCATAATTCCCTACCCATGTCCTTAAGGTTGTGATTAACAGTAAAATAGGAGTCAATACACCATTAATGCTACCCCATCCGGGCAAACAACCTACTAAGAAGCTGTCCTGTAATTCACCAACAATCTTGATATTCTTACAGTAAACATCAAGCCACCTATTAAACTACCTCACTATCCACTTGTTCGCAACCGTAGCATGGTTAGCAAACTGTTTTTGGCATATTCCAAAGGATACATAAAGAAAGGGAATGAGGCACAGGTTTTAATTGTGGCTTCATTGAGCTACTCCTTCAATCGAGTCAACCAATTAAAAACTATCCTTGCATTTAACTTTAATTGAGAGTCAACACTTAGTAATGAGGGAAAAAAAAACTCAATAAACTCAGACACGCAAATTGTAATGCCTCCAGGATCAAAACTCATTGTACTTGGAATATTTTGCCTTTGAGGACAAAAAGCCAATGATGCAACAATAGGGTAGTTATCTTGAGACTGCTTTGCCCTAAATAAAATGTGGTAGTTACCAGAAAAAATTTTGCAAGAAGGAAATTCCAGTCGCTCACCCTTTTTGACAAAAGTTGTTGCAATTCTTAATATTTGACTGAGAGTATTAACATTGAGATGCAGCGCACAAAGCTGATGTGTACTATCAGTTTCAGTTAAATGCAGTTGAGTCTCTTGTAAGCTCTGTGGCACTATGTCAATCTTCATCCTCTTTTCACCTTTTTGAGGACTTTTATCAAACATCTTTTGCTCCTCACCTTCATCAACAGGCACATCTTCTATTTTGACATAATTATTCGACTAAGTAACCTTCTCAGTAAGATAGACACCATCTATAGAAGGATCGTCTTATTTGACAGGTTCTACAATCGATTCTATCACCTTGACATGGTTTTCTCGTTCCTTTAAACAGGCAGTGCAATGACAGTCCGCACTTCTTACACAATTTTCTCCCTTCTTTCTCAAGTCGTCATCGAAATAAGAGCCATTGGCAGTCGATGCTCTTTATGCAGTTTTTATGTTGCAGCTGCAATTTTTTTATATCCGCAACTATTTGACGAAGTGATTCTATCAACTCTTTTGTTGTCATCTCTACCACAGTCGAGAGGGTACTACTGCTCTGATACCAATTTGTAATGAACTTGGCACTTGAACAACTGAAAACACCAATTGGAAATTTATTTACTGCTTATGACTTCACTCAAAGATACATGAAATGAAATGAAATTGAGATCCAAGAAAGAGAAGAAAGGAACTGACAAAGAAGGAGAAGGGAATTCGGAGAGAGAAAAGAGAATCTTGACAAATCATCCATAACTCCCCTAACTACCATACAAAATATCTATTTAACAAATAATGAACTAATTTGAGCTAATCTGCACCGTCCGTTTCAAGATTTTCCCTCCACTGTTCCATTTTATTAACTGCTCCCTCTGATCACGTGCCAAGTCATGTGCCCTACAACTAAGCCTGGTCATGACATATAGTTTATACTTTTTGTTTTCCTTGAATATAGCTAGACTGCAATATGATTCTTTTTCCAAATCAATGGATATTTGATAATCATTGTCCTGATTCATTTGAATATGTGTTGCATAAAACTCATTAAAGGAGCTCTACTTAACATGAGTTTTTGGTATATGAATTAAATTCAAAAATCTAATTAAAAGGTAGAGCTATTTATTCCATATTCCCTCTACATCCAGTGGTGCTAATTGCCCATTTAAGTCTAGTCCGGAGAATTCGAAAATGTTGTCTTTTCAAAATGACGTCACCTTTTCATTTTTCTTTCATAGGTCAATTACGTGAACATCAGTTTTTTCAATGGTGGCGGTGACTGATGAGATTTGAACCCAGAAATTCTATCTGTTATCTAATATCATATTGAAGTATGTGACTATCTCATTTAAAAAGCTTAAAATATTATAGAGAGCATACTTTAATTATTTAATTGTCTCTCTAACGCGACAACATTTGATCAGTGGTCTTCCAGCCAATCACGATCAAAATGGTTTTCTAACACTATAAAAAATCTGATGTGCAAGTGTTTCAATACAATTCATGGTTTTATATTGCCTTCTTTAATTTCCTTAAAACTATGATGACTGTCATCAATTATAATCCATTTTATTGGTGGTCAAACTTTTAGTGTTTGAATAAATGGTTCTCCCAATATTTCCATTATATCTAACTGAAAATCACTGTTTAGTATTGTTACTGGACTTATGCCACAAATCTAACCCAGTCATATTTATATGCAAAAGTTAAAGGTTTTAAAAAGCTTATAGCTAGCTTTTATGTAATAGAGGAACACCCCTTTATAAACAATGATTTTGTTGGACTGATTGTTTGTTCATTTCCATCCTATAAACTGTACAATTCTCACACTCTTGTCTGGCATCCGTAACAGTAACACTACCTACAATTGTGTGTTCAGTTTTATTCATAGTAGTTTCTTTTAAGGAGTTTTTTTTTTTTTTTTTGACAAAAAGACAACGGAACCTAACAAAGTAGCACTGCATTGGACTTCATCGAGTATGTGGCTTTCTGGCGAATTGCCCCATTATTTTCTCCTCTTTTTATCTAATATTCATCTCTTATACATAAGAAGAGGTGTATATGAATAGTGAAATGAAAGATTCATTCGAGTTGCACTCCACCTCACATTATTAAGTTATATAGTTTCAATCTCGAAAAAAGTTACATATAAAATTTAAATTGGATGGTTAAAATGGACAATTACATACGAAGGTGTTAATATTGTATTTCCTAAAATGTTCTTCAGGTTTTACAATTAAATTTATATTTAGTTGAGTCTAAGGCGATCGTTTATATCTCAATTCGATCAATTGATAGGCAATTTACGCTGACAAGTAGTTGATTTTCAGGGCCTTAATTCGAAGACAATGCAAATATCAATTTCAAAGATATGAGTATCCAAGTCCGATGTTTAGTCAAAATGAACAATTCTAAGATAGATGTAAATAGAAACATTAGAGTAAATGACGAATTAGCAATTTACGATGACGTGATTTCGGGCGAGTTTCTATCGAAGACGAATTATATGTTAATTTCGTTCAATGCTGAATACTTGATTTTAACCAGATTCGATGACAAAGTTAGATATAATGATAAATAAATGTGATCGATAAAAATGTACTCAATCAGATAACAATACGATCGTAAAGCAACAATAGCAATTCACTTGATATGCTGGATAAATATAAGCAAGTTAAATAGTAGATCTACTATGCGATCAGAGTAACGATAACAGATTAAAGAGATCGAATGTGATGAATTAAAGTATTGAATACTGAAAATAGCATGCAAACAGCGGAATAGGCAATAATAAATAAATAAATAAAGCGATAAAAGCTTATTGTATTGAAAAATCGGAGGATGGTGCTTCGATGAAAGAGATGAATCTTCTTCCACGCTTGAACCAAGCCACGATTGATGTTTTAATACAATGGCTGCTTTGATAATGACAGTAGATTAACTATGGTATGGTGAGAAAATAACAATAATGTAATGAGAGAATATATAGCTTGAAGAATGAGAAAGTGGTGTTCAGATGAACGTAGTCTGCAAATGAAGGAACAAAGTCCTATTTATAGGTTGAAATGGCAGGGTTCCCAACCCTAGAAGAACTCCCACTTCTTAACGTCTCTCTTTCAGCAGTTGCCTGTTTTCATCCACTTCCGCCGAATCCGCTAAATTTGTTCCGATAAATTTGGGATGAGGACAACCTAAGTTATCCGTTGGAACACTGTCTTCGAAATTCTCCGATCACGACATAGCCTAATCAATCACACAGTCGAACGAAGCTGCTTCTTTTCGATCATAATGTCCTTGAAATCAATTAGTGTCTTGCCACATAAACGAGTCCGTTCTTCTTGTGATCGAACAGAAATCAACCAATACAAATATATATTCATTCACACACACATATATATAACAATTATAAAATCAGCAATGTATATGGGAGTGAATATTGAGCTGCTATAGTTCAAGATATCAACCAGACAAGTGTCGTAGAGATATTAATACTAAAATAAATATAAGGTCACAAATTCAATATAGACAAGAACAAACGATCACATTGATGATACTCCTACTTCTTTTCATTCCATGTTCATGACCCTACCTTCCCTCAAGAAAATTGGAAAAAGAAAAAAATAGCTAGGTTGCGGGCCATCGTTTTTTATTGAACTCAAAGAACTGGAAAATATTGTGGATTGGTCATGATGATAGGGCTGCTTAAAACAGCAAGAAGTCAAAGGGGTCCGTTGGAAGATAGTGGATTTTGCAACGGGGAGCCTGTGAAATCACATACGGTTATGTTCCCCCAAAAGAAAGCAGGACCAACAAGGGGGCTTGAATACTTTTTACACCTAATCGTGATCATAAGCAACTAATGCATATATGATATTATTAGCTAATTGATCCAACCATCTAAGCCATATTTATATTGATCAAGTTTTATACCAAAAAGTTTATGAATCCAAGTAACTGTCAATCTAATTGCCCCTATTTATTTATTATTTTTGTGGCAACCCGCTTTCCATGTTTTGAAGTTTGTCCCCCTCTCCCGATACCCCTTTTTCAAAATAAAACATGTTTTATTGATAAAGCCAAAAGAAAATAATAGTAAAATAATTTAGTGACACTTAATCTTTTTGTCTTTCCCTATTTGGAGATTTCATAATTACCATTATCTATTGGTTAAATCCACTTCTGGAAAGACTCTAGATCATCTCTCTTTAGATATTATACTTTCTAATCATGATTTGAAGACGTAATCATGATTTTTCAATGTCTCCAACTAAATAATATGACTTTTGGCATCCTAAAAGATTAAGATAACAATAGTTTTTAGAGTCTTTTGAATTTGCCCGGGGGAGGGGCGGATTATAGAATACTAGATAAAGCTGAGCCATTAAGTTAATGTTGCTTTTCTCAATGATGAACAACTAGTCTTTCTTTAAGACAATAAAAGATAAGTTTGTGTTGCATTATCAAAACTTCTTTTTCCCTTTTAGGTAATGCTGATTTGATGATGGGAAAAAGATGACGGACCCAAAATAAACTTCAAATTTTGTTTTGATGTAATTGCATTTTATCACTTGAAAACATATCCAATTAAGTGATTCCTATCCTCACGTTGTGGAAAATGGCAAGTGAACTTTGGTTACAATTTGTTATCACTGATTCTTGTTAATTTCAGCTTCATTTGTGGGCATGATCTTCACTTCGTGCACTTCGGATGAAAATAATTAGTTTTTGTGTATCATTTTGTTATGGATATGATCATGTCCTATATTATTTAAGAGCCACAGAAAAACGAAAAGAATTTGAAGTAAAATTTTCAATTATGGTACTAGCTAGAATGAATGATGTTCTATAATATTGTTTAAGCTTTTCAATGCATATATGTTGAACATTTTAAAACGACCATAAGCAGTCGTTTCAAAAGTTAGGACTCTGATCGTTGTGCCGATAGTTTTAAAATCTTCGTAAGGTCTATTGGGATCTGTCTGTAAAATTTGAGCTAAATTGGACTTCGTTTGGTAGGTACCAAAAGAAGGTTTCGAGCTCGATTTTGGCGAATGATCTTCGATTCAAAATTCAAAAGCGTCGTTAGGTTTATATGGTCATTTGTGACCTGTGTGAACTTTCGAAAGTAAATTCTGAGGTCTTTCGGATAGTTTCCACTAAAGTTCCGAAAATTAATAATTTGATTTCTTTCTGTTTAGTTCATATCTTGAGTTCCAGAAATCCGATTCGAGATCCGTCTTAGCGAATACGTCACATAAATTCTGAATAGCTAGCTTGAGAAATTTGGGATCATTCTAAGTTTCATAAGGTTCCGTTTTAATTTTAGTCATAGCAGCAAATTTTCAAAAAACAAAGAAAATAAAAGAAATGAAAGAAAAAGGAAAAAGGAAAAGAAAAGTATTGAGAGGCGGCGGCTTCGCTAAGGGATTAAACAGAAACGAAAAATGAGAAAGCAAAACGCAGATAACGAACAAAGAAAAGAGCGAGAAAGGAAAGAAAAATAAATAGAATTTTCACCCCAAAATATCCAGGTAATGATGTTAATTCATTATTTCAATTTATTACGTATTTTTTAATATATTTTAACGGTAGAAATTGGGATATTAGACATCGTTTTAGCAAATTAAATTGATAGTTTAAAGGGTTAATTGGACCCCCGATAATTGAATTGATTATATTCGTACTCAGGGAGTTATGAGCAACCCGTAAATGTAATTTATTTAGGGTTTAGTTATGTGATTTTGAACCATATACGTAGGCCTGGTCTGCGTATCGCGTATGTGAATAGGGTATCAGGATCCTAACTGGATTGCCCTAAGACGTAAGGAATGAAGTCTTTAGACTTATTTGATATATTTTCCTGCTTATTAATAGAGCGAGAGCATTTGAAAGAGATTCAAAAAGAAAAAATCTTTGTTGATTAGCCAGTGAGCTTTGGAACGAGCTAAGTGGTTTATATCCATTCCTTTGGTGGTCTTTTTCCACGTGGATATCTGTACTTTTTTTTTTTTATGTATAGCTTTCGGTTTGGGCATACTTACTATGTCACCTTGTTAGTAAGTACGTGGTTAATTGTGTGTTTACTATTATGTGTATTGATAAAACATATGGATCGGGTTGCACGCCACAACAATATAAATATATGGATCGGGTTGCACGCCGCAACAGTATAAATATATAGATCGGATTGTACGCTGCGACAGTATAAACATATGGATCGAGTTGCACGCCGCAACATTATAAATATATGGATCGAGCTGCACGCCGCAACAATATTTACATATAATAAAATACATTACATACAACTTCATGACATATGTATTGAATGCTATACGTATTGTATTCCTTATCTGTTGCCTACTATTGTTTAGCTGCTTGACTCCATCGTTATCATAACTATCGCTCTGTGCATTATTTGTTGGTTGTCGAGTGATTCTGTTCTGGCTAGCATATCTACTTCTTCAAGTGGCTAGTCAGCCCCCACTTACTGAGTCCTTTCGACTCACCCTCTGTTCGTTTCTTGTCTATTTATTTCGTTTCGGCAGGTTCGCTCCAGGATTGAGTTCGCCATGTTGTTGAGGAGCAAAGGTGACTTCAACTGTCAGGGTGAGCCACCTTTTGTCCAGGATGGCTACCAATTTTATGTTTATTATCTCAGTTGTATTTTTCTCTCTTCAGGAGATGTTTATATTTGATTTGTATTCTTAGATGTCTATCTGGATAGCCCTAAACCTACTACATTGCGTAGTCAGTTGTAAATTCTTATGTACAACTTATGTATAATTATGTTCATGTCTCTTTAAATCTTATTTTTTTTATCTATAAGTTGATTTTATGAATTTAATTCAAAAGAATTTGCCCGACGAATCTAGAGGAGGATGTCGGGTGCACAGGTCTCGACAGAGCCTGCATTTCGATCCGTCTACGTACCTACAGGAGGATCCGCCTTTACCAAACAGCCTTCCCCACTACGGGCTATCTCAGGGTCAGGCGCCGATGAGCACATTGAACTATCCATGTGGCTGAGAGCCCTCACAGCCCAGGCACAACGACGCAATTATCAGGGGCGCGCTCTACCACTGAGCCCGCATGGCCTAGCCGAAAATTCGGGTCGTGTCACATTCATATCACTGATTCTAATTTAATTGGATGGAGACGTAACTGTTTAATTGTATGGTATAACTAAAGCGAATATGAGTTTTACCATAAAATCATAAATCTTTTACTAAAATTCATGCATAATGCATACCATGATTCTTTTATTGAAAAAATTTATTACAAATATATTCGTATATTATTAATTCACAAGGCAAACTGACATCTTCACTTTTTTCACCGTGAACCATATACCAAATCTTATTGCTAAATTTGCATCTGACATTAGTATAATTGTAAGAGAATGAAAAAAGAACAACTGGCTTTCGTCTCTACGTGGTTCAATTTGCCAAAAATTGGCATAGACTAATCTTGGGGGCATCTTAGGATAGGAAAGGAACAAATCCACATGCTAATGTGCTCCTACAAAATTACCAATTTTAGGAATTTGGTATGTTTTGCACGTAATACTTGATACGGTTCCTTTGACAACCCAAAGTTTACAATAACTCACATGCAACCCTAAAGTCATTACTGTTTTCCATTTGACCCTGCTGGCCCATTCATGTGTTTTATGTACAATGAGTTTTCTCTTTCTAAAATAGTTCAACATTTGATACTATGGGTATGGGGAAGTGTATAATCACCTCTTTTAAGACTAAAACTTTCCAAGTGAAGGAATCGCACGATTCCACGCATTATGCAATATATTCAAGCTGATAAAGGTCTTGTATTGGCCTAAACGGTTCTTAATGACACAAATCGAATTTGGATTACGAATACTAGCAAAACGATGTATTAAAGTCGAAATATGAACAATAATGAACGAAAATATAAGTAAAAGAACGAGATTTCAATATATGTCAGTGAATACAAATTTTGACAGAGTTTCTGTATGTAATTCTGAATAATTACATTGTAAAATGAGAAGCTATTTATAGATCATCAGATGTACAAGGCAACCATGATCCCACGTTCCCATTCAGCACTACATGTCTCAACCTCTCAGGTAATGGAGTTAGTAGACCGAAATAAGCGGAAAACTCTTCACTGCAGACGGTCTTATTTACCGAAGCTCAACCTATTAGCTTCGACTACATGGCCTTGCAATCAACTGAGGTGACATTTCACCGAGGTAAGACATTTTGCTTCCTTTCCGCGGTCATTAACTTCGGTTTCTGATTTCGGAGACCTACGACTTACCTCGGCTCGCAACTTGCCAACACCTGTTCGGTTAGCTCCAGATTATGTTACCGAGGTGCCACGTAAACGAGTCGATTTTTACCCAATACAGATAGTCCCCTCACTCTTCGGGCAAGTGTCATGCTAACCGAGGAGTGGAATTAAATTGAGCGGGAGAGCGACGTGGCTCTGCGTACGCCAAGTATTTCAAAACCACGCCTATCACTTCAACTTCTTGCTGAATAAGACGTTGCGAACGTTGCGAGGCTTCGAACGGTTGTGCCGTTATTTTGGTATTCCCAACGGTACAATTCATCATGATTTTCCCAACTTGCCTTCTTCCCACCCTTATAAATACCTCCTTTAGGAATTCTCTCTTCACTTTTATGATCAGCAAGTAACAGTAGCCAAAAAAAAAAAAAAAAAGAGGGAAAACCATTTTACCCAATACGGCTGCTCCAGTTTCCAAGAAATCTTCACGCCCTCAATTTTGATCATGTCTGTGACACACTCCTCCAAGACTCTAGTGATTCAGGCGATAAGATTTTGCGCACTGCCGCCATGATCGCTAGTGGCGATTTCATTGCCACTGTCCCGCCGCTGCAAGTTATTGAAGTGGAGGGTGGCGGTGGTGAGGTAACATCTTTGGTAGGCGGTTGTAGGCGGTGCAAGGCTAGAGTTGGGCGCGATAGAGCTGAGGTGAGCGAGGATGTCAGCGTGGAAGGTGAATATGACATCATCGGAGATGACGCCATGGCTGTGGTTACCGCTGACGCTGAGGAGGTCAGCAATAAAGATGATGGTGTTGAGGGCGATGACGTCGAGGATGATGACATTGAAGCCACTATAGAGACCGAGGGCGAACTGCCAGCTACCGAGGGTGGGCATAATGCCGAAGCTGGACCCTCGGGTCCTGAGAAGAAGCTTCCAAAAATTCCCCTCGAGCAAGAGCTCGAGCCTCACCAGATTATCCCCTCGAGCTTTGATACCGGCAAGGACCTTAAGTTGCAAAAGCAATCAGTCGACCAGCAAGAGCTAAATAGGAATGTACCGATGCAAACAACGCCTACGCGCCTCACCCAAGCTCATATCGAACTAATCCGAAAGGATTGCAATTTCGGACCCGAAGTGAAAGTTGTCATTCCCAATCCAGCCAGCAGATGTTGTGATCATGTAGAAGGGTTGTCCTTCGTATACACCTATCCATTTACCATTGGGTTTTCTCTCCCCGTTCATAGGGTGATTGATGAATTCTACCGAGCATACAACTTGTGTTTGGCTTAACTAGGCCCCGATGTTTGGAGGGCCGTACAATGTTTGGACTGGCTGAGTCGGAAGCTGAGGTAGATTTCGCTCTGCAACATCTCATCTCTCTTCACTATCCATACTTTCACAAGGCTGGGGTCGTGGTGTTGAACAACCGTGGCAAACACGCACTTCTCCACAAGAGTGAGGATCATCGGGACCGAGGCTGGTATGATCGCTACATTCTCTTAGAGACCAGCACTTTGTCGTCCGCCCCCAACTTTCCAGAGAAGTGGAATAGAACACGTAAGTGTCCCCTCATTCCTAATTCTTTCTGGAAAATGTTCTTGTTTTCTGTTATCCTTATTTCTGATCCCCTCTCACTTTTTGCTCCTTAGTCAACAAAGTTGTTGTCGTCCCTCCCAAGGGCTTGACCGAGTGGGTAAAGGCTGTGACTGGAGCCCACAAGCGTCCTATTCGGTCATGGATGGACATGGCTGCTAGCTTCAGTTAGGTAAGTTATTTATAGTCTTTCATCAAGGGTATATCCCGAAGCTATTATTTCGCCATTAATTTTTTCTCCTTGGTGTCAGGTCTTCCTAACCGAGCCGTGAACAAGAAGAAGGACAAAAAAGGGAAAGAAAAATGGAAGAAGAAAGGTGAAGAAGATACCGAATCGGATGATGAATTGGCTTCGATGGCAGGTCTAGCTGGTGATCTAAAAGAACTCAACGCTTCAAAGCCTTCAAAGTTTTTGAAGGGGTCCTCAGGTCAAGGATCCTCAAAAGGAGACTCCCAACATTGTATTCGGTTAATACATTTGCGTTTGCTTTTCTTCACTCTTGTGTTTATGACCCATTCCACGTTGTTCTTTGTAGGCGTGAAAAGGAAAAGGGCAAGAAACCCTCCCGCTCGGTGAATCCTCGCATCATGGCGACGACCTCCCCTCAGCCCGAAGCGGTTATTGAAACACACCGAAGGCTGATCGACGAGCCTAGCAATAAGAACGCCGAGGGCTTGGAGTCTCATAGGGAGGTTGAAGTGGTGGACCTCGAGGATCTGGAGGATGACTCTGAAGCAGCTGTTGCTAAGGCCAAAGTCAAAGCTAAAGTTGGGGAGGTCGGGGCTCCTGCTATTGAGAAAGAAGCAGATGTTAACGTCGCTAGGGCGCAATCTGAGCCTGCGAGGCTTTCGATCTTGGCAGGATCTTTGCGAAAGCTTGAGGTATTGACTTCTTCAAACCTCTTGGCGAGCACCCGAAGAGATATTTTGAGCCTCATGCCCTTGCTTGGTCCAACATAAGACGCCGTCATGCAACAGTTTCCTCCGGTTCAGCTAGCAAAACACCCTCGCTGCCAATGCACTTAGAGTAAGCCTCGACATCTTCGATCTTACTTTTGTTTTCGGGTATTTGTTTATATTGATCCTTTAATAATTTCCATTCGGGTCTTCATTTTATTGCTGAGTGACGTTGATCTTGAAACAACAAGGCACGAAGAGATTCAGCGCGTCGCTAGTGCTTGGGATAGGCAAAGGGACAACTTCAATGCTAAAATAGCTAAATTGAAAGCTAAGTTGTCCAAGTCTTACTCCAACTTTCGCGAAGCCGAGGCTACTTCCGAAGCGATGATTCGGGCTCTTGGTGATGGTTTCCAAGCTGCGCGTACGAGGCTAGATGCCGAAGTTGCGAGACTCAGTGCGGAGTTGGCCCGAGCTAAGGATGAACTCATGAATGAAGCCAACAGGCACCACGAGCAACTAAAAGAGCATATGCTTCATATCCAAAGGCTGGAAGGCGAAAACTCCAAGATTCCGACTCTTGAGGCTGAAGTTAAACTACTTCGAGAAGAAGTTGTTGATCGTAAGGATAGGGCCAAGATTAAGGCCAAAAGGGCGGAGTTAGACAAGCGATGGGCTGTTATCAAGTCCCGGCTGAAGCTGCTTAAGCAATGCCGCATCGGTGAGCTCAACTTGGAGGAAGAGATTGCTAAGGCTGAAGATAAAGCAACCAAAGCTCAAGCCATCATTGACAATCTTCCTTCAAGTGAGGATTCAGGCGATGAAGATGCCGAAGATGAAGAAGAAGAAGATGAAGATGAAGATGAAGGGGATGACGAGGATGAGGCCTCCGAGAAGGGAGATGGGCCCGAAGCTTAGCGTTCCTGCTTTCCTCTTTTGTTTTGTTTTGTTTTTGTGTAGGCCTTCGAGCCCTATAATGTAAATTGTTTGAACTTTCATTTTGCTTTATGAAGTGTTTTGAGCCGAACAAGTAGAATAATTTTGCTTGCAAGACTTAGCTCATATAATGTCGATGCGAACTTAGAACGACGTCTCGTTCTCGAGTCAATGCATTTAAAATATAGTCTCGGTATATAAGATCATAGAAACAAAGAGATATTGAATCAAGTTTATTTTATTGATGATATCAGCGAGCCGCAATCGGCTTTTTAAATAAGGCCTAGTCTAAGTAGAACTTAGGCGCAAAAACAAGTTAATAAAATGCCACTATCGGGCGCAAATACAAAGTACCAATCTATTCCCTGGGCGTCAGTCCCCGGTTTTCAAATAGATAGACTTCGGTTGGGAGGCTCGAAGCTGACCTCGACCGCATCCCACTTCTCACTTCCCCGAGTGTTCGGGTGTGAATCTTGATGAAGATCCGAGCATTGAAGATCGTCTTATCCGCTTCCTGAAAAGGGTCAAGCAAAGTAAAATGGGGGGTAAGTTCGAATATTTCGACCAAAGCCTTTGGAGCGTTTTCGGGCTCGAGGCTGTAGGTGAACTTTAAATGATCAAGGAATGCTTACCTTCACTTTAAATTGGAGATGTTCCAATTCAAAGGTTCGGGTTTGCCTTGCAAATTTTTGATCTGATAAGATCCCTTTCCAATGATCGCTTAACTCTGTAAGGCCCTTCCCAATTTGCAATGAGTTTTCTCCCATTCTTTTCCTTCGTTGATTGATTCGAAGCGTTTAGCACATAATCACCAATTTTGAAATCCCTAAGTTTGGTCTTCCTGTTGAGATACGCCTCGATTTGTCTTTTTTGTGCTGCTAACCGAACCAAGGCTAACTCTCTTTTCTCCTCGAGCAAGTCCAACTCTATGCGCATGGCTTGTTGATTGGCATCTTCGGTGGTGAGGGCGTACCGAAGACTTAGTTCTCCCACTTACACGGGGATAAGTGAATCCCTACCATAAGCAAGGGAAAATGGGGTTTCACCAGTGTTGTTCTTCTCCATTGTTCGCATTGCCCATAGCACCCCTGGTAACTCTTCGGGCCAAGGACCTTTTTTCTCATTGAGTCTCTTTTTGAGGTTTCCAACTATGACTCTCTTCGAGGATTCGGCTTGTCCATTGGCACTTGGGTGGTAAGGAGTTGACATTATCCTTTTTATTCCCCACTGCTTAAGGAAATCAGTGATAGCTGCCCTCATGAATTGTTGACCCTTTTCACAGGTGATCTGCTTTGGGACACCACACCTATAGATGATGTTCTTTTTTATAAAATCGATTACCTCCTTCTGCCTAACCTCGGTGAGAGCTCCTGCTTCCACCCTCTTTGTGAAGTAATAAGTCAAAACAAGAATAAACCGAATACTTCATTTACCCTTCGGTAAGGGGCCAACGATATTCATTCCCCACTTCATGAAGGGCCATGGTGACACGACCGAATGCAAAGGTTCATCTTGCTGATGAATCATTCGGGCGTGGCGCTGACACTTGTCACAGTTTTTCACGAAGGCCTTTGCGTCTGTGCTGATAGTGGGCCAATAGTACCCAGCTCGAAGTAATTTGCGAACCAAGGATTTTCCCCCCGAATGGTTGCCACATTCGCCCTCTTGTATCTCTGTCATCACATATCTAGCTTCATATGGACCCAAGCATTTGGCCATCGGGCCGCTATATATTCTCCTATATAGCTTTCCCCAAATCATTGAGTATGAAGCCGCTTGAGTCCTTAACTTCTTTGCTTCTTTTTTATCTTAGGGTAGAGTCGCCGAGTCAAAGTAAGAGATAAACTTACTTCGCCAATCCCATTTGTGGTCGACCGAGTTGACTTCCAATTTCATTTCCCTCATTTGTGCGGAAAGCAACCGAACCACTGAATCAGTCCCCGAGTTTTCTTCGTCTACCACCGAACCCAAATTTGTTAAGGCATCAGCTTCAGCATTTTCTTCCCGAGGTACTTGTTTAACTTGCCATTCATGGAATTGAGCCAAAATTCTTTGTGCTCGGATCATGAATTGCTACATTCTGGGCTCACGAGGCGTATATTCACCGAGCACTTGGTTTACCACCAACTGAGAATCGCACCTTAGTTCAATTCTTTCTACCTCCATCTTCTTGGATAACTCCAAGCCTGCTAAGGCCGCTTCGTATTCGGCCTCATTGTTGGTCACCTTTTTTAACCGAACTGAATGTCTGACTTTTTCCCCGGTGGGCGCTACTAACACTATGCCTAAACCCAAACCTTTAGAATTTGTCGCGCCATCGGTGTAGAGCACTCATAATTCCGAAGTCGATCCCTTCGACACCAAGTTCTCCTTTTCAGCTTCGGGTAGGATCACGACGCTGAAGTTAGCCACGAAGTCAGCCAAGACTTGGGATTTAATGGCTATTCGGGGTTTATAGGTGATATCATATTCACTTAATTCTACTGCCCATTTAGATAACCTCCCCGATAACTCAGTTTATGCAGTATACTTCGAGGAAATATGGTAACTACTACTATTAGATGACATTGAAAATAGGGTCGTAGCTTCCGAGCGGTAACAATTAAAGCAAGTGCTAATTTTTCCAAGTGAGGGTACCTGGTTTCAGCGTCGAGGAGTGTTTTGCTCACATAGTAAATAGGCTGTTACTTGCCATCCTCTTCCCGAACCAACACAGCGCTAAATGACACCTTGGACATAGCTAAGTAAACTAGCAAAGTTCACTATCTTTTGGCTTGGCGAGCAGCGGCGCCTTAGCTAGATAGCTTTTCAAGTCCCTCAGCGCTTCTTTACCCTCCGGTGTCCACTCGAAGTGATTATTCTTTCTTAAGATAGAGAAGAATTTGTGGCATCGCTCTGAAGACCTTGAGATAAATTTACTTAAGGCAGCGACTCGGCCAGTCAAGCGCTGAACTTCCTTCACCCCAGTTAACTCATCGGGGATTTCTTCAATAGCTCTGATCTTGTCTAGATTGGCTTCAATCCCACGTTCAGAGACTATGAATCCCAAAAAATTGCCCGACCCCACACCAAAGGCACACGTTTCAGGATTCTACTTCACGTTGTATTGCCTTAAAACAACGATGGCTTCTCTCAAATGGCTTAGGTGCTCCTCCATCCGAATAGATTTGATCAGCATATCGTCTATGTAAACCTTCATAGACTTTCCAATGTAATCTTTGCACATGCGACACACTAGCCTTTAATATGTCGGCCCAGCGTTCTTCAAACCGAAGGGCATTACCTTATAGCAGAAGGTACCTCGGTCAGTGATGAACAAGGTCTTTTCTTCATCCTTCAGGTCCATGAGAATTTGATTGTACCTCGAATAAGCATCTAAGAAGGTCAACAATTTGTATCCAGCCGTGGAGTCTATTAACATGTCTATCTGTGGCAATGGATAAGAGTCCTTGGGGCAAGCTTTGTTTAGATCTGTATAATCTACACACATTATCCACTTGCCATTCTTTTTGGGCACAACGACGACATTAGCCAGCCATTCGGCGTACTTCACTTCTCGTATGAAGCCATTCTCTTGCAGCTTCATAGTTTCATCCTCGATTTCTTTCTTTTTGACACCGGCGTGCAGCCTTTTCTTTTGTTTTACCAGGGTAAAACGGGGATCCACATTCAGTTTATGGGCCATGATCTCCGGATCGATACCGATCATATCTGAATGGGACTAAGCAAAGCAATCATTGTTGGACTTCAAGACTTCAATTATGGTCTCTTCGACTCTAGGTCCAACTCCGAGCCGACAAACACTTTCCTGTCTGGAAAATCTTTCGATAACGTGAAAGATTACAGCTCTTCAATAGTTGAATCCTCGGCTTTTTGTTTCTGAGTTTCTTGGATGTATACTGGGATCTTCCCCATTGCTCCTCGGAGGTTGTCTTGGGAACTTGACCCTCCCTCTTCGTTTGTCCCCGGTTGCATTGGTTGCTATTTCTTTGGTTCGGTCGGGACGACTCCGCTCTTCAGCGCAACCGAATAGCACTCTCTTGCTACTTGCTGCTCTCCTCTAATCGAACGAACTCCCCATGGGGTAGGAAATTTGATCACTTGGTGGAGTGTGGATGGAACAGCCTCCATATTGTGAATTCATGGTCTACCAAGGATCACATTATATGCCATGTCCTCGGGCAAAACTTGAAACTCCTTCGGCGTATGTTTTGAGCGTAATTTCGCCCAATGTCTTTTCGGTGGAGTTGTTGAAGATATTTAACACAGTTGCTTTTGGGACAACCTCTCCCTTTAACCACATCTTTTTTATTGCCCCGAAGCTGATTATGTTGAAAGAGTTACCGGGGTCAAGTAAGACTCGTTTGATATCCGAGTCGTTTATCCTTAGCATGATGACCAAAGCGTCGTCATGGGGAGACATCATCCCATCACAGTCATCGTCATCAAACACAATTTCCTTTCCCGAGCCTCCAACTCGAGTTCTTTTCTCTATAGTAATCGACAGCTTTCCAAACCTCTTAGCGGCTGCAAAATTCACTCCATTCACCTCTGACCCCCCGGTGATCACATTCACAACTCTTTCGGGGGTGGCGCCCGAGGTGGTTGGCCATCACCTCGGTTCCTCGTATAGTTTTCCTTCCCTTTATCAATGAGGAATTCAGCCAGCATACCCTTCTTCAATAAGTGTGCCACCTCGAGGCGCAAGGCTTTGCAGTCCTCGGTGCAGTGGCCATAGCCTGCGTGGAACTCACAATGCAAACTTTGATCTCTCTTGTCAGCAGGAGTCCTCATATCCTTCGGTGCTCTTACCCCAGCTATCCCCTTCACTACATTGACCAGCTCTGAGGTCGATATGTTGAAATTGTAATCAGGGATCCGGGGTAACTCCTTATTCTTCGAAACTAGAGCTGGGCTCGAGGGGTTTCTTTGGCTCGTATTGGGGTAAACTTTTCCACTGAGCCATTTTGGCTCACATGCAAATTTCCAAGCCTTTGACTAACAGGCTGCCTCGATGAAGTGTACGGTTCATACCTTCCCTTTGAATTTCCTCGGGGCGCCTCGGCTCGATATGAGGACTCAGAACTATTCTTGTAATTGTAGCTTTGGCCATTATTCTTCCACTCGGCTTCGTCCAACCTTATCTTGGTGTATGCTTTGTTGTGCAAATCGTCCCATTTCAAGGTTTGGTACTGTTGGAGCTCTTTCCACAATTCAGTGGCTGCCTCAGAGTTTCGAACATTAATGCATTTTGTGAACGCCATGATGGCCAAAGTGTCATCCATGGGAGGCAACTCCATGCGTTCGGCGTGAAAACACTCGAGGAAGTTTTTGAGTGGCTCGTCGGGCGGTTGTTTGACTTCAATTATATCCTCCTTCCTTCGGAGGATTTTCTGTACCCCGGTATGAGCATTAATGAATGCGTTAACCAGCTCCTTAAAAGTAGAAATTGACCCCGCTGGTAGACGCATGTACCAACATAATGCTCCCTTCTCCAAAGATTCGCCAATTTTTTCAGAAACATCGACTCTTTTTCTATTTCTGTTAAATCGTTACTCAACATCATTGACATGTATTCGGTCACATGTTCAACGGGGTCAGTAGTCCCATCATACTTTTTCAGAAACAAAATCTTGAAATTTTTTGGAGTTGGTGCTGGAGCGGCCTCGAGCTTAAATGGCAATTGCATGTATTGGTCAATATCAAGAGCACTTTGAGTCTTAGTCACCCCGGGGATGCTTTCAAGTCGTTTTTTCACGCGCGCCTCGACACGAGCCTCAACTCGGGCTTCGATCACCTTGCTTAGCTTTTGAACGTCTACCGAGAAGCTAGTTTCTCCCACGGTGGGAATCGTTCTAAAGTATGGCGTGGTGCTCGGTATTGTGCCCGAACCCCCAGATGTGGCCCCATTTTGAAATCCCCCTGTTGTCGCGCCTGTAGGAACGAAGGGCATCATGCCTCCACTTGGAACCACAGGTGGGACTCCATTCGGAGTTGAGCTATTCCTCACCTCTAACGAGGCACAAAATTCAGCATTAATGATAGTCTGCTCGGCTTGCTGCTCTTGAAGAGCTTTTAGGGTGGAAACAACGTAGGCCTGAAAGGCTTCGGTGGAAGCCGAAGATGAATGATTTGTTGCTGATGATATTAGAGGTGCGTTGAAGTTTGGGTTCGATTGAACGCTAGCCTTTCCATCGGGAGTTGGCTGAGGTTTAACGGGATTTCTACTATTGTCAGCCATCTTGTCGAATAAAAACTAGAATTCAAACGAAAAAAGACGTTCAACTTTGGAACAAAGCATTTATGCTCCTATCCCCACAGACGGCGCCAATTTATATTTGCCTAAACTGTTCTTAGGACACAAATCGAATTTGGATTGCGAATACAAATAAAACGATGTATCAAAGTCGAAATATGAACAATAATGAATGAAAATATAAGTAAAAGAACGAGATTTCATTATATGCCAGTGAGTACAAATTTTGACAGAGTTTCTGTATGTATTTCTGACTAGTTACATTGTAAATGAGAAGCTATGTATAGATCATCGGATGTACAAGGCCATGATCCCATGTTCCCATTAAGCACTGGATGTCTCAACCTCTCAGGTAGTGGAGTTAGTGGGCCAAAATAAGGGGAAAACTCTTCACTGCAGACGGCCTTATTTACCGAAGCTCAAGCTATTAGCTTCGAATGCATGGCCTTGCAATCAACCGAGGTGACATTTCACCGAGGTAAGACATCGTGCTTCCTTTCCTCGGTCATTAACTTCGATTTCTGACTTCGGCGATCGACGACTTACCTCGACTCGCAACTTGCCAACACCTATTCGGTTAGCTCCAGATTATGTTACCGAGATGCCATGTAGACGAGTCGATTTTTACCCAATACAGGTCTTATATTAAATTGATCGAGTTTCACTGTCGCCTTTTATTTTTTATTTTTTTTAAAAAAAAAACTTGCTTAACCCTTGAAAATAAGAAAATGGTCGCATATGATGAGATGTGTTGCCTAAAATAAAAGTGTGTGAGGGACGGAGAGTAGAGAGAAGGGTCAAATAAGTATAGTTTTAATGACTCAATCAACTGAATTGAGAGATAGAGTGACTAAATGGACTACAGTGAAACTTAAAAGCTTAAAGCTTAGAAGCGGTGAAAACAAGTAGAAATAAGATTGTTAGGAAAATGAGCTATTAAAGTTTGATTCTGATAGAATATGAATATCCAACTTAAACTGTAAGACAAAGGTTAGAATTTTGGGTATCTAGTTACTACGTACTATATGAAAAATCTATAGTTAGGGATACATAAATGTTTTGTTGTGAAATATAGCGTTCCAGAACCCCACAACTCTTTTTTGGCAGAAAAGGGTCTCTGATTTTCTTTCCCATTTTCTTTTATTTCTAAGTCTGATTAACACTAATCATGGACCAAATTAACACTTTTAAAACTTGAGGGTATTTCTTAAAACATACATAATAATTATTTCAAACCTTGGGAACACCACACCTCACTCATCAGTTAACCCCTTTCCCCTTCCCCACGTGGCTTTTCTTTGCCCCAACTTCACACTTCATCTCCTTTTTCACTCCAAATTCTCTGTGTTTTCAAGGAATCCGACCAGCAAATACAACAAAGTATTTTATATAAAAGGTAAACTATGTCGTTCTCATTTAAACTGTGGTGTAAATGTCGAACCTTGGTTTTAGATTTTAATTTTTTCGTCGATAGTGATTAACGATGATTTGGGTGTTTATTTTTGTACAAAAGGTGTAATATTGTGTTGAAATTGAATGGCATTATGTGTTTTAATGGGTAAAGTAGTTCCGAACTACAAAGGGGATTTTCAATGTTCAACTGAAATATTTAGGGTGTTTACATTTTTTGGTTAAATTGTGACGATTTTGAGGTTTTCTGGGAACCAACACTGCTTTATTTAGTTGCAATTTGAAGTTATTGCTATTATGTGTCTTGATGTTCCGAACACCATCTGAAGGTTCTAAACATCTAATAGGATGTTCATGTTTTTCTTCTGTAACTAAATTTAGTATCCCCTTGTTTTGCTTTGCAGAAAAATGGTAAATTTAAGACCGAGAAATAAAGATGAAGATGAGCAGAAGAAGCAGCCTACAAAGACTCCCAAGAAGGCGATTTCTAAGAAAAAGGACCCTTCGCCGAAGAAGAAATTTGACAAGCCTAGTACTTCAGATTCGGAACGTACTCCAACAGATTTAGAACCTACTCCTAAACGCCCAAGAACTACTAAACCCACTAAAAGAAAATTAGTTGTGGAGAGTGACGAATGTAGCCAAGGAGAAGTAGCAGGTCCACGGAACAAAGGTGATAAACAAGAGGAAAGCCAAAGTCCAGCACCAAGTTACGATCTAAGTAAAGGTGGGGAGGATTTGGAGAGGGCTGCAGATGAGGGTGAAAGAAGGGGAAGCTGTAAATAATGCAGGTGGAAATGTTGAAGAGGAAGCAGGTGAAGAGAAGGAAGCTGCTGAAGGAACATCTGGATTGAAACTGGAGGAAGACCAGGTAATAGTTGAATTGAAACGCGTATTGTTCGGAACGCCAGTGTTGATGTTCTACACGACATTTTGTACGTTCCCAACATCAACATTAAGGCTGGTAGCTCTCGTTCGGAACACGATACATGTTGTTCCCAACAGTAGCAACTGTCGTTCAGAACCTCAGCATACTCATGTTCCGAACATTTAATAATTTACTATCATTGTGATTCATTTTATTAATTTTATGCTAAAATTATGTGCAGTATGAAGACGTTGGTCATGCTACTTTCAAGAGTAACGTTGAGGGTCTCTTCAAGACCTTCCTGACCAACAATGAACCTTTTAATGGGAAGATTACTGTTCGTTCTTCGTTGGCTAGGGGTATGATACAGTTCAAGGAGGTACTGAAAAAATTGCAGGTGAGAAGGGGATTTGCCAATAGCTGTTTCGGTCCTTTCTTGCAATTACCGGAATATCCACTGTTTGGCACCAAGTTGGTGCATAACCTCCTCATGCGAAGGATTATTTGCAAGAAGAAGAAAGAGGTTTGGATATCCTTCAATGGATTGCCAGCACATTTTGGCCTATCCGAGTTTGCACTAATGACAGGGCTAAACTGTGGGCCCTATCCAAGTAAAGAGTGCATGGATAAAATGAATGAAAAGGGGAAGGAATTGTGGAAGTTTGTTGTTGATTATTTCCAGGAGAAAAAGAGGAAGGAGAAGGAGAAAGAGATAAAGGGAAAGGAGGAGAAGAAAAAGGAGGAGAAGGAGAAGGGTAGTGGGAAGCAGAAGGGGAAGAAGAAGGAGGAGGAGTCACCCTCAGCCTCACCTTCACCCTCACCCTCACCTTCACCCGCAAAGAGGAAGTTCAACAAGCCCAAAAAACAAAAACAGCCGAAGAAAAAGCAAGCTGTGAAGTCTGGTGACTTGCTTGAGTTGGTATGTTCTAGAACCTGTCCCAAGAAGTGGTATTTAAATCTGTGCATGGCTTGGTTTGTTCATACTATTCTGTGTGCGAGGGATTCCAAATATGGAATAGAGGAATGGGTGGTGTGCTTGTTCGCTGATCTTGCGGCATTCCAGCGTTATCCTTGGGGTAGGATGAGTTTTGAATTAACAATGGAATATCTGATCAAGCCAATGGAACCTCGTGCAGAAGGAAGCCAGACTTACAATCTTTATGGCTTTCCATGGGCATTCATGGCCTGGGCTCATGAAGCCATTCCTGCCTTGAGACCAAAGGATTTGCCAAAAGAAAAAACAATCCCAAGGATCATAAACAGGCTTACTGAAATTTGTGAAAGAGATACGGACAGGTTGTTTGACCAACAAGATGTTCCTGTAAGTATTCCGTTTTCCATATATGTTATGTAATGTTTGGAACAATCTCGTTGTTGCTGAGATATTTCTAATTGATGTTCGGAACATCTTAATGAAGAACCCTCAACTTCTACAGTCAACAATGTTCGGAACATCCTTTTCCGATGTTTTCGAACAACAAGACTTTGTTCCAAACAACATTAAAAGATTCTTAAAATTTAGTTGATATTTATTTAATGTTGTTGGGTATATTAACAGGTTGTTCACCCTTTCCTCATTCCTACCGATGAAGAGCTGGACATGGATTACTTTCTAGACCTCATGCCATTTGATGACTCAGAGGACAACACAATAGATCGTTTTTGTAAAGTGTTTGAGGATGCTTGCAGCATTGGCCTTGTTGGTGGCACTACAATTTGTATCTTCAACAACAATCCTGCAACCCCTCCAAGACAAGTGATAGAAATTAAAGCTATGGAAGCCCCAGAAACGACGATGTTTGGAAGTGATGGTGAATACAAGGAAGAGGGAATTGGTGGCCTGCAAGATGTAAATATTGACATTGGAAACAAAGGTGATGGTGATGTAGTTCGCGGTGAGTTTGAAGTTGCCGGTATCACTGAAGTTGGTATAGTGAAGAGGAGCTCCAATTGCAGAGGCTGCAAATGTGGTGAATGCAGCGGATGGAGGGAAGCAATGGAGCAAAAGATTTTGGCTTACGATCAAAAGATGGTTGCTTATGATGAAAAGATCGTGGCTTATGAGAAAAGGATGGTGGATTATGAGCAACAGATTGTGCCTTACGAGACAAAGGATGGTGCTTCTGAGCAAATCAAAGGTGATTCTTCTGGTGGTGATGGATTCGACATCCCCAAATGTAGCAGTTGCAATTGCAAAGAGTGCGACGATTGGCGTAAAGGCATGGTGATGGAGATGGCGGCCGTGAAGGAGACGATTGAGCAGTTGAAGCGCAAAACAATTGTAAAACCTGCAAAGGCTGTGAAATCACCACAAACAGAAGAGGAGAAGAAGCAGGAAGAAGTTTGGCCTAGTCTGAAAGTGGATATTTACAAGCCATTGAAGCGGAAAAAAGTTATGGCCTTGACCGCATTTATGAAAATGAGGAAGAAACAAAAAGATGTTTTTCTTGGAATGCCGATGAATTACCTAGATTTCAAAGAACTGATGGACAAGACTGTGTGGCTGTGGGACATTGTAAGTTTATTTTAGAATGATTTTCTGAACTTCACATTGTTGTAGGGAACATTCTAACTGTGTTCGGAACATCATTAGTATGCTTGGATCAACAAAAGCATTTCTATCTTCTCATAGATTTATAGAACATCACACAGTCGTTCCGAACATGGAATGATGTTCGGAAAGACAGAAATTTCCTTCACTCACTTATACTCCAATTATTATTTGTCTCTCTTATATGTTCTGCAGTATGTTGAAGCTGTGTTGACAATGATGCGGGAGAGGCATTTGAATTACCCCTATCATTACAATCAAAGTGACCTCATTCTGGATATGGCATTCTTGACAATGATGAAAAAACGCTACTACCAACTGGAAAAAGATGCGCAGGATGATAAGATACCGCTGGATGTGGCGTTGAATGCGTATAAGTTTGATGAGGAGTATCTGAAGTATGCACATGGAGAGCTACCCTACCCAGGGGGTAGGTGTTGGGCTGGTGCTAAGAGGATCTTCGCCGTCTTCAACATCAACGACAATCACTACGTGTTGGTGGTGTTTGACATGGTTGAAGCGAAGGTTTGGGTGTATGATTGCAATCATGGTGTTAATGATGATGAAAAGTTCTTGCCAATAATTGTTCCCATTCTGTACATGTTCCCGATCTATGTCAGAAATTCTAAGCTATTCAAAGAATTGGATCCGATGTGTAATAAAGGAGACATGTGGTTGTTCGAGAGAGTGCCAAGATCACTTTGTCCACAAAATCTAACAGGGCAATCCTGTGGAGTATTCGCGTTGATGTAAATTGAGCATCTCATTACAAACACCTCCATGGGCAAAATTAATGACAATGAGGCTGATCGGTGGAGGCGACGTTTAGCCGTTTATATTTACGACGGCAAAATGAAGCCTTGATTTGGGGAATATGTAATATTTGGATAATCTTTTAACTTTTTTTTGGTAATGTAATTAGGTATGGATGACTTTTATTTTATTAGCCAAGTAACAAGTAACACTTAACAGTAACAGCTTTTGATGTGCTTAAATATTAAATATTGACGATTATTACATCAGTTCCAGAACGACATCAATCTGTTCCTGAAATGCAAAGTGATGTTCCAAACATCTGCAACATTTAATTATGTTTACCCTGGAATGTGAATGTGAACTCGATGCTCCACTTATAGGTGCTCCCCTTGTGAATGTGAAGAAAGGGGCAATCGACGAGTCTGTTGGGAAGGGCTTTATCGAAAGTGACTTTTGATGAAACTCGTAACCGTTATGTACTACTCAAACGAGCGCAACAGATAATATTGTAACTGCTGTACCTTTTAGATTTTAACATGATGTTCGGAACATTATTAAATATCGTTCGGTATACTGTGCTTATTTTAATTATAGATAGATTAGTTTTTTTAAGAAAAAGAATAGAGCATATCAAGTGCTCATCAATTATATGGAACATGATATATATGTTTTGCGCGGAATAACGATGTTCCAAACGAGATACTCTAATTGTATAAAGGTTAATAATGTTCCAGAACGACACAAAACCTTTCTGAATGGCGTCATGGAGTTCTGAACTAGATAAAAGTAATTTCCATTGATAATCATTGTAGAGCTTTACAAAAAAGAATGCTAGTTATATTAGCATTCAAATGGAGAAACTGCACATCACTGTCAGTGCTTTACAAAAGGAATGCTACTTATACTAGCATTCTACCAAAAGATACTAGATTATAAAGATTCAAAAAGAAATATATAATAACATTAATAGGAACATCCAAATCTAGCGTGAAGGAGAGGAGTAGAAGTCAAGGTAATGGATCCCCTTATCAGCAAGCAGCCCTTTGAGCATTCTTGTGATCCTACGCCTTTCCTTCGCCATCTTTCTGACGTCCTTTTTGTAGTCATGTTGGAATCCCTCAAACTGGAACTTCCAACCCCACACTTCTGCCCTTAGTTGTTCCAATATGTCAATAGCCCTTTCAGTTTGTGATTCGTCTGCAAATGATAATGCCCTAGAGGTGGAGGCTATATTAGCCGTGGAGGCACCTCTAGCCGTGGAGGCTCCTCTGGCCGTGGAGGCTCCTCTGGCCGTGGAGGATCCTCTTGCTCCTCTTGTTCGTGGTTGACGTGCCATTTTTGAAGATGAATAGTTTGTGATTCCTTGAATTGTAAGTTGATGAATATGGATTGAAATGCTTTGAGCCGTTGGGTATTTATAGAAGTTAGAGAGGCAACCGAAACGTTTGTAGCCGTTTCGTGTATTGGTATTTGAGCGGGTTGTATTGCAGCCGTTTCTGTATTTCAAATTTTGAACAGGTTCCGAACGTCAGCCTATATTAGTGTAATTGGTGTAACGTATCCACGAAATGATGTTTCGAACCTCATTTCGACCTACCTGCAGACCTAGTCTAGTTTACGAAATGATGTTCACCTAGTCTAGTCTACGAAATGATGTTCCGCACATCATTTCGGCCTAACTGCAAACCAAGTCTAGTCTACTACTCTAGATGATAGGTGTATTGGTATTTGGAAATTGTATTGTAGCCTTTTTTGAATTTCAAATATTGAATCTCTTGTTCGGAACGGCAGTGTACATAAGTATAATTCGCGTAACATATCTTTTACACGATGTTCCGAACATCATTTCGATCTAGCCCAATGTCGTGATAGATTATTACATTGGGCGCGTGAACAACATTTATTTACCAACGGTAATAAAAATACACCACCCAACACATTATATATGCGTTCATTATTTGTAAAACAAGTTTACACAATTACATCAAACATCCAGATTAAAATGTCTAGTAGATCCGTTAATAGCGGCAGTGTTGCACCATTTTGTCGATGTGGAGATTATGCGAAGTTAACAGCATCGTGGACGCAGCTAAACCCAGGAAGGAGGTTTTACGGATGCAAATATGGTCAGGTTAGGTGGTGCGTTTATTTTCTTTCTTGAATTTATTTGTTTGTTGTATTTATTTTATTTTATTTTATTTTTTTATGTAGGCAAATGGCTGCAACTACTTTAGATGGCATGATGAAGAGATGTCAGATCAAGCAAAGAGAGTAATATGGGGTCTACTTAAGAAGTTGAAAGCTGTTGAAGAAGAGAGGAAAGCGACACGTTTATGGCGGAAAAAATTGGGTTTTGGGGTACTAATAGTCGTGGTGCTAATCGTTCTCATATTCTGTACTTGGATCAAGTGTTGGTTCATAGTTTAGTTTCTATATTTCCAATTGTTATGTTTTGTGCAGTAATGATCAAGAAATTTCATTTGAAATTGTTATTTTGTCCTATAATTTACTAATGTACCCTATGTCGTTCCGCACGACACACTTCATGTTTCAAGCATATCGCGATCTGATCTGAACAAATCCGTTAACAGAACGATGAAGATAGCAATATCGAAATATGCCGCTCCGAACGTGTTCTTCACGTGACAAACATATTTAGCATGTTCGAAACCACAAAGATGGATGTGCAGTCATTTGTCACTCTAACAAGTATGCTTGGTAATTTAGGGTGATACTGATCATCTCACTTTAATTACCTAGTCATAATGATCATCATTTGCCACTCTAACAACTCTAAGTGGTTGTTTGTCACTCGAACCACTCTAGATGTGAAGAGTGTGATGAAGATAGCAACAATAGAAGTTCGCGCTCGGAACATCGCATGAACGCGACAAACTTCCCGTTGATGTTCGAAACATCATTATATGTATGGATCATCATAACAAGTATAGTTTGTTATTTATAGTGATAGTGATCGTCATTTGTCACCCTATCAAGTATAGTGGGTCATTTCTAGTTAAAATGACCATCATTTGACACTCTTACAGGTATGTTGGGTCATTTCTAGATTATAAGGATCATCATTTGTCTGTCGAACAACTCTAGTTGGCCATTTCTACACATAATGGTCATCATAATGCACCCTTACAGGTATCTTGGATCATTTTTAGGTATAATGATCATCCTTTATCACTCTTACAAGTATAGTTGGTCATTTATTATATGTATGGATCATCATTTCTCCCTATACCAAGTATAGTTGGTCATTTATAGTGATAGTGATCATCATTTTTCACTCTTACAAGTGTAGTTGTTCATTTATTATCATATTGATAATCATTTTCCACTCTTACAAGTATTGTTGGGTCCTGCCTAGTCATAATGATCATCATTTCCCACTCTAACGACTCTACTTGTCCATTTCTACTCATAAGGATAACCATTTGTCCCACAAACTACTCTAAGTGGTCTTTGTGATGAAAGTGGATGAATTTATCGCTCTTACAGGTATATTGGGTCCTTTGTAGGTATATAATGATCATAGTTTGTCACTCGAACCACTCTAGATGTGAAGAGTGTGATGAAGATAGCAACAATAGAAGTTCGCGCTCGGAACATCGCATGAACGCGACAAACTTCCCGTTGATGTTCGAAACATCGTTATATGTATGGATCATCATAACAAGTATAGTTTGTTATTTATAGTGATAGTGATCGTCATTTGTCACCCTATCAAGTATAGTGGGTCATTTCTAGTTAAAATGACCATCATTTGACACTCTTACAGGTATGTTGGGTCATTTCTAGATTATAAGGATCATCATTTGTCTGTCGAACAACTCTAGTTGGCCATTTCTACACATAATGGTCATCATAATGCACCCTTGCAGGTATCTTGGATCATTTTTAGGTATAATGATCATCCTTTATCACTCTTACAAGTATAGTTGGTCATTTATTAGTATGGATCATCATTTCTCCCTACACCAAGTATAGTTGGTCATTTATAGTGATAGTGATCATCATTTTTCACTCTTACAAGTGTAGTTGTTCATTTATTATCATATTGATAATCATTTTCCACTCTTACAAGTATTGTTGGGTCCTGCCTAGTCATAATGATCATCATTTCCCACTCTAACGACTCTACTTGTCCATTTCTACTCATAAGGATAACCATTTGTCCCACAAACTACTCTAAGTGGTCTTTGTGATGAAAGTGGATGAATTTATCGCTCTTACAGGTATATTGGGTCCTTTGTAGGTATATAATGATCATAGTTTGTCACTCGAACCACTCTAGATGTGAAGAGTGTGATGAAGATAGCAACAATAGAAGTTCGCGCTCGGAACATCGCATGAACGCGACAAACGTACCGTTGATGTTCGAAACATCGTTATATGTATGGATCATCATTTCTCCCGAAGATAACAACATTAACAATTGTGCGATCCGAACGGCTGTTTAATGTGACGAACATAATGGTGGAGTTCCGAACATTTGTTTTCATTCTGGATATTTGGACGTGGATAATGTTAATGATCATCAGTTATATCTGGAACATAACAGGTGCGTTCCGAACATTTGTTTTCATGATGGAACACACCTATTATGTTCCGAACGTTTTGTATGATTTTATTAAGTTTTCCAGAAATGAAGTAGGCCAAGTTGTCGTTTGGAACATCGTTTTTAATATCCTAAACGACAGTTGATGTGTTGCGAACTATAAGCAAACAGGATGGTTTGGAGACAGTTTAACAGTACTAATTAAAGACCTTCATAATAATATTAATTGAACAGAGATACAAAAGCATATTCATAAACAGTAGAACTACTTAAACATCTAATATATAATAGCGTCTTCGTTATTGTTTGGATCTCCACCGAATTGATTTTGCAAAATCCTCTCAATCCGATCTATCTGCAATTGCATCTGCTCAAGTTTTGTCTCGAGTGTTTGAATGGACCTCTCACAATTATCTGCTACCTCTTTGATGTCAACAACTTCATAATGCACGTCTAGCAGTCTTATGGGAAGCGACTTGTTTGGAGGCTCTCGGACTCGATGGTACTTATTCCATGGATCGTTTAATGCGTTATTGGCCATCTGCATGAAAAGTTGTTTAAAATTTAGAAAAGAATCAAAGTGGATAGTTATGTTTAAGGAAATATAAACAGATTAGATGGAGAAATCGTTTTAGAAAAAAGGCAGAAAATATGGAAAACTTGAGTACCTCAACTTGTTCTTCCTTGATATAGAAACTAGTGAAAACTGAACGTAATACTTGGTTAATGCGAAATGAATTGTGAATTGAGTGTTCATCAAAGTGGAGGTATTTATAGATGTTTTGAAGCAAATGAAGGGACGCATATTTACAAGTGTCAATGTATTTTTTGACGTGACTGTTGCAGCAACCAACTTGTATTTTAGCCGTTTAGTGTATTGGTATTTGCGTTCCCAACTGTTCATTGTAGCCGTTTGTGTGTTTTAAATTTTGAATAGCTTGTTCGGAACGTCACGTATAAAAGTATAATATAATATCATCGACACGAGGTTTCGAACATTTCCTATAAGGTAGCACTTGGTAAACGCTACGACTGTGAATTGTGAAATAAAGACCTCACAAGCTTTCACATGCCTTGACATCGTTCGGAACATCACATGTAATATCCTAAACAAAATGGATGTGTTGCGAACAATATGCAATTATTTACACAACATAATCACAAAAGATGCAGTAAAGCAAATCTGTGCAAACCATAAGTTAAGAAACAAATTTGGCCAAATATGTACACAATATAAATTATACAAGTAGGACGAAAAGTCCATTATGCAATTCAATAAATATCCAAATAATCCAAATAATCGAAATTATAACGAGGACCATATAAATATACAATTCACAAACTCAATTCGTAGGCTGACTTGTAGCTTCATTTCCACTACGAACAACGGGGCATGTAGTTTTCTTGTGCCCATATCTCTTGCAGTTGCCACATTTATTTCTCCTCTTTGGAAGACGCTCCCCAATAGATCGAATCCGGTTAACCCTTCTCCTTCCACAATTGTTCGGCTTTGGGGGCGGAGGCACTGGATAAAGTATCTCTTCAGCAGGGACGACCCATGATTCTTCAGGAGGTACTGCATTGACAGGCTCTGCATAGGCAAGGATGTATGCTTGTGTTGTGTAATATCCAAAAGTGTATTCATACACTCTACTTCCATATTCATCGCCATGCAACCCCCTAATTGCTGCCATAGCATGTACACAAGGTAACTGATCAAGATCGAACTCCCTACATGTACATGTCCTCTCATATAGATCAACTTCTGCCTCATGCCCTGGACTAATGATTTCGAAACAATAAGTTCCCTTCCTGTTGACAACTAGCTTGTCTCCCACTTCTTTATTCTTCCTTATTTTTATTTCAACGTCTGGGACGCATAAATTTGGGTGGTTGATTAACTTCATGGCCCTAGTGTGGAATTTTTCCGCAAAGTTCCTACCTATATCCTTCAAGAGGGCAGCAATGGGGTATTCTCTTTGCTCTTTCAGCATGGAATTAATGGACTCAGCTATGTTTGATGTCATAACTTCAAACCTATTAAAAAGAATAAAAATTATAATAGTCAAAACATGTTCCTAGCAAGTGCAGATATAGGAATAAGAAGTGCGGAACATTAGTCATGTTCCTAACATGACTCACACGTTCAGAACTCCGATAATGAGTTCGGAACATCATCGGAAAATAAATATTCCTATAATGTTCTGAACATATATGTTATGTTCGGAGAGCGCAATGTGACGTTTGGAACATATTGAAAGCAGACAGTAATATATTACCTGTTTCCTGGGAAATATAATCTGCTCCATCTATGATAGCCAACAACATTTTCAAGATAATCTGCTACCCTCCAATCAATAGCCCTGATCTCATTCATAGCATCATTGAATTCCTCTACCCTGTATGCCTTTGCTGCAGTGTAGTATTTATGAAGACTGAATCCAAACTGAAACTTTGTTCGGATGCTTTCACCAAGGTGCCACATGCAAACTCCATAGTGTGCAGAAGGAAACACTTGGGCGACCATTTTCGAGATGCTCGGATGTCTATCCGAAACTATGCACAACTCTTCACTATCTGAAACTATGCAGCGTAATTGTTCGAAAAAATACTCATATGAGGCGTCACACTCTTTGTCTACAACACAAAAAGCAACAGGGAATACGTGACTCATTGCATCCTGAGCAACAGCAGACAGCAAGACCCCTCCATACTCGGCAGACAAATGTGTACCGTCAACGGCTAGGACTTTTCTCACGTAAGTAAATCCCCTGATCCAAGCTCCATAAGAGAGAAAAAAATACAAGAACTTCCCTGTGCTAGAAAGCCTCAAATCTGTCTTGGTTCCTGGATTCTTGCTCCTAACCATATAAGCATAAGCATCAAGAATTTCAATACCTTTCGCATGTGTTCCCCGTGTCAAAGATTTTGCAAATTGACAGCCCCTAAGACACTTCCAGTAGCTAACCTTACAACCAAAATCGTTGTTAAGGGACTCCCTGACAGCTTTTGTGGTTGGACCTTTTCCCATTAAATATTTACCTTTCATGAACTCACCAATTATCCGGGCAGAGGCGTGTGAATTATGACTGGAATGATGTTGGACACCGCATGTGTGCATGTTATTGTAAACGCTAATGTAGAACCTATCATTACTTTTATACCTCATTGCCCTTAACCACCATTTGCATTTCACATCTAAACATATAGCATTAAAAATCTTTGCAGTATTCTTCAATGGTTTGTAATTAAAGCGATGTTTAACTGCTGCAATCTTCAATTTGGTGACCATTTCTTTCTTATTGGGGAAAGTCATACCTTTTTCAAAACCTGTGCCATCAACGAAGTGAAATATCGGCTCGCTGCTTTGTGTTGGAAATACAGGGGTATAAATGGCAGGATGTTCCTCTACATATTTGTCTTCTACTTCTTCTTCTTTTTCTTCATCTACATCTACGCCTGCTCTGTTTTTTTCTACCCCTCCTCCTCTGTCTTCTTCTGCTACTTCTTCATGTAAGTCATCCAATCGCTGACTAAAATCATGCCCTCCACTATTTGGCATTTCTTGGTCATTAGAACCAACACATTCCTCCGTCGTTGAAACCACAATTACCCTTAGTGTGGGCCTAGCACCATTACGATCAACGTCAGCCATATAAAGGCGTACATCATCATCGTTTCTTATTGTAACGGGAGGAGTCTTTTGATTTGCGGCAACACTCAGCATGTAAGTAATGCAGATATCCCTCGGATTGTCTCTTATCCCCCAACTTCCGATGATTTTGTTAAGTAGAACATCATACGTAACATCTCTAGGCACAAGAATGGGTCTTGACTCTTTAACCTTCGGAACCCAAGCATAACATTTAGAACGCTCCACCCATTCACCTTGATAATTAACTCCCAATATAACCTCACCCATCGATGGTCACCTGCAATAAATTGGAATGACCAACTATTAGTATTACTAATATTTATACAGTATGTTTCCAAACCTCCATGTTCTCGTTTGGAACATCTTCCTGACGTTCTGAACATCAGATTACAGTTTTTCATTGCTCGATGAAAGATGTTCCGAACCTCAGTATTGCTCGTTTGGAACATCTAATAAAGACGTTCTGAACATCACCGTACACTTTTTCGATGCTTAATGCAAGATGTTCCAAACTTCAACAGAACGCTCAAACATCCTACAGAATGTTCCGAACATTATCTGTGAAAATTCCAATAATATACATACGCCGCGTAAAACGCTAGCGATATGTTTGGAATTACAATTACGGCCATAGGAAAGTCGAAATGGTGTTTGGAATTTCACGCAGATTGTTCGGAGGAACTGAATCCGTAACAACCCCGAATCAACAAAAACAACAAAAAAGATGTTCGAAAATTTAGTACACTTACCGGAGATGACTGGATTGATACGATTAAAATTGGAGGAACAAGATTTCTCCTTTAATGGATAAGAAACGACGACCAGATTTAACGAAATTCCGTATAACCCAAATGTGGGGGATCTCAGCTTGTATTGCCTAAAACTGGAAAGGATATTCAAGATAATAAGCTCAGCAGCTATGGTGGAATGGGTATTATTTCGAAATACGAAAGGAAGCTCAGCAGCTATGGTGGAGCTTTGGGCGGGAATAGAATGTGGAAAAATGGAGGGAAAACGGGGGAGAGGAGAGAGGGAAAGCAGCTAGGGAATGGCCAAATTTGGCAAAAAACTACTTTATATACATGGACTATTGTGCAACTTACAAAACATTGGGGTGAGAATGTTACATAGTATATAACACTAATTAAATGAGGACCCTAGAATTCATGTTTAAAACTTGAGCCTTTTTCCACACAAAAAAGACTTGGGGAGACCTGTCATGCCAATCCCACTGTTTTGTTGGGTACTTGATTATTCAATTGTGTCATTCCTCTGTGGCATATTTGACCTTACATCGATTTTGTGTGCTAACCTTCGTCTTTCTATATATAAAATAGCTCCGGTATGGATCGACCTTTAAAATTAAAAAGATATATATTAATGTCGTCTCACTGAAAATTAATCAGCCGGAAAGATAACGTAGAAATTATTCATTTTTTCTGTAATTTCCAATTCTTGGTTTTTGCACTTCTCTGATTTCACTCTGAAGTTTAGTTATCCTTTTCACTAACTTACCCTTTCACGTCGGTATCTTTTTTGGAAAGAAGAAAACAGGAGATAAAAGGAAAAGTAAATCAAAGCCTAATTTTCAGGGAAAAGCATATGACCACAAAGATAGTATGCAGAAAGGGACTACTTCATGCATACATTTTGTACATACGCATAAGACAGTGAATTACCTGTGGATAATACAAGTCTTGGTGATGTATAAGTATATACGGTGATGAAATGACAAGTCAAACGTCAAATCAAAGGATTTCAAATCATAAGACAGTCAGTGATGTGTTGTCAATCATCAATGCAGGTTTCTTGCTTTTGTTTTTATTTTCTTCCTCTCTTCGAAACAGACATAACCCTCCCTTCCTTCATGATTCCAAATTTCAATCGAAGTAATCTATCCCAATATATGTGACATAAATATTATCATATTTTTTTATTTGACAATTATTTATTGCATCATTTCTATTTTATTGATATTAAGTCCTACTTATTTTAAAAGTTTTTGAAACTTTCCAGGATCAACTTCTATTTCTTAAACTACGCACTCGATCAAATGGTGCCACATAAATGGGATGGTTGAAGTATATATTCTCGATGTCTCCATTTATTGAATTTTTTTGATTAAATACAAAATTTAAGAACACAATAAAATTTTTGAAACTTATGATCATAAACAAGTTATAATATTTGTGTGGTGATAATTAATTTTAAAATTTATAATCTTACACAAATTATAATTTTTATATGACTGTAAAATCTCCCCGTTGAGCGTAAACTTGAAAGTTTGATACCATTTACACTCATCTTATGCTAGTGCTTTTTCTCGTAATAGAGAAAACAACAACTGCTCTTAATTATTATTTTCAAAATTTCTTTTTATACTATCCTATTTTACACAATTTATAATTTTTAGATGACGGTAAAAGCTTCCTATTGAGCGTAAAATTGGAAGTTCAGTCATACTACCATTTATACTCATCTTATGTTAGTACTTTTTATCATTATAGAGAAAACAACTGCTCTTAATTATTACACCCAAAATTTCTTTTTACACTATCCTATTTTACCGCTATAAAGTTCAAGAATGAAATTGCTAAGAACTAAACCAAAGTAGACAAATTTGGAAAATTTTCACCTTTCTCATTAATAAAAAAGAGTATTTATACAAGTTCAAGATCTAACCATAACTTAGTATCTAAGCTATAATGGGACGAAGACAAGATACAAACGAAAACTCTAACCGGTCATATGTAATAATATAAATATTACTTACAATATTAATTACAGAAATATTCTTCGTTATCCCCTGAAGTTGGAGCATGAGGATTCAGAATGCCCAACTTGAAAAGGAAGTAATCAAAATGTGCGCGTCCCAGAGCTTTCGTAAAGATATCAGCCAACTAAGTATTAGTGGCACTTGTCCGGGCGTATTGTTCCTACAATAATTTCATCATGGACAAAAAAACAATTTATTTTAATGTGCTTGGTCTGTTCATAAAACACCAAGCATTACTATCACAGTTGAGTTAACACGAAGATTGATAGTTTATCCCAAGGCTCCACAAAACCCCTTTAGCTTATTTCAATTCACATATGGTAATAGCCATAGACCGATATTCATCTTCGATGATCTAGACACTGTATACTACAGTTAATTCGCCAAGAGATATGTGTGTCGCTGAGAGTAACATATTACCCAGTGACCGACCGGCGAGTCAGTGGGCACCTAGCTAAATCAAAGTCATACCATTCGTATTGAAGGAGATCACACTTTGAATTCATCATAAATCCTTGTCCCGGACAACCTTTTAAATAATGTACCATATGAATAAGTGCATCCCAATGCTCAATCCACAGTTGTTGCATAAACTGAGACAACATATGAATACTGTAAGGCAAGTTCGAACGCATGAAACAGAGATAAATTAGATTCCTGGCTGGTCTTCTATATCGTTCCGAATCATCCATAAACCGGCCACCTAGCAAGTACCAATCATGATTCTGCTCAGTGGGAGTACCAGTTTCGACCATCCAACAAACTAACCTCAAAAATTATATCGGCATACTTTCTTTGGCAAGAAAAATCTCTTTACGACCTCTCGCCACTCCGACTCCCAAAAAATATTTCAGAGTGCCCAATTCCCTTATATGAAAACAACTGAAGAGATACATCTTGAATAGCTTTAGAACTATTGCCCGAAATAATCAAATCATCCATATAGATGAGCACACTTATCTGTATCGTCCCTTTCTTCAGTGTAAAGGGGAATAATTAGAATATAGTTGTCGAAAATCATAACTCTTCAACGTTGTCGACACTTAGCAAACACTATGGCGCTTGTTTAAGACAGTAAAAGGAATTTCAGAGATGACAAAAATTTTCGGGAGCCATTATTCTGATACCCCGTAAGCAACTTCATATAAACTTCTTCGTAAAGATCACCATGAAAAAATGCATTTTCGACATCCATCCGATGTAATTCTTATTTTTCAGAAGCAGTTACTAAAAAAAAACACGGACAATACTATCTTAGCGACCAGCGCAAATGTGTTTGTGCAGTAAATTCTTTCAACTTAGTAATTATAAAAGATCACCAGCGTAGCTTTGTATATCTCAATGGTACCATCAGAATTGAACTTGATCTTTATATCCATCGATATCCAAGTGCTTTCTTTCACGGGGGAAGGTGTTCGACTACACCAGTTGTGTTCACTTCTAAAGCCTACAACTTTTGTTATAGCTCTTCTTCATCTTTCATATTTTATAGCTTCCGAAAATGAGACCGGATCATGTCCATCTGTTATGGCTGCAAGAACACTTACATGACGCGAAGAGAAGTTATCACATTCTACATAGTGTGCTAAAGGATAGGGCGTAGCTGAAGTTCGTTGAGGCTCGGGTGAATAAAGAGAAGTTAGCACATTCTACTCAGTTTTCGAACCGTATTTGTAAAAAAACACGCATGAGAACATTGTTCTTTTTAGTTCGTTTTCCACGACCAGCACTTCTTCGACCACTGTACCTGAGTTTTCGGAAAGATTTTATTTGTCTGTTATCTTCGTTAATATAACAGTTTCTATTTTTATACATCCACTTGAGTTTCCTCCACTCGATTCTCTGACACAATCTGTCTTAAGAGAGTCTCGCAGCCTCCCCATACTTCAATATTATCATCATCTGTGGCTACACCATCATCTCCATTCGTATCTTGATCCGGAGTCTTATTTACACTACTCTTGGGTGCAAAGGGAAATTCAGTCTCATAAAAGGTGACGTCTCTAACACCAAAAATAATTGTGTCCAAACCATACAACTTTCATATCTTCTTTCTATACAGATACCCAAGAAAAAACACCGAAAACTCCTACTTGCAAACTTATATCTTGTTCGTCCTTGCATGTGAGCACATCATAAATATCCGAACACTTTTAGATGATCATAACTTGGTGTCGCACCAAACAATATATCATACGAGGTCTTCTCGTACAATACCGAACATGGAGTACACTTAATCAAGTAATAAGTTGTCAAGACACACTCTCACCAAAACATAATTGGAAAGTGTACTTGAAACCTTAAGTGCCCAAGCTATATTTAAGATTTGTCTATGTTTTCTTTCATCTCTTCCAATTTGTTGTGGTGTCCCCGTGGAGGATGTTTGAAAAAGAATTCCTTGCACAAGGAAATATGTTTTCATACTCATAAACTCTGTTCCATTATCGATTCTAACAATTTTGACTTGTTTCTGAAATTGTCGTTCCACCATAACAAAGAGATTTTTCAATGTGTGATTCACTTCTTTTTTATTAATTAACAAAAATACACATACATCCCGTGAGAAATAATCAACAATCGTCAAAAAAATAAGAAGCACCGCATGAAGATTCAATTCTATAGAGACCCCAGAAATCACAATGTATTAATTCAAAAATTGCAGAAGCTTCGCTATTACTCAAAGCAAATACATTCCTTGTCTCCTTTGCCCGATGGCATACAACACATGCCTTTTCATTCAAACTACTATTACTAATCCGAACTTCTCAAACCGAAAGAGATTTTGTTACTTGAACTAATAGATGCCTAACCCTTAATACCACCACTCCAATATATCCACTTTCATTACCTTCAAACGTGGCACGATCCGGGAATAGTAAAGCCCATTCTTTAGTTCTTCGCACCAATAAACTTCCCATAGCCTGTCGCGCATCATCCGCATTAGTAGTAAATTTCACCTAACTATCAAATTGTTAAATTAAATGAGATACGGAGATCAAATTTCCATGCCATTTCAAGCTCATAAAGAACTCCTCAGAGGGTTAAATTCTAATTAAGTTTGATTGATCCTTCTTTGGTAGCTATAGAACAGCTCCAATTGGGTAGACCTACCAAACATTGTGAAATTTCGTGTAGACCTCCCAAAACATTCAACTCTCCAATCATGCAATTTGAGGCTCCCGTATCAGTTATCCATGGAATAAACTAGCTTATAATTTACTCGGTCACTTGTGCCCGACTTATCCTTATACAACAATCTAATCAGCATCTGTCATTGCTCACTACTCAGACCAGGGACAATAGGTTGTCTACACTCTGTGCTGAACTCACACTCTGCTTGTGCTAAATTTACACGAGTTCCAACACGCCCTCATTCAGAATACGACCTATTCTGCCTCACCTATTATTGTCCAGGACCACAGCCACACCACCTATAGCGTTCTTATTTACTCCTCTAGAGTGAGCACCTGGGTAGCAGATGTGTTGGTATTTTACCTCCACATTTAGCTCTTTTACAAGGCTTATAATGTCTTTAAGCTAATATTTGTGAACGAATCTTCTGTAATTATCTTTATTTTAATAAATTGTTGATTAAATGAGCTAACCGGCCAAAGAAGCTAAAAAGACTCAAGAAAGAGCAAAAATGAAGCATTATATTCAAATAAGAAAATAAAGAACACAGAAGGAAGATTGGATTGGCGACCACCAATTTATGGGAAAAAATGAAGACAAGAAACGTCGGAGGAGACATGACAATCTACGGAAGACAACAATTGGACGCAGATCACAATCGGCAGCTACCAATTAAATGGCTAAATCAAAATCGAACAAAAATTAGATTTGAAACCAATAGAAACAGAACATCTAGCTTGCCAAAGGATGAATTCTATCAGTCATTCGACGCTCCACCAAACCTACAACGATGAAGAATCAAGAGTCAACTGAAGTCATTCGACGACCGCCGTAACATCAGCTCTTTTGTTTTATAAATATGGAATATTATTTTTGTAAATAACACAATATGTGTCAAATCTAACACTATAAAGAGAACATTAGGCCCATCAAGCCTCCTACCCCAGATTTTTCAGTTAATTTTGAATATACTCATCTCTAGGCTTATTAAGGCATTTATCTTTGAAATATCTTTCCATATAGCAAATTGGAGAGTAAGGAAAGGGGTTAATACAATTTTGTATGGATTCTAATCCTAGTTGTTCATTTATATTACATTATTCTTTCCATTTCAGTTAATAGTTATTGTTTTTTTTAAAAACCTAGTAAGAATCGCAAAAACTCATATTAGGGATTTGGTCACAAAGGTTTGATTGATTTTCAATGGGTGTTTAATTTTATTGCTTAAAAATATTGGGTTACTGATTGTCTAGTTCTTATTGTACATTATTTCATGTTTAACTAATTGCAACACTTGAACTTAACCCTACTTTGCATGTTTCTCACTCTAGCGAAGTCAAATGAGTGTGGGTTTATAAAAACTAGCTAAGATTTGGGTTTTGTAGGCTAAAATATCCTAACCTATCAACAAGAGATTGCTACAAATTATTTTTCTTTCTTAGGGTCATTTAACTAGGTCTTTATGTGCTCTGTTTTGACTCTAGCGAGCCTAATGGAGTAGATAGTCACTATACCTAGAAATTTTTTATTGTCAAATATGTTTGTTCGACCATATTGACTTGACCCATTAGAATTATGTAACTAATTCTTTACTTACTTAAGTGCTTATATAGCTTTTAATCTATTGTTAACACACAAAAAAACTATTTACATGCTTTATGATAGTTACACACATTAATTTTAATATTCAAAATCACTCTCTGATTTAAGAACATAGAACTACAATATAACTGAATAACAAATCGCAAAACTCAATAGTTGAATGTGTTATTTCCATGAGGAAGCGACCCGGTCTTACTAGAATTTATATTTGCAATCAACCGATTACGTTTTTGGGTATTGCTTGCCGAGATCAAATTTTGGCGTCACATCCGGGGAACTATAGTTTCAAGATTGTTGTTTATATTTGTTATTCACGCGTGCAAATTCCAGTTCCTAGTATTTTTATCTTAGTTTTGGTTTACTTGTGATAAGTGAATCATGAAAAACCGGAGAATGAATCCTAACTAGGTAATCAAGAACATACTGTAAAATCATCCTCAATTAGATGAAGTTGGTATCCATTGAGGCAACCACCTGGTGGCTAATAAGAAGATGTGGGAGAGAAACATAATACAATAATGACCAAGAAAGACTTGATAAAGAAGATTATAGTTTTTTTAAGCCATTGATGGTGTCCAAGGAGATGATATACTCGGTAATGATGAAAATGAAGCCATAGGTGGTTTTGAAGGTAACCAAGGTGTTGCAGGTAACCTTGGTGTCGAGGGTAATATTGGTCGAGGAGGTAACCATGCTAATCAAGGAGGTCTTGGAAATAATTCAAACTAGGGTGGTAGAGGAAGTAATGCCAACAGGGGTGCCAATGCAAATCAAGGAAATGTTCAAAATGTTAATAGAAATCCAAAGAATGAATGAGGGGAAGAAATTCCAACTACCAAAATCCTCAATTTCAAGACCTTGATGATGAAAAGAAGAGGAGATTCGGGTGGAAGGATTCGCAAGTGCAATCGTGGTGCGTCCAATCTGGGGAAATGCTACTTTCAATACTACAAAAGTGATTTTTCATGGATCGGAGACCACGAGATTCTTTGGAGGTAATAAGAATGAAGATGTCAATGAGAATATCTGGAATTTTCTCCAAACATGTGCATTATACAAGTTGGCTAATATTTCCGACGAATCCTTGAAACTCCGGGTTTTCTCATTTTCCCTTCAAGAGAAAGCGAAAGCTTTGTTTAACAAATTTCCAAGAAACTCAATTTATACATGGAACGATTTGGTGAAGAAGTTTTTGGATAAGTTTCTACCTAAAAGGAAGCAAGCCTCATTAGGAGATAAGATTTATATCTTCAAACAAGTCGACTTCGAGACTCTTTCGAAAGATTGAGAAATATTTCAAGATGTGTTGCTTGAGTGTCCAGCTAATGGATTTTCGGATGATGTGTTGCTTCAAGTGTTCTACCAATGGTTAAATATAATGAATCAAGCATCCGTGAACAACTTGTATGGTGGTGCCATGATGGAAAAGTCATATGAAGAAGTGAAAGAAATACTTGACAAGGCGTTGAAACGATCCCAAGATTGGCTATCAAGAGCTCAACCACATGTTGGAGATAGGGGATTAAATCATATGATCTCAAAAAGAATAGATGAGCAAGATGAGAAGATGGTAAGAATCCTCACCTCTATTGAGGTACTCAATCACAACACCAAGAAAATTTAAGAAGCCAATGAAAAGAAGTTGAACAAAGTTGAAAACTTTCAAATGATGCCGGTCACCAAATTTCTCCAATGGGGTATGTGACCTCGGGAGGTGTTCCTTTGATGCTTCTCTAACAGAATCAAGAGAGCTACTATCTGAATCAATGCTTTAACATTCAAGAAAAAGAAGAAGACGAGGAAGCTAATTACATTGACAACTACCAAGGCTAAATGGGTGGTTATCAAAGGTTGTTACAAAAGACAACCAAATCATCAAGGTGGTTATTACAATCAACAAGGCCAATTGGAACAATAATCAAGAAAGTAAACTAGTTAGTTTCTCTCAACCTTATATTCAACGAGTTGCACCTTTCAAGCAAAACAACAAAATCAATCAAGGTAGGTCCAAGTTGGAAGATATGATGGCCCAAATGCTCAAGAATCGAATATTGCAATGACGATAAGAAGGCTATGAAACAAACATTGGGCACTCATTCTACTTCTATCAAGACACAAATGGGGAAATAGGCCTAAATGGTGCATGAATATCCTAAAGGAGCTCTTTCTAGTGATACTTTGCCTAATTCTAAAGGAAACGAGAAGGGCCATGTGATGGAGGTGATGACTAGAAGTGAAAGGAGATGTGAGAGAGAAAAAAGAGAAAGAAAGACATTGAAAATACTGAAATTGATGAGAATCAATGTGGAGTTATGCAAGAAGAAAGTGACCAATTTCTTGAAGGGTCACTAATGAAACACCAAATGAGGAGAATAAAGAGAGAGCTAAAGAGGAACCTTCCAAACCAAATAACGAAACAAAGAAAGTCCTCCAAAAAGGCAAGTCCACTCTACCTACACCAACTCCCTCATACCCTCAAGGACTCACCAAACAAAGAAAAGATAGCCATGTGAAGAAAATTTGGGATTAGATTGCAAAAGATTCAATCAATTATCCCTTAGTTGGTGCTCTTGAGAAAATGCACGACGTGACAAAGTTTATGAATCAATTGATCACAAAGAAGAACTACTCGGACATTGAAACGATTATTGTACTCATCACTGTAGTTCCATCATTGCACAACTTTTCCAATCAAGCTAGATGATCCTGGAGCCTTTAAAATCCCATGTACCATCGGCAATAGAGTGTTTGCAAAAGCTCTATGTGATTTGGGAGAGAGTATCAACTTGATGCCATATGAGGTTTACAAGACCTTGGGACTTGAAAAATGAAGGCTAACATCAATTAATCTCCAAATGGTCGACTGAGTCATCAAAAGACCAATGGGAGTAGTAGATGATGTTCTTGTAAAGGTGGACAAACTTGTGCTTCATGTAGATTTTGTAATCCTTGATTGTGCGGTTTATCTAAACGTACCCATTATCCTTCGAAGTCATTTCCTTAAAACGGGAAGAGCCTTATATGATGTTGAGAGGGGTAAGCTTACATTTACGTTCAATGATGAAAAAGTAGTGTTTCAGGTTTCCAAATCAATGAGGCAACCGATGAAGAAAAATCTGTGCTCATATATGGAGTTGATTGAGAAGGATGAATGTGATAAGGTGAGTATGTACATGGGCCTCTTAATTGTGTTAGAGGCGGTTATAATGAGCTTTGATATTACAAAAATAAAGGGACTCTTGGAATGTATACCTTTTGTTGAAGGAGTTGGATCTTACTCTTATGCTCCAAAAACGTTATTACTTGACTTGGAGAATAGACCAACTTCTCTCGCAAAGCCATCTAATGAAGAGCCTCCCAAGTTGGAGATAAAAAAATTGCCATCATATCTGAGGTATGAATTCTTAAACACTCAATCCTTGCATATTTTTATCTCTTCTTCTTTTTCTGGTGTGCAGGTCAATATGCTCTTAGAAATCTTAAGAAAAAAGAAGATGGCCCTTGGTTGCCGCTTGCCGACATTAACGGCATATGTCCATCTATTTGCATGCACAACATCGAGTTAGAAGAACGGGAAAATTTGATTTTGGAGCACCAAAGGCATCTTAATCCCTCTCTACAAATGGTGGATAAGAAAGAGATTATTAAATGGTTAGATACGGGAGTTGTGGAACCGTTGGCTAATACCAAATAGGTTAGCCCAGTTCAATGTATGTCGAAGAAGGGGTGGTATGACGGTGGTCATGAACGAGAAGAATGAAGCAATCCTCAGAAGAACGGTCACGCGGTAGAGAGTGTGCTTGGTTTATAGAAAGCTCAATGCTGTAATTAAGAAAGACCATTTCTCTTTCCCTTTTATTGATCAAATGATTGATCGCCTTGCAAGAAGAGTCTACTATTTTTTCTTGGATGGGTAATCAGGCTACAATCAAATCTAAATGGCCCCCGAAAATTAAGACAAGACAACCTTCGCATGTCTATATGGAACTTTTGCTTTCAAGAGAATGTCGTTTGGGTTGTGCAATACTCTGGCTATATTCCAAAGATATATAACGGAAATATTACATGACATGGTGGAGGATAACTTGGAAGTGTTCATGGATGACTTTTCTGTGGTGGGGGATTCCTATGAAGATTGTCTTGAGAACTTGAAAAATGTCTTGACTAGATGTGAAGAGCAGAATCTCATGCTTAATTAATTGGGAGAAGCCATTTTATGGTGGAAGAAGTCATTGTTGTTCTGCTCAAAGTTTCAAAATAGGGCATTGAAGTTGACAAGACCAAAATTGAAGTCATTTCCAAATTTCCTCCTTCTACAACAGTGAAAAGGGTGAGGGTTTGCTCTGGCATGCAGGGTTCTATTGATGATTCATCAAGGAATTTTCCAAGATTTCAATGAAGAGTGCTTAAAGGCCTTTGAATTTTTATAGTACAAGTTGACCACCACTCCAATCATTGTGGCTCCCAATTGCAGTCTTCCGATTGAGCTTATGTGTGACACGAGTGACGTTGCTAGTAGGGTTGTTTTGGATCAAAGAGTTGGAAATCTCTTTCATCCCATACACTATTCAACCAAGACCTTCAATAGCGCCCAATACAACTACACCATCACGAATAAAGAACTTTTGCCCATAGTCTTTGATTTAGGGAAATTCCCCTTCTATCTCATGGGATCGAAAGTTGTGGTGCTTACTGATCACCGTGTACTCAAGTACTTAACGAGCAAGAAGGATTCCAAGCCAAGATTTCTAATATAGGTGCTATTGCATTAAGAATTTGACTTTGAGGTCCAAGAGAGAGAAGAGAGTGAGAACTAAGTGGCCGATTATTTTTCAAGACTAGAAGAAGCGGGAAGACAAAAGAAGAAGTTTAAATCAATGATTCATTTCTGGATGAGCAAATTCTTTCCATATCTTGTGAAAAGATGTCTTGGTATGTGGACAATAAACTTCATAGTGAATGGTGTAATCTCAAATGAGTTCTCTTTAATCAATGAAAGAGGCTTGTGAAGGATTCTAACCACTACTATTGGGATAAGCCATATTATTCAGAGTGTGTATGGATAGCATCATCAGAAGATATGTTCTGAAAGGTGAGAAACAAGCTATTTTACATGCTTACAATTCATCGCCATATAGTGCTCATCATAGTGGTGTGATAACCGGTTTCAACGTGAGCTTGTAATAAATGTCAAAGAGTGGGGAGCTTATCAAGAAAGCATGAAATGCGGCTCAATCCTACTGTTGAGGTATAGTTGAAGAATCTGGTACTTAGCCTATGAAAATGCTCTACTCTATAGAGAAAAGATGAAATTGATGCATGATGCCAACATTTGGAATCGCAGTTTCAAATCGGGGGACATGGTGCTCGTGATCGATTCAAGATAGAGATTGTTCTCCTCGAAGTTGAGATCAAAGTGGACCGGACCTTATAAGGTGGTAGAAGTATTCTCTTATGGATCGATGGCTCTACTTCCCTGCCAAGAATTAAAGAAGACAATTTTGGGTAAAAAAACTCTCACCTTTCTCATTAACAAAAAGTGGTATTTCTACAAGTTCAAGATCTAACTCTAACTTAGTGTCTAAGCTACTAATGGGCCATGACCAAGATACAGAGGAAAATCCTAACCTACCATATATAATTTATCATTAGAAAACTTTTGAAATTATTTTTTATATATCTTATTTTAGATAACTTATAATTTTTAAAATATCGAATACATACATATTATTGATAAATCATGTCACAAGGAGTAAAATGAGAGCTTCAAATCAACTTGTCTTTAAAATTAAAGGGATCACTCTTTTTTAGATGAGCTAAGGTTATATAAAATAAAACGGGAGAGTATGTGTCTAGTAGCATTGGCATGAGTATTTTCTTTAGGATTTAACTACTATCAAGATGGTTTATCTCATATATCATCACTAGGAGGAACTTTCTATCTCTAGGATGAGCGATCCTCTCAGCGAAAGCTGAACTATGGTAAGGACTTAAAAAACTTGAGGGTTAGGTGTTATTTTCCAAGACACACCACTACGGAAGGACCAGTTCCTTCTATGTGTTCCTTTACTGATTAATTGTGGAATAAGTAAAAGTAAGTAAATGAACACAGAATTTTAGCGTGGAAAAATCTCTTTAACTAGGGATAAAAAAATAACGACCTACTCTCTCAAGTAGGATTTCAACTTCACTATTTGAAAGACTCACTTGGTTACAAGAGTACCTTCTTACTAACCTAGGACTAACTCTAATCCTATAGTGACCTCTTTCACAATCAGTAAAGTTATCGACTCATCAAGTTCCCAATAAAATAGAAGTCATACTATTGAATTCAGACTTGAATGAAGTGTACTCTTACAGAACTTCTATGAAAGCAAATAGTATAACTCGATAGAACCTACTACAGATTAACTAAGACTAAGAACAATATAAACTCAATTCTAAGGAACAGGTTCTTCATTTAGTTCCATGTAGCTAGACGACTGCTCAAATACGATTTAGAATGACTTCTATGTTGCTGCTCTAAACTTTTTGTATTTGTGTGTGCCTTCAACAGCTGAAATGCTTCTCAATTTATAACCTTGAATACTTGAGAACTCTTCAGCAATTAGAACTCCAAAGCCCTTCAAGTGTTTGAGTCTTAATTTAACTCATTGCTTATCTTCAAGCCTTATCCCAATTTTATGCAATCTTTTCTTATCTCGTACATCCCTGCATATATCATCAAAATTAATATTAGATTTAAAGAGAACAATTAATGTTCCCGCTTAAATAATTTTGCATAATTATTTATTCAGCTGCAGTAATCCAAAGGAACAACTCCTTGGATCTGTTCCTTCACCATCTGTCAAAATATCCAAGCTTATTTAAGCTAACATTTTCCCCCTTTTTGATAATGACAAACTCATAGACTTTGCTTTATATCCTTAATGTCCTGAACCATAATTTGCAACTTAAAAGCCACATTAGTAGATATCAATTTCATCATTAAGGATCAGGTTCTTTAAACTGGTTATAAATATCACAAGCAAAATCATACTTACTCTTACCCCTTTTGGCATCATTGAAAAAGGTTGCATATGTAAGAATTATCATAAGCAATAAAAATAATCAACTCATAGCCATTTAGGCAACTCAAACATAATCCAACAAAAAGCAACTGCATTGAAATGATATTAGCCATCGAAGATATGACATCATAAGCAAAAAAAATATCAAGCAGGGGAAACAAAACTAAGAAAGTACTGCTAAACTAGTCAAAAACTAAAGATAAGAAGGCTAGGCAACTAGAACAAATCTAAATCCCGCTGGTCTAAATATGGCTACAAGGTTTTGAGTTTCAGGTGGTGGAAGGACCAGGTACTTGAGACTTGTCTGCAACAGGTCAAACATTTTCTAAAGCATCCCTTCATTCTGAAACATCCCTTCATTTGTCTCTAGTGATCAGATGCACCATAAACATGGGCCAATTTATTTGTCTGTCAGAGTCCATCAACTCCATAAAGACCAGGTCCAAGAAAGTTGCTTTTGATCTTTTTTCTCTTCTGGGAAACATGATCTTGTTGACAAATTCAAACAGAAGTTGATGTTTTGGTTGCATCTCACATTTTTCCACTGCTCTTGGTTTTTCCTCTTGTAGATTCTTAGAAATTTGCTTGTAATCTCAAAAGCAGTAGGCAAACCTGTGAGACCAGGCCATTCTTCTTTAACATAGTCACTGTAGCCCACAGAAGGTATATCAAACAGTTCTCCCAGTTCTTGTGCATCAAAGGAAATGTCCTTTCCATTCATTGTACTGTTGATTCTGTCTTCATCAATGGAGCAGTTGAAAAATTAATTCAACCACTTCAACTCTGGCAATCTTCCCTCTGATTTTAAGGACCATGTCCTTCCAGCCTTGTTTCTCAAGCTTCTGCAGCAACCAACTTATCCCTTCTTCTTCCATGTCAGCAAGCACTCTTCCTTTCAACAACTTCCTTTTATCATAATCAGTATGTGGTGCAAGCAAACCTGAGGGAAAGCTAGACACGATGAAAACGCGGAAGAATAACTGAAAAGTAGAGATAGAAGCAAGACAAATCTTGCTTCAATTCAAAGAAAGGCAAGGAACTAGTCTCGGGCTCGATGAATTCGGAGGCAAAGAATCACCTATACTATGCAACAATCCTCAAGAAAGACAACGCTTCTTGCAAATTGAATGACCAAGAAGCAAATGTTCAAATGACTCACACCGATTGACACAAGTTCTTTAAAATCCCACGTCGGGGTTCGGCTCCATCAGAGACACTTGCAATAGCAACTGCTATGTTAATATTCAACAACAACTGGCTACAAATGAAATGTAATCGAGTATTTATAGGTTACGCTAAGGATAAAACAGTAAATGGTCACAGGCGACCAATAGGAGTAAGCCACGGAGGGCTGTCTAATGAGTGTTCGGTTACTCCTTCAACCAAACACTTGACTTCAAACACTTGAGCTCGAGTTTCTTCACTTCGGTGCTCGGTTGCTCAGCTCTGCTCATACTTGACATCGATCGCTCTTCCTTCGGTTATTTGCCTTTTACTTCGGCGTCGATATTGAGTGTTCGGGTGGGGTTCGGTCACTCCCTCCTTCGAGCTCAAGCTTGTAGATGACGCCTTCGGTTTTTGAACACGGGTAATCAGCTTCAGAGTAATTGCTTTCCTTCGACCAAGCCAAGTGAATGTGGACATCGTGTAGCAGCTTGGATTGGCTTCGTGTCATTGGCCTCAGTAGATCGAACACATGATCAGCACGTGTTTGGGCTGCATCATCCTCCCCTTCTTGAGAGGATTTCGCCCTCGAAATCGAGCCTTCTTCATCCTCCGAAGTTTGACCTACAACACAAGGAACTAAGTCAGCAACATTAAAGGTATTGGACACATTATACTCACCAGGGAGGTCGATCACATAAGCATTATTGTTGATCTTGCTCAGCACTTGGAATGGACCATCCCCTCGAGGAGCCAACTTTCCTTTACTTTGGTTCGGGAAGTGTTCCTTTCGGAAGTGAACCCAACCCCAATCTCCCTTCCTTAATTCCAGATTTTTACGCCCCTTGTTTTTCTTCGATGCAATCTTTGCATAAGCTTCCTCGAGGTTCTTCTTCACCTTTTCATGCAACTCGATCAAGGCAGTGGCTCGCCAAGTACCTTTAATATCAATAACAGAATCTCAAGGCAATGGGGTTAAATCAAGTGGAATTAAAGGATTAAAACCATACACACATTCGAACAGGGTCATATTTATCATTCGATGCACCGTTCGATTGTATGAAAACTCCATCATGGGCAAATGATCCACCCAGTTTTCGACCTTGCCTTTGGTCATTGCTCGAAGCAAAGACCCCAAGGTTTGGTTAACTACCTCGGTCTGTCCATCAGTCTGAGAATGGTGAGACATCGAGAATAATAGCTTGGTGCCGAGGGTACCCAACAAACATTTCCAAAAATGACTCAAGAACTTTGAGTCTCGATCACTCACAATAGTACGAGGCACACCATGCAATTTCAACACATTAGAAATAAACAAAGTAGCTACATGTTTTGCATCATCACACTATTTGTATGGAATAAAGTGAGCTATTTTTGAAAAACGGTCGACTACGACAAAGATGCTATCATGTCCACCCCCGACCTCGGTAACCCCAACACAAAGTCCATGGATATATCAACCCAAGGTCGATTAGGCACAGGCAACGGGGTATACAAACCATGAGGGTTGGACTTTGATTTAGCTTTCTTGCAAACGAGACAAGCGTTGCAAAGCTTTTCCACATCTCGTCGCATTTTAGGCCAATGGAACTGCTCGGTTAAGACACCAAGTGTTTTTTCGATACCGAAGTGTCCCATCAAGCCTCCGGAGTGAGCTTCTCGAACTAAGAGCTCTCTCCACGATGACACTGGCACACAAACCCTCCCATTCTTGAAGAGGTAGCTATCGTGCCACTGATATTTCTCAACCCTTCGGATCGTCTTCATACATCGACATGATGCTTTCGAATCCCATGAGCCTTGAGGTGAGAGTGGTCGCTAAGGCAAATTTCCTTGATAGCGCATCAGCCACAACATTGTCTTTTCCCTTTTTGTAATGAATTACATAGGGAAAAATCTCAATGAATTCAACCCATTTGGCATCCCTTCGGTTTAATTCTCCTGACCTCGGAGATGTTTCAAAGATTCATGATCGCTTTTAATCACAAACTCTCGAGGCCACAAATAATGTTGCCAATGGGCAAGTGCTCGAACGAGGGCATACAACTCCTTGTCATACGTAGAGTAGTTCAAGTTTGCACCCTTAAGCTTTTCGCTAACTCCGGACGCATCACACTCGACTTCGAATGCTTTCGAAGTCAGGGAGTTGCAACAACGGAGCAGAGCAAAGCCTCCATTTCAACCATTGGAAAGCCCTCTCTTGGGACTCTCCCCACACAAATGGATGGTCTTTCTTAACCTGCTTGGTTAAAGGAGCTGCCACGGTGCTAAAGTCACGAACAAAGCTTCGGTAAAAGCTATCTAAGCCATGGAAGCTACGAACTTGTGATACCGAGGTTGGAGTTGGCCAATCTTTGATGGCTTCAACTTTTGAATCGTCGACTTCGACACCATTAGCACTGACAATGAATCCTAGAAAGACTACATGTTCGACACAAAAGGCACATTTCTTGAAGTTAGCATATAGCTTCTTTTCTCTAAGCTTATCAAGCACTAGCCTTAGGTGTTAGACATGTTCATCTACAGATTTACTATAAAAAAGTATGCCATCGAAGTAAACGACAAACTACTTATTTATGAACGGTTTGAGCACATGGTTCATCAGTCGCATGAATGTGCTCGATGCATTGGATAAGCCAAAAGGCATCATCAATTATTCATAGAGATCGAATTTGGTCTTGAATGCGGTTTTCCACTCGTCTCCGGGTTTCATTCGGATTTGGTGGTAACCGGACCTGAGGTTTATCTTTGTAAAGCATAAAGAAACACTTAACTCATCTAGCATGTCATCTAATCGAGGGATAGGATGACGATACTTTACCGTTATTTTGTTGATTGCTCGACAATCAACGCACATTTGCCATGTTCCATCTTTCTTCGGGACAAGGATAACAGGAACGGCGCAAGGACTCAAGCTCTCTCGAACAAGGCCCTTGTTCAGCAACTCATCAACCTGCCTTTGGAGCTCTTTGGTGTCTTCGGGATTACACCGGTATGCAGGTTTGTTGGGGATTTGAGACCCCGGTACGAAGTCAATTTGGTACTCGATTCCCCTCAACGAAGGTAATCCACCTGGCATTTTTTCGAGAAACATGTCTCCGAAGTCCTGCAAAACACTTTGTATAGCATTAGGCAAAGGGTTATCGTTAGAAAAATCATCATTAGAGTTTAGAAAGATACCCTTGTGCACGAGGCAAATCATCATCTGATCATTGTCGTTGCCTCGTAGATACTCACCTGGTCGCATGATTGCACAGACAGTTTGTTACTTCGGGCGGTGAGTTTGTGTCTTCGACCACAATTTTTGTTCCCATCGGAAGCTTAGCTTTTGCCGCTTCTTTCAATTCTTTCATCCGTTTATAGTCCTCAGTGACTTGTTTTAGATATAAGGGTTTGAGTATGAAACTCTTCCCTTCGAGCCTTGCAGTGTAAGTGTTGGATCTTCCATTGTGAACAACCGATCGATCATATTGCCATGGTCGACCCAATAGCATATGACAAGCTTGCATCAGCACCACATCGAACATCATCTCATCGTGATATTCTCCAATTCTAAACTTGATCCACACTTGTTTGACTACCCTCAATTCTCCACACTCGTTCAACCATTGTAATTTGTAAGGGTGGGGATGTCTCAAAGTAGGTAGTCCCATTTGTGAAACCAAGGTTTGGCTCACCACATTTGCACAACTACCTGAGTCAATGATCATCGAACACACCTTCCCCCCTCACTCGACATCGGGCATGGAAAATATTTTCTCTTTGGTTGTCCTCTTCTTCGAGAGTCATGCAGCTCAAATTCCTTCGAACCACAAGAAACATTTCCGGATGATCAGCTTCGGCAGCTTCACGACCATCATCATGTTCAGCTCGGTCAATCAACTCGATAAATTCTTCCTCGGTGTCACTCGCCTGCTCACGAACATCTCCATTGTCGAGCACAAGAACAATCTTGCGAGTTGGAAACTCTTTTGCCATGTGACCATAACCTTTGCATTTATGACACTGAATGCTTGAAGCACTAGGAGAGTTTAGTTGAACTTTACCTCCCACTTCTCTTGGTTTGTTAACGGTCACACCCCTTTCGAAGGGTTACTTCGAATCTCGAACAGTGTTAGCACTTGTTGGATTAGGACTCTTCCATTCTTTACCTCGGTTCAAAGGAGTCCGGTTTGCCTTATCGTCATTCACTCATTTCTCAGCTTCGGTAGCAGCTTCGAATACATCTTCCAATATGTGGTACACGTATAGCCTCAATTGAGATGACACATCCCGAGCCAAGCCATTTTTGGATCGAATAGTGGCTTTCTCTTCATCTTCTTCTAGATCAAGATTCAATCGAATTCTCACGAACTCATCATGATACTCTTGAACTGACTTGGACCCTTGCTTTAACTCGTAGATCTTTTGAAATTGAGTTTACCTATACTTGGCACTCAAATACTTAGCATCCATTGCTCTCTTCAACTGTGCCCAAGTAGTGACTTCGGGATAGACATCCTTCGTCTTACCCTTTTGTCAGCTTCCCACCACGTTGAGACATACGCTTCAAACGAAGCTATGGCATGGGCAGCTTTCCTCTCTTCGGTCATCTCATTGGCGTCGAAGATTCGCTCTATGTTAAGCTTCCATTCAAGATATTAATCCGGATCACTAGTTCTTCTGAATGGTAGAATAGTGATCTTGACACTGTTCAAGTTTGAATCTCGAACACCACGAACATGTTCGGGATACTCTTCATAGTGATCATCAGCCTCACGCTCAATATTTCGATCAACATTTGCGCCTTGGCCTCGACCTCTGAAATTTCCTCGACCTCCTTCGTTGACCTCTTCATCAACGTTCTCGGCTTGTCTTTGGGCCATGGGAGTCGGTACTCTTCCACCTCGGGGAATACCCAAGTTTTGATAATCACCACGGGGATTGCCCAAGTTTCGTTGTGGAACTTGGGGATTGCCCAAGTTTTGTGGTTGTACTTGGGGATTGCCCAAGATTTCTCTTCGAATAGCCTCACTCGTCAACTGATGTCGTCGAACAAGTTCAGCATACAGCTCAGGTTTCATCGGAGTGGAGTCGCTAGTTCCAGCGCCGGACCCAGTTAAGGCTACATACACACTTCCTTGCTCGAGTTGAGCTACTTGAGCACTCACTCCTCTTACTTCGACGCTGATGCCTTGTATCGCATCCATGAGATCGGCTAACGACACTTCGGACTTCTCAATGCCTTTGCCATCACCTGCATTCCCAGCTCTAGTACCTGTACAAATCAAAGACCAAATAAAGTGTTAAGGTTAGAAATCACCTCACACACTCCCTCACCTTTGATGGGTAGCACTCGGGTCCACTCAATTTTATGGGTTCGATTTTTGGTCACTCAAGAACTTGTAGCCAATGGCTTCCTCGGTTGATCAACTTCTCTCAGTTCCTTCGAATTTGACAAGTTACAATGTCTCATTCGGGATGAGTGAATTGATACGACTCGATGGATCGGAAGCTATTTACTCTGCGCTTCGGAAGTCAAAGAATTTTCTACGAAATTTGGACTTCGGTCTCCCACGCACGAGTTCCTATAAGGTCAATTGAGTTAGTACGACCTCGAGTAGGAAGAATTACTCTAGAGATCCACTAACTATATTTATTGAACACAAGAAAAGTGAAAACCTAGGAGAATCTACCCTTCGATTCCTCATCGGAATCCCTTTCGATCACACCAACTCTTGTCCGTACAAGAGTGGTCCCTCCTTAGTATGGATAGGGTTTTACCTTATCCAATTCCCTTTTCTAGCCGACAAAATTTTCACCTGGGGTTTTGATCTTTACTCTTTACCCCTTTCTTCATCAATCGAACAGTGAAGTTTTACTCCGGTGTACTGACACTTTACTTCGTTCACTGACCAAGAATTTTCAACAGAATTTGGGTCGCTCTTTCAACTCCGGTAACAACAACAACGGAGGAATTTTTTTAAAAGTTCTTTGAGCTAAGATTCAACTCCTCGTGTTCGTACACTGTTACAACAGTAACAATTTTCCAGCGTACGGACACGGTTCAAATCATAGAACTTCGAAAATTTATGCACAAAACACACCCAAATCAAACAAGAACCACCAGTCGTCATCGGTAACAACCAAAACATGCTGGGGTTCGAAAACAGTCACCACTAAGCTCCAACAGTCTAAAATTCACCACGAAACCCTAGTCGACAATCGTGTACGACAGGTGCTCGTTGGAATCGGGAAACAATGGTGAACAAGAATCAATGGTTGTTAGATTCAAACAACTAACAAATCAACCAAAATTTTTGAATTTTTTTTCTTTTCTACTTTCTTTTTTTTTTGTACACACCCCACAGCAACAACAATCAACAACAAAGAAGAAAGCTGAAACTGGAGACACAAGCACGAATATAACGAACAGGATTTGAGGTTGTAAGAACAAGCTCAAACCTTGCTCTGATACCAAGATGGTGCAAGCAAACCCGAGGGAAAGCTAGACACGATGAAAATGCGGAAGAACAACAGAAAAGTAAAGATAGAAGCAAGAAAAATCTTGCTTCGATTCAAAGAACGGCTAGGAACTGGTCTCAGGCTCGATGAATTCGGAGGCAAAGAATCCCCTATACTATGCAACAATCCTTAAGAAAGACAACGCTTCTTGCAAATTGAATGACCAAGAAGAAAATGTTCAAATGACTCACACCGATTGACACAAGTTCTTTAAAATCCCACGTCAGGTTTCGGCTCCATCGGAGACACTTTCAATAGCAACTGTTATGTTCAATATTCAACAACAACTGGCTACAAATGAAATGTAATCGAGTATTTATAGGCTACGCTAAGAATAAAACAGTAAATGGTCACAGGCGACCAATAGGAGTAAGCCACGTAGGGCTGTCTAATGAGTGTTCGGTTACTCCTTCAGCCGAACACTTGACTTCGAACACTTGAGCTCGAGTTTCTTCACTTCGGTGCTCGGTTGCTCAGCTCAGCTCATACTTGACATCGATCGCTCTTCCTTCGGTTATTTTCCTTTTACTTCGGCGTTGATGTTGAGTGTTCGGGTGGGGTTCGATCATGCCCTCCTTCGAGCTCAAGCTTGTAGATGACGCCTTCGGTTCTTGAGCTCGGGTACTCAGTTTCGGAGTAATTGCTTTCCTTCGACTAAGCCAAGTAAATGTGGACATCGTGTAGCAGCGTGGCTTGGCTTCGCATCGCATCATTGGCCTCGGTGGATCGAACACATGATTAGCACGTGTTCGGGCTGCATCAGTATGTAAATCCTGCCTCCTTCTTCTCACTTTCACTGCCAGCCTCCTCTTCTTGATTCTCAGCTTTTCCTTCAGACTCTGTACTTTCATCTACTAAAGACCTCCTAGAAGATCTTGTTCTCTTTGACACAGGACCAGTACTAGAAGATCTCTCATCAGTCTGTGCAGACCTCATTTGAGAAGTTCTTCTTTTTCTGGTCAAAGGAAAAGTTTTTTCTTCCTCCTCCTCAGAGTCATCAACTGGTACAATAAACTCAGGAACCTGTTTCTGCCTTACCCTTCCTATTTTTCTCAAGAGCTTCATCCATTTGTGCATCAGCAGCTTTTACAAAACCTCTGGTTCTCCTAACACTACTTGCAGGAGTCTGGGTAGAAGGAACAGTTCCTTTACCCTTCCCAAAACTTTTCTTTTGACTTTTCTTCTGAATTCCAGGCTTATAACTATCATTGATCTTTTTAAGCTTAGCATTTATTTCAGCAAGTTTCGCAGGATCAACAGGCCCCTACTTTGTTAACTTTTTCTTCAAACCTCTCAATTTAATTAAATCAACAAGTGGCCTACCATTGTCACTAATTTCCTCATCCACATCCACCATTTCTACATAATACATGGGTGTTCTAGAAGAAGCCACTTGAAACTCAGGAGACTCATGCATGGGAGCCTCTAAACAGTTCACAATTTCCTTTTCTCCCTCATTTTCTGGTACAGACACACCTAGCCCTTCGACTTCTTCCCCCTTATCATCAAAAACATTTAAAGACTCAACATAATTTACCTTAAATTTATATAGGATCATGGCCCTAGACAAATCATCCATATGTTCACTGTCTCAGCAACAGATAGACCTGATCCTTCCCCCTGAATTTCAAAGTCAGGTTTTTTTTTTTTTTTTTTAAATCAAGAGTCAACTAGGCATTGCACCTAGTGACCAATTTTATTAATAAACAAAAATAAATACATAGTCTTACAATGTGTGCACTTAGAAAGTGCAAAAAACAAGTGTACCCTACTTCTAAAAAGAGCACCAATCTTACTTGTTGTCCTCACTCTCTTGGGTTGAATGCCATTGGGCATTAATACCACCAAGTAGAATAAGAATAACTCATAATCTTGATGCCAAAGAACATAAGAAGTAGGATCGAAACATCTATAAAAAACAAGGAGTACAAACTAGACAAGATGTAGCATAATGACTAACTAGTCTTGATCTTCCATGTTGCTTGAAGGATGTATATAGCCCCGTAGAGTGAAGCCAAAGTAGAAGTAGTAGTATCCAGCACCAAATCATGTGATACTTGAGCCTGGCAAGTCTACCAAAGCAAAGGAAGAGCCATGTAACAAACAGCTTACATAATTGATTAGGATGCAGCAACATAACACCTCCCACATGATTGAGGCAATGTGAAGCTGCATGATTAGTCAGTATAGCAATCAGCATCATTCCCAGTTGATTGAAGCATTGTGAGGATCCTTGAGCAAACAACATTGTAATCAGCAGCATTCCAAGTTGATTTAAGTGAGGATGCAGCATTGTACAAATCATTCTAGAAAGCAACTTAGAAATCATGATGTATGTAAAACAAGACAAGAAGCAAGCTGAAAGAAGATGCATTGTGATTTTTAGACCAATCCTAGCTTGTATGGATGTCAAAGTATTCAAAGTAATCCAGCTTTTCCTTTTCAGTGTTGTTCCAGCATTTTTGCCTTGAATGAGTCGACTAAGGCAGTGAAGCACCAGTGCTCCTTCAGCGTAACACTGGTAGAGCACCGGTGCTCCACAATTGTCCCTCAGCATCTTGCTAGAAAGCATAGCAACAGTGTAGTCCCAATGATGTGTAGATGTCTCCACCTTGTACCTGCAAACAAAAAAGCTAATGTTAGTGAAAACAACCCCTATGATCTCCACTCTAAAGTCTTGATCATAGAGGAAAATATTCAAGCTCCAATCAGCTCCTTCTAAACCATCTCCACCTCTGATTGTCATCACTATGAGCCTTTCCATCTCTTACCTCTAAACTCCACACAATGATGCTTATCAAAATTAACTATGAATTTGGCCTTAGAAGGCATTTCACCAAAAGAAGTATAGCTAACAGTGGGCAATTCATAAGCTAGATTGGCAAGACAATCAGCTAGCTTATTGCCCTCTCTCAAAGTATGTTGAAACTGAAAGCTCCCTAGCTGCTTCAGCTTCAGAATATCCTCCACAATAGAAGCAATAGACCACATAGGTTGCCAGGCACCTTCAATCACCTGTTTGACAACTAGAGAGTCAGTTTCAATCACAACCTCTCCTAAGCCATTCTCCACACTATATTTCATGGCTTCCCTAATAGCCATAGCCTCAGCATACATATTGTTGTGCTCCCCAATAAGCTTATCAAAGGCATACAGAACATCACCCTCTACATTCCTCACACAAAATGCCATAGAGCTAGGTCCAGGATTCCCCCTAGAAGCACCATCAGTATTCACCTTCAAGACTCCATAATTTGGCACTTGCCATCCCACTTTAATGTACCTGAATCTAGGCAAATAGGCTTTAAGAGCATTGACAATGTCTGGCCAGGATTGTCTCACTAAAGAAACAAAAGGAAACCTCAGCTTCACAAAGTAAAAAAGATTGCTAGTAACTTCATAAAGCAGCCTAGAGTAGGAAACAGTTTTATCATATTTTAAAGCATTTCTTCTCTTCCAAAGTGACCAAACAATAAAGGAAGGAACAGTGTGAAAGACATCTTTAATCCAGGGTTTAGGCCATTGCCTCCACCATTTAAAACAAACCTGATGAAGATTGCATCCATTCACCTGAACACCTGCAGCTTGAGCAAAGTACTTCCACACACTGTTGGCTACTTGACTTGTTCTAAAAAGGTGTTCTCTAGTCTCAATGTTAGGAGATGTGCAGCACCAACACCTGGATGGAAACTGATATCCCATTCTCTTCAATTCATCATCAATTGGTAGCTTAAACTTCCACAACCTCCACATCATAAATGACACTTTCAGTGGCATCCCTTTCACCCACATAAACTTGGAGATAGGAACTTTATGCTGCTTCACTCTCATGTAATTCCATGCACTACTAACTGAGAATTTGCCATTTGATGTCAAACCCCACCAGGCCTTATCCCTTCTCTGATCAGTCCCAAACAAATGCACATTCTCAAGAATGTGTTCAACAATGTCCTCAGGTAATAAAAGATGCAAAAGCTCTACATTCTAGGTTCCCTCATCAATCACCTCTCTAACATTGTTGTACCAAAGCTCACAGTTAAATGTATAAGGTACAATGAAGTACAATGGTCCAAGTCCTGACCAATTGTCATACCAAAGATGAGCTGAGCCTTGTCTAATCTGCCAATGTATCTCATGATCAATAGCCTCCCTAGCTTGTATCATTTTCTTCCAGACATAGGAGCCTTGCTTGAAAGGCACAATTGCCTTATGCAGCTTCTTGCAATACTTGTTAGACATATATGTAACCCACAAAGAGTCTCCATTTCTGAAGTTCCACCAAAGCTTAGCAAACAAAGCACTGGACACATCAAATAAAGATCTGAATCCCATGCCTCCTTCTTCAACTAGCAGGCAAAGATTCTTCCAGGAAGACCAATGCCTATTAGAACCTTCTTGTGAGTTTCCCCAAAAGAACTTAGCAAAGAGCTTATGCAACTGATTGAGCACACTATCTATAGGATTGACTGCAGATAGGAGATGTATTGGCATACTTTGTAACACATGTTTGATCAAGATGGCTCTTCCACCAAAAGAGAGCATTTTTGCACTCCACCCATGAATTCTTGAAGTAACTTTCCCAACCAGCTCCTCATAGTATATCTTCTTCCTCCTACCATAAAAGATAGGGCATCCTAGATATGTGAAGGGAAAGTCCTTCCTCTGAATGCCAGTGATCAATTCTACCTTTTGTATCTCCTCTTCACCCACTGAGGCATGAAGATAAACAGCACTTTTATCCTTGTTTATCTTCTGACCTGACACTGCTTCATAAGCTTGTAAAACACCAGTGATCAAGTACAAAGAATCCTCATGAGCGGAGGTAAATAGAATGGTATCATCAGCATATGCTAGATGATTGAGATGAGGAATCCATTTAGGCATTGCATAGGGTCTATAGAATCTGTGAGTGTTGAGAGAGTTCAAGGTCCTGGAAAGAACCTCAGCAGTAAGAATGAACAAAGTAGGTGATAAAGGATCACCTTGCTTTAGGCCTCTTCCTGAATGGAAAAACCCATAGCTTTGGCCATTGAATAAAACTGCAACCAGTTTGAAGAGACAAGCTGGAAGATGACATCAATAAACTCATGAAAAAATCCCATCTTCCTCAGCACCATTGTCAAAAAAGGCCAGGACACCCTATCATAAGCCTTCATCATATCCAGTTTTATCACCACATTTGCATCTTCTCCTCTTTCATTGATATCATGAATGATTTCCTTAGCAAATAAGACATTCTCTACTATGCTTCTTCCTTGCACAAAGCCTGCCTGATTCTGTGAGATGAGAGTAGGTAGAACATCTACCAATCTATTATGCACCACCCTTGAAAGGACCTTGTTAATGAAGTTGCTTAGGCTTATAGGTCTGAGATCAGAAAAGGTTGCAACTAAAGGCTTCTTAGGAATCAAAACCAAATTGGTGTGTGTGACATATCTAGGGATGTGTCTTCCACTAAACAAGGCCTGCACCACCCTAACAATATCATGCTTGATGATATCCCAAGCAACATGAAAGAACCTCCCAAGCAACATGAAAGTCAGGGTTTTGGTTTTCTTGAAGTGGTGAATTTATTTGCATGGGTGAAGTAGAGTTTACAACTGGTAGTTGTTCAGTGGTAGGGTTGGATGAAGTGTTTTCAGGTGAAAGAGACATAGCAACAATTCGATTTAAAAGATAATTAATCACTCTTTCTGAAATTTTGAAAACTTAAAATGAGAATTTTAGATGAGAGCTTAAGGATTTATATAACAACAATAAGTAGTAATAGAGATGGAGTCTAAAATGATTTACCTTCAGTTTCCTTGTTTAAATAGAGTTTTAGAATGAGTAGGTCACTTGAACGTTACAATTATAGCCGTTATGATTAAAGTTCAAGCAGGAGATGGACTGTGGAACGGTTCTTTGATAGGATTGTTTTCAGAGAGATAGAGGTTGAGTGGGATTTAGACTCTTCTCATTACCTACGACCATCAAACTCTAATAATATCTGAAAAATAAAGTAGTACATACCTGAGAATGTGACAAGGAACAGTTCCCATACCCAATTTCAATCAAATGTGTCAAAGAACGCAAGGGTAACATCATTAAAATTTAGCAAAATTTAAGTAAAAATCGTGGCATAGAGTATACATTTAAGTATGAAACTGAGCTGAAACTTCAAATTGACTTTGATATATTCTAATTTTTGGACATTTTCTAGCAACTTTTTTAAGTAAAGCTATGTAGATTTAGGTGAATTTAATCATTCCTAATTCTAACATGTTCCTTTCAAAATAAATTTCTACTTAATGCCTTTGTAAAAATATCATCAATTTTTTTATCAGTGGGACAAAAAGCAATAGTGACCAACCCCTTCTCATAATTGTCCATCAAAAAATGATGCCTTATGTCAATATGTTTAGTCCTTTTCTGATGCACTAGATTCTTAGTCATATTTATTGCACTAGTGTTATCATAATAGATAGGAACAGTTCCTACATCAATACCAAAATCTTGTGATTGTTGTTTTATCCACAACAATTGAGAACAACATGAGGCAGCAACCACATACTCAGCTTCTGCAGTGGAGAGTGCCACTGAATTTTGTTTCTTGGTTCCCCATGAAACCAAACATTCACCAAGAAAATGTGTCATACCTGAGATAATTTTCCTATCAACAAGAAATCCTGCACAGTCAGCATTCGTAAATCCAACAAGATTAAAATTTCCACCTTTTGGATACCAAAGTCCTAAGGAACCAGTTCCTTTCAGATACCTCAAAATTATTTTAACAGCTTTCAAGTGAGATTCTTTAGGATCTTATTGAAATCTAGCACAAGCCAATCTAACCACAATGTCAGGTCTACTTGCAGTTAGATAAAGCAAAGAACCAATCATGCCTCTATACAATTTTTATCAACTAAATTACCATGTTCATCAAGTTCCAATTTAGTAGCAGTGGCAATTAGTGTATCAATTTCCTTAGTATTATCCATGTCAAATCTTTTAAGTAATTCCTTAACATATATTTGTTGGTGGATCATAGTTCCATTTGAAATTTGCTTGATTTGTAAACCCAAAAAGAAATTGAGCTCACCTATCATGCTCATCTCAAACTCACTCCCTATCAGACTTGTAAATTCCTTACTTAAATTTTCACAAGCAGCACTAAAGATTATATCATCTATATAAATTTGAACAATTAAGAGATGTTTACCTTTTTCTTTTAAGAACAATAAGCTATCAATTTTACCTCTTTTGTATCCATGCTGAAGTAGGAATTTTGACAACCTTTCATACCAGGCCCTTGGTGTCTGCTTGAGTCCATACAAAACCTTGTCTAATTTATAGACATGTTCAGGGAACTGTTCATTCTCAAAACCTTTTGGTTGTTTGACATATACTTCTTCCTTCAAATAACCATTCAGAAAGGCACTCTTAACATCCATTTGATATAGAGTGAAATCCATGTAAGTAGCAAAAGCTATAAGAAGTCTTATTGCTTCCAATCTTGCAACTGGAGAAAAAATATCATCATAGTCAGTACCCTCCTCTTGGCTATATTCCTGAACAACTAATCTGGTCTTATTTCTGGTTACCATGCAATCCTCATCAAGTTTATTCCTGAAAATCCATTTGGTTCCTATGATGGACTTGTTCCTTGACTTAGGTTCTAGATTCCAAACTTGGCTTCTTTGAAATTGATTCAACTCCTCCTGCATAGCATTGATCCAATCTGCATCCTTTAGTGCTTCTTTTATATTTTTGGGTTCAACAAGAAATAAGAAGGCACTAAAGGTGCAGAGATTGTGACTCTTGACTGCAGATCTTGTTTGAATTCCAGCATCTTTGTATGAAATTATCTGATTCACAGGATGTGAACTTAGATACTTGTAAGGCTATGGCACCAATTCATCATGTGGTTGTTCATGCTGAGGAACAGTTCCTGACGTAGTAGCATCTCCCACTGTCTCAGTGCTACCCATGCCAGTTTCAGTTGAAGGAACTGTTCCTTGTGATTCACTACCCATTGATTAACCTGACACAGATTGCAATTGTTGAGGAACAGGCTACCATGCCTCAACATTCCAATTTCTTCATCATCTTGTGCCTGTTCTTGAGATAGATTGTCAGATTCATCAAACTTAACATGCATGTTTTCTTCTATTTTCATAGTTTTCTCATTAAATATCCTATATGACTTGCTACGTAATTAATCACCCACAAAGACTCCCTCATCACTTCTAGGATAAAATTTTCCTAAGGCACCCTTTCCATTATTGTGAATGAAACATTTACAACCAAAAGCCCTAAGATGTGTAATATTAGGTTTTCTTCTTTTAAGTAACTCATGGAGAGTCTTTTCTAAAAATGGTCTTGTCATGCATCTATTGATTATATAGCAAGCAGTATTCATAGCTTCAGCCCAAAAACTTTGTAGAAGGTTTCCAGATAAGAGCATGGTCCTAGCCATTTCTTCTAAGATCCTATTTTTCCTTTCAACTACTCCATTTTGTTGTGGAGTTCTAGGTGAAGAGAAGTTATGATCAATACCATTTTCATTGCAAAAGTAAAAGAACATTTGATTCTCAAACTCAGTACCATGTTATCTAGTGTTTTTTGAATTTTCTAAGCAAATATTGAAAATGCATTAAATGCTTCTTCCTTAGATGCAATGAAAATGGTCCAAGCAAAATCTAGAATAATCATCAACTAGTACCATAACATATTTCTTACCTCCATGACTCATTGGTCTACAAAGATCCATATGGACCAGTTCCAAAGATTTGGTAGTACTGACCTGTTTCTTTGGTTTAAAGGGTGCCTTTACCTGCTTCCCCCTAGCACAAGCACTACAAACTCTTTCTTCCTTGAACTTGATGTTAGGTAGTCCTATCACCAAGTCCTTAGAAACTAGTTTGTTCAATTGTGAAAGACTAGCATGACCAAGTCTTTTGTACTGTAGGAGGGGATCATTTTACATTACACTTGGACAACTCATGCTACCATCAGCTAGTGTCAATAAATCTACTTTGTAGATATTTCCATGCCTGTTTCCCTGCAAAATAATCTCTCCAGAAGTTTGGTTAATCACAGTGCAACTAGTAAAGAAAAAAATTAACATTATTACCTTTGTCACACAATTGAGATATACTCAATAACCAATGTTTCAAGCTATCTACTAGAAACACATTATCTATGCTATGTGAATCAGACCTACCTACATTTCACATGCCAATAATTTCCTTTTTCTTACCATTACCGAAGGAAACACTTCCTCCTTGAGAGGCTGAGAATGAAAAAAATACTTTCTTGTGTCCTGTCATATTCCTTGAGCAACCATTGTCCATGTACCACATGTGGTTTCTCACCTTCACTCTAGCCTGCAAAAGAAAACTAAGGGTTAATTTTAAGAACCCAAACTAGTTTGGGTTCTTTTCCTTGAGAAAAAGGAAGAATCAGATCTCTCTTAACCCAGAATGGTAATGCTTTCTTTGTGCGAACAATTTTCTTTGCCACGGAATTTTGAACGGGTTTATAATACATGTTCCTTTGTGCAGCCTTTATCAGAGATTGGCAATTTCTTTTCAAGTGACCAGTGTTCCCACAGTGTGTGCATAACCATCTTTCAGGAATAGTTAAATACTTACTCTTTGGATCCCATTTGGGCAATGGCTGACATTTCATAAATCCAATACCTTTCCTATTACTACTATGATTTTCGTGTAACCATTCTAATGCTTTAGAGGACTTGTTCCATTTTACAGTTTTGTTTAACTCCTTTTTGGTTTTAACTAAGTCCTCTTCCAAAGAACTTATCTTTTCATCTTTATTATACAGTTCATCAGCTGTGACTTTCAATTTCTCTTTAGAAATGAGCTGATGAGAATTAGCAATGCCCTTACCATTTTCAACTGTTTTGATTTTCAATTTCTCATTTTCTAGTTCCTGAACAGTTGATTCAAGTGTGAGGACCTGTTCCTTTAGCATGCTTTTTTTCTTATCAAAGTATCATTTTTAATTACAACCTTTTGGTATTCAGTTTCTAACATTTCAATTTCATCATCCAGTTGATCTTTACTATCCCTCAGAGATTTAAACTCATTTAACACTTAACTAATTTCTATCTAGGCATGCTTTCCACATCTTCTTTGAGTTTAAAAATAAATACCTCAACATCTTCTTCATTATCTGAATCTTCAAGAACCATTAGAGCAAAGCTCATCATCAGATTGCTCATCCTCACTATCTTGCCAACCAGCAACCATAGATTTGGGATTCACTTTTCTTGTGGACCTGTTCCTCAGCCTTTCTTCTTTCGTCAACATATCTCTTTCTCCATTCTCCTTCCATCACTGGACATTTGCTGATGTAGTCTTTCATACTTCTACATTTGAAGTATTCTCCAGCCTGTTTCATGTTAGAAAACCTACCCTGTCCACTAGCCCCTTTTTTCTTATTCAAGTATCTTTGGACACTCTTAGCTATAAGGACCAGTTGCTTATCATCAACAGACTTATCAGCAGCAGTTAAGGATAACTTAGGTTTAGTTTTAATTGGTTCACCTATGTTCTTAACCTTTTTCCTTAGTTCATAAGTTTTTAAATTACTTATAAGCTCATCTAAGGAAAGTGTGTAAGATCCTTACTTTCAATAATGGCACAAGCCTTAATTTCCCAAGAGTCTGGAAGAACTCTAGTTAGGATTTTTTCAACTCTATCTTCAAAAGTTAAAACCCTTCCCAAAGAGATAAGTTTAGATGAAATAGCATCAAACCTAGTGTACATTTCAGAAATTGGTTCTCCTTCTTTCATTTTAAAACTTTCATATTAAGCAAAAAAGAAATGTACCTCTAGATCTGTTCACTTGACTTGTTCTTTCATGAGCAACCTGCAAAGCATCCCAAATTTCTTTGGCAATAGTGCACCCACAAATCCTAGTGCACTCATCAGGACTAAGTCCACAGACAAGCCACTTTCTAGCTTTGGCATTCTTTTCCCGTTGTCTCAAGTCTTCACCTCTGCACTTCTTTCTGGTATTTGGGAACATCATTCCTTTTGGCATCTTTCTTCATTGGAATCATGGGACCTTCAGTGACTATGTCCCATAACTCATAGTCCTCAGCTTGAAGATGATCTCTCATCCTTTCTTTCCACCGTGAGTAGCATTTTCCATTGAACAAAGGTGCCCTGACAGTAGACTGACCCTCACCATTTTCTTGTGATGTACTCATTCTAATCCTAGGTGTTAGCCTCTTCATGGATAACCTGCTCTGATACCAATTGTTATTTCCCAAGACACACCACTACAGAAGGACCAGTTCCTTCTATGTGTTCCTTTACTGATAAATTGCGCAATAAGTAAAAGTAAGTAAATGAACAAAGAATTTTAGCGTGGAAAAACTCTGTTAACTAGGGATCAAAAAACACGACTTACTCTCTCAAGTAGGATTTCAACTTCATTATTTGAAAGATTCACTTGGTTACAAGACTACCTTCATACTAACATAGGACTATCTTTAATCCTATAGTGACCCCTTTCACAATCAGTGAAGTTTCTAAAGTACAAGACTTGAATGAAGGGTACTCTTACAGAACATCTATGAAAGTAAATAGTACAACTTGATAGAACCTACTACAGATGAACTAAGACTGGTAACAATATAAACTCAAACCTAAGGAATAGGTTCTTCACTTAGTTCCCTGTAGCTAGACGACTGCTCAAATGAGACAATCAATAAAAGGGATTCCTCAAACAATTGATGCAAAGAAGTTCAAAAATCCAAATACACTCCATGGGAAAGCTCTGCTATCACTAAATTCAATGTCACCGGAAACTCAAAATGGCTCGAAGACAATTGTGGCCCCAAACTTAAGCGGCTCCATTGCAGACATGGCTGAAGATAAGGCAAGTTAAGCATCTCAACAAGGTAAATAAGAAACCCTTAAAACTCAATCATGGAGTACCATAGTAGGTAGTGGATAAAAAACAAAGGGGTGCGATCTAAAGGCAATAATAGAACCTAATCCTAATGTCAAAATAACTATGGAAGACATTAAAGAAGAACTGGAATACTGTAGTTGTTTGCTATGTACTGGGATCTAACTCACCTCCCCCCCCCCCCCTTTAAGTGATAATGGTAGATATTTCAAGGGAATTTGGGAAAATCTAGAGATTGATAAAGTACCACATATAAACAGAGGGTATTCATTGTCAGATCATCAAAATGAGAGTAAACTGAATGTGGTAGAAGAAAGAGTGAAGTTGTTCAATAAAAAACCGGTGGTGGTAAAGCCTTTGAGATAGGATGTTAGTGTAGCAAGGAAGCTGTGGAAAAAAATACTAGTTTGGGTAAGGAGCAATGGCCCGGATATTAAATATTGAGGTCAGAAATCCTTGGAAAAAGTTGCAGGGCTAATTGGAAAACCTATTCGAGCTTATAGTGTAACAACAAATAGAAGGAAAGAGATTAGCCTATGATACCGTGTTGGTAGAGATATCAACCAACCAACCATACCAAAAGAGGATTATGTTTGAGAATAAAAATGGTAAAAATATGGAGCAGGAAGTAACGTTTAAACGGAAGCCAATATTACACACATATGTAATAATATTGGGCATACATTGGAAAACCGCAGAAGGCAAAACATGGAAGTCAGATCAGCAAAGCAACAACATAAGAAGAGGGTACCTAAGGAAGATGAAAGAGCTGTGACACTTAAAGAAAGCAGAGAAGTAGAAGCACACCTGCGTGAGGAAAAACTACAGAATCTAGAGCTCCAACAACAAAGGGGCGGAAAATATTGATGGGAGCAACAAGAAGCAAGGAATATTAGAGGACCTAACAAAAAGAAATGAACTAGTAGACGCGGTAAGCTATGCAGATTGGTAACACTTTTGCACTGTTAGATGCAGGGATACAACAAGGTGAGAAAAATGAATATGAGAAAGCTGGTACTTCTACCTGTAAGGAAGTACAAGCTAACAAGGGACTAGGACATGAAAGAGGCAGGGGTACACCCTCTCCTCATGGATAAAGTAGGATTGGAATGTTAGGGGTCTTAATAAGCTAACCAAACAGCAAGAAATCCAATTGTTCATGCACATAGCTTAGATTGGCTATCAATATTAAGAGATCAAATACTGGATTAATTTCTCTTAACATCTGTAGTAGGTGGTCCTTCGCCACTAATTTGAATAAACGTCTAAGTGGAAGAATATAGATTGTGTGGCAACCATATGTCTTTGAAGTACATATAATAATGGTTATTCAACAACTAATACATAGTGCAATAAGGCGTATAGGAACAAAGAGGAGTTCTATCTTAGATATGTATTTAATGATCAAGGGCTTAGAAGAAGCTTGTGGCAAGAAATTAAAATAGTGTATGGTCAAATCAAAGGCCCATGGGCACTATGAGGGATTTCAATCATGTAATGTACACTGAGGAGAGAGTGGCAAGCCTGGTAACCTTGGCTGAAATAAGAGAGTTTAGAGCATGTGTAGCCAAATATGAATTGTTACAGCTAAAGTCTTCATGCAGCTTCTTACCTAGAACAACAAGCAAAGTGGTGATGCCAGGGTAATAAATCGTATTGATAAAGTACTAGGTAACAAGGAATGAAAAACTACTACTTAACAAGGTAAGTATAACCACACTTCATGATTCTGATATTTGCTTCATGAATGAAGGAGTGTATGATCAACAAAAGAGATCGATTGTGGTTGTTATAGAGCAGCAACAAAAGAAGATGGTTTGCTGAAGTCATTGAAAAGAGATCAAACGAGCAATATGGTCCATACCTGGGGAAAAATCCTTTGGACCAGATGGGTATGGAAGTTAGTTTTTTAAAGATAGTTGGGATCGATTGTGGAAGAAGATGTCATAGCATGTGTCAAAGAATCTTTTTAGAATTGGAAAATACTCTGAGCTTTTAATAGCACTGTGATAACCTTAGAGCGAAAAAGCTAGTATGTAGAGACCATTGGAGACTATCTGCCTATGGCCTGTTGCAGCAGAATTTACAAAGTAATATAAACAGGCAAAAAGAGGTATTACCCAGCATTATCTCACCCATCTAAAATTCCTTTGTCGAAGGAAGAAATTTAATAAAGAATATAATGATCTACTAGGATCTTGTGAGATTGTACAACATAAAAGCAACTATAAGAAGCTGTCCAATAAAGATCGACTTGCAAAAAACTTATGATTCTGTGGAGTGGGAATTTGTCAAGAAAATGTTGCATGCTCTAAATTTCTCCCTCAAGTTCATTCAGTGGATAATAGAATGCATCAACATCCCCAGATGCACTAATGTTATCAATGGAAGTGCCTATGGAAACATTGAAGGAAAAAAGGGATTGAGGCAAAGAGATCCTGTATCACCCCTACTTTTTGTCATTTATCAAAAAGGACAAAATTTAAATAGAATAAACTAATTTGCAAAAGTAGTACAACACTCTAAGCACTAAAGACAAGTACTTTTCCTCATTCTTGAAATTTCATTCACCTAATTTTTGGCACCGGTGTACAAAATATTTCGCCTTAATAAATTTTAGAGTTTTGCATAGTATTGAATACTTCTCTAGGATTATGGCATTTGTAGCTAAAAAGGAAGGATTCAAATACCACTCAAAATGTAACCAATTAAAGCTGAACCACCTATGTTTTGCAGATGATGTTCTCTTATTTTATAAAGGGATTACCAGGTAGTGATGTTGATGCTAAGAGTCCTGCGGACATTCTCCAATGCTTCAGGGATGACAACTAATGTTAACAAGTGAAATATCTTCAAAGTAAACATGTCGGGACAATGGATAAAGCCTTGCATTAATTAACTGGATACCAAAAAAGAGAACTTCCTTTTAAGTATTCAGGGGTTCTAATATCTCCAAAGTAGCTATTATGTGGGAAAAAATACGCCGCTTAATGTTATGGGGATACGAGTCCAGCTGGCGAGACTAGATTTATCCTATAAGTCACCGGGCACTGAGGATATACGCCCACTCCTAGAGCCAACGACGGTTTAGGTGGTTTGGTCATAGGGCCCAGGGCACACATCCCGCTGCCTAGGGTATATAGTCTCCTAGTTAGCATTTAATATACCACCGCCTTGAGTTTTAGGCCCATGGCCTTATTAGTATTTGTAATTTACCTTATTTAGGACTAGATATCACTTTAATAAATACCCCCTCCTTACATCGTATTGTACACAAGACACAATTTGCCATAAAAGTCGGCTACTCTCAAGGAATAACAATTACTTTGCTTTCTTTATTATTTCTTGCTTAATTACTTGTCTTTACTTTCATTGTATTTAATTACTTTATCCATCGTAATTTACCGTATTGCTTGTGACCTCATTCATAATTAATTATTTAACCTAGACGTACAAATTTAGGCATAAACAATTTAGCGGCCACTGTGGGGCCAGTCAATTGTAGGTATCCTACGAAGGAAACGGCACAATCATGTCAGACGACGGTAGCATCATTCCAAAGAACAACACATATGTAGTAGACGAGTCTGCGAAGGATCTCAGCGATCCCAACATCCAACAAAAGGATTCTATCGTGCAGCCAAAAGATTCTTCTCATGAACCAATCCCTATTGCTAGTGATGGTGAAGGCGATCAACCACCTGGAGGTAATTCAGAGTTCAGAGGCTTCCTCTTGGACATCCTCAAAACTGCATCTAAGCGGAACTCGAACAGCACAATTGAAGGAATATACCAAAGACTGGGAGCAAAGTTTACCAGTCCGTCTCAGAGGCCATTATCCCCGTGAGGATCGACGCCCACGAATAACTCGCCAGCATCAATTCCCAATCGTAGGCTCAACCTGGATGCTGCCCTTGGAGGTTCAGCAGCGATCAACAATCAAGACCTCAAGAAAGCCCCTATCATTCAGGATCTCATAATGGAGATGAAGGTCATCCACGACCGGATCGGTAACGTACCGAATGCTCCACCCTAAGTTACCACAGTAGATGAGCAGAAGTTCTACAAACATGCTTACAAAGCAAGTGATGCACCGCTCCGCATACTAAAGTACTTCTGCTTGCTGGATAACTTAAAGTATGACGGACCGATCGATCCGGACGAGCACATCACTGCTTATTATATGGCTGTAAAGAGTAATGACATTACTGAAGAAGAAATCCAATCTGCTCTGGTGAGAGATTTGGCTCAACTCTGACCAAAGGAGCTCTCGCTTGGTACACTCAGCTACCAATAGGATCCATCGAATCATTCACTCAGATGCAAGACCTGTTCAATAAAGCACATTCTGGTGCCCATAAGCGGGAGAAACGCATCGAAGACATCTTCGAGATACGACAACGTGATAACGAGTTGCTGAAGGATTACCTCGATAGATTTTAGAAGGAACGCATGGAGCTCCCTCCAGTCCCTGATAACATCGTGTGGAAGCCTTCGGCAAAAGTTTGAATTCAAAAGGATTTTAGCTACCCAAGAGTTGCAGTGGAATTTGACTCAACATCCAATGTCCACATTGAGTGCGTTACACTAAAGGTATGCTGAGAGAATTCATTTGGAACCGGTCATTCTCATAACTCTGAGGATGAGCAGAAAAAGAGACCGGAAAGCCCGTCCTTAGAAGGTGAGGGGGATGGTAGAAGGGTGAAGCCAAAGGCTCAAAATCAAGTGGGCGCCAGGTGGCAGAATAATTCTCGAGCATCTAGATCCCAGGAGAAGTGGACTGAACCCCAAAATTTCAGGGACTTCTGTCTTCATGTCAATGTTGTAGACCTACTCGCCAATCACTTTGGTAAACTAGGCCTAGGGTCTGATGGCCACCTGACGCGAAAGGATCCACAGGAAGAAACACAACACCCTATTGCGATTTTCATCGCAGCGTGGGCCATGCAACAGTCGAATGCAAAGCCTTGGTGATCGAGATTGAGCACTTATTAAAGGAAGGATATCTCAAAGAGCAGCTGGAAGAAAGGCCCGGTCGTTAAAGGTTCAGAGTCTGAGAACTTAAAGACCATCAACGCAATCTTGGTGGACGAACGGTCGAGCACGACCTGGGGGACTGCAATGCCTAGGATAACATTCAGGTTCATCCAATTTGACCTGGAGGAGGAAGAAGACCAACAAGGGGACCTCGTTGTACCTGTGGAAGTATCTGTCATACATATCCAGCGGACTCTTATCAATCTAGGGAGTAGTGCTAATATTATTCGGGGGGACGTGTTGCACAAATTCATCCATTGTCCTCAAATATCCTTGAGTACTCAAAATAAAATGGGTTTCAACGGATTTCGGGAAGCATCCACTGGAGAACTAGCTCTACCGTTTCACATACCGAGAGTGACGAGCACAACAACTTTCCAGGTGATGAATAGCAATCTCCCGCACTATGTAATCCTTGGACGAACATGGATACACGACATTAGGGGAGTACCCTAAACACTTCATCAGGTCTTCAAGTACCCGACCCTGCACGGGGTCGTCGACCTACGAGGTTAGCAGCCTTTCCTTGAGGAACGTCGCCTTACTTCAGACGGGGTTACATCTGCCGAGTTAGAGGCTATTGAGGCTATAGAGCAAGAAGTTAGAGAGAAAATCTGCGAATTGCAGGATGACCGCAATAGATCAATTAGTCCCGAGCGCGACTGAGTTGGTATGTCGTCATTTTTAGGTGCTGCGGAAGCAAGAAAGGCCCCTGTGGCTGATAAAAAGTTATTTAACAATGGCTCAGACGAACATTCAACTCCTACATACTCCGGTGATAACCGAACCAGAGACAGGTGAGCACCTATTTTTATACGTTTCAATATCTTAGATAGCTTGGAATGATGTCCTTGTACGAGAAAAAAATGGGTTATACTTTCCCATAAAATACGCCAGCAGGATACTACAGCGCATAGACAAGTTCTTGCCATTGCCGCTCTAGTTCATAGCAATCGTGGCAATGGCCACATGAGAGTTTCACTCATACTTTCAGGAACACTTGATTAGTTTAGTCTTTTCGACACCAGTACAAGGCATTTTGGCTAAACCCGGTCTGTTGAAATATATCGCAAAGTGGGCTGAAGAGTTGAGAGAGTACTATGTCATCTATCAACCCCGTACAGATGTCAAGTCACAGGCGTTAGAAGGTTTTACCTTAGATTTTGCAAAAGAACTGGAACGGAAGGCTGAAGAGTCACTCAAAAATGAAGCAGTGATCGAGTACGGCCGTTGGGAGTTTTGCATGGGAATGAATCCCAACGGGAAGGAGGTTGATCTGTGGATCAGAATGCCGTCTGGAATGGTCTACTATCAGGCCACAAAAACTGATGACAATGAAGCAGAGTGTAAAGCCGTAATACAAGCTCTTAGCTTAGCCTACACACTAGGGCCAGGGAGATCAACATGTACAATAAATCTCAGCTGATGGTTAATCAACAAAGGAAAATCTTCGTAGCTGAGGACATCTACGAGCCAGATCGAAAAAAGAAAATCTGGGCAATCCTGAAAATTTTTCATGCGTGGGAATTCATCCACCAAGAAACGATCCCAGGATACGCCGAAGCATTCGAGGATTCGTACGATTGGTAGACAATAGTTGAGCTGACCCCCGCAAGCCTGATGAACCTTGAAGTTCCAGATACATGATCTTTCACAAGGCAACGTGATGCGCTGGTCAACTATTTGAGCAAAGGAGATTTTCCTAAAGACAAGTCAGAAAGCATCTACTTGCAGAAGCAGGCAGTTCACTATTGCTTTATCAGCGAGGGGTTGTACCACAGGGTTGTCAACGACCTAGGGGATGAATTTCAAGGCTCAGCACCCTTAAACAGGGAAGCACAACAAAATACCCTCAAATCTTTCAAGGATCAAACATGAAGTACTTTTGCTTGAGAAAGCATTTACTTTGCTTATGTTATTTCCTTTTAGTTACGGTATTAATCAGACATGTTATGGGTTTTCACCCACAGTCAGGCTCCGCGCCTCTTCTATCAATAAAACTACTATCTTACTTCGTCAGTTTTACTCATTTATGTAGATCCATCTATGATCCAACTATTCATAGCCCCAAACAGACCTAAGTTGAAGTAATACACTCACTTTTCGCAACAAAAAGTAGAGTACACTACTCGCTTAGAGCTAGACCACGTCTAACTCAGCCACCAGACATTAATCGAGGATTGAACTCTCTAAATCAACAATTGCACCTACACACCAATGGGGACACCTGTCCGCGTAGTGCCAGAAAGTCTTAAATACTCGAGTAACTAAGTGAAGACGTTCTGTCTCAGAATGCAAAAGGACTGTTACCACACGGGCTAAAGTCTCCCATTGTGGGTGCAAACAGCCATCTGCTATGGATGCAACCTAGCCGCCATCTATCGGTGCACAACAGACGTAATTGCTCAAGGCAGGTACACTGACACACGTTCTTAAACAACTAGAATAGTCAGGACGACTAGAAGCCATCTAATATCTAGGTGACAAACATACTGCTTGGTCACACATTACGAAACGCATAATAACACAAGTACGTATGAAATATTGGTGAGCATTCGTTTCATTAATAACAAACGGCCCGTCGGCTCATAATATACATTTAGTTCTTCCTGAATGCAACATTTTTTATAAGAATTGTAGAAAAAAAAAAAAAAAAAAAAAAGGAAGACTAAAAATAAAGAGCTCCTCAGGATTAACATGGCTGAAGATCCTTCATCTGGATTGTAGCTACAAGCCGTAAACAGTCCGGAGTTCTTCTTTTCTTCTGACAGCCCGAGCATTGCTTCAAGGCACACGGCCGTTGGTGCAACCAAAGCCCATCAGCTTGATAAAAGCAAGGGACCTCACAAGCGTCTGAGTACAGGCCTGACCTTCCCCCATCTCGACCGCTAAACTTAAAGAGGAAATTTGAGACTTGCCACAAAGTTTGACCATCCGAGTCAACCTCAACTGGTCAAACTAGAGTGCAGAACCCCACAGATCTTCAAGCGTACACAAAAGTTAGCCGAGAACGGAAAGGCTTGAGCTGAGAACCTACCATAGGAGAGCCTCTTCCCTCAGGTATCACACAGCTAATGGCTGATGAAGCGTTGCAATAGCGGTTCAGCTGAAGCAAATAACCAAGGTGAAAACTATGAACCTCAGAGGGATCTGAAGCTCAGTAACACCTTAGCTACCCGCTGCTGTAAAGCTAAATCCTCTTGTATGCCATGAAATGGAGCCAAGCAGTGGATCACCAGCCCGGTACTAATGAAAGAACAGCCTGGACACATGAGGTATCCTGGCAGAGAAGCCGCATGGAAGTTAAAAGGGATAAGCGTCCTGACTCCGCATGACAAGAAGAATATCACAGCAACCGCTGTGTTAGAAGATGAGTGCATCGTAATCAGTGCACATAACGCAATGAAGACATCCCAAAAGACATCGTTAGAATCCCGATCAAACTTCATGAATCAGGGACTTCATCTGTTGCCTCATGGATGAAGAAAGAAAATGAGGTAGGTGTAGGTGAATTTCCTCCTATAATTCTCTCATGTAACATCTATTCACAATGAAGAAGGTTTTCCGGAAATATCAAAGCAGGATCAAAGGCGAACATTTTTAAGGGAAGAAAAGCTTCTCGCTATCATGAGAAATTGCAGAAGAAGTGAGTTATGTTCTAAAGAGGAGTTTATGATTTTTCCACTGTCATGAAGTCACTATTTATAGGCAGAAAGGGATAAGAATGGAGCACGAAACGGTCAAACATCATTACTACTAGATATATGAAATGATTCGGAGCAGTTAATGGCAATTCCTAAAAAGGTGTGTGAGATTAGCATCAACCAATCAGAAGAAAGCACGTAAAGTTCTCGAAGAAACCAATATCATTCTTGGTCGAAGAGATAGCGAGTCTCAAGGAGTCAGTGAGATGCCTTTTCACATCACATGTTTTCACTTCCTGACTGATTGCATCATCACTCAGCAAGTGAGGGGACTAACTGTGTGGGAAAAAATACGCCACCTATTGTTATAGGGATACGAGTCCAGCTGGCGAGACTATCGTACAAATCACCGGTCACTGAGGATATGCGTCTGCTCCTAGAGTCAATGACCATTTAGGCGATTTGGTCATAGGGCGCAGAGCACACATCCCTCTGCCTAGGGTTTACAGTCTCCTAGTTAGGGTTTAGTATACTTCTGCCTTGAGTTGTAGGCCCATGGCCTTATAAGTATTTGTATTTTACCTTATTTAGGACTGGGCATCACTACTATAAATACCCCTCCTTACATTGTATTGTACACAAGACACAATTTGCCACCAAAGTCGGGTACTCTCAAGGAATAAGAATCACTTTGCTTTCTCTATTATTTCCTGCTTAATTACTTGTCTTTACTTTCATTGTATTTACTTACTTTTTCCATCGTAATTTATCGTATTGCTTGTAACCTCATTCATAATTAATTGTTTAACCTAGACGCATAAATTTAGGCATAAACAACTATGAGTAGTTGTTGTGAGATGTTAACCAATAAAATCACAAAAAGAGTTAAAAACATGGGAATCCAGACACTTGTCCTATGCTAGGAGAACACAATAAATCAATCAATTCAGTCCTAATGCACTAATATTTGTACTGGTCCTCTATTTATCCTTTTGCAAGGAAGGTGCTAAGGGAAATAAAACCAGTGTGTTGGAGCTACCTATGTGATAGGAAAATAAGCACAACAAAAGCACCACTAGTAGCCTTAGAAAAGGTGTGTAGAGAAAGAAATGAAGGAGGCTTGGGGATCACTGAGTGTATGGCTTGGAATAAGGCAGTACTGGGGAAATATGTGTGGAATATTGCAAGGAAAGATGACGACCTTTGGGTTAAATGGGTAAGTTACAAATTAACGTTGTTTCCTGTGGGTTCATCTTCAGACTTGTTAAACCGGGTTATATTTGCAACGACCACTTAGTCCTTTTTGAAGGCATAGTTGGGCGTGATCAAATTTTGGCGCCGTTGCCAGGGAGCATCGATTGAGTTTGTAGCTGTAAATATATTGCTTGCTTTTTTGTTTCGATACTTTTTAGGGCATCTGGAAATTATGTGGGGCTAGGTAATTGTCATTCCTATCGTGCACCTTTTTGTTTTAGTTGTGGAGGAAATCATCTGTATTGTCAACCTTATTTGTTGAATAGATACAATATGTGGGAGTCATTGTGGTCATTTTATTGGTTGTGCTTATTTATCTTACCCTTCCTCGAGCCCCTGTTATGATGGATTTGCTTTCCGTTGAGATGTTAATTTGGTGTAATAAAGTGGAGGATACCGACAGAAAATACAAAGCTGGCATTCAGAAGATTCAAGATATGTTCAAGTTCTTGTTGGAGAATAATAATAAGCAACAACTCCATATACAGATATATGAAGTGACTATTTGCAACTTTGAAGTTTAATTGAGTCAATTGGTTGATATTTTTAAAGCTCAGCAAGAAACTGTGGTAGATAGTGATCAAGGAGAAAATAAGATGGAGGAAAAAGTCGAGGTCCCAAAAGTGGAGTTAAAAGCTAAATGACAACTACCTAGCCAAATGAATTTTGATGATTTTCATGTTGAAGAAGTGATATTGGAGTCAGACACAAACATCCTTGATGGAATTTTAGTTGACTCTGATTTGTCACAAAAGAGGATGTCAGTAATGACTTGAGGTTTAAGTGTATTGTACCTCATTCTAGACACTTCTCAACATCATTTTTGGATGGAGACATGAAAATTATTTATCTGTTCGAGCCAGTGAAAAAGCTAAAGGAAGAGGTGCATGGTACTTACATTTTAGACGTTGCATCACCGTCTAGGCAAGGGAACATTCCTCGATTAAAGGCCAAGAAGCATAAAATGCAATATCTAGTGCTTGGCCCATTCAAATTCTTACTGCCACCGCATGAGCATAGTTGAAAAGTTGAAGCAAGTTTAGAGATCCAGTTTATTAGCTCTAGGTTGAGGCAGGAAATGGCAAAGCTGATGTATCGTGCCACGATGTTAAATAAGACACTGGTTAGGAGACAACCCAATTTTCTTGCTTATTTGTTTTGGAAGGATGTTACTTGGTGCAATTTTTTATTTTGCAGGTTTCAAATAGTATGGATTCTAAGTGTGGGGTGCTTGCAACCCCTTATTTTTTAGGATGAAGTCTTAGTTAGGGGAAGTTTGAGTACCCCGCGCCCTATGGATGGTGAGTTTGGAAATGATGATGATGGTGACTTGCAGTCTCGCAAAGAAGTGGATCCGATTACACTATCGTTTGTGCCAATTCTTTAGGCTTAGAGCCCCAGGGAGTATCTGACACGACTCGGAATCCGATTAGGCCGTGCGGGTACCCGACATCCTCCCCTAGACCCGTCGGGCGAACCCTTACCAATTAAATTAGGAAAATAAATATAATTTAATTTATAAATAATAACAAGACTTAAAAAGGGTACAAACATAATGATATCTCTAAGCTGAAAAAAAAAGAAATTACAGCTGACTACCCACATACTAGGTTTAGGGCTATCCAGACTAGACATCTAAGAGTACAAAAGAAGACAGATACCTCCTGAAGGGAGTAGAACGCAACTGAAATAATAACCAATAAACTGGTGGCCATCCGGAATAAAAGCTGGCTCACCCTGACAGCTGAAGTCGTCTTCGCTCCTTCACAACGTGGCGAACTCAATCTTGTAGCGAACCTGCCGAAACGAAATAGATAGACAAGAAACAAACAACAAACAAGGGTGAGTCAAAAGGACTCAATAAGTGGGGCAGACTAGCCACCTCAAAGAATAGGATAGCTAACCAGGGAGAAGAAAAACAGATAAACTAAATCCATCTTATTTGAACTATAAACAGGCAAAGCCAAATAATAACTGAAAACACATATGGAATCATAAACAGCCAGGGACATAAGGTAGACAGAACATATAGATATGCTGAACATGTCGACAATCAGAAATACATCCTGTTGCGGTGTGTACTGTTGCGGCGTGCAACCCGATTCGTATATTTATACTGTTGCGGCGTGCAACCCGATCCGTATATTTATACTGTTGCGGCGTGCAACCCGATCCGTATATTTATACTGTTGCGGCGTGCAACCCGATTCAATCCATGTATTTATATTGTCGCGACGTGCAACCCGGGTTACGAGCCTCCTACCCTTAATATGATGCAATAGAGCGGAATCCTCCTGCTCCGAGGGCGGAATCCTTCTACCCTCAATATGATGCAATGGAGCGGAATCCTCCTGCTCCGAGGGCGGAATCCTCCTACCCTCAATATGATGCAATGGAACGGAATCCTCCTGCTCCGAGGGCGAAATCCTCCTACCCTCAATATGATGCAATGGAGCGGAATCCTCCTGCTCCGAGGGCGGAATCCTCCTACCCTCAATATGATGCAATGTGCATACGAATGCAACATGATGCAATAATAACCCATCACCAGTGCGGGACTTTTATCGACAGCAGGAAAGTATATATCAACTCACAGCCAAAGTACAATACTCAGATTCTCAATGCAATACCAATAATAGGACATAATATATAATATAGAATATAAATCCAAAGCTAAGGCGTAATGAGTACGCCTATCGGCAGCTACACACGTAAGGAACACGTGGTAGAAAATCCACGAGGCCAGGTGCCTCCAAAGAAATGGATATAAATACTTACCTTGTTACAAAGTTAGTACATCCACTCAATAACTGCTTGTCCTTTGGTTTTATTGCCAAACGATTCCACTCTATTCAATAAGCAGAAAAATATATCAAATTAGGCTAAAGGCTTCATTCCTCACATCTTAGGGCAATCCGGTTAAGAACCTGATACCCTATTCGCATACGACTGGTGATGGGTTATTATTACATCATGTTGCATTCGTATGCACATTGCAACATATTGAGGGTAGGAGGATTCCGCCCTCGGAGCAGGAGGATTCTGCTCTATTGCATCATATTGAGGGTAGGAGGATTCCGCCCTCGGAGCAGGAGGATTCTGCTCCATTGCATCATATTGAGGGTAGGAGGATTCCGCCCTCGGAGCAGGAGGATTCCGTTCCATTGCATCATATTGAGGGTAGGAGGATTCCGCCCTCGGAGCAGGAGGATTCCGCTCCATTGCATCATATTGAGGGTAGGAGGATTCCGCCCTCGGAGCAGGAGGATTCCGCCCTCGGAGCAGGAGGATTCCGCTCTATTGCATCATATTGAGGGTAGGAGGATTCCGCCCCCGGAGCAGGAGGATCTCGCTCCATCTATTTGGCACATGTGACACCATTGCATCATACTGCATTCATCCCATTTCATTGCACCGCGTGCTGACTATTGTGTGACTATCGTGTTGTGTTTTATATATGCGGTACGTATACCGTATCTCAATTTGCCTATATATTTCTGGCTCGTATCCCGGGTTGCACGTCGCGACAATATAAATACATGGATCGGATCGGGCTGCACGCCGCAACAGTATAAATATACAGATCGGGTTGCACGCCGCAACAGTATAAATATACGGATCGGGTTGCACGCCGCAACAGTATAAATATACGAATCGGGTTGCACGCCGCAACAGTACACACCGCAACAGGATGTATTTCTGATTGTCGACATGTTCAGCATATCTATATGTTCTGTCTACCTTATGTCCCTGGCTGTTTATGATTCCATATGTGTTTTCAGTTATTATTTGGCTTTGCCTGTTTATAGTTCAAATAAGATGGATTTAGTTTATCTGTTTTTCTTCTCCCTGGTTAGCTATCCTATTCTTTGAGGTGGCTAGTCTGCCCCACTTATTGAGTCCTTTTGACTCACCCTTGTTTGTTATTTGTTTCTTGTCTATCTATTTTGTTTCGGCAGGTTCGCTCCAGGATTGAGTTCGCCACGTTGTGAAGGAGTGAAGACGACTTCAGCTGTCAGGGTGAGCCAGCTTTTATTCCGGATGGCCACCAATTTATTGGTTATTATTTCAGTTGCATTCTACTCCCTTCAGGAGGTATCTGTCTTCTTTTGTACACTTAGATGTCTAGTCTGGATAGCCCTAAACCTAGTATGTGGGTAGTCAGCTGTAATTTCTTTTTTTTTCAGCTTAGAGATATCATTATGTTTGTATTTTTTTTAAGTCTTGTTATTATTTATAAATTAAATTATATTTATTTTCCTAAATTAATTGGTAAGGGTTCGCCCGACGGGTCTAGGGGAGGATGTCGGGTGCCCGCACGGCCTAACCGGATTTCGGGTCGTGTCAGTATCTCTTCACCCTTGCTTTATATATTATTTTATTAAAGACAATGCAACTTCTTAAATGTAGAGTACCGTACTTTTTATTTGTTTCATACGTTTTATTTTTTCATATAATAGTAATAATCTCATCGGTTATTTCTCATTGAGTTATTTATTTTGAACCAGGCATTTTTTAGGTAGTATTTCTAATATAAATAAATGTAATAAAATAAAATAAAATAATATGGATTGAAAAATAAAATGGTAAGGAAAGAGAGAGAGAGAGAGAGAGAGAGAGAGAGAGAGAGAGAGAGAGAGAGAGAGAGAGAGAGAGAGAGAGAAAGAGAGTAGTTGGGGGTTTCGATTCGAGGGGACCCAGACTTTCGATCTCTTCTCTATGGCGGGAGGTTTCTTTCATATCAGGAGTGTGCTCGAGAGAGAGAGAGAGAGAGAGAGAGAGAGAGTGTGTGTGTGTGTGTGTGTATGTTCGGATCCTTAGGAAGTACTATCGTGTGAGAATCATTATTTTTGTTCTCGAACCTCCTTTCTGAGTTTGTAATTGTTTATTGAAGATTGATTGAGTGAGTCATAGATTCAATGTACATAGTGAGGTGTGGTCTTCTTTTAATTTCATGTATGCAGTTCAGTCTAGAATTTGCCCGGCTTGTTCTTGAAGTGAAATACTAGGATACTCTTGAGCTAGGAAAGGATTGTAGGCCTTGCTTGCTTAGTCACTCTGCCTAAATAAGCCTAACAATGATTGTAAAGTATCCCTAGAGAGCCCCATTGAGCCTAAAAGTAATCCATTTCTTTGACAAATCAGAAATAGCCTTAACTTTTGAAGTTGATTTACCTAATTTTCATCCTATTCCCGAATGACACTTCTTATTTGAAATTAGCTGGACTAGCTAATGTGATGGAAATGGTGTGGAAGTTGAAAGAAAAAAAGGTTCTTGAAGTGCACTTTGTTGTGCTATAAGAAAAACTAGATATGTTGAGCTTGTAATTTTGTAAGAAAAAAGAGGGAAAGGGAAAGTCCTTACATTGGGATATGGTTGTTGAAAAAAAACTATTATTTGTCTGTAGGAGTAGAAAGAAAAGAGGTCAATGGGTAGAGGAAGTAATTGTGAATTGTTGAGCTTAATTGCTTTGTAATAGTAATGTCATAGGGAACATAGTCACTTTAGCCCATATTATCACTCCCGTCCTTAAGCCTACAATTCATCCAAAATAAAAGTCCTACTCGATCTTGGTTTGAGATACCTACATTAGTGTAGAGTGAGAAAATGGGCAAGCATATGGTTTTGTCTTGTGTGTATGTGAAATTCTTTTCTAAGTGTGAGAGTTTTTCATGATGTTGCGTCCAAATGTTCATTATTCATGGGATGACAAGGGTGAGTATGAGATGATTCTTTGTTGGTGAGGTACATTGGAGTTTGTGAATTTGCAAGATTTCTATTTTCAATACATGATTTTAAGGGAATGAGAGGGCATTTGAGTCTAGCGGTTGCTTTCTCCGTATAATTGCTTGACAAGGTGTTCTGAGTGATCTTGAATGCTTACTTGTGATTTAGTTTGATGTTTAGTGTTTTCTCGAGGATGAACAAAATTTCAAGTGTGGAATGGTGATGTTTGGCTATTTTACCTGTATTTTGATAGTGTTTTTACCATGTTCAATAGTTATTTTAAGAGGTTGAATGCAAAACTAACATGATTTCATATTTAATTGAGTTGTTTGGTATTATAGGAAGTGAAAATGGATTGAGGATAAAGTGCAAGTTTTGGAATGAAAATTAAAGTAATTAATAATTCAAGGTGGTCCCATGCCATGCGAATAACACGAGAGTTGAAGTTGAAGCAAGCAGGGATCCGTGTGCCACACGAGTAAAACAAGAAGAAATGGAGTTTATGTCTAGAAGTGAAGAAAAATTTCAGCTCATTTAGGCCTAATATATGAGCACCACACGAGCTGAATTGTCTGAAGAAATTAATTCTTTGTGACACACGGGTGTCACGCAAAGCAGAAAAATTGGGCGTAAATTTAAGGGTGTTTTGTACTATTTACTTATTTTCCTGCAGGGTATAAAAGCCTCATTTGCCTCTTTTATGACCTATCTTGACCTGGGAAGGCTAGGTCACCATTGTTGAAGCACTTTGCGATTTGAAAAAGCATCAAATCTATCGGAACTGAAGAATCAAAAGATTTTTTTCCTCACTTTTATTATTCTCTTTTCCTATGGATGTTGTTTTGACTATGTATTTATTGTTGTTTAGTACAATTATGAGTAACTGAACTCCTATTGTAGAATTTTGATGAACCCATTATTGGGTAGTTTTGAGTAATCCCAAAATTGATTGATTCTATTTTTTTGACTGTATTTTTATTGTATTCAATTATTTAAGCATGCAATTGTTTGTGCCATTTTTTGCTTGAATGATCTTGGGAAAGACGTTTAAATTAGGGTCAGTCAAATAAAAATACTTCAAGTTTAAACTTGATAAGGGATTATTTAATCTGATTTAGAGTCATTGCAGGAATGTCGTGATTCGACTGTGGAATGTAATTGGATAGATTTTAATGGTCTTGTTTATTTTAGAAAAAATAGTTCAAGAATGGTGTTGCTAGTTGTTGAGAAACTCTACTGATTTTAAAGTTCAAGGTCAATAAAATAGTATCTTATAAGTCTGGAGTGAACTTAGGACTATAATAGTAACTAGGGGATTCATTATGCTAGGATTTTTAACATCTACAAATTCATTAGATTTTCATCATTCCTAATTTATTTCTAATTGTTTTTAGTTAATTGTTATTTTCTTCTAGTTTTCATACAATTATCAATATAAATCGTCCTTAAAATATTTTGAACAAAAACTTGGTGAAAATAAGGTTTACACATTAACGTTGCTCCCTGTGGGTTCGACCCCAACTTGTTAAATTAGGTTTTATTGGCAATGACCGCTTTGGCCTTTTCGAAGGAATAGTTAGGCGTGATCATTGGTCAAATAAAAGACGGAGGTAAGCCAAAAAGTGCTTATGAGCTCACTGACCAGCTCATAAGCTTAGCCAAACACCCTATATATTTTTACATGGTCATAACTTACTTTTGAGAATGTTATTTACTTAGTTTTCTAAATTAGTAATCATGTTGAATAATTATATCTAATTACTTTTAGATGGTATATACGTTTTTTTTTTTTTTTTTGTGTGAGAAAAAATCTCGTTAATCACTAACTAAAACGATGAAGTACAAGTGTATTCATCCTACATCTTTGTATCTAGGAGGAAATCTAGTGCAAAATTAAGGCAAAGTAAAAGAGAAAGACAATAACTTATGATTCAGGTTTTACTACTCAATAGGTTTCCTTTTCTATTTTCCTATGCCAGTTCCTATATCTAAGTCTATCTGATGCAAACCGGATTGGCGTTCATGATATTGGCGAATTTAGACTTAACATCAAAAGATTGGAGTGTTTTAAAAGAGCTTGAAAGCCAAGAATCAAGGTAAAAGATGACCAAAGTGAGCAAGTGAAGTAGCTGGGGCAAATATTGGAGGCTCTAGGGCCTTTTTACATGCTTACTACCTCAGCTCCAAAATCAACTCAATGCGATCGCGTGGCCACATACGCGATCGCGCAGGGACAAACAACTGTGCAGCGCGATCGCGAGGTCCCAAACGCGATCATGCAGAGACTGAGGAAGTTAACCTTCGCGAATGCGTGGCATTTGGCGCGTTCCCGAAGCACTGCTGGATTGGTCATCGCGATCGCGCCCCTTCAGTCGCGATAGCGCTGAGACGATGATCAGAAGCCCACTTCAAGTTAATGACTTTTATTTTAGCTCACTTTAAGGGTAATTAAGGCAATGTTATGCCATTATTATTAGATACTATATAAGCTTCCTTATCTCATTATTCTAGGGTAGTTTTTGGATGATAATTATTGAGAGTAAACATTGACTAAGCATGTTGCTTGAGCACTTTCTTTTCTTGGTTTGTAATTGGATTAGATCCAATTGAGGATCAATTAGTATAGGTTCATTTTGATTGTTGTTTTAAGGGGGGTGATTAGGCCTCACCTCCTAATCTATTTCCTTAATTCCAAATCAATTCAAATTGGGTCTTGCTTTTATTATTTTATCTTCTTATTATTTTTCTATTCCTAGTTAGGATTATATCACTAGCTGTATAGATTATTTATCCATTGTTTTTCTTTCTTGTTTTTCAGTTTCATTCTTATCTTGTATTGGCATTCATCTTCAATTTGGTTACACATATACTAAGGGAAAGACATCTTCTGGTTCCATTATGCCTCATTTCGAGCTTTCTATATAGTATATACGAGCGCTGATAATGCAGCCAACGCAAATCTTTTGCACATTTTGTTTGTTATGCATCTAGCAATTTTCTTCCATAGTCCTTGCATTTCCAAGTTGATGATCCATAATCCCAGCCAGTTAATTATTCTTTGGAGGCATGTTTAGAGAAATAACATTCAAAGAGCACATGATCAATACTTTCCATAGTAGTTCCACATATAGAGCAGGTGGTATCTTGGCAGATACCAAACAACTACAACCTATCCTTAGTTAGAAGTTTTCTATGTGTAGCCAGCCAAGAGATGAAGTTGTGCTTTAGGACATTGAGCTTGTTCCATACCCATGTCGACCATTCACATTTGCCTGTATTGCCTTGTCTCCATTTATAGCCACTTGCTATTGTATACTTACCGGTGGGCTTGAGGTTTCCAGTGTCTACAAAGCTAGTTAGAAAACTTCCTTGATTGTGCAGAGTTTTTCCAGTACCAGCTACAATCAGTTGAGAGTTTATAGTGCCACAGAGTCTAGTTTTTGTTCAAATAATTTTAGAGAAGATTTATATTGACAATTGTGTGAAAACTAGAAGTAAATAAAAATTAACTAAAAACAACTAGAAATAAACTAGGAATGACAAGAATCTAATGAATTGGTAGATGTTAAAAATCCTGGAATAATGAATCCCCTAGTTACTGATTTAGTCATGAGTTTACTCCAGACTTGTACGAGATACTATTATATTGGCCTTGAACTTTAAAAGCGTTTGAAAGAGTTTTCCAACTACTAGCAACACCGTTCTTGATTTATTTTTCCCAAATAAAGAAGACCATTAAGATCTATCAGATTACATGCCACAGTCAAATCACGATATCCCTATAATGACTCTAAATTAGATTAAGTAATCCCTTATCATAACCTAGAGTATTGTTATTTAATTGGCCCTAACTTAAACGTCTTTCCCAAGATCATTGAAGCAAAAAGGGAGGAAACAATTGCAGGCCAAACAATTGTATTCAATAAAAATACATTCAAGTAAATATAATATTGTATCAATCAATTTCAGAATTACTCAAAACTATCCAATAATGGGTTCATCAAAATCCTAAAATAGGAATTTAGTTACTCATAATTGTACTAAATAACAATACATCCATAGTCAAAATAACATCCATAGGAAAAGAGAATAAGAAAAGTTGAGAAATACTCTTTTGATTCTTCAGTTCCGACGGATTTGATGCGTTTTCAAACTCCAAAGTGCTTCAGCAATGGTGGTTTAGCCTTCCCATGTCAAGATAGATCATAAAAGAGGAAAATGATGTTTTTATACCCTGTAAAAAAATAAGCAGATATTCCAAACCACCCTTTAATTTTCGCCCAGTTTTTCTGCTTCGCATGGCGCCCGTTTGCCACAAGGACTTACTTTCTTCAGACAATTCAATTCGCATGGTTCTCGCGTATTAGGCCTAAATAAGCTGAAATTTTTCTTCATTTCTAGGCATAAACTCTATTTCTTGGTGTGTCTGCTTGCTTTAACTTCAACTCTGGTGCTACTCGTGTGGCACCGAACGACCTGGAATTCTTAGTTACTTCAATTTTCATGGAAAAACTTGCACTTAAGTCTCAATACACCATGTTCACTTCCTATAAAATCAACCAACTCAATTAGTATCAATTCATGTTAGTTTTGCATTCAAACTCTTAAAATAACTATCAGAACATGGTAAACACGTCCCCAAAAAAATACAGGTAAAATAGCCAAACATCACCAAGTATTTTACAACTCTATCCATATTATTAATTCTTAATCCAAAAATACTCTTACCGAAATAAACCTCTAACTCTTGTCATCACGTCACCTCCTCACGTTTTCACGACTTTATTCATATTAGCACCTTCCATTAAGAATCATCAAGATTGAAGCAATTGTTGTTGATTTGGTAAGAAAACTCTCATTTATAATTTACCCATCTAAATCTTTTTTACTTTATGAAAGTAGTTTTTAGTACTACTTTGATGCTTTCATGGTTACCTTATTTATCTTCTCTATTAAAGCTATTACTCATAAAAATATAGTTGAAAGTTTTATTTTAATTACCAATGAACAATACACATCATCTGCTCGTTTCTTCTATACAAAAGTTTTGTGCATTCATCAGGTTATAAATTTTTGTCAAGTTATTGATTATTATATTTAGCATACGATTTAGATTAACTTAGAATTAAAATATACTACACGAACTGATTTGATTTGATTTTGTAAGTAATAAATTATGTGCTGATTAGTGTAAATAATTTCAAAGGTATTTACGTCATATTAACAGAAAATATACTTATCATCACTTTTTATCAAGGAACATTTACAAAAATATACAACTCTTACATCAAAATTACAAAAAATAGCAACATTATACCACTTTAAAAAATATACAGACATTTTTTGTATACATTATATACAAAATCCATTTAAATCATACAAATTAGGCCTTTTAACCTCTCCCTTTTCCACAGCTGCAGTGTGGCTTTGCCGCCTGTCGACTCCGTGCAGCCGCCGGAGGCCTTTTTTTGCTTTTTTTGGAAAAAAATCTGAAATGTTAAAGATGCATAAACTAACAAAAAAATACTTTCATACTGTAAAAAAGAGTAGCTTTGATCTATAAACATACATAAACATATATACATAAATATACATCACACATCCAAGACATACAAAAGAATTATTGACATACATTTGAAACACACATACATATAAATACTAGTATATATGAAAATATATAAATACACATACAAATATTTGGGTAAACATACACTTGAAATACACATACACAAACATACAATAAGAATACAAAAAATTCAATTTGACATACAAAAAGGTTTTAAAGTGTAATTTACGGAAAAAAAATACACACACACATAAATACAAAAGGTATATATGTTATACACACATTAATACACATAAAAAAAAAAGGAGAAGCAAAATGGCAGCAACGGCTCCGGCAGCCGGCCGCCAAGAAACGCCAATAACAATAGATCTAGGAGCAGCGGCACTGCCCCAAAGCAGCAGCAGCAGTGCCGCCACTGTAGCGACGGCGCAACAACCGGAGGACGATGGGACACAGTGGAAGCAATAGCAAAAAGGGCGTTGCTTCGCCTAAGAAACATACCGATTGGTCGCTGAAGATAGGGAGAAGGACAGCGGGTGGATGGAAGATGGGAGAGAAAGAGAGAGTAAGAAATTAGAGTTTTGTGTTAGGGAGAGAGTAAAATGAAAAATTGATGTGTAGGGTATTAAAATAAAAAATATTGTTATGTATTATAATTTAGCTATTTAGGTTGCCTTCTGGCATAATTAATTCATTTTTCAAATACTTCAGCGGTTTATTATTAATTTCAGCATTTTTATCCAAACATGTAACAACTTATTTATTAAATCAATTTCAGCACTTAAAAATATTTTTCAACAATTATGCGTATCAGCTACTTTAAATCAGCTAAGCCAAACAGTCTCATATATATTTACAAAGCCCATGAGCAATACTCTATTCGTTTCAAAAAGATGATATAATTTTTTTATTATCCTGCTCCAAAAAAAAAAGACACGATTTTAAATTAATTTAACTTAACATCTTACTTTATCATTGATGAAATGATTTATAGCTATACAAATATTCATGACTTATTTTATACCACAATTTTCAAAAATATTTTTTCTTAAACTCCTATCCAAGTTAAATTATATTATCAAGAAATACTAATTGGAAATAGATAAATCCTTCGTAGTAATAACAAATGCAACCGTAAAAATTTCGCGTAGGGGCCTGTTTGGCGCACAATAATTGATCCGTAGCTACCAAAAATAAATTCGCTGAGAAATAGCCACCTCCGAATAAGTCCTAGTATTTTGAGCATGTTAGTTCAAAGTCCCAGAATAAAATATTGGGATCACTTAAGCACAAATTCCAGTACAAAATATTGTGACTTTATATATATATAAAGCACCAGGGGCTATCCCATTATAAAATAATGGGACTTTAAACATATGTAATTCAAAGTCTCAATATAAAAATCTGGAACTAGTCCTGACTGCTTGCCAATGTTAATGAAATGTATGTGTGTGCGATGGCTATTCCTCGATTAATTCTGAAACGTGAATAATTCTCTTTTTATGCGTTCAAAAATGATTACTCATCAAAATCACACAATGCTAACTACTACTAGCTAGCTGCTTTTTGCTGTTTCGGTGAAGGGTTTATTCAAGAGTCGTAGTCACGTGTCAGGTCAAGAAGGCTCACGTGCACGTCAGGTCGAAACCTAAATAAACTCAAAGTTAGCCAATTGTCCTTTATGATTTATTGATGCAATATATGTTGACATTTTCGAATTTAACCCATATAAAAAGCATATAAACCGTATAGCGAGTAAAAAATCTCAAAGGTCCGATGAAATTGAGTCTTTAATGATAGTATGGTGTATATATATATGTAGAGAATTTTTCTAGCTCCTCTTTTTGCCCTCTTTTTGCCCCATAACTGAACTCTCATCCAACCAAAGGACCTTCAATTTGCCGACACGCTTCCCCATACGCTTACCTAATTTTAAAGATTAAAATTTGTTTGCACCGAACATTTGTATCAAAGCACATTTAAGTAATTTAATAAAGTATAAGTATATAGTTAATGATAATTACGTGGAAAAAAAAACATCTATGTCAACAGATACTCCATTGGTCTAACGTAAACACGCAATTTGTTTAAATTTTACTAACCTTTTTCCTCACAATATTTCCTAGTCCTCTTAGTTTCTTTGATACATACAATAAACATATAATGGAGTGCATAAACTTCAAACATTTATCGTCGTTCTATCAACTTCAGTTAGTAAACAGGTAAAGAATGGGGTTTGACTGTGTGTCTCTTTGTTTTTACTGTCCCTTTTCATTTTCCTTTTTGTTTAATCCATAAAAAATTAGGTGACAAATGATATAGCCAACCATCTGACTTCGATGCTACATGCGTCGCGTTTGTGCACCACACTTAGGCACAATAGTTTAAAAGACATGACTTGGACGCAGTGACGGACCCAGCATTTTAGTCTAATGGGTGCTGAAAATCATTAACACAAAGCTAGTTTAAGTAAAAAGTAAACTGTGTCTTTCGAGAATTGAACCCACCATCTCATGGTGCTCAAAGCTTTCCCCAACCAATTGCACCAGCTTAAAGCTTTGATCAATGGGTGCTTAAGACACCATATGAAGGTTTTCTGCTGATTTCTCTTTATAAATATAAATGCGTCGAGTCGTGCAATGGGTGCTCGAGCACCATGATTCTCGACGTGGGTCCGCCCATGCTTGGACGAATATAAGGGGCTACTTGACACTTAACTAAGTACAAGTGTGATTATGGCGAAATCGGACAAGTATAAGTTAAGGAACTAGTTGACCCTTTGCCTTTTTTTTTTTTTTTTGGTTCAAAAAATGGTACTTATATATACTACTATTATTAACTAGTTAAAGTATAGTACATTTTAGTGGTCATTTTGTGTGACTTTTCAAAATTTTCTAAGTTGTAGGACACCTAATGGCATGAGTAATAATTATGTAAAGTCGTTCCTAAGGTATGGCGAGGTTCGAGTATGAAGCGTATGGTGAAAATAAATTAAATATTTATCACGGATGATGTGTAAATATTTAATTGTATGTAAAGTGGAGGAAGTAATTGCAAGAGGTGCCAAAAGTAAAAGCCAACTTAATGTGAGAAGATTTTACATTAAGTTGGCTAATTAGCCAAGTTACCCAATATTTAGACTAGTCAAAACAAAATCTTATGAGAAAATATTGATAAACTATTAAGGGGAAAAGGGAGCAAAAGTTTGATCTCCTTAGTACTTCACCCGTAAACCCAACAAATAACCACAGTAACCAACGACCACTTCTTAGCGCATAACGAAGCAGAAATCTAGCACCTTCCCTAGTTCAATCTTCACGTCAGCACCAAGGTAAGCTTTTCCTTGTGTGATTTTTGCTGTTTAACTATCCAAGGACCAAATATCTTATTGGATTGTATTAATAAGAAAATTTCTCAAAACCTAGGAATTTTAGAATATGAACTAGGGCTCTTGAATTGAGACAAAGTTCCATTTTAGAATATGAACTAGGGCTCTTGAATTGAGAAAAGATTGGAACTTTGAAATTGATTGAGTAAATTGGTTGTTGTAGTTGGTGGGTGATGTGAAGTACGTCGTTTGAAGTTACATTTAGACTCAAGGAGTAATTGAGGTGAGTTGAGATATACTCTTTCTAAGGTGCTTTTCTCGCAAAGTGCATGTCTTTAAGGTGTTTGATAAATTGCTTTAGGGAAGTTAATGTACGTTTGATTGGAGCGGGCAAACGTTCATTATCCATTAAAGTTTCCAAGTCATTTTTTTATATCAAGTAGCTAGAATTATGTCTCATAGCTATCTTTACATCCCAATAACATATCTTTACGTGAGTATGATCCCATGAGATTATTTAGCTTATTTTATGATTTTTATGAAATGATTTCAAGACTTATTTTTGTTTGAAAGTTAATTAAGCTATGTGAGATTTTACATGAAAGTTTGAGTTCAAATTAAGGTCTTTGGTGCCAAGCAATATTTTGAAATAATTTTGGGAGTTATCTTAGATTCTGAGAAGGGTAAACTTGTTCGTAGCCATATTCGGGCTGCGAAGCGTAACCATAGTCGGGTTGCATTTTACCCCGAAACTACCCTAACAGGGTAGGTATGTGCCATAGTCGGGCACTATGTTATATTGCCATAGTCGGGCAATGAATGCTAGCATGTCAGACCTTGAACCGTGGGATGCCACGGGGATAGGAAAGAGAAAGAAAGAAAAGACGTCGGACTTGAGGGGTACTCCCTAAAGAAAGAAAGTATAAGCTATTTGCAATCTTTAAGAGTTTATTAAGATTTAATATTTTCAGCTGTTTTAAAGTAAAGATTATGCATTCATGTTTTATTAGTTCTCGTTCCGGCCTTAGTGAGGGAGTCGATGATACTCACTGGGTAACGAACGATTCGTTACTCACGTTCCTTTTTCTTGGAACCTACGTTGGCTTCGTCAACGTAGACGCAGGTCATAGAGGCGATCAGACTACAGGTTAGGATTCTCCCTCACATCCTCAATTGTTGGTGAGCTCCGCTTTGCTTTCAGTGGAGACATATCAGCTTTTCTTACCAGTTCTTTCATTTATTTTATTTATTCAGTTGAGTATGGCCGAGGGTTTCATGTCTCGTGCAATATGACAGTCTTCCAGTTTTAGAGGCTTCATAGACAATGAGTTAGAAGGGTTATGGTGCACATTTTAAGATTTAACGCTCAAAGTATTATAAAGCTATATTGACTATTTATTTTAAGATGCAGAGTTATTATTTATTTAAATTATTATGATTTTTTGAAAGATGTATGAAAAGTTTAGCAGGGCTGGTTCACCTGGTCCTCAGGTGCCGTGTAATGACTCGTTCAGAAAACGGGCCGTGGCAAACTTGGTATCAGAGCAATAGGTTTAGAGAGTCCTAGGGGTCTATGAAGCCGTGTCAATTATGGGTATGAAGCGCGCCATACTTATGAACAGGAGGCTGCAGAAATTTAGGAAAAGTCTCGCTTTCTTTCATACTCTAGATCATGCAATAGAGCTTAACTTTAAGAATCCTTCTAGTTTATTCATTCTTTTGAATTCACAGAAATGGTTGGTACTCGAAATTCTAACACCAGAGCTCAAGCAGCTGATCAAGAAACGCTTGCGGCTATAGTGACTCGGCGTAAATCTAAGATAAGTAAGAAGGGAAAGCCAACTAAGAAGACTCCAGCGCCCCAGGTTGAACCAGAGGAGCGGGTTGATCAGGTTGAGATAGATGAGCAAGCTAACCAGAACCAAGTGCCACCCCCACCTGTTGTTCCAGCTCAAGTTGTCTTACCACCAGAGATGGGTGAGGCTTTTAATGCAATGAGAAGGGCTATGGAGATGTTTACTACAGTCATGGCTACTCAGGGTCCTAGGGAGAATGAGGCACCACCTCAGGGCAACAGACATGAAAGTTCTATAACCTCCAGGGCACACGAGTTTCTCAAGTTGAGACCACCAGAGTTCTACAGTACCAAGGTTGGTGAGGACGCAATGTTGTGGCTTGAGGAAGTTAAAAGGGCACTCCGAATGATGATAGCATTTGATAATGAGGCTGTTGAGTTGGCTGCCTACCAGCTTAAGGGTATGGCAGGCTCTTGGTTCGAGATATAGGAAAGAGAGAGAGATGAGGATTATGGTCCAACTACTTGGGAGGAATTTGAGGAGGCATTCACAACGAACTTTATACCAGAAGAAGATAAGGCAGCCAAGGCTACCCAGTTTGAGCAACTTAAGCAGGGATCAATGAGTGTAGAAGAATACCAGATGGAGTTTATCAAGCTGGCTAAGTACGCTCCCCATATGATTCCAACAGAAAGGACAAAGATTGATAGATTCATTAATGGATTAGGTATTCACATTCAGGACACTACAGCGGCAGCAGCAGCAGCAGGATGTCAGTTTTGTCCTCTGTTATGGGATTTGCTTAGCACATGGAAAGGAAGAAACATCAAAGAAGAGATGAAAAGGAAAGCTACAATAACAAGAAAGCCCGATCATCCAGCGGTTACAATGGTTCAATGGGAGGAGGAAAGAGCTCATTTAACAAGGCTGCATCTGCACCAGCTCAGTCCTCTTACCAGTGAGGTGGTGGGTCATACTTCAAGAAGAACCAGAACTATGGGAGTCAGTCTCGTCAGAATCAGAACCTTGGTGGCAGGTCCAATCAAAATCAGAGTTTTCAATCTCTAGTTATTCAGAGTCAAAGCAGTGTCAACCAGCAGCTACAGTATGGTGATGTTTGTAGTAATTGTAAAAAGAACCAACCAGGGCCTTGCAAGTTGGGTTTTAGAGGTTGTTACAATTGTCTTGAAGAGGGACACTATAAATTTAATTGCCCAAAGTTGCAGCGAACCTTTAATGGGGGAGCACCACATCCAGCAGGTTCTTCAGCTACTACAGTTGCACCACCCCAAGCTCGTGGCCCTCAGAATCAGGTTGCGCGTGGGGCGGGTAGAGGTTCAGGCTCGGTCCACCAGGGAGGGGGACAACCCCGCTTGTATGCTACACTTGATCGTCAGAGTGCAGAGGCATTTCCAGCAGTTGTCACAAGTATACTTCAAGTTTACTCACAAAATGCATATGTCTTGATTGATCCAGGTTCTACATATTCTTATGTCACTCCGTATTTTGCTACGAGTCTCGGGTTAGTACCTGAACATTTAAGTGAGTCCTTCTTAGTATCCACTCCAGTAGGAGAGCCAGTGAAAGCAACGATAGTTTATAGGGGTTGCACGATCTCAGTGCAAGGCCGCAATACCACTGTTGATCTTATAGAATTAGAAATGGTAGACTTTGATGCAATCATGGGTATGGATTGGCTTTCTTCTTGCCATGCCACATTAGATTGTCATGCTAAGATAGTCAGGTTCCAATTTCCAAATGAAGAGGTCCTAGAATGGAAGGGTAGTTCAGTGTCGCCAGTGGGCAGAAGATGATAAGTAAAGGATGTGTTGCCTATTTGGCTCATATCTTTAATGCAGAATCAGAGACGCCTACTCTTTAGTCTGTTCTAGTTGTTAGAGATTTTCCAGAAGTTTTTCCAGATGACCTTCTCGGACTTTCTCCAGAAAGAATCATAGACTTCGGTATTGGCCTCATGCCGGGCACTCAGCCCATATCCATTCCTCCATACATAATGGCTCCATCAGAACTTAAAGAGTTGAAAGAGCAGTTGAAATACCTTCTTGACAAGGGCTTCATCAGGCTGAGTATGTCACCGTGAGGTGCTTCGGTCCTGTTTGTCAAGAAGAAAGATGGGTCTCTCAGAATGTGTATTAATTATCGGCAGTTGAACAAAGTCACGGTTAAAAATAGGTATCCTCTACCTAGAATTGATGACTTATTTGATCAACTTCAGGGAGCAAAGTAATTCTCCAAGATAGACTTGAGATCGGGATATCACCAGTTGAGAATTAGAGAAGAAGATATTCCAAAGACAGCCTTCAGGACTCGCTACGGGCACTATGAATTTCTAGTGATGTCCTTTGGGTTGACTAATGCACCAGCTGCTTTCATGGACCTGATGAATAGAGTCTTCAAGCCGTACTTGGATACCTTTATTATCGTGTTCATAGACGGTATTTTGGTATATTCCAAGAGCAGGGAAGAACATGAAGAGCACCTCAAGATAACACTACAGACTTTAAAAGAGAATGAACTTTATGCCAAGTTTTCAAAATGTGAGTTTTTGCTTCAGTCAGTGGCGTTCTTAAGCCATGTTGTCTCCAGCGAGGGAATAAAAGTAGATCCTCAGAAGATAGAAGCAGTTAAGGACTGGCCAAGGCCAACAACACCGACCAAAATTAGAAGTTTCTTGGGTTTGGCAGGTTACTACAGGAGGTTCGTTGAGGGTTTTTCTTCTCTTACAGCACCATTGACCAAGCTGACTCAAAAAGCAGTTAAATTTCAGTGGTCAGACGCATGCGAGCAGAGCTTTGAAGAATTAAAAAATAGGTTGACCACCACACCTGTGTTAACCTTGCCGACAGGTTTGAGTGCATTCACAGTCTATTTCGATGCCTCTAGAGTAGGGCTTGGTTGTGTTCTCATGCAAGAAGGAAAGGTTGTTGCCTATGCCTCTAGGCAGCTGAAAAATCATGAGAAGAACTATCCCACACATGACTTAGAGCTTGCAGCGGTGGTATTTGCTTTGAAGATATGGTGACATTACTTATATGGTGAGCGTGCTGACATATTCACAGACCATAAAAGTCTCCAGTATATTTTCAAGCAAAGGGAGTCAAATTTGAGGCAGAGAAGGTGGCTCAAGTTTTTGAAGGATTATGACATTAATATCCTTTACCATCCGGGAAAGGCTAATGTGGTAGCAGACGCACTCAGCAGAAAGTCAATGGGTGTCTTAGCTCATTTATCGGTTCAAAGGAGACCGTTAGGTCGAGAGATACAGAAGCTAGCAAATGAGAGGGTCAGACTGGATGAAACAGAATGAGGAGATGTAGCTGCTTATGCCTTAGCATGTTCCTCACTTGTTTCACATGTTAAGGCTAAGCAAGATGAGGATCCATACTTGGTGAAGATAAAAGAGGGGGTTAAAAGCAAAGAAATCACAGCTTTCACTTTAGGCGATGATGGAGTTTTGAAAATTAATGGTAGGTTATGTGTACCGGACGTGGATGATCTCAGGAAAACCATCATGGAAGAAGCTCACAACTCAAGGTATTCTATTCACCCGGGTGCTACCAAGATGTACCAAGACTTGAAGGAGTTGTATTGGTGGAAAGGCATGAAGAAGCAAGTGGCAGACCTTGTAGCTAAATGCTTGAATTGTCAGCTAGTCAAGGCAGAGCATCAAAGGCCAGGTGGTCTACTTCAGGATATAGAGATACCACAGTGGAAATGGGAGGCGATAAACATGGACTTCGTGGTAGGTTTGCCTCGCACTTATCATAAACATGATTCGATATGGGTAATTGTAGACCGACTCACGAAGTCAACTCATTTTCTACCAGTAAAGACGACAGACACTGTTGAACAGTATGTCCAGTTGTATATCAAGGAAATTGTTAAGTTGCATGGTACCCCAGTCTCGATTATGTCTGACAGAGGTCCTCAGTTCACAGCTCGCTTTTGGCAAGCTTTCCAGAAAAGGTTGGGAACTAAGGTCAACTTGAGCACCGCTTTGCATCCGCAGACTGATGGTCAGGCAGAAAGGACCATTTAAACCCTCGAGGATATGTTGCGAGCTTGTGCTATAGATTTTGGAGGTAACTGGGATGATCATCTGCCACTTATCGAGTTTGCCTACAATAACAGTTATCAGGCTAGTATCGGAATGGCTCCGTATGAGGCGCTATATGGGCGTAGATGCATATCTCCAGTGGGTTGGTTTGAACAAGTAGAGGTGTCGTTACTTGGCCCAGATTTTGTTTATGAGACCTTAGAGAAAGTTCAGTTAATAAGAGAAAGGCTTAAAGCGGCTCAGAGTCGTCAAAAGTCTTATTCTGATAAGAGACACCGAGACTTAGAGTTCAATGCAGGTGATATGGTATTTCTAAAAGTGTCACATATGAAGGGAGTTATGAGGTTCGGTAAGAAAGGAAAGCTTAGTCCTAGATTTATCGGACCTTATGAGATTTTGAGCAAGAAAGGTAAAGTGGCTTATAAGTTAGCATTGCCCGTTGAGTTGTCTTCAGTCCATCCTGTTTTCCACGTGTCTATACTCAGAAAGTACATTTATGATGAATAACATGGTATTCCTGCCGACACCATAGAGATCAACAAAGACTTGGCTTACGAAGAGGTACCGGTACAGATTCTTGATAGGCAAGTTAGAAAGTTAAGAACAAATGATATAGCTTCGGTGAAAGTATTGTGGCGTAATTATAATTCAAAAGAGGCTACATGGGAGGTCGAGGAAGACATGAAGAAAAGATATCTCTGTCTATTTGAGGAACAGGATATGTGAACTTTAAAAGTTTGAAAAAAATTATATTTAAATTTGTCCTTGTCGGAGTACATTTAATGATTTGGTTCCTTGAGGAGTATAGTTGATTTGTTATTGTAATTTACCTCCTTGCCGGAGAGGTGGTGATTATTTCTGAGCTATATTGGGTGCCTATGTATGGCCTATTATTGTATATTTGGTTGTTAGTGGTGTTATTGTAATATTTGTGACAGGGATATTTTTTTCGGACAGTCCATTTACAGGGGAGACTCTGCCGAAATTTTTTAAGAAATCCAACACTTAACCAAATTCTGGAATATTTGGCAAGTTAGTGGAATGGCAAAGTGTCCTAGGAGAGAGGAACAAGAATCATTCGAGGACGAATGATATTAAGGAGGGAAGAATGTGACGTTCCTCAAAATTTTCTAAGTTGTAGGACACTTAATGGCATGAGTACTAATTACGTAAAGTCGTTCCTAAGGTATGGCGAGGTTCGAGTATGAAGCGTATGGTGAAAATAAGTTAAATATTTATCACGGATGATGTGTAAATATTTAATTGTATGTAAAGTGGAAGAAGTAATTGCAAGAGGTTCCAAAAGTAAAAGCCAACTTAATATGGGGAGTAGGGGTGGGCACTAAACCGAAAAAACCGAAATACCGAACCGAACCGAACTAATTCGGTATTTCGGGTAACATGATTCTACATATTGACTGATTTAACTAAAAGTTTTGCTATTTTTTATTTTGCACAATAAAGAAATTATCTAAATATTCGTTACTTTTTGAATTATAGTAAACCATAGTTAGGTTAGTATATCATAGCTATCTAGTCATAGGCTATAAAATTTTTGTATTATAGGTTCGTTAATTTTTGTATTATAGGTTAGTATTATAGTAAACCATAGCTAGTTAGTCAAAGGATATAAATTTTCTTGTTCGGGCTTTTTTTTTTTTGAGCCATAAACTTTGGTTTAAACCGAAACACCGATATACCGAACCGAAGTACCGAACTAAAAAACCGAACCGAACCGAATTATAAAAATTACGGGTTTTTCTACACTTCAAACCGAACCGAAAACTGAAATACCGAACCGAAGTTTCAAAAACCGAACCGAAGTACTGAACGCCCACCCCTAATGGGGAGATTTTACATTAAGTTGGCTAATTAGCCAAGTTACCCAATATTTAGACTAGTCAAAACAAAATCTTATGAGCAAATATTGATAAACTATTAAGGAGAAAAGGAAGCAAAAGTTTGATCCTCTTAGTACTTCACCCGTAAACCCAACAAATAACCACAGTAACCAACGACCACCTCTTAGCGCATAACGAAGCAGAAATCAACACCTTCCCCAGTTCAATCTTCAAGTCAGCGCCAAGGTAAGCTTTTCCTTGTGTGATTTTTGCTGTATAACTACCCAAGGACCAAATATCTTATTGGATTGTATTAATAAGAAAATTTCCCAAAACCTAGGCATTTTTGAATATGAACTAGGGCTCTTGAATTGAGAAAAGATTGGAACTTTGAAATTGATTGCGTAAATTGATTGTTGTAGTTGGTGGGTGACGTGAAGTATGTCGTTTGAAGTTACATTTAGACTCAAGGAGTAATCGAGGTGAGTTGAGATATACCCTTTCTAAGGTGCTTTTCACGCAAAGTGCATGTCTTTAAGGCGTTTGATAAATTGCTTTAGAGAAGTTAATGTACGTTTGATTGGAGCGGGCAAACGTTCATTATCCATTAAAGTTTTCAAGTCATTTTTTTTATATCAAGTAGCTAGAATTATGTCTCATAGCTATCTTTACATCCCAATAACATATCTTTACGTGAGTATGATCCCATGAGATTATTTAGCTTATTTTATGATTTTTATGAGATGATTTCAAGACTTATTTGTGTTTGAACGTTAATTAAGCTATGTGAGATTTTACATGAAAGTTTAAGTTCAAATTAAGGTCTTTGGTGCCAAGCAATGTTTTGAAATATTTTTGGGAGTTATCTTAGATTCTGAGAAGGGTAAACTTGTTCGTAGACATACTCGGGCTGCGAAGCATAACCATAGTCAGGTTGCGTTTTACCCCGAAACTACCCTAAAAGGGTAGGTATGTGCCATAGTCGGGCACTATGTTATATTGCCATAGTCGGGCAATAAATGCTAGCATGTCAGACCTTGAACCGTGGGATGCCACGGGGATAGGAAAGAGAAAGAAAGAAAAGACGTCTGACTTGAGTGGTGCTCCCTAAAGAAAGAAAGTATAAGTTATTTGCAATCTTTAAGAGTTTATTATGATTTAATATTTTCAGCTGTTTTAAAGTAAAGATTATGCATTCATGTTTTATTAGCTCTCGTTCTGGCCTTAGTGAGGGAGTCGATGATACTCACTGGGTAACGAACGATTCGTTACTCACGTTCCTTTTTCTTGGAACCTACGTTGGCTTCGTCAACGTAGACACAGGTCATAGAGGCGATCAGACTACAGGCTAGGATTCTCCCTCACATCCTCAGTTGTTGGTGAGCTCCGCTTTGCTTTCAGTGGAGACATATCAGCTTTCCTTACCAGTTCTTTCATTTATTTTATTTATTCAGTTGAGTATGGCCGAGGATTTCATGTCTCGTGCAATATGACAGTCTTCCAGTTTTAGAGACTTTATAGACAATGAGTTAGAAGGGTTATGGTGCACATTTTAAGATTTAACGCTCAAAGTATTTTAAAGTTATATTGACTATTTATTTTAAGATGCAGAGTTATTATTTATTTAAATTATTATGAGTTTTTGAAGATGTATGAAAAGTTTAGCAGGTCTGGTTCACCTGGTCCTCAGGTGCTGTGTCATGACTCGTTCAGGAAACGGGTCGTGACATTTTGAGTGGATTTTATTAGGACGGAGACAAAATTTTCAACAAGGAATTTTAAAAAAATTAAATGTTGCACCTCTTTATTGGACCGACAATTCAAGGGCAACTTTGAACCCACTTACTCATTGAGCTAAAAATTTAGCTTGTGTAAAAAAAAAAAAAATCTAACATATAAGATATATTCATATAAAATCGATTTTATCCTAAAGACACATCACATTTTTCCAACAAGGTGAAGTCAATTGAAGTCCCCTAGTATAGGATAGATCCGCACCTGGTTGTTGCAACAGGAGATGTAGCTACTATAAAATACATCCTGGAAGTGAGGTAGAACAATTACTATTACTAAAGTAGACATATATCTAACTATTGCATGTCCAGAAGTATAGGCGGACCCAAAATTTTAATTCAGCGGGGCACAAGATAAAATTGAAGAAAAGAGTATAAAAAAAATTGTAGAAACTGGGATTCAAACCCAAAGCTCCACATTTAAACATTTACATTACCAGTACATCCAATTAACTTTCGTTCTTTTAGGTGCACATTTAAATATATATACACGTTTTCTGTTATATATACATATATATACACAGAATTATTTTCGCCGCCAACGGGTGCCGGTGCACCCACCCCCACCCATATAGGTCCGCCCCTGTCCAGAAGTGTCTTCCCGCATAAGGAGTTGTACAACATGTATCTTATAGTAGCTATAGTACAGTCAAACCTCGTTATCGTTACATTATTTTTTTCAAAATTTCATGGGTGTTATAGTAAGGTGATTTAATATATGTATATTGGTATTTAGCGTTTAGATCTTCTTTAGCTGTTATAAATAAAAAAAATATGCAAAACATTATTTTCCTGTACTTTTTATGTTAAAAAAAATACTTGCTAAATTTAAAAATCTCAATAGATTTTATATTTTATTAATTAAAAAAATAAAAGGCTAATATATTATTAATAAATTCATAACTATTTTACTGTACTAGCGAAGAATTAAAATTTAAGGAACATATGCATTTAAAATTAATTAAAAATTTAAAAATTTCTAGTCTGACGTAAGAATTCTAAGATTGTAGGTTGTTTCGTAAATTTCAATCTCTCTGTGAAAATATAACGCTTAAATTAATGAAGATTTTTTTAAAAAAAATTTGGCAAAAGGGTATTTAATATTTTTTCCTCGAATGTTGTCTAATAGCTTAATAGTTTAATTTATACATAAAATATTTCTTACGAAATATTACTCCATTACACAATATTTGAGTTTAGTTAGCGAAAGACAATTTTATAAGGAGTATACCGCTATATTAAATCCCATTACTGTTATAGTTGGAACGTTATTACATAAAGGTAAAATATAACATGAAAAATTAATTTTAAAAAAAATTTATGTTGTTATTGTGAAATACTATGTTATAACGAATAGATGTTATATCGAGGTTTGACTGTACTGCAATAGCACGCCAAATGAATTGCTACCTTGTTCCGTCCCGGTAGATATGCATCGAAATTAATTTTTGCACCGCATTTTTATACTAACCACAAACGGAAAAGGGTCATATCTACCCCTCTACTATCAAATATTAGTTATAACTCACCTCCGTTATACTTTTGCTTGGTATCTACCCCTGCCGTTAAGAAAACTCACATATTTGCCCCTACTTTTAACGGAGCAATGTTCCAGCCTCACTACTGCCACGTGGCGCGCATCCAAGCAATGATCCATTTTTATTTTTGACCCAATTAAATCCAACCCCAACCCATCTAATTTATCCAACTCAGATCATTCGTTTAATGAAAGTAGCTCTATTTCATCTTCTTCCTGCTCTTACTGATAGAAAATTTGTTACAATTTTCTAGCCAATCATTCTATTTCTTGTATATGTTTAATTTTATAAATTATTCATTTACTTAATTTTAGATTTTTGAAATTATAAATGATGCAGCTAGTTTATCCAAATAGATCATACTCATTCGTTAATTAAGGAAAATCTTTAATTAATGTCACCCATCTTTCTCTCTTCTCTCTCTCTTTTAATTTTTTTTAATTGTGAAATTCTGGTGCTTTCATATGTGGCTACTAATAATTATTTGTGAAAATTTCATCAAATCAATTATTTGAAACTTTTTTTACCAATATATCTATGTATTATTAACAGTGTGCAAAATCTATATTTTTTATTTGTACAAATATAACGTATTTATATATTTTTTCAAATATATACTTAATATGCACCAAATATAATTTTAACGGTGTTAATATAATGCGCATGTGTGTGTGTGTGTATATATATATATATATATATATATATATATATATATATATAGTGTATTAAATATTTATTTAATCACTTATTATTTATCATGTATTCATATATTATTTATGACTCATTATATTTATGTTGAACATAATATAGACATGATATGTAGTATGTATCCATTCCGTATTATGCATTTTTTAAATTTAGTTATCAAAATATTTTTATATGAATTTATTACGTATCATGTATATATCTGTTATTCATATTTGTATGTGATATGTATTTCAATTGAGACTAACTTTGAATTTCATAAAACTAAAAACTAAAAAGATAGCAGCCATAATTCGTGGGATTCAGTTTGATCGGTTCCCTTAGATGACGCCTAATATCTATTAAAGAGACAAATAGTCTTAATTCTAGGCAACAAATATTTACCAATTTTTTGCTTTTTGTATTTGATTTTTCCGTATAATTGACTAAAAGCTATGCTATTTTTTATTTGGGGTTAGAGAAAATTAATACACTATATATAGACAGTTATTTATAATTTTTTGCCCAAAAAAAATCATATCCAAGTATATAATCCAACTCTTCATATTTTGGCTTGACAATATCGTCCGAAGAAGACCTAAAAAAAAATACAGTTGTTTGGTACCCCAAACTCGCCCATGAAAATTCTTAAAAAATATGAAGATATAATCTTTTTTGTTAATTGTTAGACACGTGGCAAAATTAATTGTAAAATATTATGTTTTTAACATTAGCTAATTGTACCCGAGATTGGTTATTGGGTGTTCTAATTTGGGTTCAAGGTTTTGGTTACTAATTGAGGCTATAAAAAAAGGTGAGCTTTTAGATTAGTGCCACGTGGCGAGGGCAAAGCTGGGGTGGGGTCTCTGTTAGATGGAGGGGTAGATATGTGATTTTTCTTAACGGCAGGGGTAGATACCAAGCAAAAGTATAACGGAGGTGAGTTATAACTAATATTTGATAGTAGAAGGGTAGATACGACCCTTTTCCGAACCACAAATATAAGATAGGCAGAGTCCTATTTGTATCGGGTGTCTACGCTGAATCAATATATATATATAATATGTGTTTACCCGTATACTTTATTATTTAATTATGATTAATCAATTTATGTTGAAAATGTTTGTTTTTGTAATATACAGTTCACTAAAATGGCACAATGAGTTCTCATCTTAAAAATAACTTAATCATTGTAGAAGTGTATGATTTGACGTATACATTAGATGTGGACAAGTTTTACCTATTAGATATGCTTTTTGGATAGAAATTCTATTATGTAATCATAGTGAAATAGTATATACTTCATATGTTTTAGTTTATGTGTCAATATATTTTTTTTTTGTTTGTTAGAAAGAAAATTACAACTTATTAAGTCTGGAAACAAATCTAACTTGAATTCCATTTTTACAACTTGAATTTCTTTTTGGGAAATGTATATCTACTAATTTGCTGAGAAATACTTTCGGATTACCAAACATTGGAAAATACTAGTAATAGTTTCATCATAAATGTTTTCACACCCGCGAAACACACCTCGAATTACAGTACATTTTCCAAGGGGCGTTAACTCAGAAGAGAACTGAAACATTCATATACCTAACTTCTAGTATGAGTACTTTTCTGTTTTTCTAATCTTTTACTTGCACACTAATGATCTCCAAGAAAATTCTCCTGCGCTTGATCATTGGGCAGCTCATGAAGGACCCTAGCTATACATGAAACTAAATCGTTCTATGATCATTAAAACAATACCAAAAAAGAAAATAAAAAGGAAGCAGACAAAGGATATACCCACCCCATGAGTTGTTTTTCAATCTTCACTAATCTTTTATGCATAGATAGTAATCCCAGGTCCATATTATTTGATTTTTTAGTTGTTTCACGCAGATTAAGAAATTCACCTTTTAGCATTAATTAAGAAGATCATTTACGAAATTAACCTTTGTCTCTTTCAAATTTACTTATAGAAATTTGTGAGGACTTTTAAAAAATGTATTTAGATCATTTATTGACAAGGATATATTTGGGAAGAACTATTTAAAAACTTCTTGAACTTTGAACAAATCAATTATTTTGGACCAAGGATAAAAGGCCAAAAAATCAAATAAAGTGGACCGGAGGGAGTATATGAGATTTTTTAACTTTTATGCACAGATAGTGTATGAGATTTTCTGACTTTTATGCATAGATAATGTATAAAATATTTTTTTACACATTTGGTTTAAGGAGTTAATTTCTAAAATGGTCACTGAATTAATGCAAAATATCTAAAAAAGTTACTTTCCTTTGGTTTAGGATAAAAATATCACTCAACTAATCTAAAGTACCTTAAAAAGTAATTGTCCCAAGTTATGTATTAAAGTTTACCCGAAAAATGGTGATATGACATTTTATTTTAGTTCTTTTTATTAAAATGGTCCGAAAAAATATTGTAAATTTTTTTAAAAAATATCAAATTTAAGGTATTAGTTATCTCAAAATTTTACACAATAGCTAAAGTTTAAGGTATTAGTCACCTCAAAATTTTAGATATTTGACCATGGTAAATCAAACTTCAAACTTTGAATATAAAGTTTGTCTATGATAAATCAAACTTCAAACCTCTCAAATTTTTTTTAAAAAAAAATAAGAATATGCTATGAAAAAAGATTCAAATTTAAACTAAAAACCAAATTTGTTAACCAAAATATCTAAAAGGTATACCGCATACGAAAACATATAAATTCAATAATTATTGTGCCCAAAAGTATGTAAAAAAACTTATGATGCTACATTTTTCGACTATAATTGTTGGGAATGATTTCAAATAACTACATCAGTTATAATTCCTAATTACACTATTTGGCATATTTGTTGTGGTATCTAATTACAAAACTATCATAATGTTATTTCCATACTTTGATATTTTTTAATGAACACTCCTTAAAAGCAGCTTAACCGAATGCTAAATTACTAGGGAGTATACTTCCATAATCCCTCTGCTATTATAAAGTTCTCACACTTTACATAGATATATATAGTTAGTACACCAGTAATATACCAAAAGACGAATAATAAATAATCCACCAGTAAATTATCTCATAAATAAATAATTTGGTATTTTTAAAAAAAAATTTAAAATATTTGTTGGGTCCATTTTTAATAAAAGAACTAAACTAAAATGTCACATCAGTATTTTCCACTGAACTTTAACACACAATCTGGGAGAATGATTTTTAAGGCACTTTGAATAAATTGAGTGATATTTTTGTTTCAAACCAAAAGGCAGTAACTTTTTTAGATACTTTGCATTAATTCACTGGCCATTTTAGAAATTAACTCCTGGTCTAAGTTGTTGACCACTTGACCTTTAACAGCGCAAATTTTTCATAACACACTTAGATATGGTAACTCAAATAGTAATATAGTAACAGCATGTTATAGTTGATTTAATTGCAACTGTATACTAACATTTTTACATTATTAATACATATAGCTCCTTTTCTTTATCAATATTTCTCTTCATTCCTTTCTTAATTTTTTAATTACCTCACAGCAGCCAAGAGTAGCCAACCATATCTTCCCACCCACCCCCCCCCACCCCCTCAAATCCCCCAATCCCACCTTCTTCCCCTCCCTCTCTCACAAAAATATCTAATCACACAACACAACAGAAACACCACAGGCAGAGAATCTCAAAACAAATGACACAGTTAGAGTGCTTCATCATCTAGTGGTAAAAAACAGAAGAAGGAAGGAACAAAAATCCATTAAATGAAGTAAATAAAGCCACTTAGCTTTATTATCTTTCTAACATATCTTTCATATACAGCAACACCCTCTATCTTTTTTCCCCTCTCACTTTTCATTCAACTGTTTTCTATACAGAGAGAGTGCTTTAAGCTTCAGAATATGAGTACTCCTGAAGACTCCTTAAGAGCTCTCTCTTTAGATTATCTCAATCTTCTCATCAACGGACAAGCTTTTAGTGATGTTACTTTTAGTGTTGAAGGTCGTTTAGTTCATGCTCATAGATGCATCTTAGCTGCTAGGAGTCTTTTCTTTAGGAAATTCTTTTGTGGGCCGGAGTCGCCTGGTGGAAACTCAAGAATAGGCCTGTTCGGCGACAACGGGCTTGCATCGTCGCCGAGGGGCTTAGGTGGTTCACAGATAGTGATACCTGTGAACACAGTAGGGTATGAGGTTTTTTTGTTGATGCTTCAGTTTTTGTACAGTGGACAAGTTTCAATTGTACCACAAAAACATGAACCAAGGCCTAATTGTGGAGAAAGAGGGTGTTGGCATACACATTGCACCTCAGCCGTTGATCTTGCACTTGATACTCTTTCAGCCGCTAGATCTTTTGGTGTTGAACAGCTCGCTTTGCTCACTCAGGTGTGTCTGTCTTTCCTTTCTTTTTCTTTTTTTTCCATATTTTTTTCTTTTGTGGTTTTAGCTTTTAAAAGTGGGTAAAATTTTTTAACTTATTTTCTCTTGGTAAACAAGATTTTGATAGTCGAGTTGATCAAGGGATCCTTAGCCCTTTTTTTCTTCCAAAAAAACGATTTCTAGTATTTTTCATTTCCTAGTACTTCTTTCTCTCATTTCCTAGGTTTCTTTTGCAGAATCACCAGATCCAAGTATTTCAGTATTTATTTTCTCTAATACCAAATGCAGCCTTTTTTCCTCTTTCATCTTACTTTACCATGTTTGTAGTAATTTTGTAGTGGAATCTTGATCATGTATGTCTTATCTCAGTAGTGCTTTTCTTGATTTCATGTAAGATTTTTCAGTTGCTTGGATTTTCTTCTTACATCTTTGAGTTACAAACTCGAAGGTTTCCAAAATTGGTTCTTGAATTTACGAGTCTTGTCTTTCCACAGTGATGATATCAAATCTTTCCTCAATAGTGGTCTACTTTCCTCTTTTGGTTCCAAAGAGAAACAGCGAAAGATGGATATTATTATTAATGCTTAATGAATACCTACCCTACCTAATCACAAATTTGCACAAAAACACATTGAAACTTAGATTTTTCCTAGATATGCAAGACTCAACATTTGTCAATGTACTATTGTAATTCACAACTATCTTCCTTTTCTTAAACATTGATTTACGATAGTGTATGGAATATTTACACTATGACTGTATTTTAACCGCTTATAGCAAGTTACATAATAACTTAATTTTCATATAACTAATCACAGTTACATAATAACTTAATTTTCATATAACTAATCACACTTTTATCTTTGTGATAAAGAGAGTATTAATATTCTTTTACACTCCATTTATATAAGTTAAACTCTTTATTTATATATCGGCAGAAGCAACTGGCAATCATGGTGGAGAAGGCTTCAATTGATGATGTGATGAAAGTTTTAATAGCTTCAAGGAAACAAGACATGCACCAACTTTGGACTACTTGTTCCCATTTAGTTGCAAAATCAGGCCTTCCACCAGAAGTCTTAGCCAAGCACCTCCCTATTGATGTTGTAGCCAAAATTGAAGATCTTCGACTTAAATCCACCCTAGCAAGAAGATCTATAATCCCTCACCACCACCACCACCACCACGAGATTACCTCGAACATTGAGCTCGAGGACCAAAAAAATCGACGAATGAGACGAGCACTTGACTCGTCAGACGTTGAACTAGTCAAGCTTATGGTGATGGGAGAAGGACTAAATCTTGATGAATCACTTGCATTACATTATGCTGTGGAAAATTGTAGTAGGGAAGTTGTTAAAGCGTTACTTGAGTTAGGTGCAGCTGATGTTAATTATCAAGCCGGGCCAAATGGCAAAAGTCCACTTCACTTAGCGGCTGAAATGGTTTCACCAGATATGGTAGCAGTTCTATTAGATCATCATGCTGACCCGAATGTTCAGACGATGGATGGGATCACTCCACTCGATATTCTCCGAACCCTAACTTCGGATTTTTTATTTAAAGGTGCTATCCCTGGACTTACTCATATTGAACCAAATAAGTTAAGACTTTGTCTTGAACTTGTTCAATCAGCAGCTATGGTAATATCTAGAGAGGAAGGTGAAGCCAATAATATTAGTAATAATCAGTCTTCTAGTACAAGCAGTGGTAATAATAATATGGGAAATGTTAACTTGGATTCAAGAATGGTGTACTTGAATCTTGGTGCTTCAGCTCATCATCAGATGGCATGCAAAATGAATGAAGGGGATATTCATGATTGTAGCAGCAGTGGCCATAATAACCAGAATCCAACATCAATGTACCACCATTCTCATCATGAGTACTAATTAACCTTTCTTGGTTCTATTATAACTCCTATATCCACTAGCTAGAAATACATCTTTTTGCCTCTAGCTTAATCTCTCTTCTTCTTTAGAGACAAAAGAAATGTCTATATTTATGGTTATGAGAAACACAAAGCTAAAGGCTGATGATCAAGGTATTACTCTCATGGGATTTATATATTAATCTTTTTGAGTTGCATATTGGTAATATGATATTACTACATACCATCCCCATTTTCTATCTTCAGCTCTTTCACACTTTATTTTTCTTTCTAGTACTACTTTGGTGGTGTCTGGCGTTTTAATGTTTCTAGGGCTTTCAGAATGATAATGCAGTGGGAATTAAGAGGTGGATATGGAATTTATATCCATTTCATGGGGATGTGACAGAAAAATGAAAATCCAAGTATTTGCTTTGCTCATATATATATATGATGGAGAGAAGGGACACAGGTCAATCTTTTCAACCTGGCTTGTCAACTCCTTTTGCGACCTTTTCTAGTCTCTTTTTCTTTTTCCCTTCCTAATGCAGATATCTTGAGTAAGTACTCCTGGGTAATTTCATGGATTATATATACTGACGAATAATTTTGGTGAATATCCTTGTTCCACCATCCAACTTCCCTCTTCAATAATTTCTTGTCACGCAGAAAATGTCTACACTTATTTGGGTATGCTACACTTTATTTAATTATACAGATCATATATAGGGTGTACAAATTATGAAATTTTAAAAATGATATTTTTTTGAGTGTACATATATAGTTGTTGATTTTCCATGTTAAATTCATGTACAATGAACATTTTGCGGTGTGGATGTTTTCCGTTTGTTGTGATGGTGGGGTTACAAATTACATGTTTCTTTTGGAGACCATATTTGGCTTTATAGCCTATAAATGGGAGGAATGAGCTGGCTCTTTATCTTTATAATTTTTTTTAAACAAAAATCGTTCTTGTGTAAGAGAAACTTGATAGGCTTTAACGTTATCTTCTAGAATTGGATATTATCAAAGATATGATTTAGCTTTAGAAAATTTTTGTGGTTATCTCGCATAAAATCTAGATTTATCATAATGTATTTGTTTCTTGGCCCATTTCCTAGGCACCCAAAATAGAACATACTATAGACAAGGATAAGTAAGCATTTGAGGTGAAGCCCTAGCTTAGCATTGGGACTATATATGTTGAATTTGCAGCGGCCATCACTAGACCATTAATTAGGGTTGTAAATAGATACTACTATGATTTCCACTTAATTCAATGCTCGACTGTCAAAAAGTATAACAGCATTTACAAATTGCCTAAGTTTCTTTTCATCCTCAGGTTTTTGTCCAATGAATGTGTGTGTTGTAGTAAGAATTATTTCTAAATTAGGAAACATAAGTGGAAACTAATTTTAAGAGATTTTTAATCAGCTCATGAATATAATAATTCAGCAAAGATCCTAATACAATTTTGCATCCTAAGAATATTATCTGATCTTTTGAAGAATTCAAAGTTTTTAATAATCTGAAACTCACAACTAGCAGATCTTGCATATGCATGAACTTTATATTCATACATGTCTTTCAAGGATAGTCATGAGACTGTTTTCGTAGATTCTATGTTCGCTCATGTCTTTAAGAATAACCATTCAAGTATTTTTTTTTTTCTTCTTATAATGGCTATCTAACTTCTACTTTTCGTATTAAAATTAGAGCTTTAAAATGGGCTTTTCAGTGTTTGTAAGTAAAGTAAGAATGTAAAGTACTTATCTAATTGAGCTACTAGTATGCTGAAAACGGTGACATATCTTTGTTGCAATGCTTCAAAATTGGTTGCATAAAGCATAAGAAGTTGAAAAAGTTAGATGCCAAATATCCTAATTTAATGGAAAATTGATAAGGTGCATCGTGCATGTGACTACTAATTAATAAAAAGCTAGAGCTTATGCATTCGATCGTGTTAGACTGCTGTTTTCTAGTTGTAGCTTCTGGTTAATAGTAATCCATTAGTGATATCTTTTAAAACTTTTTTTATTTAAAGAAAGCAAACTCAAGAAACTAATGCAGTTGATCATAAAGGCTTCTTAGCAGGGATACTACCCTCCAAAAAAAAGTCGAAAATCCTTTTCAAGGTATAGTTTTCTGTCTTCAGAGGTCAGGCAAATGGAAGTCGGAAAATCGTTTTTAGATGGATTTGCATCTTTCCTAATTAAGCATTTGCACAACTTGTTATATTTAAAAGTAAAATTCTTGAAGTGGGGACAATGATGTTCGCTAAACAGGACTTGTCGGTAGAAAAAAGTTAATGCAAGTTCCTTTTAGATGACAAGCTTCATTCTTTTAATTATCTTTCTAATAAATCGAAATCGAATAAAATAACCAATTTATTTTAGTGTGATTTGGTGTATAGATTAATCAGACCGATATAATTGGTTTTATCCTTTTCTTTTATGAAAAAAATGACTTAAACAATGTCACGTACATTATTCTTTAGCTAGTTAGTTACTCCATATAGTTTGTGTCGAAACTAGAAACCATTTCACTTCCTAATTGGCGAGCACACTTTTCATTTTTTAGTTACTGCTCCCTCCGTCCCAAAATGAGTGTCTGCGTTTGACTGGGCACAGAGTTTAAGAAAATAAAGAAGACTTTTAAATCCTGTAATTTAAAAGGGATTTTTACACAAATATACAAATTTTCACCCTTAATTACATAAAAATAGCAATACTTTTCTAATTACAATGCATGGCAATATTTTTCCTAGCAAAATAGCAATGTATAAATACTTTATTCCAACTCTATTTACAGAAACTAAAACCCTTCTTGTTTTCTCTCTGTTTTTTCTCTCTCTAGCTCTGCCTCCACTGTGTCCGTTACTTCTCTGTTTCTATTGAAAATCGTTACTTTTCTGTTTCTATTTGTTTCTACACAGCGTACTCTGTTTTCGATCAACAATTCTACAAAGCTGCTACCGTTTCTCCACTGTGTCGCGTCTGTTTCTGCTCTGTTTCGCGTCTGTTTCTGCTCTGTGTCGCAGCTGTCGAGCCTCTGTTTCTGGTTGCTGTTACGAGTGCTGTACAATTTAAACATATCAAAATCGAAACTTTACAATAGATATGGCACAAATACAAATTCTACTAAAACATAGTGGAAGATGGGACAAATTCGACAATTATATTGATTTTGTAGTTGATGCAATCGCGATAAATCCAGATTCAAACTTTCAGATGCTTCGTGATACAGTTGCGAAGCAACTGAACATTGATCTGACGAGAAAAATTGTTAAAATAATGTAAAAGGTAATGGAAAAAAGTCCGGGTTTAGAAATACACAATGACATGGGTGTTTTAGTGTATACAGGATTGAAAATAGAGAAAAAAGGAATAGAAATCTATCCACTTTGTATCACACTGGAAGATATTGTTGAGGATCAAGGGTTCTGGAGTGATAGACAAAGCATAAGGAGTCGTGATACAGTGGGAGACTGCGTTGATACTGACAGAAACAGTTCCAATATAAACACGAACATTGATGATACGCTTATCAGTAGTGCTGAAACGGTAGAACTACTAATTAAAGGAACTTCTGATGAGCACGAGGTAGAAGAAGTTGCAGTAATTACCAATAGCTTGCAAAACGAGATAGTAGAGGGCCAAGTGTACATTAACAAAAACACTGTAGTAATGGCCATGAAACGATTTGTAATAACAGAAAAGGTTCAGTTTAAGGTTGAGAGATCAAGCGCAACAAGGTATTATATCTCAGTATTTTTGTTTTGTATCAATTTATTTCACATTGTATCATTGTATCTGTTTCTGTGTAACTGTATCATAAGTACTCTAAGAAATGTTCTTGATATCAGTATTTTTGTTTTGTATCAATTTATTTCAAATTGTATCATTGTATCTGTTTCTGTGTAACTGTATCATGAGTTTGTTTCATGAACAAACAATTTCTATATTGTATCTGAAATGTGTATTTTGTTTCAAGCAATAACAATTTATATGTAAGATACAATGTGTGAATTATGTATCACATTGTATCTGATTTATAACTCTACCATCTCTGATTATATCATACGTGGCTGTTAGAAATTAAGTAAATTGTATTTGTATAATACTGTACAATTTTGTATCTGTTACTTAATTTCTGTAGCTTTCTGTATCATGTAACACTTTCTGTATCATACTGTATCTGCAGCTACTGCCTGATATGCAAAGGTGAAAATTGCAAATGGAAATTTAGGGCGTCAAGCTTGAATTCATCAAGTTTGTTCAAAGTTAGAGAATTCACCAATGAACACACATGTCCATACAAAGAAAGAGTTTATGGGCAAGCGCAGCTTACATCACGAATGATTGGTATGATTGTCAAGGACAGGGTTGATGACCCAAAGTCGACCTACAAGCCTTAAGAGATAATGGACGAAATGCAGAGGTGTTACGGTATACACATAGATTATATGAAGGCTTGGAGAGCAAAAGAAATGGCCATTGCAATGATACGAGGAGACCCAACTGAATCTTACAAGAAGCTGCCAAGTTACCTTTATATGTTAGAGCAGAGAAACCCAGGGTCAGTTGTTGCTTTACATGCAAGTGAGGACCATTTGTTCAAGTACGCTTTTGTTGCTTTGAATGCTTCAATAAAGGAATTTCAACATTGCAAACCAATCGTAGTTGTTGATGGTAGCTTCCTAAAAGCAGCGCACAAAGGAACATTCCTAGCAGCAAGTACATTAGATGCAGCAGGTAAATTGATTTCTAACAGTACCTGTTGTATCATACTGTTTCAACTGTTTGTGTCGTAATATTTCAGCATCTCTCATTTGTTTCATACTGTTTCAGCTTTGTATCAGACTGTTTGAACTTTGTTATCAAGATTTTTAAGACAATATATTATATGTTTCATCATCTTTTATCTGTATCAGACTGGTTCACTTTTGTATCAAACTATTTCTAGCTTTGGTATCAGGGTTTTTCAGACACATGGTTTATTTGTATCAGACTGCTTCAATTTTTGTATCACCTTTGTATCAAACCGTTTGAACTCTGCCACAGACTTTTTAAAGCCATCTATTTCTCTCTATTAAATCATGTTTTATCTCTATCACAGTGTTTCACTTTGTATCAAAAATATTTACAGATTTTTGCTATCAGTTTCTTTGAGAACTTTAAGCTTTCTATTTGAATCAGACTGTTACAATTTCTACTTGTGTGGCACTGTTTCAAATATTTATCTTACTGTTTCTGTCCATAGGTAGCATATTGCCGCTTGCGTATGCAATTGTTGATTCAGAGAACGATGCCTCATGACAATGGTTCTTTGAAAAGTTCAAACATGCTTACGGTGAGAGAGAAAACATGTGCGTTGTGTCAGACCGTAATGAAAGCATAATTAAGGCTACTACAATCATATATCCTCAGGTCCCACACTATGCATGCATATGGCACTTGTGGAACAACCTCAAGACTAAGTTCAAGAAATGTGAAGACAAGCTCCATGAAACATTCTTCAGTATGGCAAAGGCATACACCATACATGAATTTGACACATACATGAACAGTGTGGAAAAAATGGATAAACGTATCAAAGCATACTTGCTAAATGCTGGATACCAGAAATGGTCAAGGGCGCATTCAACAGTAAATAGGGGATTTACAATGACATCAAACATTGCAGAATCTTGGAATGCAGTCAACAGGGATGCGCGTGATATGCCTGTAGTCGCATTTTTGGAGTACATGCGCTCACTGATTGGAACTTGGACTGATGATAACAGAAAGAAATCACATGAGACATTCACACCTCTTGGATTCAAGTACAACAAAATATTGGATGGATACAGAAGCAAAGCTATGCAGCTAAAGGTAGAATAGAAACTGTTTCATTTCTACTGTATCTAAGTTGTTTCATCCTGTATCTTGCTTGTATTTTCTGTTTCAAAAATGTATCATCCTGTGTGTTGTAGATACATTCAACAGGAAATGAAGCAGCTATCTATGACGGTGAAAAAAAATTCATTGTTAATCTGAATGAACGGACATGCTGTTGTGGAAAATTTCAAATGGAAGAACTGCCATGTGTGCATGCTTTGGCTATTCTAAAGTACAAAGGCCTGGAAGAAGAAGATTACAGCTGTAACTACTACTCAACAAAGTCCCTGGTAAAGACATACGAGTTCCATGTTAATCCGATACCAGATGAAAGCAGATGGGAGATTCCAGCATTTGTTTCAGAAATTAAACTACTCCCGCCAGTTGCTAGACGGCCACCAGGAAGGCCAAAAACTACTAGATACAAACCACAATGGGAAGTACATGCAAAAAGGACAAAGATTACGTGTGCAAATTGTGGTCGCGAAGGACACAACAGAAAAACTTGCACACATCCTCCGAAGCCCAAATAGAACTTTTTTTAGTTCTTTCTTTGTCATTGAATCTGAAGTGTTAAAAGTGATACAGTTTGACAATTGCTGCTTGAACTTTTAATAAATTTAGCTGTCTGTAGCAGAATGTCTCATGACTGTATGAAAACTGTTTCATGACTGTATGAAACTGTTTCACCTTTATGTTTTATTTTTTTTTTTTTCCAAATTGGATCTGAATGGCTAAAAGTGATACAGTTTCACAAGTGGTTGCTGAGATAGTCAAGATAATTTCAACTGTTTCTGTGTTAAGTTAGCTATGTGATACAGTTAATAATTGTGTCAAACTGTTTTACAGTTGTGTTTTACTGTTTCTTTGTTATTGAATCTGACTAGTTAGAAGTGATACAGTTTCACACGTGGTTGCTGAGGTAGTGAAGATAATTTCAACTGTTTTTATGTCAACTTAGCTATCTGATACAGTTAATAATTGTATGAAACTGTTTCACACTTCAAAAAGGGACAAAAATAAAAGAGAATTGCTGTAAAATTTAAACCTTCCGAAACTGTCATTACATAGATAGTGAGTACAACAAACAACATCTAGAACAAACAACATCCAGAACAAACAACATACTAAAGTAGACACGGTTACTACTTCAAACATAAATATAGAAACATCACAAAAGAAATAGAACTAATGGTTGGGATTGGCAACTCGTAAACGACGCTTTATGGCGCCTTTTCTCTTAGCAAGACGCCCAGGATTTTCACATGCGCTCACTGCATCTAAATCAATCTTCCTTTTGCCATAATCCCAAAGCAGCGTTGCAAGACGGCCACGGTAAAGATCTATATCAAAATCAGGCACATTTGTGATATCAGTCTCAGAAATAAAGTACTCCGCATACGCCATGACAAACATTCCACAATCCCTGAAACAGTGACAAAAATATGAGAAAAGATACAATTAGTAATTCTGAAACAGATGTGATTCAGATACAGGGAAAAGAAAGGGAAAAGAAACATACAGGGAACCATGACTCTATTGCGGAAGGTCTGGAACAAAGAAAAACCCAAAAGGATCATCTAGATCTGCATCAGCATATGCTTCACTTGTAAGAATATCAATGTCGGGCCTTGACTGGTAAAATTCGGTCAGTACAAGATACCGTGGCAACAACTCGGCAATCTTTTCAACAACTTCAACAACAGCTGCATTATGACGAGTACCCCCACCACTCATTGAATCGTATATCCCAATGGACCTATCCTTGAATGATACTACACCCAACACCCAATGACACAGAGACTTTATGTTAATCGGGAGCAGAACATAGTCAACCTCTACCCAAGGCACATTTCCAAGGATCTTGCAGCCTCTAATGTAGCCAGCAACAGAATCAACATCAGAAAGCGCTGAAACATCCTTGCCACTATTCACATACTTGTCATAGACAATCTCGATCATCGTTTTAAACCAACAATCAGTAGTAGTGAAGGATAATTCAGTCTTCGGTCGATACTTTCCTTGCTTACGCAAGTAGTAGAAAACAACATTAAGATGTTGTAACATTGAAAAAAATATTAATGATATAAATAGATGATACATTACAGAAACAATGAAGAAACAAACAAAATTACAGTAACAGATACACCGAGAAAGAAAAAGAAACAGTATAGGGGCATATGCACACACACAAATATAAAAAAAAAACAGAAACACACCCTCACACAGTAGAAGAAACAGAAAAGATACAGTAAAGATACAAAACACACAAAGACTAAAAAGAAAAATAAAATAAACTTACTGAATCCTGCAACGCATGACCACCATGCAACAGAATATAGAACCACATTCGAGTTGACACAGTTTCGACTCCTAATTGAAACTCATATGGAAGTATATTGTCAGTTTTGGAATAGGCACAAATCCTAAAAATAAAAACCAAAACAAAAATGAATTAAAAAAATATCAACATGATAAATGATACAATAAACAAGCATTGAAGGGGAACAAACCTTCCTTTTTTCCGCTTAGCAAGATCATCAACAAATGATACAAACCGATTTAATAATTCTTCATCAACATCCTCTGTGACGGGAACACAAAATGGATGCCTTTGCAACATCAAAGGTTTGGGCGAAACATAATTGGCACTAGCACCAGAAGCAAACTCACGCAGAAAAGGTGAAACATCATATTTACCAGGACGCTTCACCTTTACCAACGCCTGTGATGGTGTACTAGTATCCGCACGTGGGCTAGCATCCTTGTTCTCATGGTCACTAACCAACATAATATCAGAATCATCAGCATCGTGCTCAATGAGCTCTTCATCAGCAACAGTATCATGAGACATTTCAGCAACCCGAGCACCATGCTCTGCAGCAACAGTATCAGAAGCATCTTCAGCAACACTGGGACTAGGATCTGCAGCAACAGTATCAGCAGGCATTTCAGCAACCCTAGCACCGTGCTCTGCAGCAACAGTATCATAAGTATCTTCAGCAACAGCGGCAGCAGCATCTGCTTCAACAGTATCAGTGGCTGCTTCAGAAACAGTGGCACCAGGTTGTCCAGCAACAGGGTTGATTTCAAATTGTTTCTTCACATTCTTAATGGTGTCGGCAATGTTACGGTCCATCTCTGCAAACTGCTCGGCCGTCCAATTATCAAAGAAATCATCCGATATAAAAGAAGGTCCGGCAATATCTTTCTTAGAAAATGAAGCACCATCAACAGAATAACCTTTAATAAACTAATACAAAAAAAAAATTAACGTCAGAAACAATGTACAAATATATAATACAGTTTACAAACAAGGGAGAAACAAAAGGCTTAAATAACATAGAGAAAAAAAAAGGTAAATGCACGCACCTCATCAGGTTTAGGAGTCTTTAGAAAATCTTGGCTGAAATTCAAACCAAGGTTGAAGTTTGGGAATTGCAATGAAGGGGTCAAAGGAACCTTGGTTGAAACTGTTGCAGCCATTGGAACACGTTCTCTAATAACAACTCTTTCAACATGACTGCCACCACCATCAACAGACAACACAGTAACATCTTTTCCCCTGCCGCTTGCTACATTAGTCGCTCCACCAGTAGCACATGGCTAAAAAAATAAAACGAAAAATAATTGGTAGATGTACAAATTCATTGGCTTGTTAAACTGTTTCGAGTTGAAACTATCTGTAGCTGTTTGTATCTAAAAGTATCTAGTTGTTTCAACATAAATGAAATAAGCTACATACCGTAACATTAGTCGTACCAACATTTAAACTGTCTGTATCACCAACATCGGATTGAAACTTTTTTGTAGCATCAACATCATCAGAATTGAGCTTCTCTGTATCACCACTAGCAGGTGGTGTCCGTGGTGAACCTTGACGATTATCTGCACCACTTTGAGTACCCTGTATAAAAAAAAAAAAAAAAAAAAAAAAAAAAAAAAAAAAAAAGGTAATTGAAACGAACATTACATCGACAAGAAACAATAAACAGTTTCTTCAAAAATTAATACCTATCCTTGCGCAAGTAGCTTAATTGCATCAACAACTTTTCTAAGCTCCTCACCAAAGAATTCCTTGACATTATTAAACTGATCATCAACCTTCAAAAGAAACAAAGGAAAAACAATATGACAATAATTCTAACTGTTTAAACAAAGTAAAAACACATAAACACAAATAATCCTCACATGACCCTTTAATAACTCCAAATCATTGCTAAGCTGAAACAAAAAACAAAAACTGTATCAGAATGTGCCAAAAAACAGTATCACAAATATTCAAGTGACTGAATGACTCAATATTAAAAACTAAACATACCTTCTCAACTGAGTGAGTCAATATGTCAATCCTAGCATCATTTTCAAACAGCGGCGCAGGTTTCGACTGTGCCTGCTTTGCAACAGTTTCAGGAGGAATGTCAACAAAAGCGGCAGAAGAGGAGGGACCAGACGCTACACGGTGGAGCAAAATATCATCCTCACTAGAATCTTGCATAGCATCTGCAACAGGTGCGACCGTATCATCCATCAACTCAAATCTGGCCAACTCAGCAACAGTTGGCTGCATAGGCCAGAAAACAGGCTGCACCATACATAACAGTACACAAATCAATGAAAACAGATACAAAAACAGATACAAAAATATGCAGCCAACTGTTGCTGAAGAATGAAACAGATACAATAGAAATGAAACAGATACAATAGAAATGAAAACAGATACAAAACAATGAAAGTATACCTTGTTCACTGGGTCTTCTAAAATCTTACAAATTGTCTTATACTTTGAAAGACTACTCGTCACTTTCCAGTTCAAGATACGAGGACTTCGACTCCTAACGCGCATAGCTACTGATGACGGAATGTTTGTCCAACACTCATAAAACCATACTTGCAACGCAGAAGCCAAACCTACCACCCGAAAATATGTACTAGTAGTTTTAACCTTCTTGTGAATACTATCAAACAATTCTTTGAACGAATCAATACCCCATGGATAGTCATTGTAAAGACCAGACTCAACCAAATCGAAGTATTTCTTAGATACAGTTTAAACATCAGATACCGACATCACAAAATTCACAATAACATATAGAACTGCAATCTTAACAGCATCCTCATCACCAATCCACTTCCGTTGAATAAAAGCATTCTTAATATCTACATGAGACACCTTCTCCACAGTCGGGAAGTAACTACTCATCAACCGATTTGGACCACTCGTATCAAGAGAACTTAGAGTATCGCCAGAACACTTTAAACCAGACACTACTGCAAACTCACGCAATCCAAATTGCAAACGTGAACCATTGACACAAACCTCAAACGTACAAGGCGTGGAGGACGCAATCTCACGCACCAGCAAAGACCGAAGCAACTGATTTTGAACGGGAAAACTTTCTAACTGTAACAAATAACCAAAACAGGTCTTTTTGAACATTCCCAACTGCACAGGGCTTAACACATCATTCAAATTCGTTCCAATATCACCATCCGTAATTAGACGTAGATGAAACTCTTTCCAATAAAAATTCTGCGGAATATAAAACGATACAGCCTATAAAGGAAAAAACAAACTCAGTTAAAAAACAGTAAGTACAATACAGAAACATTAAAAATCAATGCAGAAACAAGAAAAGACACAATAAAAAACACTACAGCACACAATAAGCAAAAGTAACATACAATGATACAATCAACAAACAAGAAAAGACAGAAACAGTAAAAAAACATACATAACCAGTACAAAAACAACAGCAACAGTAAATAAACTACAGCAAAAGGAAAATGGAAGTCAAAAACAGTGAAAGACACAGATACAGGAACAACAAAAAGCCTACCGAACCAGTAAAAAAAGCTACAACAACAATAAATAAACTACAGCAACAGTAAAATGCAATTCAGAAACAGTAAAACACACAGATACAACAATATATGCTAAAGAACAACGAAAAGCCTACCAAAGCAATACAACACAGTAAAAGGCACAGATACAGTAAATATGTTAAAGAAACAATAAATACACTAAACAAATACTAAATGCACTAAACAAACAAGTAAAAAACTATAGAAACAGTAATAGTAACATACATAAACAATAAAACACACAGCAGAAACAGAAAAAACTACAGAAACAATGAAACACACAGCAGAAACAGAAAAAACTACAGAAACAATGAATACACTTTAGAAACACTAAATTACAAAAAATGCAACAACAAACAACAAATTAATAATTTGATACAAAAAACAGAAATAGAAATAAAATTACCTGTAATGCCACATCAGCCAACACAGAAATCCGACTTTTCTTCAACGGTCGAGCATCTTCTTCAAAATCATCATCAGCATCAACTAAAACTTTAGCTTTACCTTTACCCGTAGCAGGAGAGGTAGACGACCGCGTCACACGCTTCAATTGTTGCGGGGTTTCTTTCGGCTTAAACACAGGAACTTTTACCTTTAAAACTGATTTCGACCCAATTTTATTTACATTTGTATCATGTTTCATTTTACTCCTAAGTTCCCTAGAACTAGAAGACGAACTAGAATTAGACATTGAAATGAAACCCTAAAATCAAACCCTAAAAAATGGAAAAAACTCGAAATTTAAACACTGCAAATCAGTTACGAAATGCTTCACAAACAGATATGATAGTGGAGAAAGTGGGGAAGAAAATGGCAGAGAAAAAGTAGGGAGAAACGGTTGAGAAACACGAATGATACAAAGGCAGGGGAGAGAAACAACGCTGAAACAGTGGAAAAAACGGGAAAACTGAGAAAATAAGGAAATTAGCACAAATTTTGTCAAAATTACAAAAACGCCCCCAAACAGTATCAAAATAAAGAAATAAATAAAACTAGCAATATTTTTTGACATAATATGCTATATTTGTAATTAACTTGCGTTTTTCTCTATTTATGGTTATTTTGCTAAAATGTTGTTATGTTTGGTAATTAAGTGCTAAAACTTGTACTTTTATGTAAAAATTCCAATTTAAAATGAAAGGTGTGTGTAGTGTGGGTCAGAGTCTTTTAAAAAGTTGTCATAAAAGGAAAGAGACACTCATTCTGGGATAAACAAAAAAGGAAAGGTAGACACTCATTTTGGGACGGAGGGAGTATGTCTTAAGACACCTTATGCGAGCTTGGTTATTCTTTTATTAGTTAAGCACATAGAAATTCTTTTCGATAAGCACGTGAATCTTTTGTTTTTAATAATAGGTGTTGGTGAGATTCAAACTCCTAATCTTTGTCAGTTTTGATACTAAATTAGAGTGTGTGATTATCTTACCTAAGAGCTCACGTTGTTGGAGAGAAAATTCTTTTTTTTTAATTTATTAATTATGTCTCAGCCGAACTAACAACACATAAATAAAATCCTTTTGTTTCTCTTCTTCTACTGATGCTATCACCATCCATAAACTTTTGGCTAAAAGCGAAAGCTTAGCCTTGAAATTGGAATTCTTTCTTTTACGGAAAAGAAAACGCGGGGCTGACGTTCATGGATTCGAATTAGTTTAAGACTGGATTAGAGTAGGATTTTTCAAAATGGTCCTTTCTAGTTTTCATCTTTTCCTTTTTCTTTTGGGATATGTCCTCATAAATCATGACGTACCTAGTGGGAGACATGTTTGAAATGACGGGACAATGAAATTAAAGTTTCCCATTCTATAAGTTGGTTCTTTTTAATCTGATAGTATTTTGTAATTACGTTTTACGAGCTGATGAGTTAGCTCGTCCTACCTCAGCAGGAATGAAATATAGAAACTATGGCGAAAGTCATCGGAGAGTAACAAGGACCACTACTAATGCAAATCCTATTTAATTAGACGGACAAAACTAGTCACGAACAATACACCATTAACCAAATCCAAGTCCTGCTTTTCAATATTACGAGTTATAAAGCAAAACGTATATATGATCTCTTAACACGAAGAAAAGTACCTTGCTCACCAGAATAACTTTAAGTTTCGCGTAGATATGATTCTCCAAATAGATCTTGGTAGAGTGGTACGTCAGTCTTTGAGAATAACCTATACTTGGTACACAGAATTCCCAGTTCAAATCTTAATGAAAACAACCGGGACATGTTATGTTCACAAGCATTTGGCTGCTGCTCAAACCTTAAAAGAACAATAATACAAAAATATCCCAAATACATTAGAATCCTCAGAAATCACCTCAAGAACACTGTTTGGCATTGGGCATCATCCTTATTCCTTACTGAACGAACATAATTTAAGATACAAAATAATTTTAAGCCTCAGGCTAGATCCCCAATCTCTCTAAATTGTCCTTGATGGCAGCAGCAATCAAGTTGGGACCGGCCTCATGCATGTCAACCGTTTCTATAAAAATTCCTTCAACTTAACATTTTGCACAATGTGGAGGCCAAAATTTCCTACGCCAAAAATTTGCTTTGATACAGATGTGAAGCTGAGGATCGCTTAATAAGAGACGTAAACCAGCCAAAGAAACTGGACAACCTGTTACACAACCTCAGAGGAAGGGAAGAGCTTCTCAAGCATGTTATTAGAGAGAATGCGGTTTGGGTCCAGCTCCTTTCTTGCTTTATTGTATGCATCCACTGGGAATTTCTTCTTTACCCTTGCCTGCAGAGCTGCAAGCTCTTCCTTGTCCTTGGGAACCTGGAAGTAACATATAATTAAATGGTAACCATAGTACGTTCCATTTAGAGTACCCAATATTTAACTTTACTTAGAGGTGTCGATGTCTCAGTTGTGCTTTATTAAATCTAGAAGCGTCTATGATGAAAGATCTACAGCCCATAGTTTCATGTTTGAAGATGAAATCTTGGAAATAAGTAACTAAAAAAAACATTATTCCACTGCTTTGGGAAAATTATATTAAGAGAACAGGCGAAACAGCAATTTGATGTCTTCCATATTTGCCCTACTTTCTACACTGTAGAGGGTGGAGACATTTGAACTCTCTTCCATTGGGGCTATTGCTCCCTTAATTAAGTAAAACAAAATAACAAAACCAGAGAGGAACTGATACGCTAACAGATCTGTATGTTCATATATGACTGGTTTAAACAGGTATTCTGAAAAATAACTCATACCTCAATCTTCGCCCAATGTTCAAAAGCGGAATAAGGATCCCACAACTGCGCTTGTGTCATATGCCTGTAGTGGAAGAACTCCTCTGTGATTTGCTTTCTCTGCCGAGCATCCATGGTTGGAAGATACATAATTATCCCAACCTAGCAACATATTGGAAGGTATTTAAGTAATAAAGCTATGCCTCACGTATATCAGGTCTAACAAATAATCAACGATTTGGCTGCAGGCAGGACTTCACTGACTGAATAAAAGGTTATCTAGTATTTAACAAAATTAAATAGAAAGTAAGCAAATTAGAACTAAGGATATGACACCACCTAAGGTTAGTGTTCAGGTAATGCTGTCGAGGTAAATGCTGTCAAACCCATCCACACTCATTATTTTTAACTAAGATATATTTTCCACTTGACACTGTCAACATTAATTGGCAGATCTCATCTAAGTATCACCACCCATGGACTAAAATCTTTTATTTTTCTTTTTCCTGAAGAAGATGCAGTTGGACGATGGACTTGAATCAGTTCACAGCGTTAGATCATATAAACGACTAATCTGCATGCATTGCTTTCTTTCTTTTTTTGGATGAAGTAGAGATTTCATTAATAGCATCAAGACGATGCGGAGAACACAAAAGAGAAAAGAAGCAAAAAAGAATAAATAAAGAGATTTTGTCAGCTTGAATACCAAAATTTCAGGCTATTACCATGGACCTGACCAAATCCAAAAATTTATCAATGCTAGTTACATGAGTTAAGTTTTGTCCAACTAAACAAATTAACTAAACATTTTGCCTTCAGGGAGTTGCTCGAATTTGAAATTCCATCATAACATCTTTGGCTTCTCTCTTTTGTATTCTCTGCAATTAATTGTGAGCCCCTCTCCCCCCCCCCCCCCCCCCTCCAAAAAAAAAAGGAAAAACAAAAAAGAAGACCTCAACCACAGAGAACATGACAGACAAGTCAAGAGCAGATAAAAAAGACACTAGTGTGAACTCGTCCAACTGCCAAACAAAAAGGAATCATTGTTTTTAGTTTATCTAAAAACAGTCTAAAAGAAAGATCTATCATGGTTTTTATTAAGTTTCTGATACTTTCAGATTTATTGGCTTCTTGAAATTTGTACAACACAACATTTTGATAATAGGGTCCAGAGACATCCTTCACATAAGCTAAGTGTAGATTGACATGCTAAAAGGATTACCCATGAGAATATATCATCATCCGCTGAGCTATAAGCTGGACTCATTAGACTTTTGCTGCAAGCAGTCCATCTCTGTTCTATAGGTGCAGGAGCAGGTACATTTTCTTTCTCGATGAGCTGCATCAATTCCTCTATGTATTCCAGGTCTTTCATGCTAGGCTTTGACAGGGTTCCTGCAGGGAAACATGTTTCTGATACCCACTGGTGGCCACCACAGTCAAAGCCTAAAATTTCATCACTCCAGCCTACTCGATATCCTTCTGATTTTCTCCAGAATTCTGCTTCAGCTTGGTTGATTTTAATTACATGCTCCTTGTTGAGAGGATCCAATGCAAGAAGTTTATCTCTCAGTTCAGTGAATGATAGTTCATCGATTTCAGGTTCATCTGGAGAACCAGAATCAGCAGCTTGACCTCTGTAACAAGTGGTAAGAAATTTATAAACAGGTAATTAAACATAAGATCTGCAGCATTTTTCCAATATTTAATTTTCAGCCACCATCTCATTTTATGTGTCAAAGTTAGAGAAGGTGTTAGAGCTTAAAACGTTTTATTTTGTAATTATACAAGTAATACTGGATTAATTGTAACATTTTTATTTTCCAGTCTAGTCTTCATCAATTTTTTTCGTGCAATACTAGAACATAAAGCAGTGGTTGAAATATTAGTCCTATAAGCAAAATGTTACATAGAAGCCTGAAAAGGAATAGCTAAACAAATTTAAATTCTTGCAATTTATGAATATTATGTGAAATATATTATAACTTCAAGTATCTTAATTTATATGATTACCTCTCTTAAAGTTAGAGGCCAGAAAGAGTATATTGATTTACCTATCCCCTTTCAGGAAAAGGTCCTATGCAAAAAGGGGCCCCTCCTCAGTAATCAGTATACAGGGACAGCTGAGAAACTACATGGGAAGTTCGTCTAACAAAAGAACATCATGCATAAATACAGGGAAAAGATGTTCCGAAATATGGTTTATACTCGCTAGTTCAATGCAAAAAGACCTAGGTGCATTGGTAATACTATGTCATATGACCTGTTGTCAAAATGAAGTTAAAACCATACCTGTACTTCTTCAACGACTCCAGGTAGAGATCGCGTACATGCTGCAAGGCTTCTTCTGACGTATATTTAGGTTTATGCTTTGGTGGAACTTGTGATTCAGATACAGGATTGCATGTCACAACCACAACTGCATCAGTATATGGAATATGCAAGTATTTGACATGCCTGTTCTCAGATAGGAATTTCCTGAAGCAATGACAGGTTAGCGGCATTACTTCACAAGTGTAGGACATCAAGTGCAACAAATGTGCTTTAGGATGCAATGCATGTGAAACATGCACCAACAGATGTACTTTATTTCCATCTCTTTTAAATTTTTTGGACAAGTATTGTGCACCTTCTGGATGCATATTGATAAAATTCACTTAATCAAAAAAGAAAAGAATAGGGCCATAGTTCTAATTCTAATTGGTGTACTGAGCAGCAAGAAAATCAAAGGATGTGCAAATTAAATGATCCTTGTTTTAAAAAGCTATACTTTTTTTTTTCTTTTGATGAGGAATCCTTGTATCACAGACAAATTGGCCACATAGCTTTCACAATAATACCAACAACGCCTAAAATCTCTTCCCTCAGATCTATAATTTGGGATGTTTGCAAATGGCTAGCTTGGTTACAGTAACAAATTCTTTATAGAGAAAATCCTCTTAGAAGGTCTAATGTAACAACCAATGAGAGCTTACCACAGAGGAAAGCAAATCACTGAAGGAAAAAGCAAATATTTACTTGTGATTTTTCTTGATATCTTTCATGTTAGACAGGAATGTATGCTCTACAAGTGCCTGCCTCTCAACACACTGAAGAGTGACTTCTGCAACCACTCCAAGGCCCCCAAGTCCACATCGAGCTAGATAAAATAGTTCTGGGTCTTTCTCTTTTGAAATTTCTATTGTGCCCTTGGCAGGGGTAACCAATTTCATGCTTATGACTTGCTCATCGATTGGAGGCAACCTGGCACCAGTACCATGAGCACCAACCTAAGAATTTAATTTCACAGGAAGAAAAGCTTTAGAATTTCCCTAATCAATCTTCAACAAACACATCCAACTGAAAAATCAATATATCCACTAACTGCCTGTTGAAATAATTTAGAAATCTCAAACAAGTGGCAAAAAGACAGATGTCTCTTGAAACACAACCGGGAAACTCAGAAACAGAACCAGCTTGAAAATTTATTTCTCTGATTGATATGCAAAGGCAAGCTTTTAATGTACATCGGGGGACTTACATCAAGGAGATACTACATCAGTTGTACATAGTTCATCCATAAGCTTCTGACAAAACTCACAACCTCATTAATTACAGAGACAAATTCTGACCACCACAAAACAGTTAATATACAGCTAATTTCTAATCCATACACATGAGGACAACTTGTGTGCCCCAAAGAAACTTGATATTCAGTTAGCTTAATCATTCACAATATGCACAATGATGTAGTATGCCAGGCATTTCAACAGTCCTTGGAACTCTACTTGAACTGTAAACCTAGAGAAGGCATAATTGTCCAAGTAACTGCCATAATTAAAACTTCAGCAGTTACATAAATTATGGAAGATATGTATGATAGAAATATCTCCCCAGCCTCAGAGGTTCTCAATCCCTCAGTTAGAACTCAAAGATCCTAGTTTAACTGGAGATGGGTTTTATGCAAACATAGCAACTTAAAATAATTCAAATAAAGAACAATCAAATACCAAGGACAAACCCATTAAGTTCGCCTTTCAATAAATCTAAATTTTGTTTAAAGTATAAAAGAGGGAAAGTTCCTACCTTTTTGGTAATATTCAAGTACTGCAACAACATCTACTACTACTAATACGCCTCAATCCCAAATTAGCTGAAGCCGGCTATATGAATTCTCACAAGCTATTTCGAATATTCAATACTTTATATTCTCCGATGATGAAAGGTTACATATTTTCCACTGACATACAAATCTCTAACCAGATCAAAAAAAGACTCTTGGTAATCATTGGACCTTATGTAAGTGTATCAACATGACTAAGCTTTGAGCGCAACCCCAGGGGCGAATGTACAACATAATCATTGGATTCAGTCAAACCCAGCTCAATGTCTCACCATGTACATGTCTTAAGAAAATCTACTAAGTAGAAATATTAAATTTGGAAACCAGTAACTCGAATAGTCAACGAGTTTTGCAGCATCCCAACCTATAAAGTTCAAATCTTGGATCCACCGTGGTGCAGACTAGGTAATTAAGTTAACCCTCTTAAGTAGCACTACTCTTTGGTCCAATAAATAAACTAATAGACAAGAAATTAATAAAACACTCCCTCTATTCCAGCTTATGTGACCCTACATCCTCTTCAGTCACCACTAATATCAATAACATTTTCTAAAACGTCCTATTTTACCCTTAATGATAAACTTTTATATCCAGAGGAATGTTATGTCATGTTTAACACTGCATGTTTTGAAAGTCGTCATTACTTTGTAAAATTCAAACGCCAAGTCAAACAAGTTGACATAAAACATTTTTAAACTCCGTGCCTAGTCAAACACACATAAAATAAGGCAGGGCGTAAAACTTGTACCTGAATAATGCCACCAATTTGCTGTTCCCTAATAGAAGCAAAATTTTGAAGAGTAATGCCATACTCCTTAATCCCATCGACAAGTTGCTGAACCCGAATCCCGGCTTGAACCCTAACCCTCTTCTTCTCCTTATCCACACTCAACACTCTATCCATAAGCGCCAAATTCACCATCCCAGCGCGGGTCAAGCCGATCCCATTGGGGGACAAACCCGACCCGACAGGGCGAATCCTATGCTTCATCTCATGCGCATTTTTAACAACACTTTGGAGTTCCGAAACGGATTCGGGTTGGGAGAAGTTGCGGGTCTGAACCTCGTGGGTGCCACTCCAATTGGAAACGGTGTGGAGATCATCAGGTAAGGGAGCGTAACGGAATAATTGGGCTTTTTTATGCTTAGCGTTTTCGGGGAATGGGAAAGAATAGTATGTGGCGGCACCACACCCTAAGAGGAGTACTGTGTACCCTATGTATTTACGGAGCTCCGATTCGGATGAGGTTGTGGGGCCTACTGGTGGGGTAGTACAAAAGGGGCGGGGGTAGTAACGGGTACGGTGGAGAAGGGAATGAAGAGAGCGTTTTGATGTGAGAGAACGAAGCATTTGAACGGTGTTTGTTTTAAGGGGGGTTTAGTGGAACTGTGGACTGCTGAAGTCTGAAGAAGAAGAAGAAATGTACAAGTTCCCAACAACATTACTAATTTCTTCTTTTTGTTTTATTTTTTCTTTTTTCAAGATAATTATTTTTATTTTATTTTTTTATGGCTAAGGAATTATTTTGGAAAAAAATGGGACCATAATCCTTTATTGAAGCGACGTAGACTCTATTCATAAAATATTCCTTTTTTATTTTCTTATTTGTTTCTAATGATTGGAAAGTTTGAAATAACTTTGCTTATATTTTAACAACTAGTACTAATTACTACTAACTATTCTAGATACTAAAAGTTAAATGAACTGTGTAGTTGTAAATTAGAATTTTAATATCTTCATAATATGTCAAATACTTTAAATTAACGTTGTTGTTATAGTAAAATATTGTTAAAAAAATTATATAGTGTATCATCATATGAAAAATCAATTCCAACATAAACTTGATGGTTGAAGTGAAATGTTGTTAGTACAATTATGTGAAGGTTGTGAAACAAGCAAAATTTTTGGACTCAGCTTTACATGATTCAAAGTTAACAATTTTGTAAAGCACAATATGGAAATTTCTTTATAATCTACAAACCTAACTAATCAACCCGTCTCTTCTCAGTCTTCTCAACTTAAATCATTTTCTAGTAAAATATTCAGTGTTATTTTACAAATAGAATTTGGAGAGGGTGAGACATAGCAAACCTTATCTCCACTTTAGTAGAGAGCCTGTTTCTCTTACTTTGCTAAGATGCATTATATGTGACATCCCAACTAGGAGTATCCACATCAGCTTAACACATCAGTGATGCTGAGTATATAAGTAAGAAGACCTTAGACCCTAATGACACATTTTAAAGTAAAAAAATTTCGTGTGGGAACCTGTTTGGCACGCGCTAATTGATCTGTAGCCTTTGCTCACAAATTCGCTGAAAAATAGTCACCCGCGTCCGTTTTTTAAGTTGTTCTGTGACGACGTCGTTTTAGCCTATTTTTAAAATTCCTCTTTTACCCTTCGATTATTTTGAACTTATTCGAAAGTTTATTTCTCTCTGTCATTACTGCGACTTTTGAATTCTCTCGAAAAATATTCTTCCCCTTCCATTAAAATACGCAGAAACGATTATTTTGAGAGTTCTAAGCCTTGGGTTTGTTTGAATAAGTAATTGTTTTGTTGTTGCATCATTTTTAAGGTAACTATTTTACTTCGCATTCATCTTTTTTACGGGTCGTTGGGTTATTAGATTATGCTTTTTGCGAAAATTATTTTGGATTCATCATTGAAGTAAATATAAGCTTTGGATTCCATTGTAAATGGTGAGTCTTTTTTAAGTGCAACGCTTTTGTGAAGCCTTGTGCCTCAGTACTATATATTGTAACTCTCCTACTGGCATAACCTGTTGTCCCAGAACAAATACCTGGGAGCCGGTCTGGAGGCATAAGCGTTTGTGCCCCTGGATAAACTAATGTGACTCTATATTAACAAGTACATGTGTCCCAGTACAAAATCATGGGACTTTGTGTAACAAAGCATTATAGCATAGGTTTTGTCTCATACTGTGATTTTACATATACATCACTTGTGCTTCCAGTACCAAAGTCTGGGAGTCAGTCTGGGAGCATAAGCTTTGTGTCCCATGATAAAATACTAGGACTCTGTATTAACAAGTACTTGTGTCCCAGTACAAAATCATGGGAGTTTTTATAAGAAAGCATTATACAATACGTTTTGTCCCCCCAGCACAAATACTGTGATTTATATATGAAGCATTTGTGCCCCAGTACGAAAGTCTGGGAGTCAGTCTGGGGGCATAAGCTTTGTGCCCCATGATAAATACTGGGACTCTGCATTAACAAGTACTTGTGTCCCAGTATAAAATCATGGGACTTTGTATAACAAAGTATTATAGCATATGTTTTGTCCCCCAGTATAAATACTGTGATTTTACACATGAAGCACTTGTGCCCCCAGTACCAAAGTCTGTGGGTTTTTAGGTGGATGCATATAGGTGTTAATTTTTGTGGGTTTTATTTTAATATATATGCTGACCTTACAGCTATGGAGATTTTGCCAATCGATGATGGTATGGAGGTTTTGTTAAATGAGGAAGGTATGGATAATTTGTCAAACAACGATGGTATCTTGGTTCTGTTTGCGCAATGGATAAATCGTGATTGGTAGTGGAAAGGTGACACAAAGTATCATGGATTACTTGAAGGGTTATTGTCAGTCGATCACCTGGAGAAATTGAAGCAAGGGCCATTCGGCAAGTTTATGCTTTTGGAAGATGCTAAATATTCTGGGAGGCTTGTAAATTATTTCTGCGGTCTCAAATACCTTCTTCAAACGACACTAGATTAGTTTTTAAGTTTTTGGTGATATAGTAGATTTAAACCTGATGATTTTCATGCAGTTAGTGGTCTTAATATTTCCAGTAACGTAGATATAAGTACTTTGAAGCTTAGAAAGAATAGAGTAAATGAGAAGTATTTTAGTAACAAAAAGGACATCAAGTGGAGTTTAAAGTTACATGACCTGCTTGATTTGATTGAAAATCATTCCAGTTATGTGAGAGCAACTCCAAACAACAAAGATAAAGGTACGGTTAAGGTTAGGGTTAAGGGCAAGGATAAAGGTGAAGATGATGATTGTAACAATGATAACCGAAAGTGTCAGCTGGAAAATCGGATGTTCCATCGGATGAAGATGATGTTGTTGGAGAGAATTTAAAGAAAAAGCGTAAGTGTAAGGACAAGAGTAAAGGTGAAGGGGATGATGTTAACAATAATAATCCAAAAAGAGTGCCAGCGGCATGATTGGATGTTCCATTGGATCAAGATGATGTTATCAAATTAGCTGAGGTTTATTAGCTTACCTCTATTTTATTGGGTCGGCCAGTATCTATAGTAGTGGAGGATCGACATATGATTATTATTGACGATGAAAAGGTGAATAGCCCTTATCAGTGGGGTACTGAGATATATCGTCCCTTGATACCCCATATGCAGACAGTCTTAAAGCCACATTCTGATACGGGTAGTTATAGTTTCTTAGTATTCCCTTCCTATTCCGTTGCTAGGCAGAAGAGGTGTTTCCTATATTCAAGCAGTATTATAATGTTCGTCCTAAGATCAAGCCTTTGATGATCTGCTACACATGTATTACTACCCCATACTACAATACATTGTGTGAAGAGTACTTTCATAATGAAAATGTGAGTTTACAACAACAACAACAACAACAACAACAACATACCCAGTGTAGTCCTACAAGTGGGGTTTGGGGAGGGTTTGATGTACACAGACCTTGCCCCCACCAAGGTGTATATGCTATTTCCGATGGACCCTCGGCTCAAAGAAAACAAGCAAGCACAAATAAAAAAGGTGAGTTTACTAGTAGTTACTTTTTTTTCCTTATTTTCTTTGTTCCTTTTTGTTGGTTTTTTTATTTTTTTAAATGTATTTTTCTATAATAGTTTTGGGAGGATGCCACAGTAAGACCAATAAGGCATAAATCTAAACGTGCTTAAAATTCAACGTCAACTCCAAAGTCACCTTCAAAGACAAGTTCAACAACAGGATCTATTGATGTGAATGAAGTTGTACATATGAGATTCTTTGTTGGTTTTTTCTTTGATTTTCTTTTTCTTATGTGGTTTTTTTTTTTTTTTTAACCTTTTTTGTAATTTTTGTCAGAGGTTGACAACTAATCTAAAAGCACATTTACCTAATGAGAAGAAGATTAAACTTATGATCAATGCCTCAGAAGAAAGTGTGAAGGGTGATCTTCTAGATTCAGAGAAGAGGATTTTGAATCATTTTAATGCAAAGTTTGATACATTACTTCTTCTTGTTGCAAAATCAATGACAAGTGATGTAGGTAAAGACTGTAGTGTTCTGCAAGTAAATCAGAAACCAGGAGTAGAAGTGAGAGAAGTTACTTTGTGGTGATTTTAATATTATTCAGAGGGTCGGGATAGTTTTTTTAAACAACCATCATATTCAATTCAGACATCAGATTCTTTGATCATTGGTGCGAGGTTGTTGGCGGTGCAGAAAGTGGTCAAGGTATTATATTTGCTTTACAAGAGAAAAGCAATCACATTATTGTGGATGTTTTATAGAAATACAAAGTTGATGTTGTGACACCACTGATCAAGTAAAAGGTACAGATGGTTTACAAAAAGCGCCATTAAGTTCAGTCCATCAACAAGAAAGTCATGGTAACTAAATAGAGTATTATATATAATGGTTAATTACAGTGGAAAAGTAAAAGTGGAATATGTATTTTATGTAATGATTTTTTTGTGGTTATTTTTTATATAGATGCTGATAAACAGAATCCTTCAGCTGATTTATCGCATAAATATCAATCTGAAGATAATGATACAACTTTGAATCCAACAGAAGTTCAGCTTCCTGATGAACAAATTTATTCCACACCTCCTGGTAAGGAAAAAGAAACTTTTTGGTAGATTCAACCAACAGGTTATGCTTCATACCCCCAAGAGAGAAAAATATTGTGATTGTTTTTAGTCATCAGATGTTTTTAGTATTTAAACCTGTGACTCTTTTCATCAGATGCTTATGTCCCAATTTATAGTACTGGGACTCTAATTACTTATCGCAGTATTTAAATCTGGGACTCTTTTCATCAGATGCTTATGTCCCAGTCTATAGTACTAGGACTCTATTTGAATATGTGTGTTTTGACATCCTTGAAAAAAAAAATATGAGCCACTCCTGTGTGTTCTTATGATTCTTCGCATAGAGAAAATGTAATGTATTGTGGTTATCTATTTTTACAGAAGGAAATAGTGGCAAATTTGGGAATGAAGAGGTTATCAATCAATGCAGTCACAGTAAGAGAAAACATCTTGCATATTTGTATTTTTTTATTGCTTACAATAGGTTATGGTCCATATCCCAGCATAAAATACTGTAATTTTTTACTTAATAGTGTGTCTTATCCAATTATTAAATACTATGACTCTTTCCATCTGAAGGTTGTGTCCCAGTTTAAGTACTTGACTCTATCCAATATTTTTATTTTTGGCTTACTTGCATAGAGTAAATTTTTATAATCTTCGTAAGGTCCATTAGGACCTATCTGTAAAATTTGAGTTAAATCAGACCTCGTTTGGTACGTATCGAAAGAAGATTTTATTTTTTATTGTTGATAAATATTAAAAAGAGGTTTTCGAGCTCGATTTTGGCGAATGAGCTCCGATCCGAAATTCGAAAGCGCCATTAGGTTCGTATGATTATTTGTGACTTTTGTGAACTTTCGAAAGTAAATTTCGAGGTCGTTCGGCTAGTTTTCGCTAAAATGCCGAAAGCTAAAGAATTTGATCATTTCCGTTTTAATTCGCATCTTGAGTTTCGGGAATTCGATTTAAGATGCGTCTTAGCGAGTATGTCGCATAAATTTTTTATAACTTGTATGCAAAATTTAGAATTATTTTGAATTTCGTAGGGTTCCATTTTAATTTTCGTTACGAAAAAAAAGAAAAGAAAGAAATGAAAAGTAAAGTCGGTAGGTCGAACTAGCACTAGAACAGAAAATGAAAATGAAACAGAAATGGGAATGGAGAAACAGAAACGAAGCAGCGAAAAAAATACCAGAAAATGAGAAAAGAACCGGAGAAAGATAGAATTTTCACTCCGAAACATTCAGGTAATGATCTTAATGCATTATTTTAGTTTATTACGTGTGTTTGAATATATTTTGACGGTAAAAATTGGGATATTAGACATTGTTTTAATAAGTTCAATTAATAGTTTAAAGGATTAATTAGACCCTGATAATGGAATTGAGTATATATTCGTACTTAGTGAGGTTTGGGCAACATATAATTTATTTAGGATTTGGTTATGTGACCTTAAACCCTGTACATAGGTCTGGCCTGCGTGCTGCGTATGTGAATAGGGTATCAGGTTCCTAACTGGATTGTTCTAAGACGTAAGGAATGAAGCCTTCAGCCTAATTTGATATATTTTTCTGCTTATTAAATAGAGTGGGATCGTTTGGCAATGAAATCGAAGGATAAAGCGGTTGTTGATTAGCAGTGCTAACTTTTGAAAGAGGTAAGTGTTTGTATCCATTTCTTTGGAGGCCCTTGGCCTTGTGGATATTCTACCACGTGTTCCTTACGTGTGTAACTGCCGATAGGCATACTCGTTACGCCTTAGCTTTGAATTTACATTGTATATTATATGTTATGCTAGGTTGTTGGTATTGCATTGAGTATATGAGCATTGTACTCTAGTTTTGAGCATTGCATATACTTGCCGGTAATCGATGAGAGTCCCGAGCCGGTGAAGGGTCATTATTACATATACTTGCCGGTAATCGATGAGAGTCCCGAGCCGATGAAGGATCATTATTGCATATACTTCCCGGTTGGCGATGAGAGTCTCGCACCAGTGAAGGGTCATTATTGCATATACTTCCCGGTAATCGATGAGAGTCCCGAGCCGGTGAAGGTTCATTATTACATATACTTCCCGGTAATCGATGAGAGTCCGAGCCAGTGAAGGGTCATTATTGCATATACTTCCCGGTTGGTGATGAGAGTCCCGCACCGGTGAAGGATCATTATTGCATATACTTCCGGTAATCGATGAGAGTCCCGAGCCGGTGCAGGGTCATTATTGCATATACTTTCCGGTAATCGATGAAAGTCCCAAGCCGGTGAAGTTATCAGGCACATGTGACTGAATTGCATCATACCACATTCATCCCATCTCATTGCACCGCATACTGACTAGTGTGTGACTATTGTGTTGTGTTTTGGGTATGCGGCATGTATACCGTGTTGTGGACATATTTCAGTTTGCATGTACATTTCTGGCTACTTAGTGTCCTTAATTGGTTTATATACTTTAGTTATGCGGATCGGGTTGCACGCCGCAACAGTATAAATATATGGATCGGGTTACACGTCGCGACAGTATGAATATATGGATCGGGTTTCACGCCGCAACAATATGAATATATGGATCGGGTTGCACGCCGCGACAGTATGAACATGTGGATCGGGTTGCACGCCGTGACAGTATAATGTTCGGGACACTTAAAACCCTATATGTTCTGTCTATCTTATGTCCCTGGTTGTTTATGTGTTTATGATCCCATACGTGTTTCCAGTTATTATCTGGCTCTTCCTATTTATAATTTAAATAAAAGGAATTTGGTTTATCTGTTTTTCTTCTCCCTGGCTAGCTATCATATTCTTTGAGGTGGCTAGTCTGTCCCACTTATTGAGTCCTTTTGACTCACCTTGTTTGTTGTTTATTTCTTGTCTATCTATTTCGTTTCGGCAGGTTCGCTCCAGAATTGAGTTCGCCACATTGTTCAGGAGCGAAGATGACTTCAGCTATCAGGGTGAGCCAGCTTTTATTCCGGATGGCCACCAGTTTTATGTTTATTATTTCAGTTGTATTTTGCTCCCTTTAGGAGGTATCTGTCTTCTTTTGTACTCTTAGATGTCTAGTCTGGATAGCCCTTGAAACGACCTCGGTCAGTCGTTTCAGAAGTTAGAACTCTGATTGGCGTACCAATAATTTTAAAATATTCATAATATCCATTAGGACCTGTCTGTAAAATTTGATCTAAATCAGACTTCGTTTGATAGGCATCGGAAGAAGGTTTAAGTTTTTATTGTCGATAAATATTAAAAAGAGATTTACGAGCTCGGTATTTGGCGAATGAGCTCTGATTCGAAATCCAAAAGCGCCATTAGGTTCGTATGATTATTTGTGACTTTTATGATTTTTCGAAAGTGAATTTCGATATTGTTCGGCTAGTTTCCGCTAAAATGCCGAAAGTTAAATAATTTGACTTTTTCTATTTAAATTCGCATCTTGAGTTTCGGGAGTCCAATTTGAGATCCGCCTTTGCGAGTATGTTACATATATTTTGTATAACTTGTATGCAAAAGTTGGGATTATTTCGAATATCGTAGGGTACCGTTTTAATTTTTATCGTGGCAGCTAATTTTTTTTTTTTTAAAAAGGAAAATGACAAAACGTTAAAATGAAGTTAGGCGGTGGGGGATATATATCCCCCTAATCAATTTGGACAACAGAAACATACGTACATACATACACAGAAACATAAAATGGAAAACACGCAATGGAAAAATGCCAGAAATGAGAAACGAGCGGGGAAAATAGTAGAATTTTTACCCCGAAACATTCAGGTAATGATCTTAATATATTATTTAAGTTTATTACGTATGTTTGAATATATTTTTACGGAAAAATAGGGATCTTAGACATCGCCCTAATGACGTAAATTGATAGTTTAAAGGATCAAATGGACCCCGATAATGAAATTGCTTATATATTCGTACTCAGTGAGTTATGGGCAACTTATAAATGTAATTTATTTGGGGTTTGGTTATGTGGCCTTATACCTTGTATATAGGCCTGGCCTGCGTATTGCGTATGCGAATAGGGTATCAGATTCCTAACCAGATTGCCCTAAGATGTGAGGAATGAAGCCTTTAGCCTAATTTGATATATTTTTCTGTTTATTGGATAGAGTGGGATCGTTTGGCAATGAAACCAAAGGACAAGTGGTTATTGAGTGGATGTACTAACTTTGTAACAAGGTAAGTGTTTATATCCATTTCTTTGGAGGCACCTGGCCTCATGGATTTTCTACCACGTGTTCCTTACATGTGTAGCTGCCGATAGGCATACTCATCACGCCTAAGCTTTGGAATTATATTGTGTATTATATGTTATGCCCTGTTGTTGGTATTGCATTGAGCATATGAGCATTGCATTCTGGTACTGAGTATCGCATATACTTCCCGGTAATCGATGAGAGTCCCGAGCCGGTGAAGGATCATCATTGCATATACTTCCCGGTTGGCGATGTGAGTCCAGCACCAGTGAAGGGTCATTATTACATATACTTCCCGGCTGGCGATGAGAGCCCCGCACCGGTGAAGGGTCATTATTACATATACTTCCCGGTTGGCGATGAGAGTCCCGCACCGATGAAGGATCATCATTGCATATGCTTCCTGGTTGGCGATGAGAGTCCCGCACCGGTAAAGGATCATCATTGCACATACTTTCCGGTAATCGATGAGAGTCCCGAGCCGGTGAAGGATCATTATTGCATATATCTCCCGGTAGACGATGAGAGACCCGCGCCGGAGATAGGTATCAGGCCTATGTGATTGCATTGCATCGTACCGCATTCATCCCATCTCATTGCCCCGCATACTGCCTATTGTGTGTATTGTGTTGTGTTTTATGTATGCGGTATGTATACTATGTCGTAGACATATCTCATTTTGCCTATATATTTCTGGCTCGTATTCTGGGTTGCGGGGATCGGGTTGCACGCCACAATGGTATAAATATATGGATCGGGTTGTACGCCGCAATGGTATAAATATATGGATCGGGTTGCATGCCGCAACATGATGAATATATGGATCGGGTTGCACGCCGCAACAGGATGAATATATGGATCGGGTTGCACGCCGCAACAGGATGTATTTCTGATTGTTGATGTGTTCGGGATACCTATATGTTTTGGTTATCTTATGTTCCTGGCTGTCGATGAGTTTGTCATTCCATACGTGTTTCCGGTTATTATCTGGCTCTGCCTTTTTATAATTTAAATAAGAGGAATTTGGTTTATCTGTTTCATCTCCCTGACTAGCTATCCTATTCTTTGAAGTGGCTAGTCTGCCCCACTTATTGAGTCCTTTTGACTTACCCTTGTTTGTTGTTTGTTTTTGTCTATCTATTTCGTTTCGGCAGGTTCGCTCCAGGATTGAGTTCGCCGCGTTGTTCTGGAGCGAAGACGACTTCAGCTGTCAGGGTGAGCCAGCTTTATTTCGGATGGCCACCAGTTTATATTTTATTATTTCAGTTGCATTTTGCTCCCTTCAAGAGGTATCTGTTTTCTTTTGTACTCTTAGATGTCTGGTCTGGATAGCCCTAAACCTAGTATGTTGGGTAGTCAGCTGTAATTTCTTTTGTACAGCTTAGGGGTATCAGTATGTCTGTGTTTTTTTTTTAAACGTCTTGTTCTTATTTATGAATTGTTTTATGTATTTTCCTAATATTATTGGTAAGGGTTCGCCCAACGGGTCTAGGGGAGGATGTCGGGTGCCCGCACGGCCTAATCGGATTCCGGGTCGTGTCAGTTGGTATCAAAGCCTGGTTTAGTGTCTATCCAGACTAAGACAGTGTCTAGTAGAGTCTCGTTGATGGGTACGTAGACGTCCGTACTTATCTACGAGAGGCTATGATGGAATTTAGGAAGTTTCACTTCCTTCTTTTCTGATCGCGCGTCGGTCTAGGATGCAAAAGTATTTTCATTAATTCCTTCGTGGTAATGGTGAACCTTCGTGCGATAAATCGGCAAATAGTAGGAGTTCAGGACGAAGTAGTCTAGCTTGAGGCTAGGGCTACTCAAGCCTCGAGAGTTGTTGATCGTGTTGACAATCCAGTTGCGCAGGCCTCAGTTGTACGAGCTCGCGATGGGCAAGAGAGCAGGGACTTGTAGTTCCCTTGGCTATCTACGATGCTTTACGAGAATCTTGGCAACGCAGATACCGTAAGAACCTGTTATTCATTGGCCAGCCTATCAGGTTGTCGCATGTGTAGACGCTCGATTTCAGAGAGCTTCTATTCCAGTTCTTAATATTGCCGCAGTAAAGTATGTTCCGGAGGCAGTATGTATTGTGCCTCCAGTTGTTCTGGCTGGTTAGCCAGCCGAGGTATCAGTTCGATCCGAGTGTCCGAAGAGGTTGCATTATTTTACGCGGTTGAACCTTCTGATATTCTTAAGCAATGCATCAGATAAACTTCGTGATTTTTTTAAAATACAATGATGTTAGTGTATCCTTCAGGCTCTGATTATATCGAGCGATATGGTGTTGATTATTCTGCTTTCCGATTTCAGTGTTCAGCCTTGAATTGGTGGGCCGCTCTCTTATTAGCTAACTTGGTTCGGTTTTCTTCTAGATTCGTGGAAAAGTTCCTTTCGAGTAGCGAGCGAGATGAAAAGTGTTGCCAGTTTGAGTGGATTGGACAGGGTAGCCTGTCGGTTAGCCTGTTGCTGTTTCAGAATATGGGATTGAATTCTATAGAATGGCGGAATATGCATTAGAACTAGTCCATGAGCCTTTCGAGAGATTCAAAGATTTATTGATGACCTTTCTCCTTCCTTGAGATCCCAGATAGCTCGAAAAAAAAAAGAAATTGAGGTTGGGACTTCATTTGATGTCGTTGTTGATATTGCTCAAATGTATTAGGCATATCATAAGTTAGAGAGGGAGAGTAAGAGATCCCGTGGCCCAAGTGGGCAACCATGGTACGTCATTTGGAGGTAAAAGTTCTGATTATTTTGGGAGGTCACCTTCCAGGTTATCTCAGCTTGTGTCACACGATTCTTAGAGTGCGCTAGTAGTTCATCAATATCAGACCCAGTTTTTCTCTTTGTAGCTATCAACAATCTGTCCAGCTTCCATTTTCATTGAAAAGGTGTTATCATTGTCGTGAGCCTGTCATTTTTGGTTGAGTTTTCCTTACTCCGGCAAGTAGGCATTTGTTCTTTTTCTCACCATCAGACCGGCATCAGACACCTGCACAGTAGTAGGGAATTTCATTTAGATCTTAATTAACCAGAGATATGCCCTCATTTGATAAAGGTCGAGAGTGTGGTAGTAGTGGTTCTTCTAGAAGTAATTATCAGGGTAGCAGCTCGACTCAGCTGCAGAGGCAGTTCTATGAACTTCTAGTTTGGCAGGACACTGAGGTATCCGATATAGTGGACCCTGAGATTTCTTCCTCTCTTAAATGTGAGTAAGATTTGATTCTTCCGATCGATTTGGAAATAGTTTGTCATATCATGTTTCCATGGTTTCCTTATTATTTCTAATAAGAATCAGTTGCAGTAGAAGGGCAAGCTTCTGGTATGATTTATTCAGGGCATTTGTGCGACCCTACCATTTTATCTAGTCTAAATATGAGAGATTTTACAGTGAGTGTCGGTATTGTCTGCTTGGCATCTTATCGTGCCAGCTTTTATTATTAAGTCATATTAGTATACCTATCTTCTCGGAATTCCGCATTGGTAGGAGGATAGGATTCATATTCATCACCATCAGAAAGTGTCACCTGTTTCTTCCGGTATAAAGTGGCTAGTAAGTAATATTCGATCTACGTATCTCATCTTGGTTCAAAATGCTAGTAAAGTCATATTATCCTATGAGCTTATCTGGGTTATAATAGGGTTTCTGGTAAATTGTCAGAGTTTCCTTCTTATTGGGAGGTTAAATTGGCATGGATGTTGTTCCATAGAGCTAATTTAATATCTATTTCTTCAATTGCGATTCTTTGGCTAGCTTGACTCATAAGTAGTCTAGCTCTGGTAGCCAAATAAATAAGACGATGAGCTTCATAAAGATCTAATTATTTCTATCCTCAGTTTATTGCCATCTCTTCTTCTTTCGACACTGGTGAGCTTAGGCGATCAGTAACCTATTGTGATGTTCCCTGTGTTGAGAGTGCATGTCAAGGTAACCGGGTAAGCATATTATTGTTTTGGATAGAAACACTTACTCTTCCAAAAGATAGCACTGCTAAGAACCACGGTAAAAGATGTCCAAAATAGTAGCACAAAATGTTTCAAAATCTGGAAAATTGTTTTTATCTTCGGACAACTGTTAGTAGTTTGCGCATAACTCCTTGTACAAATTGATATTAAGATGCTTCAAGATTCCCTGGAACCCTAAGACATATATCTAAAACTTTTATGAAGACTATGAAGTCTATAACTTTGATCTATACTCTGAAAATTAGGTTGAAAATCAGGACATTGGTGCTGTCCAGATATTCTATCTGCGGATTTGTTATGTCATCCAGTTGTCTCATCTTGTTATTCGTTTAACATGTTTATGTTATCAACTTATCCGAGTATCCATTCCCATGTATAGTATAATGCTGGTTCTGTTTTGCGGATCATCCAATTTCAGGGGAAACTCTGCCGAAACTTTTATATAGAAGTACCATCCATCAGGCGGTGGTGTTTACGAAAAAGGTATGGAGTTGTGAACTCGAGAGTTGCAGCTGTTTGGCAACTCGAAAGGTTAGTTTGGTAGCTTAGGTCTGCCTACATTCAGTTTTTAGCCAAATCTTCTTTAGGCCAGCAGGTTGTGCGGGGATGATTATTCCTATTCAAATTATTTGTATGAGTTTATGCTCTAAGTGGAGGAGTCTTCCTCCAATTGATGTCGAATCATTATATTAAATCTCTAAGGCGTTGCTGAAGCGTAAGCTAATTCTTTATTTCATCGTCCTGTTCTATATCGAAAGTATATCGATGAGGTGATTCGTTGGTGGAATCATGTTAGCCCGTCAAGAGTTGCATGTATCTTCATTTCGAAAATATAGAACTCTTCTCTCATGATCGAGAAAGGGTCAGCTTAGTCCGAATAAGTTGGGCAATGATGTTATCATATTATCCAGCTATGATTTTATCCAAGAGTTCGATATACGTGTTATAATTCTGATCCTGTAATCAGGATATAACGCCCGTGGAGTAGCTCGTGAAGGTCGTGCAAGTTCTCTTATTATCTGCGTGAATCTTGCTTTGGACTTAGGCTCGTTCGAGGACGAACGAGAGTACAAATGGAGGAGAATGAAACGACCTCGGTCAGTCGTTTCGTAAGTTAGGACTCTGATTGGCGTACCAATAATTTTAAAATATTTGTAATATCCATTAGGACCTGTCTGTAAAATTTGAGCTAAATCAGACTTCGTTTGGTAGGCATCGGAAGAAGGTTTAAGTTTTTATCGTCGATAAATATTAAAAAGAGATTTACGAGCTCGGTATTTGGCGAATGAGCTCTGATTCGAAATCCAAAAGCGCCATTAGGTTCGTATGATTATTTGTGACTTTTATGATTTTTCGAAAGTGAATTTCGATATTGTTCGGCTAGTTTCCGCTAAAATGCCGAAAGTTAAATAATTTGACTTTTTCTATTTAAATTCGCATCTTGAGTTTCGGGAGTCCAATTTGAGATCCGCCTTCGCGAGTATGTTACATATATTTTGTATAACTTATATGCAAAAGTTGGGATTATTTCGAATATCGAAGGGTACCGTTTTAATTTTTATCGTAGCAGCGAATTTTTTCTTTTTTTTAAAAAGGAAAATGATAAAACGTTAAAATGAAGTTAGGCGGTTGGACAACAGAAACATACGTACATACATACACAGAAACATAAAATAGAAAACACGCAGTGGAAAAATGCCAGAAAATGAGAAAAGAGCCGGGAAAATAGTAGAAATTTTACCCCGAAACATTCAGGTAATGATCTTAATATATTATTTGAGTTTATTACTTATGTTTGAATATATTTTTATGGTAAAAATAGGGATCTTAGACATCGCCCTAATGACATAAATTGATAGTTTAAAAGGTCAAATGGACCCCGATAATGAAATTGTTTATATATATTCGTACTCACTGAGTTATGTGCAATTTATAAATGTAATTTATTTGGGGTTTGGTTATGTGGCCTTAAACCTTGTATATAGGCCTGGCTTGCATATTGCGTATGCGAATAGGGTATCAGGTTCCTAACCAGATTGCCCTAAGAGGTGAGGAATGAAGTCGTTAGCCTAATTTGATATATTTTTCTGCTTATTGAATAGCGTGGGATCGTTTGGAAATGAAATCAAAGGACAAGCGGTTATTGAGTGGATGTACTAACTTTGTAACAAGGTAAGTGTCTATATCCATTTCTTTGGAGGCACCTGGCCTCGTGGATTTTCTACCACGTGTTCCTTACGTGTGTAGCTGCCGATAGGCGTACTCATCACGCCTTAGCTTTGAAATTATATTGTGTATTATATGTTATGCCCTGTTGTTGGTATTGCATTGAGCATATGAGCATTGCACTCTGGTACTGAGTATCGCATATACTTCCCAGTAATCGATGAGAGTCCCGAGCAGGTGAAGGATTATCATTGCATATACTTCCCGGTTGGTGATGAGAGTCCCGCACCGATGAAGGGTCATTATTACATATACTTCCCGGTTGGCGATGAGAGTCTCGCACCAGTGAAGGGTCATTATTACATATACTTCCCGGTTGGCGATGAGAGTCCCGCACCGGTGAAGGATCATCATTGCATATGCTTCCCGGTTGGCGATGAGAGTCCCGCACCGGTGAAGGATCATCATTGCACATACTTCCCGGTAATCGATGAGAGTCCCGAGCCGGTGAAGGATCATTATTGCATATATCTCCCGGTAGACGATGAGAGACCCGCGCCGGAGATAGGTATCAGGCATATGTGATTGCATTGCATCGTACCGCATTCATCCCATCTAATTGCCCCGCATACTGCCTATTGTGTGTATTGTATTGTGTTTTATGTATGCGGTATGTATACTATGTCGTAGACATATCTCATTTTGCCTATATATTTCTGGCTCGTATTCTGGGTTGCGGGGATCGGGTTGAATGCCGCAATGGTAAAAATATATGGATCGGGTTGCACGCCGCGACATGATGAATATATGGATCGGGTTGCACGCCGCAACAGGATGAATATATGGATCGGGTTGCACGCCGCAACAGGATGTATTTCTGATTGTTGATGTGTTCGGGATACCTATATATTTTGGTTATCTTATGTTCCTGGCTGTCGATGAGTTTGTCATTCCATACGTGTTTCCGGTTATTATCTGGCTCTGCCTTTTTATAATTTAAATAAGAGGAATTTGGTTTATCTGTTTCATCTCCCTGACTAGCTATCCTATTCTTTGAAGTGGCTAGTCTGCCCCACTTATTGAGTCCTTTTGACTTACCCTTGTTTGTTGTTTGTTTTTGTCTATCTATTTCGTTTCGGCAGGTTCGCTCCAGGATTGAGTTCGCCGCGTTGTTCTGGAGCGAAGACGACTTCAGCTGTCAGGGTGAGCCAGCTTTATTTCGGATGGCCACCAGTTTATATTTTATTATTTCAGTTGCATTTTGCTCCCTTCAAGAGGTATCTGTTTTCTTTTGTACTCTTAGATGTCTGGTCTGGATAGCCCTAAATCTAGTATGTTGGGTAGTCAGCTGTAATTTCTTTTGTACAGCTTAGGGGTATCAGTATGTCTGTGTTTTTTTTTAAAAAGTCTTGTTCTTATCTATGAATTGTTATATTTATTTTCCTAATTTGATTGGTAAGGGTTCGCCCGACCGGTCTAGGGGAGGATTTCGGGTGCCCGCACGGCCTAATCGGATTTCGGGTCGTGTCAGCCCTAAACCTAGTATGTTGGGTTGTCAGCTGTAATTTCTTTTGTACAGCTTAGAGGTATCCGTATGTCTGTATTTTTTTTATGTCTTGTTCTTATTTATGAATTGAATTATATTTATTTTTCTAATTCAATTGTTAAGGGTTCGCCCGACGGGTCTAGGGGAGGATGTCGGGTGCCCGCACCACCTAGCCGAAAATTCGGGTCGTGTTATAAATGTAATGTATTGTTGTTATCTATTTTTACAGAAGCAACTAATGTCAAATCTGGGAATGAAGACGTTGTCAATCAACGTAGTTACAGTGATGAGGTTCGACTTGAAGTTAAGCATGTCAATGAGCTTGACAGAGCTAGTCTTTATTTTACACTAGTAGGTATGTAAAAGTCTTTTTATAGTTATTTTGTGTTTATTGTTAGCAAATGTGTGATCAACTATCTTATTTATAAAGGTTCTCAAGAAGGTTCTCAACAAGGTCTCAAAGAAGGTATTGCACATTCGAATTTGAAAACGGCCTTGAAAACATTGGATAGGAAGAAAAGGAAGGATCGCGATAACGATGCTTCTCCTGAAATTGCATCTCGACCCAAAATTAAAGTTTGTGAAAAGTCCGTCGGGGGAAGCGGTAGCTTCATGAATATTACTTGCTCAGATGCACCTTCATTTTCACTTGGCTTCTCCCAGCCATCGCAAGAGCCTAAACCAGGGATAGATAGTATCGAACCAAATTCTATGGATATTGATCCCTCACAAACTAATGGTGGTACGGAGTTGGCATCAATCGATAAAGATAATTCAAAACTTACAACACTTGATGACGCATATGTGCTAGTAATGGAGCAAGAGTCTGTTTTGAATTCGGCAATCAAAACACCCAAACAGTTTGTTAGTAACCTAAGGTGTATATAACTAGGTTAATGTAGCAGTCTGTTCCATATTGGGAAAGGCTTTATAGTGTAACTTGTATAGTAATTATAAATAGGACCTATTGTATAGCTCTTTTCAATATCAATAATATTTTCTCAATATCTCTCACATGGTATCAGAGCAATAGTGAGAAAGAAAAAAAGAAAAAGAAAGAAAGAAGGTCACTGCAAATTCCGGTAATAGGACTGCCAACATTGGAATTACTTTCCAGTGGTGTTGTGCGAAATCCAACACCACCACAAGGTCCGGCACTCTCTTCCGACCAAACCCCAGTCAGTCCCTCCGGCAGAAGGTCCCACACGCGCCCACACGCGCCGATCGAATCTCTGTTTCCGCCGGCGCGTCAGACTCACGCGCCGGCGCGTGAGCACCGCTTCCGGCAGTTTTTTACAGCGATTCTTCTTCTCCTGTGCTCGTCTACAATTTCCGAGCTGACCCATCAAGTTTCTGGCTTATTCCGACAACTCCGGCGTCGGCAGTCACTGTTCCGGTGGCTACATTCACTGTTCTGTTTTTTCTTCTATTTTGTTGACTGATTTGGTCACTGTTCCTGCAGTTCCTCAGTCCTTTTTGGTGGTATTTTGCAAATATTTTTGTTAGAGGTTTTTAATTACAACCATGTCTCTTGGATTTGATACTTTTGGCTCCAAAAATTCCGGTGTTGGACACTCGAATGTTATGATTACTTCGGAACCCTTGTTTGGAAGTTCGAATTACTTAGCTTGGGCTTCATCAGTTGAGCTATGGTGCAAGGGTCAGGGTGTCCACGATCACTTGACTAAGAAGGTTAGTGAGATTGATGAGAAAGCTAAGGCAAATTGGGAGAAGACTGATGCTCAGTTGTGTAGTCTTTTGTGGCGATCCATTGATCCTAAATTAATGCCTCTGTTCCGTCCATTCCAGACATGTTATTCAGTTTGGGAAAAGGCTCGCACCCTATATACTAATGACATATCTCGTTTCTATGATATGATTTCTCGGATGACTAGTTTGAAGAAACAAGAACTAGATATGTCAACTTATTTGGGACAGGTACAGGCAGTCATGGAAGAATTCGAGACGTTGATGCCAGTCACGGCTAGTGTGGACAAACAACAAGAGCAGCGACAAAAGATGTTTCTAGTTCTTACACTTGCTGGCCTTCCAACTGACCTTGATTCGGTGCGTGATCAGATTTTGGCCAGTCCTGCGGTCCCCACCATAGATGATTTATTCTCTCGATTACCTCGACTTGCTGCGCCACCCAGTCACCCAATGGTTTCATCACCGGCCGACTCCTCTGTTCTAGCTTCACAGACTCGACAGAATCGAACACCTCAGACAATGGGCAATCAGACATCGTATAATATGGGGAATCGCGGTCGAGGTGGAGGTTCAACTGGCAATCGAGGTGGAGGTCGTTCTGGGAGAGTTCGACCCAAGTGTAGTTACTGTTCCAGGCTCGGACACACCCGTGAAGCATGTTACACTCTGCGTGATGATATTTTACGTGAACATAATGCTAATGTTGCCCAAACTGACACTGCAGGGAACCAGGGTGTTAAGTTATCTGAAGCAGAATATAATGAGTTCCTCCAGTATCTGGCAAATAAGCAGACATCATCTCAAGTAGCTTCTGTTGCTCAGACTGGTAATCAGGTTGCTTGTGTTTCACAGTCTAGTACTCTTGGACCATGGGTCATTGACTCAGGTGCTTCTGATCATATTTCTGGTAATAAATTTCTTTTCTCTAGTATTACTTATTCACCGTCCCTTCCCACTATTACCTTAGCGAATGGTTCCCAAGCAAAAGCAGTAGGAGTTGGCCAAACTAGTCCTCTATCCTCTTTGCCTTTGAAATCTGTACTTTATGTCCCTGGTTGTCCCTTTAACCTCGTATCTGTCAGTCGTCTCTCTCGTACCCTTAATTGTTCCATCACTTTTTCTAATGATTCTGTTGTTATACAGGACCGCAGTACGGGACGGATGATTGGCACAGGGCGTGAATCACATGGTCTTTACTATCTTACCTTTCCTAACTCCTCTACAGCATGTCCAGTCACAGATTCTCCAGAGTTACTCCACAGACGTTTGGGACATCCTAATTTATTCAAGCTTCAGAAGATGGTCCCTAATCTATCTAGGTTGTCCACATTAGATTGTGAGTCGTGTCAACTTGAGAAACATACTCGGTCTACTTTTCAGCGTCGTAGTGGGGGTCGTGCAGAGTCCATTTTTTCTTTAGTTCATTCTGATATTTGGGGTCCTAGTAGAGTCACTTCAACCTTGGGTTTTCGTTATTTTGTTAGTTTCATAGATGATTATTCACGATGTACTTGGATATTTTTAATGAAAGATCGTTCCGAGTTGTTTTCTATATTCCAAAACTTTTGTGCTGAAATTCAAAATCAATTTGGTGTTCCTATTCGCACTTTTCGCAGTGATAATGCTTTAGAATACTTATCTTCTCAGTTTAAACAGTTTATGGCTTCTCAAGGAATTATTCATCAGACATCTTGTTCATACACTCCTCAGCAAAATGGGGTAGCTGAGAGAAAGAATAGGCATGTCATTGAGACTGCTCGCACTCTCCTTATTCAATCTCATGTTCCGCTGCGTTTTTGGGGCGATGCAGTTCTCACATCTTGTTATTTAATTAATCGAATGCCCTCTTCTTCCCTCCAAAATCAGGTTCCCCACTCCATATTGTTTCCTGAGTCACCTTTGTACTCTCTTCCCCCACGTGTTTTTGGGAGCACATGTTTCGTCCATAATTTTGCCCCTGGGAAAGATAAATTAGCTCCTCGTGCTCTCAAATGTGTATTCCTTGGTTATTCTCGTGTTCAAAAGGGATATCGGTGCTATTCACCCGATCTTCGTCGTTATCTTATGTCAGCAGATGTTACGTTCTTTGAGAGTCGACCTTACTTTGCGTCTTCTTCTGACCATTCTGATATCCTTGAGGTCTTACCTTTGCCGACCTTTGAGGAGTCTACAGTTGCTCCTCCTACTGTTGCTCCTCCTGCTCCTCCTACAGTTACTACAGCTCCAGAGCCACCACTTATCACTTATCATCGCCGTCCACGTCCAGCATTAGCACCAGATGATTCACGCCCAGCACCAGAATCTTCACCTACTGCGGACCTGTCTTCTCTCAGTTTACCGATTGCACTTCGAAAAGGTACGCGATCCACAGCCAACTCTAATCCTCATTATGTTGGCTTGAGCTATCATCGCTTATCATCCCATCATCAAGCCTTTGTGTCATCCCTGTCTTCTATTTCTCTACCTAAATCTACAAATGAAGCACTTTCTCATCCAGGATGGCGACAGGCTATGATTGATGAGATGTCTGCTCTACGTGCTAGTGGTACTTGGGAGCTTGTCCCACTTCCTCCAGGTAAATCTACTGTTGGTTGTCGATGGGCTTATGCAGTCAAAGTTGGTCCAAATGGCCAAATTGATCGACTAAAGGCTCTTTTAGTTGCAAAAGGTTATACTCAGATATTTGGGCTTGATTACAGTGACACTTTCTCTCCGGTTGCTAAGATGGCATCTATTCGTCTTTTTCTATCCATGGCAGCTGTTCGTCACTGGCCTCTATATCAGCTGGACATTAAGAATGCGTTTCTGCATGGTGATCTTAAGGAGGAAGTTTATATGGAGCAACCACCTGGTTTTGTTGCTCAGGGGGAGTCGAATGGTTTGGTATGTCGATTGCATCGGTCACTCTATGGTTTGAAATAGTCTCCTCGCGCCTGGTTTGGTAAGTTTAGCACAGTTGTTCAGAAGTTTGGCATGACTCGCAGTAAAGCTGATTACTCCGTCTTTTATCGGCACTCTGCTTCAAACCTGTGTATTTATTTGGTGGTTTATGTTGATGATATTGTTATCACTGGGAATGACCATGATGGTATCATTAAATTGAAACAACATCTCTTTCGGCACTTCCAGACTAAAGATCTAGGCAGGTTGAAGTACTTTCTAGGCATCGAGGTTGCTCAGTCTAAGTCAGGCATTGTTATCTCCCAGCGGAAGTATGCCCTAGACATTTTTGAAGAGACGGGAATGAAAGGCTGTAGACCAGTTGATACTCCCATGGATCCGAATGTTAAGCTTACGCCGGGACAGGGGGAGCCTCTTAGTGATCCTGCCAGGTACAGACGGTTGGTTGGTAAGTTGAACTATCTCACTGTGACTCGGCCTGATATTTCTTTTCCTGTGAGTGTTGTAAGTCAATTTATGAACTCTCCGTGTGAGAGTCACTGGGATGCAGTTGTTCGCATTCTTCGATATATAAAGTCATCCCCGGGCAAAGGATTGCTCTTTGAGAATAGAGGCCATGAACGAATTGTTGGGTATACAGATGCCGATTGGGCAGGATGTCCATATGACAGACGTTCTACATCTGGTTATTGTGTTCTAGTAGGGGGTAATTTGGTGTCCTGGAAAAGCAAGAAGCAAAATGTAGTTGCCCGATCTAGTGCAGAGGCAGAATATCGAGCAATGGCTGTAGCTACTTGCGAACTGATTTGGATCAAACAATTACTGAGAGAATTAAGGTTTGGAGTAATCAGTCTTATGGAACTTGTGTGTGATAATCAAGCTGCTCTTCATATTGCTTCAAATCCAGTGTTTTATGAGAGGACTAAGCACATTGAGATTGACTGTCACTTTGTCAGAGAGAAGATACTATCAGGAGACATTGTTACAAGATTTGTGAAGTTGAGTGATCAGCTTGCAGATGTTTTCACTAAGTCACTTACTGGTCCGCGTATTAGTTATATTTGTAGCAAGCTCGGTTCATATGACTTGTATGCACCGGCTTGAGGGGGAGTGTTAGTAACCTAAGGTGTATATAACTAGGTTAATGTAGTAGTCTGTTCCATATTGGGAAAGGCTTTATAGTGTAACTTGTATAGTAATTATAAATAGGACCAATTGTATAGCTCTTTTCAATATCAATAATATTTTCTCAATATCTCTCACACAGTTAATTTTTACGGAGAAATGGAAGGTTGCTGGAGCAGATGACTCTGCAAGGAATGCTGCATATGTGTGTTCATCTAAAGAAGAGTCGACTATGTAGTCTTCACTGAAAAAATAGGAAGGTATGGATTTTGTTGTTGTGCCATACAACCCATGAAATGGTCTAGAAGGACGAGAGCTATTAGGTAGGGGACATAAGGTTCACAAGGTTAGCCTCCATTTATTATCTCCATTCAGGCCTTTTACGCGAAAAGAAAAGGGTGATTGGAAGCCTACTTATAGATGTGTACGCCATTTTCATAAAGTCAATGTCAAGTCTAATTGTTTGGCAATTTTTGATGAATGGTTGAAGAAAGGCCTAAAATAGATTGCTAAAAACTGAGTCCCTCAACCATACGTTAATTTTTTTTTGTTTTTATGTTTTGAGTTAAAGGATGTTATACATTATATTAGTAAATTGGTATTGCCTATTTATTTTTCTGTACCTTTTTCAGGAATGAAGATCTTTATGATGAGAAACATCCAGACATCAATTGTTGGAACCCAATTAAGTTAAATACTGTTTCAGTGAAGAATAAAATGTGGTTTAGAGAGATTGCAAATAGAATATATTCACTTACCACTAAGGTTTTTTACAACTTATTTTGTTGTTGGTTCTGTAATTCTTTTTATATATATTTGTTGACGACTATTTTTGTGTGTTTGTTATTTTTCCTATCATACAACATGTTGATGTTATGCTGTACTATTTGAGGAAGAATCATGTGTATCATTTCGCTAACTGCTCAGCGATGTTCACAACGACAGACTTGAATTTTGATTCTTTTGTAGAGTCGTTGTTCTATGGGAAGGTAGAATCCTATTTTGATAATATATTAAAGGAAGAGAAGAACCAGAGGTTGAAAAAGAAGAATGATAGAGTAGAAGAAGAGTGGAAGAAGGAAAAAGCATTTAAAAAAGCAAAGAGGAAGAAACAAGGAGGAAAAAGATTTGTGGTCAAGCAAGGAAGAAAGAATCTCAAACTCCAGCAGAAGTTGTTTTGGGAATAGAGGACTTGACATTGTAAGATTTAGAGAAGATTTAGTTAGATGTTGACCTAGGGATTTTTCCTGGAACTACGCAAAATAACCTATATGAGTGTGTGAATGAGTCTTCTAATCAATGCGGCATAGAATGGACATAGGTGGAAAAAGTTTTTATGCCAATTAGAAAGCCTTCAGATGATCCTGATGATCTTAATTCTTGCACACATTATTGGTTGGGAGTTTATTCTATAAAAGATCACAGAATAGATGTCTATGATTTGTGTGATGAAAATTTTGTGAAGATGAAGATGGAAATGTATGCAATTCTTATCCATAAGCTACTTCATGAGATGAAGTTTCATACTTAGTATCCTAATTTTGGTATGGAGTACAAGAAACTTGATATTGTGTAGAAAAGTGAACCAAAACAAAGAGAAGACACAAATTGTGGTGTATTTGTAACAAGGTTTACTGACCTACTCATGTTGGGACAAGATTTGTTTAAATTTGACTGGAGAGTGGAACTATTAGTCTTTACAGGAGATATGTTGTTGCTAATCTACTTATGCATGGAAGATCAAAGAGAGACGAAGTTTATGAAACTCCACTAGAAAATGTCAATGATGATTATGGAGAGAATGATGACAAATTAGCTTGTGGATATGGAAGGCTGCCAATGCTTTGAATCTTCCTTTATCAATTTTGAATATGACACTTTTTTGTGTTTTTATGAACAATGCAATGTACATATTTTTTGAAGTATGTGTGTGCGCGTGCGTGTGTGCGTGTGTGTGTGTGTGTGTGTGTGTGTATATGTTGTTTGTTTCTTATTATTTATTATTTTTTGGAGTATATAAATAAGGATGTCAATACTTTGATTCCAGGTAAACAATTGAGTTTACCACATTTAAAATAGCAGTTATGCAACTGACTTGTAACAGTCATTTTATTATTTCTGTAATGGTGCATGTTCAGTATAGGGTGTAGCTATTATATAATTATGTCTGTTCAATACATAACTTGCAACTGTTATAATAGCAATAATATTTTATAAATACTGATCTCAATAGTGAAGAAACTTATTCAAAGAAAAAAGAACAATTTGTGTCTGTTAATTCTCAGTAGTGAACCATTTCAAAATGCCTCGTTAACCAAGAACAAGAGGAGGAGCATCCAGTTCAAGGAGAAGAACAAGAGAATCATACAGTTCACATTCAGATATTGAACAAATGAATGAAAATTTGGATCAACCAAGGGCTGAAGTCTTGGAATGGAAATTCAAGTTCGAGGAGTTCTTCCATGATTACAAGAAGGACATGAGAAGGGTGAAGAGAATGCTTAAAGTGCTACTGCTTAATAGGCGTATTGATTACTGTATCTACTCTACACCACCAAGATCATCACCAGAAGCACCACCACAACCACCAGCAGAAGCACCAGGATAAGCACCCTAAGTTTGAATGTTTATTTTGTAATATTTGTTTGTTTGAATGTTGAATAATTATTTTAGTTTTAGTTTCTTTTTGCATTCTTCAATGTGGTTTTTTATTTTTGTATCAATCTGTATGTTAGGAAGTCCCAGTATATTGTAATGTGATTCCATCAAAATAAATAAAAAGTCCCAGGGTTTTCCCCTGGGAACATGTGATTTAGTTACTTACATTTCTTGTCTAAGTCTCTATGTTATCAAGTCCCAGTTCATTGTTCCGTGAGTACAACAAAATAAAAAGAGATCCCTAGGTATCTATACTGGGACATGTGAGTTGGTTGTCATTTTTTTCTAAGCCCCTATGTTTAGGAACCCGCAAATCATTGTAATGAGACTCCATTAAAATAAATACAGAGTCCCAGAGTTTTCTCCTGGGGAACATGTGATTTGGTTATTTTACATTTTTTCCCTCTAAGTCCCCATGTTATCAAGCCCCAGTTCGATGTCCTGTGAGTCCAGCAAAATAAATAGAGATCCCCAGGTATCTATACTAGGACATGTGAATTGGTTGTCATTTTTTTTTTCTAAGTCCCTATGTTTAGGAAATCCCAGTTCATTGCAATGTGACTCCATCAAAATAAATACAGAGTCCCAGGGTTTTTTCCTTGCGGAACATGTGATTTGGTTATTTTACTTTTTTTTCCATCTTAGTCCCCATCTTATCAAAGCCCCAATTCGATGTTCAGTGAGTCCAGCAAAATAAATAGAGATCCAAGGTATCTCATACAGGACATGTGAGTTGGTGTCATTTTTTTTTCTAAGTCCCTATGTTAAGGAATTCCCAGGTTTTTTTAAAAAAATGTATGTGAGTTGGTTACAAGAAGTTTTTAGTTTTGCACAATGTTATACGAGGTAACAGCCCCTGTGTTGTAGAGGCAGTTGTATGCATGTGTTTTTATTTTATATTTAAATTAAATTGTATGGATAGTATCTAATGTCTGCCTATAAATACAGTTTTCGAATATTTGATCATCATACATTTTAAAAAGTTGTAGTTTCGTCTCAGAAAAATAAAAATATCGCTTCCACAAGACCATGTGCATGCAGTTCAAAATGGCCACGCTCTGCAGAATGGCCACAAAAATCAATAAACAGGACGTGATCCATTGAGGGGCTGAAACGTACTATAAAGCACCTTCAAATATTAATTATTCGATAAAATTAGAGGCTTGAAAGTAATGAACGAGAAATGAGAAGGATTAAGCGGCCATTGAGACAATTTCAAAACTACAATGAAGTGGATAGTCCTCCAGGGTCACCAGTATGAAGTATTTGCACTAATTTTACCGTTTTTAGGCTTTTATGATATTTAAGTTGAATTAAGTTATGTAAGCAAGTTTTTATTTTTGTTTGTAGTTATGTATGTCTTATCGCAGGGTTATATATAATTTAAAAGTACTTTTAATGTTTTACAAGAAAGGTTATGGTGTGAACAACTATATGTAATTTTTATATTTTTTCAATGTTAAAATGAGTGTTCCAATGAAAAAAGACTTGAATGCTATTCTTTGACTGTCACTATATCCAATTTAACTAGAAGTCTCAGTATAATATACTAGAATAGAACCAAATAAATGTACTAATCCCAGTATAAAGAACCTGAAATTTATTGAAAATCAAAAGACAAGCAACCTACAGGAATTTGACTGGACATATTTTGACTAGGTACAAAGTTTGGAATATAAAATAACCCTCTTTATTATTGAAGAGTCGTTCTTATTTTTGGCAATTAATTTTGATTCTATCCAAAAGCAAAAGGACAAGCAATATGCAGGTTTTTTTAAAGAAGAAAAAATCTTCAGCTTTTTTTGACAATACACAGCAATTCAGAACATTTTGTATGTTCTAATACTATATATAGACGACTTTGTTATTGAAGAGAACACACAAAAATTTGCAGTTTATGATGTTAGGTCTCTGGGAAGCAGTGTTGAATAAATTAGATGCTCAGTTAGATCAAATGGAATAACAATGTTCTTTTTCATTTTTTTTGTTTGCTTGCAGATTTTACCACAATGCTGGGCGTTAGGCTTCCACGACATGATCTCCCAGCTATTCTTATTTGTTGTGGTGCTGAATACCATATGAGCTACCAAAAACGTAGAAGACAAAAAAAAAAAAAAAAAAAGCTTTGCAATGGATGGAGGGAGTTTGTTCTTCGTAATAATCTGGAGCTAGAATCTATACTATATATTAGAATTTTGGAATCTGCAGATCGTGTGGTTTTAAATGTTAGCATTTGGCAGGTTCTAGTTCTAATTCTAGTTCTGGCTCTACTGTTGAAGATGCTTGATAAGATAGTATGTGTGTCTGCGTGTTTAGTTCGATGTCAACTGTAATTTTTTTTATGTCTGTGTGTTTTGTTGTTTTTTAACTTCTCAGTTATGAAAGTGGAATGTAACTGTCATTTTTGTTTTGGTAATGAGTTGTGACTAAGGGTGGCTAACGGTCCGGTTTTGACCGGACCGGACCGGAATCGGGTCGGAAACCGGCTCGGACCGGTTGAAACCGGACCGTTTGCCACTAACGGGCGCCGGTTCCGGTACCGAACCGGTGCCACGAAACAAAACCGGATGGACCGGATAAATTTAGGACCGGAACCGGCCCGGACCGGTCAAAAAAAAAAAAAGAAAAATCTGTCCGTTTCTAGCCGTTGGGCAACGGCTCTTTTGACCCCCTAGCCGTTGTCCAACGGCCAAAAACGGCCAAATACACCCCTCTACCACCCATCACCACCCCTAACTATTTTTTTTCTATAAATACCCCATTATTTCATCATATTTTTCACACAAATCTTCCAATTCTCTCTAATTCTCTCAAATTTTCTACAATATTGCTATTGTTCTACTTTGGCTATTTGTTAAAAGTTTATAATTTGGCTACTTTATCAAGTTCTATTTGGAGTTTCTATCAAAGTTATATTTGGCTACTTGGTGAAGTTTATAAATATCAAGTATTGGGTTAATTGGAGGCGCTACGTGGTTGAAAATATCAATTTGGCTATTTTTGCAATTTTTCGATTATCAAGTATTCAACTAATTAATTGAAGTGGAGGCTCAAGTTTCAACTTCACCTCAATTATACGGTTATATTTGGTTGGTCTTTCCTACTTCTACTCTTTTATTATTTTTTTGTCATATATATTTATTTTATTTGCTATTATTATGTCTCAACGAGGTTCAATTGGAACTAGTAGTGGGGGGCGGGCACGTGGTCGTAGGGGAAATAGGGGTAAAGAAAGTGCTGGTAGTTAGAGTCAGTTCACCCACATAGATGATTCTCAACATTATCATAATATTAGCGCTGATAATATACTTGATCACGAAATGTTAGAAACACGATATGGGAATCCAAGCGGGGGTAATTTAGAAGAAACACCTGAATTTCAAGCTAGTCCACCCGAAGTTCAGTCAGACTTGCCTCCTGAACCTCCTACTAGAATACCGGCTAAACGTAAGGATAGATCTGATGTGTGGGATTTTGCATCAAAGAATGTTGCAGCGCAGACGGCCTCCTGCGGGCTTTGTGATAAGGTGTGTGTTGCTCCCAAACGCACACGCAAGTATACGCGGTCGCCAAGTAATAAAGTGACAAAGTCGAGTATCGTTCCCACGAGGACTATGCAGACTAGTGCTTAATAAACAATTCCTGAACAAACTATCCAGGGGTCTTTTTCCAATGGTTGTAAGAGTTTTTATACTAAAATGCAGTAATTAAAGTGCTAACGATGTAATCGAGCAATGGGGCAAAACTTTGGTTGTTAACAATATCAAGGGAGCGATCCAGGGTCAGAGTTACGAACAATCCAGTTGATGTATTCAATTGATTTCACTTCTTAAATCCCGGGTTACTAACTGACAGGTTAATTGTAATTATGAAAACCTTTCAGTTCTTCACAATCTATGCAAGCTACTTTAATCCCTGTATGTCTACGGGTTAAATCACATGCACGCATTAACGATCCTGTAATTAGTTAAACTAGGCAAGCAAGTATATGTCTATCCTACCCGCGAATTGATTCCCCGATGCCCGGGTTCACAAACTAGTTCTATTCTTCCTTATTACGTAATTAGATTCTCTCTTTCGAGTTCAACCCAAAAACCATAGATGATGTATAACTATCGAGCTCTAACAATTATACAAGTTAAATCAAGGAAGAATAAGTAACCCGTTATGGGATTCAATCAATGGAAATCAATCTTCAACAATCAACTTTCATGTAAACTCTAACCCCAGAACGTTAGGAAATTAGCCACACATATTCATAATCACAAGGCAAAGATTTGGTGTAATAATGAAATACTTGATGTAATAGATGAAAGATTTGGGAATAACCCTTGTTCAATGAAGTGTGTAGCTCTCAATATTGCTCCAAAGTCAAGAACCCCTTTACAAAAACTAAGTAATAAACTATTTATAATGTTTCCAAACCCTTGGTAATAAGTTAGACCCAAAACTAGAAGGAATAGGGAGTAAAATCGCGCACAAGGGGCGCTACAACGGGCGCCCCGCGCCCCGAAAAGCGTGCCACCACACAGAAGACGCCACCAGCCTTCGTGCCATAGGCCTGCGGCGCGCCATGAACCGCGCCAGCCTCCTCGCGCCATAGGCTGCGCGGCGCGGGGGCTGCAGCGCCAGGCCAAAACGCCCTTCTTTCGCTCCAAAACTCGGCTTGTGTCGTGCCTTTGTGTGCTCAATCCAATCTTCAAACATCCTTCAACCAATTCATGCTCAATCAAGCTCCGAAACGCTCCAAATGCATCGCGTAACGACCTACACACGAACAACACAACATCAGCGTAAAACCACATTCACAAGCCACCAAACAAGTGCAAAACAAGCTCAAATGTGCGGAAATATTAAGGAAAAGTAGGCATAAAATGCCGAACATCACCACCCCACACTTGAACCTTTGCTCGCCCTCGAGCAAGTCAAAACTAACTCCCCAACCTAGGTAAAACAGGTCTGCCTATGACTATGGTTGATACCGACCATTGAACCAATGCGCACATGACTACCATGGATCCACAACATGCCAACAATTTACCAAACTCAAAAATATGAGAACAACCACCCCAAAATAGCTCAAATGCACAAACTCAACTCAATGCAATCATGCTCCCACAAAATTACACCTATCTACTCAATCAAAAGCCATCAACTTTACCTACTTCATGCAAACCACGTGCCCTCACCAATATGAAATAGAGTGCCCCCCAAAGATCACACACAAAAACAAATATCATGAATAGAACGGGGGCAATAACAAATGAATTCTCTCACTCTCATGAAAGGCTCACATGTCACACACAACGTACCATAGGCTTGCCCGTAGTGTAGGACTCCACTAATGTAGGCTCACTCCAATCGGGATTAACTAGGACTTTAGAAAGGTCGTAATGTAGGCTAAGGGGCGGGTAGGATACATATGGTAATAGTGACTACCTCCCTAAGCACTTTAATACATCACATTTAATTTCAAGCACAATCCTCATCAAACCACCCAATCACAAGTATCACACATACCTTCTCAATAAGTAGCATATTTTCTTTTCAATCACACACTAGCAAGGACGGGATATCTTTCTCTCTTTTTTTCTTTTCCACAATTTTTTCAACTTTGCTATTTTTTTCTTTTCTTATCATTTCATTTTTTTTTCAATTTCATTAACTTCCATCCTTGCCAATGTTTTCCACTACTTCACAATTTTCATAAGTATTTCCCTTTTATTAGCTCCACTCAAAAGTCTCCCAACATCCAACCACAACTCCAATCATCTACACAATGTCAATAAAATGCTTAAGGAGTAAGGGCCAAAAGAGTCAATTAAGAACAAATGGGTAGGCTCGGGGTGTGGGTGCCAACAAAAAGGGTCAATTCAAATCACAACAACAATTTTTCAAGGTATATATGTAAGGGTAGGCAAGTAAAAGAAAGCCTTGTATCATCTCCCGACTAGAGCAAACCTAGGATTTCGCTTTGCACACACACGGGGCAAGTTCTAGACATTAATATGCAACATGGAGCAAATAAGAACATGCCTCACAACACACATTGCACGTAATCCACACAAAAAGGCTCAATCAACAACTCTCAACCAAGCTTCTAGAATGCAACTTGTGGAAATTTAAGCACTCATGCACAAAAGTTAGCAATCAAGTCAAGCAAGCGGACTCAAACATCTCAAGGGGATTGTTCCATTTTTTTCCTTTTTCTAGGCATGCATCAAATTAAAACCAAGGACACCACAAATAGCACATGCAATCAAGTCCAAGTCCACCGGTATCAAACAAATCAAAGGCACCTAGCATTCTACCTTTTTCCTTAGCCTAGGGTCATCTACAACTAACTATCCTAATCCTAAAAATGAAAAACTACCCGGTTCAAAGGTCACCCCGTGGAAAAGAACCGCGGCCATAAGAAAAACCACGGGGCGGATGACATGTACCACTAATAAAACTAAAAGGAAAATCTTTTTGGAATTTTTCATTGGTTTTCTAATTTTTTTTTCATTTTTCATATAGTAAAGCAAGAAATAAATCAAAACAAAGTCAAGTGACAAAATAAAAAGTCCTAAGGTACATGCATCCTAAACCTCAAAATAAAAACTAGATAAAGGGCAGTACCCCACCCCACACTTAAACTAAGCAATGTCCCAGTGCGACAAAGAAGTAAGTGCAAAAGTAAGAGTACAAGAAAACTGCCCTGAAAGCTGGATGGTGCACAGGAGTGTGGACCTAGGCCTCCGCCTCATGATCAGTCTCATACTCACTGTCTGGATCATTGGCCACAACATCTAAATCAGTGTTCTCATCCTCTCGCGGATCCACCGTCCCAGCCTCAACCTCGCCCAGCAGGACCTTCGAGGTCTCCGTCAACGGGACCTGGCGGTCAATAGTAGTGATATCAACGCCCGACTGACGGGCCATAGCCTCTATCATCAAGTACTGACGCGCGGCCAAGTTGGCACTTGTCTCCCGCCAATCGTCCGCCGTCAGCTTCACCGGTGCTGTGGTGATCACCCCCTTGACCGAAGCAATGTCAAAAGGCCTCCCGAAATCAAGGACAATGCGATCCCCAACCTCATCTGCGGGGACGCCCGCCTTCTCTAAGTACCGGGTCAAGAGGTTCCCAAAATACAACCTACTACATGATTTTTCATTCCTCTCTTATTTCATCATTCTCAACATGTAGTACCCAATGTTCACCGGCCTCCCGGTCATGAAAAAGTACACCATGCACGCCCGAGTCTTAGTGACCTCGGAGTAATGGGAACATGGAAGAATCCGTGCATTTATGAACCGCATCCATACACGCGCCGGCTTGATAAACTGTGAGAAATGCATAAACTTATGTCGCCCAGACGCTCCTCGCCCCCACTTATGCGTGGAGCCCTCACCACACAAGGTCTCCCGCAGGGCCGTGTAATCCGGTTTCTTGATGTAATTTCTCAACTCATCATAATCGGGGTCCGCTACCCCCAAGAAGGCATTCAATGCCGTTGGATCTAACTTCACCTTCACTCCCCTAACCGTCACCATGTTATCATCCCTCCACACCTCATCGGGCTCCCAGTTAGCATAAAGTTCTTGGACCATGTCCAAGTTGGCGTGCCCCGGACTCTCAAACACTGAGTCCCACTTGAGGGCAATGATCTTCTCGGCCACATCTCTAAACTTTTGTAGCACCGGCCGTTTATCAATGGCTTGCTCGGGGATGTACCCCGCAAGCCGCACATTTTTATACCATGTTTGGCAATCTCCCTTCTTCACAAAAGGGAGGCCATACCGAGTCTTGCCTCCGGGACGTGGTATCGGCACCGCGTCCTTTGGAATCTTGGCCTTAGCCTTTGCTTTTGCCTTGGGCTTAGCCGGTGCCTTACCCTTTTGCTTTGAGGAGGAAGGCCCGGCTTGAGGTTCTCTCCTCGGGCCCGCAGTAGATGAAGAACTCGCCTTTTGAGATGTGGCTACCATGGTACCTACACAAACACAAACATCAATGTTAGATGTATAGCTATGCACCAAAAACAATTCAAGCTCAAGGGTACCACCCCACACTTAGCAGACACTCTATGTGGCAATCACTTGTTTCAATGGCACGAGCACCCCACACTTGAACAAAACTAGCCTTGGCAAAATATGCCACGTTTTGAATTTTTAAAATCAAGCTAGTGTGGGTACCTCATGATCAAATCTAGTGTGTATGCAACACCTAATGTTCATTGTAAGCCTAAGGAATGCATTGCTACTCAAGAATTCACAATGTCATTGATATTTCATCTTTGAGGCTTTTTCACAAACACCTAGTGTGCACAACTTTGAACTAGCAATTTCAATGGATTTTGTAATGTGCCAACCCTCCCAAATTGTTGGGAGATCTCTTTTTTACAAGTCACAAGTTCTATACTAAGCATCATAGACAATTAAGCATATCAAGATTGAATTTTTATGAAGAAGCTTGTAACTAGTTAAGAGAATCACCCATGAGCCATAATGAAGACAACTTACATGTTATTGAGAAGGAAGAGTAGTAATGTACTTACTTGATGGTGTTAGAAGTGATTGCACAAGATTTGGGATGAGTTCAATTGTTGCAAGTGAATTAGTGTGTGTGTAGAGAGTGTTTGTAGTTAAAATAAGGGAGAAAAGATGTTAGGAATCGGGGTTATAGGGCATGGGGGATTAAAGAATTTCGGGTCAAACCCGTTGACCCGTTTTGTAAACCAAAATTTAGCCAGCCGCGATTGCCTCCGCGGCGCATGCCTATCGCGGGCAAGGTTTTTATGTTTCTGCCTAGCCTTGCGCGGTTGCCTCCGCGGCGCATGCTTGTCGCGTGCAAGAATTGGATGGTTCTGCCTAGCATGGCGCGGTGGGAGGCGCGGGGCGCTCCCAACCGCGCCTAGCTTCTTTGTTCAGCCTTTTTTTTTTCGCGCTTTGGGAGGCGCGGGGCACTCCCGAACGCGCCCAAGAACGTTTTTTCGCACCGAATTTCGATTCCAAGTACAAACCAAGCGTGGGACATGTCTCGAGACGTCCCATCCCCCTCAATGCATTCATTTCACCTTATTTAGCTCACCCGATTCCTGCAAAAACGACACACAAAAACAACAAAAACGTGACACTATAAAATAAAAGAAAACTAAACTAATACAAGTACAAACTCGGGTTGCCTCCCGAGAAGCGCCTTATTTAACGTCGTGGCACGACGGGTATAAATCAAGGGTCTCGCAATGTAATTGAAGTGCGATGATTCACCGCACCTCCCCAATAATGTTTCACCCGTTGACCATTAACCAAAAATGTACTCTCAGAACCCGGGGCTCTCAATGCAACCGCACCCTGTGCGGTAACACGAACAACTTCAAAAGGCCCCGACCATCTCGACTTCAACTTGCCCGGAAACAATTTCAACCTCGAGTTGAACAACAATACACGCTGCCCGGGCTCAAAAGAGCGATGCTCAATGTGCTTATCATGCCACTTCTTTGTCCGTTCCTTATATAATTTCGCATTTTCATACGCATGGAAACGGAACTCTTCAAGTTCATGCAACTGGAGCATCCTCTTCTCACCCGCTAAGGCCATATCAAAGTTGAGCTTTTGAATAGCACAATACGCCTTATGCTCTAATTCAACCGGCAAGTGACAAGCCTTCCCATAAACAAGCCTATATGGAGAGGTTCCAATAGGCGTTTTGAATGCAGTTCGATAGGCCCAGAGAGCATCATCTAACTTCATAGCCCAATCCTTCCTCGAGGCATTCACAGTCTTCTCAAGGATTTGCTTGATCTCTCTGTTAGACACTTCCACTTGGCCACTAGTTTGGGGATGATAAGCAGTAGCCACCTTGTGGCGAACCCCATACTTAGCCAATAATTTATTGAACAACCGGTTACAGAAATACGTACCTTCATCACTAATGATAGCCCGCGGTGTCCCAAAACGAGTGAAAATATTCTTCTTCACGAACTTCACCACCACACTCGCATCATTTGTAGGAAGTGCAATGGCCTCCACCCATTTAGATACATAATCAACTGCTACAAGGATATATTTATTGCCCATAGAAGGTGGGAATGGACCCATAAAATCAATACCCCAACAATCAAACAGCTCAATCTCCAAAATATTGTTCAAAGGCATCTCGTGACGCCTAGTAATGGTACCCGTTCTTTGACAACGATCACATTGCTTCACTAATGCATGAGCATCCTTAAATAAAGTAGGCCAAAAGAAACCAGATTGAAGTACCTTTGCAGCTGTTCGATCTCCACCAAGGTGGCCACCATAAGGAGAGGAATGGCAGCTCTGTAGAATCGGCTCTACTTCTTCCCTTGGAACACATCTCGTAGCTAGTTGATCAACACCTATCTTGTACAAATATGGCTCATCCCACACATAAAATCTGCTCTCATGAAGGAGTTTACGCTTCTGCTCAGCAGTTGCCCCAGGGGGATACACATCACTCACAAGAAAATTTACCATGTCAGCATACCATGGTGTTTCAGCTTCTTCTAGAGCAAAAAGTTGCTCATCAGGAAATACCTCTTTAATCTCAGGCCCCTCATCTACATGATCTCTATTCTCCAGCCTTGACAAATGATCAGCTACTTGATTCTCAGTCCCCTTGCGATCTCGAATTTCAACATCAAACTCTTGCAATAGGAGAACCCATCGAATAAGTCTCGGCTTGGAGTCCTTCTTTTCAAACAAATACCGGATTGCGGCATGATCAGTGTAGACAACAACACGAGTGCCAACCAAATAAGATCTGAATTTATCAAAAGCATAAACCACGGCTAGCAACTCCTTCTCAGTGGTAGTATAATTGGACTGGGCTGCATCAAGCGTCTTGCTTGCATAATAGATGGAGTGAAAAATTCTTCCTATTCTTTGGCCTAGAACAGCCCCAATAGCATTATCACTCGCATCACACATCAATTCAAATGGCAAAGACCAGTCAGGAGCAATGATGATTGGTGCGGTCACCAACCTTTTCTTCAACTCTTCAAACGCCTTAATACAAGCATCATCAAACACAAATTTCACATCCTTCTCCAACAATTTGCACAAGGGAGTGGAAATTTTGGAGAAGTCCTTTATGAACCGTCTATAGAACCCTGCATGTCCCAAGAAACTACGCACCCCCTTAACAGAGATAGGTGGTGGTAATTTCTCAATAGCCTCTATCTTCGCCTTGTCAACCTCAATCCCTTGCTTTGACACCTTGTGCCCAAGTACTATGCCTTCTTGAACCATAAAGTGACATTTTTCCCAATTCAGCACCAGATTTGTTTCTTCACAACGGCTCAGCACAGCATCAAGATTCTTCAAGCATTCATCAAAAGAGTCACCAACCACTGAGAAATCATCCATAAACACCTCCACAAATTTTTCCACCATGTCAGTGAAAATAGCCATCATGCACCGCTGAAAAGTCCCCGGGGCATTACACAACCCAAATGGCATCCTCCTAAATGCATAGGTGCCATATGGACAAGTAAAAGTGGTCTTCTCTTGGTCTTCAGGAGCTATCACAATTTGATTGTAGCCAGAATAACCATCCAAGAAACAATAATACTCATGGCCTGCTAGTCTATCCAACATCTGATCAATAAAAGGGAGTGGGAAGTGATCTTTCCTGGTGGCCTTGTTCAGCTTCCTATAATCAATGCAAATTCGCCACCCTGTAACAGTTCTTGTAGGAATCAACTCATTGTTCTCATTCTTCACCACTGTCATGCCCCCTTTCTTAGGAACACACTGCACCGGACTCACCCACTTGCTGTCAGAGATAGGAAAAATAATACCAGCATCCAGCCACTTGATGACTTCTTTCTTCACCACCTCCTTCATGATTGGATTTAGCCTCCTCTGCTGCTCTATGGATGGCTTATGATCTTCTTCCAAGAGAATTTTATGCATGCAGAAGGAAGGACTAATCCCTCTAATATCAGCAATAGTCCAGCCAATAGCTCTCTTGCGCTCTCGCAATACCCGCAACACCTTCTCAACCTGCACATCAGACAACAAAGAAGAAAGGATCACGGGCAAAGTATTACCTTCACCCAAATAAGCATAACGTAAATGTGCGGGTAAAGGTTTGAGCTCAAGATTAGGAGCTTTCTCAATAGACGGTTTAGCAGGAGCTAAGGTCAACGGTCTATCAAGCTCCTCAAATTTCTTCCACCCTGGGATGAATCTACTCTGCATATTAAGAACCTCCACAAATTCTTCAGTATCTTCATCCTTCAGGATATCATCATCATCACATAAGAGTGCCCTTTCCAACGAATCAACATTAGAAGCCAAGAATGACCTCTCATCAGCAGTCAACTCATCATCTATTACTTTTACCATGGACAACTCTTCATAATGAGAAGGAAGCTGGGTAGCTCTGAACACATTAAACACAGCTTCTTCCCCATTTACCTTCATGATCATCTTGCCAGCTCTGACTCTAATAACAGCATCCGCAGTAGCCAAAAATCCTCTTCCCAAGATGAGAGGAACCTCAGGATCAGCTTCATAATCAAGAATAATAAAATCAACGGGTAATATGAACTGACCCACTTGTACAAGCACATCCTCAATAATCCCCTCAGGGCATGTCAAAGATCTATCAGCAAGCTGCAGGGTCACAGTAGTGGGTCGTGGCTCACCCAGGCCTAGCTTCCTAAAAACTGAAGAAGGCATCAAATTCACACTAGCACCCAAATCACATAAAGCACGACCAACCTCATGTTCCCCAATTTTCAAAGGGATGGTAAAACTGCCCGGGTCCTTCAATTTCTGCGGAAGCTTGCTTCTAACTCTGGAACTGCACTCCTCAGTAAGTGCAACTGTCTCAAACTCAGTCAATCTTCTCTTGTTAGCAACAATATCCTTGATGTATTTAGCATATTTGGGAACATCCCGCAAAAGCTCCACCAAAGGAATATTTACCTGAATTTGACTCAATATCTCCAAAAATTTCTTGCATGCTGCATCAACTTTCTGCTTCTGAAGTCTCTGCGGGAAAGGTGGTGGTGGTCTCACAATAGCAAACTCGGGCTGCTTTTCGGTTACCTTTTCTGCTTCTTTTTCCACTTCCCTATCAACATTTGGCTCTAACTCACCAACAGGCTTCTTTGGCTTTGGGGGAACTTCCTCCAGTGCTCTTCCATTCCTCAAAGTCACTGCTTGCACAAATTCTCTAGGATTCTTCTCTGTATCACTCGGTAAAGCACCCCGAGGTCTATTATTTTGTGCTCCAGCAAGCTGCGCCAATTGTCTTTCAAGATCTTTCTGTGCATTGCTCAAATCTTTAATTGTTTGTGCCTGAGATGCTGACTCATCAATGAGCTTTTTCTGCCCTGCAAGAATTTTCTTGAGCATATCCTCCATAGTATTAGACTGCTGTGGTTGAGCCTGAGATTGCGATCCCTGCTGTGGTGCATTGTTTTGAGTAAATTGGGCTCTCTCATTACCCTGAAACTGCTCACGGGTATCCCTCCAAGAAAAATTTGGGTGATTACGCCAACCCGTGTTATAATTATTACCATACTGATTTCGGTTTTGGCCCTGTGATCTGTTCTGATTACCCACATAATACACTGATTCTGGGTTAGAGGGACAAACCTCAGTGCTATGATCCTCACCACATACCTCACAAAAAGCCTGAACTTGCTGCACTGGAGCTGGTTGTGGCTTTGCTTGGAGAGCCAGCTTGCTGATTTGATTGGAAATCGCATCCATCTTCGCTCGCAACTCTGTGATTCCATCTAGTTGAAGTACCCCAGCAGCTTTCTGCGTAGCCGCTCTGCTAGCCCCCTCACTATGTATATTAGCTCTGCCATCACCCTGCCAATCAGGATTGCTCTGTGAAAACTTATCAAGTAAGTCATAGATCTGTTCAAAATTCAAGGCCAGCACTTGGCCTCCAGCAGCAGCATCAACCACAATCTTAGTATGTTGGTTCAATCCCTCAACAAAACTGTGCGCAATAACCTCATTAGTTTGATTGTGGTGAGGACAATCTCTCAATAATGCTTTAAATCTCTCCCAGGCTGCATATAATGATTCGCCTTCAAACTGCCTGAAGGACAAAATTGCACTCCTCAACCTGGCCGTCTTAGCCGACGGATAAAACTTAGCCAAGAATTTCTTAGCTAAATCCTCCCAAGTAGTGATAGACCCAGGCTTTTCAGCCTTTAACCACTTCCTTGCTGCCCCAATCAATGAAAATGGGAACAAAGTCATTCGCACATAATCAGTAGGTACACCTGTCGGTGTATAAGTATCACTGATCTCCAGAAAGTTCTGCAAGTGTTGCTGCGGATCTTCATGCAGGAATCCACCATATTGCCCCGTCACATGCAGCAACTGAATCATGCCGGGCTTGATCTCAAAGTTTCCAGTAATAGCAGGCTTCACAATACTTGACTCTACTCCTTTCAGACTAGGAAGAGCCACATCTCGCACTGCTATTGTTTGTTCTTCAGCCATTTCAACAGGAAGGGATGCAAGTACGATTGCTAATGCTTCTCGATCTCTCGCTTCTTTCCTTGTCTTCCTCAAGGTTCTTTCAGGCTCGGGATCAAAAGGTGCGAGTGATTCGTCCTTTTTGTTCCTTTGCATTCAAAACCTATTGCCTGAAATAGCACAAGAAACTCAACAAAAAATTAAACCTGAATAGCAATTAAGTAATTGTTCAAAAGTAATTAGTCCGTAATTAGTCCTCGGCAACGGCGCCAAAAACTTGTTGCTCCCAAACGCACACGAAAGTATACGCGGTCGCCAAGTAATAAAGTGACAAAGTCGAGTATCGTTCCCACGAGGACTATGTAGACTAGTGCTTAATAAACAATTCCTGAACAAACTATCCAGGGGTCTTTTTCCAATGGTTGTAAGAGTTTTTATACTAAAATGCAGTAATTAAAGTGCTAACGATGTAATCGAGCAATGGGGCAAAACTTTGGTTGTTAACAATATCAAGGGAGCGATCCAGGGTCAGAGTTACGAACAATCCAGTTGATGTATTCAATTGATTTCACTTCTTAAATCCCGGGTTACTAACTGACAGGTTAATTGTAATTATGAAAACCTTTCAGTTCTTCACAATCTATGCAAGCTACTTTAATCCCTGTATGTCTACGGGTTAAATCACATGCACGCATTAACGATCCTGTAATTAGTTAAACTAGGCAAGCAAGTATATGTCTATCCTACCCGCGAATTGATTCTCCGATTCCCGGGTTCACAAACTAGTTCTATTCTTCCTTATTACGTAATTAGATTCTCTCTTTCGAGTTCAACCCAAAAACCATAGATGATGTATAACTATCGAGCTCTAACAATTATACAAGTTAAATCAAGGAAGAATAAGTAACCCGTTATGGGATTCAATCAATGGAAATCAATCTTCAACAATCAACTTTCATGTAAACTCTAACCCCAGAACGTTAGGAAATTAGCCACACATATTCATAATCACAAGGCAAAGATTTGGTGTAATAATGAAATACTTGATGTAATAGATGAAAGATTTGGGAATAACCCTTGTTCAATGAAGTGTGTAGCTCTCAATATTGCTCCAAAGTCAAGAACCCCTTTACAAAAACTAAGTAATAAACTATTTATAATGTTTCCAAACCCTTGGAAATAAGTTAGACCCAAAACTAGAAGGAATAGGGAGTAAAATCGCGCACAAGGGGCGCTACAACGGGCGCCCCGCGCCCCGAAAAGCGTGCCACCACACAGAAGACGCCACCAGCCTTCGTGCCATAGGCCTGCGGCGCGCCATGAACCGCGCCAGCCTCCTCGCGCCATAGGCTGCGCGGCGCGGGGGCTGCAGCGCCAGGCCAAAACGCCCTTCTTTCGCTCCAAACTCGGCTTGTGTCGTGCCTTTGTGTGCTCAATCCAATCTTCAAACATCCTTCAACCAATTCATGCTCAATCAAGCTCCGAAACGCTCCAAATGCATCGCGTAACGACCTACACACGAACAACACAACATCAGCGTAAAACCACATTCACAAGCCACCAAACAAGTGCAAAACAAGCTCAAATGTGCGGAAATATTAAGGAAAAGTAGGCATAAAATGCCGAACATCAGTGTGGGTTTTTAGAACTAGGGGTAATGAGGGTGGGACGGGTAAACTTAGGGCCCACTTACAAAAGAAACATCCTAAAGAATGGGCAATGCGGGCGGGTGGTATATATTTAGGGACCGAACATGGCGGAGTAGCTCATGATTCTTCTTCGGGTATCCAAGCAAGAATTAACCATTTAACAGGAGGGCTTTTTACTTATGATAAACAAAAGGATAGGGATGAAATTACTAAACTAGTTGCCCTCGAGGGTTTACCTTATAGTTTTCCTTCTTGTACTGGTTTTGTTCGTTATGTTCAGGCTGTATATAATCCCTCTTTTATAGGTTTTCCAAGAACTACTGTTAAAAATGATATTATTAAATTTAAGAACGAATATCAGGATTATTTGCGATATATGTTTGATAACTTTGACACTAGAGTATGTCTTACTACGGATATGGGTCGTTCTACTAATGGATGTGATTATATTACTGTGACTATTCATTGGATAGATCCTGATTGGGTTTTTCAAAAACGTATTATTGCTTATAAAATTGTTGATGAACCACACACGGGAAATTATATTTGTAACAAAGTTTCATCAATTTGTCGTACGTACTGTTTAACTAACAAAGTTTTTAGTATTACGGTAGATAATGCTACAAACAACACAGATGCACTTAGGAGCTTGATACCTATTTTGAACCCTCCTTTTCCTGAATTTTTTCATGTTAGGTGTGCATGTCATATTTACAACTTAGTAGTAAGAGATGGTCTTGTCTTGTTTAACGAAATTATTGCAAAGGTGCAGATAGCTATTACTTATATTTTTAGAAATAAAAACCAAGAAAGAAGACGAGAATGGGAAAGAAAATGTGTAGAATTAGGAATGCCAGTTAGGAGAGTCCCAAAGGAAGTTTGTACTAGGTGGAACACTTTATATGAGGCATTGAAAGTTGCTTATGAATATAGACTGCCTATTTCTCAAATGTATAATAGGCATTTTATGCAAATCTATCACCTTCAAGATCAAGATTGGCAACTTGTTCAACATCTTCTTCAGTTTTTACATAAATTTTATCAAGCTACTTTAGAATTTTCCGGTCAATATTATCCAACTACTCCTACCATGTTATATTATATAGCTGGAATATCGGAATTATTGAAAATGTATAAACAATATGAAGTTTACTTACCGGCTGTAGAGTAAATGATTGAAAAGTTTAGAAAATATTTTTTTTCCAATTCCTCCTCTTTTTACATTGCTTCTGTGTTGCATCCTGCTTTTAAAATTAAGTTAAACTGAACGACTTGTTAGAGAAGTATATGCAAATTTAGAAATTACTCCAGATGAAATTGCTACTAATGGGTATCCAAGTGTAGACGAGGCTGTTGCTAAAGTTTATGCAGATACCGTGGCTGTTTTTGCAAAGTATAGAGCTTGGGCAGAAACTGCAGAGCCAACGGAACCAATACTATCCACCGGGCAAAGTTCTTCACAGGCAGGAGCAGGAATGCGCACTTTTGGGGGACTTGACGAAAAGTTGCTTTCAGAACAGGACGAGTACGGAGAGGAATACAGCGAGTTCCAAGTGTATTTAATTCAATATCCAAAGAAACTTAACAACTTTGGAACTGCGAATTTGTTGGATTATTGGAAGAATCAAGAATCGCAATTTCCAATTCTTGCAAAAATGGCCCGAGATATATTAACAATTCAAGCTTCATCAGTTACATCGGAAAGCGCTTTTAGCCAAGGAAGATTTCAAATTGGAGATCACAGATATTCGTTGAGAGAGGAGGCAATGGAGACAGGAGTTTTATTCAGGGATTGGATCAGAGCAGAGGGAAGAAACTTTGGTCTACCAGAACTTACTAAGGAAAGGGGCAGAGCATATATCGATCAAATTGTGAGCGACGGAACAAGTGAAGGGAGTCAAACCGGCAATGAAGAAGAAGAAGAAGACGAAGAACCAGAAGGAGATGATGAACAAGATCAACAACGGCCAGTTCCAAAAGAAAAGCCTACAACTATCCTCAAGAAACTAGCTAATATGTTTAAAAGAATGTAATTTTCTAAATAAGAATTTTGAATTTACAAGTTTGAAGTTTAGATGTAATTTGCACTACTTATATCTTAAACAATTCAATAAAATTGCTCCAAGTCTTGGAATTCAATAACAACTATTGTCTTCATACTTTTTATTTTTAATTTATAGTTTGCGCAAAAAATACTACAATTAATTACTAGTTTGTAAATTAGTTCAAATATTGAATTTTGAACTTAAAGAATTAATTCAAAATTTGAATTTACTAAAATTAATTCAAAGTTTAAATATTGAACTTAACAAATTAATTCAAAAGTTTGAAATTTGAATCATCACTTCAACAATTTCATTACTTCAAAGTTCAAATTATAAAAAATACTACAAGTTTTTTAATTCTCAGTTTAAACTTTAATATGTACAAGTAAAAACTAAATAATATTTTGTTGTAATATTTTTCAAAGTTTCCACCACTTTAAATAAAACTCAAAAAAAAAAAAAAAAAAAAAAAAAAAAAAAAAAAACTTATTTGGCCGAACTGCCGGACCGGACCGGCAGATTGGGCCAACGGCTCTCTTTCAAATATAGCCATTGGCCAACGGCCAAAAACGGCTATATTTGCCTATCACCCCCCCTAAATGCCCCCCATACCCCCCCCCCAACCTATTTGTATCTATATATACTATAATATTTCATCATTATATCACACAATTTAGCACTTTCTATCAATTTATCTCTCAAATTACTTTCAAAGGCTATTTTCTAAATTTCTTCTAAAATCCAAACAATTATAATGGCTGAAAATCAAGCTCCCGCTGCTCCCGGTCCTACTGAACGAAGACGTCGTTCTATAGTGTGGGAACTTATTATGAAAGATACTGAAACTCAGAAAGCTAAATGTATCCTCTGTAACAAAGAGTGGCAATTTTACAGTGGACCCAACAATGGAGGGACGGGAAAGTTTAGGCAACACTTAAAAAAAAAACACAAAACCGAATGGGATAGAATAAATGGCTTTATTCTGCGTGATTGAAAATTTGAGGAGATGGCTAAGGGAATATCTATTTCAATTATGTATTTTCGAATTTCTAGTTTATTTAGTATCTTTGTAATTTTTCGATTTCTACTTTGTTTTGTCATTTCAATTATTTATTTCTCATTCAATAAACGTTTGTTTTGTTTCATAAACTTTACTTTAATAAAGTAACAAACTAGAAGACGTCGTTCAATTATTTATTTCTCATTCAATAAACTTTACATTAATAAATTTTAAAATATAATTTACATAATTATTTTATTTCATTAAAAAATATAATTTACATAATTATCACAAATGATGTTTAAATAAATTGTTAAGTTTTTCAAATTTTAATTTTATTTGCCTAAAAAAAAAACAAAAAAAATTAAAAAAAACCGTTTACCGGCCGGCCTAACGGTCGCCGGAACCGGTTCCGATCCGGCACCAGTGGTTGAAACCGGCACGGGCCGGACCGGTAGACCGGACCACGCCGGTTTTGAAATTTTTTTGGCCCGGTTCCGGACCGGACCGCTGGCCACCCTTAGTTGTGACTGTTCAGTGTTTTCTTGTGACTGTTATATAATGGTGCCTTTTCAATTATAAGTTGCAATTGTTACAAATAGGTTTGATGCTATGGCTATAAATACATAAGACTTATTAGTTGCTTCTCATCTTATTACTATATTTATTCAAAAATGTTTGAGAGTAGTGTCAATCAACGAATACCCCCTCTATCAGCACCAGAACTGTCACCATCCCACCAATCAGCACCACCATCACCAGCACCACCACCACCAGCACCACCAGCACCACTGTTATCGAATAATCTAAATTGGGATGCTGCAATTTTGCAGGGTCAGATGCAGGACCAGAATAATGTAATACAACAAATTCGCAATGATGTCTGAAATATACGTTACATGCAAAGGCGACAACTATGAAGGATCTGGCACTTTATTGATGCTATAGTAGAGGCAATATGATTGGAAATTCCACTAGGATCTCCATAATGAAATATGTGAAATTTTTATGTTGTTAGTTTTAATAATTATCCTATAATTTCTTAGTTTCTACAGCACAAGTATTTGGCCATAGGTTAAAATACTGTGATTCTATTTTTGTCAGGGGCGGACCTACATGGTGGGGTTGGGTGCACTGGCACCCGCTGGCGTCAGAAACTTTTTTATGTACATTATATGTATATTATGTGTATATCATAGAAAACATATATAGATTTAAATATGCACCCACAAGCACAAAGGCCATTTTGGTGCACTGGTAAGCCGGATGTCCTAAAGTCAGCTCTTATGATGGAGATCTGGGTTCGAATCCCAACTCCAACAATTTTTTTTGAAACTCTTTTTTCAACTCATTCATGTGCCACCACCTTTTTTCTTTAAGTAATAACTCCCCTGACCCACCCATTCCTTAGTTTGTTTAATTATTTTTTTTAACCTTTCTAGTAAAAAAAAATATATCAGTCCCACCTGAAAGTCAAAACCTCTTTTTTGTTCCTCTCTTCAAATCCCTTTGTTTACGTTTCCCTCGGTGCCTAATTGATATACCTATGTTAAGTATAGTGGTGCCCCCGCAGGATTGAAATCCTGGGTCCGTCTCTGATTTTTGTATAAGTCTATGACTCTAGCCCAAACTACTGGGACTTTCTATGTAATTCCAGTGTTTCATCCATCTATTCATAAAAAATATTATGGTTATATTTTTTGTGCTTATGAAAATGTTAGGCATTTTGTTTGTATTACTGTGGCTTTTAATAGTATAAAGTGAGATTCAACATTTTGTAATATAACTTAAAGAATCTTCTCAGATTTTTTTTGAGTTGTCATGTCATATAAAAAGAGGAAAGAATCTATCCGCCTTTACTGTATTTGTCAAGTGCATAATACTGTGACTTTTAATATACAATTGCAACAGTCTCAGTTCTATCTTATCCTATACAGATAGGATGACCCCCCTAACAAAAAAATGATATCTTTTTATTGGATTTTGTTCTATCTTTATGCAAATAAAAATCTTAGTGGGATCTCTATGATTTTAAGCTTTGAAAAAGTAAAAAAAAAAGGAATCTATTACAAATTTTTTTCTGAGTTGTAATGTCATTTAAAAAGAATAAAGATTCTTCATAGATTTCTATTATTTTTTGAAATTCTGAATTGACAGTTTTTTTCTTGTATAAATTACACAGTGGTATTGTATTTTTATTTATGCAAAATTAATAATATTATAAAAAGAAAAGAAAGCAATACAACAAGAAATGGCTTGCAATGATGAAGCAAGAAGACAACAATGGTGCAATTTTAGGAATGATATTAGGAATTTTAAAACTGATCTTGAGTTACTGAAAATGAGGTATCTGTTGTGAAGAAAAATTTGGATGTGTTGATTGATATTTGTAACATTTAAAGAGAAAAAGACTATAGATATGAATCATCTTTTTGACAAGCTTATGGACATTGAATTACAGAACTTTACGGACTCAACCTCTGGTTGTACCTCTCATGTCCCTAGTAATCGCTAATGTTTTCGTCGTGTTTTATTGTATGTTTTCTAAGTGTTTATGTGTTTTATGCTTCCAGGTGTGGGAATTAAGTGTAATTTAAGTTTCATTCTTGCAGTGTTTTGTGAACTTCAGGATGCTTCTGTTTTGTTTTATAAGTCCCATTTTTCTGTAATTTTTATCTCATTTTTAATGAAAATGCCTATAAGTTTGTGTCTTATTATGTGAAAAAATTGATTATTTCATTGCAATATTAGCAAAAGCAAAGAATAAAAAATCAAATCTTATGCTCAGATGGGGTCCCTGCCATATATCCTGAGATAGTCAGTTTAAGCCACATGGAGTCTCAGTTCTGTGCTGGAGACTATTGTAAAAATAGACGGAGTCCCAGCATTTAATACTGAGACATTGAGCTAATGCAGATGTAATCCAATTATTTTATCGGGGGACAATAATCTTAAGCTATGTGGAGTTCAAAATCTGTGTACCCAATAACCACCTAACCCTGCAGTCGAGCAAATCTATAATTTACTAATACATTGAAAAATTGAATAACAGAGAAACTCAGCTTTTATGACTTGAATTATTTTGATACCAATGCAATTTTTTTTTTACTGTAACAGTTGAACAAAGTTTAGTAGTGTTAGCCTATAAATAAGGCTTTGCAGTGGAAGGAAACTACAACATATTTTTACTTGATCTAGTTATATAATTTTTTCTTCGTAGTAAAAAATATTTCACAAAAGAATATATGGAGCAGCCTACTTATTTCTATAAGAAACTCGCGAGATCTTATTTTAAAAGCGTTGGTTTTGTAGGTTAAAAGTTTTAATTTTTAAGCCAATTTTTTAAATTTGTGTTAGTTTTACTAATTCTCATAGTTATTGCTTGTAGGGTTTTTTCAGAAAGTTGGTGGCACAGATCACTAATAAAAGTGGCACCGCGCTTATATTATGTAACGGCAAAGACTACGAGATGAACTACAAGGTTGAAAAATACAAAAGACTCTGTAATGGATGAAAAACTCTTCTTCAAGAGCAAGGTTTCAACCAAGGGGATACCCTTTGTTTTAAGTTCATTTTGTTCGAGGACACCGATTGGAATTAGATTACTTGTTTTGAAGTTAGTCGTACCAATCCTCAAGATGTTGGTAGTGATTATGATGATGGTGATGATTATGATAATAATGATGATGCAGGATCGACACAGAAGCCAATTCTAATCAATTAAGCTTTTTAGTAGTTTTGTGTTGTTATCTTAGTTAATGTAGTTTAAGTGTTTGTTTTTCATTATGTTCACTGTGTTTTCTGAATTTTCGAGTGTACTTTTATTTGATGTTTAATGTTCTAGTTTTCATCTAGTTTTTATGCATTGGTGATTTAATTACTAAAGAAACTAAGACTATCTAAACTGGAACAAGAAATTTCATACCAAAAATTAAAAATATCTAGTATTTATAATAATCATTTCAAAGACTATAGAAAAAAAAAATTCTCTGTAAAAGAATTTTAGTTTTTTACTAGGACATCTAGCTAAAGTTAAATAGAATCACCACTAAAAATACTGGGTCTCTAAGGTTTAACCAAGAAGGAGTTACAGTAATTTTATCTGGGACACCAGCCTTAATTGTGTTGGAATTCAAGTATTTTTATAATTCATAAAATCTGTATATAGAAAAATCACCTAAATAGAGTCCCAGGAAAAATTCTGGGTCTCTAAGGTTTAACCAAGAAGGATTTACAGTATTTTTATCTGGGACTAGCCTTAATTGTATTGGAGTCCCAGTTTTGTTATAATTAATAAAATCTGTATACAGAAAAATCACCTAACACTGCAGTCGAGAAAATTTGAAATTTATAACGTTGGAAAACTGAAAGAACATAGAATCACAGCTTTTTTAACTACATTTATTATGATATCATTGCATTTTTTGACTATACAAATTAAGTTTGACTGTAACAGTTGAAGAGAAGTAGTAATTGTTAGCCTATAAATAAGACTTTGCAGTTGAAGGAAACTACAAGTTATTTTTTAGTTTATCTACTCATAAGATTTTTTTTATACTAAAAAATATTTTCATAAAAGAAGATATGGACAATGACGAGAATCGCGTGGAGAAACTTGGTCATTTCTATAAGAAACTGACAAGTTCGTACTTCAAAACAGATGATTTTGTAAGTCAAAAAATTCCCAAGCCAATGTTTATTTTTTCATCTAATTTTTTAGTTTCTATGTTTTTTTTAACTAACTATGATAGTTTATTCTTTTTAGATTTTTTCAAAAAGTTGGAAGGAGAAGCTGCCTGATATAAATGACTATGGGTGTATATTTTGTGAAGATGACGACGAAGTATATGAGATGAAATTCAAGGTTGGGAGATATAAAAGGTTGTGTAATAGATGGAAAGATATACTTTGTCGGAAAGGTTTCAGGCAAAGTGATTTGCTTCGCTTTGAACACCTTTGGCATGAGATTTTGGAGGACGGGGCTGCATCTGTTATTTTTCAGGTTGCTGTCGGAAACCATCGCGATGGTGATAGTGACGACGATGATGATGACAACAGTGGAGATGATGATGTAGGATCAGCACAGAAGCCAAATGTAAGTCAATAAGTATTAGTAGTATAGTGTTGTTCTTTTAGGTAATGTAGTTTATATTTTGTGTCTTTTATTATATGTAGTGTGTTTTTTAATATTTTGTTTAGTTAAGGTACTGTATTTTAATTTGATCTTTTTTTGTTAGTTCATGTACTGTGTTATATATTAGATTTTTTATGGCAGCCATGTATTTTTGTTACTGTGTGTTTCTGTATTAGTAAAGAAACTATTAAACAGATAAATTGGAACAAGAATTTTCATAGCAACAAATGAAAAATATGTTGTTTTTTATAATAATACTTGTCAAAGAGTATAGAGGAATTCAAAATAAAAAAATTAAAAAAATTATATTCTATAAAAGAGTAGTCTTTTTTTCACTTCAGAATTGCTGCCAGTTGATGAAAATAGAGAAGTATGGTCTTCTATCTATCTAGTGACAACGGATCTCTAACTGAAAAAAAAAGACAAGGAAATTTTTTAATATAGCATCTTTTGTAATGTTTAAATTTCTATTGAATTGTAGTAAAAGACAATTAAAAATAAAAGCAGACAGAGAGACATACCTATATTTTTAGTGAGAGTTATGTTTCTTTGAATACAGAGGAAGTGCTGGAGCGTATATGTAGGATGTTCTGTTGTGTCCATGCTTTTTACAGTTTCCGCATCTCTTCATCTTTTGTCTGACAAATTTTGCAGTTGACATATATCTTTTCGTCTGCCTCCTCCCTGGCTGAACTTTAAAGTTTGGAGGTTTTGTTATCTCTTCTTTGATACTATCTGGCACAACTCATGATTCTTCATGTCCAACGGTGTTGATTTCTCCTTCATATTGTTTTAACTATGTTTCTCTTTTATACCATATAGAGCAGTAATCGGACTTGTGTAGGGATACCCTATCTATAGCAGCAAGTGCATGTTCACAGTGCATTTCATCTATTTAGAACTTCAGACATTGACATTCCTTCTTCTTTAAACAAACAGTGAATTCTCTTCCTTCATGTGTTACCTTAAAGCTTTGATCACCAGTCCAGTCAACCTGAAAAAATAAAATCTATAAGAGTGCTAGTCGAGTTTTCATTTACTAAAAAGAAAAACAATAACCAACATAACACATGAAGACTCCATCTACATAAATATTGAGTCTCAGTACTTTAATACTGGGACTCTATCTATGTAAAATAGCAAGTCCCAGTTTTAAATTTTGGGACTCCAGCAAAATAACTGGAAAGTCCCAGATCTTTTTAATGGGACTTCATGAATAATAATAGGGATAACATGAATTCCATCCTTAAAACAACTAGGAACTTCCCAGGCATACAAAAGTGTATTTGTTCATATACTCACATTCATTCTGTATGCTGTTTGTATCTTCTTTTACAATTCATCATCTGCCCATTTTGATGTTGCAAAGAAAACATCCTGTGCTCTCTTCTGTCTCTCAAAAAATCAGGTTTGTAGCTTGTTCATTATGTTGTCCATCATTGACAATATTAATTTTTCTCTAGCTTGCAATACAACATTATTCATTGATTTGTTGTCATCATATCATATCGTCGATTCTGAAAGCAAGCTCTAGCCCATCTCTCTAGTGGTTCTTCCATGAGGTAATCATAAGTTGCCCTGTCTGTTTGTTTCATATACTTCATGTCTTCTTCAAATTCTTTATGTGTGTAGACCCGAGAGGCACGCTGGAATATAGCTATCACCGCAGGACTCACGTTCCTCTTGTTAAAGTTTTTTTCGAGATGATACACACAGATCCCATGCGTGCATTGATGATACAAATTTGCAAGTTGCAGAATTACGATCAGAAACAAACACCAAATTCTCACGACTTCCAATTGCAATGCACAACTGTGTAAAGAACTAATTGTAGGCTAGATTATTTTCTGAGTCCACAACTCCAAAGGCAAGAGGGAAGATTTGGTTATCTGCATCTTTTGCCACTGCAACCAATAGTTTTCCTAAATATCTTCCTTTGAGGAATGTTCCATCGATAGCAATAACGGGTCTACAATGTTCCCAGCCTTTGATAGACGCCCCACAAGCAAAGAACATATATTTGGAACTGCACAACACAAGTGCAGTGTTATTAGTAACATCCCATCAAAAAGTATCCATGGAGTCCCAGATTTTTGAAATGTGGCTCCATTTAAATAAATATTGAGTCTGAATATTTAATCATGGGACTCTATCTATATAAACTAGCGAGTCCCAGTATTAAATATGAGACACCAACAAAATAACTGCCAAGTCCCATATCTTTTTATTGGGACTTCATCAAAAAATAACCAGGACTGCCAGTTATTTTTCCATTGTTTACCTGTACTCGGTGTCTTTTTTCAGGGCAATGTGTATGCCTGGATTGATGTCTCTCAGCACATGTAAATATGCAGGTAGTTTTGAAAGTTCTTTTCAGGTGTCCTTCTAATCAAATTCACACCTTCTTGTATAGAATGCCATGCCTTATTATAAGAGATTTGAACTCCCAGTTCTCTTCTTATCTCTGCGACGACAAAATTAGGTTTGATTGGATATTTATCATCTCGGATATTCTCAACAATCTCATCACTCACAATTTTTGAAGTAGCATGCTTTTGATCTCTTTTTTCGTTGTCAACTAAGCAACTGTGATTCTTCTGAAACTTCAATATTTTGAATAGTGTAGATTGTTTAATCTTGGAAGAGCGAAGACTCCAGTCACATTTTTCATTTGCGCAAACCAGTACATATCTCATTGTGCTCGATCTAACAGCTTTGAATTCAAAGTGATGCGCAATTGCTATTGTTTGGAAATATCTAGTTAGGTAGTGCTTGTTCAGAAAAATAGATCCAACTCTTATGCCATCGATAGTTGTATCTTCGGACGAGGTGATTCTTTCACTTTCTTCTTTGAAGACCTCTTTCTTTTCTGCATGGCAGTTGATGTCTTAGGTTGTTGAAGAACCACAGCTTCTTGTTCTGTATTTTCATTAATCATTAACTCATGTGCAACAGTATCTACTGCTTCAACTTGGTAATAACTTCAAATGTATCATTATTGTTAATTTGCATTATCATTTGTCCTTCAAATGATGCAGCAGGAGGTGTTGTACTGAAATTTGGAGGACTAACAGGAGGATGTGATGTTACATTTGCTAAAGGAGGGGATTGCAGAAGCGGTAGTGATGCAATAGGAGGAGTGTTATTAGAAATCTCAGACTGCGGAGATCGTTTTGTAATGTCAATTATGAAACGTCTAGTGCTATAAGCAGAATTGCTCTTCATCAAGTATAAACAGTTGATTAAATCATCAGTTTTCCTAAATAGGCACCCATTTACTTATATGAAGATTCATATCAAACCATATGACTGCCTCAAACTTTTCTTCATCTAAATCTATCGAATTGAAAAGTTTTTTTTCTGAAATCTTCAAATGTATTTGTTTCACTATGTATAAAAAGACTTGTATGGTGATCTTAATATCTATAATCTGGCGTCCATTCGCCATTGAAAGCAACAACAATGCAGATTTCACTCATTCCTGTTTTTTTTTTTTTTTTTTTTTTTTTTTTTTTTTTTTTTTGCAGAAAACAATTATATCATATTAATAAAATACAGTAAAATGACCTGGACAACTGCTATAGTAAGATTCAGACAACTTATTTTTAACTGATTTGTGAATAAGCCACAACACAAAATACTGCAACTGTGCTTCAATAATGAACTAAGTCCATGTCTTTATTCTGCGGTTCTGATTAATTTCATCTTTATTTTCAACTGAGGACAACAAGTAACAATATAAGATTATGTAGTTATGCTTCAATAATGAACTAAGTTCCAGAATACTACACTATGACTCTTATGAATTTCAACTCATCACAACAAAGTCACAGTATATAGTACTGTAGGTATGCTTCAGGAATGAACTAAGTTACAGATTTTTATATTGGGATTCTTTAAATTAAATATGCATAACCACAACATAAAACAGTGGACTTTTGATTCAATAAGGAATTAAGTCTCAGATTTTTAATACAATGATTTTTTCATCTCCTTCTGCAGATTTTAAAGTTTTTAGGTTCAATTTTTTAGACTGAAACTACTAAAGTTATTCCAATATATGCAAAATCGCATAGCAACAATAAATTCGTCGAATGAATTGCATATTTTACAGTAAAAATAAGTTCATAATCACGAACTAATAACAAATTTAGAATTCAACATATAAATTGAAAAAACAGAGCTCAAATTATAAATAAAATGATAGATTTTGAATCGAAATTAATAATAACAGATTAATATAACAGAATCGATACCTTTGTCACCCACTTTTACAGTTTGAATTTGAATTTGAATTTGCGATTCCGGGGAAGAGAAATGCTATGATTTTGCGAAAGAGCTCCCATGTTTTTACTTTATTTTTATGGGTAGCTCATAACTTTCAGTTCTATTTAAGTATAGTTGTAGGTTTTATAAGGAGTAATTTTATAAAATCACGTGTGTGAGTTGTTGCCAGGACAACAGCGTGTAAGTGTTTTGGGGAAGATTTTGACTATTTTTTAATGAATTGTGAAATGGTGGATGAAACTCATTGAGTGGGTGCAAATTTGGCTACTGATCAAATTTTTTAAACCCGCGGGCCTAGGCCCAAAGCAAACAATATCACTAGCAGGCTGAGCTGTTATTGATGGTATCTGAGCCACTCCGAGTCAGCCTTGTCGATGCGGGACACATGTCAACTGAGTTTGTGCGTATATAAGTAAGAAGGCCTTAGACTCTAAAGACGTATTTTAAACTCGTGCTGGCCTAGGTCCAAAGCGAACAATATCACTACCATGCTGGACTTACTTGCAAAATGCGCTGAGAGTCACAGACGTGGCTTAGATCTGTGGGCTTACGCCTCAAGTATTCAGCTATGCTCCCAGAGCTCGCCTAACGCTTGGGGCTCGCCCAATATAAGCTATGCAAGTCATCTGTCAAATTCCATTATCAAGCTAAGATTGTTCACCCATAAGTTTCTTTAAAAATTAGTAATTATTATATTTATTTATCGAAATTGAGAAATGAGTGTAGCTCAATTAAAGAGACATAATATCATATGTATTATAATTGAGAATATTATGAGGATGAATATCATTAGTATGTTTAATTTGAAAATGCATAGTACAGTTTACATCATCACTTATTATTGGTCTTCATGTATTATTTCTGTCTCTCAAAATTATTTGCTATTCACTTTTAAAATTAAGCAAATTGTGATTTTTTAATTGTTTGAGAGTTAATTAAGGCCTTATAGCTTGTTTGTATCTCATAAAATTTGTAATGTTATCCAAATTTCTTATACATATAAAAAAAGTTATTTTTTTTTAAAATTTCTATAAGCTTCTTTAGTTATTTTTTATTTTGTTAAACTATTTTATTTATTTTCGATTTTTTGCATCACTATTTTATTTTATTAACTTAAAATTAATTGAAAAATTAAATTCATGATACTTATGCCCATATCTCGAGGTTTATGCTTGTCTCATTAGCAACCATGCCTCGCCTCGCTGCCTGCCTTATATAACATTGGTTTATACAACTAATGAAGTAGTTTCATTTCTATTGTCAAAATTGTTAAATTCCTTAACTGTAAAATTAATTCAGTGAAAAGGAAGAGAAATATAATAAAATAAAATCCCACTATCAGTCCTTTTACTTTTAACCTTTTTATTATAGGCTAAAAATGGAAGTAGATATTGCAGTCCACTGTCCACCACAAGCATACCTACTAAATTTCTGCCCATTCTTTAATATCAAAGGATGGGATTTCTCTATCTTCTCTTTGTATACATGGTGAGCTTTCAATTCCATTTTATTAATACTTGTGTTATATGGCAATTCTTGAAATAATTCTAAGACCCTTTTCATTTTCTGAATTTTCTTGTATCTCATGTTAAAGTTAGTAACTTTTAATTGTTGTAGAGTTCACAGTTGAAAAAATTAGTGAACTTTCTTGAAATCTTGTTTGTATTTTCAACAACTTTGGGACCAACATGGATACTTTGTTGAAAACCCCTAATAAACTTGAGTTTCTGCAACCAATTCATGAATATGTTATTAAAGCTAGCTCTTTTAGCTATGTGAAGCCTCAGAAGTTTGGTTCAAGAAAATTTTGTGAAAATTGGGGTAAAAGGGTTTGTGTTATGGCAGGGAGTAGTACACTTTTGGAGCTTGTACCTGAGACTAAAAAGGAAAATCTTGATTTTGAGCTTCCTATGTATGACCCTTCAAAAGGGGTTGTTGTAGATTTAGCTGTGGTTGGTGGTGGACCTGCAGGTCTTGCTGTTGCTCAGCAGGTATCCGAGGCTGGACTGTCGGTTTGTTCGATTGACCCGTCGCCTAAATTGATATGGCCTAATAACTATGGTGTTTGGGTGGATGAATTTGAGGCTATGGATTTGTTGGATTGCCTCGACGCTACATGGTCTGGTGCGGTTGTTTATGTCGATGAAAATAGCACTAAAGATCTTGATAGGCCTTATGGAAGGGTTAATAGGAAGCAACTGAAGTCTAAAATGATGCAGAAGTGCATACGTAATGGTGTAAAATTCCATCAGGCTAAAGTTATAAAGGTAATTCACGAGGAAGCTAAATCTATGCTGATTTGCGACGATGGTGTAACTATTCAGGCAACAGTGGTTCTTGATGCTACTGGTTTTTCTAGATCTCTTGTTCAGTATGATAAGCCATATAATCCTGGGTATCAAGTAGCTTATGGTATTTTGGCAGAAGTGGAGGAGCATCCCTTTGATACAAATAAGATGGTTTTCATGGATTGGCGAGATTCGCATCTTGATAATAACATGGAGCTGAAGGAAAGAAATAGTAAAATTCCAACTTTTTTATATGCAATGCCATTTTCATCAAACAGAATATTTCTTGAAGAAACCTCCCTTGTAGCTCGTCCTGGTTTACGTATGGACGATATTCAAGAAAGAATGGTGGCTCGTTTAGATCACTTGGGTATAAAAATTAAGAGCATTGAAGAGGATGAACGTTGTGTAATTCCAATGGGAGGCCCCCTTCCTGTACTACCTCAGAGAGTTGTTGGAATTGGTGGTACAGCTGGTATGGTTCATCCTTCAACTGGTTATATGGTAGCAAGGACCCTAGCTGCAGCTCCTATTGTTGCTAATGCAATAATTCAATACCTTGGTTCAGAGAGAGGTAAACTAGGTAATGAATTGTCTGCAGCTGTTTGGAAAGACTTGTGGCCCATAGAACGGAGACGTCAAAGAGAATTCTTTTGCTTTGGTATGGATATCCTTCTGAAGCTTGACTTGCCTGCTACGAGAAGGTTTTTCGATGCCTTCTTTGATCTAGAACCTCGTTATTGGCATGGCTTCTTGTCATCTCGGCTGTTTCTTCCCGATCTTATATTTTTTGGGCTGTCCCTTTTCTCTCAAGCTTCAAATACTTCTAGAATAGAGATAATGACAAAGGGAACTCTTCCTTTAGTAACTATGATCAACAATTTGTTAAAGGATACAGAATAACTTATCAGGAATCTTTGTTCAATTATACGTAGCACATGTTAATACATTGTTCTATTTTTGCTTTTCCAAATAGTTGCCATAGTAACTATTTGTATTTCCTGCTTTTCTGTTTCCCGTGCTAAATTGCTATTTTCTGCCCCTTCCGTGAGCTTGTTGCAACTTCCCAAAGGGAATGCTGCTAAAGTGCCAGCTGATGAGAACACTGGTTAATGAGACCTATACTTTATCCTGAAGTAAGACTCCTACAGGCAGAAAGTTCAGCGGTCTCTAAAGTTGCAAGAGAGTGGACTGGTAAATTGTAGCTTACTTGAGCTTATGTTCTTTAAACACTTTTGCTACTTAATCACTTCCTAGCTTGTTGAGAAGTATTGCTTCTCTCAGTTCCTTGACATCTATGGGATAGGGGACTCTTTGATTCAACTTGTACTATGTAATCATTTGTGTTGATGAAGACTTTTTATTGCCATGTCGTCACTTCCATCATACTTCTTGCACGTTGTTTCATTCTCCACGCCAAGTGCTTGTTAGTAGGACTAGGACCATCATTGAAAAAATGAGATTCTTCCTCGTATGTATTCTGGACTTGCTTGCGTTTTTTTTTTTCTGCGGTTATATCCGAAATCGTATGATCCGACTAGTATATTTCCGTGTCAAGCTATAGGTTTTCATCAAAATGAAATCCTATCATCCGACTAGTCTATTTCCATGTCAAGCTATACGTTTTCATCAAAGTTTAAACTCGAGACATCTAATTAAAAGTGAAGAAATCCGAACTATTTCACCTCATATTTGCTTGCTAATTCGATGCATGTTCTAAACTCTGTCGGGGTGATATGACCAAAAAAAATGTATTACTAATTGAAAAAATGATCAATGTACGTACCTCTTATCTTTGATCATATAGCATGTAATGATAAAATGATCCATACAATGTGCTGACTACACTTTGGAAAGAATTGGAACACCCCCATGAAGGGAAAAGAACCCAAACAGAACAATGGGAAAAAGAAAAAACCAATAAAAGTTTACTCCAATGGTACACCTAAGCAAAATTTTCCTCAGAAATATTTCTAGGATAAACTATGACGATTATCAAGAATTGATCTAACATTATTACATCATCTTCCGTAAATTTTATTTTTCTATATTTCCAACAAAAAGTAAGTTTCACTTCCACATTACCTACACTGGCGCTTAGCAAAGTGTGGTGCAGATATCAGTTTCTTTAACAAAGTTTTTAATCTTCTGGCACCTGCTCCAGGCCTTAGAACACCATATTTCTCACCCTGGAGATTCAAACAACCTCGGCCATCATCATTAGAGCACCATCCTCCAGCTGAGAACTGTCCATTTCGTCTTCTAAGAAGATCGCGATCAATTTTATTAAGCACAGGGTTTTTATTCTTGAACTTCCGGGCAAATGGTCTGTTGCTTAAGACCATTCTTTTGAAATCCTTAGGACCGAGGGATCGTGGATGTTGTCTCGGAGGATTGTCCCAAGTGATGTAGTGAAGATCATGGTTCACTGTAGTGTTCTTGTATTCCTCAGAGTTGCATATAACTGTCTGGAAATAACCCTCTGGAGATGACACAAAATTGGTGTAGTAAAGAAGAAGTGTTCTTGGAAGGTTTTCCCAGCCTATTATGCAGTATTCAGCAAATGATCTGGATAATATTGTCCAAGCTGAACCTGCAAGTAAACTTTGTGCTACTTTGTTGGTTTTTGTTAAAAAATATGGAGCAACAAAAACTAGGATTGAAAATGGATTGAAATTGTCTCTACTTTTCTTATTCAACTTATGGCTATTTATAGCCAAACTTGATAAAAAATTCAGCAACTAAAGAGCTTTAAAAGCTCAACAACTTAACAATATTCAAAATTTAAAATTTGAACTAAGTAACTAATTATTCAAGATTTTCTCAACTAATTATTCTAGATATTTTTGCATCAATTGAACAAACTTCAACACTCCTCCTTTGTTCAGTTGATGCAGTCTAAAACAGATGCTCCTCCTCAATTTCTGCCTCAGTTATTTGTGCTTGCACATTGTTTTGATTGTCTTTGAACTTGCACACTTTTGTGACATGACCTGTTTGTTTACAATTTCCACATATTGCATCAGGTCTCCACCAACAAAACTTTTCTAGGTGTGTTTTCTTTTTGCAATATTTGCAAAGAGGATAATTAACTTTTTCTCTTTTATTTTGTGCATAAAGAGCACCTTCAATAACTGTGTCATGTCTAAAACTTCTTCTTTGCTCTTGTGCTTGAAGAGCACTTATCAATTCTGCAACAGAGATGGTAGAAAGATCTTTTGACTCTTCTAGAGAGGAAATCTTTGACTCAAATCTTTCTGGAATTGTCACAAGAATTTTTTCAACAATTCTGTTATCTGAGAAATCATCACCAAGCATTCTGATTTTATTAACAATCACAGAGATTCTGTCAGAATACTTAGTGATAGTCTCATCTTCTTGCATCCTAAGAGATTCAAAATCTCTCTTCAAATTCAAAATCTGCATTTGTCTGACTCGATCACTTCCTTGATATTCTTTTTTGAGTTTTTCCCATGCTTCTTTTGCAGTCTCACATGCAATGATTTTAGAAAAAATTGAATCTGCAACTGAATTTTGAATAATAGTTTTGGCTTTGCATTTTTTGGTTTTTTCTTCTGAATGGGCTTTGATTTGAGCAAGAGTGGGATTTTCAGGGAGTGGTGGTAATGGTGTATCTGCCATTCCAACTTCCCATAAATCATAGGCTTCAAGATAAGATTTCATTTTCACTGACCAAATTTGATAGTTTTCACCAGTGAAGATTTGTGGAGCATTCAAAGAGAGACTGTTGCTTGCCATTTTGAAAATAAGGTTAAAAATAGATATGGGTTAAAAATGGTTAAAAGTATTTGTTTGACTCACAGATCCCGTAAGATCAGTTGAAGCTCTGATACCAATTGTTGGTTTTTGTTAAAAAATATGGAGCAACAAAAACTAGGATTGAAAATGGATTGAAATTGTCTCTACTTTTCTTATTCAACTTATGGCTATTTATAGCCAAACTTGATAAAAAATTCAGCAACTAAAGAGCTTTAAAAGCTCAACAACTTAACAATATTCAAAATTTAAAATTTGAACTAAGTAACTAATTATTCAAGATTTTCTCAACTAATTATTCTAGATATTTTTGCATCAATTGAACAAACTTCAACATACTTGTTAATAAATTTATCTGATGAAGAAAGGATCATAAAACAATATAGGAGCAATCTCGAGCACCACATGACACAAAGTACAAAATATAGTGGATAATGAACGTTCTAAACTGTTCTCCACTTAAATATCAAATTTTTGTTTGCGGTAACATTCGAGCCCGTGACGTCTGCCTACCCACATCATACATCACAAGTTATGTTCTTACCACTTGACCAAACTCCTGGAAGGCAAAATATACCCCCGCACTATATTTACAAGTTTTTTTTCCCCTCTTACTTAAGGAAGCCTTGTGACACTTTCGAAACCTAAATAAGTTTAAGTGCTAATTAACCTTGTAGAATTAATAACTTTGTAGAATTTTAGTAGTAGTTCAGTAATGCTCTCCTGCACAATCTAGGAACTTAAAAAGAAAGATTCCAATTGTACTCAAAATGACCTTTAATCCAAGTGCAAGCATGTGTCTACGACATTAACATGTGCATTTTCTTGTTAAAGTAGCTCAAACAAATAGGAGTAGTATTGATTTCTAAGAGTTATATCATTCCTCCTAAAATTTATTTTAAGTTATAATTTTATTACTTCAAACTAAAGGATATATAAAAAAAGTTGGCAAAAGGTACTTCAATCCCTCATTTTGGGGTCTTTACTGTCTTCAAGAATCACATGTGTGGGTTCATTGGATGTCAGTCCTACCACTACTTTTATTTATAGTCTCTTGGAATATTTGCAGCCACAAATAAAAAAATAGAAAGAATCAAAGAAGATAAAGAAAAATAACCTGTATAAAGCTTGAAAGCAGTTGGGAGATTTCTTTGTTTGATAACCCACCAGATGTCTGATTTGTTTAGACTATATAGACCAGGGTCTATTATAATTGGCTTTCCCCTCTTACTCCTAAATAACAACAAATCATCTGTTAATTACCATGGAATTTCAGAATTGGAATAATTACATTATTTAAGCAAAAACAAAAAGAAAGGCTTACAGTTTCCAACCCATGTGGCTGCTGTGTTGTACAAAATTCAGATCCCTTGGTAAGTCAGAGAAGGCATGGATCAGATCTGAGATCATATAAGAAAATAGTATTAACATAGAATTATGACAAAGTACCAAAAAGACAATTGATTAGAATTTGGAAAAATTATGTTTGAAGGAATTCATAGATTTTACATAAAGAAACAAAGTGTGTATTACTTTTCTAATTATCACTAAAAAATACATATAGTCACCACATTTTAATAAAATGTCAAGTGATCACATGAATTTATTTCTCAATAACTAAATGAAGGTGAACTGATCAAAAGGTATTTTATTGATAAAAAATCAAAGAAAGTGAATGAATAAATAGAAAGATCATTTTTTCAAATGTATTGGAAAAATTACAAATTTTGTCAAAACCATACAAAAAAAATTTGAAAAATAAAATAAAAAGAGGCACTCACCATACCATCTTGAGTAACTAAAGGATAATCAGAGGCACTGAGATTAATAAACCAATCCCATTTAGCAATCTTCAAAAGTATAGACATTGCATGAAGTGTAGTAGCAAGCATAGTTGGTCCTCTATAAGTAACCAAATTTGGCTTTCCAACAATCCAAACATTATTAATTTCTCCAAAGATAGAATTTCCAGCTACAAATCTTGCCATATCTTGATGTTCATCTTCAGGTGCATCTAAATCTAAATGAATTAAGTAAAAGTTTCCAGGATGATATAGTGAAAAGAGCAGCCTCTTTAACTTAGCTACATCACCTTTAGAAGCTGAGATCAAGTAAGCAAATTTTACTGGATAGGGGTTAGTAGTATTAGAAATGATTAAGCTTTTAGTTGGTTTAAAAATAGTGATTGGTGAATGAGATAATTGTGTTGGTATGTAGATAAAAATGAATAAAACTGAAGTTAAAATGAAAGAAAACATGAAAAGTTTGATATCCATTATCAAGAATTAGCTAAGGAACTTTGTGAAGTGATGAAGTAGTCTTGTTCTGTTATAAATGGTTGTCTTTAATATTTTGGGAGAGGGGGTGTAGGGGGTAAGGGGTGGTAGTTAATGTTGTTGGTGAAGGGTGGTTTTAATAAGAAAAGCTGAAGGAAGAGTGTAGATGAGAACTTTGGGTTAGTTTGTACCTTTCTTGGAAGTAAAGTGTGGAGAAAATGAAGTGAACTCGACTCCATTTCTCACTATTTTCAAGAAGTTGGTATTTAGTCCCTTTTGTTAATGGTGTTTTTGAGGTCAATTGACCAAATTTACCACTTAATGTTGTTTTAAAAACTAGTCACTTTCTCCTCCCTCTACTTCTTCCTCGTTTATTTTGTTTTTATTTTTTCTTTGAACCAATTGGACTGCAACCTTATCATTATGTCATTTTATATATTTGGTTCTTTGATGTTGTATTAAACTCTTTCATTTTAGTTTCTTTGAAAAATAATAACATATGTTTTAAATATAAAAACTCTTGAACTCTAAACTTTTTTTTTTTATTAATGACATTATTATAACTATACAAATGTCCTGATATATTAAGATCAATGTTATATTTTGTTTAGTGTCGTAATTTTTATGACCAATCAAATGTCTACATAACAATAATAATAATATATTTAGTGCTATCCCACAATTATTCAAATACCTACATATAAAATTAAAATTGAGGTTAATACTAAACTAATAATATACTTCATTCTAAGTAAATCTTTTCACAATAAGAGCGACTTGATGGCTCATATGGTCACTCAATTTTAGATAATTGGCTATGAAAGTCATATTTGTTTTATTTATCATGCAAAAATCATTCAACTTTATTCAATTGGCTCAAATAATCATCTCCATGGATATTGATATTTTTTGCTTACCGGAACATGGGGCGTCATTTTTTAATATATTCTATCAATATTAAAGTACTAAATTCAAATCCTAAGCCATTTGGAAAACATACACAATATAAATCCAACCCACTATGAGTTAACTATACAAGAGATGCACTTTTTTTTTTTTTTTTTGTTGAAAATTCTCGAGCTTTAAATTTTTTTTATTTTATTATAACATATTCTTACAATCATATTAATTTCATTCCATGTTTGGAATCATATATTCTATGCTATTTTTGGTATGTGTCAAAAATCTTTCGTTTATTTTTTAAACTCTAAGCTCAGCCAAATATAACATATAAAACGGAAAACAAAGGTAATATTAAACTAATAATATATGTTATGGACCACTTCCTACTAATATCCTTCCACAATGATAGCTCAATCTACTTTTTGTTTAACCTAGATCCGATTTTAGGCCAATTAACAATTAAATTTATATTTGCGGGGTCACGATCAATAGTTGAGATTAAGAGTTTATACGGTGAGCTGAGATGATGACAATATGCACGTATGAGCTAGTAAAAGTAATGCACAAACGTAAACAAAGAGGAGTAACCGTATCGTATCACTCGTCCTCGGAGAGGGTTCTTCGATATCAGTCGCTCTTCAGAAGACCAAAGTAGAGAACTAAATAAGAACAAAGGGAATAACTGAGCAAGAGCGAGAGAGTATTCTTATTGATAGTGTAGACAGGAAGTAAAGTTGTTGTACAATCGATTAAGGCGAGTGCTATTTATAAGCCTGATAGGCACCCGCTGGGATTTCTGTAACCGCTGGGCATGGATCCGTCTGGATAAGTAACTGCCGGTCACATATCCGTTGGAGTCATAACCGCTGGGTTGTAATGATTGCCTTAATGACCATTAATAGATTGATCGTGTATGATCGTGTTAATAACTGCTTATTTAAACCATGTTGACCGTTGAAGTGCTTCATAACTTCTTTATGTCTGCTCGTGACGAATATCTGTCCGTTGGATGTCTGTCCGTTGAAATGTCTGCCCGTGCCACGTGGAAGACACGTGTCATCTTTTCAAGTCTAGTCAGCTTTTATTCAATACAGATAGTCCCCGCACTTCTCGAGCAGAGTATCTGTTCGAGGAGTGGATACGATTTTTGGCGGAAATTTCTTGTAAACTTTTGTCTTCGTGTGATGTATCTTGATGACATACGATCCTTATCAGCTAAGTGACAAGTCCTCATGACGTGCGCATTTAATGCACCGTAACAAAAAGTAATTGCAGCTGGCATGCCTGCGAGACTGTAGGTCATTCTGAAATGACTATTGCGTGCCCCAAGGGTAAAAGTAATAATTTTAACCATTTCGGTCACGTGCACACGTCGTCTGTTGATCGCGAGGTGACCGCTACTTTTCAGAATAATGATGATACTATAAAGTTTTGGCGAACCCTATTCTTCTTCTCAACGGCCAGATCTGATCGAGATTTCTCTGATGGCCTCCACGTGTCTTGAAGGAAGTTGGTGGGGCTGAATTTTCACTCCTATAAATAGGGGTTTGCCTGATGAGAAACCTTTTACTTGCCTTTATTTCGTCTCCGCTGTTCTTTGAAAATACTTTGAACTAGCTTTGAATTCTTCCTGATAACTTCATACTTTTCTTGCAACCATGACTTCACGATCAAGGAAAAACCAGGGCACTGATGTTGCTGGTAGTTCCTCGGCGGCCATTCCTAAGTCCCGGGCTACACAAGCTACTGCTGCAGAGATAATCCCCAAGAAGTGGGGTGAACTTGAGGCGGGCTGTAACATTAAGTCCTTCCATAATAGAGAGGGAGATACACGGAACTGGCCGGCGTATAGGTATAAGTCTGGGATCACGAAAGAGGTGATCCCACGAGTAAGGATGGACTGCCACTGGGGCGATGAGGTTCCTCTCTTGCCGGTCTCCGAGGAGGAGAACATTACTTCCCATAGGGCTGGGTGGACAGCCATGTGCACCTACCCTTTCACCCTGGGAAGTAGCTTACCTCTGCATCCTGTGCTGGAGAGGCTCTGCAGGGAGTACCTCCTCTGTCCGGGGCAGCTGAGCCCCAGTATGTATAGAATAGTTACTCTTTTGGATTGGTTCGCGCCAGGAACCGATCAATCTTTTGGTTATGAGAATTTTATTTCTTTGTATAGTATACAAATTTTCAAAGACGGCTATGTAAATGCCAGAATGCGCGGAAGCAAGGGCTTGGTGCGCAGTTCTGAGGATACTGGTGACCGAGGCTGGGCACACCGGTATCTGTTTGTGCGCTCCTCGGCCTTGACTTTTGACGACAAGGCCTACCTTCCAGAAGTCTGGAATAAGAAGCGTAAGTCCCCGAGTATTTTTGAAGTTCTTCGTGCTTTTCCTTCTCCTCGTCTTCTAACTCCGTTCAATTTTTGTAGCGGCCAAGCAACCCTACGACAGACTCATTTCTGTCGAAGATTTGACCGCGTGGGTTGAGCCAATTTTGAAGGAGTTTATTCCTGAGAAGCAAGAGTGGATGTATTTTGCCACTCAGAAGAGTTTGGTTGTACAAAATCATGGTGAGAATATTTCTTTTTCCATTATCATTCTTCTTCTTTGAACCTTCTTCATATCTGTCTGTTTTACCTTTTTATAGGTTTGGGCACTTCGGGAGATTTCTTTCCTGCTCCTCCTCAAGATGGGCCTCCCGAGCCTGTGGCTGACCCAGAAGCTGAAGCTGAGGCTATACTAGCTTCAGTGGGTGCTCTGCGCAGCAGGGAGGGCGGCGAAGAACTCCTGTCCGGTGGACTGGGCTCCTTGAAGAGGAAGAAGAGGAGCCAAGGCGAGGGCGGAGCACGGAAGAAGTCTGCTCGTAAGACTTCTGTGGCTGCCGGGAAAACCTCGTCGGCTGGCGATGATCATTCTTCTAGGGCCAGTGTACCGGAGCCCGTAGAAGAGAATGCTGGTGCTGCTGCTGAAGTCCCCGAGTCTACACGGGGAGAGGGCGTAGCCGATGAGGTTATCACTCTTTCGGACACTGAGGTCGAAGTTGATGTTCCTCTTAGGTGAAGGCCTCATCTCTGTAGTGACAGGAGAAGGGCCGAGGAGGAAGCTGTCCGTACTCCGCAGAGGAGTCCCCGAGTTGGTGACGGGGCAGAGGCAGGTCCTTCTCGTGTCGACAAGGGGAAGAGAAAAGTAGGTGAAGAAGAAGAAGAAGAGGTGAAAGAAGAAGTAAGAGAGGAAGCTTCCCAAGAGGGTAGTCAGGGTCCTCGTGTTTATCGTTTCGAGGACCTGGAGAATGTGGCTACCGAGGGGGCGGCTCCCGTTGTTCTTCGTGAATGTAAAACAATAGATCCTGGAGTGGAAGGTGACTCTAGCCTTTCCTCATCAAGATTCGTTTGGCGGTCAGTCATTGATGGCCGGACAGAACTGAGTGACATCAGGGGAGTACGTTACAAGTTCGGGCCAAACTATCCCTCCGAACAGGCTTAGGAGCCTAAGTTCTGCGAGAGGAAGCACACTTTGAAACTTGCCCCCGATGTTAACTTTGTAACCAGGCCGCGCAGCTTGGCTAAGGCGATTTCCTCGCTCATCAGTCCCCGTGAAGAATGGGTGCTAAGGGAGCTGACCGATGAGGAGTTAGCCTTCCAAATTGCTTCCGACTCTGCCCGGGTAAGTTTTTTTTTTCCGCTTTGTTTTGGGAATAACTTCTAGCCTCGGTCTTCTAACTCTGACTTACTTTACTTTTTTTTTTTTCAGTCGAGTATGCTGGCTGCCGAGCTCATGTTTCGCTCCAGGCTTAACAACGCCAATCAAGTGGTTGAAGTGAAAAGAGAGTTGCTGGAAGCTCTGAAGGATAACAAGACTCTGATAGAGCAGTGTGGTCTCCTTGGTGGTGAAGTCAACCGGATGACTGATGTCAACAATGAGCGTCTTGAGCAAATCAACGCACTCACCAGGGAGAAGGACCTTCTTCTCGAAGAGAGAGAAGGGTTCGCACGCTCTGTTCAGGGCTTGGAGAGACTGCTTGAAGATTGTCAAAATTCTTTGAACGGTGCTATCGAAGATCGTACATCTCTTGAGATGGATCTGCAGAGAGCTAATGAAGAATCAGTTAAAGCCAGGGCTGATCTCCAAGCTGCCAAGGATCAGGTCGCTCAGTTAATGAGTGCTCAGACCGCATTAACCAAGGACTTGGCAAACCTGCGTGATCAGTCTGAAATCAAATCCAAGCTTGCAGCTCTTGAGGCCAAGCGGACTTTGCTTGTGCAGATTCAGGCTGGACAAGTTAATGTCGAGGAGATGCTGCAGACAACAAAGAACGCTGTTCGAAGAATAAAACAAGCATTGGGTCTCTCCCCTGAAGAGTCTGAAGGTGATGATGATGATGAAGACGAAGACGGCGACGAGAATTCAAGGAACGACGGCAGGACTGACGGAGCTGGTGCGTCGAGTTCTGGTCGTAGCCCTAAATGTTAATGCTCTTTTCAATCTGTGATTGATGTATTTTTATTGTCTGGCGAGAGCCGGACTTGTTTGTTGGTGGACAGAAGTCTAGCAAAGACTTTCTGGTCCTTGGCCGGTTTGTTTGGCCTTTTGAACACTCTGCAAATTTCTGTCAGCCGTATTCGACATTTTATCAATTTACAGTTGAATGTATATATGCTACTTTAGATCTTGTTCAGTGACTATATTTAGTTTGAACTCTTGATCTTTTTGTTTGCATGTGTTTGTGGTGTTCGTGCCTTGTGATTGGGAGTTTTCTGAAGTTTGAACTTTATTAAGTTCGTTTCTCCGAGAGTCTGCCTGAATGCTTTTAACTTATCCTTTCGTTAGGAAAGGGTCGTAAATTGTAGGTAGTCTGACCGAATTGTGGTCGTTTAGAATTTTAGCCGAATCGTTGCTCTGTGCGTATAACTTTGCTTATCGTTTCGATAGTTGAAAGTTGTTGCATGGCTTTGTAGATTGGCTCTGGCCGAGTCGTTGGCCTTGTGAACGACTTCTCTTATTTTCGTGGAAGCCTTGTCACATGAAAGTTTTTGTTTTGTGAATGACTCCTCTTATTTGCCATGGAAGTCTTATCACGTGAAAGTTATTGTATTGTGAATGACTCCTCTTATTTGCCGTGGAAGTCTTATCACGTAAAAGTTTTTTTGAAAAACTTTGAAAATTCGCCTTTTGGTAAGGTCTTTTGCCTTTATAAAGGTCTTATCTGGCCTACAGGGGCCTCTCACCGCCCTCCTTGTTTTTATGTTGGAGCACGTAAAGTGATAACATGAAAAGAGTTTTCGGTGAGTTTCATATAGAACACATATAACCAAACGAGGAGTGTGTCCGTTGTGGGATTCGAACCCACAGCCGCGAAGTTGAAGAACTTCGAGCTCTACAGCTAAACGGATCTGACCTTGTTCAGGTCGTTAGTACCATTTAGAGAGAATATATAATAAAAGTAAGAACTTTCATAAAGATAAAAGGTAAGTGTAAGATAACTAACCATTTTACCACTTAAAAGTGATACTTTTTGAGGTGAACCACATTCCAATTGTTCGGGACAGTAGAGTCGTCTGGTCGTGCCAAACGATAAGACCCTTTGCCGATCGAAGCAATTACTTTGTAGGGGCCTTCCCAGTTAGGACCACGCTAGCCTGAATTTGTTTCTTGTGTGCTCTGGGAGACTTTTCTGAGTACAAAGTCCCCGACTTGAAAACTTCGTACGCGCAGTCCCCGATTGTAGTATTGCTCGATTCGTTCTTTTTGAGCGACTACTCGTACAAGGGCTAGCTCTCTGCGTTCTTCGAGTAGGTCCAGCTCTTCGGATAGATTGACTGAGTTTGATTCCTCAGTGGCATGTGCGTATCGTAAGCTGGGTTCTCCGATTTCGACTGGGATTAGAGCATCTGCACCATATACTAATGAGTAAGGAGTTTCTCCGTTGCTCATTTTTATAGTTGTGCGATAAGCCCATAATACTCCAGGTAGCTCCTCTACCCAACATCCCTTTGCCTGTTCGAGCCGCTTTTTAAGGGATTCAACGATGATTTTGTTGGTAGATTCCGCCTGTCCATTTGCAACAGGATGATATGGAGAGGAAGTGATCCTCTTGATGTGCAGATCATCGAGGAACCTAGTCACTTTCTGGCCGATGAATTGCAGGCCGTTGTCCATGACTATTTCTTTAGGTGCTCCAAAGCGACACACGACAAAACGCTAGAGGAAGTCGATGACTTCCGTTTGTCGTATCCTTGAATATGCTGCCGCTTCGACCCACTTTGTGAAGTAGTCAGTGATGATCAATAGGAACCACATCCCTCTTGATGCGGTGGGAAGAGGTCCAACGATGTCCATTCCCTTCTTCATGAAGGGCCACAGGGAGATTATTGAATGGAGTGGCTCTGCTGGCTGATGGAGAAGATGGGCGAACCTCTGGCATTTGTCACATTTCTTGACAAACTCGTTCGTATCTTTCTCCATCTTGTCCCAATAATAGCCTGCACGAATCAACTTCCGAGTTAGTGCCTTACCTCCGGAATGATTTCCGCAACAGCCTTCGTGGACTTCTCTCATCACGTAATTGATCTGATTAGGTCCAAGGCATTTTGCGAGAGACCCTGCGAACATCCTCCGGTAAAGCTCGCCGTTGAGAATTGTATATCGGGCAGCTTTCACTCGGAGTTTTTGTGCAGCTTTTGCATCTGCAGGTAGAGTTCCATGGATAAGATAATTTGTTATCTCATTCCGCCAGTCCCAAGTAGCGTTGATGGTGTTAACTTCGAACTTTTCTCTATCCATGGTCGTGTAGAGAAGTTGGACAATAACTGAAGAGCTGGCTGCTCCTATCTCTGCCACTGATCCCATGTTTGCAAGAGCATCGGCTTCATGGTTCTCTTCCCGTGGAATCTGGACTGCTTCCCATTCGCCAAACTGTGCTAGGAGCTCTTTCACTCGGGCGAGGTATACTTGCATCCTTGATTCTCGTGCAATGAAACCTCCATTGATTTGATTGACCACGAGCTGAGAGTCGCTTTTTAGCTTGACAATGGTTGCTCCATAACTTCGGGCTAGTTCCAATCCTGCAATAACTGCCTCATACTCGGCCTCATTGTTAGTAATAAATGGGCTCTTGATAGCCTGCCTTACCGTTTCGCCAGATGGAGCAACAAGAACCAGTCCAAGGCCGGACTCTTTGACGCTCGAGGAGCCGTCTGTGTGAAGGGTCCATATGCCGGGAGCCTGCCCTGCATAAAGAATAGATTCCCTTTCTGCCTCAGGGTATATGTTAGTGCTGAAGTCTGCTAGGACTTGTGATTTTATCGCTACTCTAGGCTGATAGGTGATATCAAATTCAGATAATTCTATAGCCCATTTCACCAGCCTTCCCGAAAATTCAGGTTTGTGCAGAACATTTCGCAAAGGAAAAGTTGTAACCACAACTATCAAATGGCTTTGAAAATAAGGGCGTAACTTACGAGCAACAGTTACTAGTGCCAGTGCTAATTTTTCTAAAGGTTGATAGCGTGTTTCTGCATCAATTAGAGCTTTGCTAATGTAATAGATAGGAAGCTGCTTACCTTTGTCTTCCCGAACTAACACGGCGCTTACCGATGACTATGAGACTGCCAAATAAATCAGCAGCTGAGGCATGGAGAGCAGTGGGGGATTGGATAGATACTTTTTCAAATCCCTCAATGCTTGCTGGCATTCGGGAGTCCATTCGAACTCCTTGTTTTGCTTTAGGACATCGAAGAAACTTTTGCAACGGTCAGATGACCGGGAGATGAACCTGCGTAGAGCTGCCACTTTCCCTGTTAGTTTCATGACATCTTTCCTGTTGTGAAGTACATCTGGGATAGATTCAATGGCTTTAATCTAAGCGGGATTGACTTCAATGCCACGCTGAGAAACAATGAATCCAAGAAACTTCCCCGATCCGACTCCGAAAGCGCATTTCTCTGGATTCATCTTCATGTTATACTGATCCAGGATTCGGAAAGCTTCCTTCAGATGTGCCAGATAATCCTCTGCTCGTTTGGATTTTATTAGCATGTCATCGATGTACACTTCCATAGTCTTTTTGATATGGTCGTGAAATATTCGATTGACTAGACGCTGATAGGTTGCACCTGCATTTTCAGTCCAAAAGGCATAACTTTGTAACAGTACGTACCTCGACAGGTGATGAATGTTGTTTTCTCCTGGTCTTCGGGATCCATCAATATCTGGTTATACCCGGAGTACGCGTCGAGGAAGGTTAGCACCTCGTATCCGGCTGTTGCGTCGATCAGTTGACCTATCCTGGGAAGAGGATTTGAATCCTTCGGGCAGGCTTTGTTTAGATCTGTGAAGTCAATGCAGACTCGCCATTTGCCGTTCTTTTTAGGTACGACAACCACGTTGGCTAACCAGTCTGGGTATTTGACTTCACGTACTGAACCGATTTTCAACAGCCGGTCGACCTCGTCGTTGATGACCTTGTTCCGAAAGGCTCCTTGCTGGCGCGTCTTTTGTTTCACTGGGCAGTGATACGGATCAACGTTCAACCTGTGAGTAATGATGTCAGGAGAAATACCTGTCATATCTGCGTGAGACCAGGCGAATGTTGTATGCCGCTCCTTGAGAAATTGGAGGATATCTCCTCGTAGGCGCTCGTTCAGCTCGGTCCTTAGATATACCTTCCGCTCTGGCTTGTCGACGAACAGTTCTTCGGGTTCCAAAGCCTCCACGGTAGGCATGTGGCTTTCTCTTTCATCCATCTTCGCAATAAATTCCGGGACTTCGTACTCAGCCGCTTTGGGTGGTATGTCTGGTCCCGGTCGCTGTAATTGCTATTTGTTCTCTTCGAGCAGTTTGAGAGCCACAGAATAGCAATCTCGGGCACAGCGTTGCTCTCCTCGAACCTCATGTATTCCCCATTCGGATGGGAACTTCAATACCTGATGATAAGTAGAAGGAACAGCTTGCGTGTCGTGGATCCAAGGTCTGCCCAATATGATATTGTAGGCTAGATCTGCATCGACAACATGGAAAGTTGTTTCCTTTGCTACCCCTTCGGCAAGAGTTGTGAGGGTAATCTCCCCGAGAGTCTTCTCACTTGAATTATTGAAACCGGACAGAACTCGAGATATGGGCACGATCTTATCTGACACCTGCATTTTTTTGACAACCTGTGATTGGATAATGTTGGCGGAGCTGCCAGCATCAATGAGTACTCTCTTGACGTCGAACTCCGCCACGTGTAACGTTATGACTAACGCATCAACATGTGGGAATTGCGAGCCATTTGCATCAGAGTCTTCAAATGTGATTACTTCTTCTGATCGTGGGTCCTTGTTGTTTGTGATGGAAACCTTTGCATACTTCTTTGCTGTGAAAGTAACAAAGTCAACCTCGATCCCACCTGAAATAACGTTAACTGTCCTCCTCGGAGAGGATGCTCGCGGAGGGCTAGGTTTGTTCTGCTCTGCCTTCGCATGAGTCTGCTTTCCCTTCTCGGTCAGGAACTCCTTCAAGAATCCCTATTTCAACAAATGAGCAATTTCATACCTGAGGGCTTTGCAGTCTTCGGTGGTATGTCCATAGTCATGATGGAAATCGCACCACACGTCCTGGTTTTGCTTGCTTGGGTCAGACTTCATGTCTTTTGGCCATTTGACCTTCTCTCCCATGTCTTTGAGTGTTGCCACTACTTCAAACGTCTCCACGTTGAAACTTGGCACGCTTGGGGCTCCGCGGAGGCTTGATTCCGAATCATCTCTCCGGGATAACCCTTTGTTGTTGCGATTGCGTCCTTTGGAATGGCTGCGTGTCTGATCAGGGTACGGTTCATAACGTACGTCTGTTTTCTCTGACTCTGCCTTTCCGCTGGGTCTACCGCTACGTGCCTGAGCTCTTCCTCGAGTACCTGTTCCAATCAATTTATCTTCATCGATACGTACCTTAGAATTGTAACGATTGTAGACGTCTGACCAACTGGCTGCTGGGAACTCGCGAAGAGACTCATAGAGTCTACGCGTGGCCTCTGAGCTCCTGATGTCCAGGCTTTTGGTGAATACGATCGCTGCCCATCTGCCTGGTACTGTGGGGAGTAACATACGTTCCCTCTGGAAACGATCTACATATTTGCGGAGAGATTCGTCGGGTCTTTGCTTAATTTCAAAGATGTTCTCAACGCGGGTCTCCGTCTTCTGAGCACCTGTATGTGCCTTCACGAACAACTCGGCCATCTCTGCGAAAGATCCAATGGAGTTGGGTGGCAACATTGAATACCATCGCAGAGCTCCATCTGCTAGGGTTTCCACGAACTTTTTCAATTGAACAGACTCGATCTCCTCGTCGGTGAGATCGCTGGCTTTGATAAAGTTGCTGAATATCATGAGATGGTCGTTGGGATCAGACGTTCCGCAGTACCTGGGGATGTTTGGCATTTTAAACATCTTAGGTATCGCTTTTGGGGCTGCCTCCTTCTTCCAGGGTCGCTGTGAATAACGATGTACATCAACTTTCTTCAGTGTGGGCGGAGCGCCTGGTATCTGATCAATTCTTTCGTGGAGAGACTTCTGGAGTGCTTCCTGGCTCTCCTTGAATTGCTTGGTGAGGGCTTCCACAACAAGGCTCACATCCGTAGGCGCCAGACCCTCCGTTCTGATTTTGATTGACTTGGGTCGTAGTATCTATGGTACCACCATTGTTCCGCTCTCCGCCTTGCCTTGAGGTATGTGAAGATGGTGCGTCACGACCAGGTGCCGCAGCTTCGACCCTCGCAGCTGAAGGGTTGCTTCTTCGGAGAGAGGTGAGTGCCTCGTTTATTCCTCGGTTTACTTCTGCCTGTTCCTGCATGAAAGAAAAGAGTGTTTCTTGGAGGTTCCCTCTGCCAGGGGAGAGACTCCTATGGCGTCATCTCCTGGGTGGAGTAGTGCTCTGAGAGCGCATACGCCTGTATCGCTGCCTGACCGGTCCTTGGGAAGATTGCTGCTGCCCGTCGGACGAGTAATCGGGAGAATAATCAGGAGAATAATCAAGATGGAGTGAAGGAGTGTTTACCTGTTCTCCGCCTACGATAGTTCGTTGAGAGTTGCTTTCTGCCATATTAGTTATAGAGCAAAAAGATGGACGAAAATAGATACAATAGCAAAGATAAACTATTAACCTACGAAGGCTATTGACCGGCTCCCACTGTGGTCGCCAAATTGTTTAATCTAGATCCGATTTTAGGCCAATTAACAATTAAATTTATATTTGCGGGGTCACGATCAATAGTTGAGATTAAGAGTTTATACGGTGAGCTGAGATGATGACAATATGCACGTATGAGCTAGTAAAAGTAATGCGCAAAACGTAAACAAGGAGGAGTAACCGTATCGTATCACTCGTCCTCGGAGAGGGTTCTTCGATATCAGTCGCTCTTCAGAAGACCAAAGTAGAGAACTAAATAAGAACAAAGGGAATAACTGAGCAAGAGCGAGAGAGTATTCTTATTGATAGTGTAGACAGGAAGTAAAGTTTTTGTACAATCGATTAAGGCGAATGCTATTTATAAGCCTGATAGGCACCCGCTGGGATTTCAGTAACCGCTGGGCGTGGATCCGTGTGGATAAGTAACTGCCGGTCACATATCCGTTGGAGTCATAACCGTGGGTTGTAATGATTGCCTTAATGACCATTAATAGATTGATCGTGGATGATCGTGTTAATAACTGCTCATTTAAACCATGTTGACCGTTGAAGTGCTTCATAACTTCTTTAGGTCTGCTCGTGACGAATGTGAAGTAAACTGATTTATCACACAATAATGTTGAGACTTGTATTGCAAAAAAAGCTCAATGGAAAGTACAACTGAAATATGAATAATACTGCAACAAGGAAATAGAACTAAGAAAGGGATGAGAAGGAAGACATTAGGAATGGGGATGGGAAAATAATCAGAAACATCAACATTTTTGGATGCCCTACACCTATCACTACTCTGCTAGTTATAACCAATTTGATTCCTCCCGTTCACTGCATTTGTTAACCCGATTGCAACAAACTTTTAACCCTGGTTCCAATCATATCCAGCTAGCCTTGTATTTGGCATTTTAATCCTCCTGCCTCTTCCCAATTCACCTTCTTGTGCTTGCGTGTCATCCAACTCAGCTGGGTCCCTTTCATTCACAACATTACCCCCCTCTGAAACCAACACCTTGTCCTCAAGGTTGGTAACATTATCAGCAGCTGAGTCAGTTAGTAACAGTGGGGTGATTTGTTGATCAGGTTTCCCTATACACCTTTTAAGCATGGAAATGTGAAACACCGGATGAATGCGCGCGGAATCTGGGAGTTCAAGCTTATACGCCACATTGCCAACTCTTTTGATCACCTTAAAGGACCAAAGTACTTCCTCCCTAGCTTGTGGTCCTTTTGCAAACGAACTGAACTTTGACGATAAGGCTTTAATTTGATATACACCCAGTCCCCTATGTCGAAGTGATCATCAGTCCTAGATTTATCTGCCAAGCGCTTCATACGCTGTTGAGCTTTTGAAAGATTTACCTTGAGTACCTCTAAGACTTCATCTCGTCGAAGCATATAACGCTCAACAATGTCATCACCTGAACTGCCCAATATATAGCGTATCACTGTAGGTGGTTCTCTTCCATATAGCGCTTGAAATAGTGTCATCCCTGCTGAGGTCTGGTGAGCTGTATTATACCAGAACTCTGCCCATGGAAGCATATTAACCCATTCATGTGGGGAGTCTGCTACAAAACACCGTAGATACTGCTCGATACATTTATTGAGTGCCTCTGATTGTCCATCCGTCTGCGGGTGATACGCAGTGCTCATTGCCAAAGAAGTTCCCTGTAAACGATTGAGCTCTTTCCAAAAGGACTGAAGAAATCTAGGGTCACGGTCAGTAATAATTGTTCTTGGTGGACCATGAAGCTTGATGATGTGACTGATAAAAGCTTCAGCTACAGATTGAGCAGTAAAGGATGATGGAAGGGCAACAAAATGGCCATACTTGGAAAGCCGATCTACTACTGTCATGATAGTGGATTTACCCTTGGATGCCGGAAGACATGTGATGAAGTCCATTGCAATCTCTTCGAAAACCATCTCCGGAATTGGCAAAGGCTGAAGAAGGCCAGCAGGGCGTTTAAAGATGTCTTTCATCTGTTGACATACTTGGCATGAGGCCACACAAATGCGAACATCTTGGCGCATATGCCGCCAAAAAAAATTTGCTGAAATGCGATGAAAGGTTCTGGCTGTTCCAGCATGGCCTCCAATGGGTGATTCATGAAATTCGTGTAATAAGACATTCTTGAGAGGGCTATCAGATGGTAAAACCAGCCGGCTTTTAAAGAACACTAACCCATCACGAACAGAAAATTCAGTATAAGAGGTTGGATCCTCAGTGATACCTTTGTGAATAGTCAGCAGCTCCGGATGTTATTTATTAGCAAGCCTCAGCTCATTCACCCAATCAAATGTCCTAGCAGAAAATGAAAATAATATTCCATCTGGTGGTCGGGACAGAGCATCAGCAGCTCTATTGGTTCTCCCAGGCTTATACACAATCTGAAAATCATACCCCACCAACTTAGTCAATCACTTTTGTTGTTCAGGTGTTTGGATCACCTGATCTGTTAAGTTCCGCAGCGATTGCTGATCCGTGAAGATAGTAAAACGCCGTCCTAGCAGATATTGCCTCCACTTGGATACCGCTTGAGTAATTACATACATTTCTCGGTGATATGTGGAGGCTCGTTGCATCCTGGGACAAAGTTTCTGGCTGTAAAAGGCAATCGGATGGCTCCCTTGTGATAACACCGCCCCTATCCCCACCCCCGAGGCATCAGTCTCAACAGTAAACTCTTCACTGAAATTGGGTAAGGCCAAAACAGGGGTAGAGCTCAAACACTGTTTCATGTCATCCAAGGCTCGTGTGGCCGATTCATTCCATGAAAAGCCATCTTTTCTCAACAAGTCTGTGAGTGGTCCAGCTATGCTAGCATAAAATGGAATAAAACGGCGATAATAGCCTGCAAGGCCCAAAAAACTTCAGAGCTCCTTAGCAGACTTGGGGGTGGGCCAACTCTGTATCGCTTTTATTTTAGTAGGATCAACAGCCAACCCTGCTGAAGACAACACGTGGCCCAAATACTCAATCTGGAGTTGGCCAAACAAGCATTTTGATTCTTTGGCTACTAATTGATGATTTCGCAAAAGCTGGAGAACTTGGGCAAGATGTTGCAAATGAACCTCCCATGTCTTACTATATACCAATATATCGTCGAAGAAGACGAGGACAAAACGTCGGAGATAAGGCCGAAATATGTCATTCATAGTAGCCTGAAATGTCGAAGGGGCATTTGACCATCCGAAAGGCATTACCAAAAATTCATAGTGCCCATCATGCGTCCGGAATGCAGTCTTAGACACATCTTCTGCCTTGACCCGGATTTGATGATATCCCGAAAGCAAATCTAGCTTGGAGAAGTATTTCGCTCCATGTAAATCATCAAATAGCTCATCAATAGTGGGTATAGGAAATCGATCCCGGACTGTAATTGCGTTCAAGGCACGGTAATCCACACAAAATCTCCAAGTCCCATCTTTCTTACGGACCAACAATACTGGAGAAGAAAATGGACTAGTGCTGGGCTGGATTATCCCCTCTTGTAACATATCAGAAATGAGCTGCTCCATTATCTGCTTCTGGAAATAGGGGTACCGATACGGCTTGACGTTCACTGGTCCAGAGTTAGGAATAAGTGGAATGGAGTGGTCCTGGGTTCTAGTAGGTGGTAAGCCTTATGGCTTCTGAAACACATCTTTAAAATTACCTAAAATATTTTTAAGATCAGGAGGATAACCTAAATTAGTAGATACCTCATCTTGAACCAGCATCAAGCAAAAATACGAAGCAACAGCATCAGTAGTGGAATATCGACGTAGGGTTTGAAGTTGAACTGGTTGCATCTCTAATGGTGGTTCCCCAACCCAACGGAGTCCCTTATCCCCGATTGTGAATTCGAAAATTCGCTCAGCATAATCCGTCATGACAGGCCCCAAAGTGGCCAACCATGACACACCCAACACAATATCAGCCCCTTCCATAGGTAAAACATATAAATCCAAGGAGAGTTCTGTACCTTGAATAGTTAAAGGAACTCCATGTGCAACCCCTTCTCCTCTGAGCCTTTGGCCACTACCGACGACCACAGAAACATTTGGAGCTGGTGAAATAGTGAGATTGAGGAATTTCGCAACCCGGGATTGCACAAAATTGTGTGTGCTTCCTCCATCCATGAGGACCTGAACAGGCAAACCACGAACATGCCCCTTGAACCGCAAGGTAGTGGCAGAATGACCCCCTGCCAAAGCGTGATAAGATATAGTAGATTGTGGAAGAAGCTCAATGTTCTGAAATTCATCGGATATGAAATCACCCAGAGTGAAGGTCTCTGGTAATGAAAAATGGGAGTTAGACTCATCTACCAAAAGGAGAAGTTGGGGAAGAACCTTGCACTTGTGGGAAAGGGAATATTTTTCATCACAGTGGTAGCAAAGACCCTTTTCACGTCGCTGCTGAATCTCAGCGGAGGTGAGGTGTTTGAAGGGAATTTTATGGCTGGAAGGATACGAGCTATTGGACTGATGGTGAAGACGATTTGGGCTCGGGTTAGGTAACAAAGGTTGGGTTCTTTCAAAGGCCTGCTTCATTGGCCCCTTTTCAAGTAAAATACGTTGCTCATGTAAATGGGCCAACTTAATAGCGTCCTCCAAAGTTATGGGCTCATTAATAAGGACATTGGTCTCAATATCCGAACATAGGCCCGAAGTGAAGAAGTGAAGCAAAAGCCCATCAGATATTGCAGTAGTTTCGTTTGCTATAGCCTCAAAACGGGACTGAAATTCCGACACCGTTGAAGTCTGCCTGAGTTTAGAAAGGCAACCTTCTGGAGATCTTAAATTCTTATCCCTGAACCGCCGACGTAATTTCTCCCTAAAAAATCGTCCCAATCTACCACTTGATTTTTCCTATCCATCCATCGATACCATTCCAATGCTTCACCGTCGAGATAAAAGGAAGCCAAGGATAGACGGTGTTATGGGAAAATAGAGTAAAATTCAAAGTAGCGATCAACCTGAAACAACCACGCCTCAGGGTTGATGCCGTTAAAACGACCCAACTGCACCGACGCCGGTTTGTGTCGTAGAGTGAGAGTTCCACCACCAGAAGATCCTTGTGCCACGACGACATCAGAGGAACGAGGTTTGGAAGATTCCGGAGTAGTAGGATTCATCCTTGTCCCAAGTTCAGAGACCTTAACTAGCACCTCCTGCATAAGTTTATTAGAATTGTCGACGGCGATGCGAAGCTCTGAAACATCTCGTGTCAGCACCATTTGTCCATCTTCCAATACTTTAAGCCGTGTATCCACCATGGTCAAGACAATAAAAGCACCAAATGAAGTAAACTGATTTATCACACAATAATGTTGAGACTTGTATTGCAAAAAAAGCTCAATGGAAAGTACAACTGAAATATGAATAATACTGCAACAAGGAAATAGAACTAAGAAAGGGATGAGAAGGAAGACATTAGGAATGGGGATGGGAAAATAATCAGAAACATCAACATTTTTGGATGCCCTACACCTATCACTACTCTGCTAGTTATAACCAATTTGATTCCTCCTGTTCACTGCATTTGTTAACCCGATTGTAACAAACTTTTAACCCTGGTTCCAATCATAGCCAGCTAGCCTTGTATTTGGCATTTTAATCCTCCTGCCTCTTCCCAATTCACCTTCTTGTGCTTGCATGTCATCCAACTCAGCTGGGTCCCTTTCATTCACAACAGAATGTCTGTCCGTTGAAATGTCTGTCCGTGTCACGTGGAAGACACATGTCATCTTTTCAAGTCTAGTCAGCTTTTATCCAATACACTTCTATATAAGGTCACCAAATCTATTTATGTTTTTGGCTGTCACAGAAGTGCATTGAGGTATTAGATCACCAAGTCAATTTTTTTCATTGATGAGGTTAATCCAATTCTTGCTATCACAAATGAGGCAGTCGAAGTGGGTGTGTAGTTAGTTCAACCCACTTCCATCTCCAAATTGGACACCACATATGACAAATCCTACATTCCTACTAATAAGTGGGGAAGCTAAAAATGATTTACGTCAAAACTAAATTAACTTATCATAATTAAATAAAAATAAAATATCATATTTCGTCAGTCTATATTAGTAATTAACTATACTTAACTGTTAAAATTTTATTGCAAACACATATCATGTGAGTATATCTTAATTTCTTTTTTTGGTTAAAGAGACTGCAACGGATTTATTAGTTTAGTTTAAATACCACACTGTATTGGTAGACTTGACACTAAGGAAAAAAAAATAGTTAAGGAGAATCATTTTTGGAAAGTATGAAAAATATTTCCCTGAAAAACTTTATCTCAGTATCCAACACTCTAAATAATTTAGAAGCTATTTCAAATGGAATCCCAGTCCGTATCCGTACCAGTAAATACTCTCCACGCTCCAAACATTATAAATATAGCAAACTACAAAATTACTAAAATATAACTATATGCTAAAAATAATATTGCAAAAAAATTAAAATAGATAAGAAGAAGTAAGAACAAATTTACTTGATATCGCGTTAGAACTTAGAAGTGAAAGTTGAAACTTGACCTAAACCGCACCGAACAATTTTCCACTCCACTCCAAATAAATTTTATAATTCAATTTATAATATAAGCCCTAGCAATTTAGAATAATTAGCAAATAGCCTTTCTAGTAGTGCGGTTCATTTTCGGTTTAAACCGATAAACCGAACCGATAAAAATTTAATGGTTCATAAATATTGGATTATCGGATTATCGATTATTTAACGGTTCGCAAAAAATTTTTATTGGGTTATCAGTTCGGTTGTCGGTTTTGTACATTTTCTTATTGGTTAAATCGATAACCCAATAAGGTTTTCAAATTTACTATATTACGCTTATGCGCATAAAAGTAGTATACTTAATTACTATTCGTTGGAACTTGGAAACCTCAAACTCTAATCTTCTTTTACTTGTATAGCTTTCAAGTCTCCCCATCCATTTCAACCACCGATTTACTATTTCACTCCTTGCCTCCTCAATTAGTTTATAGAATAATATATATTTGAATCTATTGTTGGATGCTTTTTTGAATATGACAAATGCTATAAGAGGCATTTGAATTCACTGTGAAAATAAAGCCGATTTTGTATTGGATACAATCGTTTAAGAGATTTTTTTTTACAGTTGTTAGGCCTAAGTTTCTTAATGGTTAAACCGAAAATCGAACCGATAAGAACCTAAAACCGATAACCCGAAAATCGATAACCGATAGCTTATTGGTTCGGTTATTGGTTTAGCACTTTTAAAAACCGAAAACCGATAGTCCAAACCGATAAGGTGCAAAACCGAACCGAACCGACCGATAAACACCCCTACTTTCTAGAATATAAGAGAGGTTGAGAGAGATTTACAGAGAATATTAGAGAAATCGTGAATAAATTGGTGAAATGTGGTATTTATAGAAAAAACAGGTTTGGGAGGGTTGGGTGGCACTAAGGGGGTGGGGGGTGGGGGATGCACAATTAGCCGTTTTTGGCCGTTGGCCAACGACTGTTGGTAAAAATAGCTGTTGCCAACGGCTATATGCCAAGCAATTTTTTTTTTAATTTCCGGTCGTTCTGGTTCCGGTCTATTTTGCTCCGGTTTGGTCGGTTCATTTAGGGGATGACGGGTCGAGGGTCGGGCCAATAGGGGCGAGTCACAAACTTCTGGACCGGTTTTCGGACCGATGCCGGTCCGGTTCAAATTGGACGGTTAGACAGCCTTAATTAATACTAAAGAAATATGATAATTTATATAGATTTATTCACTCGCATATACACACTTATACAAATTTATACAATTTTATATGTGTGTATAAACTTGTGCTATTAAATTGTATAAATTTGCGCAAGCTGCTATCCTGAAAAAAGGATGACATTTCTGGTAAGATTTGTAAATAGGGGTATTTTTAATAATTTTCGTGTCTTTCTTGTCTTTTAATGTAAAAATCTTTATGATAAATCCTTACTAATAAGTGGGGAATTTAAAGATAATTTATGTCGAAACTAAATTAACTTATCATGATTAAATAAAAATAAAATTATGTCAATCTATATTACTAATTAACAATACTTAACTGTTAAAATTTTATTGCAAATTCATACTTAGCATGTGAGTATTTCTTAATTTTTTTTTTTTTTTAAAGAGATGCAATGGATTTATTAGTTTAAACACACCACACTGTGTTGGTAGACTTGGTACTAAGGAAAATATATTTAAGGAGAATATTTATTGGAAAATATGAAAAAATATTTTTCTCAAGAAATTTGTCTCACTATCCAACACTCTCTAAAATAATTTAGAAGCTATTTCAAATGGGATCCCAGTCCATTTACACAACTCAAGAAGTTTTGTCTTGTATGGGTCGCGGACAGGTGTATTATCTCTTCATTAACTTGTTAGTTGATGCAGCTGTTTGGTTCTATCGATTGTTGTTTATTTGTTTTCTTATTTTTAAGGTCATTGTAGTTTGATTTATAAATTGCGACATATTGTAGGTACGGTTGTGGTAAAATGACACCAACATAAAATTAGTCAATTCATAATAAATTCTTGCATTATAAATGGCATGAGATGGACTTTAAAAATACAATTCATATAATCGACCCCAATTTATTTTGACTAGTTCTCGCTCTTCTTGTGTTTCATATTTCAAAAGTATCCATGAAACCTATGAAAGTATGCATGAAACTTATGTTCTGGAGTCAAATTTTTAAGGCAAAATGGGGTTTACAAGGTGTCATCAACTGCAGAGTAGCATATGTCCCTGTCTATGCTGACAGTTGTGAAGCTTCTTGGACGGAAGGAATGATGCTCCTGGCACATATCATTATCAGGTTAATTCTCAATGCTTTTTTATGTTCCTTCCAGATATTCTCTTCTTTTAGCTCAGGGCCCTGTTAATCTTCTCTGGTTCATTCTATTTTTATCTATGTATCCGACATACTGTAGCTTATGCCTTTCAAATATACTTTCCCCCCAAGGTTGTCCTGATACAATTTTACTAGGCCACGCCCCGGAGCTATAACTTATTGTCTGTTGAAACTGATAATAAGCCTATACTCTGAAAGAGGAAGGGCAGACGGGAAAGAAAGAAAGAAAGAAGCTCCAGTGTCCCCTCACAGTCAAGGAAGATCGAGACCTTTAACTTTTTTGCCAATACTGTCTCAGATAATTTGAGATATCTTCAAACTCAACATTGTTTCCATTCTAAAAAGTAAGCTGAAATTCATGTTGAGCTAAGCATTTTCCAAATGTTTGTTCTCTAGCGCCCATAATAACGTAGTGCTGCGTTTCACTTAAACGCTCGACATCTTTCATAGAGCTTCCCTACCACTACCAAGAAGGGCTTATGCTTCTTCAATTTGTTAAGTTTAAAAAAGAAACCATATTTTAGATTTTACCTTTTTTTTTTTATAAGGTAGGTGTATATCATTCAAGACCAATGGAGGGGGCTTTGCCTGACCTCCAAAATTACACCATCGACTGATAACCAGTCCATCAAAAAAATAAAGGGCTCTTCAACTAACAATTAGTTTGCCCTTTCTATACAGTTTCTACACATCAACTTACAAAAAATTAGCACTATCATATCTAATTCTGATACTAGGGAGTTGATACCTATCTAGGATGAACGGACCCTTAGCATATCTGGGCAATTGTTGGAACGAGAGGTAGATAATGCCATCCTCCAACGTAGAAGCCTGCTTTGCCAAAAAATCAGCGACTTGATTTGCTTCCCTGAAACAATGACTGATTTTGACATCTACTTGATTTAACAATTGAATTGTTTCATCAATACAACTCTTCAATTTGAGATTGATTGTGGACTTGTTTTCCAACATAGATGTCACTAACAGTGAGTCAAGTTCTAGATGAATACTAGTATATCCTTGCTGAATACACCATTTTGCCCCAAACATAGTTGCTTGTGCCTCTGTCATGTTGTTAGAGTCACTCCTAATTGGTACAGAAAATGCCATGATAAAATCGCCATATTCATCCCTAACAATTCCTCCGATGCCAGCAGCTCCTGTTTCCTTTATAAAGCTTCCATCTGTGTTCACTTTCACCCTTCCCTGTTTCGGTTTCATCCACACTACTTCTTTCCAAGCTGGTACTTGTCTCAGCTTGATAACCATGCTACACAGGTCAAACCAATTCATTTGGTTTCCAATTCTCGGAAAGTTTTTGTTAAAAGCCGCTTTCATGATCCAAGTCACTTGGAACACCATATTTTGGGGAAATATCTTTTTTTTCTCACCAAATTTACAAGCAGCAACATTTCTCCATATTTCCCAGCATATGACAATGGGGCATACCCGCATAATAAACTTGTGGACCAAGTTTATAGGTTTTGTCCGCCACCAGTGAGCTAAAGTCTCCATGACAGTTCCATTGTGATGTTGTATACCCAAAGGAATGCCAAAATAGCCCCATAAGTGTTTCGCGACATCACTTTGTATGAAAACATGTTGAAGTGTTTCACACATAGGAGATGCACAACAAAAATATTTGGACACATTATTATTGCCAAACATAGTGAGAACATTGTCTAGAGGAAGTTTTCCTTTTATTAATCTCCAAGACAAAAAGGAGATTTTAAAAGGAAGACTTTTATGCCATACCTGTCCAATGAAGTTATCCTTGGGCTTCTGGGCTCTGATGTTGTGCCAAGCTGACTTGTTGGTGTACCTTCCATCTTCTGATAAGCTCCACACCGCATAGTCTGGCTGGTTCGAGTTACCCCTAGAGATTTCCATTACATTCTGCACCCAATTATTTGGTAGCACCCTTCTTAGTTTGGCCAGATTCCATCCATCTTCAAAGAAGAAATCTTTCACCTTAATCTTTTGAGATGTTCCTGTAGCTTCACAAATTCTAGCCAATGCACCATGACCTGTCCAGTTGTCCCACCAGAAACTGCACTCGCCAGCATTTATCCTCCAAATGATATTTCTCTCAGCCTTTTCTTTTATTCCCATCAAGCATCTCCATGCATGTGAATTAGCATATGTACCTTTTTTTGCCACCGGATGTGCCCTAGAGCAATACTTCGCTTTGAGAAAGTCTGCCCATAGGGAAGGTTGCGTCCTGAATCTCCACCATCTTTTGATTATGCAAATTTCATTTATTTCATCCATTCTCCTAATTCCAGCACCTCCTTCATCCTTGGGATAGCATATGTTTTTCCAAGAGCTCCAATGATACTTGTTTTTGTCCCCTGTCGAGCCCCACAAAAATCTAGCAAAATGCTTTTCAATCAGATTAAGAGTGGTTTTGGGTGGACTCATAGCAGACAGAGTGTACAACGGCAAGGACTGCAGAACAATTTTAATGAGCTCCATTCTTCCTCCATGAGACAACATTTTTCCTTGCCACCCCTGTAGCCTTTTGACAATTTTGGCCACCATACCATCAAAGTAGCTGACTTTCTTCCTACCCACATAGACAGGACACCCCAGATAATTGAAAGGAAATTCTTTTTCCATGAAACCTGTGGCCGTCCTCATTCTATTAATTCTGTTTGCCGAAGTCTTTGGAGCAGTTATGAAATAGCTTTTCTTCTTATTCACCTTCTGTCCAGAGAACTTTTCATAAATTTTGACTTGTTTCATCACCTCTCTAATTGATCTGTTGTTTTCACTTGCGAATACAACTACGTCATCGGCATATGCAAGATGATTTACTTGAGGACCCCTGGCGCACATAGAAAATGGAGTGAATTTATCATTCTGGTTCATATTGTTCAGTAGGCTTGATAGCACTTCAGATCCTAGGATGAATAAGGATGGAGATAATGGATCACCCTGCTTTAATCCTTGTGATGAGGTGAAGAAACCATTCCTATTGCCGTTGAGAATAATGGAATACCATACGTTAGAGATCAGCCTCCAGATTTTACCTTATATATCCCATTTTTAGGAAAAAGGACCAAATATCCGATACAAAATAATCTGTCTGCATCACATCTTGCATAGCTTTTTTCTAAACCAAAGGTCTAGCAATGCTTAAATCCTTTTGTGAACTTAGTTAGGTTGTTCGATGCCATGGTGCCATTGGACCATTGGAAACAACTAGGGGTTCATATCACTTTGATCTTTGGGTTGCCTTCAAGTTCAACCTGAAACATGTGCTCAAGACTCTATAGTTTAGGATTCTCTTGTATGCTTAATGGAAGGGCCTCAATCACTAATTTCATTTTCTATAGAAACAAGCTATAGGCAAATTATCCAATACCGGTCCACAGCTATTTCTGTAGTGGTCTAAGCCAACTTCTTCATTGTTAGTTCTAATTTTCTACGCATTTACTTTTTATAAAATTTTTTGTGATATCAAGTCTTGTATATTCCGATATCTGCAATTTCTTTTTTCATTTTTTGATTTTGTTCTATACTTGGAGTAAAATAACACATGATGCTTTAGACTAAGAAATGAAGAACTCTGCATTGCATTTAGTGTTCCTTATCTTTGAAAATCCTAATAAAGGTACATAGTCCGGTCAGTCACTTAAGTTTCACTCGGACAATCTCTCAAGTGGAATGAGATTGATTTTTGACTAGTAGGAACAATGTAGTCAACTGGCTGTAGTCGTGAGTATATCAGTTATCAGCAATACTAGTATATGTTATTCTTAATAAATACTCAATGGTACTCATAATCCAACATCATTCATGTGCTTGAAAGTAGTAAATTTACACAAATAGAACCAAAAAAATACAAAAATACATAAAAAAGAGTACAAAGATCGATCATCGTCATAGCAGTGCTAAGGTAAAAGAAATGATGAATTCAACAGACATGACACTTATTATTTTCTGCAAAAAAGAACAAAAATGCTGGTTAGTTTTGAATCCTATCATTACATAGCTCATTTTGGATGAACTGCATAATAGGTCTGGATGCCTGTTAGGACTGTACCACTCACTTCCAGACCAATGACAAAAATTGCTGCAATAAATGCAACAACAGTCCATGGGGAATTAAAGTGAGTGTTCGTCCACTCAGCCATCCATACTTTTCGTTTGGTAGTGCAGTGTTTCTCAATTTTGTCTTTCACCTCAATAAAGGCATGAGGATTAGGCACCAAATCTCTTGCTATCTCATTGAAGAGAGTTGCTACTTCTTCATCACTTCCAAGAAAGTTAAGAAGTATACCTTTTGATCTCAGCTCCTTCACATCTTCAGCATGATCGATAAGTGAATCCATAAAGCAAAGGTAAGATGTAACACCAAAGTCATCTGGTGTATCGGGACATGCTTCATATGCAACCAAGTTTAAAAGCTCTGACTTGGTTGAATCATCTATGGTTATTGGAGGAAGTGTTAAAAGAGCTGAGCAATAAAATGAATTGAACTTAACGTCTGAAAGACGACGACGACTCTTTCCAGGCCTGAAATGGATTCCTGCTCTCCTCAGTTCCTGAGCTGAACGATACGAGCACCATTCACCCCTAAGAAAGCATCCACCTTCAGAGAAAGCATTCAGGTCAATGAGTTGCGTTCTTAATAACTCGAGGAGATGAGCTGGATTCGAGCTTTCTGGTTTGCTATACAAAGGTCTTTCTCCTTCAAAAATCTTGCCAAAGAACTTCTTAATCTTCTGAGTACATGTATAGCTTTCAGGATGTTCTGTACTTCCCCCAAAGAAATCTAGAAAGAAATCCTTGATACCTTGAATAAATCCATGATTTTGAGGAGGCTTTGCATGTGCACTGGAGATGAATGTTTGAATCATCTTCATTCCTTCACCATTCTTGAACTTACAGCTCATCAACACCTCCAGGACTTCAAATGGTATCTGATTTTCAAGTAAGAAAAGATCGCGACGAATGAAAGCTATATCATGGCTCTTCATTTGCAGCTGCCTATAATTGGCAGTAACAAGGCAGTTAATAAATTGGAGGATGAAGCAGCCATCCAGGAACATCATCTTTGCAAATTCTTCGTCTCTGTAGTCTTTAATTAAGTCCTCAGCATAGCACTTCTTGACATTAGGCACAATGTCCTTGACCCTTTTGTAGAGCTCATCGATGGATACTGACTTTGTTAAAAGCCGTGATAGAACCGCAGCAGATTTTGATTTAGTAGTTTCTTGATAAGCAAACTGATTTGCCAATAGCTTCTTGTACTTCTCCATAAGTTGAAGTTTTGATTTTCCATGGTGAAATGGACCAATAGCAACCACAAGGGGTTCATAGCATCTAATGTTTGATTCGATCTCGCGATGGAGTTTAGGGACCATCTGTATCTTTGGCTTCTGTGATGAGCCAAAGTCAGGGCACCCTATACACTCCTCCAAGGAACTTAACCAAAGTCTCTCATTTTCACTGATTTCATAAGAATTTGAGTTTGACTCTTGATGAATTGTAATGCTACAATCATCTTGATTATCACTACACGTTACATTGTTGTTGCTCCTACCTTCTTCTCTAGTAACCATAGTGTTTCTCCCTTTGGAAGATTGTTTATCCATCTTTTGTGAAACCTCAATCTTGATAATTGTAATATGTTGAAGATGTGTATGTTCATTTAAACTGAATTAAGGACTAGTGAAAGAATAAAGGTTTTCTTTTACTTTAGGCAAGTTGATTTCTCTTCACTGTCAAGTCAAGTATTTGCACATTTTTTAGGACTAGAAAACATTAAAGTGAGTTTAATTCTTTGTTCTTTCTGCTAAGAAACATTAGACAGAGTTTAATTCTTTGTTCTTTCTGCTAAGAAACATTAGACAGGATAAAAGGAGAGAGAAAAAGGGCAAGGATTCTCCTCCTTTGATCATCCAAGCGACTAGCAAGCTTCCAGCTCTCACTTTAGTTCTTGGCTTTACTGGAATTTGTTGAAGTTCTGTAAAAGAGTGTAGAGACGTCACATCACTATTATCTTAAGTTCTTGTGCGTGGCGGTACACATAACTCAATATGATATTAAATTAGACTATGCTTTGAATTTGAGTCTCGCCGTCGCCTATCAACGAAATATTTTGCGTGCTTGACTTTAGCAAAAACCTCAGGTTGAAAGGGCAAAGAAGATTACATCTACTAGCATCAAGTACTGCTACACCTACTAGTATTTTGTGAACAGAGTCTTTACTTGGATGCCTGCTTATTTTTCGTCCTCGTTTGGAAGATCATTGCCCAAATAGCCTTTTTTTCTAACTTTCATGTAACATTTGTTGCTTCTCTGATGAGCCTATGGCAGGGTACTCTCTGCTCTTCTCTAAGTTACTTAGCCACTGTCTCTCATTTTCATTGATTTCATAAGAATTTGAGTCTGACGCTTGATTAATTGTAATAGTCAGTAAACTCCTTAAGGACCTGTCACAGGTACGTATCCTAGCCTAGATCTTTTGAATTTTACTTTCTATAAATTTCTTTCAGATATCAAGTTTGAATATTACGATATGGAGATATCTACTACTCCTATCATTTTGATACTTGGAAGAAAAAACAAAACTCATGATGCTTCTAGAGTAAGAAATGAAGAACTCGCGTTGCATTTAGTGTTCCTTCTTACTTGAAAATCATAATAAGGTACACTGTCCGAAGTATCAGTCACTTAAGTTCAACCAAGACATCGGATTCGAAGAGCCATAGAAACGTCTGATATTTTTTTAGCTAGGAACAACATTGCCTGATTGGTCTAGTGGTAAGAGCTCAGTCGTGTGGTGTGTAGGTTAAGTACACGTCATCGGTTCAAACTCTATCGCAGCCAAATGCCAAGTAATTTAGTGGAGAGGGTAGAGGGATAGACCGATTATTCGCTGAGTTTCGCGCCACTAGCCTACGAGATTTCTCAGTTATTTACAAAAATACTGTTGATCAGTCTAATAATCATTGACTTGTCTTGCACATATGAGTTATCAGGAAGACCGATTATACTATATAGTCTTCTTATAGTCACTTAAAGGTCCCAGTCATGATCATGTGCTTGAAAGTAGTATATTTTCACAAAAGAATGATTAGTTTGTATATATAAGCAAGAGTACAAAGAGCGACCACGGGCATAGCAATAACGTAAAAGGAATGATGAATTCAACAAACAAGACACTAATTATAAATTTTCTGCAGGAAAAAAAGGACAGGATGGCTGGTCTTGAATCCTATCATTACTAGCCATCTTTTTTTTTGGACCACGTAATAGTTTGGATACCTGAAAGAACTGTATCAATCAGTTGCAAACCAATGTCAAAATTTGTTGCAATGACTGCAAGAATAGACCATGGGCTAGAAAAATGAGCGCTCAGCCACTCAACAATCCATACTTTAACTTTGTTACTGTAATGATTCTCAATTTTGTCTTTCACATCAAAGGCATGAGGATCAGGCACCAACTTTCTTGCTATCTCATTGAGGAGATCTACAACTTCTTGATCACTTCCAAGAAAGTTGAGAAGTATACCTTTGGAACTCAGCTCCTTCGCATCTTCAGCATGATCGATAAGTGAATCCATGAAGCAGAGATAAGATGTAACACCAAAATCACCTGGTGTGTATCAGGGCATGATTCATATGCAACCAAGTTTAAAAGCTGTGACTTGGTTGAATCATCTATTTTTATAGGCGGAAGTGTCAATATAGCTGTGCAGTAAAAGGAATTAAACTTGATGTCTGAAAGCTGATAGCTCTTTCCAGGCCTGAAATGGATTCCTACTCTCTTCAGCTCAGTCACTGAGCGATACGAGCACCACTCACCCCTTAGATATCCACTTTCTGGGAAAGCTTTTAGGTCAATGAGTTGTGTTCTTAATAAGTCGAGGAGGTGAGCAGGAAGCTGATTTCTTGAGCTCTCTTGTTTGGTATAGCTTTCAGTAACCTCTGGATGGGGACCTTGCTGATGTTTTTTCTCTGGAATAAAGAGATTTCCCCCAAAGGAATCTCGAATGTATCCATAACTTTGAGGAGTCCTTGCATGTCCACTCGAGATGAATGTTTTAATCATTTCCATTCCTTCATCTTTCTTGAACTTGTAGCTCATTAACACCTGCAGGACTTCAAATGGTATTTGATTTTCTAGTAAGAAAAGATCACGACGAATGAAAGCTATATCATGGATCTTCATAGGCAGCTGCTTTATATTGCCAGTGACAAGGCAGTGAATATATTGGAGGATGAAGCAGCCATCCAGGAACATCATCTGCGCCAACTTCTTGTCGCTGTAATCTTTAATCAAGTCCTCGGCATAACACTCCCTGACATTGGGCACAATGTTCCTGACCTTGCTGAAAAGCTCATCAATGGGGACACTGGATTTGTTAAAGGCCGTGATAAGACTCCAAAAAATTTTGGTTTGGTACTTAATTGATCAGCAAACTGAATTGCCAGTAGCTCCTTGTACTTCTCCATGGGTTGAAGCTGGGATTTTCCATGGTGAATTGGACCAATAGCGACCACAAGGGGCTCATAGCACCTAATATTTGATTCAATCTCTCGATGCAGTTTCGGGACCTTCTGTATCTTTGGCTTCTGTGATGAGCCAAAATCAGGGAACCCTCTGCTCTTCTCCAAGGAACTTAGCCACAGTCTCTCAATTTCTACGGTTTCATGAGAATCCAAGGTCGATTGTTGATGGATTTTAATGCTCCATTCATCTGGTTTATCAGCAAACTTTTCATTGTTGTTGCTCGTACCTTCTACAGTAATCATATTTTCTTTAGCAGATTGTTTGTGAAACCTCGTCAAATTAATGACCCTAATCTTGCTAAGTGAAATTTATTAAACATGTTTATATTCGTTTAAACTGAATTTGTTAGCCTAGTGAAGGAAAAAAAAAAGTTGGCATTTACTTTAGGCAGGTGATTTCTCTTCATTGTCAAGTCAGGTATATGCACATTAATTTTTCTAACCAGATACGCTTTTCCGCTTTCTTTTAGTAAAAATAGAATAGAACAAAACTAGACAAAAGGAAAAAGAGTTTAATTCTTTTCCTGCCTACTAAGAAACATTAGTCAGGTCAAAAAGAAAAAGAGCAAGGATCTGCAATTTTTATCATCTATCAAGCTTCTAGTTCTCACTTTAACACCTGGCATTCCAGGAATTTTGTTGTAGTGCGACAAATAATTAAAGATGGCACATTTTTAATCAAACTGTGTCTGGTATCATAAAAAATATTTTCTTGAAAATTAAGTGATTTTCAGATGTACATACATACTTTTTGGTGTTTGATTGTCAAAGGCACTGGATGGAAGTGTTCGTGAGGGTAGGGGTGGAGGGTAGGGTGTGGGAGTGGAAGCTGGGATGGATTGTGGGGGGTGTGGGTGGCGGGATGAGGGTGGAGGCTTGGTGACAAGATGAGTGTGAATTTCACATTTAGAACTTGTTTTCTCTGCCATTATTAGGGAAGTTATTTTCTCCCAATTTAAGTAAAGTGAATAATTATGAAAAATGTTTTTCAAAATTTTTAAGTCCACCAAACCAAATAATTAAAAATATATTTTGGAAAAGCACTTTCCAGTTTATGGATGGTAATTTGATAAGTATGGTTAAGTAACTTACTCAAATTGTGTGGATGTCGAAGTTTTAATTACACTACTTTTACAAGCTAGTATATTACACAGATATGTACGGGTGTTCATGCGGCGGTACGGTTCGGGTTTGAGCTTATCGGTAACGGTATATCGGTTAACAGTATGTAATTATGTAAAACCAATGCCGTACCAATAAGCTATCGGTTATTGGTTATCGGTTCTTAACGGTTCGGTAGCTAACGGTTCGCTAATCGGTACACCGAAGTAATGCGCGAATTCTCGGTAGATGGTTGTCAATGGGTAAGATTTTTTTATTACTATGAACAACCACTAAAGTAATAGACAAATCATCTAAACAAACTAAGTAAACAAGTGCAATCAACAAGTCTTAAGGATATGCTAACATAACACACAAAAATGAAATAGAAAAAGAAAAGGAAAAGATAAGAAAGTCTAATCAATGATATGAGAAAGCAAAATTAATTATAAAATAGGTCATGCCTAATAATTAAAGTGTATGAGTGTTGAAATATAACCACAAAATATAATAGTAATTGAAGTTTAACCTATAAGTTAAAGTTGTAAATTAAGAGTTTAAATGACTTAATATACTAGTAATAAATAAAATAAAATATACAAAAATTATAAAAAAAATATGTTATCGGTTATCGGTACGGTAACGGTAAAGAGATATAGAAACCGTTACCATATCGATATCTTATCAGTATTGGAAATTAATACAATTACCGAACCAATAACCATTATACCGATACCGTTATGCTTATCGGTAGCGGTAATTGTTCGGCTATCGGTACCGGTTCGGTTTTGCACACCCCTACAGATATCGTAGAAGTTGGTCATATAATATACTCCACTATTATAATTTATTTGATACACTTTTTTTCTAATATGTTAATAAAAGAATAATATATTTCTGTATTTAGCATTAAGACCACACAAAAATTTATGTGAAGGATATTTGTGCACCTTTTTGCTGATGGTAAGGACAAAATTGACACCGAATTCAAACGGAGGGTAAATTTGAGCTATATTCAATAGTTTAAGGGTGTTTTTGACACTTTTTTTAGTCTAAGGGTGTTTTTGACACTTTTCCGTTCGTTTTAAACTACAAGTTTCAAAACTCTTATAGCTTTCTTAAATTCTGTGTCCAGATGAGATCACATAAACTGAACCAAGATGGGTTGGTCAATTTGAGCTAAACAAAATGAATACTCAGGACAACATCATTTTATTTAGCAGTTCGATGAAAAATACTTATCCAACAAGCTTGTACAAGCATATGAAATCAAAGGTAGAGCTCAATCACAGACCTTAAACCCAGAGTCTAATTTATTTTATAGCTACTATAACCAGCATCCAATAAAAGCTTTTCCCATTCTTTTTTGTTCCTCTCTTTGCTACCAAGGAGAACCATCATTACCATATGTGCTTGGACTGATTCATCATCCAACTCTGGATTTTTCAAAACCATGTCTACAATTATGACTTTCCCACCTTTTTCTGTTCCTGCTATTGCCTTCTTGCAATTCTTCAGAATTTTCAGACATTCTTTGTCATTCCAATCATGCAGAACCGACTACTCAATTAAACAGAGGGGAGGAAGAATTGTCGAAGAAAGAATTCTTCTAGATGGTTCACCAGAAAGTCAACTCGAGTTCATTCGCATTCAGATTGCCAATGTGAAATTCAAGTCTGCCAGCGCTATTATTGATTCTGGAGAGATTAGAGTGGAAGACAGGATTAGAGATAAAAAAAAATTTTAACAAAAGAGAATCTTTTAAAGTGGATGTGAGCTTAGAGTGCAGTATCATTCTCTACAAACAGGTTAATTAGCCAGAAATGATTGGAAATGTTGGAAGCGTCTTGTCTGAGGAGAATATGAATGTAAGCTTCACGAGTGTTGGAAGGATTGATCCAGGAACGTATGTTGTGATGGCTATTGAGGTGGATGAGTGACCAAGCAAGGGGACATTGAAGAGAATTGGTGAAATTTCCGCTGGGTAAAATTAATAATGAAATCAGTTTGGGTATTGGGTTGGATAAAATTAGTGTAATGGGTTAAAGAATTGAATTAATATAATTAAGAAAAATTATTTTTAATTAATGATGCCACGTCATATTTTTGGTGAATTTTAAGTAAAATTCGGCTAGAGTGACTTTGCTGTAGACCGAAGGAAAGTTGAGTGACTTTAGGGTAACAAAAGAAATAAAAGTGACTTTGTGGTTATGAAACAATAGTTGAGTGACTTTTGGGTAACAAAAGAAACAAAAATATCTTTGTAGTAATGAAGCAATACTTAAGTGACCACCGGAAAAAATTAACTCCTGAGTGAAGTGCACATTTTAGTGCAGCTGCTTCTATGAAGTCGTAAAGTTGGTTCCATGATTGAGCTTTTCGAAGAAGCTCACTAGGTGTAACGTTCTCATTATTATCAGCCATGTAAAAGTTTCACTTGTGCAAGAAATTGCTGCCAATTTTTTTTTCCAGAGTCAGACCGCGCCTTATAAAGGATCGAAATGAGGAATCATTTGTTGTTGCATGATCAAAAGAAACTATACCGACAAACTATTAAGAAAAGCTCATTGATTGTCTTGGCGTTGCAGCTAAAAATATGATGCCAATTGTCTAGTATTTATATAAATACGGGCGTTATCACCAAGAAAAACTATAACATGTCGAACTTTGGGACCTACCAATATCCCAGTGCTAGGCGGCATCACAACTCCTGACAACTAGAAATTTAGTTGTGAGATGTGGCGTTCCAGAACTCCGCAAGTCTTTTTTGGCAGAAAAGGGCCTCGCCCTTGCTTTTCCATTTTTTTTTTTTCCTAAAGCTGATTAAGACTAATCAGGGACCAAATTAATATTTTTAAAACTAGAGGGTTTTTCTTATAACATACTCCCTCCGTTCCACTTTAGATGAACCCATTTGACTTTGCACGGAGTTTAATAAAGAGAGAAGACTTTTGAAACTTGTAGTCTAAAATAAGTAATTGTTATACTTTATGCACCTCCTAAGGACACTAGAAGGGGGGGGGGGGGGGTTGAATAGTGTCTCCTGATTTTCGCAGGAACTGTGTTCTTCTACCGTAGAACAAGGTCCTTAGGATTTCCTTCTAGCTCCGTCTAACAAGAACATACACTGACTAGTACGCCAAACACACAAGGATTTTTTACGTGGAAAACTCCTTGCTCAAGGGAGAAAAACCACGACCCACACTCTGGGATTTTTGCACTGAATCCACTAACACAAGAGCAATGTTTTAGATTACAAACTCTGTAACCAAGGGGCTACACTCTAGACCCTAATCACTAATCAAAGCTACACTCTAGCTTTTCTAGTAATCACAAAAGAGTTTACCTAATACATAAGCTTCTAGAATAAGCAAATAGGTAAAACAATGAATGCTCGATATTATGACAACTTACAACTCGATAATCCTAGACAAGAAATCTAGACTCAATACTCTACATGCAGTTTTAGTTGTCTTCTTCAGCTTATCCACGTCGAAAGTTATTGAATCGCCTTTACTTGTGCTCAATTCTCTGTGCGTGAATAATCAGAGAAACTCGGCTGTCTCTACTACTGGCTTTTATACGAGTCCTGCAACCCTAGTTGAGTTCTACTAGGAATCCCCTTAATTAAGGTAAGTTAGGATTCGTAGTAACTCTTTTCCATGTTAACGTCTGACTCTTTTCATACTTCGTAGACACAGCTGGGGCACCGCCTCTTTTAGTCCGACTAGGATATGTATACAACCACGCGCCACTATTCCTAGTTCCACAGAGATTTGCAACCCACAATCTTTTCGATCAAACGTGCCCTTCCCTTCAAGGACCGGGTTCTTCAGGTTCCTTGCATGAACCTCGGTGTCCTTCCTGTTTGTCATACTTCAAAACCAGCTTTCAACAAATTCCCCCTTTTTGATGATGACAAACAACCGTTGCCCAAGAACCTGAATAGACATAAAACCAAACACCAAAACAAGAGAACAGCATAAAACAACAGATGAGTTAGGTCACAAACACCCCAAATTCCTTCTTCCCCCTTTTGGCATCATCGAAAAGATTCGAAAAACCTGCAGGAACTTGTCAAGTTAGTTCAGTCTACTGCACAAGGCAACTCGTTAGTAATAAGAACACAAGCATACACAAACAAGGGCCCATCCAAGAACCTGATTACTTAAGAAAAAAACAGATAAGAGCACAAGAAGTTTAAAAACATTATCCAGAGTGTGACATCAGCACAACCCTGTTAATAGTTACAGAACCGAATTTAAATTGTCTTAAACATCCATAACATGCAATCACAGGAGAATGAGGAGGAGGAAAGATCAGATAGGGGTAGGAGGACAGGACTGGAAGGATCAAAGCTGAAGGTTGAAGTGTCTGACTAGTGCCTCAAGTTGCTTCGTATTTTTGGCCCTCTCCATCACCAGCTCGGCCTCATGCTTGTGGCTATCTATCTTCAGACGATCAATCTCTTGATCCTTCACCTTCAACTGTCTTTGGAGCTCAGCATTTTCAGCATTAATCTCAAGAACAATCTTCTCCAGTTCCTTCACTGCATCAATGGCCTCATCAGGACCAAAGTCTTCACTGTCCTCTGCTTGCTCTTGTTTCCACCTGCATTGGCCTTTTGGAAGCTCTGCTTTCTCTGAAAAAATCACAATTCTTAAGCATATTTATCCCAAACATTTGATGAATTGTGGGCTTCTTTCCTGCTTCCAAAGGGACCCCAAAATGCTTAAAAATCTAATGAAGAATGTAAGAGTGCACAAGAGAATGGGGCTTCTGATCAGTGTCAGAGATCCTCTTTATGTGCCTAATGATCAGCCCAGGCAGATTTATCTTCACCCCCCTATCCATCAGATCCATGTAGGTCAAATCCAGAGCACTTGCCTCACAATTCCTTTCTCCCCTAGGCAGAAGAAACCTGTGCACAAATTCAAACAGTAGATGATGGGCAGGTTCCATCTCCTTTTTCTCTACTTTCCTCTCCTTTCTCAGTCTTGGCTTCCCTGAAAACTTTCTCACAACATCCAAAGAGGTGACTCCATCTGTTCTTTTTGGCCATTTTAGCTTAACATACCTGCAATAACCTTCAGCAGGTACATCCAGAATCACCCCCAGTTCAGGTCTTCCAAATTCTATTTCAATTCCTTTAACATTAGAAAACACTCTCCTGGCAGTTACTCTACAATTAGTATAGAATTCTCTCACTTCATCCAAAAACAACTTCCTGTCCCTGTTGGAAAATGCAGCAAGCCACCCCTGATCACCAATCATCCTCAGCAATGGTCTCATATGGAACTCCTTTTCATCATGCAATATACTACTTGGCAGTACCTGATGCCTAGAGAAAAATGCTTCCCTATTCACTTCTTCTTCATTGTCCCCTCTTCTTCTTCTCTTATTCTCCATCTCACTATCAGTATCTGAATCACTGGGTTCTACATAACTCCCATTCTCACTCTCCTGCTCAGCCTCATCAGCTTCCCTTCCTTCTTCTTCTATCTTCTTTTCTTCTCTCTCTTTGACATTTGTTATAGTCCTTCCCAACTTGTCAAGCTTTTCTAACTGCATTTTTAATGAGGATCTGGTACCAACTCTCCTGACAACAGGCTCATCTGTTGCCTTGTCATCACCTTCTACACTATCTCCATCAACCAGTCTAGATTTCAGCACTGGCTTCCCATCTCTCACCAACCTTCTTCTTTTGTCTGGCTCTACTAGATTCTCTCTCACAAACACTACTTCATCGTCTTCTTCCTCAACTAATTTTTCATCTTCTTGCCCAAACTTTCTCTTCTTCTTTGAATCTTCAACTTTCTTGGTTATCTCCTCTTGTTCTAAAACAACTTCTTTGTTCCTTTCCTCTTCAGAATCTGTCCAACTAAAATCTGCCTCATCAGCCTCAGTAGGATTTGGACAAACAGCAGACTTTTGACCCAAATCCCCCGAGACTTCAGCAATAGCAAGTCCATCACCTGCAGGACTTTTAGGCACATATTCTTTCACAACTTCAACAGTTTCACTCACTCCTTTACTCAGTTCTACTGTATCTTCCCTCAAGATTTCCACATTATCTTGTTCTTTAAACTGTTCTACTATTCTTTCCGCAATATTCAACTTATCTCCAGACTCACAAACTACAGGACTTAGCACATCTTCCCTAAGATCAATCTTTTTACTATCTTGTTCCCCCTCACATGAATTCCCCCTATCTGTTCTATCATTTTCTTGATCACCCATTATCTTGTCTAGTTCAGCAACTAGGGTTTCACTTTCTACAATTCCAGGGCTCTTTATATTAACAGGATCAACAGGCGTAGATACAATAGGTTCAGGAATTACCTCTTGTGACGATAGTGATGAACTTTGGCCGGTGGGTGTTGAGAGAACGGTTCTGGATTTCATCTTCTTTACCAGTTTCCTATCCCCTTTTTGCAAAAATTTTGTGCGTGCCCTTGAAATTCTTTGAGCCAACGTAGATGGAGGTGGTCTATCAGACATCTTGAAAGATTTATGAGTGATTTCTGAGATTTCTAAGAAGATTTTGTTTTAGGGTTTGAGAGGATTTTGGTGTTTCAGCAAGAGAAGTAGGTGAAGTGTGAGGGATTTGAGAGAGTGTGGTCGAAGTGAAGAGGCTGTAGTGATTTGACACTGTCTAGGGAAGGCAAGAAGTAATGAGTAGTATAGAAAGGCAGCTTTTTGAATTTTTTGAGAACCGGGAGAAGTTACATATTTGACGGTTATGAACCTAATTAAATAAGCCCTTTTTCAAGAAGTGGGGTCCAAGCTATTCAAAAAGAGATCTATCCTAAAAAGGAAAATGTTCCTATAATTTAGGACAGTTAGGAGAGTATGGTAGACCCCTGTGACACACGTATGAATGACAATTTTAAATTCAGTTATGAATACTATCATACAGAGTAGGATGAATGTACCTGGACATGATTCCTCGTGTTCAAACTGGTTCCTTCTCAGTACATAATAGGTCCTTCATGGGATCACATTATTTGTACCTTGTGTTCAAAACATCAACACGAGTGTACTTTTACAAGCACGAGATTAGACTAAACATTTATAACGAGTTTCAAGCAACCACATCAAATACTTAACTAGCCAAATACAAAAGGGATTACCAGCTGGGTCATCCATGTATTTTGGTCATCCCTAACTCCAACCTGTTCCTTTCAAACTGTACCTTGTTCAAAGCTTTGGTAAATATGTCAGCTATTTGATCTTCAGTCCTGCATGAATTCATAGTAATCAGACCTTTTTCTACATTGTCTCTCAAGAAATGGTGTCTGATATCAATGTGCTTTGTTCTTTTATGTTGGACTGGGTTCTTGGCAATTTTCACTGCACTGGTGTTGTCACAGAAAATTGGCACTGCTCCACACTTGATACCAAAGTCCTCCAGTTGTTGCTTGACCCACAGCAATTGTGAGCAACATGAAGCAGCTGCCACATACTCAGCTTCAGCTGTTGATAGAGCAACTGAGTTTTGTTTCTTTGTAGCCCACGAGACCAACCAGGGACCTAAAAAGTGTGCCATTCCCGAAGTGCTTTTCATGTCCACCAAATGACCTGCATAATCTGCATCAGCAAAACCAATGAGTTCAAAAGTCCCACCTCTGGGATACCAAAGACCTAAATCCTGAGTCCCTTTCAAGTATCTCAGAATTCTCTTCACGGCTGTCAAATGTGATTCCTTGGGCTTTGACTGAAATCTGGCACACAGTCCTACACTGTATACTATATCTGGTCGACTAGCTGTGAGATATAGGAGTGAACCAATGATTCCTCTGTATTTCGTTTCATTTGTCGAAGGACCAAGTTCATCCATGTCTAACTTTGTTCCAGGAGCAATAGGGGTAGTCATTTCCTTTGCTCCTTCCATGTCAAATTTCTTCAATAGTTCCTTGACATACTTTTGCTGATGAATCATGGTTCCTTCAGAAGTCTGCTTTATCTGCAACCCAAGAAGAAGTTCAGTTCACCCATCATGCTCATTTCAAATTCACTTCCCATCAATTCTGCAAAAACTTTGCTCAGTTCTTCATCAGTAGCTCCAAAGATGATATCATCAACATACACTTGAACTACCAGCAAATCCTTTCCTTTCTTCATGAGAAATAGTGTGTTGTCAATTTTACCTCTTGAAAAGCCATTTTTCATCAGGAACCCTGAGAGTCTTTCATACCAGGCTCTAGGAGCTTGCTTTTAACCATACAAAGCCTTGTCCAGTTTGTAAACATGATCAGGAAATTCATTGCTCACAAAGCCTGGAGGCTGCATCACATAGACTTCTTCATTCAAATAACCATTCAGAAAAGCACTCTTCACGTCCATCTGATACAGTGTGAATTCCATGTACGTGGCAAAAGCAATCAGCATCCTAATGGCTTCCATCCTTTGAGACCAAGAACAGGGTCCAAGTATATCTTGAGTAGTCCACGATAACAAACACATATCTTTTTCCTTCACGGCTCCTGGCTCTCATAGGTCCACATAGATCCATATGTATCAGCTCCAGTGGCTTTGTTGTGCTGGCCACTTTCTTTGGTTTGAATGATGTTCTCACATGCTTTCCCTTTACACAGGCGTCACACATTTTTATTTTTTCAAATTTCTTGCTTGGTAATCTGCGAACCAGTTCCTTCGAAGCCAGCTTGTTTACCTGAGACAGACTTGCATGACCCAATCTTTTGTGCCACAGCTGAGAGTCGCTTTCTTGCACATTCAAGCAGGTCAGATTGTTCTCAGGTAAAGACTTCAGTGATGCCTTGTATACATTGTTCACCCTTTTTCCTTCCATCACCACTTCTCCACTCTGTAGGTTCTTTACGATGCAACCAACAGATGAGAAGCTCACTTCATTTCCTCTGTCACGCAGTTGGGAGATACTTAGTAAATTATGTCTAAGACCATCCACACAATAGACATTTTCAATTGCATGTTCCAGAGATCTCCCAATCTTTCCAATGCCTACTATCTGTCCACTTTTTCCTCCTCCGAAGGCTACACTGCCCCCTTGAAATGCTACGAGTGAGAGAAAGTTTCTTCTATCTCCTGTCATGTGCCTAGAACAACCGCTATCCAGAATCCAACTTGAGTTGTTCTCCCTCACTCCAGCCTGCAAGACAAATCAGAGGTTAGTCTTAGGAACCCAGACAAGCTTGGGTCCATTCTTATGAGAAAATGGATAAATCAGGTCTTGTTTGGCCCATTTGGGTAAGCCACATCTTTTAGTTTTAGCCTTTGCCTTGCTGATATTAACACACTTTTGCTTAACATGACCAGTTTTACCACAAAAGGTGCATAACATGTTACAAGGTAGACCTACATATTTGCTTTTAGGATTATATGGAGGCAGGGGTTTCTTGAATCCTAATCCTTGTTTTCCTCTGTTTTGATTTTCAAGAACCCAATTCATAGCTTTAGAAGATTTATTCCATTTAGTCAGTCTGGTAAGTTCATGTTTTGAGTTTTCAACCTTTTGGCTTAAAATCCTGTTTTTTTCAGTTTCCTGATACAGAATTTTATTTTCTCTTTTCAGTTCATCTTCCAGAAAGGAATGAACTTCACTCATAACTTGCTTACCATTCTTACTTTCTCTTAACTGATTACATTCCAATTCAAGCTCAGTAATCTTAGAGTTTGACACAAGAGTCTGCCCTTTCAAGATGGCATTAGTTTCTTCAAGTTCAATATTCTGTTCCAGGAGACTCTTGTGCTTAGTTCTAAGATTACTCAGTTCTTCAGTTAAGTTATCCTTTTCAAGTTTTTCTTTTTCATACCCTTCAATCAGGGTGGCTGTGATTAGAATTAAATTTTTAGAAGAGTATGTATGTAAAGTTTCTTTTAGATCAGATAAGCATACCTCTGCTGAATTTCCTGCTTCCTCTCCATCAGTTGCCATAAGAGCAGAGTCCTTTTTGATGTTGTCAGCAATGTACAATTCCTTCAGTTTCTTCCATATTTCCTTGGCAGATTTGCACTCCAGTATCCGTGCAAGCACATCCTCAGTGAGTCCTCTTCTTAGATACCCCACAGCCTTGGAGTTTGCTTGTAACCAGTCCAGATCTTGAGGGTCTAGTTCTTCCACTTTCTTTGGCACTAGGACACCATTTACAGCTCTCTTCACAGGAACATGAGGTCCTCTTTTCACAATCAGCCACAAGCTGTAATCAGTTGCCTGTAGATAATTTTTCATCTGCTTCTTCCAGTGATTGTAATGAGTCCCATTGAACACTGGTGGTTTTGATGGATCTCTTTCTCCTCTAAGTTCTCGAGGATCTTCTTCATCACAGCTAACATCTGTCATACCTACTAGTGCTAGTGGTGAGTCATCCTCAGCCTCCTTTTCATGATCAGACTCACTATCAGTTGGTCCCCAAGTGGCATAAAAAGCTTCCTTCTTTTTCCTTCGTTCTGCTCTGAAGTTTGGGGGCCGTCTTATCTTCTTCTTGTCTGTATCATATTCCTTAGTGGTTTCCTTTTCCTTTTCCTTAGCAGCTCTGTTCTTCCTCCACTCTATTTCCCACATCGGGCAGTCCATGACAGCATGATCTTTCTTGAAGCATTTGAAGCACCCAGAGTAGTCAGGACTATCAACTATGTTCTTCCTACTCGAGCTCTCCTTGTTTCCTCGTTTGAACCCTTTAAACCTTCCCAGATTGAGCTTTTGTCTTAAAGCACTCACCATTGCAGCTTCTACTGATTGAAGATCAACATATTCATCAGTTTCCTCTGTTGCTTCCAGCGCAAGAGTCTTTTCCTTCTTTGCTGATGGTTTAGCCTTCGAGTCCTTCATCATCTCATGAGTCTTCAGGCTTCCAACCAATTCTTCAAGCTTGATGGATTTTAGAGGTTTGGATTCAATGATGGCAGTCATCTTTGGTTCCCATGCTTCAGGCAACACATTCAGGATTTTATCGACCATCTCTATTTCAGGCAATTCCATCTCAAGGGATCTCATTTCATTTGTGATTATGGTCAACCTGGTCATCATGTCCTGAATCGACTCCTTCTCGCCCATAGTAAACAACTCAAATTGTCTCTTCAGCATTCTCCTTTTTGAGTCTTTTACTTCTGTAGTTCCTTCATGTGCAACCTGTAAAGCATCCCATATTTCCTTAGTCGTCTTATATGATGATACTCGATTGAACTCTTCCGGACCAAGACCACATATGACCAACCGCTTAGCCTTGTGATTCTTTTCGATCATCTTATAATCCGCCTCATCAAACTCTTCTTTCAGTTTAGGTTCTTTTGAGGCAGTGGTTCCTTCACCAACAATTTTGGTGGGAATCAGATTTCCTTCAGAAACTATCAGCCAAAGTTGATAGTCTTCAGCACATATGTAATTTTCCATCCTATTTTTCCACCATGCGTAGTATTGCCCATTAAACTGTGGGGGCCTCAAAACCGATTGTCCTTCAGTAATGGTAGGCGGTGCACTCATTCTGATCCTTCTCAAGGTGTTAACCTTACAAGAGAAGACCTGCTCTGATACCACTTGTTATACTTTATGCACCTCCTAAGGACACTAGAAGGGGGGTTGAATAGTGTCTCCTGATTTTCGCAGGAACTATGTTCTTCTACCGTAGAACAAGGTCCTTAGGATTTCCTTCTAGCTCCGTCTAACAAGAACATACACTGACTAGTACGCCAAACACACAAGGATTTTTTACGTGGAAAACTCCTTGCTCAAGGGAGAAAAACCACGACCCACACTCTGGGATTTTTGCACTGAATCCACTAACACAAGAGCAATGTTTTAGATTACAAACTCTGTAACCAAGGGGCTACACTCTAGACCCTAATCACTAATCAAAGCTACACTCTAGCTTTTCTAGTAATCACAAAAGAGTTTACCTAATACATAAGCTTCTAGAATAAGCAAATAGGTAAAACAATGAATGCTCGATATTATGACAACTTACAACTCGATAATCCTAGACAAGAAATCTAGACTCAATACTCTGCATGCAGTTTTAGTTGTCTTCTTCAGCTTATCCACGTCGAAAGTTATTGAATCGCCTTTACTTGTGCTCAACTCTCTGTGCGTGAATAATCAGAGAAACTCGGCTGTCTCTACTACTGGCTTTATACGAGTCGTGCAACCCTAGTTGAGTTCTACTAGGAATCCCCTTAATTAAGGTAAGTTAGGATTCGTAGTAACTCTTTTCCATGTTAACGTCTGACTCTTTTCATACTTCGTAGACACAGCCGGGGCACCGCCTCTTTTAGTCCGACTAGGATACGTATACAACCACGCGCCACTATTCCTAGTTCCACAGGGATTTGCAACCCACAATCTTTTCGATCAAACGTGCCCTTCCCTTCAAGGACCGGGTTCTTCAGGTTCCTTGCATGAACCTCGGTGTCCTTCCTGTTTGTCATACTTCAAAACCAGCTTTCAACAGTAATAAATATTTGTGTGGCTACAAATCATCTAGGGATGAGTAAAAGTGATTATTTCTTTCCAAATTTAGAAAGAGGCCATTCTTTTTGAAACAGACTAAAAAAGAAATAGTTTCATCCTTTTTGAAATGGAGGGAGTACATAATAATGATTTCAAACATTGGGAACAACATACACCATTAACCTCCCCCCCCCCTGCGTGGCTTCTTTTCAACTTCCTTCACTTCATCTCCTCTTTCACGCCAAATCTCAACCAAATACTCTCAACTTCTCTGTGGCTTTTCAAGGAATCCGACCAGCAATACAACAAAGTATTAAATATAAATGGTAAATAATGTCATGATCATTTAAACTGTGGTGTAAATCTTGAACCTAGGTTTTTTTTTTTTTTTTCATCGACAGTGATTAACGATGCTTTGGGTGTTTGTTTTTGTACAAAAGGTGTAATGTTGTGTTGAAATTGAATGACATTATGTGTTTTAATGGGTAAAGTAGTTCCGAACTAAAAAGGAGATTTTCGATGTTCAACTGAAATTTTTAGGCTTTTTACATTTTTTGGTTAAATTGTGATGATTTGTGGGTTTTCTGTGAACCTACGCTGCTTTATTTAGTTGCAAATTGAAGTTATTGTTGTTATGTGTCTTGATGTTCCGAACACCATAGTAGCTTCACAACAGTTCATATGAGGTTCTAAACATCTCACTGGATGTTCATGATTTTCTGTAATTAAATTTTGTATCCCCTTGTTTTGCTTTGTAGAAAAATGGTAAATTTAAGACCGAGAGATTTAACATTGAAAGATGAAGATGAGCAGAAGAAGCAGCCTACAAAGACTCCCAAGAAGGCAATTTCTAAAAGAAAGGGCCCTTCGCCGAAGAAGAAACCTGAGAAGCCTACTACTTCAGATTCGGAACGTACTCCTACAGATTTAGAACTTACTCCCAAACACCCAAGAACAACTAGAACAACTTAAAAAAATTAGTTGTGGAGAGTGACGATAGCCAAGGAGAAGTAGTAGGTCCACGAAAGAAAGGTGATAAACAAGATGAAAGCCAAAGTTCAGCACGAAGTTACGATCTAAGTAAAGGTGGGGAGGATATGGAGAGGGCTGTAGATGAGGGTGAAAAAAAGGTGGATTTAGATGACGCCGGTATTGATGAACTGTTAAAAAGTGATTTTTTGAGGACTGGAGAGGAAGATGGTGATCGTGAAAAGGAAGAGGAAGATGGTGGTAAAAAAATGAAGAAGCTGATGATTTAAGTAGAGAAAAAGGAGAAGAAGTAGAAGGGGAAGCAGATAAGACAGGGGAGAGTCCAAGTAGAAGAGAGGCGGAGGATGTAATTTTAAAAAAGCAACTTTCTAAAGGATCATGTAAAAAGAGTTAAAATAGATGGGGGGAAGCTGTAAATAATGCAGGTGGAAATGTTGAAGAGGAAGCAGGTGAAGAGAAGGAAACTGCTGAAGGAACATCTGGATTGAAACTGGAGGAAGACCAGGTGATAGTTGAATTGAAACTCGTGATTGTTCGGAACGACTAAGTTGATGTTCTACACGACATATATATGTTCCCAACATCAGCATTAAGGCTGGTAGCTCTCTTACGTGATGTTCCTAACGATTGATACTGTCGTTCAGAATCCTCAGCATAAGCATGTTCCGAACATTTCTGTTTTTCCTTTAATGTGATTTACTATCATTGTGGTTCATTTTATTAATTTTACGCTAAAATTATATGCAATATGAAGACGTTGGTCATGCTATTTTTAAGAGTAACGTTGAGGGTCTCTTCAAGACCTTCCTGACCAGCAATGAACCTTTTAATAGGAAGATTACTGTTCGTTCTTCGTTGGCTAGGGGTATAATATAGTTCAAGGAGGTTCTAAAAAATTGCAGGTGAGAAAGGGATTTTTCCATAGTTGTTTCGGTCATTTCTTGCAATTACCAGAATATCCACAGTTTGGCACCAAGTTGGTGCATAACCTCCTCATGCGAAAGATTATTTGCAAGAAGCAAAGAGAGGTTTGGATATCCTTCAATGGATTGCCAACACGTTTTGGCCTATCCGAGTTTGCACTAATGACAGGGCTAAACTGTGGTGCCTATCCAAGTAAAAAGTAAATGAAAAAAATGAATGAAAAGGGGAAGGAATTGTGGAAGTTTGTTTTTGATTATTTCAAGGAGAAGAAGATGAAGCAGAAGGAGAAAGAGAGAAAAGTAAAGGAGGAGAAGGAGAAGAAAGAAAAGGAGAAGGGGAGTGGGAAGCGGAAGGGAAAGGGGGGGGGGAAGAAGAAGGTGGAGGAGTCACCCTCACCCTCACCCTCACCCACCAAGAGGAAGTTCAACAAGCCCGAAAAACAAAAACAACCGAAGAAAAAGCAAGATGTGAAGTCTGGTGACTTGCTTAAGTTGGTAAGTTCTGGAACTTGTCCCAAGAAGTGGTATTTAAATCTGTGCATGGCTTGGTTTGTTCATACTATTCTTTGTGCGAGAGATTCCAAATACGAAATAGAGGAATGGTGATGTGCTTGTCCGCCGATCTTGAGGCATTCCAGTATTATCCTTGGGGTAGGATGAGTTTTGAATTAACAATGGAATATTTGGTCAAGCCAATAGAACCTCGTGTAGAAGGAAGCCAGGCTTACAATATTTATGGCTTTCCATGGGCATTCATGGCCTGGGCTCATGAAGCTACACCTGCCTTGAGGCCAAAGGATTTGCTAAAAGAAAAAAAAACGACAAGGATCATAAACAGGCTTACTAAAATTTGTAAAAGAGCTACGGACAGGTTTTTTGAGCAACATTATGTTCCTATAACTATTCCTTTTTCCATATATGTTATGTAATGTTTGGAACAACTTCGTGTTTGCTGAGATATTTCTAATTGATGTTCGGAACATCTACATGAAGCACCATCAACTGCTTCAGTCGACGATGTTCGGAACATCATGGCTTGATGTTTTCGAACAACATAACTTTGTTCCAAACAACTTGAAAAGCTTTTTAAAATGTATTTGATATTTATTTAATGTTGTGGGGTATATAAAAGGTTGTTCACCCTTTCCTCATTCCTACTGTTGATGAGATGGAGATGGATTTCTTTCTAGACCTTGTGCCATTTGAAGACTCTGAGGACGACACAATAGATCGTTTTTGTAAAGTATTTGCAGATGCTTCTAGCATTGGTCTTGTTGGTGGCACTACAATTTGTATCTTCAAGAACAATCCTGCAACCCCTCCAAGACAAGTGATAGAAATTAAAGCTATGGAAAGAGTAGAAGCGATGGTATTTGGAAGTGATGGTGAATATAATGAAGAGAGAATTGATGGCCTGCAAGATGTAAATATCAACATTGGAAACAAAGCTGATGGTGATAAAGTTGCTGGTGAGTTTGAAGTTGCTGCTATCACTGAAGTTGGTACAGTGAAGAGGAGCTCCAATTGCAGAGGCTGCAAATGTGATGAATGCAGCGGATGTAGGGCAGCAACGGAGCAAAAGATTTTGGCTTATGAGAAAAAGATCATGGCTTATGAGACAAATATTGTGGCTTCTAAGCAAATCAAAGGTGATTCTTCTGGTGGAGATAGATTTGACATCTCCAAATGTAGCAGTTGCAATTGCAAAGATTGCAACGATTGGCGTAAAGGCATGGAGATGGAGATGGTGGCCATGCAGGAGACGATTGAGCAGTTGAAGAGCAAAAAAATTATAAAACCTGCAAAGGCTGTGAAATCACCACAAACAGAAGAGAAGAAGAAGCAGGAAGAAGGTGCTCTGAGGTGTCAAGTGGATATTTACAAGCCATTGAAGCGGAAAAAAGTGGAGGCTTTGAACGCATTTATCAGAAAGAGGAAGCAACAAAAAGATGTTTTTCTTGGATTGCTGATGAATTTCAAAGATTTCAAAGAGCTGATGGACAAGACTAAGTGGCTATGGGACATTGTAAGTTTATTTTTGAATGATATTCTGAACTTCACATAGTTGTAGGGAACATACTAACTGAGTTCGGAACATCGTTCTTATGCTTGGAACAACTCAAGCATTTCTAGCTTCTAATAGATTTCTAGAACATCATATAGTCGTTCCGAACATGGGATGATGTTCGGAAAGACAGACCTTTCCTTCACTCACTTATACCCCAATTTATTTTTGTCTCTTATATGTTCTGCAATATGTTGAAGCTGTGATGACAATGATGCGGGAGAGGCATTTGAATTACCCCTATCATTACGATCAAAGTGACCTCATTTTGGATATGCCATTCTTGACAAACATGAAACAATGCTACTACCAACTGGAAGTAGATGCGCAAGATAATAAGGTACCGCTTGATCTGGCGTTGAAGATGTATCAGTTTGATGATGATTGTCTGAAGTATGCAGATGGTACCCTACCCAGGGGGTAGGTGTTGGGCTGGTGTTAAGAGGATCTTCGCCGTCTTCAACATCAACGACAATCACTACGTGACGGTGGTGTTTGACATGGTTGAAGCGAAGGTTTGGGTGTGTGATTGCAATCATGGTGTTAATAATGATGAACACTTCTTACCAATAATCTCCCCATTATCTACATGTTCTCGATCTATATCAGAAATTCTAAGCTATTCAAAGACTTGGATCCGAAGTGTAAGGAAGGAGACATGTGATCGTTTGAGAGAGTGCCAAGATCACTTTGTCCACAAAATCTAACGGCGAAATCGTGTGGAGTGTTCGCGTTGATGTACATTGAGCATCTCATTACAAACACCCCCATGGACAAAATTTGTGATAATGTGGCTGATCAGTGGAGGCGATGTTTAGTGGTTTGTATTTTTGACGGCAAAATGAAACCTTGATTTGGGTATATGTAATATTTGGATAATCTTTTAACTTTTATTTTGGTTATGTAATTAGGTATGGATGACTTTATTTCTTAGCCAAGTAATAGCTTTTGATTTGCTTTAAAGGATAGCTTAATTAGTCGCAATTAAAACAAACATTCAAATATATTGGTCAGTTTTTCAGCATTCAACAGAAAATGACATAGTAAAATTTAGACGATTATTACTTAAGCTCCAGAATGACATATTGTTGTTCCTGAAAAATGGTGGGATGTTCCAAACATCTTAAAAATTTATATAAGTTTACCCTGAAATAATATTACGTCGTTCTGGAACGATAAGTCGTTCCTTAATATAACCAATGATGTTACCAACGTGATTCAACTCCCTCACTTAAGTTCTTTAAAAAATGCAAAATACATATTATATCGAGACACAAACAACACAATAACATAATAAACATATAAAATTATAACTAAAATAAACATAAGCAATCGAACTTAGGGTGCATGTTGCGGAGCTTGTGGGGGGTAATTCAGGTGATGTTCCTGGTGGTGTGGAGTATGAGACATAATCAATTCCCTTTTCAGCAAGCAGCCCTTTAAGCATTCTCTTCATCCTTCTTATGTCCCTGTTGACACCCAATTTTGTCCCGAAATTTTTGAATTAATGTCTAATTATTTAAAATAAGGTTGATTTTAAAAATCAAATGCGAATTAGTTAATTTTGAAGAAAAGAGGCCAAAATCGCAAGACATAGCCTCTAAATTAACCTACATGTGCAACCCCTCATTTCCTAATTAATCCCTAAATACAAGATAAAATCGCTCCTGGATTTAAAATGTGTCCTATCTTTGCAAATCCTATATAACATTATACAAACACATATATATCATTTCCCTCCCTATTTCAGTCAACCCAAAATCCCCAAAGCCCTAATCCGATTTTCCCCATACCCGATTCCCTTTCCAATTTCCCCCCAAAAACTTTGATAATAGTCCAAATCTGTGGTCCCGCTGGTCCCCCACGTTCCCATTTCCTTCTTTTGTACGAGCCCAGCTATATGATTCAATCTCAGCTGTGCATTTCAAAGCAAATTCATCCGAGCCTTGGATCGTTTCCTAACGGGCAAATCTCTTAGAGACAAAGGTGAAAATGGTACAAACCGAGAGGATTAGACCTTTTTCACCTTGGTCTTGAAAGGGAAAGCAAAAACCGAGTAAGGGTCGACTTGGAATTTCAAACGGGAGCCAAGCCCTAAAATCTCAGGTATAAATTCTTAGTTTTGTTCATTTTTAGAGGGGGGCAGATTCTGGGGTTCAAAATTTTAAAAGAGGCTGCGGCTAGGAAAAAAGCAGAGAGGGTTCCAAATTTTAGTTTAAGTTCTTTCATTAAAAAATCGACATTGCATCACTGTCTGTTAGGAATTTTTATTTGTCGCTTTGGTGTTCAAGTCGTCGACGTCGCTAGTCGTTTGGTCGAGTCGCTTTACTTCGGATCCTAGCTCCTTTTCACTGCGTCACAAGAGAGTCTGTTATGGCTATTTGCTGGATGTGGTTCATGAAGGGAGTTCTTGGGTATTAGAGTTGTTTGGAGGCTGTGAAGTATAGGCAGTAGTATGAAAGTGCAGTGGGTGTGTGTTCAGGGATTTTGGTTCCTGGTTATTTTGAGTTCAAAGGGGGTTGTCCGGTATTGCTTTTGGAGCACGGAGTTAGGTTCATGAGGGAGTGTTTGTTCAGCTCTGATTTGTGCAAGTGCATAGGTGAGGTCTGAGGGGTTTAGGTAGTTTCAGGGTGTAGTTGAGGGAGTTTCTGGTTACTTCATGTTAGGGTGAGAGGTTTCTGTGAGAGTAAAGGGGTCTGTGATGTGATCAGGTGTAGTTCTCTATTTGTTTTGTAGTTTGTTTGGGGTGTTTCAGGGTCAGTTTGAGCTTTAGAAGAGGTCTGTGGGAAGGAGCCGTTTCTGTGTATGAATGCAAGCAGGTGTAGTCCAGGGGTCTTTGGGGGTGTTTTTCCTGGTGTCCTCCAGAGGTTCATGTGAGGTTTGCAGGCAGTGGAATGGGTTCAAGCTTGTTTCAAGTAGTTATGATGCTGGATGCAGGCAGTGTGAATGGTGTATGCAGCTTGTTAGAAGGTGGTGTGCTGCAAGTAGCAACTGTTTTGCTTGTCATATATGTGCTGCAATTTGTATAGGGTCTGTTCTGTCTGTATGTAAGTGTTTAGGGGGGTTGCAAGCAGTCTTGAAGGCTGATAAGGGTGGTCTGCAGGCTGTGTGAGGATCTGGTGTAGTACAGAGTTTTGTGATTGCTTCTGTGTATATGTGTGTTGTATATGTGTGTTGTATATGTGTGTGTGTGTGCAGGCAAGTGTGTTTGTGTGTGCATAAGTGTGTGTGTTTGTGCAGTTTTTTTTTTTTTTTTTTTATTTTTTATGATGCAGTAGGTCATACAAGAGTTGCTTCCTGGTTATTGAAAGGGATGTCAGTTTGTTCAAAAGGGGTGTTCAGGTTATGGTTTAATATAAAATTAAGTCTTGAACTTTAGTCTGATTCTTTGAAGGAATTTGTTTGTTATAACTGAAATTCATGCCATAAAACTTCTTCTTAGTCTCTGTTCTGTTACATGTTTAAATATACTCTTGAAATGCCATTTTTTAGTTGTAATTTTTGAACTAATTAAATGAGTCTTCAAGTTATGTCAGATGAACTGATATAATTTCAAGCTTGTCAAAGTTGAGCCCGAGGAAGAGAAGGTTAATTTGTTTCTTTGTTATTTGTATGGCTGATAAAACTGCTAGTTAAGTGTTTTAAAAAAGAAAATGACAAAAGCATCAATTAGTATAAAAGTTTGAAATTAGTTGGTTCATATTTCTTATCTGAATGGATCAAATCTTTTCCTGCTGGCGTTTGGTTGACTAGCTAGAATAGAGATTACTCAGCAATTGAATTGATGGTTTTCTTCCATTGGATTACAAAGTTATAAGCTGAAATAATTAAGTATTGGAGCATTCTTGCTCATATGTTACTTTGTTCACTCTTATCGGTTTTCCCTTTATGCATATGCTAATCCTTATTACTTTCTTTCTTTGCATGAACACTCTTGGGAACGAGTTGAACGAAACTCATAAACGGGGATGGCCGCATGCATTCAGAGTTATTTGATCCGCTCCGCATTTTCGGGACTTGATATCCCCGAAAATGTAAAAGAAAGAAAAATGAAAACCTTGTGAAATCCAAGGCTCAAATTATTGAGTTTGCCATCTGGGTTCTATCTTCTAAACTCCTTCTTTCCCCGCTCCCTTAGAAAATGCATGTTGTATAGGAATTCCCCATAGACTGGATTAGGAGCCATGCAGGATAGAAATGGTATTTGAATTGTGAATAATTATTGTAAATTACTTAAATTGTTTTTTTATATGAATGTATTGATCATTTCTTTGCGAATCGCCAATTAATTTATGGATGTTTAGAATCATTTGTCAATTAATGAGTGCAAAATCAAATTCGACTAAAAATCGTACCCTCGTCATAATTCACATTTGAATTGCTTCTTTATTTATTATATTAAATATTCATTTATTTATTTACTTAATCTAATTTATTTAATTTTTATTAATCATTTATTTAATAAATTAAATATTTATTTATTTATTTAATCAATTATTATTCATTTACTCCTTTATTTAATTAAAATTGATAAGTATTCATTTAATTAATTAAGTTATTTATTTGCTTATTATTTATTTATCTATTTATTCAATCAATTAATTAATCCTTTATTATTATCCAATTATTTATCTAGTTTGTTTTATTTATTTATCTAACTTCATTTAACCTTTACTTATTCTATTAATTAATCAATTGATCATTATCCATTTAATTAATCTTAAATTGAGTCCTTTATTTATCTAAGTATCGGCATAATTAAAATCTTATCTTATTTATATTGTTCCTATTATCCTTATAAAGTTAGCTTTATATACTTATTATCCTTAACAAATTCGTGAAAACCGCTGGATTAACCGCATTTAGCGGATTTTCGAAAGTGCTCACGCTAGGGACCTTCTTTCAAATTTAATAGAACCACTTACCTAAGAATCTCCGATTTTAATAATTTCCTTTTAAATAAGGAATAAAATTACACTCTTTAATTAGCTTAGGTTCCTAATAATCCTTAAATTAAGTGGTGACTCCAAAGAAGCCCTTTGGAGTTCCATTTTGTTGAAATTACATCCCGATGCATACTTGTGTCCATTTTTTCTGGAGGATTCAACAGCGTGGCGACTCCGCTGGGGATAGCGTTTCATGGTTCTAACCATAAGGTTTTTACGAGTTTGTTTGTTTGTATTTTTTGAATTGTATGCCGATATTAGTATGCGTAACTTATTTAATTATTGTTGAAACTAGCATGATTATATCTATTGTTTGTTTGCAAGCATTCTTAGATTAATCTAATTGATTGCTGTGTGTCACGAAAGCATGTCACTACACCCTTATTTGTGTACATATATAAACTGGCATTCTGTTCATACTTCCCCCACTCCTGGGAACCTCTTGCATTTTCACCCCAAATATCCGTGAGGTACGCTCATGCGTACCCGCACTTTCTTCCACTAAAGAACCCTTCTGACGAGTTGGTACACCGGCGGTTGTCGTGGGAGTAATTCGACTGCGAAGCCGCTTGCCACTCACCTGTTAGCCTCAACCGTTAACCCACTCTTAGACGGAGCTTTAGGAGAATGCATGCATTTACACCTTAGTCTGGACCCGGTCCTTGGTACCGCCTCCATAGTTAGGAAATCGCCCTTACGTTAGCGGGTTCTTGAAACCCAACGACAATGCATATTATGTGCTATGTGATAACGAATCCTCAATCCTAACCATGTTTTGAGCAAATCAGATTTGGAATTTTGTCTTCTATGTTGTCTTTTAGGTCAGAAAATGGAAGAATTTAGCAGAATCTATGTGGCCATAGCAGTCCACATAGAATTATCTGGGCAGATGCGTGTGAATTATGACTGGAATGATGTTGGACACCACATGTGTTCAAGTTATTGTAAACACTAATGTAGAACCTATCATTACTTTTATACCTCATTGTCCTTAACCACCTTTTGCATTTCACATCTAAACATCTAGCATTAAAAATCTTTACAGTATTCTTCAATACTTTGTAATTAAAACGATGTTTAACTGTTGCAATCTTCAATTTGGTCACCAGTTCTTTCTTATTGGCGAAAGTCATACCTTTTTCAAAACATGTGCCATCGACGAAGTGAAATATCGGCTTGCTGCTTTGTGTTGGAAACACAGGGGTATGAATGACAGGATCTTTCTCTACATATTTTTCTTCTTCTTCTTCTTCTTTTTCTTCATCTACATCTACGTCTCTTCTGCCTTCTTCTACCCCTCCTCATTTGTCTTCTTCTACTTCTTCATGTAAGTCATCCAATCGCTGACTAAAATCATGCCCTCCACTATTTGGCATTTCTTGGTCATTAGAACCAACACATTCCTCTGTTGTATAAACCAAAATTACCATTAGAGTGGTCCTAGCACCATTACGATCAACATCAGCCATATAAAGCGTACATTATCATCATTTCTTATTGTAACGGGAGGAGTCTTTTGATATGCGGCAACACTCAGCATGTAAGTAATGCAAATGTCCCTCGGATTGTCTCTTATACCCCAACTTCCGATGATTTTGTTAAGTAGAACATCATACGTAACATCTCTAGGCACAAGAATGGGTCTTGACTCTTTAACCTTCGGAACCCAAGCATAACATTTAGAACGCTCCACCCATTCACCTTGATAATTAACTCCTAATATAAACTCACCCATTGATGGTCACCTGCAATAAATTGGAATGACCAACTATTAGTATTACTAATATTTATACCAGTATGTTCCAAACCTCAATGTTGCTCGTTTGGAACATCGTATACTGACATTCTGAACATCACCTTACAGTTTTTCATTGCTTAATGCAAGATGTTTCAAACCTCAATGTTGCTCGTTTGGAACATCGTATTCAGACGTTCTGAACATCACCTTACAGTTTTTCATTGCTTAATGCAAGATGTTCCAAACTGCTAACAGAACGCTTAAACATCCTAGCAGGATGTTCCGAACATTACCTGTGAAAATTCCATAAAATACATACGCCGTGTAAAACGGTAGCGATATGTTTGGAATTACAGTTACGACCATAGGAACGTCAAAATGATGTTTGGAATTTCAGGTAGATTGTTCGGAGGAACTGAATCCGTAACAACCTCGAATCAACAAAAACAGCTAAAAACATGTTCTAAAGTTAGTACACTTATCGGAGATGACTGGATTGATGCGATTAAAATTAAAGGAACAAGATTTCCCTTTTAATGGATAAGAAACGGCCAGATATAACGAAATACCATACAACCCAAATGTGGGTAGTCTCAACTTGTATATTGCCTAAAACTGGAAAGGATATTCAGTAAATAAGCTCAGTAGCAATGGTGGAATTTTGATTATTTCAATTTAGGAAAAGAAGCTCAGCAGCTATGGTGGAATTTTGAGCGGGAATGGAATAGGAAAAAAATGGAGGGAAAACGGGGGAGAGGAGAGAGGGAAGCAGCGTGTTCATCTAGGTATAATGGCCATATTTGGCAAAAAACTAGCTTTTATACATAGACTATTGTGTAACATACAAAACTTTGGGGTGGGAATGTTAGATAGTTAATGCCACTAATTAAATGAGGACCCTAGATTTCATTTTTAAAACTTGAGCCTTTTTCCAATCAAAAATAACTTGGCAAGTCTTGTCATGCCAAAGTCCCAAGTTACTCCATAACATAATGATCGATAATTTTTTTAAAAAATCTAAAAAAGAAAAACGAGAGAGAGAGAGAGAGAGAGAGAGAGAGAGAGAGATCCATGATGAAGCAACTAAAGAAAAAAGAAGGCAAAATACATCGGCAACTCCTTGAACTTGACACTATATTCTACTTAGACACTCCTACTAAGGCCCTTTCCAGTTGAACACTTGAACCTTTTTTATAAGTATCTATCTAGATACTTTCCACCTGCTCTGTTGAAAAATTCATGCGCGTATTTGCACACGAATCTTACATGGATAAGTGACCCATTTATATTCTGCCACGTGTATTAATTGGACACATCATATAACACACACCACATCCGGATGATGAATTAATGACTTGAACCGCTTCAAAAGTTGACCCTATCTCCTAATAAGGGTAACCCACAACCCATTTTCCCAAACTCTCATAATTCAATCCATATGTTGGACTTTGACAATCAAAAGCTTACAATTCTTTATCCTCTCAAATCGACTCTACTAAGAAACCCTAACAAAGTCTCTATATCATCAATCAAACCTACTTCTTAAAAGCCTATAAATTGGTCACTTATCCACGTAAGACTCGTGTGCAAACACGTGCATGTATTTATCAACAGAGTGGGTGAAAAATATCTATATGAAAACTCTTAAAAAAGGTTCAAGTGCTCAACTGGAAAGGGCCTTAATTGGAATGTCTAAGTGGTATATAGTATCAAGTTCAAGGGGCTGGTGATGTATTTGGGAAAAAAAGAAATGCCAAGATGCAATAAAGTAGGATAACTAGGGGCAAACTACTGCCTTGTCAATTAGTTAGTGCAGAAAGATGCTATTGTTCCCACCTTTTGTTCTGATTGTATTCGGACCCATTGCTAAGTTGTTCATTTTTATTCAAAGCAATAAAAGTTGCAAGAAATTAGTCTATTCAAAGTGATTTCCATTTGATGAGCAAAAAAAAATTTTGTGTTTATACAATTCAATGAATGTGAGATATTTACTCGTTATATAACACGACAACATATCCAATATAAGCTCACAATTGGAATTTGGGAAGGATGAGATGTACGTTGATCTTACCTTACCAAGGTGTAGAGGCTGTTTTCGATAGACCCTCAACTATAGAAAACTTTTGAAAATATATTTGGAAAAACAAGATGGAAATACCATGGTAAAGAAAATAATGACATAAAAACAAAAAGATAATCGACTTAAACCTAAAACACCAGTAGCAACGAAGACGAAGAATAAGATAGAAGCAGAAACTATATATATAAGAATAATACAATGCTAATATGGAATCGCTCGACTACTATCTAGCTTTACGTATTTGTCATGACCCAAAAATCGAGTACGTGATGCACTTAAGAGCTTCTACCCTTAAGAGAACCAATTTATAAAAACCTTCTCAGTTAAGTTTATTTTCAAGAAATCAAGGTTTCAAAAGGAAACCGGACAAGGAATGATAAAGCGGAATAAAACACTAAATAGTTTATACCAACAAAAAATCTATCAGCTAATCATGAAGTATCTATGAGTGTGAGAATGTAACAATGAGTTCAAACCCAAACTAAAATATCATAAGGAAGGACTAGACACTACCATGAACGATGCAACAACATCCATGTACAATGCAGAAAAATAATCACGAATAGGACCAGGAATGCTAGTCGTACCTCAACTAATGAACCTACACATAGAAACTATAAGAGACTGAGTCACCCTGACCCAGTAAAATCTTTGGCGAGCCCTCTTGTCCTCACCATATTTTTGGAACTACCTTGATAGATAATTTATAGATAAGTCTATGCAATAGTAATAAGATCGCTATATAAGGCTTCTTTATTTCCAGATTTAAGCGAATCATAGATCAAACAGGAGCCCAGCTAAACCACAATATCAACTAAGGGAGCCCAACTCAACCATTATAACAAAGTAACTCCGTAGCATAGGCCCTCACCATAAAAAGATTAAACCAGTGGCTATATTATCTCAGTAGCATAGGCCCTATACATAACAGGCTAGACCAGTGGCTACACCAACTTAGGCCCGGTAATTCCAGAGGTTAAAATCCAATATTTATACATTTAAAATTCGAGATCCGACTCTACCTCCAGCAGCAAGAATCTCTCGAGTTTTCTCTTATCCAAATTGTTGGAGCTCTAGCTTGACCCCTTCATGAATTTGTTATTGTAAATATTGGCTAAGAAGCTAGCACAATACTTTATCGCTTCTTATATCCTGTGGTCAAAGATTTATGTAACATCTATATATCAAGTACTTTTCTGAACTCATCAATCTTTACCCAAACAAGCAAATTACAAATATTTGATAAGTATCAAATATCACAAGTAATAGTACTTCTAAGCCATGACCTTCTGAGAATGTCAGCTATTTGGCCTGTCATTTTTACGATGGAACATTGTTCTGACTCCCTAAAATGGGAAGAAGAGAAGGAAAAAGGAATTAAAGAAAAATAAACAAAAATTAAGTTTCCATTCAACTTCTTTCTATTGTAATTGAACTTTTTTTTGTATTAATGAGTAGCTAATAATCTTAGATAGTTTTCTTGGTAAACATGCTAGAACTATCAAGATCAGTTTCTTCGGACCAATGATGCTGCAATTCCACCAGCGATGAGTCCTAAAATAGTCGCGGTAATTCCTATACCAATGACACCATCTGCATCACACATAAAACACAAATGAACCAAATTCAGTATGTTGGTATACAAAATCATGCATGCAAGAAAGAAAGAAGACTCCTATCATTACCCTTAGTAATTCTATTTTCAATAGCCTTTTGAAGCAATAAAGACTGTCTCCAATCAGGTGCAATCTAACAAAGCAAGAAATTTTTTTTAGGAACCAGCATAAGAGTAAGAAACAGAACTAAATAGGGTGATCAAATTCTGATTCAGCAAATGAATGATACATAACAAGTTGCATTATATACTAAAAAGATTAAGACCGGACCTCCAAACAGTGACTTGTAAGCTCTCTGCTTCTTGAATATTCTCCAATTCTGTAATATCCAACAGCTAAAAGATAAAGCTTTTCTCGCTTCTGTAGTGGACTATTCGAATTGGCAAGTGAAACTGCAGAAAAAAGAAAGAGTTGAAAAGGAAGGAATTACCAAACATCCCTTACAAAACAACTAAAAATAATAAGAAACGGAAGGAAATCAAGGAACAAGAATCCTAGGAGTTGAAAGCCAAGTTTTGGCCTTTGGGAACTAGTGAACAAGATCAGACTATATAAAGTAATGAAAATAAACGTGCATTCTTTAGAAAACCATTAAATTTGCAACGGTTCAAGATTAATGTGTTTGTTATAATAGGTTAAAAGTTCTTGAATTTATGTAAACAATGAGTCCTGTTGCACAACAAAGAGAAACATTGGAAGACTGTCTCAACAATATCCTTCAAGTATCGAGCAACAAAAAAGGAACTCCATGAAGAGAAGACCACAAGCTCCACAAAAGGTCTTTCTGTGCAGGACTTCAAAGACAAGGAAGGGCGTGTTGTTTGTGCATTCATCAAACAATGACAAATTGTGCAACTAGCAGCATTATGGGAACATGTAAAACAGCAACATAAGAAAAGAAAACTTCTGAACTTCTTTTATCAACCAACATGTTGCAAACTAGAGAAATGACACGAAAACTTTGATGCCAATGAGACAAGTAGCTAAGGGAACTAAGAGTTAACTAATGAAACAGACAGTCGATAGTGGTATTACAATTTCATAAGCAGCTCTAAATTGAAAAATGTAGAAGCACTAGAAAGTTAAATGACAATTTATAACAAAAATTGAGAAATAGATCTGACTAATTTTCACCCTCAAGCATAGCTATCCCTCGTTGCACATCTTCAGGTCGTTTAGAATGAACAAGAGCCCATGACAATCTCATAATACTCTCATTCTTTCCTTCATCAGAGGCACCATTTGTAGCATCTGGAACTTCTTTCTCACAGCCCTATCAGTGTGCATAGACACATAAGACTAAGCACCAAAGGCAAACACAATCGTACATATTTATGCTCTTATGTTTTATTTTGCAAGAGAAATATAAGATCAGGTATGTTTAATTGTTCAAGGCTCTATAAGAACTACCTAGTAATGCCTCTATAGCATGCTAACATAAGGAAAAGTTTCACTTATCTTAAAAGTATATATCATCAACAGATTGAAATTACTAACACAAAGTAACCCAAATGCAACAGTAAAAGATTTCAATTTTACATTCACTAGTAAGACTCTTCATTCTCAACAACACAATTGTTTCTGAGATTGACAAAAATAAAAATCTTTTTTCAAAGTACCTGCAATCCAAAGCTACATAATTTCTAATTAATACTCTTCATTCTCTAGAACACGACTTTTTTACTTCTAATAAAAAACTTAACTTTCTGCATAGTTTCTGCAACCAAATCAAAAATTTTCTTATTATAAATTGTTAAAGCATAGCAAATGGCCAGCCCGGGGGCTTTGGTCTAGTGGTAATAGCATAGCTTGTGTGTGGGTTAAAAGCATGTCACAAATTCGAACTCTATCGGAGACGAAAAACCTAAAATTTAAATAGAGAGGATAGATTTTAGGCCTATTATCCACCAAATTTCAAATGGTGTCCTAATATCCTCAAGGATTTCTCGGTTATCAAACACATCATAGTGAAAGGCTGAATGAGGCATATCCACTTGCCAAGTAGCATGTTTGAAGAAGAAGAAAAACCTCCACAAGACCAAGACCAAGACCAAGACCAAGACCAAACTCTTTTACATATAAAATAAAACAATGTGGCCAAGAAAAAGAAACAATTAATATTCCTGAAAATATCTCCATGTATCTTTCGTTTTTTATAACGGCTAGTGGTGCACGATGCAAAACTTAGTGAATGACAGATATGTCTCTCTATTCTTCTCCCACTTAAATACACCGTCTTTGTTTGCATCAAAATTAGAATACGTGACGTACGCCTCACCTACATATTACAAAACCAGCACTTGCCACAAGATCAATTTATCAAAATAATTGATTGATGTTACTAAAATTACTCGAACCCTAAATCATTAAAAACATCAAACATGAATGTAATGTTCTATGTGTTCATGAAAATTTATGATTAGTGGGTCATTATAATCAAGAATACTTACGACAATAACATCAGGAGAGCACCAAGGAAGTTGATCACCACCATTGAAGAATGTAATCATAGACTCAAAGAATCGGTTGATCTTATTCTTGGCCTCCATTTCGAGACTGCTACCCTTTAATTTGTTTTCTCAAATTTGAAAATCCACCAACTACGCAGCCCCTAATGCGTAATGGCGAGCTCAAATTTATTAAGAATGGAACTGATATTTGGATAAAACTGTTTGAACATTAGTAGTACATAGCATATTACGTAGAGGCACCAAATATTTCGGGATTAGACTTCATTTTATTAGTTTGTATAATTTTCCCCTGCATCATGCAGATACAAGTGTCAATACTTTGGTTCAACCAACTACATCATTTGAGAATTTTAAGTCGACCACGATGATTATGCCTCATGAACGAATAAGTTGAGTTGGCTATATTATTACACATCTAGCATATTAGTACTACTTAATCAAACTCATCCTAGCTAAGATTATACTAAATAAAATTAAAGTACTGAGAAGTTCTTTATATCATTTGGTTCCTTGTATATTGAAACTACCTTGTTAAGACATACTCCTACTATTAAAGATTATGTTTGAAGTGTCGATAAAATAAAAATTGAAAAGAACTAACTATGTGATAGATCTTGACCATATTACATATTTTCTTGAATCTCGGCGCAGTTGAAAAATCATCATACGTCGGAGTATAATGAATTGTCAATTAAAAAAGTATAATAATAATTTCATGTAGAATCAATAAAATAAAGAAGTCGACCTACTAGGCTCAACAAACTGAGACTTCTTATAAATGGGTTCACATAAAGTATTCAGTTATTAGCTCTTGAATAATCGACTTTGCTTTTCGTTAGGAGTAGCCAACTTATCATTTGGCCTAGTTTGTTCCTAGAATTTGGGGTACTATTTGAAATATTACTTTAAATTTTGTTTGTGTATGGACCTAAATTGGTTTTAGGCTCAAAAATCGAATTTGGGTTAAAATATAAGCAAAACTTCGTATCAAAGTCGATAAATGCCAAGAATACTCGTAAAATGCAAGAAAATAACTGGATTTCAATATATTGTGGTGAGTACAAAATTCGGCAGAGTTTCTGTATGTATTTCTCAATCTCTACAATGACAATTGAAGTACTATTTATAGATATAAGATATTGCCCCACGTCCCCCACGATTTATTCATAGCCATCCCACGTCTGAAGCCTTTATGGGTGGAGTTAATGGGCATAGTAGTGGGCTGCAAAGCCGCTTGAATGGGGGAGGAGGGCTTACCGAGGAGAAAATAGATGACCTCGGTGGTAGGGCCCTGTTGCTTGACCGAGGTGAATGTCCTTGAAGCTCAACTTGCGGCTCGCCTTCGGTGACGACCTCGATGCCTGACTTCGGCGATCCACTCATTTGCTTCGGTCTCTGATTTATTGTCAAGTGCTCGGTTGCTATCAGATCGCATGGCCGAGGCGAATCATCGCGAGCCGATTTTTACCCAATACAGATAGTCCCCCCACTCTTCGGTCACTTACCGAAGTTACCGAGGAGCGGAGTGAAATTCCGCGGAAAAGCGACGTGGCTTGATCTTATCCAAGCATTTCAAATTTTGTCAACGGTTCGCGTCTCTTCTGGTCACTTTTTTTAATCGAACCGAGTGCCTGATTTTCTCCCCAGTGGGTGCTTTCAAGACTATGCCTAACCCCGAACCCTTGGAGTTAGTTGTCCCATCGGTATGAAGTATCCATAGCCCCGAAGCCGTTCATTTCGATATTGAGTTCTCCTTTTCAGCTTCGGGCAGAATCCCAACACTAAAATCAGCTATGAAGTCGGCCAAGACTTTGGATTTGATGGCTGTTCGGGGTTGTTTGGTGATGTCATATTCGCTTAATTCTACCGTCCATTTTGATAACCTCCCCAATAACTCCGGTTTGTGCAATATACTCCTCAAGGGGAAAGTTGAAACTACCGCTATTGGGTGACATTGGAAATAGGGTCGTAGTTTTCGGGCAGTAACAATTAAAGCAAGTGCTAGTTTTTCCAAGTGTGGGTACCTGGTTTCAGCATCGAGGAGTGCCTTGCTCACATAATAGATGGGTTGTTGCTTGCCATCTTCCTCCCGAACCAGGACCGCGCTGACTGACACCTCGGATACAGCCAAATAAACCAGCAATGTTTCACCATCTTTAGGCTTGGCGAGCAACGACGCGTTAGCCAAGTAGCATTTCAAATTTTTCAGTGCTTCCTTACAATCCGGTGTCCATTCGAAGTGGTTGTTCATTCTCAAAACAGAGAAGAATTTGTGGCATCGCTTCGATGATCTTGAGATGAAACGACTCAAGGCAGCGATTCGGCCAGTTAAGCGCTGAACTTCTTTTACCCCGGTCAGCTCTTCGGAGATTTCCACGATAGCTTTAATCTTTTGGGATTTGCTTCGATGCCTCGTTCGGAGATAATGAATCCCAAGAATTTGCCTGACCCAATACCGAAGACACACTTCTCAGGGTTCAACTTCATGCCATATTGCCTCAGAACAGCAAAAGCTTCCCTTAGATGATTCAAATGATTCTCCATTCGAACCGATTTGATGAGGATATCATCTATGTAGACCTCCATAGATTTTTCAATATACTCTTTGAACATGCGACACAACAACCTTTGATACGTCGCGCCAACATTTTTCAGACCGAAGGGCATTACTTTATAGCAGAAAGTACCTCGGTCGGTGATGAACGAGGTTTTCTCTTCATCCTTCGGGTCCATGAGGATCTGGTTATAGCCCAAGTAAGCATCCAAGAAGGTTAATATTTTATGTCCAGCCGTGGAGTCTATTAACCTGTCTATTTGTGGCAATGGGTAGGAGTCTTTGGGGCAAGCCTTGTTCAAATCGGTGTAATCTACGCACATCCTCCACTTGCCATTTTTCTTCGGTACGACAACTACATTAGCCAGCCATTCGGGGTATTATACCTCCCTTATGAAACCATTTTCTTGCAACTTTGTGGTTTCATCTTCGATCACCTTCTTTTTAACCCCGGCGTGAGGTCTCTTCTTTTGCTTCACCGGAGTGAACTTTGGGTCCACATTCAGCTTGTGGGGCATGATCTCCAGATCGATACTAATCATATCTGAATGAGACCAAGCGAAGCAATCGTTTTTGGACTTTAAAACTTCAATGATTGCTTTCTTCGACTCCGGGTCCAACTCCGAGCCGACAAATACCTTTTTCTCGGGAAAATCTTTCAACAGTGTGAAAGATTCTAATTCCTCAATGGTAGAGTCCTTGGCTTTTTGTTTCCGAGGCTCTTGAATGCAAATCGGGATCTTTTCAACTTCTCCTCGGAGGTCCTCCTCGCTTGATCCTGGTTGCATTAGCTGCTATTGTTTTGGCCCGGTCGGGGCGACTCCACTTTTCAACGCAACCTAGTAGCATTCCCTAGCTACTCGTTGCTCTCGTTTGATTGATCGAAGGGAATTTGATCACTTGATGCAGCGTGGAAGGAACAGCCTCCATGGAATGGATCTATGGCCTGCCAAGGATCACATCGTATGCCATGTCCTCGGGCAACACTTGGAACAGTGTTTCTTTGCTTACTCCTTCAGCAAATATTTTGAGTGTAATTTCACACAAAGTCTTCTCTGTGGAGTTGTTGAAGCCAGTCAACACTGTTGCTTTGGGGACAACTTCCTCTTTGAGCCACATCTTCTTAACGGCCCTGTAGCTGATTATATTGACCGAGCTGCCGCGGTCGATCAAGACTCGCTTGATGTCGGAGTCGTTGATTCGTAACATGATGACCAAGACATCATGATGAGGGAACATCATCCCATCATAATCATCATCATCAAATACAATCTCTTTACCCGAGCCACCAACTCGGGTTCTCTTTTCCATGGTGATCGATAATTTGGAGAATTTCTTTGCAGCTGCGAAATTCACCCCGTTCACCTCTGATCCGCCAGTGATGACATTCACAACTCTTTCTGGGGGTGAAGCCCGAGGTGGTTGCCCATCACCTCGGTTCTTGGAGTAGTTATCCTTTCCCTTGTCAGTAAGGAATTCGGCCAATACTCCTTTCTTCAACAAATGAGCCATCTCGAGGTGCAATGCTTTGCAATCATCGGTTCGGTGGCCATAATCCGCGTGGAACTCACAATGCAAATTATAGTCTCTCTTATCCGCTGGAGTTCTCATGTCTTTGGGCACTCTTATCCCGGCAGTCCCCTTGACTACATTAACCAGCTCCGAGGTCGATATGTTGAAATTGTAGTCAGGGATCCGAGGCAGCTCCTTCTTCGGGGCCGAAGCTGGGCCTGAAGAATTTCTTTGGTTCGTATTGGAGTGAACCTTTCATCCAAGCCGTTGGCTTATGTGCGGGCTTGTTAATGAATTTCCGAAGGAGATTCCCAGCCTTTGGCTGACAGGCTGCCTTATGGAGGTGTATGGCTCATACCTCCCCTTTGGACTTCCTCGTGACGCCTCAGCGCGGTGTGAGGATTCGCCTCGGTTCTTGTAATTGTGACCTCGGCTTTTAAACTCAGCTTCCTCCAATCTGATCTTGGAGTAAGCCCGCTTCTGTAGATCTTCCCATGTCAAAACTTGGTATTGTTGGAGCTCTTTTCGCAATTCAGCAGCGGCATCAGAATTGCGAACATTGATACCCTTTTCAAATGCCATGATGGCCAGAGTATCATCCATCCGAGGTAGCTCCATGCGCTCAGCGTGAAAGCGCTCAAGGAACTCCTTACGTGGCTCACCGGGCTGTTGTTTAACCTCGCATATGTCCTCCTTCCTTGGGAGGATTTTTTGGGCCCCGGTGTGTGCCTTAACGAAGGCGTTGGACATTTCCTTGAAGGTGGAAATCGACCCTGCTGGTGGACACATGTACTAGCGTAGCGCTCCTTTCTCCAAGGATTCGCCAAACTTCTTTAAGAACATTGACTCGAGCTCTGTCGCCGTTAAGTCATTGCTCTTTACCATTGCCATGTATTCCCTTACATGCTCTTTGGGATCGGTGGTCCCATCATACTTCTTTAAAAACATGAGCTTGAAATTCTTGGGAGTTGGGGCTGGAGCCGCTTCGAGCTTGAAGGGCAGCTCCCTGTATTGATCTATATCAAGCTCATCTTCGATTTTTGTCATTCCCGATACGCTCTCGAGGCGCTTTTCTATACGCACCTCGATGCGCGCCTCGACACGTGCTTCAATCTCCCTGGTCAACCTCTCAACGTCGACCGAGGATGTCGTTTCAGCCACGGTGGGAATCGTCCCGAAGTATGGCGTTGCGCCTGGTACGTTTCCCGAACCCCCAGATGTGGCTCCGTTGAGAGGTCCCCCTATTATCGTGCCCGTAGGAACGAAAGTCGGGATGCCTCCGCTTGGAGCCGAAGGCTGGGTGCCGTTCGGTGCTGCGCTGTTCCTCGCTTCCAACGAGGCGCGGAATTCAGCATTAATGTTAATCTACTCATCCTGTCGATCTTGGAGAGTTTTTAGTGCGTTAACAACAAAAGCTTGGAACGCTTGGGTTGTCATTGGAGATGTGGACTGTTGGTTCGACGGAATGTCAGCTCGCTCGTTAAGATTTTCGATGTTATCAGCCATAACGTTGAAGAGACTGTGTGTTTTAACGAAAAAGAGCATTGAACTTTAGAACAAAGCGTTTCTGCTTATATCCCCACAGACGTCGCCAATTTTTATGGGCCTAAATTGGGTTTTAGGGTCACAAATCGAATTTGGGTTAGAATATAAGCAAAACTTCGTATCAAAGTCGATAAATGCCAAGAATACTCGTAAAATGCAAGAAAATAACTGGATTTCAATATATTGCGGTGAGTACAAAATTCGGCAGATTTTCTGTATGTATTTCTCAATCTCTACAGTGACAATTGAAGTACTATTTATAGATACAAGATATTGCCCCACGTCCCCCACGATTTATTCATGGCCATCCCACGTCTGAAGCCTTTATGGGTGGAGTTAGTGGGCAAAGTAGTGGACTGAAGTAGTGGGCTGCAAAGCCGCTTGAACCGGGGGGACTCATCGAGGCGCAAGTAGATGACCTCGGTGGTAGGGCCCTGTTGCTTGACCGAGGTGAATGTCACCGAAGCTCAACTTGCGGCTCGCCTTCGGTGACGACCTCGATGTCTGACTTCGGCGATCCACTCATTTGCTTCAGTCTCTGACTTATGGTCAAGTGCTATCAGATCGCATGGCCAAGGCGAATCATCGCGAGCCGATTTTTACCCAATACAGTTTGTTCATAGGATTTGTGCAAATTTGAAAACCAAAACTTCAAATTCTCAAATTTTGATTGAGAGTAGCATTTAAGAGATTTTGGGGAAAAAAACTATTTCTCACTTACAAAACTTTTAACTTTTTTTCAAGTGAAATGTATATCCAAACACAACTTCAAATTCTAAAAACTATTGGTCAACTCAACTTCAAATATTCAAATTTCAACTTTCAACCAAATCTATGTCCAAATGCTAGCTTAAAGTATGTTAGTTTGACTTTGCTTTTCGTTAGAAGTGCCAACTTACCATTCATGCAAAGGTATGCAAAAAGTCAATAGCGTAAAGATAAATTTTATGCTGTTTTCGTTCATTATTAGTGTTTCAATGAACCAAAGTATAAATACATTTCTGGCGTACAAATTAGTGGTAAAATTGTATTCTCACTTGGTAATTACACTAGATCAATAAATATAAACATGCATTTTATATACACGTATTTATCACTTTTAATCGCAGTTAATTGAGAGATATTCTTACTTTAATTTTTAATTGCTACATAAAAATTAATTGAATTGGTATAAACACCTAGGGAAATAAATATTCACTCAAATTAGGCGTGTCAAGCTTGTCCATGCATTACTAGCCAAACAAACCAATACGTTCTGTACTATGGGTGAAAGTGCAATAATGAGGTTTGCACTTCTGGCCCGGACAAAGTGATAAAAATTCAATGTATTGCCACCATCGTGCGGATTTTTTCAGCATCTCTCTTTATCACCTTGTCTTCTTTGCCCAAAAATGATGGGAACATTTGGTCGTTCTCTGTGTGGTCAATCTGAAAAATCATAATCCATTTTTCTTTGACCTTTCTCTGCTTAAGATAGCTCAGATTGCCAGTCCCAAGCCGAACGAAGAAGTAGGATTATGATAAGCTCAGATTGCCGGTCCAAGCCCGAACAATGAAGTAGGATATTGATAAGCTGGCGGCCAGCATAAAACTAGCCAATTTCATGATAAATCCACATCAGTAGATGAGCTTAAATGAAGCAACATATCCAAGTAATAGAACTCTCGGTAACATTTGTTTACTTAAAAAGACGACATTTATTTACTTAAACTAGACTGTCATTACATTTGGTCTTGACCATTGTTTTATTCCGAACTATCAAATTTCATATCATTTTATTCCAACATAAACTTTCTAAGGTTATCTCTGCCCTTATTTAAGAGCATAAAGAACCCAGTAAAGGATGTGCACCCTTCAACCACAACAGTATTTCTCTAACATTACCTAACCATGTGTTCTTGAATCAGGATTATATTTGATCTCTGACCAACTTCAAGTTCTTATATCAAAATACTGAAACTCTAAAAGACTGATTTAAAAAAAGAAATCAGACAGGAACAAGCAGTTGCAACATTTGTTGGTGATAATGGCCCTGTAGCAGAGAGTTAGGTGCCCTTCATTACTCACATAGACCATGGAACTAGATAGTGCATAAAATACCAGCTTATAGACACCCCACAAAACTATGGGAAAGCTTCAAAGCAACTCATCAGACAAATTAATTCTTTATGATGGTAGTTCTAAGCCAGTTTGCGTGCCCCTTGACTATTTCACAAGGTACTAATTGCTACACAGGTACCAGTTAACTCTATTCACAAGGCTTAGGCAAATGGAGGAAAATCACCTATCTGCTGGGAAGTGGGAAGTGTTGAAGCTATGGAGCATCAATCAGAACAAACTCTTCCATAAACAAAGTGTTATTGTACAGCTTCACAGCTAAAGGAAGGACCACTAGACATTTCTTGAGATTCTATAAACAGCAGTATAAGTTATAACCAACATAAGCTTCACCCTTTAATAACTTAAATATCTTTCACCAAAGGGATCAGATTCAGATATTCTTTGCTTTAGCCTAGGTTAACATGTTAGAAAAAATGCATCTTCAAACAGCAAAAGACCTGGAGAAAAGCATTTAAACTCTTGACATACCCAACTGAAAATGGAAGTACCAACAACAAGCAAGAGAAGAACATACAGAAGTAGAAGTGAAATCACCTAGCCCTGAATATTATGGCAAAATAGCTTACATTCATCACTTGTGTTAGTGATAGACATCTACATAGATTCGTATCAGAATCATTGCAAACCAATGAAGCAGAATCATATTTGCTTCTGCTGAGAATAATATTATAGTGATTCATTCCACTTAAGTCTTCCAGAACTAAATCAAGACCTAATTAGAAAAGTCAAGGATCCACATTGTCTTTTAAGACGATACACTAAGCTACTCCACCAAGCAGCTTAACAAGTTTCACATCTATGCTTAGCATGTTGTAATCCATTAAAAACAATATCAACCATGCCAAATTAATAGAAGCCGCATAGAAGTGGTAAACCAAGGTAGGAATTTCCCAACATGAATTTGTTAATGTACTAAAAACATGCTGCAGAGAAGAAAAAAACTTGTCGAAATATTTGAGAATGTACCTTACTGAAGGTAAAAATCCCTAATCCCAGGAGTACTTACATTCAAAATAGAAGTAAACAGCAGTCTCACACATATTTGTTCAGAATTAGGTAATAAATAAGAATATAATCCTGGGATTTTATTGCTTTTGAGTTATTCAAGAAGATACTGAACATTAATCTTCCAGAGCTAGATAATATGGACACTTGAAATAGGTTTACAAGAGGACACTGCACATATTAATATCAATACATAAGTAATAACATAATTCATAAACCTCCGATAAAATATTGAAGCATGTACATGACCAACGAGGATAAATTATCATGGGCAACAGCCAGGGCATCGAATCAATCCATTTTCGTTACAATTCGGGCACCTCCTCGACTTCCCTTCCTCCTCTTCGAAAACCTTTCGACTCCCATTGCAATTTGGGCAGGGTACAAACCTTGCATCGCCACAGCTTTCACAAACAAAACCAGAATGCTTAACTGCAAAACCATCCACAAGCTTAGCCAGTTCTCCAGCCTCATGAAGTTGCTTAATCTCTTCTGCACCACCAATGTACTTTCCTCCAATAAACACTTGAGGCAAACAAACCGTTTTTCCTTCCAAAATGCTTTGCAACTCTTTTCTATACGACGAATCCATAGACACATCCCTTTCATCCACACATACACGAAACCCTTTAAAGATCATTCTCACAGTACAGCATTCTTCATAAGTCTTCCTGATTCCTCTTAAACTAGTAAAATACAGAACAATCTTATCCTCAGTACCCTTTAACTGCACACCTTCACTAGGCAATAATGAGCTCAATAAACTCGTACTACTCAACTCTACCGGCTCAATCGACCTAACTTCGGGTTTTGAACAATCTTCTGACTCTTTATACCCAAATCTTTTAGAAGACAACGCTTGTCTATAGCTTGAACCTACATTAGGATCCATCTTAGCTAACAACTGTTCCTCAGACAAATGCTTCCATAACGGCTTCGAATCCGAATGCTCAACAAACTCATAAGATTTTTCCAACTCATTTGTATCTAACTCACATTGTATTTCAAGACTCTTGGACTTAACAATATGAAAATCAAAGTCATCAAGACCTTCCATTAACTCCCAAGTATTGATTACTGAATCAGGGGATAAAGGGTCATTTGGGTCATTTCCATTATGGGATTTTATCAAATTCCCATTTTGGAAAGTAGGGTTAGGGTCAATTAACACAAGGGAACCATAAGTGGTGGAAGTAAGGGAAACTAAATGGTTGGTATCACCTTTACACATAGCAGGATGATGGACTAAAGGAGTAGGCAGTGAAAGAGTTCTTGAAACTGGAGTTGAAGATGAATCTGAGTATGAAAATGGAGACTGTGAATAATGTGAAGAAGATGAAGAGTTCCATGGGTTTTGTGGATCTGTGGTGGTGATAAACTCATAGGAACGTGAAGCTGAACAACCCATGATTAGATAATAAAAATTGAATCTTTTGGTCTAGAATCAAAGCAACACACAAGAAATATCAACTCTTTGGACAGAAAACAAGAGCTTTATCCGGTGGAAATTAGTCGAAGTGTGCCTAAGTTGGCCGAACACCACCGTTATAAAAAACAAAACTTCAAGAGAGAAAAAAAAAAGAGATCTTTTCAACTAAATCAAAGCAATACAGAAGAAAAATGAAATCTTTGGACAGAAAACAAGAACTTTATTTTGTGGAATTAATCAAGGTGAGCGTAAAGCTTGTCCGGACACTACCGTTATAAAAGAACAACTAAGAACTTAACAGAACAAAAGAAAAACCAACAAAATGAAATCTTTTGACAGAAAGTAAGAACTTAACAGACAAAAATGGAATCTTTTTGATAGAAAGTGGGATGTAAACAGGAAAAGAAAGTGAATTTTCGATAGAAAGAGGGATATTTTTGGGAAAGGGGTGGCTAATTGTGTAAAGGTACAAGAGTAGTAGTAGTTGGGAAGATGATGAATAAATGCAAGAAAAGGAGGGTGTGTAAAGAATTGATGGATGACTGGCACAAAACAATGCAAACTTTGGTAGCTTTGGAAAGGTAACGTACTAACAGCCAAAATTATCAACACTTTTCATCATCCTCTCTTCTTACATAAAAAGACAAAAGTCTATAAAATGATAAAAAGTCAATTACTTGTAAATGCTTAATAGTCATGTAGTAACATTTGTTTATAATTATTGGATATCCGGTACAATAATGATACCTGCTAGCGCGATTAATTTAGATTATTAAGAGTTTATTCCTTTTTAAAGCCCGAACTGAAAAAATTTGTGTTAATGATAGAGGGTTTTTATCTATCTTACCACATTTCTTGATGATAGTACTATAATACTAAGATACTTTTATAATCATAGCTATTAAGATAATGGAATAAAATATATTAAAGTATCAATGCTTCATAATGAAGATAGAATCCTTTATATAAAAACTTGTGAAGATTAAAAAATATTTTCCTGTTTCAACTTTCAAGTACATAAGCAAACTACACATGACGAATTCAAATGCACTATTTAGTCTTCTTTTATTTAACTTATTATAATTTTTGTATGTAAAGAAATGCGAAATCCTTTATATAAAAACTTGTGAAGATTAAAAAATATTTTCCTGTTTCAACTTTCAAGTACATAAGCAAACTACACATGACGAATTCAAATGCACTATTTAGTCTTCTTTTATTTAACTTATTATAATTTTTGTATGTAAAGAAATGCGATTTATATTACCAACAAAAATTATAAAGTACTATTAGAATGGGTCTGGATTTGCTATATTGATATTTGTTCCATTAAATATCAATACAACCTTAAATTATTGCCACATGGGTTAATGTATTTGAAAAGTTGGGATTGCATTCTCCATATTTTAATTTAGGGTTTTTTACACATATATACAAACTTACATCCTATATTACATAAAAATAGCAATATTTTATAAATTACATAACATGGCATTATTTTCCCTACCACATTTCACAATAATAAAAAAAATCAGTTTTATTTCCCCAATCACGAAATCTCACTTTACTCTCTTCCTCCCACAGCCCCCCCCCCCCCCCTCCCCCGCTGCCCACCACCCAGTACCATCACCCCCACCCCCACCCCCACCCCAGATCCAATAACACAAGCTACTGAACCACACTGATTTCAGAGTATCTTTTCAGATTTCAGAAACCCTAACAAACACTTCCATTAAAATGGAATTACAGCTCCGACCACTAAGAAACACCGGCCTTAAAGTAAGCTCTGTCGGACTATGCTTCTCCTCTCGGCAAGGTTTTTGGTGACATCTTCGAACAAGACGCCTTCATCGTCGTTCGTGAAGCCTTTCGCCTCAGCATCAATTTCTTCTCCGTACAATTTCTACGTTGGAGTTTGAAAAGTTGTGACATAAGGAAGCAATATTACAGGAAATTCGAGTGACATTCTTTCAACTTTCTACTTAGCTTCTTCTTCTTTTTTCTTCTTCACCTTATTCTGCATTTTCTTTATAAGGTCTGTTTGATCTTGTTTCCATTAGTCTATTTACATATTGAGATCTATTTCGAGGTAAAAAGTTCACACGTTTAGGTGAAAAAATTGTACCTTTGTGGAATGAAATTAATTTTCTGAACATGTTCAAGATGCTTTTTTTCTTTTTGCTTTTCTAGGAAAACTTTGGTTTTCTTTATTACTAGTACTCTGTTAGCTAATAGTGACATTTTTGTAATAAGTATTATTGTTTGACTTACATACGTGATGTTACAAATGTGAAACCTGGTGGTGATCGGTCTAAGTTAGCCTTTTTTTTTTCTTCAGTTTGGTTGTTGGATATTAAGGCAATGTGAAATTATTTCAACTTTCTTGGATACGAAGAAAATTGCTTGTATATAAAAATATTCTCAATTTTCAAAATTTTCTGATATTGTTATCACTTATATTTTCATTTTGAAACAGTCTGAAACGGCTATGAAACGGTCTGAAACGGCTATGAAACAGTTTGAAACAGTTATGAAGCAGTCTGAAACAACGCTGAAATTGTCTAGAAACAGCTAGATACAATGCAGAAACAGTCTTGAAACAATCAGATACAATGTAGAAACAGTTAGAAATGTCGCAGAAATAGTTTGAAACAACGCAGATACAGTGAGATACAATTAGATACGGAGCAGAAATAGTACAGATACGGTGAGATACAATGCTAAAACAGTCAGAAAAAGTTATTGAAAATGTATGAAATTAAAATATAAAAATTAATGTGAAACGGTGCAGAAACAGTTAGATACGGTGCTGCAGAAACAGTTGAGATACGGTGCTGCAGAAACAGTTGAAATAGTGCAGAAATAGTTGAGATACGGTGCTGCAGAAACAGTTGAAACGGTGCAGAAACAGTTGAGATACGGTGCTGCAGAAACAGTTGAAACGGTGCAGAAACAGTTGAGATACGGTGAGATACCACGAGATACATCGAGGATGAGACGAGAAAAAGTGAAATTGGGGGAAATGATAGGAATAAAAGTGAAATTGGGGGAAATGATAGGAATAAAAGTGAAATTGGGGGAAATGGTGGAAGAAAAATTGAAATAGGAAGAAATGAGAGGAGCAAAAGTGATAGTGGGGAACTAGGAGGAAGAATGTAAGAGTTTGGCAAAATGGTTAAAGTACACCTTGAACTATGCCTTTTTTTTCAACTTGACACTTTAACTTTGCGGGGATCCTTTTACCCCCTTGAACAACTTTGAACTGGTATTAATACCTACTTTTGAACTCAACCACAGGTTTAACAAAGTAAGTGATTTACACGTACCAATCCAAGCTTGCCATGTGTCAAATGATTAAAAAAACTAAAAAAAAAATCTTTTTTTATCCACACTCCAATTTTTAAAACATAAATGCCTCAGCCTAAATATTTCAGCCATTTAATTCTCATCCATTTCTCTACACATACACCATCTCCCTCACATTTTATCTCTCAAAGCCACCAAGTAATCGCCAAAACATTCGGCTATTTTTTTATATTTATAAAAAGGATATCTTCTGCAAAAAAATAAAAAGGACATTCAGATCTGTTTGTTTCAGATATTGAAACTTCAAACTTGGTTCATTTGTTAATCTTGAACATGTGAAGGATAGAAGGGAAAACTTCAAGAACAAATGCAGTGGAAATGAGGAAGAGAAATTAGGACCAGAGGATTTCAGATTCGCTGCAGCTCCTAATGAATTGAACAAGAGAGCAGATGATTTTATTGTTAGGGTCAACAAGCAAATTAAGCTTGAAGCCGTAAGAATTATTTTGGTCAGAATAAACTTGCATAATGAAGTTAAGTAAAAAAAATTTGGGGCATTGTAATGCTCTGTTGGTTCTGAACCCACATTGAAATAAAACTGATATTTTGTCAAGAAATCAAGGGACATTGTCTAAGAAAGGAACTCATACGATTGGTTGGTACCATATATTTCTTGCTGTGGAGTATGTTGTTTTATTGTTGAATATGAAGAGATCAATTTTTTCTAGTTCTAGAGGGGATGGTGGAAATGGAGTTGGTGGACTTATAGAGGAGGCAGGTTATTTAGAAGAAGAAGATAACAAAGAAAAGAAAAAGGAAAACAAAATGAAAAAGAATAAAGAAAAAGAGTTATAAAAAGAAAAGGAATTAACAATTATATTTGACAAAAATATATGACATACATAGACTTTATTTTTTTCTTGTTCCTCCCACTCTCCCTAGGAGAGTGATATACACTTCCTATATCATGTAGGCTCAGAAGTAGGCATTAATCCTGGTTCAAAGTTGTTTAAGGGGGTATTAGGACCCCCGCAAAGTTCGAGTGTCATGTTTGAAAAAAAAGCATAGTTTAGGGTGTATTTTAGCCATTTTGCCTAAGAGTTTGGTATGTTATGGGAAAATATTGCTATGTTTTTGCTATATTTGTAATTAACCTATGTTTTCCTCTATATAGGGTTATTTTGCTAAAATATTACTATGTTTGGTAATTAAACTCTAAAATTTGTACTTTTATGTAAAAAATCCTTTAATTAAAGTCTTACTGGTGCTAAGTTGATAACATCGCAAAAATATTTAAAATTAATGATATCAAACTAATATTATTGCAATTATCTTTTATGATTTCGGTAGATTCAATCAGTAAGCAAAATAAAACTAATGAGGCCAAGTAACATTGTAGAAATACAAATTAGTATTTTAGACTAATAAAAACTAATAAATAAAAAAATATTTACGTATGCATATTGAGCAATAAAATTTTCTTCGGCAAGAATAAGGTAGTAACAATATTATAATTTATTAAATAGCTCTAATATAGTTTAATATAAACGAAAGTTATATATGTTACATCTCAAGGGGCTATAAAATAAGACATCATTGTTTCTGATATAGAAATTCCTGTAAAAAAGTAAACATGTTGCCTACATATATAATAATGACACTTTTATCTCTTTCTTTCTTTTCTAGTTGGAACTACTGAAATCACAAAGTAATTGAAATAATATTAGTTTGATATCATTAATTTTAATTTAATTTTTGCAATATTATCAACTTAGTATTAATAAAATTTTTATATAAAAATAGAGAATGTGATCTAAGCCTTCCAACTACATTAGTACGTGGTAATAATCCAACCTATTATTTAATGGAGCAAATGCAGACCCCATCAGAATGATTATTCACGACAGTATGTAAAATAATATTCGTTGCAACAACAAATAAATCACTTTTATAAGAGAACACATTTAGAAATCGTTTAGTACATGAGATTGAGATTATAATCTCATAATAGAATTTAGAATTATATCTATTCTATGTTCAGTTATAGATATTAGCTAACATCAGTATAAAGTTTATACCTAAATGATGGTATTAGCTATCCCACACGGGAAGTGAGATTAACAATCCTAGAATTAGAGGTGTTCATGGGTCGGTTGGTTCGGTTTTTCGACAAAAGCAAAATCAAACCAACTATATCGATTTGGTCAGGTCAAGTTTTGCGGTTTGGTCGATTTTTCCAGTTTTACTTTAATCACATGAAATACATATAATTTTTTTTTTTAGAGTTGTGAAATAAAAAATTTTGATATATCAACTTTTTAGTATAATTGAGCAAATTTACGAATATGTGAATACATAATAACTAATTTTTTAATTTAACCATAATCATTTATATTCATATACTCTTTCAACCTTAGAACTTTGATAATGAAACACAAAGAAATTTGTAATTCAAGTAATTATATACTAGCTCCATTTAATAAAGATAACCAATAAACTTCATCTCTAACATAAGAGAGGTATACGAGTTTCTTAAATCCTTGACATGTGATTCGTGAATATGGAAGAATAAACTTATTGAAACATTTAAACAACCTTGATCATACGAAAGTGATTATGCATACTACAATAAATCGTCATTTACACTACATAAATTAGATACATTATAATAGTTTTGTTACATATCATGACATGATTATAATTATTTTTAGAATATTTTTCTAAGGAAAACCACATAAAAAGTTTTGAAATAATATAAAAAAATAAATATCGTTATATGTCGGGTTGATTTGATTTTTTTAAGTTCAATACCAAAACGAAACCAAACAAAATATATTATATTTTTTTAGTCGATTTGGTTCAGATTTGCGTTTTGATTCGATTTTGCTGTTCGGCTTGAACACCTTTATCCAGGATTATAATTTCCGAATTGTTAATCCCAAAATAATTTGCTTTGCTATAAACGACCCTTTCAAAAGCTGGTGACACAACAGTATTACGACGTGATTTTTAAAATAAAAAAGTTACTACATAAACAATACCTACTGTAACTTAGAGCCTGTTTGGCCAAGCTTCTGGAAACTACTTATTTTCAGAAGTGCTTTTGTTCAAAAGTGCTTTTTCTAAAAGTACTTTTAGAGAAAAGCAGTTTGTGTTTGACCAACTCATTTGAGAAATATTTTTGTCAATAGTTGAGTAGTAATTTGTGTTTGGCCAAGCTTTTGAAAAAGTACTTTTGAGTATTAAATTACGAGTAAGGACATTTAAAGATTCAACTTGCAGATATTTAACTAGATAAAGAATTTTAAATATTTATGCTCAAACACTCTATTTAATTTTATTATTTATTTAAAATAATTTCAAAATACATCATACAGAATTAAATATTCTAGATCTATGCCTTAAAAAAAGATGTTATTTGATTAAAAATTTCTAACAATAGTTATGTAAGTGCACGTAGAAAAAATAAGAAAAAAAATAATGTACATTATTTATATATTATAATTATTACGTTAAAATAAGTAGGGATAATTCGGTATATAAGTAATTCTGGTAAGGATATTTTTGGAATGATAGAAATTAATAACAGCTTCTGCTTCTCCTCAAAAGCACTTTTGGGAAAAAGCTACTTTTTCCAGCTTCTTCCCCACAGCAGAAAAACAGCTTCTGTTGCCACTCAAAAGCACTTATTTTTCTCCTAAAAGCTTGGCCAAACACCTCAATTGTTCAAAATAAGCACTTTTGGTGAAAAATAAGCACTTTTGGCTCTCCAGAAGCTTGGCCAAACAGGCTCTTAAGCTTGTTAAATGTTTGACAAAAAACATGACAGATTTATAAAAGACATTTTGTATTAGATGTGGGATTTGTAAGATGTTTTCATTTAATTTTAAGAAATATAGTTAATTATTAAATCTTTAATAGTGTCCAAGTAATTGAACAACTGTCTCAAAGAAAAAGTATAATGCACTAATAAATGAGTAACCTGTTAACACAACGTGATCTCAATTGTCAAAATAATTAGTATACGATTTCATAAGTTAATTTGTTATATAGTATTAGTTATAAACAACATATTAAAATTTGTCGAGAAAGCTTTGCCAGTTAATGAAATGGACTACTATAATTAATAAACGTCCAGGTCCCACTTTCCTTCCCAGTCAGACTAACTTCCTTGAGTTTAAGCAATATATAACTTCCTTGAGTTTTATATATATATATATATATATATATATATATATATATATATATATATATATATATATACTAATTTTTCGGCACGCGCGTTGCACGTGTGCTCCATCTATGGATCCAAATTTTAAATATCACATAATATTAATGGTTCGAATTATAAATTAAAAATTCGAAAAAGCAAGTAAAGAGATAAATGTTGGTCATATTTATTTGGGACACTTACAAAAATACCCACAAAATCTAAAATAATTACAACAACTACCAGCTATTTTTAAATATTACATGACCTACCCACTAAATTATTTACCAACTCTACCTATCCAGACTTGTATACCATAGTTTATGCAGTATACCATAAAGGTATGTACATATAAGGTATAACAAAGGTATACAGTAATAAATGGCCCTCCGAACCTTTATACCATAATTTATGCAGTATACCTTACAGGTATACAGGCATAAAAAAGGTATACAATAATAAATGGATAGGTTGGGTAAATACTTTTAGTTTTATGGGTAGTATAATTTTTAATGGGTATGACTTGTAAATATTTTAAATTTCATGGGTATAGAGTGTAAAAATTCCTTTTTATTTAAGACAATAGGAGAAGAAATCCTGCCCCAAAGAAGTCCTCAAATATGTTATTATAATTTTGATAGAAAGGTTATGCAATTGCTCTAAAGTTAGACGGGCTAGATTATCTCAAAAGTATTTCTATCTTTTTATGACATATATGTACCATTTGTAAAAACAACTGGAAAAGATCAATTTAAACATCAGACGCTGCACGATTAATGACCCAACTGCTCTACATATTTGTACATAAGCTATAAAAATTCAAATAAAAATTAAAGTACCGTTCCGAAAAACTAATGTTTGGATTAATTAACTCATGAGACAAAATTAAGTTAAAAAAGGCCATGTTAAGAACCAATACAATGAAAAGAACCAAAGTAAAGTTTAAGTGACCATAACCAGTGGCGGATGTAGGGTGTATATCGCGGGTTCGGTAGAACCCAGTAGGTTTAGCACAGACAGTGTATTTTTGTTAAAAAAATTATTAAATATGTGCAAAAATTAAGTCAAGAACCCAGTTACTTGCACATGATTTCGTTATTCAAAAATTTAGAACCCATAAGGTTTAAATCCTAGATCCGTCTCTGACCATAACATAATGAAAGACTACAAACACCAAGTCCATCTTACCTCTATAGATCGAATGAGCAAAAGAAAAACAAAGACCTCATATATAAAAGGTTAATACTAATATATTCTTACTTGGTCAAAGTGAAGGTTGTTGCTCGACACAATTGATTGATAGATGTGAAGAGAAAACTCGACTTCTTTAATCCTTGTCATCCACAAGTCAATAGCATATAGTTGTAAAAAAACTTGGTTCAAAACGCATCAACCAATAAGATTAACAATATGAAATTAAAAGTTCTAGTTATAAAGAAAAAATATTTTTTTAAAAATGATGGTGCCATATGAAATTTATCTACTTTATGGCAGTTGTTTCTCTTCATAAGTTCAAGGAAATTTTTAAATGGAGAAAGAAATAGAAAATAAGAGTCCAAGCTGAGACATCTCGTTACCTGTTTGAGTATATGCTAATTCTACTTGTGTTCGTGCATCTGCCCATAAAAAAATAACCTTTCATTGCTTCAGAAATGAAATTGCCCTTTAGTTTATATTTTATATTGATTGTTTTATCTAACAACCTGCACAAACAATTCAAGAATTAGTGTATCAAAAAATTCAATTTAAAAGTCTGAATTAAAGTATGAAAATTAATATATCAAAAAAAATTGCGCTTTAGTTTATATTTTCAATTCATTGTTTTGTCTCACAACCTGCACAAATAATTCAAGAATTAGTATATGGATTTCTGGTGTGTATATATATATATATATACCGAATTGTCAATCTATTGACAAAAAATTAATTTGTCTAAGAAAAAAATAAAAAGGACGTTGTTCCTGCTGGTAAAACAACGGCTTACCACTCAAGAGATCATGAATTATCATTCTCATCAGATAAAGCACAACACATTAGTTGTATTTGGTGTATTTGGTTGGGAATACAAAAAAATTGCTCAAGTTCCAAAAAATACCTCAAGCAGTTATACATTGAATTTATATTTTTCACATGAGGTGTATGTGAAAAGGCTCAATTCATTATAAGATGTTCTTAAATTTTGTCCATAAATATTGAACGGGTAGTACTAAATTTGTCTATCTTTCAATTTAATTTTTTCATGTATTAGATTTTATTTTTACGTATTTGTACCAAAAATTGATTGGAGTGGTGGGTATTTTTGTCTTTCACTTTTTAACTTGACAGATTCACACTTTTATAATAGTGTGTGTGTGTGTGTGTGTGTGTGTGTGTGTGTGTGTGTGTGTGTATTTATGTATTTATTTTTTTATTTTTTTGTGGAGTTTTAGTAGTTTTAATTTTGTGCAATGTGGTGCACATAGTTTTTATCCGATCAGGTATCGTGCATTTAATTCTTCTCACTTCTTTTCCTTTTCATTTATTAAGCTAATGAAAGAGTCTTTTCTTACTCCAAACGATCCATCCTCATGTAATCTATGCCTAAAATACAAGGAATGCCTATTAATTATGGTAGAACCCAGAGTCCCACGTCTAATTATTTTTCCCTATTAAACATAAGAAGGTGACAAAATCAGCATGCACTTCATTCTCTTGATGAAGACTACCGAGCTAACTTCAACAAATAGAAGTAGTTATCCTATTCCATACGCTCCCCAATTATATACATTTACCTATAATCTCTTATTTCTGTTTTGTGTTTGCATCCCGAGAAAGTTTCAATAAATTAATCGATCACGGCCTTAGCATTTCATATCTAGGATCATTTATTAGTGTTTATTTTCTTTATGAGGCAAAGTTCATAAATGAGACTTTGAAAATATATTACAACGGTAACAACAACAAATCCAGTATGATCCTATAAATGGAGTTTTTGAACGGTGAGGTGCACGCAGATCTTGTCTCTAGGGGCTATTTCTGACAGACTCTCGTCTTAAGAAAAATAGTTTTGAAAACGTGTTTGAAAAAAAAAATAGAAGGGAAGAAGAAGATAGCAGAGTAAAGTACGAGGATAAAAATACGACAAAAAAAAAAATAACATCAAAATAACAGTACTAATGAAATCGTAGAATAAGATAACATAGTAAAATAACAATTATACCAACTGATAAGGATCTCTACCGCCCTACCCTAGCACCAAGTTTTCCCATATAAATGAAAGAGAACACACAACTACTTAATAATCTTCTACCCTAATCATTCAAATCCATGCTTCCCTATCTAGGGTCAAGTGATACGAGACTAGATATTATTATACTCCCTCCGGTCCATATTATTTGATTTTTTGGGTGTTTTCACGCATATTAAGAAAATCACATTTTTAGCATTAATTAGCAATATAGTTGACTATATTAGCCCTTATTCAAGCTATTATTACTTATCATTTTGTTTAAAATCATTTATTAGCAAGGGGTGACATTGTAAAATTATGTCTTGATTTCCGAAAAGATCAAATATTGTTGACAAAAAAAAAAAAAAGGCTAAAAAATCAAATATAATGGACCGGAGGAATATTTACTTTCGCCTCATTTTTATGATTTCACCTACGCTATTTTGTAGTACTTTGATTATAATTTCTCTCATTTGGTGCGCTTTATGTTGTAGGGATTTTATTGATGATATGAGGCGTTCTTGGAGTATATTTGATTGAAATCAAAGGTTTTGAAAACTGAGTAGAAGTCCGAGGGTCGTGCGAACGAAGGCCGGATGAAAGAAGGACGAAATGACGAAATCAATAGGCCACATGTCGTATGGTTGCACGACGTGCAACATCTCTGAAAACTACTAAACGTTGTGTTTCTCATAAATCCTCAGAACATAGAAGGCATGACGTGCAGCACGCCATGCACGTCCTGATTTGACCCTAACCGAGTTCTACACGAATTTTACAAGGGCAGTTTCATCCTTTGTCGGTTCCTACATTATAATATACATCATTAAACCTAAGTGGACTGGAGTTTTGGCAAAAATAATATCCAAAGGAGGCAATGAAGAGAGGAGATCATGACTCAAAACTCTACTTCATCCATCTATCTATTTTATTGTAATTTTACATGCTTATAGTTTTTAATTGATTTGGATAAGACTATGAGTGGCTAAATCACCCATTCTAGGGTTGATTGAACCACTCCAATACTTATGTATTAAGAATAATTATATTAATTGATTAAACTTTTTTAACCTTCCTATCTAAGTATTTATGATTTGAATGTTATTGATTGTTAGAGCTTCCAATTGATTGTGCCATTTATTCTTGTGCATCTTGGGATAGATTCATAAGTTAGGGTTAAACACTTAATAATATTTCAACCTAGCTAAAATAAAGGCAAAATTACTTAGGTTGTCAAAAAAGTAAAATTTTGACCATTGATCCCTATTGTGAACTATAATTATAGCCCTACATATCTTCATTAATTAGTTGAAAAATTAGTTGGTGGACAATGCAGTTATTGTACGGAAGTAAATAGTTGTGAACTTGGAGAAATTGTTCAATATGAAGAAGCAATTCATTGTTCTAACACATGAGTATGAGTTAGGCAGATCAGTTCTAGACTTTTATCACTAGAATTAATCTTTTCCTTTACTACTTTGTTATTTAATTACTTGTTACTTAGTTGTTAATACAAAACTAACTTAAAGATATAAACTCAAGAAGTTAACAGAATAGATAATTTAGTTAGATTAGAAACTAAATTTCGAGTGTTCTCTATTGGATTCGACCTCAGGACTTTAAGTACCGAGCTATATTTACCACGATCGCTTTGTCCCTTTTATAGGGCGTAGTTGGGCGTGATCAAATTCTGGCATCATTGGTGAGGAACACGGTGTTATTTTATTTGTTAATAGCTAATTTCATTTTTCAATTGACTTCACTCTCGTCATCTCGATCTCGTTTCTTTGGTGTTTACAATTGAAAGTTCAGATTCTGAGGTAGGTTTGCTTGCTAATTCAGGTTTATTTGCAGGTAGAACTATTGACTATCATTAAAAGCATTTGAAAAAGTTAATGAGAATGTGTGAAACTTAGAAGCAGGCTCGTATCCCAGTAAAGGTGGTGTATCTGATGTTGCTTCTGTTCTATATTTGACAGACGATGTTAGCGACCGGTTCGATGCACTTCCAGTCAATTCTATAACTTTATGGGATGATTTGGTGATCAAATTTACTGCAAAGATGGTTGATGAGTTTCTTATTTTCAGGCAGAACCCTCTTAAAACTTTGCCATGGGCTTGGATGAGATTTAAAAGTTACTTGAGAGGGTGTCCTCAGCATAGGATTCCTGACCAAACGCTTGGATAAAGGATTTACATAGTCATGGGAAATCAAATCAAGGTTAATTTGGGTGCAGCAGCTGGAGGATCATTCTTGAGCAAGGCGTTTGATGAAGAAAAAGTGTTGCTAGTCATTATGTATCAAAGCTCATGTTGTCTTATAAGAGATGCATCTACTGGCTCAGGTCTGAGGACTTTAGCTGCTGGTGTTGATTTTGGGATGGAAGAACAGATGTAAAAGTTGCAAACTATACTTGATGTTGTGGTGAAAAAAATGAACGAGAGGATGCAGAAAACTGTTAATCAAGTTTACTCACGGGCTCAAACCCAAGCTCTCGATCATGATAATTTTTTTGATGCTAATTTTCTTACTTATACTTAAGGTGAGAACATTGTGAATTATAGGCAGCGCTAGCAATACAATCAACATCAATTTAGGCCTGTGCAACAACAAAAAACTTTACCCCTGCAGTAGGCGAATGGTATAACTGAAATTAAGACTATAGTGTAGGCTATGATAGGAGTTAATAGGCAATTACAAGATCAAGTGATAATGCATAATACTACAATAAAGACGATATAGACCAAGTTGGACAACAGTTCCTTGCTTTATATAATAGACTTTAAGGTTCTCTGCCAGGTGATACTATGGTGAATCTAAAATATCCAAATTCTTATTAATTGATGACAGTCACTTTGAGGAATGATAAGGACTTGGATAAGGAGCAGGAATTAGCTAAAATGGTGTTATCCACCGTGCTAGATATTGAGCCTGTTGATGATCCCGCAGAACTGGTTGGCAACGACCCTGCTGAGAAAGAGACCACTCCAAAATCTATTCCTGGTACTGCGAAGGATATTGCCAAAGGCCTGTTAAAGAAGCCGAGAAGATGGTTGAACAAGCTAAAGTGCCAAAGGAGCAGAACTTCAAAGTGAAAACACCACTACATCCTTATCCTCAAAGATTGGTGTCGCACCCCATTTTTCTGAACTCGAAGCGAGTTCGAAAGTCGGGTTTGACTAGGTGACTGAGATGAGTCAAAGTTGGAGTCGCCAACTAATAAATTTGTATAACAAGCGTATCAGGTCACCTAAAAATTTCTAAGTGTCTAAAGTTAACTCCGTGTAGGTTTTACTTATAGAGATTCTAAGGTAAGAAGCCCTTATGACTCGGGGAGAAGGTGTTAGGCACTTCCCGAGTCCCACTAAAAGTGGTTCCCGACCGAGTTAAAAATTTTGGGACTTAAATTAAATATATGGGGAAGACTTACTAAAGAGATTTTAAATATGCCTAATACAAACACAAGTTATAATAAGACTAGAAATATAAACTAAACTTAAAACGTTTTACAATAACAAAATAGGGCCGCAAAATCAAGTCAGGCGCGAAAGAGACTATCCACGCAAATTCAGAGAAGGCAGTGAGCTGCTATGAGCGTCACCCATTTCTTTTCTGGGCCTTTATACACACAGGCCACTTAGGTAAATTTCTTACAGAAATAGCCTCACACGATTGTCTCTTTAAGAAAAAGGGCTAGAATTTTTAGCCATGCCACGAATAAAAAAATATTTCTGCACAAAAACATATGATTAGGCCAAATAAAAAAATACAAAAAAAATATTTTTTTCCTTAAAATTTCCCTAAATTGCACGAAATTCCTTAAAAAAAATAAAAGGAATTATAATTCCTAAAGGGGTGTTAGCCATTTTAAATGATATTTTGACATTAGTTGTCAAAATAACCATATCATTCGGCTTTTAATGTGAGGTCATTTTTCTTTTCAAAAATATTAGTACTTTATAAATATTTCTAAAAAAAATAGGCACATATTACATTTGTATAGATATAACTAAAATTGCATATATAACTTTTACAAATAGAGAGTTTCTATAAAAATACATACCAATATTTGCACAAATATAACTTTATAAATACATCTATAAGGAGATAAATACATGTATACATAAAGAAGGGTAATAGATAAGTATGTGTAAAATATATAATACCATTATTTTCGAATGATTTATATGATAAATATGCACTTACACCATAATAATAAATACAAATATTAATATCAATCACATAATTAAACGCAAGCCTTTAAGTTTTAAGTTTATGAAAATAGATATTTTTTTGGTAGAGCTTGACCTCAAAAACCCTTGCTCCCCTCCAAATTATTAATTAACTTAGAGAAGATGAAAATTATGTTTTGTATGACCCTTTTCAGAATATAGGTCTGCAGTTAAAATGTTAAACAAAACTTATAAAGCAAGCTTAAAACTTTCAAGAAAAACAGGCCTAAAAACGATTTGCAGAAAATGTCTTGTATGAGGTGGACTTGCGAAAAATAGTTTCTGCCTTAAAAATTTCAGAATTACGTTACTTTGAAACTAACGCTTACTGGCACATCTATTTTTTTGCAGAAATAAACTTCAATTGAGGCAGTTTGCGAAAATAACCTCTGTTTTAAATAAAAATAAAAATTTCCGCCCGTATTTTAGCAAAATAAGTCATGCAAATTCCAGAATTTTAACACTATACTCTTGACCATGTTTTCATCACCAAACTTTCACATTATTCAACAAACTACATGAAAGAAAGAAGAGGCCCATGTTTAGCCTTAATTGTGTTGCCTTTTTCTCAATAATTTTACAAAGCATATGTCCATACAACAAACTTTGCTAATACCCAATAGTGTATACTACGGAACCATGAACATAATTGATACAACTTTTTTAGTAGAAACATTTTGCTATTACACATAAAAGAAAGTAGAAGTAGGAATAGTTGGGCCTTCATCCCTTCAACCTCTTTAGTCAATCATTTATGGTTCTCACAAAACCATAACAACCTGCCAAAGAAAAGTTAGTACCAGGAATAGCCTCTAAGAGCCATGTTATCATGTTTGAAGCCTGTGAGAAAAGTGGAACCTGGTATAGCCATAACGGCTGTCCACAACATCCTGCAGAAAAGAGATTAGTAGGGGGGCCAGACTTGGCCAAAAGAAAACATATGCAGCCTTGGATAATAGAGAAACAAAACAGTGAACCAACTACTCATCAAGTCAAGAGTCACATTCTTTCAATTCTAGGCCCTTTACCTTGATGAAAAACAATGAAGTGAGCAAGTAGATTAAGAGGAAACAATGAGACAAAGCTGCTTGCTTTTGGATCAGTGACTAGAGGGACACAGGGAAGAGAAGAGAGTTGCTATTTCTGTGTTTTTCAGAATTTTTAGGCCTGGCTTTCTTAATGGCTTGGGGACTGTTTTATATACTAGTAGGACTAGGGCTCTTCAACATTCAAGTTCTAACTAAGAAAGGAAAGACAAAGTCAGTAAATTTTTTGTAAGGTAAGAATCAATCACCTCTCTAATTAACCAAAATAAAAAGAATATCACCTTTTAAATATTTCTAAAAATAAATCCAATTAAGTGATTTTGGGAATAAAGAAAGCACAAAAAATAAAAATCTAATTTTCATAAGAAGTGTATATATTTTCATACGTAAATTACTTAAAATACTCCCAAAACAAACAATAACGGTCTTCTCATCAAATCTTGCAAAATAAATGGTCTAGAATTTTTATATATTCAAAAATTATTAGCATAACATTGTGTAAAGAATCAGTCCAAAGGATTAGAAAATAGGCAGTGTCTGCATACTATTGAGGATATGATTTCAACAGCTTTTGTTCTAAGGATTCGATCAAACTCGTTCATAGTTATGTTAATTTTTTAACTAGTGGGGTACGAAAAAATCAACAAACTAAATTAATCATGAAAAGATTTCTTGCAAGACCATGCTTTCAAACAAAACAAAAGCCTAAAAACATAATTTGAACATATATTCCTGTAAGTAACAATAAAATGATAGAATAAAACAAAAAAGAAACGTACCCGTTTCGGATCGGGTCGGGTCAATCGGACCCGATTCGTTTTTTGCTCTATTCATGGATTTCAAGCTAAGAAATGTCTGTTTCTTGCCTTGTACGTGTATAAGCATTGATGATATTCGTGATTCATGCCTTGGTTTACCCAGATTCGAAGTGATATGCTTGATTTTGTCTTGATAGGCTTGATTTCCTTTGTTTCCTTGTTGAGCGAGAAGGAGGGAGAGATATGCGGCGTGAGTGGTGAGAAATGAGGGTGCCGCGGTGGAGTCTAGGTGGGGAGGTGCACCAGGTCGCGTTTTGGGGCAAGGGGAGAGGGGGGCGTCGGCTGAAATGGGAAAGAGGGGGAGGGGAAATGAATTTAGGGTTTATTTTGGTAAGGGTGTGTTTGGATAAAGGGAATAAATGAGGAAAGGTGAGTTGGAGCTTAGGTGGGTGGGTGATTGGCTAGGAATATGCCACGCGGGCGCATGTGGGCTGATGTGTGCGCGCGTGGGTCCCAAAGAAAGTGATGTGTATATGTAGTATGTGTTTTAAATATATATAAGTGTATATACGCTGTATATTTTGTGTATATAGGAGTATATTTGGCCAATAATTAGCTTAAAAATGCTAATAAATAAGAGAGAAATTAATGAAAATATAAGGAGTAATATTATAGACCGAGAAAAAAATAATATTTAATTCAAAATAATTATAAATGAATTTGGGTAGTATTAATTGAATGTAAATAATTGTAAAATGGAGAATCAAGTATATAATTTGCATAAATAGTTACAAAATTGTGTTAGTATTTTGAAAACGACTTAAATGGCGTATTTATGTAATATAATCACATTGAGATACGTATGTATATAGATAGGACGTTGGCGATAAGAAATAATATGGATAAATGCATGATAATTGACGAGGTTTTGGTCTAAAACTTAAAATTGTATTTTTCAAAGTTTTGTATGATAAATTGTAAATAGGAGGGACAAAATTGGGTGTCAACAGCTGCCCCTCTTTGCCCGAGGATGATGAAAGAGTCTTCGGGCAAAGACGTTGACAAAGCGGCCAATATTGTCGTGGCTTTAGAAGGATGTATTCAGAGATTATAGGTGGTCGTGTAGGGTGCCAAATTGTAGTGTTGTTGCAATGCCGGATTGTATGTCCTGCGATAAAAGTGAGTTTTGGTGAATAATACATATATGTAACTGCATAAATAGAGTTTCCTGTCATTTTGAGTGTCAACCGTCAATGTGTCGTGGTCTCTCGTTATGAGATATTTGCATATCATAAGTGCCTCGCGTCAGGAGATATTTGCCTGCTCGTCAGGAGCTATTTGCATGCTCGTCAGGAGCTATTTGCATGCTCGTCAAGAGCTATTTGGGTGCTCTTCAGGAGCTATTTGCCTGCTCGTCAGGAGCTATTTGCCTGCTTGTCAGGAGCTATTTGCCTGCTCGTCATGAGCTATTTATCTGCTCGTCAGGAGCTATTTATCTGCCTCTCGTCGGGAGATATTTGCCTGTTGTGCTGAGTTGTATACTCTGCATGCAATGAGTAACATGAAGTGATAAATATAGAGATATTACCCTACCTGTAGGACTGCTTGAAATGTTGTTATGCTGATTGTCACATCGTTCGTCTTTTGGTGGCTTGCACTTAAAGAAAATTTTTTAAGTTTGAGGGAGGAAGGTTTCGTTTGTGCATTCTTCGCCTGACTCACGCCTTCCTTTTGCGGTGTCTTCTTTCGCGAATACCGGACCTTGGTAAAACTACGGAGAATAAAAGAAAAAGAGCAAAGAGAAAGTAGGCATGCATTTTTAAAGAAAAGGTTTGTGAAAAATGTATTTTATTCCATCGAATCATAAATCGTGTTGTGTAATACAAGCACAATGCTGCAGTTGTTGTTTTTCAGACTGTACTAAAACATCCTTGAGGAATTTTGAGGTTGGGGCCTCAAAATTCTGCCCCAGTTCTGCACTTCGCCTTCTTCTGAAATTTTTTAGGAAATCTCAAAAATTTCTGCCCCAGTATTTATCTCAGTGTGTCCTTTTGAATTTTTGAGAGTTCCTCAAAAATTCTGCCCCAGCGTCTACTTCGTGGAGGAAATAAATTTTTTGTATTAATGCGACCGAACCCTGGGTAGGTTGCCTACGTATCCCACTTGGGGAATCAGGTCGTAACGTAGTTCCAGATTACATGAGATATTGCATAAGAGTAAAGCTATTAGCTAGTGCAGGTTTTCAGATATAATATCTTTTAACAGCGTCTCCATTGATAGGTTCCGGCCAAACTTCACCATCTATTTCTGCCAGTATCAATGCTCCTCCATTCAAAACTCGATGAACCGTGTAGGGTCCTTGCCAGTTTGGTGCAAACTTGCCCTTTGCTTCTTCCTGATTAGGGAATATCTTCTTCAGAACCAACTGTCCCTGTTCGAATGTCCTTACACGGACCTTTTTGTTGAATGCCTTTGCCATTTTTTGTTGATACAATTGTCCATGGCATATTGCGTTCATTCTCTTGCCGTCAATGAGTGCCAATTGTTCCATTCTCCTCTTAATCCATTCCGCGTCTGTCAATTCTGCTTCTTGAATGACCCTTAGAGAAGGAATCTCCACTTCTGCTGGTATTACTGCTTCAGTGCCATAGACTAGGAGATAAGGAGTAGCTCCCGTTGATGTTCTCATTGTGGTGCAGTATCCTAACAGAGCGTAGGGAAGATTTTTGTGCCACTGTCTTGAATTGTCGATCATCTTGCGCAGAATTTTCTTGATGTTCTTGTTGCCGCCTCTACAGCTCCATTCATATGAGGCCTGTATGAGGTAGAATTGCGGTGCTTGATTTTGAAAGTATCACAAGTTTCTTTCATCAAGTCACTGTTGAGATTGGACCCATTATCAGTGATGATAGATTCGAGGATGCCGAATCGGCATATCATCTTATCTCGGACAAAATCAGCCACTACCTTCTTTGTCACCGACTTGTAGGATGCGGCTTCCACCCATTTGGTGAAGTAGTCAATGGCTACCAATATGAACCTATGTCTATTTGATGCGGCGGGTTGAATTGGCCCTATGACGTCCATTCCCCAAGCAGCGAATGGCCAAGGTGATCCCATAACGTTAAGCTCATTCGGGGGTACTCGAATCATGTCTCCGTGCACTTGGCATTGATGGCATTTCTTCACGTATTTTATACAATCATGCTCCATAGTCATCCAAAAGTATCCTGCCCTTAGTATCTTCTTTGCAAGAACGAAACCATTCATATGCGGACCACAAGTTCCAACATGCACTTCTTCTAGCAACCTGACAGCTTCTATAGCACCCATACATCTCAGCAAACCTAGGTCAGGCATCCTCCGGTATAGGATTTCACCGTTTAGGAAGAAACCATTTGCCAATCTCCGCAATGTCTTCTTCTGAAGGCTTGTAGCATTCTCAGGATAAAGGCTTTCTTTGAGGAATTTCTTAATGTCATGGAACCATGGCTCTCCATCTGATTCTTCTTCCACCTGAAAGCAATATGCTGGTTGCTCTTTCACTGCTATAGGTATTGCATCAATGTAATTCTTATCGGGGTTCTGAATCATGGAAGATATTGTGGCCAGGGCTTCAACGAACTCATTCTGCAGTCTAGGTACATGCTGAAATTCTATCTTGGTGAACCTCTTGCTCAATTCTTTTATGCACTCCAAATATGGCAATATTTTAGAATTCTTTGCTGCGCACTCGCCTCGTACTTGATGTATTAGCAAATTTGAATCTCCAATTGCCAATAGTTCATGCATGTTCATGTCTATGGCCATCCTGAGCCCTAAAGTACAAGCCTCGTATTCTGCCATGTTGTTGGTGCAAGGGAATCTGAGCTTAGCAGTGGCTGGGTAATGCTGGCCAGTTTCAGAAATCAATACCGCTCCAATGCCAACTCCTTTGAAGTTTACTGCTCCGTTGAAGAACAGTCTTCAACTGTCTTACTCTTCGGCAATGTCTTCTCGGATGAATATGACCTCCTTGTCTGGGAAGTAAGTATGCAAAGGCTCGTAGTCATCATCCACAGGGTTCTCGGCCATGTGATCTGCTAAGGCTTGAGCTTTCATTGCTTTATGAGTGACAAAGGTGATGTCAAACTCACTGAGTAATATTTGCCATTTGGCTAACTTTCCGATAGGCATCGGTTTCTGAAAGAATGTATTTAAGGGGATCCATTCTTGAGATCAGTAGAGTTGCATATGACGTCAGATAATGCCTCAACTTCTGTGCCAACCAAGTGAATACATAACATGTGTGTTCCAATAATGTGTACTTGGCTTCATAAGGAGTGAACTTCTTACTTAGGTAATATATTGCCTGCCCTTTTCTTCTTGTCGAATCGTGCTGTCCCAACACACATTCGAATGCTGAATCTACCACAGACAAGTACAGTATCAAAGGTCGCCCTGGTTCGGGTGGAACCAACATGGGCGGGCTAGACAAATAGTCTTTTATCCGATCGAATGCCTTCTGACAATCCTCTGTCCACTCGATAACAGCATCTTTCCTCAACAACTTGATAATGGGTTCACATATGACAGTGGATTAGGCTATGAAACGACTAATGTAATCCTAAGAAACTCATGACTTTTTTCTTACTTTTCGGCGACGACAATTCTTTGATGGCTTTGATTTTGGTTGGATCTAACTCAATACCTCTTCTGCTGACAATAAAACCCAATAACTTTCCGGATGGAACACCGAAAGAACACTTTGCTGGGCTCAACTTCAAGTTGTACTTGCGTAAGCGGTTGAAGAACTTGCACAAATGGTCCAAATGTTCGGAGCTTTTTCTTGATTTGATGATCACATCATCCACATACACCTCAATCTCTTTATGCATTAGGTCATGGAACATTGTGGTCATTGCTCTCATGTAGGTGGCTCCAGCATTCTTCAAACCAAAAGGCATCACTTTGTAACAGTACGTCCCCCAAGAAGTAGTGAAGGCTGTCTTTTCTGCATCTTCCTCATCCATAAGCACTTGATGATAACCGGCGAAACAATCTACGAAGGATTGTAGTTCGTGTTTTGCACAATTATCGATCAGGATGTGTATATTTGGTAGAGGGAAGTCATCTTTTGGGCTCGCTTTGTTCAAGTCTCTGTAATCCACACAAACTCTGATTTTCCCATCTTTTTTCGGTATTGGTACGATGTTGGCCAACCAAGTCGGATATTCAACTGTTTTCAAGATTCCCGCATTGAGCTGCTTGGTCACCTCCTCTCTAATTTGCACTAAGGTTGATGATTTGAAAGTCCGGGCTTTTTGCTTAACAGGCGGGAAACCTGGATTAATAGGCAACTTGTGCGCAACAACATCCGTGCTTATGCCTGTCATATCATCATACGACCATGCGAATACATCTTCATACTCTTTTAGGAATTCGATGTATTATTTTCTAACTTCCGGAGTTAAGTGTGCACTAATTCTTATTTCTTTTACGGTTTCGTTGTCTCCTAAATTAATCACCTTTGTTTCATCCAAATTTGGCTTAGGCTTATTTTCGAATTTTTTAATTTCCTCTTGTGTGGCCTCATCAAACTCTTCATAATCGGTATCAAATTCTTCAAACACAGTCGATTCATTACATATTGCAGTTGTCGATTCAATGGAATTATTTGTTTGAGTGCTGCAAAGGTAAAGCAATACATAATTAAAAGGATTAACAAAAAGAAAAGAAAAATTAAGGAAAAAGATCAATGCTTTTGTTTATTAATCCTTGCAAAACAATATTTATAGGGAAACATTCGAACATGACAACTGAAAACGGGAAATAAATGCAATTCTAACGACTCGGAGTCGTGTTTTATTATGAAAGCACGAAAGGAAAAAAAACCCCTAGCTCTACCAAGGTCCGCTGTATGCTCGGGTCAAGTTGCTGGTCCAATTGTTCAGTGCAGCTCAGGTTCCACTTTTGCAAGATTAAGAGGTTCGGTGTGCTCCTCCAGAATTACACAACAATCTTCATCAGATAAGAACAACTTCCGCATGCCTGCCAGCAGGTCTTCCTCAGCATCAACAACCTCCGACTTGTCCTCTTGTACTGCAAGTGCCTCCCCTTTGCGACCATCCAAGAGACCAGACGAGACGAAAACATGTAGCAGAGGTTTGACAGATCTTTTGTAGTACTTGAAATCCAAAGATGCTTCCTCCAAACTTTCTTCATAACCCACAAAATAACCTATGCTTGACCTATCCTTGTCGCCTCTCGTCACAATGTGAACAGGTTCCAACAAACCATCCAGATTTTTGCCTAAACCCTTTCCGGGTTCATAGCCTTGCCTCAACATAATACCCATCACCCCATGTCCGGGCCATCTTGCAGGCTGCGGGAGTATGTATGGTTCTTCAATTTGCACTTCTTCAGGTTCGGGTTCAAGTACTCTAGGTATCCACACTTGCCTTCCTCTTGTCTCTCTAGAGATGCGCTTCCAGTAAGGACGGGCATTGGGCGGGTATACAGGCCGTTTCTCCGTCTTGGCGGGTATTGTTTCATGGAACTCACGTGCAGGCACCCCCCAATCAGACATTACAGGTTCCCAGACTAGATTTCTTCCTTCATAACCTTTACCTTGGCCGTCCCAATAAGCGATATAGAAGTTCCTCTTCTTCTCGGTCACTTGTGGTGCATTGACAAGTTTGGGAGCAAAGTATGCAGAATATCCTCCTTGTTTTGTACTGGTGCTTCCTCTGTGGCTATTGTGGTTCCACCATCCATATTTCTCATTGTAGCTCTTGCGGTAACCACCTTGACTACCATGTACTGCTCCCACGAGCTCTACCGTGTAAAACGTTTCTCTATCTAGAACATTTCCTTTAATCACTGGTATGGTCTGCTCATTGTATATAGAGTTGCTCCCTTCGCCGAACACCACAACTTCTTTGTTGTCCCATTCAAACTTCACCGTCTGATGCAAGGTAGATGGAACTGCCCCAGCCATATGTATCCAAGGTCTTTCCAATAGTAGGTTATATGATGCAGAGATATCCATGACATGGAACTCGGCAGTGAACTCGACTGGACCAACCATGATGGTTAGGTTGATCTCTCTAATGGTGCTCCTTTGTGACTCATCAAATGCTTTCACCTTTATGTCACTCTCCCTGATCTTGTCTTGGTCAATTCCCATTCTTTTCAAAGTGATGAACGGGCATATGTTCAAGCCGGAACCTCCATCGATCAAGACTCTACCTACGAACCATTCCTTGCATTTTATAGTGACATGCAAAGCCTTGTTATGCCCGAGCTCTTCCGGTGGTAACTCATCTTCATGGAAAGTAGTTCGATTAGACTCCATGACTTGTCCAACCATGCTGGCCAGATTCTCGACAGTGGTGTCCGCAGGTACGTGTGCCTCATCTAGAACCTTCATCAGTGCATTCCTATGCCTTTCTGAATTTACTAGTAAGGATAGAATAGAGATTTGGGCTGGGGTTTTGCCCAAGTGGTCGACCACATAGTAGCTCTTTGCTTGCACTTTCTTCCATAGCTCTTCAGACTCTTCCTCGCTGATTCCTTTTCTGTTTTGCTCACTGCCATGAGCAAAATTCTCGGGAGTATAGAAGCTTCCACTTCTAGTCATCCCCTGCGCTGCGACTGTCTCAACTACTGTCTTCCCTTTTCTTTTCTTTTCCTTTTCACAATCCCATGGCACTGCCTTGTCATCATAAGGTGGGATCACGTCCACATAGAATTTGGGGGCCATTTCCACCTCAATGGGAACTGGTGCTTTAACAGCCTGTGCAACAGAGGCGAGCACTGGTGTAGCTTCTTTTGCTCTGACGATGGTTCCTTCTAGATTGCATTCAACCTCTAACTCAATCAAATTCACCCTGTTATCTCCATGATCGGGCAAAGGATTGTTGTGCACGTTAGGTACCTTCAAGTGTATCACTTTCTGATCAATCAAATCTTGTATCTTATCCCTCAAAGTAAAGAATTTTTCAGTGTCATGGCCAGGCCCTCCAGAATGGTAAGCACAAGTCTTGGAAGGGTCGAAGAATTGTGAAATTGTTTCAGGCATTTTGAATGGGACAGGTTGGATATGTCCTGCCACTTTGAGTCTTTCAAACAGTTGGGTTCGGGATTCAGCAAGCGGGGTGTAGTTTCTTCGGGGTCTTTGGTCCAGGGGTCTAGGATGGTATGTGTTAGTGTTTCTGTAGTTTGGGTTTCGTGGGTATGTTGGCCATGGTGGGTGCGGGCCCCACCACGTCAAAAACAGCAAGAAAATCAGCGAGAAGCCCTCGACGTCAAACAACGTATGTCAAGTGCTCGTTTGATTCCTTAGACGATGGTAAACAAGAGTCCGTGGTTGTTTAATCCAAACAACCAACAAATCAACCAATTTTTTTTTTTAATTTTTTCTTTTCTACTTTTTTTTTGGGCAATAACAACACAACAGTAACAACAATCAACAATGGAGATTGAAGGTAAAACTGAAAGACACAAAAGCACGAGATAAACGAACAGGATTAGGGTTGTAAGAACAAGCCAAAACCGTGCTCAAATACCAAGATGGTGCAAGCCAAACCGGAGGCAAAGCTAACAACCAGAGAAAATCGAAAAATAACAACAATAAAGTAAAGATAGAAGCAAGACAAGTCTTAGCTTCGATTGAATGATACCGAAGAACTGGTTTCGGTCCCAGACAATCAGAAAACAAAAGACGCACCTAGTGCTAAGCAACAATCCTTAAGAAGTCATTGACACGACCCAAAATCCGGCTAGGCCGTGCGAGCACCCGACATCCTCCTCTAGACCCGTCGGGCGAACCCTTACCAATTAAATTAGGAAAATAAATATAATTCAATTCATAAATAAGAACAAGAATTAAAAAAAATATTGACATACTGATACCTCTAAGCTGTACAAAAGAAATTACAGCTGACTACCCAACATACTAGGTTTAGGGCTATCCAGACTAGACATCTAAGAGTACAAAAGAAGACCGATACCTCCTGAAGGGAGCAAAATGCAACTGAAATGATAACCAATAAACTGGTGGCCATCCGAAATAAAAGCTGGCTCACCCTAACAGCTGAAGTCGTCTTCGCTCCTTCACAACGTGCGAACTCAATCCTGGAGCGAATCTGCCGAAACGAAATAGATAGACAAGAAACAAACAACAAACAAGAGTGAGTCAAAAGGACTCAATAAGTGGGGCAGACTATCCACCTCAAAGAATAGGATAGCTAGCCAGGGAGAAAAGAAACAAATAAACCAAATTCCTCTTATTTAAATTATGAAAAGGCATAGGCAGATAATAACTAGAAACATGTATGGAATCACAAACTATTCAACAGCCAGGAACGTAAGATAGCCAGAACATATAGGTATCCCGAACACATCAACAATCAGAAATACATCCAGTTGCGGTGTGCAACTCGATCCATATATTCATCTTGTTGCGGCGTGCAACCCGATCCATATATTCATACCGCTACGACGTGCAACCCAATCCATATATTTATACCGCTGCGACGTGAAACCCGATCCATATAGTTATATCGTTGCGGCGTGAAACCCTGATCCCCGCACCCCAGAATACGAGCCAGAAATATATTGACAATAAGCAATACACGTATAAGTAGAACAGTAGTTATGTACCACAAGTCTACACAATGATATGAAATGAAATGAAATGAAATATGATGCAAAGGTTCACATGTGCCAAATGAATGGAGTAGAATCCTCCTGCTCCGAGGGTGGAATCCTCCTACCCTCAATATGATGCAATGGTGCGGAATCTGCCTGCTCCGAGGGCGAAATCCTCCTACCCTCAATATAATGCAATGGAGCAGAATCCTCCTGCTCCGAGGGCGGAATCCTCCTACCCTCAATATGATGCAATGGAGCGGAATCCTCCTGCTCTGATGGCGGAATCCTCCTACCCTCAATATGATGCAATGGAGCGGAATCTTCCTGCTCCGAGGGCGAAATCCTCCTACCGTCAATATGATGCAATGGAGCGAAATCCTCCTGCTCCGAGGGCGGAATCCTCCTACCCTCAATATGATGTGATGGAGTGGAATCCTCCTGCTCCGAGGGCGGAATCCTCCTACCCTTAATATGATGCAATGGAGCGGAATCCTCCTGCTCCGAGGGCAGAATCCTCCTACGCTCAATATGATGTGATGATAACCCTTCACCGACGCGGTACTCTCATCGACTGCCGGGAAGTATATGTCAACTCACAGCCAGAGTACAATATTCAGATCCTCAATGCAATACCAACAACAGGTCTTAACATATAATATACAACGTAAATCCAAAGCTAAGGCGTAATGAGTACGCTTATCGACAGCTACACATGTAAGGAATACATGGTAGAAAATCCACGAGGCCATGTGCCTCCAAAGAAATGGATACAAACACTTACCTCTTCCAAAAGTTAGCATTGCTAATCAACAACCGCTTTATCCTTTGGTTTCATTGCCAAACGATCCTACTCTATTCAATAAGCAGAAAAATATATCAAATTAGGCTAAAGGCTTCATTCCTCACATCTTAGGGCAATCCGGATAGGAACCTGATACCCTATTCGCATAAGCAATACGCAGGCCAGGCCTATGTACAGGGTTTATGGTCACCTAACCAAATTCTAACTAAATTATATTTATATGTTGCCCATAACTCACTGAGTACGAATATATAATCAATTCCATTATCGGGTCCATTTGACCCTTTAAACTATTAATTGAACTTATTAAAATGATGTCTAAAATTCCAGGTTTTACCGTTAAAATATATTCAAACAAACATAATAAACTCAAATAATGCATTAAGATCATTAGCTGAATGTTTCGGGGTGAAAATACAATTTTTCTCTGGCTCTTTTCGCATATCCTGGCATTTTTTTCTTTAGTTTTCGTTTCTATATTCTGCCTCTGTTTCCCGTTTTTATCTTTTGCTGAAGCTTAAGCTAAAGATATGTATATATCATTAGCATATCCACCGCCCTTAACTTTTGCATTTTCTTTCTTTCTTTTCATTTTCTTTTTCTTTTATTTATTTTACTTTTCTTTTCGCGACAAAAATTAAAATGGTACCCTACGATATTTGAAATAATTCCAAATTTTTCATACAATTTATACAAAATATATGTAGCATACTCGCTAAGGCAGAACTCAAATCGGGTTCCCGAAACTCAAGATGCGAATTTAAATGGAAAAAGATCAAATTATTTAACTTTCGGCATTTTAGCGGAAACTAGCCGAACAACATCGAAATTCACTTTTGAAAGTTTATAAAAGTTACAAATAATCATACGAACCTAACGACACTTTCGGATTTCGAATCGAAGCTCATTCGCCAAAACCGAGCTCAAAAATCTCTTTTTAATATTTATCGACAATAAAAACTGAAACCTTATTCCGATGCCTACCAAACGAGGTCTGATTTAGCTCAAATTTTACAGAAAGGTCCTAATTGACATTACGAATATTTTAAAATTATCGGCACGCCAATCGGAGTCTTAACTTCCAAAACGACTAACCGAGGTCGTTTCAGTCATGCTTCTTGCAAATTGAATGACCAAGAAGAAGATTGTTCAAATGATTCTCACCGAATAACACAAGTTCTTTAAAATCCCACATCGGGGTTCGGCTCCATCGGAGACACTCAATAGCAACAACTATGTTTTAACATATATCAAAAACTTGGTTGCTACAAATGAAATGTAAAGGAGTTTATATAGACTACTCTAGGGGCAAATTAGTAAAACGGTACTGACGACTGTTGCTCCTAACGCACACGCAAGTATACGTAGTCGACAAGTAATAAAATGATAAGTAGAGTATCGTTCCCACTAGGACTATTCAGACTGGACTCCTAACAAACAATTTCTTAACAACTACTCAGGGATCTTTTCCAATAGTGAGAGTATTATTAACTAAAGAACAGTAATTTAAAATGGTGGAAATTCAGTTAAACAATGGTGCAAACTTTGGTTGTAACAATATTAACGAAACGGTCCAGGGTCAGAGCTACGACCAATCCAGTTGAGTTTTCCAATTGATTCCACTTCTCAAATCTCGGATTACTAAATAACAGATTAAATGTACCCGTGAAAACCTTTCGATTCTTCACGGTCTATGCAGGCTACTCCAATCCCTATATGTCTATGGGTTGAATCACGTGCATGCATTAACGAATTCTGTAATTAGTTAAGCTAGGCGAGCAAGTATATGTCTATCCTACTCACAAATTGGTTCCCCGATGCCCAGGTTCACAATCTAGCCCTACTCTTCCTTATTGCGTTCATAAATTCCCTCTTTCGAGTTCAATCTAAGAACCATAGGTAATGCATAATTATCGGGCCCTGAAAATTACACAAGTGAAATCAAGAAAGAATAAGCAATCCGTTATGGGATTCAATTAATGGAATTTAATCTTCAAACATCAACTTTCATGAAATACTCTAACCCTAGAACGTAAGATTTAGCCACGCATACTCATAATAACAACACAAGGATTTGATGAAATAATGAAATAATGATGTAATAGATTAATGGAAGGAAGAAAAACCCTTGTTCAAGATGTTATGAGCTCTCCAATTGCTCCAAAGTCTGAACTTGTATCAAAAACTAAGTAAAAGAGTATTTATAGGGTTTACAAAGGCCTAGTAATAAGCTACACCTAAACCTAGACGAAATAGGAAGTCCAAAAACGCTCCAGGGGCGCTGTAGCTGGCGCCCCGCGCCTTCGAACGCGCTGACCCAAGAAGACCCCGTCGAAACTTGCACGCTATGGCCCCGCGCCGCAAAACCAAATGCGCCAGAAGCTGGGCGCGGTGCCTGACGCGGCGCGCCAAGCCAATTTCTAGTTTTCTCCATCTGCAGCTTACTTCGTTCCGTTCCTTCGTGTGCTCGATCCATTCCTCAATCCAAATCCAATCTTTTCTTGCTCGATCATGCTCTTTAAAGCTCCAATCACACTTCATAACGACCTACACACATACGACATCAAATCAGTGTAAAATAACATTCATTAACTAGAAAACGGGCGAATAAAGTACTCAAACGTGAGGAAATATTAAGGAATTATAGGCATAAAATGCCAAACATACCACCCCACACTTGAACCTTTGCTCGCCCTCGAGCAATCACAAATAACATCCCAACCTAGATAGAACAGGTCTGCCTATGACTATGGTTGATACCGTCCATTGAACAAGTGCACACATAACTACTATGGGTCCAACAAACATGCCAACAATTTAACAAACATCAAAATATGTGTAATCACCTAATTTTTGGCACGAAAGCACAAAATTTTCTCAAAAAAAACAGCCTTGCTAATTTCATATCAATTTTTGCCAAATTTTCCTAAAATTTTGTCTTTATTTTAACTATAATTGTCATTAATTGGGAATAAAAATTTAAAAATCACCAAATATCACTTGTCATATGTTTAGTTGTATTTTTACGTTTAATTGTGATAATATTACAATTTTGTGTGGTTTAATTCTAGGTAATTGTGTGCATTTTAAATAGTTTAAACCTTTAGTGGCCATTTGTCATCAGCCTTAGATTACTTAGCCCAACCCACCTCTTTTGACCCGGCCCACTTCCATTAACAAAACCCTTTCCCCCAAATTTTCCCCATTATACAAAAATCATCAGAACTTAAGGAAAAAACCTTGCCAATGAAGGCCACTGCCGAATCCGCCGCCGACGGTGGAGACAGCCGTCATCTCCGGCCAAATTTTGCTTTCCCCTACTCGATTTTGAAGGTAAATCCCCTTAGAACTCACCCACTTTCCCCGTTTTTCCCTCTGTCCCGTTCCATTTTCTCTCCCCTTTTTTTTTATTGGATTTTTGTGCTCTTGATGCTACGATGCCGAACCGGCAGTGGTGGTTACTAGACAGTGGGGAGGCTGTGTGAGGATGATGGTGAGGTCGTGATGTTGGTGGCAATGGTGTGGGTGTTCACTTAGGGTTGTGGGATGATGGAAATTAAAGCAGGGGTGGTTTTCATTTTTCTGTGAAGGTAACAAGTGAGCGAGCCAGTGTCGAGGCTGTTATGGTGATGGAGCTTGGAGGATGTGGTGAGTTTGTTGCAGCGTGTGTGGTGGTGACCATGAGGTGATTGTTGTAGCGTAGGTGATGGCGTCGGCTTTGTTTCGATTTGGTTTTTTCCTATGATGTTTAGGCGTCGACGAGGCAGTTTTGGCCCGTCGTCGAAGCAGATCGGAGGTGCTGCGATGATTGTTGTTGGTTCTTGTTTGTGAGACAATGATGATGCTTCGTGATGGTGATGTTTTTTGACTTGAGGAGGCTGTTTGTGGTGGCGTGAGGAGGAGACTGCCTAGCTGAATCAGTGGCGTAGTGATGGCGATGTTACGATGATAGTAAGGCTGCTATGATGTTTCTTTTTACACGGGGGACTTGGAACATTGATAGTGGCGATGTGGGTTAGACGTTGTTCCTAATCGCTTGGCGAGCTGCTTGGATTGTCTATGATGATTGGGTTATGACTTGATAGCTTGTTATGCAAACCAAGGTGAGGCCGTGAGGTTGGCTTTGTGACGTTGGTTTGTGTTGAGGCTGTTACCAGTGACGACGTCGAGCATGGTTTGAACGAGAATTGTGAGTTTGTTTCTGTATTCTGAATGTTAGTTTGGATCATTAGTAAAAATAGTATTTTGTTAGGATTCAGTTATTATAAACTTGTGCAATTGCTAGTATTAATTTGAGGAATGAAAATTATCATGTCTACATTGTTTTGCCTGCTTGTTTAGATGAAGTTGTAGGTCTTGTCATCGATTACAGTTTGAAGCGCAGACTAACTCAAGCTTGTCGTTGTTAATCAATGAATATATTGGAATGTTAACCCAGGCAGGAAGTGCGTATATGCATATATATGGTTCCCTCAATGTTTTCCATTAGGCTAGTTTTGAGCACTTAAAGTTTCTTGTCTTATGAGAGCTGATCAAGTTTTGTGTGTGATGTAATGTTGTTTTTTTAGTTTGCTCAAGGCATGAGGGCATTTGTCTTGTTTATCTCAGTTTGGTTTAAGTGTGAGTTTTGGCCTAAATTGATTACTTGTTTCCTGTTAAGGCGTGAAATTGTATGAAGTCATAGGCATGGATGATTTAAATCTTACCCAGTTTAGTGTTAGTTTTGGGAATTAAATTTTTGTCAGTTAGTGTTAGTTCTGGGAGTTAAGTTTCAGTCAATTAGTGTGGTTTGAAGTCCATTAGCTTAAAAGCTAAAAATCTGAAAGTTGAAAATTTGAAAAGTAAAAGAGAGTCAAGAGTCAAATTTTGGGATAGAGTGTTGACACAAAAATAGTAAGGTTCAACCTTTGCTTTTTGGTTGGTGAGAGGCTTAGCATAAATGAGGAAATTGGCATTTAATTGCCTTGGGGTTATGTATCATGGGCATGGCTGTCACCCTTGACTTTTTGACCCCTCTTTCAGCTATAAAGAAGGCCATTCCTTCACTCTTTAGAGGTAGATACACAGACTCACCATCAGATCTGAAAAGTAAGAGAAGAGAGCAAAGAATATTTGAGAAAGCAAGTGAGAAAGAAAAGAGAAAGAGAGTGAAAAATACAAGTCTTTTAGGATATAAGCTCAAGTGTTAAAAATAGTAAAGCCTGCACATTTTTTCGGCTATTTTTGGAGTCATTTCTGGGACTGTTTTAGACTGAATTGTTGCTGTTGATATACGTTGTTGCTGCTGGTGTATGTTGCTGCCGCTGTTTCTTTTGGGAAAACTTTGATCCTAGTCGTTGGCTAAGCTCGAGGAGCTCACCATACTAGGTATTTCTTTAAGCTTGTAAGAATAATTTCTTGGTATTATTATGAGATGAAATGTTGAAGCCCAAAAGACTTTATCTCTTTATTAGTGTTATATACTGCTCTTATTGCATGTTTAAAAGTTGACCGTTGTTTTATGCAAAATTTGTGAGTAATAGTTCAGCCATACATTTAAATATTGCAAAAGTAAACTAATTTAAAAAAATATGAGAGATTTGTATTGAGAATGGATGAAAACTAAAGTGATTAAGCAAAGTAGGGCCTGAATACAAACTTGTTAAAGCATACCATACTGGACAGCAACTAGTCATGCCAAGTAGTTAATAAAACGTTAATCATGAATGCAAACTTGCTAAATTTGACCAACTGAACAGTGGGTATTTCGAAAAAAAATATTGTGTAAATCTGGCCCAAGTTTAAATGAAATTCATCAATAAAGGAATACAAGCACGATTAGGCAAATCAATAGAAATAAAGATTCACTCGATTAGGCAATTATAAGTATGATTTGTGATCTACTTATTAGGTAAAAAATAAAAAAAAAAATATAAATTTGTTCCAAGTATACCTTGTGGGTTACTTGACACAATTTTTGTTTCAAACAAATCAAAGCGTAACAAATAATAATTTGGCAATTAAACAAACAAACAATAATTCACAAACCCGGAGAGCGTCAATAAAGCAACTGTACTTGGTACAGGACTCGAGGGTGCCTAACCCCTTCCCGCGAGTCAATCAAAATCCTTACCCGGAACTCTGACGCAGACCACTAAACGAGTCATAGGTGTTCTAAGGTACCTTTTGGTGACTTGGCACACCTTTGAACTATGTCAAGTGGCGACTCCGTAAATCTCAATAATTTTGTACCTTTAAAACACCTAAGTCACAACCTACCTTTATTATTTTTATTTTTAGTAAATTTTAGGGCGTGACAATATGAGAACAACCACCCCAAGACAACTCAAATGCACAAACTCAACTCATTGCAACCATGCTCCCACAACGTCACACCTACCTACTCAACCAAGAAGCCACGATTTCACCTACCTCATGCAAACCGTGTGTCCTCACCAAAATGAAGCAAGAGAGTGTCCCCCAAGTGTCACACACAATAATGAATATCAAGAATAGAACAGGGACAATAGCATAGAAAGAATTCACTCACTCTCATCAAAATCTCACATGTCACACAAGATGTACCATAGGCTTGCCCGTAGTGTAGGACTCCACAAATGTACGCTCACTCCAATCGGGATTAACTATGACTTTAAGAAGGTTGTAATGTAGGCTAAGGGGCTGGTAGGATACATATGGGTAATAGTGACTACCTCCCTAAGCACTTTAATACATCACAATTTATTTAAGCACATATCTCATAAAAGCCACCCAATCAGCAACTTTCACACACACCTTCTCAACAAGTAGCAATTTTTCTTTTAAGCACACACTAACAAGGATGGATATTCTTTTCTCTTCTTTTTTCCATTTCTCAATTTTTTTCTTTTTTTCAATTTTTTTTTTCTTTTTCAATTCACTCCAAACCTTGCTAATCTTCTTTTTTTCAACTACTTCTCAAGTTACCACATATCCCCCTTATTGGTTCCACTCAAAAAACCCCCAACATTCAACCACAACTCCACATAATATCAAATTATCACTTAAAGTGCTTAAGGAGCAAAGGGCCAAAAGAAAGTAATTTAGAACAAGTGGGTAGGCTCGCGGTGTGGGTGCCAACAAAAAGGTCAAAGAGATCACAACAATCAAGTCCAATGTGTATATATAAGTGTAGGCAGATCAAGAAGGCCTGTATCATTTCGCGACTAGAGTAAACCTAGGATTTCGCTTTGCACACACAGGGGGCAAGTTCTAGACACCAAATTGCAAACATGGAGTAAAATAAGAATATGCCTCACAACAGACATTGCACACAATCTACACAAAATGGCTCCATCATAACACTCAATCAAGCAAACAGGGTGCAACTTGTGGAAATTTAAGCACTAATGCAGAAAGGTTCACAACAAAGTCAAGTGAGTGGACTGAAGCATCTCAAGGGGTCGTTCCATTTTTTCTCTAGGCATGCATCACAATTTAAAACCAAAGGACACCACAAATAGCACATGCAACAAGTTCAAGTCCACCGGTATCAAACAAATCAAAGGCACCTAGCATTCTACCTATTTCTTTCGTCTAGGGCCATCTATAACTAACTACTCTAATCCTAATAAGAATAAAAACTACCCGGTTCAAAGGCCTCCCCGTGAAAAAGACCGAGGTCATAAGAAATACCACGGGGTGGATGGCATGTACCACTAACAAAGACTAAAAAGAAAATCTTTTTCAAATTTTTCATTGGTTTTCTAATTTTTTTTTTCATATATTAACGCAAGAAAAAAATAAAAATAACGTCAAGTGACAAAAGAAAATCCTACCGGTACATGCATCCCTAACCTAAAAAATAACGGATAGTTCCCCACCCCACACTTGAAACTAAGCAATGTCCTCAGTGCAACATAAAGTACAAGGGGTAAAAGAACTTCCCTGAAGGCTCTAGTCCTTGGTGCTAGCATCCTCCAAGCTTCCGTATAGTATGAGGTACTCAGACTTCCCTCATCAGGTCAACAATATTAGGCAGGGGTGAGGACACCTCACACTTAAACTCGACATTACATGAACCTGCAATCCAAAGAAAAACACAAACTACGTGACACTATAAAAAAAATAATACAAGTACAAACTCGGGTTGCCTCCCGAGAAGCGCCTTAGTTAACGTCGTGGCACGACGACACATTTAGCTCACTTCCAGCATTTATGTGTCCTCTTCTTACGACGAACCTTTGCTTTCTTCCTTTCTTTGAGAGAACCCATCTTTAACTTCACATGTGATGTGTCACTGCTATTTTGTTCCACATTCTGCTCACACAGATCATTTGGTTTACTTCCATGTTCTTGTTTGACACATTCGATCATAGAGCACTCTTCAACCTTAGTTATGTGCTCCTTCTCATTATAAACATTGAAAGTAACCTTTTCTCCATGTGCTCTAACAGTCATCTCTCCCAGCTCCATGTCAATCAGTGCCTTCGAGGTGACTAAGAATGGTCTCCCCAAAATGATTGGAGCTTCTCGGTCCTCTTCATAATCTAGGACTACAAAATCAGCAGAGAATGTAAACTTACCAACTTTAAGCAACACATCTTCCAACTTACCATCAGGGTGAGTGAGTGATCCATCCGCTATCTTAAGAGTAACTGAAGAGGGCTTGACTGCTCCTAGCCCTAACCTTTTGCAAACAGATAGAGGCATTATATTTATGCTTGCATCCAGATCACACAATGCACTAGTGATATTATGCCCTGAGTGCAGCACAATCTTGAGCAAGCTACCTCCAAAACTTCAAGATCCTGGGAGGTTTACTATTCCTTGCACCATTGGGCTCAACTAACTCAACTGTATCTATCTATTGAGGCTTTTTCTTCTTGACTAAAATCTCTTTTAAGAACTTCACAAAGGATAGCATCAATTCAAACACATCAGTCAAAGGAATGTTAACTTGAAGCTCTTTCAACATACTCATAAATTTTTGATACTGGGCCAAATCCTTTGATGGTATAAGTCTCTGCGGGAATGGTGGAGGCGGCAGAGGTGCCTTCTTTTTCTCTTCTTTCTTCTTTACCTTCTCCACTTTTTCAACTTTTTCTATTTCACCTCTCTCTCCGGACTTGGCCATCAGCTCTCCACCTTCAATTAAAGTCACTGCAAGACATTGCTCAGGCCCCTTTTTAACAGTACTTATTTCTCCCACCAACTGCCCCAACTGGTGCTCCAGGTTCTTTTGAGCATTGGCAAGATCTTTTATGGCCTGTGCATGGGCTGCAGTGTCAGCTATCATTCTCTGCTGGCCCGCCATTATCTGCTTTAGCATATCTTCAACTAAATTGCTAACCTGCTGTGGTGGAGCTGGAAGTGGGTGGTAATTATTTTGGGCTCTCGTATTGCCTTGATAATAAGCATTACCAAACTGATTTTGACCCTGCAGCCTGTTTTGATTACCCACGTAATAAACTGACTCTGGATTAGAGGAGCAAACCTCTGTGGCATGATCTTAACCACAAACCTCACAAAAACTCTGGAGTTGTTGCACTGGAGCCACTGGTTGCTGAGTCTTTAGCAGAGCTAGCTTGCTAATTTGATTGGAAATAACATCCATCCTCACCCTAAGCTCTGAAACTGCATCTAACTGAAGTACTCCAGCAGATTTCTGCGTAGCAGCTCTACCATCTCCCTGCCAGTCAGTATTGCTCTGCGAAAACTTGTCTAGTAATTCATAGATCTGGTTAAAGTTTAAGGCCAGTACTTGGCCTCCAGCAGCAGCATCTACCACGATCTTAATATGCGCAGTCAACCCCTCCACAAAAGTATGTGCAAAAACCTCATTGGATTGGTTGTGGTGTGGACAATCTCTCAATAAAGCTTTAAACCGCTCCCAGGCTGAATACAAAGACTCTCCTTCTATCTGTCTGAAGGACATAATTTCACTCCTCAACCGGGGTGTCTTGGCAGAAGGATAAAACTTAGCTAAAAACTTCTTAGCCAAATCATCCCAAGTAGTGATAGACCCAGACTTTTCAGCCTTTAACCACCTCTTTGCTGCCCCAATCAGTGAAAATGGGAACAATGTCAAGCACACATAATCAATAGGAACTCCTTTCGGTGTGTAAGTATCACTGATCTCCAAGAAATTTTGAATGTGTTGCTGCGGATCTTCATGAAGTAATCCACTATATTGCCCAGTCACATGCAGCAACTGAATCATGCCGGACTTAATCTCAAAGTGCCCGATGATAGCGAGCTTAACTACGCTAGACGCTACCCCCTCCAGGCTGGGGAGAGCAACATCTCGCACAGCTAAGGTGCGTTCTTCTGCCATTCCTGTAGGTAAAGATCAAGCAGGACATAATACCTGAAACAGATCAAAACTCAAAACAAAAATTAAACCTGAATAGATAATAAGTAATCGTTCAAAAAGAAATCCATCAATTATTAGTCCCTGGCAACGGCGCCAAAAACTTGTTGCTCCCAACGCACACGCAAGTATACGTAGTCGACAAGTAATAAAATGATAAGTAGAGTATCGTTCCCACGAGGACTATTCAGACTGGACTCCTAACAAACAATTTCTTAACAACTACTCAGGGATCTTTTCCAATAGTAAGAGTATTATTAACTAAAGAACAGTAATTTAAAATGGTGGAAATTCAGTTAAACAATGGTGCAAACTTTGGTTGTAACAATATTAACGAAACGGTCCAGGGTCTGAGCTACGACCAATCCAGTTGAGTTTTCCAATTGATTCCACTTCTCCCGGATTACTAACTAACAGATTAAATGTACCCGTGAAAGCCTTTCGATTCTTCACGGTCTATACAGGCTACTCCAATCCCTATATGTCTATGGGTTGAATCACGTGCACGCATTAACGAATTCTGTAATTAGTAAAGCTAGGCGAGCAAGTATATGTCTATCCTTCTCACAAATTGGTTTCCCGATGCCCGGGTTCACAATCTAGCCCTACTCTTCCTTATTGCGTTCATAAATTCCCTCTTTCGAGTTCAATCTAAGAACCATAGGTAATGCATAATTATCGGGCCCTGACAATTACACAAGTGAAATCAAGAAAGAATAAGCAATCCGTTATGGGATTCAATTAATGGAATTTAATCTTCAAACATCAACTTTCATGAAATACTCTAACCCTAGAACGTAAGATTTAGCCATGCATACTCATGATAACAACACAAGGATTTGATGAAATAATGAAATAATGATGTAATAGGTTAATGGAAGGAAGAAAAACCCTTGTTCAAGATGTTATGAGCTCTCCAATTGCTCCAACGTCTAAACTTGTATCAAAAACTAAGTAAAAGAGTATTTATAGGGTTTACAAAGGCCTAGTAATAAGTTACACCTTAACCTAGACGAAATAGGAAGTCCAAAAACGCTTCAGGGGCGCTGTAGCTGGCGCCCCGCGCCTCCGAACGCGCTGACCAAAGCAGACCCTGTTGAAACTTGCATGCTATGGCCTCGCGCCACGCAACTAAACGCGCCAGAATCTGGGCGCGGTGCCTGGCGCGGCGCGCCACCTAGGGCGCCAAGCCAATTTCCAGTTTTCTCCGTCCGCAGCTTGCTTCGTTCCGTGCCTTCGTGTGCTCGATCCATTCCTCAATCCAAATCCAATCTTTTCTTGCTCGATCATGCTCTTTAAAGATCCAATCACACTTCATAATGACCTACACACATACGACATCAAATCAGTGCAAAATCACATTCATTAACTAGAAAACGGGCAAATAAAGTACTCAAACGTGAGGAAATATTAAGGAATTATAGGCATAAAATGCCAAACATCAGGGACCAATTGGAGTAAGCCACGCAGGGCTAAATAAACTGAGTGTTCGGTTACTCCTTTATCCGAACACTTACATTCGAACACTTGAGATCGAGCTCTTGACTTCGGCGCTTGGTTGTTCAGCTCGACGCTTTAACAGCGGACGCTCTTCCTTCAGTTGCTTGCTTTATTGTTCAGCGTTAATGTCGAATGTTCGGTTGCTTTTAGCTTCGGGCTCGATCTTGACGCTTTGGTCGCTCATTGATCGGCCAATCTTCATAATTCAGACACTTTCTTCTTTGAGCTAAACTTGATCGTTGAGAATCCATAATTTGTGTCCAGCCTCATAGTTTCTGAATTGGCTCGATCACTTGTCAGCTTGCACGATGGTTTTCCATTGTTGTTGCTCGGTGAGGCAGTCTTCATTATATTCCATTCCAGCCACACTATTTGGTCGTGGGCATCATGTGACTCCTCGAACTGGCTCCATGTGAATGGACTTGATGGCTCGAACAGGAATCGGCCAATTCGTATGGCATCATTACGTCATTTGTGAAATTGAGCACGATTCTTGCAAGTTTCATTTAACATTTGATAAATTTAGAATTGCCAATTGATAGTGTTATATAGAGATTTACTCGATTCAATTTCCAACAAATATTGTACAGCGATACAAGTTGCTCATGTAAGAAGGAACTTCAAGGAAAGAGTATGCCGGAACTTACCTTGGCGCAAAGTTGCGGAGAAGAGAGGGAGGCTCCGAGAGCTTATGAGTTTAAGGGGTTTCTTGTTTTTCTTGGATGGGGTGGAGGAGTTAGGAAAAAAGGAAAAAGGGAAAGATTTTGGCACTTTTTTTAATCGTTAACTTGTTATTAACGTCCGAATATTATAAATTTTAATATTGGGATATTTCCCTCTCGCTCTTGGTAACTTAAAAAATTTCTACGAATGGAAAAATAGTCGGTCACTGTAAGCACACTTGCAACGACCGGATTCGTATCCCTTCGTTAAGAAATGATTGCTAAAAGCTCAATTTCTTGTAGTGAATGAAAAAAATACCCTGTTAATCACAACGGGCTAAAGATGTCCCCTTATGGGCGTGGGCCTTGCCTTATCTAAAAGACGTCTATTACAAATGCAATTTAAGCCATCATCCGCTGATGCATAATAATAGCGTTCTAAAAACGCACAAAATCTATAAATAGAAAAACGCCCAGGAAGGCATAAACGCTACTTGACTACATTATAAGTAAATATGCAAGTACAGACAAAAACTATATTGATGAACATAAATTTTCATTAATATAAAAGGCTCGTAGTCTACAACGTGCAATTGAGTTCTTTTGAATACAATGCAATTCACAATAGATATTCTTAAGAAACTGAAAGGTCCGAGGAGACTATTGCTGAAAAAGGTCTTCTAAATTTAGTACGCCAAACTGCCTCGTCAAGAATTGAAACTCCTACCGAGGAGATATGTTGGGCGAGCATTCTTTGATATGTGGCAATTGACACTTCCAACGCCTACATATAAACCAGCTACGGTACTTCACTCTAAGGAAAGTACTTTGGAAGCGTCTAAGTATGGATAAACCCCCACCGTAATGAAGGAACTCGAAGATGACTAGAGGCATGAATGCTCGTCAACCAATAGAGGTTGAAGTATATCATCAAGCACAATTGGGATCTTACTGAAGAGGAGGGGGTTGGGACTGGGAACCTAGACAAGGGAGAAGTTTCCTCCCAAGGCAGCCTATAGCCAGCAGCCAAAGAGAGGTCGGAAGAGCGATTCATCCAAGCTAATCGGGAGAGAGGACAACCCTGAACCACTACCTGGCATAGAGCTTGGTGACTTTGCTTATGCCTAAATTTGTACGTCTAGGTTAAACAATTAATTATGAATGAGTTCATAAGCAATACAGTAAATTACGAGGGAAAAGCAAGTAAATATGATGAAAATAAAGACAAGTAAATAAATAAGAAATATTTGAGAAAGCAAAGTAAATCTTATTTCTTGAGAGTATTCGAGTTTGATGGTGAATCCAGAGTTAGACCAATACAATGTAAGGAGCGATATTAATAAGGTAAGGAGCGATACCAGTCCTAAATATGGTAAAATACAAATATTAATAGGGCCATTGGTCTACAACTCAAGGCGGTGGTATACTAAACCCTAACTAGGAGATTGTAAACCCTAGGCGACGGTATGTGTGCCCTGCGCTCTGTGGCCAAACTGCCTAAACGGTCGTTTGCTCTAGAAGGGGGCGTATATCCTCAGTGCCTGGTGACTTGTAGGATAAGTCTAGTCTTACCAGCTGGACTCGTATCCCCGTAACAATAGGTGCTGTATTTTTGCCCACACAGTCAGTCCCCCCCACTTGCTGAGTGCTGACGCAAGAAGTCAGGAAGTGAAAGCAGCGTGATGTGAAAAGATATCTTACTGACTCCTTGAGACTCGCAGTCTCGTTGACCAAGAATGATGTTAAACTTTTCAAGAATTTTGCGTGCTTCCTTCTAATTGGTTGATACTGATTCCTTACACCTTTTCGAAGAACGCTAATGGCCGATCCAAATCGTTGCATATCTCAAGTAATAATAATACTTGACCGTTTTGCACCTCATTCTTATCCCCTTCTGCCTATAAATAGTGACTTCATGGTAGTGGAAAAATCACAACTGTTCTTCAGAAAATAATTCGCTTCTTCAGTAATCTTCTATGATAGTGAGAAGCTTTTCTTTAAGGATGTTTGCCTTTGATCATGGTTTGATATTCCCGAAAAACCTTCTTCACTTTTTGAATACGAGGCATGAGGAGATTACAAGAGGAGACTCTTCCGCGGTTTTCTTCCTTTCTTCCTTCAGTTGTGAAAGGATAGAAGTCCCCGAGCCATGATGTGCAGTCGAAACTTTAATGGAGGCCTTCATCATGGTTGACGTATCTATTCTGGTGCACCCCATCATCATGTGTGGCGATTTACTATGATATTCTTATTGTCACATGGCGCAGTTCAGCAGAGTAATGCCAATCCCTTTCGGGCTTTTTGTAGTTTTCTCATCTCCTGGTTGCGAGGGAACATATCCCGGATGCAAATCATTTTGAACAAAGAGCACGCTCTGGGATATCCTCTCCTTCTTCGAGCGGTTGAAGCTTGAAAGCATTCTCCATACCAACAGCATTTAGGGTAGTTGTATAACTCTGGCCTGTTTCTTGACTTTGGAATTTGCATAAGCTTCTAATCATTCGGGGGAAGAGAGAATATAAGGCATTTCTAAGATTCATGGTGATTCCTCATTGAAGTCTCTCCAAGTGAATCCAAGTCTTCGGTGCCCGTTCTGTTGCCTTTGTCGTTCTACTGAGGGATGCCTCAGTTGGGCTGAATTCCCCCCCCCCTATGGTGCAGTATTACAAAGATGTTGCTGGTTGGGGTATTGGGTTGGAAATTTTTCCTTTGAATCCCGGGAGAAACTTCGATGCAAGAGTTAAAATCCAGATGAAAAATCTCCGGGGGTTCAAATTCAGAGGAACTTGCAGTTTTAGTCTTTCCTTTCCTCTTTTTCTACAGTTGTTATAGACAAATGTTGTATTCAGGAAGAATTAAATATATGTTTTGGGCCCATTTTGTGGCGTATTAACTTAAATTACTCGTATTTGTTTGTGACGTTTTTTAATTTTCGTCGTAAACAATAACTAATGCTAAGTTATGTCTCTGTGAGCGTTTGCACCTAAGAATTAAATGGTTTCCGGTTGTCCTGACTGTTCAAGTTATTTAAGAACGTGTGTTAGTGTGCCTGCCTTGAGCAATTACGTCTGTTGAGCACCGATTGACCGCGGCTGGGTTGCATCCATAATAGATGGCTTATTGCGCCCACAATAGAATGACTTTAGCCCGTGTGAAAACAATCCTTTTGCGTTTTGAGACAAAATGTCCTCGCTTAGTACTCGAGTATGTGACTTTCTGGTACTACGCAGATAGGCGTCCCCATCTGCGTGTAGGTGCAATAGTTGATTTAACGAGATCAACGTTCGATTAATTCCTGGTGGCCGAGTTAGACGTGGTCTAACTCTAAGCGAGTAGTGTACTCTACTTTCTTGTAGCGGAAAGTGAGTGTATTACTTCAACTTAGGTCTGACCGGGGCTATTAATAGTTGGATCTTAGATGGATCTAAATAAATGAGTAAAACTGACTAAGATAGTAGTTTTATTAATACGGCGCTAAGCCATGTGAAATAACGAACGGGGTTGAGTGCCCATTGTAAAACAAAGAATGGGGCTGAGGGCCCGTTGTAAATAATTTCGAGAAGATCAGGAAAAAGAAAAATATATATCTCAAGTATTTGGGCTTAGTCAGCCTTTCAAGAGTATTACTTCTTTAGCCATGTGATATTTCAGTTATTTGGAATGGCTATCTCTTCCATGTCTTCGAGAACGTACACACCTTTTCCAGCGATACCCCGCACTTTGTACGGTCCTTCCCAATTCAGAGCGAGCTTTCCTGCTCCGGCCTGCTTGGTGTTCTGAGTAACTATGCGAAGGACCAGGTTCCCAATATTGAAGGACCGTGGATTCGCCCTTGCATTATAGTACTGCTCTACTCGTTGTTTCTAGGCTGCGAGGCGAATGGCTACTATCTCCCGTTGTTCATCCCGAAGATAAAGGGAAACCTTCAGGCTTCGTTGTTGGGATCTTTTTCAGTGAACGTACACCGTAAACTAAATTCTCAAATTTCTAAAGGAATCATTGCTTCTGTTATATATGTCAGTGAAAATGGTGTTTCTCAAGTGCTGGCTTTGGATGTAGTTCGGTAGGCCCACAGGACTCTTGGAAGTTCTTTGGGCCATCTTCCCTTGGCCTCCTTGAGCCGCTTCTTCAGATTCTATACTTTCATTTTGTTTGAGGATTCAGCTTGGCCGTTGGCTGAAGAGTGGTAAGGAGTGGAGGTAATCCTCTCGATCTCCCATTCTTTCAGAAAATTACTGATCTTGTCGCCTATGAACTAGGGACCGTTATCGCAGGTGATTTATGCTGGTATCCCAAATCGGCACATGATGTTTTTCCAAATAAAGTCTATGACTTTTTGCTCTCAGATCCGGGCGTATGCGGCTGCCTCGACCTATTTGGTGAAATAGTCCGTCATAATAAGAACAAACTTAACACCACCGGGCGTTTTAGGCATGGGCCCCTACGATGTCCGTCCCCCATTTCATGAAAGGTCACGGGGCTGTTATCTAATGTAATAACTCCGCCGGTTGATAAAGTACATGGGAGAACCTTTAGCAGCTATCACATGCCCGGGCGAAATTGCTCGCGTCGTCTTCCATTCGGGGTAAGAAACAGCCCGCCTTAATTAACTTGCGAGCTAGGGATCCTAGCAGAATGATTTGTGCATTGTTCTTTGCGGATTTCTCTGAGTGCGTAATCGATTTGAGAAGGACCCAAACATTTAGCCAAAGGTCCAGTAAACATTCCCCTGTATAATTCTCCATTGATTAAGACGTAGCGAGCCGCTTGAGCTCTTAACCTTCTACTTTCCTTTCGGACCACTGGGAGCGTTCCATTGTTGAGATATTCAATGATGGGGTGCCGCCAGTCCCATGATGATCCTACTATGTTGACTTAGCGGTTCTTGACATCTGCATAAGTTAACTCAATAATAGAAACCGGGCGTTTTGCGTTTAATTCTACAGTGGCCGCAAGGCTGGCTAGGGCATCAACCTCCGCGTTTTCTTTTCTTGGTATCTGATTGACCCTAAATTTTTGAAAATTCTTTAAATATTTCTCCACTCTAGCCAGGTACTCTTGCATGCGGGCGTCCTTGGTGGTGTATGCTCCAGTCACCTAGTTCACTACAAGCTTAGAATCACAGTTGACGCTGACCTCCCTAGCCCCTAATAAGTAAGCTAATTCTAGGGCTTGAATTACAACTTCATATTCTGCTTCATTGTTCGTCATCTAGGAGCAGCTGACAGCTTTTCTGAACACCTTATTCATTGGGGATTCGGTCACTAAACCAAGACCGACCCTTTTTACATTCGAGGCACCGTCGGTGTGAATGACCCATTACCTGGGGGTAATGTCTTCTATCATCTTGCGTTCCTCCTCGGCCTTTGGCATTAAATCAGTGCTAAAGTCGGCGACAAAGTCCGTGAGGACTTTTGACTTGATGGTTGTTCTTGGTTGATAAATGATGTCATATTCGCTGAGTTCGACAGCCCACTTCGCCAACCGACCTGACAGCTCGGGCTTGTGCAATATGATCCGTAATGGAAAAGAGGAAACCACGACGATAGTGTGACTTTGAAAATACGGTCGTAGCTTCCTTGCAGCCATGACTAGGGCAAGTGCGAGCTTCTCTAGATGCTGGTACCTTGTTTATGTGTCTAGGAGTGACTTGTTTTCATCGTACACTGGTGACTGCACCACCTTCTCTTCTCATACCAGGACAGCGCTAACGGCGACTTCGGACACCGCTAGGTACAGTAATAATAGTTCTCCCTCGCGTGGCCTGGTAAGCAATAGGGGATTTTCTAGATACTTTTTTAGCTCCTTTAATGCCTTGCTGCATTGTTCCGTCCACTCAAAGCTTTTGTTCTTCTACAGGACATTGAAGAATTGATGAGACTTCTCTGATGACCGCGAGATGAACCGACTGACTGCTGCGATCCGGCCAATGAGTCTTTTAACTTCCACTTCATTCTTTAAGACCTCCGGTATTGCCTCGATTGCCTCGATTTTTACCGGGATTGCTTCAATGCCCCTATTTGAAATAATGAACCCAAGGAACATCTCGGAGGATATGCCAAAGGCACATTTCTCGGGGTTGAGCTTCATTCCAAACTTGTCTAGAATACCGAATGTAATCTCCAAATAGCTAGTGTGATATTTGGAGAATTCTGACTTGACCAGCATGTCGTCGATGTAAACTTCCATGGTCTTACCAATCTTCTCCTTGAACATCAGGTTCACTAACCTTTGATATATCGCTCCTACATTCTTCAGTCCGAAAGGCATCACTTTATAGCAATAAATCCCCTTATCCATGATGAAAGAGGTCTTTCCTGATCATCTGGGTTCATGAGGATCTGATTGTATTCCAAGTATGCATCTATAAAACTCAAGGCCTCATGCCCTGCAGTTGAATCGATGAGTTGATCTGTATTTGGCATTGGGAAAGAATCCTTCGGGCATGCTTTGTTAAGATCTGTGATGTCGATGCACATCTTCTAATTTCCGTTCTTCTTGGGGACAACTACAATGTTTCAAAGCCAGTCGGGGTATTGAACCTCACAAATAGGTCCATTGTTTAGTAGTTTCTCGATTTCTTCATGGACCGCCTGCCTCTTCTCGCGGCTTATCGGTCATTTCTTCTATTTGATTGGCTTGAAGTTAGGATCGACGTTTAGGTTATGCATGATAATGCTAGTCAATATTCCTGGCATGTCAGTGTGTGTCTAGGCGAAGGTGCCTGACCGAGCACGCAGGAAGTTAGCATATTCTTGTTTTGCTTCGATAGAGAGCTTGGCCCCTACATAGAATTTCTTGTCTGGAACTTTCTCGTCTAAGATTACTGGATCAAGGCCATCAACTGTAGCTTTGGTCGGCTAATCCTCTTTCTCCGGGCCGAGGGTGTGACAGTTGGTTCACAGGATCTAGTCAACTCATGGACCCCGTGTCCTAAGTGTACGCTAGTGATCAGGGTGGGCCCAAGCAACTTGTCCAGCTTTTTCTTCTGCTTTTTGGTCTCTTTCTTGGTGGCGTCGATTACTACAGTCATGTAACAGCTCCGAGATAGTTTATGTTCCCCCCGTTTATCTTTTACCCCCTAAGGAGTCAGGTATTTGAGGACCTGTTGAAGTGTAGACGGCACAACGTGTACTTCGTGTATCCAGGGTCTCCCAAGGATAATGTTATATGAGAGATTGCATGTCATTACTTGGAAAGACGTCAACTGCGCTGCTCCTGGTAGGTATACCTGGAGGAGGATTTCTCCTACAGACTTCTCGTTGGAACTGTTAAAGCTGGTTATGGTGTACGGGCTAGGGATTAACCAACTCTGCATCTCCATCTGACAGATGACCTTCTAGTGAATGATATTGACTGCACTGTCGGGATCCACAGCACACGCTTGAGTCGAGGATCATGTACCCACAGAGTAATTATTACAGCATAATCATGAAGATGATGGCCCCACTGCAAATCTCCATTATCAAAGTCGATGGTGTTGAGGTGTGGCTTTTTGGCTATTTGCTGGTGAGCTTCACAGACCATGATGGCTTTAGTCTTATTATTCCTAATTCTGTGCCCCCCCCGAATATCGTGCTGATGGATCTTTTTTTCGCCAACTATGCTTCTTGATGAGGATCAATATGCTGGTACACCCCCGACCTTGACGACAGATAACTGAATTTGGATCTTATATAGTAGTTAACAATTTCAGTCATGCTGACCGAGTCTTGGATTATCTATTGGATCTCATTATCGATGCGTCGTATGGCAGTACTGTGTTTTGACATAGATGCGCCTCTTCCTTCATAGAATACCTACAAATTGCCAGGGCCCCATGGTGGGCGTCAAACTGTTTAGTCCTAAATCGGTACGTCTAAGTTAAATAATTAAATATGAATGAGGTCATAAGAAATATGATAAATTACGACGGAAAAGTAAGTAAATACGATGAAAATAAATACAAGTAAATAAATAAGAAATAATTGAGAATGCAAAGTAAATCATATTCCTTGAAAGTAGCCGAGTTTGATGGCGAATCAAGAGTTAGTACAATACAATGTAAGGAGGGATATTTATAGTAGTGATACCCAGTCCTAAATAAGGTAAAATACAAATACTAATAGGACCATAGGCTTACAACTCAAGGCATACTAAACCCTAGGCGTGTGCCTTACGCCCTATCGCCAAACAACCTAAACAGTCATTGGCTTTAAGAGTGGGCATATATCCTCAGTGGCCGGTAACTTGTAGGATAAGTCTTGTCTCGCCAGCTAGACTCGTATCCCCATAAAAATAGATGGTGTATTTTTTACCACACGGACTTCTAATCTGTTGATCTCTCCGTCTCTGCCTTTCCGCCGGAACCGCCGTTGCGTGCCTGAGTCCTTCCTCGGGTACCTGTTCCAATTAATTGATCTTCATCAATACGTACCTTTGAGTTGTAGCGGTTGTAGACGTCCGACCAGTTGGCTGCTTGGAACTCGCGAAGAGATTCGTAGAGTCTGCGCGTAGCCTCTGAGCTCCTGATATCCAAACTGTTGGTGAATGCGATCGCTGCCCATCTGTCCGGTACTTTGGGTAGCGTCATACGTTCTCGTTGGAAGAGATCCACATATTTACAGAGAGACTCGTCGGGCCTCTGCTTGATCTCGAAGATATCTTCTACGCGAATCTCCGTCTTCTGAGCGCCTGTGTGTGCCTTCACGAACAGCTCAGCCATCTCTGCGAAGGACCCAGTAGAGTTTGGGGGCAACATTGAGTACCATCATAGAGCTCCGTCCACTAGGGTTTCCACGAACTTCTTCAGTTGGACAGATTCGATCTCCTCATCGGTGAGATCGCTAGCTTTTATAAAGTTGTTGAACATCATGAGATGATCATTGGGATCAGATTTCCCACGATATCTCGGAATGTTGGGCATCTTGAATGTCTTGGGTATTGCCTTTGGGGCTGCCTCCTTCTTCCAAGGCCGCTGGGAATACCGTTGGACATCAACTTTATTTAGCGTGGGTGGAGCATCTGGTATCTGATCGATTCTCTCGTGGAGAGATTTCTGAAGTGCTTCCTGGCTCTCCTTGAATTGCTTGGTAAGAGCCTCCACGACGATGCTCATTTCGGAGGATGTCATAGATCCTCCATTGTTTCGCTCCCCACCTTGCTTCGAAGTGTGTGAAGGAGGGGTGTCACGACCTGGTGTTGCAGCGTCAGCTCTTGCAACCGGAGGGTTGTGCCCTCGGAGAGAGTTGAGTGCCTCGTTTATCCCTCTGTTGACCTCTGCCTGTTCCTACATGAATGCATAGAGAGTCTTCTGGAGGTTCCCTTGGCCAAGAGAGAGACTCCTGTGGCGTCTTCTCCTAGGTGGAGTGGCGCTCTGAGAGTGCCTACACCCATTTCGCTGCCTGACCTGTCCTTGGGAAGACTGCTGCTGCCCGTCGGACGAATAATCGGGAGAATAATTGGGACTTGATGAAGAGGTGCGTACCTGACTTCTGCCGATAATAGTTCGTTGTGAACCACTTTCTGCCATGTTAGTTGTGAAGCAAAAAGATCGACAAAGAGAAATGTAATACTGGAAAAGATAAACTATTAACCTATAAAGGCTATTGACCGGCTCCCACTGTGGTCGCCAAATTGTTTAACCTAGATCCAATTTTAGGTCAATTAACAATTAAATTTGTATTTGCGGAGTCACGATCAATAGTTTAGATTAAGAGTTAGAATGAACAATTACGTTAATTGCTAGACTACTAATATATTCGTGATTTCCAGTAATAATAATTAATAATATGGAGACAGAACGTAACCGGGAATGAATAAAGTTAAAGTGTTAATAAAATAGATGGAGGTAACCGTGCTGGATCGCTTGACCCCGGTGAGATTTCCTCGTCACTGATCGCACTAGAAGACTATAGAGCAAAGTATTCAACGAATATAAGCAAAGAACAGTATTTGAGCAAGAGTAAGAGAGAGTATTCTTATTGATGTTGTAGACAGGGCGTAAAGTTATGTTACAATGGTTTAGGTCGAGTGCTATTTATAGGTCTGATAAGCGTCCGTTGAGTATTGTTACCGCTGGGCACGTATCTGTTGGTTATGTAACCGCTGGATTGTAATTACTGCCTTTAAGACCATTTATTGAGTAATCACACATGATCAGGTTAATAATTGCTCATTCAGATCGTGACTGATAAAGCGTTACGTTGCTGCTGCTCCTGATAACCACCTGGCTGGTTATCTATCCATTGGATGTCTGTCCGGGTGAATCTCTGTCCGTGCCACGTGGCAGACACGTGTCACCTTTTTAGGCGATACTAGTTTTTATCCAATACATACATCACTACTAAAATTCAACTATAATATAACAAGATATAACTCAAACAAACACAGCTATACAAAACATACGGTCGCCTCGCACATCCCAAATATTTTCAAGTGCATTACTACAACATAACTTAAAAAATCTTCATGTATACACATAAAATAAACTATACAGAACTTCAAAAATAAACTAAATATGGATAAATATGTGGATATACAGTTCTATCCACATAATACAAACCTATACATAGTAATACAAATATATACACATTAAAATAATGTAAATACAGTTCACCCAAAAAACAGTTGTGAAAAAACATCTCTAAACACATAAATACGAGTCTAGACTAATAAATACAAGTCTAGACTCATAAATACAATGTACATTCAGGTGTTCCTCAAAAAAAGCCGTGAAAAAATTGCGATACACATTAAAAAGTATATCTAAATACATAAATACAAGGCTATACACATAAATACAAGGATACAGGTTTCCCCCAAAAATCCGTGGAAAAATGCTATACACAGAAAATACATTCCTATACACAAAAAATACATATCTATACACATAAAATACAAATGACATACAGTTTTCCCTCATAAAAATTGTCAAAACATAATGTAACTAACAAAATAAAAATTCAATAAAAGTACATACACTAAAAATACTTTTGACATACATTTTATACATATATTTGTGCACAACAAAATATACATGCAAAATATATGTAAATACCTATTCGGAACACTGATTGTTAGCGAGACCATTTCACTCCGGTTGATTTTCTTCTTTGTGCACGCAACGTCAACACTGATTTCGTCAACAAAATCATCATCTACAATTTTTTCCCTTTAACATCTGAAATCGACGCTATAGGCTTTCTTTTACCAGTTTTTACTATTGAACCTTCACAAAGCTTCTTCCGTACTGACCGATATCCTTCTTGATTTAATGTTAGGGATTTCCTGTTATGTCGTGCTTTTGATCAACTTTCGAGAGGTGATGGAGGAGTACCTTTGCTTGTTGACATTTTTTATATAAAAATAATATGCTAAATTGTAGGTAAACATTGTGGTAATTGTAGAGAAGAAGACGGAAAAATATTTACATTTGAAGAATTCTCAAAAGACGCGATGGAAACGGCGAGAAGACGCGACTGGAAAAAAGGTGAGAAGAAACGTGAAGAGCTGTAGGGATTGGAAAAGGTAAAGTTTAGGAAAAAGGGGTAAATATGTATTCTGGTATGTTTTATAAAATATTTAAAAATATTGATATTTTTTATAAAGTTTAAAAATATCGGTATATTTTGTAATTTTGGTGCTTAAAGCAACAATTAATGTAAAAATTTCAAAATCTCATGTTAGTGGGAGAAATTATTGTGCATCAGAAATAGCGAAAATTGTTTATCACTACCCTATATGCAAATCTAGTTGGGTGATCGCACATCTTTTTCTGGTTTTCAATTGTCAAAACTAATACTAGCTTTTTTCAATGATGACATGATTTAGCAATTAAACTAGCCGAGATTAAGAATTACTAAATATGCACTCTATCTGGCTACCAAAAACAATTCTATCAAGAAAAATATTTGTCATATCGAAAATGGGCTAATATTATATCGTTATGAGGAGTAAATAAAGGAAGAAATTTGTCGATGTACAACAATTCAACAAGCATCCTACCAACTCCTCTAATGGCATATTTTAGGGGTACAACTGAGTTTAGCTCCACGCAAAGCATCAATTGGGCTTGGATGCCATTTCAGTCCCAAAGGTTAAAGGAATCTTAATCAGTATGTATAAATTACTGATCATACACAGCTGTACATATTATATCATTCATGAATTATAAATATATTATGCATTCACCGACAACTTTTTGTTTAAGCAGAACAGTTATTTAAGTTATATCCTCAATGGTGCAAGCTAAATTCGGAGAAACTAGTCTCGGGTTCGATTGAAACAGAGGTCAAAATGCACCTACACTAAGAAACAATCCTCACGAAGGCACATGCTTCTTGAAAATTGAATGACCAAAGAAGAAAATATTCAAACGACTCACACCGAATGACACAAGTTCTTTAAAATCTCACATTGGGATTCGGCTCCATCAGAGACACTCAATAGCAATTGTTATATTAATCATTCATCAAAAAGCTAGCTTTTTACAAATGAATAAAAGAGTTTATATAGACTATTCTAGGGACAAAATAGTAAAATGGTCACAGACTTTCAATAAGAGTAAGTCACGCAGGGCTGAATAAACTGAGTGTTCGGTTACTCCTTCAACCGAACACTTAAAATTCGAACACTTCAGCTCAAGCTCTTGACTTTGGTGCTCAGTTGTTCAGCTCGTCACATTTTGACATCGGACGCTCTTCCTTCGGTTGATTGTTTACTTTACTCTTCAGCGTCGATGTTGAGTGTTCGGTTGGGTGCTCGATCGCTTCCTTCTTCGAGCTCAAGCTTGCAGATAGAGTCTTCGATTCTTGAGCTGGGCCACTCAAGATTGCGTACGGGTGCTTTTTCCCGACCACACCAATTGAATGTGAACGTCATGCAACAGCTTGGCTTGGCTTCGTGTCATCGATCTCGGTGGATTGAACACTTGATCAACACGTGTTCGGGCTGCATCATCCTTCCCTTCTTAAGAATATTTTATCCTCGAAATCGAGCCCTCTTCAGCCTCCGATGCTTGGCCTACAACACAAGGAGTTAATTCAGTAACATTAAAGGTGTTGGACACATTATACTCACTAGGGAGGTCGATCACATAAGCATTGTTGTTGATCTTGCTCAGCACTTGAAACGGACCATCCCCTCGAGGAGCCAACTTTCATTTCTTTTGGTTCGGAAATCGTTCCTTTCTGAAGTGAACCCACACCTAATCTCCCTTCTTTAATTCCAGCTTCTTGCGCCCCTTGTTTTTCTTCGATGCAACTTTAGCATAAGCTTCCTCGAGGTTCTTCTTCACCTTTGCATGCAACTCGATCAAGGCAGTAGTTCGCCGAGGACCTTCAAAATCAATAATAGAATCTCGAGGCAATGGGGTTAAATCAAGTGGAATCAAAGGGTTAAAACTATACACACATTCGAACGGAGTCATTCCAATCATTCGATGCACTGTTTGATTGTATGCAAATTCCATCACGGGCAAACGATCACCCCAATTTCCGACCTTGTCTTTGGTCATTGCTCGAAGCAAAGATCCCAAGGTTCGGTTGACTACCTCGGTCTGTCCAACAGTCTGAGGATGGTGAGACGTCGAGAATAGTAATTTGGTTCCGAGGGCACCCCATAGACATTTCCAAAAATGTCTCAAGAATTTCGAGTCTCGATCACTTAGAATAGTACGAGGCACACCATGCAATTTCAACACATTAGAAATAAACAAAGTAGCTACATGTCGTGCATCATCACACGTTTTGCAAGGAATAAAATGAGCTATTTTGGAAAAATGGTCGACTACGACAAAGATGCTATCATGTCCTCCCCCCGACCTCTGTAATCCCATAACAAAATCCATAGATATATCAACCCACAATCGATTAGGAACAGGTAACGGAATGTACAAACCATGAGGGTTGGACCTCGATTTAGCTTTCTTGCAATCTATACAAGCATTGCAAAGCTTTTCCACATCTCTTCGTATTTTTAGCCAATAGAACTACTCGGTAAAGATACCAAGAGTTTTGTCGACACCGAAGTGTCCTATCAAGCCTCCAGAGTGAGCTTCTCAAACCAAAAGCTCTCTCCACGATGACACTGGCACACAAACCCTCCCATTCTTAAAGAGGTAGCCATCGTGCCACTGATATTTCTCAACCCTTCGGCCACTCAAGATTGCATCACGAACGCTTTTCAGCTTGGGATCTTCGTACACCGACTAGATGCTTTCGAATCCCATGAGCCTCGAGGCGAGAGTGGTCGCTAAGGAAAATTTCATCGATAACGCATCTACCACAAAATTGTCTTTTTCCTTTTTGTAATGAATTACATAGGGAAAGCTCTCAATAAATTCCACCCACTTGGCATGTCTTCGATTTAATTACTCCTGGCCTCGGAGATGTTTCAAATACTTATGATTACTTTTAATCATAAACTCTCTCGACCACAAGTAATGCTGCTAATGGGCGAGTGCTCGAATGAGGGCATACAATACCTTGTAATACGTTGAGTAATTCAAGGTTGCACCCTTAAGCTTTTCACTGAAGTAGCAATCAGCTTCGATTCTTTCATAAGCACTCCTCCGATCCCCACTCCGGATGCATCATACTCGACCTCGAATGCTTTGTCGAAGTTAGGGAGTTGCAACAACGAGGCAGAGCAAAGCCTCCATTTCAACTCTTTGAAAGCCCTCTCTTGGGACTCTCTCCACACAAACGGATGGTCTTTCTTTACCAGCTCGGACAAAGGAGCTGCCACGGTGCTAAAGTCACGAACAAACCTTTGGTAAAAGCTAGCTAAACCATGGAAGCTACGAACTTGAGATATCGAGGTTGGAGTTGACCAATCTTTGATGGCTTCGACTTTTGACTCATCGACTTCAACACCATTAGCACTCACAATGAATCTTAGAAAGACTACACGTTCGACACAAAAGGCACATTTCTTAAAGTTAGCATATAACCTCTCTTCTCTAAGCTTATCAAGCACTAGCCTTAGGTGTTCGACATGTTCATCCACAGATTACTATAAATAAGTATGTCGTCGAAGTAAACGACAACAAAATTATTTATGAACGGTTTGAGCACATGGTTCATCAGTCGCATGAATGTGCTCGGTGCGTTAGAGAGGCCAAACGACATCACTAACCATTCATAGAGACCGAATTTAGTCTTGAATGCAGTTTTCCACTCATCTCCGGGTTTTATTCGGATTTAGTGGTAACCGTACATGAGGTCTATCTTCGAAAAGCATGAAGAACCACTTGGCTCATATCTAGCATGTCATCTAATCGAGGAGTATGATGACGATACTTTACCATGATTTTGTTGACTTCTCGGCAATCAACACACATTGGCCATGTTTCATCTTTATTCGGGACAAGGATAATAGGAACTACGCAAGGACTCAAGCTCTCTTGAACAAGGCCCTTGTTCAGCAATTCATCCACCTACCTTTGGAGCTCTTTGGTGTCTTCTGGATTAGACTGGTATGCAGGCTTGTTGGGGATTTGAGACCCCGGTACGAAGCCAATTTGATGCTTGATTCCTCTCAACGGAAGCAATCCACCTGACATATCTTCAGGAAACATGTCTCCGAAGTCCTGCAAAATACTTTGTACAGCACTAGGCAACGGGTTATCGTTAGAAAAATCATCATTAGAGTTTAGAAAGATACCCTTGTGCACGAGGCAAATCATCAGTTGACCGTTGTCATTGCCTCGTAGATACTCACTCGGTTGCATGATTGCACAGATATTTCTTACCTCGGGTGGTGAGTTATTGTCATCGACCTCGATTTTTGTCCCAACCTGCGACTTAGCTTTAACCGCTTCTTTCAACTCTTTCATTCGTTTAAAGTCCTCGCTGACTTGTTTCAGAGACAATGGTTTGAGTCTGAAACTCTCACCTCTGAGCTTAGCAGTGTAAGTGTTCGATCGCCCGTTATGAATAATCGACCGATCATACTTCCATAGTCGACCAATAGCAAATGACAAGCTTGCATCGGTATCACATCGAACATCATCTCATCTTGATATTCTCCAACTTTGAACTTGATCCACACTTACTTGACAACCCTCAATTCTCCACCCTCATTTAACCACTGCAATCTGTAAGGATGAGGATGCTTTGAGGTAGGTAATTCCAATTGTGAAACTAAGGTTTGGCTTACCACATTTGCACAACTGCCCGAATCAATTATCATCGAACAAACTTTCCCCCTTACTCGACATCTGGCATGAAAAAGATTTTCTCTTTGGTTGTCCTCTTCTTCAAAAATCATGCAACTCAAATTCCTGGGAACCACAAGAAACATTTCCGGATGATCGGCTTCGGCAGCTTCACGATCATCATCATCTTCAGCTCGGTCAGTCTCCTTGAAATTTTCTTCCTCAGTGTCACTCGCTTGCTCTTAGACGGTTCCATTATCGAGCAAAAGCATAAATTTGTGAGTTGCACACTCTTTTGCCATGTGACTGTAACCTTTGCATTTATGACACTGAATGCTTGAAGCACTAGGAGTATTGAGTTGAACTTTACCTCCCGCTTCTCTTGGTTGGTTCACGGTCACTCCCCTCTCGAAGGGTTTCTTCGGATCTCGCACATTGTTCGCACTTGTTGGATTCAGACTTTTCCATTCTTTACTTCGGTTCAAAGGAGTTGAAATAATGACTCATCGATACCGGTTTGCTTTATCGTCCTTCACCCATTTCTCGGATTTTATAGCAGCATGAAACACATCTTCCAAAGTTTGATACACATGCAGTCTCGATTAAGATGACACATCTTGAGCCAAGCCATTTTTGAATCAGATGATGGCTTGCTCGGCATCTTCCTCCATATCAAGAGCCAATCGAATTCTTTCGAACTCATCATAGTATTATTCAACCGATTTGGACCCTTGTTTCAACTCGAAGAGCTTTCGAAGTTGTTCCTGCCGATACTTGGCATTCACATACTTAGCATCCATTGCTCTTTTCAACTGGATCCATGTGGTGACCTCGGGATAAGCATTCCTTCGTCTCAACCTTTTGTCAGCTTCCCACCATGTCGATGCATATGCCTCGAACGAAGCAATAGTATGTGCAGCTTTTCTCTCTTCAGTCATCTCATTTGTTTCGAAGATTCGCTCCAGTCGAAGCTTCCAATCAAGATATTGGTCTGGATCACTAGTTCCTCTGAAAGGTAGAATAGTGATCTTAACACTGTTCAAGTTTGAATCTCGAGCACCTCGGATCGGTTCCGGATACTCATCATTGTAGTCATCAGCCTCACGCTCGAAATATCGATCAACATTTACGCCTCGGCCTGGACCTCGGAGATTTCCACGACCTCGTTGAACCTGCCTTTGTTGAACGAATGGTAGCTTTTTTTCAGGTTCGACTTCGGGAAATTCTCCTTCAACGACTCCTTCATCATCGACCACAACTTGTCTTCCGGCCCTTGGAAGTGGCATTCTTTCACCTTGGGGAATGCCCAAGTTTAGATGACCAGCTTGGGGATTGCCCAAGTTTTTTGTAGCTGGAGGATCGCCCATAGCTTCATTTCGAATAGACTCATTCTTCAACTGTTGTTGTCGAACGAGCTCAGCAAATTGCTCAGGTTTCATTGGAATATAGTTGCTAGCTCCGGCGTCGGACCCAGGCATGGCCACGGACACACTCCTTTGCTCGAGGTTAGCTACTCGAGCACTCACTCCTCTTACCTCGACACTGATGCCTTGTATAAGAGCCATGAGATCGGCTAACGACACCTCAGGCGCCTCAATGCCCTTTCCTTTGCCTTCATTCCCAGCCATGGTACCTGCACAAATCAAAGACCTACGAAAATGTTAAGGTTAGAAATCACCTCACACACTCCCTCACCTTTAATGGGTGGCGCTCGGGTCCACTCAAGTTATGGGTTCGGTTTTGGTCACTCAAGAACTTGTAGCTAATGTCTTCCTCGGTTGATCAACTTCTCTCAGTTCCTTAGAATTTGACAAGTTACACTGTCTTCTTCAGGAAGAGTGAGTTGATGTTGACTTGATGGAACGGACGCTGTTTAACTACATTCGGAAAGTCAAAGTATTTTCTACGAAATTTGGACTTCGGTCACCCCCCGCACGAGTTCCTATAAGCTCAAACTAATTAGTACGACCTCGAGTAGAAAGAATTACTCCAGAGATCCACTAATGAGATTTATCGAACACAAGAAAAGTAAAAACCTAGGAGAATCTACCCTTCGATTCCTCTTTCAGAATCCTCGAACACACCAACTCTTGTACGGGCAAAAGTGGTCCATCCTTTGGTACGGATTAGGGTTTAACCTTATCCACTTTCCCTTTTCTAGCCGAAAAAATTTTCACCTGGGGTTTTGATTTTAACACTTTACCCCTTTTCTTCTTCAATGGAACAGTGACAACAATTCTGATGTACGGATAAATTTCAACTTTGTTCACTGATCACGATTCAACAGACTTTCGGTTGCTTTTCACTCCGGTGACTTTCAACGTCGAAGGAAATCAGTTCCAGAATTTCGAGCCAAGATTCACTTCGTCCATACACTGTTACAATGTAACAAGTTTTCGACGTACGGACGTTGGCTCAGTCACAGAACTTCGAATTTTTAAACTCAAATACAACCCAGATCAAACAAGAACCACCAGACTTCGACGCCAAAACACCAAAACACAACTGGAGTTCGATAACAGTTCCACCATGTCAAAACCAGTCCAAAAACCTTCGAGAAACCCTAGTCGTCAATCGTGTACGACAGGTGCTCGTTGAAATCGTCGGAAAATGGTGAACAAGAATCAATAGTTGTTTGATTCAAACAACTAACAGTCAAACCAAATTTTATTTATTTTTTTTGGAACTTTTCTTTTCTAATTTTTTTTTGTAATAACAACACAACAGTAACAACAATCAACAACGAAGATTGAAGCTGAAACTGAAAGACACAAAAGTACGAGATAAACGAACAAGATTGGGGTTGTAAGAACAAGCCCAAACCGTGCTCTGATACCAAGATGGTGCAAGCTAAATCTGGAGACGAAGCTAAGCACGAAGATCGTGGAAAAATAAAAAGAAATGAAAGATAAAAGCAAGACAAATCTTGCTTCGAATAAAAAAAACGTAGAGGAACTAGTCTCGGGTTCGATTGAAATGGAGGTCAAGATGCACCTACGCTAAGCAACAATCCTCAAGAAGGCACATGCTTCTTGCAACTTGAATGACCAAAGAAGAAAATGTTCAAACAACTCACACCGAATGATACAAGTTCTTTCAAATCCCACATCGGGGTTCGGCTCCATCGGAAACACTCAATAGCAACTGTTATATTAATCATTCATCAAAAAGCTAGCTTTTTACAAATGAAATGTAAAAGAGTTTATATAGACTATTCTAGGGACAAAATAGTAAAACGGTCACAGACGACCAATAGGAGTAAGCCACGCACGGCTGAATAAACTGAGTGTTCGGTTACTCCTTCAACCGAACACTTGAAATTCGAACACTTCAGCTCGAGCTCTTGACTTCGGTGCTCAGTTGTTCAGCTCAACACTTTTTGACATCGGACGCTCTTCCTTCAGTTGATTGTTTACTTTACTCTTCAGCGTCGATGTTGAGTGTTCGGTTGGGTGCTCGGTCGCTTCCTTCTTCGAGCTCAAGCTTGCAGATAAAGCCTTCGGTTGTTGAGCTCGGTCACTCAGCTTCAGAACGGTTGCTTTCTTCCGACCACGCCAATTGAATGTGAACATCATGCAACAGCCTTGCTTGGCTTCGTGTCATCGGTCTCGGTGGATTGAACACTTGATCAGCACGTGTTCGGGTTGCATCATTCAAGTCCGACCAAACATCTGGCTCGACCGATATATTTCGCTTGCTGCCTATTTGAGCAGTACCACTCAAGGCACAATCATGCTTTTTGCAACCGTAGCCAGTCTCCAAGATTGAATTTCACTTAACTTTTTAGTCTCATGTCTGAATTTGAGCAGACAAATAAGAAATTTTAAAAAAACAACTTTGGACCTGTCTCAAGTTAGGTTTAGATAGAGTCCCAGTTCAGTTGATAAAGTGGTTACTCTCCAAATGACAGTGTGGAGATGGCTATATGTACATTTCGCCCATTCTCCTACTCGGCCTTTTTGCAGAAATATGACACCATAAGCAATGGTTTGTTTTTTTGTCCGTGCTTAACAGGGTTTTTGCAAAAATACTTCTGTTATGTTTAGTAAAAAACTATGGACGAAAATACCCCTGTCAAACTCTTGGCACGAGGCCAAGACTTGCCCTTTGACCCCTCTCTCTTTGCCAACAGTTGCCCCTGAAGTGTTGGCAAAAGGCAACATTTGTCATCAATTGATCGCAAGTGTTGGCAAAAGGCAACACTTGCCCCTTCACATCTCTTCCTGCATTCTCCCCATAAACTTGAAGTGTTGGCAGGACAACACTTGCGCTTAAACTCTTTCCTAAAAGCCAACACTAATAAATTTGTGCCTTAAAGTCTTGACTCCGTGCCAACATAAAAGTATTTTGCTAAAATATTCTTAATCGGGGAAATCTTGCAAAATCTCTCCTTATGGAGAGCATCCGGTAATTTTTTGTTGGATGTTTGTCCAATAAGGGTACTGAACCAGATTAATTTATCATGGTTATTAGTTATTAGTCACTTGACATATTAAGTGTACATATTAATTAACTTTAGTTACAGTTAAGTTTATGTAAAAGGCATGCTTCATGCATTTTTTTAAATTTTAGTTACAGTTTTTTTTTTATTTGGGGTCTGAACTAGATGCGAGAAAGTATTTTTCCCTTAACCAAAGCACTCAAGGAGAAAAAAAGAAAGAAAAGAAAAAGAGCTTCGTGAAAGTTCATTAGCAGCTTCCGAACCAAATTAATAAGAATGATTTAGAAGAGAAAACAATGGAGCAAATTGGTCCCTCCAATCTGTTCATATTATCTTTCTTTTCTCAGGCCAATATAGAGGCCAAAGGAAGCTGAAAGTTCACCACCAGTTTACTTGAGAAAGTCTTATCACCAGCAAGCTAGAGTTAAAATGTTAAAACCTATTGCATTAAGACAATTCATAAACTCCAAGAAAAGGTACCAGTACAGAACCAATCCACAACTTCCCATTTTTCTCCTCAACTTCACTTATAAACTTCAAGGTCTTGCTTTCAACATCTTCTAAAACTTCCAAAACTTGCCCATCCTCGCTTAGTTTAATTGCACTTTCATGTGGTTGCCCCCAACTAACAAGTAATGTAGTTGCTGGAAGGTGAATGACAGTTTTAGCAATGTCCTCCCGAGCCATGAATTGGATGTGACCAGTTGTGCAAGCAGTGATCTTTTTGAATGCAAAGCAACCCAGAACTCCCCTCTCGAGTTTCTTCTAATGTTGTCTGGATATCCTGGTAGATCAGCAAATGTATCATGCTTTCCTGCATTAGGACCTTTAAGCCAATACTTCACTATTCTACAGGTAGAAGTTTCAGCTACTAGTACGAAGGAATTGTCTTTGCTCAAAGCTACACCATTAGCAAAAGCAAGGCCTTGTAGTAAAACTGTCACTGCTTTGGTTGATTTGTTGTATTTCATCAGCCGGCCAGTCTTGTCTCCACTTACAACAGATGCAATAAATTGTCTAGATAAAACACAAAAAAAAAAAATGGAATTAGTTGCTGTACGAATCTCTATATCTTACAAAGAGAGGAGAGGATTTGTAAAGTTCATGTGCACAGGCTGTTATCTGAAAAGTTCAATCATTGCAAGTGTGATGGTTGATAAGCTTCTCATTATAGAAAGAATACAACTTGACCATATGAATATCAGTCTGACACAGTGTCAGCTTCCTATTAAAACTAATACATGCAGCATATCATAATAGAAGCTAATAATGGAACTGACTTTGCTGACTGTTATCAGTGACAACCTACATGCAATCTACAAAAATACTGTAACAATAACAACCTATAACACCCAATTTTCTTCACATGAATAGATCCACATTTTACACTACTCCACCTAAAAAGAATAAGGCAGCCCGATGCACAAAGCATCCCACTCACGCAGGGTCCGGAGAAGGGCTGCACCCCAAGGGGTGTGATGTACACAGCCTACCCTGATGAAGTATCAGTGGCCGTAAAAATTTAAAAAAATGAAGTTGTGACAAATGCAGAAAAAAACTCCATTTGCAATATATTACCTCCTCTAGAATTGCGTGTTGGTATCTGTGAAGTAAATTACATCTTCATGGTCGTCAAGGTCCATGTCATTTTTGAAGCGCATAGGCTGGCCTTCAACTTCTGTGACGATTGGAGTAGCTAATCCTCCCGACGGCCCCACAACTTGAAGTCCCCAGTTTTTGTATCAAATCTTAAGCCAAGTGGCCTTCCACATACGTGCTCCATTGTGGGAGCAAAAGGTGCACACATTCCTTCCTTAAAAGCATGTCAAGTTCCATTAGATCTTGCGTAAATTTTCAACTTGAGAAAGTTGTATACAAGAAAAAGATATTAGCTTCACGTTGCAAAGTTCAAGTTGTGCTTGTATACTAACATGAATCTTGCTAGCGCTAAATGTGAAGATTAGCCTAAAACTTGAAAAGAGGACCTATCACCTACTACTGGATTTAACTTTAGTTCCTATGTCTCAACCAGCATTTCCAATTGCTAAACATGTTGCTGAAACTAGATATGAAGTAAACTTGATTTAGATCTCGGCTTTCTTATTCCAATCCTCCTAGCTGGCAGGACAATATATGTCTGCAGACCTTGACACTTGGCCACTTAAAAAGCAACAGCCAATAACAAGTTCATCTCCATGGGTTTCTTTTACAGGTGAGGGATAACGAGAGAATGTTACCGTCATACTTCTTGAACACATAAACAAAAAGCATCAGATATTTCAAGTGCTTCGCTCCTGAGACAAGGCTCCTACTTTCTCTTTTCAATAATACCCAGATGAAGGGTCATTTATTTTAGGAACCTAGCAAAATAAAGCCTACATGAACAAAGAAGAGTTTGCCATCAATTAGAAAAGATGACATACAGTAGTTACATACATTATGAATCTTGAGGTGACAGAAAAAAGACCAATATACTCTAGAGATCTAGCCATCTAAAAGTTTAAACTTTGGCCACAACTGACACTTCCATTAATCATAAGAAAAACTAAGTCCAGATCATTAGAAGGAAAGTTATCCTAATAGACCTACATGGTACAACCTCTAGAGATATGTGCATGTTATTTAAGAGCATAGCAAAATGGAAGCAAAGTTCCATATAGGCGATACCAATTAGTTGAGGTTAAAGCTTAATTATTGCTGTTAAACTTGTATGATCTCTTGTGTTAATCAGGAATTGTTAAGTTTCGTAAGAGGTTATGCCCATCACGAATATGTGAGATTCACAGAACTTCTAGTTTTACGAGAACCCCTAATTTATTATACAAGTCATATTGTTGAGTAAAGGAATAAAGTAAGACTGAATAATGATATAGATATAGTTAATTGATTGATAGATTAGGCCAATGAAGCTGGAATGAAGCATGTGAAACCAGCGTTCAAATGAAATTGTAGATAATTTCTTTTTATCTGTCTAGGACTTGATGGAAGGGGAAGGGAGCCTTGGAGATACCGGTAAAATTGACTTCGTGTGACCTATAGTCACGGAATCAAGCCGTGGAAACAGCCACTGTTATCAGGTTAGGCTGCGTACATCACACGCGGGATGCTTTGTGTACTGGGCGGCCCTTGCCCTGTCTAGGACTTGATGGAGATGGTTACCAGATATTTTATTAGTGACAGGTAGAACATAACCGTGGATTAAACGAGACACGCCCAATTTTCATCAGTAAATAAGAACAATAATTATAAATCCAAGCAGAAACCAGCTTTAACATATTACAAACCATTACAAAACATACCCCCTCTTCTTACAAGATTCGCTCCTACTGTCCTGCATCATTTCCAAAGGTTCTATCATACTGCTCTGTACCTTCACATACATTTTTAACACCAAGATCCTAAGAGGCTAAAGGCATTTGAACTTCAAAGCTTGTAGTGTGGTGTCTGGACCAGCTTGGCTGCCTCAACTACTACACCAGCGACCTGCTGCCTACCACCAGCATAGCTAATGCGTGTCAGCCTATTAGGTAAAGGTACTTCGGTAACAGTTCAAAACTCGATAGACAATGGGTCCACCCCTCTACCCTGCTCAACTTAAATACCAAACTTTTGTTTGATGCAATGTTCGAACTTGTGATGACTATAAAATAATAAAGCAAGACTTGAAAAATAAACAAGAAATGGGGATGGCTTTTACCTATGAGATGAAGTGACAGCGAAATCAATCCAACCTTGAGAATCACCTAGCCACTTAAGAATCCGACCATCAGCAACACCAGTATATGGGCCATCACCATTTTGGTCAAAAGCAATACTCTTTGGCCCAACTGCTCCTTTCAGCTGAATTACTTCAGCTTTGGATAAATGGTCTTTGGAACCTGGTATTGAAGGTGGACTGTACACATTCTTGAAATTCAAAGTTAAAAGTACAGTAACAATTGCAAGTGTTGCTGCACTTAATATCAACTTTCTAGTGTTCATGGTTACTATTTTTTCATGTACAAGTATAGCAGCTGGGGAAGTATGATTTTCTAATTTCAATCCAAAAGATTTGAGAGTTTTGGGTATAACACGTCGACCCTTTCAAGGTGGACTATTGAAGTCTTCGCCCACTCATAATTTAATTGGTAATTTACATTTCATGAAAAAATATTAGAATTTTGAGAATTCTATTTGTTCTTGATTTTCAGGATTTCTCAAGGGTAAAAGATATATTTTGCCATAAACTGTATAAGCGTTACATCTAAGAATGTTCACCCACTACAAAAAAATGGCTGTTACCAGCGGTTTTTTTACAAATTACCAGCGGTTCTTACCATCGCAAAATGAATTTACCAGCGACTTAAAGGCTAAGTAGCTGTACTTAAACACTTTTGCGACAGTTTTATTAAGTCGCCGGCAAAACCGCTGCTAAACTAATTAATTAGCAGCGGTTTTGGAAAAATTCTATAGCAGCAGTTGTTATGTTTACCAGCAGTTTTTGAACCGCTGGGATACGCTTTCTAGCCAGCACTATTTTTTGTTTACCAGCAGTTCTTCCTTTTGTTTACCAGCAGTTATTTCTAATATTTGGCAGCACTTTCAATACTTTTCCTGCAGTTTGAAAACCGCTGGCAAAAATTAGGTTGCTTTTGTTAGGCCACACCTAAATTATTCAGTTTTGCACACCTCTATTTAGAAAATCAAATGGAATTACAAAACACTCAAGTATAATAATAAGTCATTAATATCCGGCATAATTGTCACGACCCAACCTAGGGTCACGACGGATGACCAACACTAAGTGTCGATCATCATTAATACTGCTAATAATCTGCTAACCATGATTATAACTGATAAACAGAATAAGTATAAACCTAGCTGATAAGAACTATGCAATGAAAAAAAGCTGACAAGGCTAACACAAGCTGACATACATAACATACTGACAGAACCACACATGGACATATCTACAGGCCTCTAAGAGTGCTGATCTGAATATAAAAAGGACGGGACAAGGCCCCGACATACCCAAGCTGGCTGACTGTACACATACCAAAGGATAAGTAACTCCAAGAGTAAGCGGAGTGACTCCAATTAGCTGATAGATGGCCTACTAACATGGTCCAAGCATTGATCTATCCGCACCTGCGTGGCATGAAACACAGCGCCCCAGAAAAGGGCGTGAGTACGATATGTACCAAGTATGTAAGGCATGAGCATATAATATATCATAGCTGAATGAAACTGTAAGGATGGAATATAAGTATGTAAATATGAGCTGGAGCATAGCAATATAGCTAGAAATCTGAAGAACGTACTAAACGTGATCTGAATATAAACTGAAGTCTAGCTGAATCTGGAACTGAAGACTGAGGTGAACTATACTGATAAATAACTGTAATATGACTGATAGCTGGTTACTAGAAACTGGAACTAATAACTGTCAACTGATACTGACGCTAAGAACTGGTGGCTGATAACTGAGAACTGATAACTGGTACTGAGCTAAAACTGAACTGTTATCTGAACTGGTACCTGTCTGGTGTTATGGGCTATATCCCCCCAAATCAGGTAACTGAACATCTAAACTAGTACCTGTCTGGCGTTATGGGCTATATCCCCCCAAATCAGGTAACTGAAAAACTGAACTAGCCTCATGTATAATCATGCAGTGCATAATGTGGCTATATACCCGTATATAACAAACCTGGTGGGTGTTATGGGCTATATCCCCCCCCAGCCAGTAATATCTAGTCACTCTGGTCAGAGTGTGTGAATGACGCTGGGTCACACTAGGTGTTTCAACTCCCGCCTGAACCAGAGGGGCTGTATCCCCCAGACGGGTAATATCACACACGACCGGGCTGTGTGTCCAATGTCCAGCCTCTATGGAGGACTCCAAATCACACATAACATGATCACAATATAAGCATAAGCATGCATAAGGCATAACACATGTGGAAAAAACATATATGGACTCAAAGGAATGATAAGAAAACTCTGGATGGAATTATAGACACAACCGGAAACTTAGAATTTGTCTAACTCTTTGATTTTTATAAAAATTTCGGCAGAATTTCCTCTGAAACTGGATGATCCGCAAAAACAGAACCAGCACTATACTATACACGGGAATGGATACCCGGATAAACTGATAACATAAACATGTTAAACGGATAACAAGATGAGACAACTGGATGACATAACAAATCCGCAGATAGAATGTCTGGACAGCACCACTGTCCTGATTTTCAACCTAATTTTCAGAGTGTAGATGAAAGATATAGACTTCATGGTATGCATGAAATTTATAAATATATGACTTAGGGTTCTGGGGATACTTAAAGAATCTACATATCAATTTTATACAAGGAGTTGTGATCAATATACTAACAGCTGTCCAAAGATCAAAATGAATTTCCAGATTTTGAAACGTTTTGTCTTGCTGATTCGGGCGTCTTTCACCTTGAATTTTACTACCAAATTAAGTATATACAAGGTTTCCTTGATACCATACAAGTTTCTCACAAGAAATACTAAGTTTAGAACTAAGAAAAGCTTCATAAGCTAAAAGATACATGCCTTGCCAAAAGAAAGGTTTAGTCTTACATACCTTTGATGTTTCTCGCTTCTAAACCTTGTCTCCTTTGAATTCCACACCTTTTAAAGCTTAAACAAGCTATAACATAGAATTTAGGTACTTTACTTAGCTATGAAGTAATTCTAAAACTCAAACTATAAACGAAATTGAAGGTAGCATAATGTTACCCTAATCGCGTAGAGCGTTTTGACGCAATCTGTCTTCAATTTCGAGCTAAGATCAATGTTCTTTCTTCAAAACCATCAAAATGTCTTTAGCACCCAAGAGCACACTGCTTCTATCACTAAGTTTCTGGAAATGACGAGATGGAGGAGGCTTTTTCCTTTTATACTTGAAACATTTCAGTTTTAGTCCTCTTTTGCGCTTATGGCCCTTTTTCTGGCCTGACTTGTGACGCTCATATCTTTTTATCTATAAGTTGTATGAACAAACCGTTAAAAGTGTTGGAAACTACACTCCAAGACTTTGGTATATGATATGTCCCCAAAAGACTTCATATAATACATGAAATTAATTGCTGAAAAAGCTCTGGTACAAGGAAATTCCTTAGTCGGTTTTTCCGCAACTTAAATCCGATTTTTCCCAAACTTTATATTCAACATATAAACATCATATATGGTCATATTATGACTTTAAACTCACTGAAATCATTCTTAACATGTCATTAGAATGATATACGTTAATTTAGACATACGGGGTGTAACAATCTTCCCCCATTAGGAACATTCGTCCTCGAATGTTAAATGAAGTATATAGAAGCATTAAGCAATGGTCTGTTACATACTTGAAGTACTGAAGAGGTGTATATTTGGCTCATGTCATTTTCAACTTCCTAAGTTATTTCTTCTACATTATTGCTTCGCCATAGCACATAACTGAAAGAATGTCTTTCGTCCTTAGTCGACGAATCTGCCTCTTTAAATTGCAACTGGCACCTCTTCGTAAGTCAACTGCTTTAAGATCTGAACATCATCTACTGGTGCAACTCTAGAAGGATCTCCAACATATTTTTCTGAGCATGGAAACATGAAATACTGGATGGACCTCCTAAAGGTCTGCTAGAAGGTCTAACTCGTAGGCTACACGCCCAACTCGCTTGATAACCTGATATGGACTAATAAATCTAGGGCTAAGCTTGCCCTTCTTTCTATATCTTATAATTCCTTTCACAGGTGATACTTTCAGGAATACCCAATCGCCAATCTGAAATTCTAAATCTCGATGTCGGTTTTCTGCATAGGACTTCTGCCCACTCTGTGTTGCGAATAATATTTCCCTGATTAACTTGACTTTATCAACTCCCTGTTGGATTAAATCTGGACCTATTAATTGAGACTTTCCAACCTCGAACCATCCTATGGGAGACCTGCATTTGCACCCATACAAAGCTTCATATGGCACCATCTGTATGCTAGAATGATAGCTATTATTACATGCAAACTCTATCAACAGTAGATGATCACTCCAGCTGCCTCCAAAATCTAACACGTAAGCTCTAAGCATATCTTCTAATGTCTGAATGGTCTGCTCAGCCTTTCCATCTGTCTGGGGATGAAATTTTGTGCTGGAATTCACCTGTGTCCCTAAACATGTCTGGAACGATCGCTAGAAATTAGCTATAAACTGGTGCGCCCCTGTCTGAAATAGTAGATACTGGAATACCATGTAGGCGCACTATCTCTCTGATATAAAGTCTGGCATAATCCTCTGCTGTATAAGTAGTTCTAACAGGCAAGAAATGAGCTGATTTAGTAAGCCTGTCAACTATAACCCAAATAGAGTCATACTTGCTCCGCGTACGGGGCAAGCCTGTAATGAAGTCCATATTTACTGCTTCCCATTTCCATGATGGAATATCGATTTCTTGTAACAAGCCACTAGGTTTTTGATGCTCAACTTTAACCTGCTGGCAGTTAGGACACTGAGCCACAAATACTGCTATGCCACGCTTCATTCCGTCCCAACAGTAAAACTGCTTAAGGTCATGATACATCTTAGTCATACCTAGGTGAACAGTGTATCTGGAATAATATGCCTCGGACATAATCTATCCACATAAATTTGCAACATCAGGAACACAAAGTCTATCTTTATACATGAGAACCTCGCCACTAGTAAACCCTGTATGGTGACTCCAATTTTCTTTTGGCTATTTATCTGTATTCAACTAGAACTGGATCCTCATACTAATGTTGTTTTACTTCTACCACTAGGAAAGTAGTGCCTGCATTCTAAACTGTAACTTCTGCGTCCTCTGAATCTATTAATCTGACTTCCATACTGGCCAACTGGTGGAGTGTATGAGCTAACTCTCTTTTTTGTGGCTGTAAGTAAGATAAACTACACATGGACTTATGACTAAGGGCATCACTACAACATTCGCTTTACCTGGATGATAAAGAATTTCCATGTCATAGTCCTTTAGTAACTCTAGCCATCGCCTTTGTCGCAGGTTTAGCTCCTTTTACTTAAATATGTACTGAAGGCTCTTGTAGTATGTATAAATATCAACATGAACCCCGTACAATTAATGTCTCCAAATCTTTATTGCATGAATGACTACTGCAAGCTCCAGATCATGAGTAGGGTAGTTCTGCTCGTGCTTTTTCAGCTGTCTGGAAGCATAGGCAATTAATCTTTCGTGCTGCATCAAACATAACCAAGACCAATTCGAGAAGCATCACAGTAAATGACATAGCCCTCAGATCCCTCTGGATGTGTAAGTACTGGAGCTGTTATCAACCGGTTCTTTAGTTCTTGGAACTGTGCTCACAAGAATCAGACCACTGAAATTCAGCTATTTTCTGTGTCAATTTGCTCAATGGTGCTGCAATGGAGGAAAAACCCTTTACGAAGCTTCTGTAATAACCTGCCAAACCCTGAAAACTACGTACCTCAGTTGACGTCGTAGGTCTGGGCCAGTTCTTCACAGCCTCAATCTTCTGGCCATCTACTTTAATTCCTTATGCTGAAACTATATGGCCAAGAAATGCCACTGAATCTAACCAGAATTCACACTTTGAGAACTTAGCATATAATTGCTGGTCTCGAAGAGTACCTAATACTGTGCGTAGGTGCTCCGCATGCTCTGATTCAGACTTTGAATAGATGAGAATATCATCACTAAATATAATCACAACTAAATCTAGATAAAGCCTGAATACGCTGTTCATCAGATCCATAAATACTGCAGGGGCATTAGTGAGTCCAAACGACATCACTAAAAACTCATAATAGCCATACCTTGTCCTGAATGCAGTCTTAGGTATATCAGATTCTCTGACTCTAACCTGATGGTAGCCTGATCGCAAATCTATCTTCGAGATGCACTTAGCACCCTGGAGTTGTTCGAACAAGTCATCAATCTTGGGCAGAGGGTATTTATTCTTGATTGTGACTATATTTAGCTGTCTGTAATCTATGCACATGCGTAGAGAGCCATCTTTCTGTTTCACAAACAATACCGGGGCTCCCGACGGGGAAATGCTAGGTCTAATGAGGCCTTTATCTAACAAATCATTCAGTTGCTCCTTAAGTTCTTTCAGTTCTGCTGGTCCCCGAAGAACATGCCCCTGAGGGCGTGCTGGTGCTGAAGAAGCTACTGCTGATCTAGCTGGCTGGGCTGCACCACTACCACCCCTAGTCGGGCAATCTCTCATGAAATGGCCTGCCTCGCGACAAATATAACAAGTATAAACAACTAACTGACATGGACCCAAGTGGCGTCTACACAATCCGAACATCTGGGATATGTCTGACTGGCCGGTATAGAAGTACCACGATGCTTAAATCTTGAAGTCAGTGATGTGTGACTAGATCTGGACTGAGGAGGTCTATCAGATCTAAAGCCACGAGACTGTGTAGGTATACTACCTGGTGGCTGTCTGACACTCTGTCCCTCTTAGGTAACCCGCTATCCTTGTCGGCTCTCTATTTCTACTTCCTCTACTCAAGTGATAAAGCAAATTCCTGAATGCATGATATGTTCATACCTGACTGCATAGCAACCGTCATACACTCGTTCACCAGGTGTGGACCAAGTCCCACTACATACCTGTGAATTCTATCCTCCATACTCTCTACCACAGTTGGGGCAAACCTTGCTAAAGAATTAAAGCGATAATTATACTCTTCTACACTCAAACTTCCCTGTCTCAAGGTCAGGAACTGATCAACACGTGCTCTCTGTGTCTCTATGGGCATATACGGATGAAGGAAAGCATCTGAGAATTCCTTCCAAGTCGCGGGAGTAGTATCTGGCCCTCTAGATAGCTCCCATGTCTGATACCACCCTGCTGCTAGGTCATGCAATCTGAATGCAGCCAACTCTACTGACTCTGTCTCTGACGCGTGCATGACCCTCAACACCCTAGCTATCCTCACAAGAAAATCCTGAGGGTCCTCTCCTGTACGGGATCGAGTAAAGACTGGAGGCTCTAGTCGGATAAAATCCCTGATCCTGGATCCAGTATCTCCCTAGGCATCTGCACTATGCTGTCTATTCTGAGCAACTACAACACTGGTCAATAATCTGATGGCATCCCTCACTTCATGCCCCTGACTATCAGGCTGAGGAGCTGGAGGTATGGCAGCTGTAGTCCCTCTAATATCGCCCTGAACTGAAGGGATCTGTGAGGCCTCAGATGGAGCCTCAGGTCTGAACTCCTCACTCTCATCCACCTCAGGTGGCACTCTACTAATACCCTGGCCATCAATGGCCTTGCCCTTCTGGCAGCTGTTAGTTTTTACGGCGGCATCGCTTAGCTAAAAACACTATTGTTAGAGGGCTGAATTCTATAATCATGGCTCTATCGCACGATCTAGAGAAGAAAGAAAGACAACTGTCCTGAAGTGCCTTGTAGCCTCCTGTTCAAAAGTATGGCGCGCAACATACTCCTAAACAAGACTCTACTAGACACGGCCTATAGACACCCTAGGAATGAACTGCTCTGATACTACTTTTGTCACGACGCAACCTAGGGTCACGACGGATGACCAACACTAAGTGTCGATCATCATTAATTCTGCTGATAATCTGCTAACCATGATTATAACTGATAAAAGTATAAACCTAGCTTATAAGAACTATGCAATGAAAAAAAGCTGACAAGGCTAACACAAGCTGACATACATAACATACTGACAGAACCACACATGGACATATCTACAGGCCTCTAAGAGTGCTGATCTGAATATAAAAAGGACGGGACAAGGCCCCGACATACCCAAGCTGGCTGACTGTACACATACCAAAGGATAAGTAACTCCGAGAGTAAGCGGAGTGACTCCAATAGTTGATAGATGGCCTACTAACATGGTCCAAGCATTGATCTATCTGCACCTGCGCGGCATGAAACGCAGCGCCCCAGAAAAGGGCGTGAGTATGATATGTACCAAGTATGTAAGGCATGAGCATATAATATATCATAGCTGAATGAAACTGTAAGGCTGGAATATAAATATGTAAATATGAGCTGGAGCATTGCAATATAGCTGGAAATCTGAAGAACGTACTAAACATGATCTGAATATAAACTGAAGTCTAGCTGAGTATGGAACTGAAGACTGAGCTGAACTATACTGATAAATAACTGTAATATGACTGATAGCTGGTTACTGGAAACTGGAACTGATAACTGTCAACTGATACTGACGCTAAGAACTGGTGGCTGATAACTGAGAACTGATAACTGGTACTGAGCTAAAACTGAACTGTTATCTGAACTGGTACCTGTCTGGTGTTATGGGCTATATCCCCCCAAATCAGGTAACTGAACATCTGAACTAGTACCTGTCTGGCGTTATGGGTTGTATCCCACCAAATCATGTAACTGAAAAACAGAACTAGCCTCATGTATAATCATGCAGTGCATAATGTGGCTATATACGCGTATATAACAAACCTGGTGGGTGTTATGGGCTATATCCCCCCAGCCAGTAATATCTAGTCTCTCTGGTCAAAGTGTGTGAATGACACCGGGTCACACTAGGTGTTTCAACTCCCGCCTGAACCAGAGGGGCTGTATCCCCCAGACGGGCAGTATCACACGCGACCGGACTGTGTGTCCAATGTCCAGCCTCTTTGGGGGACTCCAAATCATACATAACATGATCACAATATAAGCATAAGCATGTATGAGGCATAACACATGTGGCAACAACATATATGGACTCAAAGGAATGATAAGAAAACTCTAGATGGAATTATAGACACAACCTGAAACTTAGAATTTGTCTAACTCTTTGATTTTTATAAAAATTTCGGCAGAATTTCCTCTGAAACTGGATGATCCGCAAAAACAGAACCAGCACTATACTATACACGGGAATGGATACCCAGATGAACTGATAACATAAACATGTTAAACGGATAACAAGACGAGACAACTGGATAACATAACAAATCCGCAGATAGAATGTCTGGACAGCACCACTGTCCTGACTTTCAACCTAATTTTCAGAGTGTAAATGAAAGATATAGACTTCATGGTCTGCATGAAAGTTATTGATATATGTCTTAGGGTTCTGGAGATTCTTAAAGAATCTACATATCAATTTTGTACAAGGAGTTGTGATCAATATACTAACAGCTGTCCAAAGATCAAAATGATTTTTCAGATTTTGAAACGTTTTGTCTTGCTGATTCGGGCGTCTTTCACCTTGGATTTTACTACCAAATTAAGTATATGCAAGGTTTCCTTGATACCATACAAGTTTCTCACAAGAAATACTAAGTTTAGAACTAAGAAAAGCTTCATAAGCTAAAAGATACATGCCTTGCCAAAAGAAAGGTTTAGTCTTATATACCTTTGATGTTTCTCGCTTTTAAACCTTGTCTCCTTTGAATTCCACACCTTTTAAAGCTTAAACAAGCTATAACATATAATTTAGGTACTTTACTTAGCTATGAAGTAATTCTAAAACTCAAACTATAAATGAAATTGAAGGTATCGTAATGTTACCTTAATCGCGTAGAGCGTTTTGACGCAATCTGTCTTCAATTTCGAGCTAAGATCAATGTTCTTTCTTCAAAACCATCAAAATGTCTTTAGCACCCAAGATCACACTGCTTCTATCACTAAGTTTCTGGAAATGACGAGATGGAGGAGGAATTTTCCTTTTATACTTGAATCATTTCAGTTTTAGTCCTCTTTTGCGCTTATGGCCCTTTTTCTGGCCTGACTTGTGATGCTCATATCTTTTTATCTATAAGTTGTATGAACGAACCGTTAAAAGTATTGGAAACTAAACTCCAAGACCTTCAATTTGGTATATGATATGTCCCCAAAAGACCTCATATAGTACATGAAATTAATTGCTGAAAAAGCTCTGTTACAAGGAAATTCCTTAGTCGGTTTTTCCGCAACTTAAATCCGATTTTTCCCAAACTTTATATTCAATATATAAACATCATATATGGTCATATTATGACTTTAAACTCACTTAAATAATTCTTAACATGTCATTAGAATGATATACGTTACTTTAGACATACGGGGTGTAACAATAATAGTTGTTCAATTGTAAATGCAATCAGAAATAACATAAGTCATTAATATCCGGCATCCTTAACAAAGTTAAACTAAAATCTATTACAAGCGTAGTAATATTTCTTCAAGACAAAAGTCAAATCATTTTTCTAAATGAGATTAACTTTTAGCATTATGACTAGCGGAAGACGATGGTCAGATGCCCGGAGAAATCGGCTCACATTCTTCATCCAAAGCCTGAAAATATAAATATTAATGTGAGTAAATACTCTGAAAAGATCTACCAATATGTTCCAACAATGAATAAAACGACAGTAAAAGAACGCTTCATTCAAAATAAGCAAGTAGTCTCTTAGGAGATGTGATTTAATGGAAACAACAAAATGGAAATGACTATCTCGGCTTCTAATAGAAGGCCCTAGAGTATCTGCGAACATTAAAATGATGTAACCATCTAAACCCTGTGCAGCTCCTAAGGTAGAACCAACAAGAAACATAGCCACATTAAAAGAAGAAGCATCGAGAGACTTTAATTTCACGAAGCCTCATCGATGCTTCACAGTATCAGACAACTCAGTAGAATCCTTCTCAGTCCTCACACAACAGATCCGCAACTAAAAGGTTAAAAACACTACTTGTAAGCTATATCCACCACATCAGTATGCCTACAATGTCAACAAGGTGCACCCTCCAAATTCCTACATGTTCACAATATTCTGTCATTTCTAATACTTATTTCAGTATGAAGCTAGTCCAATATCACTTATGTTCATATTTGCAAACAAAACTCCTCATTTCGATAACTGAAATGAACCTTAAATTTGTTCTGTCATTTCTTTAATTAATATATTCGACATTGGAAATGGAGGTAAACCAGGAACATGCAGGTTTTGTCATTATATTTGGAATGTTCATCAAGTGTTAACTGAGGTAGGTGTGTTAAAAGAGAAAAGAATCTAGCAGAAGTTGTACTTAAGATATAGTAAGATATATACAATGATGGATCATCAGCAAGCTGATTAACGCTGGGGCACTTTATGGAGGAAAGAGGTCCATCAATAGCAAAACTAACATATTCTGGAAAATCACCTACACATTATTTATAGTTGGTCATTTTTGTCCTAAGTACTCTCCAGTAAAACATTTTGCAAACTTCAAGCAAGAATGTCAAAGCCATTTCTGAAAAAGAGCTGACATTTCCTATTATGCTTTAGAATCCAATGTTATCCTTCAACCCAAAAAAGAACAAATTCTCATTTGAAAAAACAAAAATAAAAAGAAAACAAATCTTCTCCCATCCTTTTAAATGTTACGGTCCATAACATTTAAGTATCTTACCGAATAATATAAATCTAAGACTTTGTACAGCATATATTTCTGCTATCTTCACAGAGCTAATCATAACCATTCTTGATTTCTTGAAGTCAAAGAACTACCAATAATTTAGCTAATTATCTTTGTCAACATTTCTTTTTTTCTTAACCCCTTAGTTTTCTCCCAATTTGCACCATGCAAATGCATTCACTGCCTTCTACTCAAACTATACATACATACGTAATTAAAATAGTAATTACAGTCATAGTAAGTACACCCCAACTGTCACAAAAAAATAGTAGTATAATAAATTTAGTTGTACTTTAAACTTAATAAAGACTTGCATACATCAGTAAATTATCACAAATGAGAAAAGAAAAGTTATTCCTATCATATCAACTAAAAGTAAATGTGAGTCAATTAATACACATCATACTTCCGATTATCAGAAGGAATGAACATGATACAAGCATTAGTAACCAATGACCGGAGTTGTTTAATTTCTTCCTGTTATTATTGAAAACATTCCTTTAGCAGCTTACATGTGTTCACTATTCACACCTGACATAATTCGTGCAACATCTAATCAAATCTGACATCTTAGTTTAAATTTGAAAGGGTACCATACCAGATGCATGTATGCAAAGGAAGACCAGTAAGCCTTAACCAAAAAAAAAAAAAGAAAAAGAAAAAGGAGATTAGAGAGCAAGAAAGGTTGAAAGTCATACCATTGCATTAACTATAGCAGCTAACTCAGGTGGCATATCTCCTCCTTGATTTATGAAACATTTTATATGACTTTATCATTTCAAGTTTCCGCCTCTTCAACTTTTCAGCATCCACCACTGTCTCAAGCTCTCGCACCTTAGATTTTTCAGCTTCCAACTCTGACTTTATCTCATCCATTTTGTTATCTTGAATCGGTTGAGTAAAAGAATTTCTACTTCGTTGGTGAGTAGCATGGCCAAACATTTGAGTTGGAGTTGGGCCGTGACCCACACACCTAACCCGACCAGAGTGCTCCTTTCCTAGTACACGACCAACTGCATCATCTGGTGAAATTGTAATCAATGGGCCATTCTGGCACTCGATTTCCTCTATTTGCTCCTACAATTTAGTGTAGAGCAGTTTGTTCATGGATATAATTTTCAGTAACTCAATATATATGAACCTGCTATGGGATGAACTTCTAGTAGATGAACTTCTCTGACAAGTTTCTTTAATTAATTATTTAAAATCAAATAATTAGCAATACCAATTTAATAAATTTCTTACTCCAACAACTCTGGCTGCATCATTTAACATATTTGCCATCTTTTCCCTTGTGTGCAATGGTCCATATCTCTCCTCTACTCATGCGCCTCCCACGTAGTTGTTCCTATATCTATATAACCATAATCATATAATTTAACGCTTTGATAAAATATAGAACTAAATACATATGAAGAAGCCTAGTTAACTAAACAACATCTTGAGCTTTTAACCTAGGTATATTTTTTGAACCACCAGCATATGTGTACGCTTGTTTCTTCCGATTTTCAACATTCCTTTTGCGCATATCCTTTGTTTTCTTGTCATTGTTGTACTCTATTAGCCAAATCCACTGATCAAGATCAACTCCACTAGGTCGCCTTCGAATATTTTCCTCCATAGTCAATGACTCTTTATAAAACCCATTGTATAGAGCATTCATGGTGTTCTTCCATCTTGTTCCCATATTCTTCATGATATTTTTCTTCATTTGGTTGTCCACTATATGAAACTTTTTCTGCATAAGAAAATTAATGTCAAATTAGCAGGTGCCAACAGCTAAGGAGAATGAAAAGAGGAAGAAGCAAGTTCTAGTGTATCAGTTTTCATTAATTGAAGAAGTGTCCTTGAAGTTCTGAAATGGATTCTTAAGTATAAGGGTCTGTTTTCCTATCTGCCTAAAGGGAGTAAAAGAGGGTGAGTGTTCTGTATTCTATTATACTCTTAAAGTCTTATCCAGGTTCTTGTTAGTGATAGCTTATTCTGATTCTAAAAGATAAGGGTGCCCAGGTCTTTGTTTCCAGTTTGTGTGTGTGTCATCTGGTATAAGTTCATCAGGTTGTCATTTGGTTTATGTTCATATGTGTTGAAGTCTGATCTTATCTTATTTTTTAAGCTTCAGGGAGCAAGGAGTTTACAAAGAAAATAGAATTAGTCCAATTTAACAAGAACTCCCAAGAGGTGTCTAATACCAAGAAAATAATCACAAGAACAACATAAATATAGCATATTGTGCATGTACCTCTATAATATCATCATATACACTATCCTTGTATTTCTTTGGAACCTTAAGCCATGAGAGGTAACACATAGGCAGCTTAGAAAAATCTGATGCCAAACATCCTATGAAGCCACTCAAAAGCCCACCAGCATCATCAATATAATGACCATGCTCGTCACCAGGAACTACAACCTTTTTACCTATCGGCAGTGTCCAAATATCATGTACCCTCAATCTCTCTTGTGTGACGGTACCATTGTCATCTACAGAATTATCATAATTAAAATATATTACAATTATCAAGTAGGGCTGCCCATAGTATGGTAAATACCGAATTACCGTACCGAACTGAAATATTTTTTACTTTGGTAATGGTATTTTGGTGTTTGGTATGGTTTTTGGTATGAAATTTTAAAAATTTTGGTATTTGGTACGGTATACGATATCTATAAAGAAAATACCAAAATACCGAAAATACCGAAATACTTAATTACATATACAAATTATATATTATATTTATATAAGTCATAATAGCTTAATTAATCTAAATATGAGCTAATAACATTCTAAATAGAATATCTAAAACTTGTGATATGATTATATATTTAATTAAAACTTATAAATATTTATAAACATAATAAATAAAATAGTATCAATACCATCAAATCTACTCTAATTCTTTACTAGAGAGTTGAGTTTCAAGCACCGTCAAAACTCAAAAGCTTGTTTTTTTATGTGTAAAAAATATATTAGCTTATCATAAGTAGAATTAAAATTTTAATAATGAATTTTTTTGTGTAAGCTTGTGTAGTAAAGTTGGTTTAATTAGATTTCGGCTAGTGTTATTTGTATATTGGAGCTTTGCTACATATTTTGTGGTATTTTGTATTTTGCGTTGATGTATTGTGAAGGTTTATTGTTAATTGACAGATGAAGTTTCTTAGTTCCTTTCACATTTCTTTGCAACATATATATCTATTATATGTAAGTCGAAGTTGAACAAATTACGGTTACCGACTTACCGTACCGAAGTTACCGAAACCGAACATGAAAATACTGAACCACACCGAATTAGTTTGGTATGGTAATAGTATGACATTTTTAAAAACTGAAAACCGAAATTACCGAACCGAAATGTGAAATATCGTACCGTACTGTACCACGGACACCCCTATTATCAATAATACAAAAGTACAAGAACGAAAAATCTTACCTATAAGACTAACCCTCTAGTAGCCATCAGTTTTGCGACGTTTATTAACTGTCTTACCAGATGTAAGAGTAACTTCATCTTCAGATTCATAAAAAAAAAATTGGTATTCTCAGATTCAGAGTGAGCCCTATTATGATTTGATTGAGTAGAAGATCTTTCATGATGATTTGATTGAGCAGAAGTGCTTCCATGATGAGTTGATTGTATAAAGCTTCCTTCAACATGAGTTGATTGTCTAGATGTAGCTCCATCATGCACCGGCGGTATAGAAGAAGTTCCACTATGAGCTAATGGTGTAGAACTAGCTCCCATGCGATTTTGTGTCTTGGAATGAACCTCGTCTAAATTATCAAGTGAATCTTGTGTATCAGGTACTATGCTCTTGAAGCGTCTCGGCCGCCTCATTTCTGCAAGTCTATAACAAACAAATAAATGTAGAAACTGAAATACTAGAGTCTAATGTGGTCACAGGTTACTAAGACACAAAGCAGCTAAAATGTGATCACATAAGACCCGTGGATTATTACTTGCCGCACTTGAATAGTAATATACACAAATGAAACTTTAATTTACAAATTGAAATACTGAACCAAGGCAAAATATATATGACCAAATTCCAGGAGATCTAGCAGCCAACCAGATCCAATAAGAGCTTCTTTGGAGGCTTAACAGAGTAAATGTGAAGTCTAAATGCATAGCAGGAGCAGAAAAAGTAGATGAAGAGAGAAAAAGAAGGAGAAGAAGAAAAGAGATAAAGTAAGGATTACCTAGTTCTACTTCTAAAAAAAAAATATTTTCTCGCTTTTTAAAACAGATGAGAGAAACAAGTTATACTGATGAGAGAAGAGAAAATAAAAGAAAGAAAGAAAGAAAATAAACAGTTGAAAGACACTAGACAATAGAAATGGAACTTACTCGCTTTTTAAACCAGTCAGCAAACTCTTTGTGTACAACTTTATCTATCTCAGATTCCAACCGCATCCGGCTCCTTAATCTTCTCTTTGTTTATGCCCTAAATTCCATGTATGTAGAAACTAAATTAATAAACTATATAGTTTAATTTTAATAAGACATGTGAAGGTTTTAAACAACTTACTGGAGGAACGGGTCTATTGCTGGACAATTAACTAATACATGACGATGTGCTTGAAGCTTTTCCATCATGTTTAGCTTGAAGTATGAAGAACTCTTTCCTGGTTTACCAACTTTTGGGAACATTTTGTCCTTTCCATGATATTCAGCATCATCAGGTCGATCATCGACCCGCATCGGCCGATTGAATCTTGTCTCGACATCATTGAAATATTTTGAACAAAATATTAGAACTTAATCAGCCAAGTAACCTTCAGCAATTGAGCCTTCTGTTTGTGCCATGTTGTGCACATAAGACTTCATATATCCTAAGAACCTCTCCATAGGATACATATGGCGGAAATGCACCAGACCACCACACCTCACTTCATCAACTAAATGAACAACCAAGTGTACCATGACAGTAAAGAAAGATGGAGGGAATATCATTTCCAAATGAGATGCATTCTGAGAGATATGATTTTGAAGGTTATCCAGATCCAATGGATTCAACACTTTAGCATATAATTGTCGAAAGAACGAGCAAAGATCTGCTAAAAATGCAGACACTAAGCCAGGCATTGCATTCCTCAATGCTATTGGCAATAGTTGCTGCATAAGGATATGACAATCGTGACTCTTCAATCCAAATAACTTCCACTGCTTCAAATCAACACTACTTGAAATATTACTTGAGTAACCATCTGGAACGGTCACATTCTTTAAAGTCCTTAAAATTTTATCTTTTTGTTTGTTTGACATAGTAAAAATAGCAGTAGGGTACTCTCCCGTCTCATCAGGCCAAAGTTCAGATCTTATGCCCATGAATTGTAAGTCTTTTCTAGCATTCAAGTGATCTTTTGACTTCCCATCATCCAACAAAGTGTATATTATATTGTCATACACATTCTTCTCAATGTGCATCGGATCAAGATTGTGACGCAACAAATTGAACTCCCAATATGGAAGTTCAAAGAAAATACTCTTCTTTTTCCAATATGAATCACCGCCTTGAGTATTTTGTTTCCCACACCCTCTTTCCTTTTAATTTCATTTGCCGGTGCTTTTCCAAATGAAACAGAAATATTCTCAACTTGTTTTAGAATGTCTGAGCCTTATAATTGTACAGGTGGATTTCTTTTTTCAAATGTACCATCAAATCTGGCCTTTTCCAATCTAAACTTGTGACCGACATTTAGAAAACGACGATGACCCATAAAGCACCACTTTCGACTATGATGAAGTCGACAAGGTTTAGCATCAATATTGCAAACTGGACAAGCACACTTACTATATGTGTTCCACCCCGATAAGTTTCCATATCCTGAAAAATCACTAATTGTCCAGATCAATGCTGCTCTCATTTTAAAATTTTCATTTAAAGAAGAATCAAAAGTGCTAACACCATCCCACAAAATTTTCAGTTCATCGATCAAAGGTTGTAAGTAAACATCAATGTCATTCCCGGGCATTCGCTTACCTGGAATTATCATTGAGAGAATAAAAGAAGTCTGCTTCATGCATTTCCAGGGAGGATTATTGTACGGAATGAGAACCACAGGCCAAATGATATAACTAGTGCTTATTTTTCCAAATGGATTGAACCCATCAGTCGCTAACCCAAGGCAAATATTACGTGGATCTTGAGAAAACTCAGGAAATATTGAGTCAAAATTTTTCCACGCTTCACCATCTCTCGGATGCCTTAATAAGCCATCTTTATTACGATCAACACTATGCCATCTCATATCGGTAGATGTCTTACTGCACATGAACAATCTTTGCAATCGTGGAATCAGACGGAAATAGCAAAGAACTTTTGCGGGTTTTGGTTTCTTCTTTTTATCCGCTTGAGCCTCATCAAAACTTTTCTCAGTCTTTGGCTTCCATCTAGATGTTCCGCATCACTTACATTCTTATCTATATGAATCTGCCCCTCGATACAACATGCAGTCATTTGGACAAGCATCTATCTTGTCATAACCAAGACCAAGTTTTTTTATAATTTTCTTCGCCTCATAGAATGACTCGGGGATCTTTGCATACTCAAAGGCGTCACGTAATAGCTCTAGTATCATTGTCATGGCTTTGTCAGTCATCCCACATAGGCACTTAATGCGATAAAGTCTTAGTAGAAAGGATAACTTTGAGTATTTCGTGCTTCCTTCATATAGTTCTTGTTCACCATCTCTAACCAACTCAAAAAAATCTTTAACTCTATCAGTTGGACCATTATGCAAAGGCGGCATCCAGTCTCCCCTTTCATTTGGTTGCTCTTGATCAGGTGATTCTCCACCAAATTTAAATGCATCATTAATCATGTCTTCTATTGGATCTTCAGGAGCTTCAATATGTTGCTTTTCATCTGTAGCAGGCTTTCCATGTCTAGCAGTAGAAGTTTCTCCATTATCTCTCTCACCGTGTAATACCCAAAAAATATAACCGGGTGGAAAAGGAGTTTCTAGCAAGTGATCGAACACCTTGGCTCTAGTTTGAAGTAGTCTAAACCGACAACTAGAGAAAGGGCAAAGTATCCTATTATCTGATGACGAATTGGCAAATGCGAAGTCTAAAAATTTAAGTAGACCTTCTACATATTCAGGTGTAGTTCTCGACTTTAGTATCCAACTTTTATCCATCCTAAATAAGGAAGAGATATTAAGAAAAAGTCCTTTCAATTGAGAAAAAAATTAGTTCTCAAGACTAGCAGATGTACAACTTTTCATAAATTTAACTTTTCATGAATCGGAGTTCAATGATTAAGAAAATTTAACACAAATTCAATATACAATTCAGTCGATACACACAAATTTAATTACATACTTAGACTCAAAATTCAAACACAAATTCAAGGCACAAATCTCCTCTGCACCACATTAAAACCACCAAAACAGAGTTGGAAACACAAATTCAGTCGATAGACACAAAATTACTACACTCTTAAACTCAAATTCAATTTAGGGTTAAGAAAACACAAATTTAGGGTCGAAATTCAAATAATTAACAGTAATTTTTTGAAAAATTAACACAAATTAACAATAATCAAATCTTTTCTAAGGAATCGGTGAGAGAGAGTGATGGAAGAGAGTGAATTTTGGGAAGAGAGAGTGTAAATTTCGAAAAGAGTGGGAAGAGGAGTGTAAATTTAGGAAAAGCGAGAAGAGGAGATATTTTTAGTCAAATTTGGAAGATTGATTAACGTATCTTTAGTCAAAAATTGTCAAATGAAATTAACGGTAATTATGGGTGTATTTGAGGCGATTAATGTATTTCTTTTCTTACAGTACAACTAATTTGGTTTGTCTTTGTCTTTGAATTAAAAACTTTAATTCTCCAAAAAAAAAAAATTCAAAATCTTTTCATACAATGATTTATTGTTTTAAAATTTTTCTTTTTAATATAAGTTATTTTAATAAAAAAATTAATTTCTAATACTCTTATTGACTTCACATTTTAACAATAAAAACTGCAGCTAAATCTAAAAAAACGCTGGTACTACACTCATTCCCTTAAACCATAGGTAAAGCTCAAAAAAACCGCTGGTAATACATTCATTTTATAAACCGCAGGTAAATACGAATAAACTGCTGCTAAATAATATTTTTCTACCCATTTGAAATCGTCACACCAACCGCAGTAAGATAGACGTTTAGCAGCAGTTATGAAAAAGTGCTGCGATATAATCGCTGCTAAGACGCGGTTTTTTTTAGTGATCGGAAACTAAATAACCGAATCAAATCGAAAATCGACTCAAACCAAAAGAACTAAGCTACATTTTTTAAGTTTTGTTTGATTTTGATTTTTCATTTCAAAAACCGACTAAATTTAGTTTGATTTTATTTTTAAGCAAAAAATAACTTAAATAACCGAACCAAATCATTAGATAACTACCCACTTATAAATTATAATTATGCATATAATTATGTATATTTTTATGTAACTTTTTTTATGAATTTCCTCCATATATTAATTTTTTACACTTTTGAACTCTAGTCTAGCTCCTCTCCTTTATAGGTTTAACCGTTGTATTCTAATTTGCATTCTAATTTTTATTTTGATAAGTCAAACAATCTATTGCATGTTAGAAATAACGTGTCTTGTAGTTCTTCATTGCTGGTTAATTAAATATAATCAAGATATCTTAGCAAATGATGTCTCTTTAATTTTTCAAACACGAAAAAACTGTTGTAAGAAGTTTGATTGAAATAGTTAAATGTTTATACAATACATATTTTGGAAGAAGCTACAAATGTTTGACTACATATAGTTTATTCTTTTCTAGAGAGTACTTGGTTTGGATGTGTTTGGTATAATATAGTCGCTAGAATATGCTTTTGATACTTGAAAGTGTATGTCACATATTTAGAGAAAAAAATCGACAACATCGAACAAACCGAAATAACTGACCGAAAAAAACCGAACAAGTGAAAAACTAATTTAATTGGTTTGGTTGTGGTTCATGTATTTGAAAATCGAATTAATTGGTTCGATTTTGATGCAGGGTAAATACACGGAAGCAATAACAAGTAGCGAAAGCAAGAAGTAAACACGATAAAAGGAAAAGTAGGGACGAAGAAGAATAGAAATAGAAGAAAGAACGAATCAAACTAACACAAGTAGATTGATTCGAAGGGGGAGAGAGACTTGAACCATTCACGGGGTCATACTAGGATGATCCACCATAGATTCTAAGCAAAGAGATATATTGAAGCTTCTAGCTTCTCAAGAAGGCTCTGCCTCTCTCAATTCTTCTAATTCTCAATTCAAAGTTAGCTAATGAAATGTAAAGGCCAAGGGTCTATTTATCGTATTTCCCTAATGCTAACTAATACCGAAAATACCCCAAAAATTGGGTAAAATAATAAAGACCACGTAGGGTCAAACTAGTAAATGGTACTAGACTAAAATAAAAGTCTCGTCTTGGTTTGGTTGTGAAGTAGGCGGAGCGCCTGGAATTGTCTCGTTTTTGGGCAGTAGCCCAGAGAGGCAGAACGCCTAAGCTTCTAGCAGAGCGCCTGGTCTTCAAGGCAGTTGGGCCGAGCGCTTAGTGTAGGGGCGGAGCGCCCATTGCTGTATCCAACTCATTGATCTTCAAAATACTCCCGAACTCTTCCCCGAAGCTCTTGACCTCTCGTCCTTTGCATCCTCCAATCCCGGCTCTTGATGGTAAGTACTTAGGCTCGATTTTCCCCGCATCATCCTTCCCTTCTTGAAAGGATTTCGTCCTCGAAATCAAACCATCAATACCTACAAGCAAAGGCAAACACAATCCAAACTTCCTACTACAAGAGTAGGTTAGTGCAAATAGTGTGGAAAACACACTCTTATGATAGAGCCAAGCATCAATAAAAATAGAAAAGCTCATGTCTCCAAAGGAAACAACAAGTACTTGACTCCAAAAAGAAGTGCCAACCATCAAGAGCCAAGCTCGAGAGCACAAAGAATACAAGGCAAGGGCTCCGGAGGAGGATTCAAGAATGATTTGAGGTCATGGACTCGAGCACCATCGAGGGAAGACTGACTACGGACCAAGGAGGAACACCTAGAGTCCATTTCATTTTGAGTAGTCTCCACACCTCCTAGGAAGAGGCGGACCGCCCACAGCACTAGGCGGACCGCCTAGTTGAAGACCAACTCTTTGGATCTCAAAGGAGGCGGAGCGCCTCTGGAAATGGGCGGACCACCCACTTTCCTACAGTCTGCATTGGGCGGACCACCTACTCTGCTAGGTGGGGCGCCTAATCTGCTGGATGGGGCGCCTGTTTTGCTTAGTTTTGGACGGGAATTCTACCTGTAATTTCTATTTTGACCCTACAATGCTTGTATTATTTTTATATCATTTGAGGGTTTTTTAGACATTACATTAGGAGTGTGGAACACCTATAAATACCATACGCAGCCATTTTCTTCATTAGTTAGACATTATTGAATCTTGTAGAGAGAAGAATTGGAAGAGAGGTTTTGCCTTCTTTATTGAAAAACTAGTTGCTTCATGTATCTCTTTAACTTGGAATCCATGGGGATCATCCTAGTATGATCCTTTGATTGGTTCGAGTCTTTTTTTTCCCTTGAATCAACTAACTTATGTGAGTGTGATTCCTTCTTTCTTTTCATTTCTTGCCTTCCCAATCCTGATTTCTTGGTTATCTCGCTTTATTGTTTCCGCTCGTATAGTTTAGTTGCTTCCGCTATTTTATTCTGTATTAGATATTTTTTTTAGAGAAAAACTGACTCAAACCGACCCATGAACGCCCTTAGTTGCACCTAAATAATCTTGACTGTTTCCACAGGTGCTAGTGGTTCAGTAGCTTCTCTATTAAATGAGAATTACGTTTTATGCTAATTGTTTAAAAGAAAAAACAAAAACTTACGACAGAAACATAATAGTAATTAGCAACGAAACTATTAGGTATTCCCAAAAGAGTTAGAAATCCTATTTTTACCCCTATCATCCTTATGATTATCCAAACAATCTAAATCGTAGAAGAATCTCAACAACAATTAATCTTAACGCAATCTTCTTTCCTTATTCGTTGATCTACTTCTATATCAATAAAAATATTTTTTGAATATACTTTTATGAATACAAAATATATATTGCATATGTATTTCTATTGTTCAATTTATAAATTTGGAATATTGGGTGCATACTCATACCACTCATAGTATATTTGTTAAATATTTAAAATACTGAGTGCATATTGATGATATTATTATATTTTATGCATATGAAGAAGTGCATATATTCTGCATAATGCTAGTATTATGTTTGTTTATACTGTTTGACGGTTTATATTGTATATTAATTTAATTCTGATGCTCAATTAAAAATTGTTTGATGGTTTAACATTTGTTATCTTCACCGGAGAAAGAAGTCTGATGGTTGGGAGGAGGGGAAGAGGGTTTTTTATACCAAATGAATGGGAGGGTAGAGTGGATCATACTAACTTAAACAGTAAATTTAACTTCACCCTCTTAATCTTTAAAGGTTGGAAAACGATATCCGCTTCATCTTTTGGATGGGAACGACAATTTCCATTATGGTTGGAAACGATATCTTATTCAATTTTTAATGAAAAAATTACCCGCTTTAACTAAAAAGTAAGCGGGTAAAAGGAAAAAAAAAAATATCTCCCATCATTGTAAAACAATTACAACATCTTTTTTTTTTTTTTGGGGGAGGGAATAGAAACATTTTGGCACCACCTTTTTGAGTAAATTTGAATTCATATAAATCACAATAGGCTCCACCTAATTCATCTCAGACAAGCCAAACCTTTGAAGGTTCAAGTACTTACTTTACTAATTAATTACTCCATATAAGTGGCTTTAGATTTATGGACAAGTTTCAATGTATATACTATTATTGTAATGTATGCCATATTTCATGTTTCAAAGGACGAAGTAAGAATACAAATATTACGTTATGAAATAAGGTCAAGCATTGACTATCTCACCTGACATATTAATACAGGATGCTGTATAAATAATTTTTCGTTCATAATTTTAATTATGAATTTGTTGGTTCAACCACCTTAAACCACTTAAATTGTTTCTTCAGCTACACAATTTAGAACATCTCAAATGTACAGATAATAAACATATTTTTGAGATGGTATGATCTCATTCAACATTCACCAACTGGACAACTTGTGCAAAATAGCGTAAAAAAATCATATAGTGAGTGTGATAGTATCCTTAAGTTTGCTTCTATGATGGTGGATGATTAATTAATAATAATCTAAATTATGATGGATTGTCTAGTTGCGATATCATGAGAATTGAAGTTTTTTGGTGATTTTATTTATTGAAGGCGTTGTTTCGGAGCAATTTCATTTGCATGGTCATGAAGATTGTCTAAAATGATTCACTGAATTGTTGAGTTAGATTACATGTTTACACGTTAACACTGTTATTCTGCATATATCTAAAGAATCAATCGACAATTTCTTTGTTTATTAAAACTTGGAGAAGGAATTGTAATTTCTGATATTGATTCCTAGGCTTTAAAACCAAACTTGGAGATAGAATTGTGATTTCTGACGTTGAGATTCCTAACTATACAAAACTAGAGAAGATATAAGACAGAATAAATACCACAGCTACCGTATTGAAAAATTGAGATAAAGTTTAAAATTGCAAGGTTTGTGAAGGACAGTGTCTACTATTATGTATTTTTCCGCTGAAAATTTTTAAGCAAAAAGGAAAAATAAAGAAGACAGCAAGACTTTGTTTTGTTTGTATTAGAATTTCATAGTTTTTTCAAAAAAAAAAAAAAAACCATTCAATGGGCATCAAAAGCCGAACTGGCTGACTAACCTAAACTTCTCTAAAGAGTTTTGCCAATGGACATCCCCACGCTCACTGTAAAAAAAAATTGATTTTTTTTGGACTGCTTAAATTTTAGCCTACATCATCAGATACGAAGCAATTTTTTGACGATTTGTCATGTACCGGGAAAGCTTTGGAACTATATTTCTTAAGAATCCTTAACGACTTGCCACAACTTACTATGTGCTCTGGCTGTGGGGCTCAAAGTTCTGGCTATTTGGGCTAAAAATACTTAGCTAGCGTTTGGATATAGACTTTTAAATAATTTTTGAGAAACACTTTTTCGGTGAAATTTAATATGAAAATAAAAAAATGTTTGAACATACTTTTGGGAACAAATTTTTTGGCATTGTCATAGCTTTTGAGCTCTTATGCAAAGCTAGTTTGTCAGTTTTTTGTTCAAAAACAGCTCAAGACCACTTTTTCAATTTTTGGGAGTTTTTGGGAGAAATTTTGCTCAAATAGCATAAACAAACACTTTTTCAACCAAAAACTCCCAAAACTCCCCTTAGAAACTATTTCCAAATGGGAGCTTAGTTTTTTAAGTGGGTCCAAAGTTGTATCGTGTTCTGTCGCTCCAAACGCACACGCAAGTATACGCGGTCGATCAAGTAATAAAGTGATAAGAAAAGTATCGTTCTCACGAGGACTATTAATTAACTACTAACTAAATCAGACAATTCCTAATTATCTAAGCAAAAAGGTTTCAAGAGTTGAGAATGTATCTAACTAAAATTAACTAATTAAACCAAAAAAATAACAAGTAAAACACGATTTTGGATTCCAAAAGGAGAATAGTCTAGGGTTATGAGATATCTGCCAATCCTGTTGATTCTTCCGTTAATCTGACTAAATAATTTATTCGGGTTATAATCACGGGTTAATATAACTCACAGGATTCTTTCGATACCCTGCTCGCCTATTCAAGCCAACCTAACGCCTATATGTCTATGGAATTAGAGTTAACAAGAACGCATTTATATTTCCTGTATAGTGATTAAGCGTGACTGCTAGGTATATTTCTATCCTAACCGCGAAACTATTCCCTGATGCCCAGGTTCAGGAACACGCTCTATTCAATCCTATTGCAATCTGTGGTTCCCACTTTCGAGTTCAACCCTAGGTTCATATATAGTATTCAATTGGTGATCAAGTAATCATGTAATTAGGCTCAGGATATGAATAAATAACTAATTATAATAAATTAATGAAATCAAATTAACATCTGAATATCAACTATCATGGAGAATCCCACAACTCTAAGACTAAAAAACTAAAATTAGAGAGAAAAGAAAGAAAGAAAAACTCATTGTAGTGCTCCCAGGCTGCTGCGTTTTGCCTTCCGTTCCAGCCTCCAAAACGTCAAGTCCCCCCTAAAAATATGTAATAAGTTGCTTATATAGTTGATACAAATTTCCTTAGGATAAAATTTTCCTTTTCCCAATCCATTCAGGATTATGAAGTGCTTTCCCATAGTATGATGCCATCCAATGATAAGGAACCAAGAAGACAATCACATGCAAACTTGGAGAGGCATTAATCTCTTGGGAATTTTGCATAATTAGTACAGTAGCTGCTCCTTGATTCTACATGGTTGCTGGACGTGATTTCATGAAACTCCTCTCCACCAAAGGTCTTCCTTTGCACCATGTTTAATCTGCTCTTGCTATTTCATGCGAAGCTTTCCTCTATTTTCTCAAAATCAACTTCATTTGTTCCTAATAAATCACACGAGTACCCAATTAATATGAAACAAGAACTTAGAATAGTTGGGCATATTTAGTCACAATAACACATATAGAACGATAAATTAAGAGTGAATTAATGTCAAAATACATATAAATATGCCCGACATCATGATGCTTGCATGATGCAGGGTAAAATAGCGGAAGCAAACAACGGGATAAACTATACGGAAGCGATAAAGGATAACAAGAAATCAAGATTGGGAAGGCAAGAAATTAGAAGAAAGAATTGAATTCAACTCACATACGTTGATTAATTCAAAAGGGAGAAAGGAAAACTTGAACCTTACAATAGAATCAAACTAGGTGTCGATCTCCATAGGTTCCGAGTCGAGCCATACACGAAGGGGCTTCAACAAGAAGGGCCTCGACCTCTTCAATGTTCTTTGTTCTCTCTATTCAATATCAAAACTAGCTAATGAATGAAATGGCTAAGGGGTGTATTTATAGTGTTTCCTAACCCCTTGCGAAATGACTAAAAAGCCCCCAAAGTTGGCTAAGACATAAAAGACCACGTAGGATCAAAATAGGTAGTTTACACAAAATCCTATCAAAAACATAATAAGGGAGGCGCCCGCCTCAGAGATGTACAGGGGCTGCTTCAGTGAGGGTCGGTCCGCCTAGGTGTTGGGGGCGGCCACCACATGCTGATCTAGAGGCTTGAACTTTGAGGGGCGGTCCACCTAGTATTGTGGGTGGTCCGCCTCTTCCTGGGAGGAATGGATACGGCTCAAAATGGACTGTAAGCGTTCCTCCTTGGTCCGTAGTCGATCCTCCCTCAAGTGTGCTCAAGTCCATAGCTTCAAATCACTCTCGAAACCTCCTCCGAACTCCTTGATTTGTACTCCTTGTGCTCTTCAAGCTTGGTTCTTGATGGTTGTCGTTTAGGCCAAATTATATTGCATCATCCTCTTCTTCTTGAAACGATTATCAAACCATCAAAACCTACATACAAAACAAGCACAACCAAAGTTTCCTACTTCACAAGTAGGTTAGCTTAATAAGAGTAAGTGCAAGTTGTGTGGAAAACACACTCTTGTGATAGAGCCAAGCATCAATACCCATTAAAAAGCGTATATTCCCAAAAGAAACAATAAATTCTTGGCTCAACAAGAACAAGCACTCAAAATCATAACAAGCAAAGAGATCAAGGGCATGCACATAGCAATCAAATGTCCTATGACCCCCAAGCTTACTAGCAACACACCAAGCCTTCAAATCAATTTCATCACAAGGTGACACATCGGCTTTGGCATGCTCAACACTCAAAGTGTGCTCAACATATGGGATGGAGTAAGTGAAATAGTTCAATTCACAACTAACATCGAATACTCCACTCCCCTTCTTAGAAGCACTCTTACACACACCGAGAGGGACCTCCTTATCTCCAAAGTCACCTCCAAGAAAATCCTCCTCACGGGACAAACTCCAAAGGAAGGTCTCCAAAATAGGTTCTTCATCATTATAGTCCACACAACGAAGGCTAGGACTACTAGAAGATAGATCACCATGACCAATATCAAGACCACTCTCCTCACTTGAGTTCCAAACAATGGATCATCCATAGAGCCTAACTTTACAAACCATGGAGGTTCTATTTTACTACCAACCCTAGTCCGATATAATTCACTACCACAAAGAAGATTGCCTTCAAATGTAAAGGCATACACCTCAAATTCATGGTTACACAAAAGCATAGTATCAAGACTAGGTCCTTCACTCTCACTCGAGGAGTCCTCGAAAACAAATCGATCCATCTCACCCTCTAGAGACTCTTCAAGGTCAAACCCATCCTCACTACGACACAAGATACCACCACTAGCAAGTAAGCAATCAAAGGGAAGAATAGGATAATCATGCAAATCATCTTCTCCTTTATCAAATATGGGTAGGGTGTCATAATAAGGCTCACATGCAAGGTCAGCTACAATATCTTCACTAAAGAGAGGCTCAATGAAAACCGAGCTCACATCATGATGTGGCTTTTCAACCCTCTCAACTAGTGGTTCATTTTCACACACAAGTTGACCAAAGGCTCTACACTAGTTGCAAACACATTGTAATCATATAAATCATCAACTAGCCTAGAGTTTTCACAAACAACATCACAAGACAAGGAAGTATCATGCTCAAGGGAGGAAGAATTAACACATACCTTTGAGTGGCCATTTTGCTCACTCAATGCACTTGAAATGTCATGAATGTCTCCATCTTGTAGCTCACATTCATATTTGAAGTGTCATGAATGTCTCCACCTTGTAGCTCACATTCGGCATCACCTTTACCTTGTCTTTCCATCTTGGAGCATGGTTGAGGCTCCATTGGTTTGCCTCCAAGAATACCTACACAAGTACTCACACAAGTAGAAGAAAAAGATAAAGAGTTAGGGTTAGAATAATGGGCGTCCTCACTCTCAATTTTTCTTTTTCCCTCTTTCTTTTCCCTCATTTTTTTTCCAAGGTCGGGTGTAGATTCGAGTGATGACAACCCACTCACGTCACTCAACACATCCTCTCATTTTTCCACTCGAGAGTTGTCACCGGTCGCTCCCTTACTCCTCTCAATATTTTGTCTCTCAAATTTGGGTGAATTGGGACGAGGCCCAAAAATACCCATAGCCGGAGTAGGTGGACTTTTAACATCGACCCGGAATCTAGGACTTGGAGACTCATCACTTGATGTCTCCTTCTTCTTCGTTGGTGAACCACTCGGCTTTGGAAGTGGCTTTGGGTTCACCTTGTTGACATTTCTTAACTATTTTGTAGCACTTGTCCCACAATTTCTTGTGATTGTAGGACTTTTTGTTGCACTTTTCAACCATGGAATGAAGTTCTTGCTCCTTGATCCTTTGCATAGCCAAAGAAGGTGCACTAGTAGGCAATCGGCCTCTTGCCCGATAAGGCACAAAGTCATAAACCCTTTTCCCTATGCCCACAAGATACGCATCCTTCAAAACACTAGATTGCACACTCTTGTTCCGCAACCATGGGTCACATACATCAATATCTCGCATGGGATACACGTGACACCAAACATGCTTCTTATAACTCCCATGAGATATGGATACCAAGGCTTCCTTAGAAACTCAAATTCCATTATACTCATACGGATACTCTAAAGTGTCGCATGGTATCCTTAGTTTAGTGACCAACGAAGCGATAATGCAATTGGCATCGGTGTCACCAATCTTGAGCAAGTATCCTCCAATACCGTCTACCTTAACAACGAACATACGTCTACCCAAGTTTTGTAGAGATGCATCCAAGGGAGAACTTGAATGCCCACGACTATCAACACCAACAACTCGGGTCTTCCTTATCCCTCCACTAGGATAACCTCCACTTCCCGTCACTCTTCCAACATGAGAAGTGTTGTTGAAAGTAAAGGAAGGATTACCACTATTGAACCCATAAGTGCCTCTCGCCTTGGTTCCATAGCCCATAGCACTACTCCTACCACTACTACTAGAGCAATGTACCCCAATCATAGTAAGAGCAACACCATTTCTCATTCCACCCTTCACATGGGAGTTAGAAGCATCAAGCCGTTTAGCACAAGTAGGATAGACAAGCTTCTTCCTTCCCATGGAACAACCACCACCTCCTCCCATACTAATGGAAGGACCTCTACTACTCCCTTGTACTCCACTAGCAATACCAAGAGAAGATGCAAATGAATAATGCTCACCCTCATCATCAACTCCCTCTATGTAACTATCTACATGTTCATAATCATCACAAGAAGAGTAAGTAGGATCAATGTACCTTGAAGCGTCACCATCTTCATCATCTTGACTAGAAGCATAGGGATCAATACAATAATCATCACAAGCCTCATAGTCTTCATCAACCTCACGATCCTCATAGTGAACCGCTTCATCACCATAAGAGCCATGGTTTCCACCATCATAGTAATGTCCATCACCCTCATCATAGGAACCATAGACTCCATCATCACCATACGAGCCATAGCAACTCGCATCATCCCCACATGAGTCATAATCCCCACAATTAACGTCCGACATTGTTGCACACCAAGAGATCAATCCTCCTAAAAGTCACTCCCTCACGTGTATCACTCAATTTTATGAACACTCAAGAGCGAGGCCTTAACAACTTGGGAACCAAGGTGATCACAACTAGTACGTCCAAATTAATGTTCGGAATGGAGTTAATGAGACTCGATGTACGGACGGGTATTTAAAGTGCGCACTTGAGGCCAAAAGAAATTCTACGACTCTTCTTTGAATTCTAGTCTCCTCTACGCACGATTACCCTATTACGCTAAAGAGTTAGTGTCTTTCGAGTAGGCCAATTATCCTAGAAACACTAACCAAGAAGCCCGTGGGCGAATAACAATGGAAACCTAGGGAAAAATCTACCCGAACAACTCTCAGGAAAAGAGGCGGAGGGGCGCTCTGCCCTGGAAAAGTCCAGAGAGCTGATCAGAAGGAGGCGGTCCGCCTCTCCAGAGTAGGCGTGCGCCTACCACTGCTTTCTGCAGTTTTGCGAAACGCGTTTTGGCTCGTTTCGCACCCAAAAATCCAATGTTTTCGACTTATTTTTTAATTATAATGATACTCAAAGATGTATATAATGATTCTAAACAATCCCCAATAGGTTTTAACCCCATTCAAACAACAAAAAATTGATTTTGATACTTGAGCAAAATTCTAGGGTTTTGAAAATTTTGGACATTTCAATTCTTCAAATTTTGGAATACATCACCAGATCTTGTAATTTTGGTACCAAAAGAACGGGAATAACATAAGGAACAAACCTCAATGATTTTCAATGTATGGGTGTTCCAATCCAACAAGTTCCACCAAATTTTGTGAAATTTTCAAATTTTTCTTTTGTTATTTTTTTTTGTTTTTCTTCAAATTTTCAAGAACAACAACAAGAACAATGATAAACTAACACGATGAATAAGGAACGGGGGTTTATAAGAATATAACCTGAGCCTTGCTCTGATACCAACTGATGCAGGGTAAAATAGCGGAAGCAAACAACGGGATAAACTATGCGGAAGCGATAAAGGATAACAAGAAATCAAGATTGGGAAGGCAAGAAATTAGAAGAAAGAATTGAATTCAACTCACATACGTTGGTTGAATTCAAAAGGGAGAAAGGGAAACTTGAACCTTATAATGGAATCAAACTAGGTGTCGATCTCCATAGGTTCCGAGTCGAGTCATACACGAAGCCTTGGGCTTTAACAAGAAGGGCTCGGCCTCTTCAATGTTCTTTCTTCTCTTTATTCAATATCAAAACTAGCTAATAAATGAAATGGCTAAGGGGTGTATTTATAGTGTTTCCTAACCCCTTGCAAAATGACTAAAACGGCCCTAAAGTGGGCTAAGACATAAAAGACCACGTAGGGTCAAAATAGGTAGTTTACACAAAATTCCGTCAAAAACATAATAGGGAGGCGCCCGCCTCAATGGGGAGGCGCTCCGCCTCAGAGAACTACAGGGGCTGCTTCAGTGAGGGGCGGTCCGCCTAGGTGCTGGGGGCGGCCACCTCATGCTGATCCAGAGGCTTGAACTTTGGGGGGCGGTCCGCCTCTTCCTGGGAGGTATGGATACGACTCAAAATGGACTCTGTGTTCCTCCTTGGTCTGTAGTCGGTCCTCCCTCAAGTGTGATCAAGTCCATGACTTCAAATTACTCTCGAACCCTCCTCCGAAGTCCTTGACTTGTACTCCTTGTGCTCTTCAAGCTTGGTTCTTGATGGTTGTCGTTTAGGCCAAATGATATTGCATTATTGCGTGTCCTATTTCTGTAAATCTCCCATTCCAAGTTCTTGTGCGAAATATACAGATCTGGCGCTACCATTTCCGTTTTAAGCTTTTTAAGAAAAGTCCCATAAAATAGGCTATATAGGAAAAATTTGCTGGTGACCGCCAGAGGAAAGCTCCTGGCAGTCAATATGTATTTGTTAATAAAAGGATCTGACAATCACCAAGAAGTTTTTTACCAAGGCCAAATTTGTAAAATATTCCTTACGACAAAATATAAATCAAGTGACGAGACACCAGAAGTCCCCTATATTTTTGGGGTTTTTAACACATATATATAAAACTACACCCCTATAAAAAAACAATATTTCTATTACAAATTTTTTTTTTTAACAAATTACAACACATAGCAATATTTTTCTTAGAAAATAACAAAGTATAAATAGTTTTTTCCATAGTGTTTCATTCAGTTTCACTTGCTGCGTTGAAACCCCTTTTCTTTCACGCTCTCTTCTCCTCTGTTCTTGCTTTCTACACTGATCTCGTTTCTCCTACCAAATAGTTTCTGTTTCGCGATTCTTCTTCTTCTTCTAAAATTTGAGTCTTTTCTGTATCTATCTGTTTATACAGGTCCGAATATATAAAAGATCGAAACTTTACAGATGCTACTGCTTTTTCTCCCCCTGTTTCTACAGTTTAAACACATAAAAATTGAAACTATACAATAGAATTTGTTACATATTCCGTCAAATCATAATGGATGATGGGACAAATTCGATAATTATGTCAATTTTATTGTCGATGCAGTTGCAATAAATTCCGAAGCAAATTTTGAGATATTGCATGATACAGTTGCGAAATAAATAAAAATTGATTTGACTAGAAAATTGTTAAATTAAAGTATACGTAATAGAAAAAGATCCGGATTCACAATGATATAGGTGTTTTAGTGTATACAGGATTAAAACTGGAAAAAAAAGGATCAAAATATTTCCACTTTGTATCACGCTCGATGAAATTGTTAAGGATCAAGGTATCTGGTCTGATAGACAACCATAAACAGTATAGACATAGAAAGAAACAGGCCTTATATAGAAAGAAATAGTCTTGATACTGACAAAGAAAGTTTGACTACAGACAGAAACAATGATGATACAGTTATAAACAGTGCTGAAACAATGGAGTTGCTGATTAAAGGAACTCGTGAAGAGCATGAGGTTGATGAGGTTGGGGTAATTACGGATAGTGCACAGAGAGAAATTTTAGAGGGTCAAGTGTACCTCGACAAAAAGACAATAGTCATGGCAATGAAACGATTTGCAATAAGAGAGAAGGTTCACTTCAAGGTTGAAAGATCAAGTGCAATAAGGTTAGAAATCTCAGTGTTTTGTGTGAGCAATCTTTTTATTTTGTGTTTTAAATCATATTGTATCAGTTTGTATCACACTATATCTTTCATATGTTTTCTACTGTTTAGCAGCTTGAATGTATATGTCTGTGTCTAACTGTATCTTAAGCAGTCTAAGAGATGTTCCGAATATCTTTGTATCTGATATTTGTCTTCTATTTGTCTACAATCTCTGTATCTTGTGTTTTGTATCATCCTGTATCAGTTTGTATCATACTGTATCTTCCCTGTGTTTTCTACAGTTTAGCAGCTTGAATGTATATGTCTGTGTCTAATTGTATTTTAAGGAGTTTAAAACATGTTTAGAATATTTTTATATTTGATATGTCTCTTCTGTGTGTCCACAATCTCTGTGTTCCTTACTATTTGTATCTCATTGTATCGTACAAAATTGTCGAATGCGAATTATCTATCACATTATATCTGATATACAACTCTCCCGTGTCTGACTGTATCTTATATGGGTGTCTAACTTTGTATCTGATATGCATCATGTGAGCATTTAGAGGCTAGGTGAATCTTAGTTGTATCATCCCGTATCTTACCGTAGCATGTAATTGTTCTCTGTATCTTTTATGTATTTATAGCTACTGCCTCATATGCAAAGGCAAAAATTGCAAAATGAAAATTTAGGGCATCCATCTTGAATTCATCGACTTTGTTCGAAGTTAAACAATTTACAAATGAACACATCTGTGCATACAAAGATAGAGTGTATGGACAAACGCAAGTTATATCACCAATGATCGGTACGATCATCAAGGAAAGGCTGATTGACCCAAAATCGACCTACAAGCAAAATATGATAGTGGATGATATGTAGAGGTATTACGATGTACACATAGATTACATGAAGCCATGCCGATCAAAGAAATGGCCATTGCAATGACCAGATGAGAGCCGATTGGATCGTACAAGAAACGGCCAAGCTACCTGTATATGTTAGAACAAAGAAACCCGGAGTCAATTATTGGTTTGCACGTGTCTGAAGATCATTTCTTCAAGTACGCTTTTTTAGTTTTGAATGCTTCAATAAAGGGATTTCAATATTTCAAGCCAATCGTGGTCGTTGATGGTAGCTTCCTCAGAGCAGCACACAAAGGGACATTCCTAGTCGCTAGTACATTAGATGCAACAGGTAATATTTCGAACGCTACTGCTTGTTTCTGAGTGTTTCTTGTGCCTACTGTCTTTGCTGTCTGCTGTATCAGACTGTTTCATATTGGTATCAGGCTGTTTCAGTCACATATTTTACTATTTCAACTGTTTATTTGAATCACATTGTTTCAGCTTTATATGTGTTATCGTACTGTTTCAAATATGTATCTTATTGTTTCTTTCCATAGGGAGCATATTGGCACTTGCATATGCGATTGTCGATTCGTATAATGATGCCTCATAGCAGTGGTTCTTCGAGAGGTTCAGGGATGCTAACGGTGAGAGGGAAAACATGTGCGTTGTCTCAGACCGTAATGGGAGCATAATCAAGGCTACTACGATTGTATATCCTCAAGTTCCACACTATACATGTATATGGCACTTGTGGAACAACCTCAAGATAAGTTCAAGAAATGTGAAGAGAAGCTCCATGAGACATTCTTCAGTTTGGCCAAGGCATAAACCATACATGAGTTTGATACATACATGAAAATGTGGATAAAATGGATAAATGGATCAAAGAATACTTGGTAAACTTTGGTACCATAAGTGGTCAAGGGCGCATTCATCAGTAAATAGGGGATTCATAATGACATCAAACATTGCGGAATCCTTAAATGTTGTAAACAGGAATGCGTGTGTGACATGACCCAAATTTCGGCTAGGTCATGCGGGCACCCGACATCCTTCCCTAGACCCGTCGGGCGAACCCTTACCAATTAAATTAAGATAATAAATATAATTCAATTCATAAATAAGAACAAGACTTAGAAAAAGTACAAACATACTGATACCTCTAAGCTGTACAAAAGAAATTACAGCTGACTACCCAACATACTAGGTTTAGGGCTATCCAGAATAGACATCTAAGAGTACAAAAGAATACATACGCCTCCTGAAGGAATTAAATACAACTGAAATAATAAACATAAAACTGGTGGTCATCCGGAATAAAAGCTGGCTCACCCTGACAGTTGAAATCGTTTTCGCTCCGGAACAACGTGGCGAACTCAATCCATGCTGAAACGAAATAAATAGACAAGAAATAAACAACAAACGAGGGTGAGTCAAAAGGACTCAATAAGTGGGGCAGACTAGTCACCTCAAAGACAAAGAATAGGTTAGCTAGTCAGAGAGAAGAAAAGCACATAAAACAAATTCATCTTATTTAAACTATAAAAAGGCAGAGCCAGATAATGTATGAAACCATAAACTCATAAACAAACAGGGACATACGATAGACAGAACATATAGGTATCCCGGACATATCAACAATCAGAAATACATGAAACATACACGAAACATCACACTATAATCACACAATACACAACAACCGGTGCAATGAAATGAAATGAATACAGTATGATGCAATGGGGTCACATGTGCCCGTAATCCTGTCCCGAAGCGGAATACTCCTGTATTTGAGGGGAATACAATATAGTAACCAGCTGGAGCGGAATACTCCTACTCCTGGGGCGGAATACTCCTGCACCCGGTATAATATAAACCAGAGGCGGAATACTCCTGCACTCTCCTGGGGCAGAATACTCCTACACCCAATATAATATAAACCAGAGGCGCAATCTCCTAGGGCGGAATACTCCTGCACCCGATATAATATAAACAAGAGGCGGAATACTCATGCACTCTCCTGGGGCGGAATACTCCTACACCCAATATGATATAAACCAGAGAATATAATGCATATGATAACCTTTCACTGGCGCGGGACTCTCAATGACAGCCAGGAAGTATATGCCAACTCACAGCCAGAGTACAATGCTCAGATCCTCAATGCAATACCAACAACAGGACATAACATATAATATACAATGTAAATCCAAAGCTAAAGAGTAATGAGTACGCCTATCGGCAGCTACACACGTAAGGAACACGTGGTAGAGTATCCACAAAGCCAAGAGCCTCCAAAGAAATGGATACAAACACTTATCTTATTTCAAATTGCTACTTAACAAACGCTTTATCCTTTGGATTCATTGCCAAACGGTCCTGTTTATTCAATAAGCAGAAAATATATCAAATTAGGCTAAAGGCTTCATTCCCTACATCTTAGGGCAATCCGGTTAGGAACCTGATACCCTATTCGCATACGCAATCAGGTCAGGCCTATGTACAAGGTTCAAAGTCACATAATCAAACCCTAAATAAATTACATTTATGGATTGTCCATATTTCTGAGTATAAATATATACTCAATTCCATTATCGGGGTCCAATTAACCCTTTAAACTATCAATTGAACTTATTAAAATGATGTCTAATATCCCAATTTTTACCGTTAAAATATATTCAAATACACGTAATAAATTGAAATAATGGATTAACACCATTACCTGGATGTTTCGGGGTAAAAATTCTACTTTTTTCCTTCTCATTTTCCTTTCTTTTCTCATTTTCTCATATTTTGTTTGCTGCGTTTTCTCGCGTTTTATGTTTCTGTTGTTCCTTTTTTTTCTTTTCTTTAATATTTTCTTTTCTTTTCTTTTCATGACGAAAATTAAAACGGAACCCTACGAAATTCAAAATAATCCCAAATTCCTCAAGCAAGTTATACAAAATATATGTAACATAATCACTAAGGTGGATCTCAAATCGGATTCCTGAAAGTCAAGATGCAAATTAAACAGAAAAAGATCAACATTAATTTTCTGAATTTTAGCGCAAACTATCCGAACGACCTCGAAATTCACTTTCGAAAGTTCACGCAAGTCACAAATGACCATACGAACATAACGACGCTTTCAGATTTTGCATAGGATTTCATTCGTTAAAATCGAGCTCGAAATTTTTTTTTAAAATTTATCGCCAACGAAAACTGAAACCTTCTTCCGATACGTAACAAACGAAGTCCGATTTAGCTCAAATTTTACAGACAAGTCCTAATGGACGTTACAAAGATTTTAAAATTATTGGTGTGCTAATCGGAGTCCTAACTTCCGAAATGACTACCTAAGGTCGTTTCAGTGTGATATGCCCGTAGTCACATTTATGGAGTACATGCGCTCACTGGTGGGGACTTGGAGAGATGATAACAGGAAGAAAGCACACGAGACATTCACACCTCTTGAATACCAGTACAACAAGATACTTGATGGGCATATAAATGCAGCTATGCTGCTGAACATAGTACAGACACTGTTTCATTCGCCTGTATCTCTGTTGTTTCATCATGTATCTTTCCTTGTATCTTACTGTTTCAAGCATGTATTATCTTTGTACCGTAGATACATTTAACAGGACAGCATGCCACTCTCTATGATGGTGGCAAGAAATTCATTGTTGACCTGAAAGACCGAACATGCTGTTGTGGAAGATTTCAAATGGAAGAAATGCCTTGTGTGCATGCTTTGGCTATTCTAAAGAGGAAAGGCCTCGAGAAAGAAGACTACAATTGTATCTACTACACAACAAAATCGCTAGTAAAGACATACGAGGTCCCTGATAATCCGATCTCGAATGAAAGCACATGAGAAATTCCAGCCTTCATTTAAAAATTGAAGTACTGCCACCAGTTGCTAGACGGGCACCAGAAAGGCCAAAAACAACGAGATACGAACCACAATAGGAAGTACACGCAAAAAAGATAAATATTACGTGTGAAATTGTGGGCATGAAGGACACAATAAGAAAACTTGTACACATCCTCTGAAGGCCAAATAAAATAAATTCTTAGAATTCTTCTATACATTGGGATTTCCTTTATTTTTCTCATAAAAATAAACATAGTATTGATGAAGATGCAATAAACTATGTTTCTTATTTTTTTTTTATGTCTAGCGTTTCTGTAGCTGCTACGTATCTCCTGTTGAAAGACTATGTTTCTCATGGGCGTATCTCCTACATATTTCCAAATCAACTTAACATCCAAGGTTCTGTATCAAACTGTTTCATAACTGTAGCTAACTGTTTTATTGTTGTATCTAATTGTTTCTTACTGTTTATTTCTTAATGTACTCCCTCTATCAAAGTGTTTCATGATTGTATGAAACTTGTTTTAACTGTTTCTTTCTCATTGTATATGTCTGCTTCAAAGTATTTCAGGATTGTTTCGGAAGTGTTTCCTGATTGCATCAAAATATTTTTAACTATTTCTTTCTCGATTTAACTGCGTGTATCAGACTGTTTTATGATTGTATCAAATTGTTTCACAGTTGAAAAAGGAACAAGACAAAACACAGCTGCTATAAGCTAAACATTATGAATCTGTCATTGCATGATCGCTAACCACAACAAACAACATTTGGTATTAGAAATATAAATATGCATATACAAACAACAAGAAAAACATAAAATAACTACATTATCAAAACATCCGGTGCTACAAACATAAACAGTGAAACATCCAAAGATAAAAGAAATACAACCCCTAATTCTTGGGAACTCGTAACCGACGCTTTATAACATCATTTCTCTTAGCAAGCCGGCCTAGATTTTCATATGCACTGACTGTATCTAAATCAATCTTCCTTTTCCCATAGTCCCAAGGCAACAATGCAAGACGCGCACGGTAAAAATCAATATCAAAGTTAGGAACACTTGTGATATCAGCAGAACTAATAAAATACTCCACATATGCCATAATAAACACTGCAATCCATGAAAAAATGACAAAAAAGATGACAATACATATAGTTAGTAATTACGTTATAGATGTGGTTGCGTTAATCTGAAACAATAAAGGGAAAAAAACATACAGTGAACCAGAACTCTGTTGGGGAAGTCCTTCAACAAAGAAAAAGCCAAATGGATCATCCAGATTTGCATCAACATACGTTGTGCTTGTAAAAATATCAATATCAGGCCTCGACTGGTAAAAATCAGTTAGTAAAAGATATTGAGGCAACAACATAACTTCAACGACAACCATATTGTGACGAGCACCAGCACCCTTACTTATCGAATCATATATCGCGATGCACCTATCCTTGATCGACGCCACACCCAATGATATAAATCTTTAATATTGATGGGTATCGGAACATAATCAACCTCCATCCAAGGCACATTTGGAGGAATCTTGCATCCTCGAATATAGCTAGCAACAGAATCCACATCAGACATCACGGTAGCATCATTCCCACTAGTTAAATATTTTTTATACATGATCTCGATCGTGGTTTTAAACCAACAATCAGTAGTAGTGAAGGATAATTTTGTCTTGGGTCGATACTTGCCTTGCTTACGCAAGTAGTAGAATATAACATTCACATGCTGAAAAATTAAAAACATCAAATAAATCTTATAAATTGGAGATACAACGCACACACAGAGGAAAGATACAAATGATATAACTGGATGAAACATTACAGATACACTAAAGAAATGAAAAAAAATATTGTTCAATAAAATGGATGAAATTATACAGATACAGTAAGGAAAAGAAAAAGATATAGTTCATGGCTGAGACAATGGATATATAACAATGAAATAGATACAAGGCACACACAGACTTAAAAGAAACAGAAAAGATACAGTACAGATGCTACACACACAAACACATGAAAAGAACCAAAAAGATACAGTACAGCCATAAGGCACACAAAGACACCTAAAAGAAACAGACACACACACACACATGCTAAAAGAAACAGAAAGATACATTAAAGATACAAGACACACACACACACTAAAAAGAAACAAAAAGTTGCATTACAGATAACAGACACACACACACACACACTAAAAGAAACAAAAATATACAGTAAAGATACAGGACACACACACACACTGAAAAGAAAAAGAAAGGAAGACAAAGTGATAAATTTTATATAACTAACTGAATCATTCAAAGTATGACCACCATGCAACAAAATGTAGAACAACATCTGAGTCGACCCTTTTTCAACTCCAAAGTTAAACTCATCCTCAAGTGTGTTGTGCTCTTTAGAGTAGGCACAAATCCTAAAAACATAAAGTAAAATAAACATGAATTATAAGAGTATCCACACAATAAATGGTGCAGTAAATGAGCATTAATAGGTCACACGCCTTACTCTTTTCGGTTTAACAAGATCATCAACAAATGCTACAAACTTATTTGCTAAATCTTCATCAACGTCCTCAGTGACATCAATACTAAAAGGATGCATTTGCAACATCAAAGATTTTGGTGAAACATTACTGTTGCTGGCACCAGAAGGATACTCACGCACAAAAGGTGACACATCAAATTTACCTGGACGTCTCAATCTTACCAACTAGGTGTATTCACACGTGGTCTCACCTGCTTGTTCTCAGGGTCACTATCAAGCAACACAGACATCAAACGACTCACCAGACTCATTAAAATCACCAGCATATTGAAGTTCTTCAGTGCTATATTCAACAGGCTCATCAGCAACCTTGTTAGTTATGTCACTATTCTTTGTTATATTTTGAATCATAGTATCAATACTATGGTCAATCTCCTCAAACTGCACGTCAGCCCAATTTTCAAAGGGATTATCACCAAAAGCAGGGGGTTTAACAGGTCCAGCAGCAGCATACTTGGTGCGAAGAGAAGGTACATGTGTATCTTTGTTACATAATCCAACAACATTAACTGAATAACCTCCAATAAATTAATGCAAAAAAATATGAAGAAATAAAACATGAATAAAAAATGAACTCCTATGAAACATTGGAGATACGAAAAATAATCTATGAAGAAACAGTATGCAACACATGATACAGTTTAAAAACAAGAATGATACAACAAGTTCAGAAAAAAATGCAAAGGCGCACCTCATCAGGTATGGGAGTCTTCAAAATGTCTTGGCTGAAATTCAAACCAAGGTCGAAATTTGGGAATTGCAACTTAGCACCAGTAAACAAAGTGGTCACAGGAACCTTAGTTTCAATTGTAGCGAGCATTGGGAAAGGTTTTTCACTATCGGCTGTGGCTACATTACTCACTCCACAACTAACAGATCCATCAACTTCAGCGATCACAACAGCCTCAATTTCAAATGTATCAGACGGCACATAAACGGGTTTTCCGTTGCCGCCTGCTACATCGCTCACTCCACTAGTAGCAGATGCCTATAAAAAAACTCATATAAATAACAAACTGTAGTTGTACTATTTTTTTTTTTTGGGTTTTTTCATTGTGTCTATTTGTATCTGTGTGGCCAAAAATATGTCACCTATTATTATGGGGATACGAGTCCAGCTAACGAGACTAGACTTATCCTACAAGTCACCGAGCGAAAAGGATACACGCTTGTTCTATGAGTTACGACCGTTCGGGTGGTACGGGCGTAGGGCGCAAGGCATACATCCTGCCACCTTAGGGTTACAGTCTCCTGTTAGGATTTTGTATATACCACCGTCTTGAGTTTGTATGCCCATGAGCCTCATTAGTCTTTGTATTTTACCATAATTAGGACTGGGTAATCACTACTATATATACCCCTCCTTACATTGTATTGTATATCGAGCGATTCACCACTGAATCTGGCTATTCTCAAGGAATAAAACTCTTTACTTTCTTATCTATTATTTTCCTCTCTATTTACTTACTTTTTCATCGTATTTTACTATATTGCCTCTGACTCATTCATAAATTTAATTGTTTTACCTAGACGTAATTTTAGGCATAAACAGTTTGGCGCCCACCGTAAGCCCAGACAATTATAGGTATTCTACGAGGAAAAGGCGCACTCATGTCAGACGACAACGATAGCACCCTAAAGAACAGTGTCAACGAAATAGACGAGTCTGTACAGGAACCTGATGATCCCTGCGTACAACCATAGGATCCTCCCAAGGAGCCAGTCCTTGTGCCTAGCGACGGTGAAGGCGGTCAATCACGCGAAGGTAATTCTAATCTCAGAGGTTTCCTTTCTAATATCCTCACAACCCTGTCAGCACGGGAAGTGCAAAACTCGATCAACATGGTCGAGGGTATATCCCAAAAGTTAGGAACAATGTTCGCTAGATCGTCTCAGAGGCCAGCATCCCCCCGTGGACCAGTGCCCATGAACAATACTCCAGCGTCCGCTCCTAATTGCAGACTCAACATGGATGCAGCTTCAGGAGGATCAACGACAGTCAATAATCAAGACCTGAAAGGAACACCTATCATTCAGGACATCCTAAAGGAGATAAAAGCCATCCATGATTAGATGAGCAAAAGTTTTATAAGCATGCATACAAAGCAAGCGCTTCACCGATCCACGTACCAAAACACTTCCGCCTACCGAATAAATTGAAGTACGACGAAGCAACAGATCCGGATGAGCATATCGCTACGCACTATACAGCCGTCAAGAGCAACAAAATCTCAGAGGAAGAGATCCAATCTGCTCTGGTGAAGAGGTGTGGATCGACCTTAACCAAAGGTGCCTTTCTTGGTACACTCAGCTACCGATGGGCTCCATCGAGTCATTCATCCAGATGCAAGATTTGTTCAGAAAAGCGTACTCTGGCGTCATAAACCGGAGAAGTGTATGGAGGACATCTTTGAGATTCGGCAGCGTGACGATGAGCTGTTGAAAGACTATATTGAAATGTTTCAAAAGAAACGCATGGAGCTTCCTCCAGTCTCCGTTAACATTGTTGTGGTAGCTTTCGGCACCAGCCTCAACATCCTGTGTCAACATGGAGTGCCTTACATCAAAGGTACACCTAAGATCTCCGCCTGGAACTAGAGCACTCTCAGAACCCTAAAGTTGAACGAAGGAAACAAGTAGGAAGTCCGTCCCTGGAGAGAGAAAATGATGGAAGAAGAGTACAAAGAAAGACGCAGAGCCAAAGAGGAGCGAAAAAGTAAGGGAACATCCGGGGGCCCGAATCCCAGGAGAAACGAATCGAGCCTTACAGCTTTTGAGATTTCATTTTACGAGTCAATGCCATGGAACTTGTTGCCAATCACTTCGGTAAACTAGGGCTAAAAGTACGGTGGTCGCCCACCGTAAAAGTACAAACAAGAGGAATGCAACGGCCTACTATGACATCCATCGCAGAAACGGCCATGCTACAGTCGATTGCAAGGCCCTAATATTGGAAATCGAGAATCTACTTAAGAAGGGGCACCTCAAGGATTTGATTGAAGATGGAGCAAGGCGGTCGAGGGTGACGGACTCTGGAGACAAGCGGCATATCAACACGATCTTCTCAACCCTGGGACCTGTCACGGCCTAGGGGACTGAAATGTTAGGGTCGATCGTTAGCCCTATTACCTTCAGTCTAAAAGGCAAAGTAAAACATCAAGACGCTCTCACGATCCCCATAAGGGTGTCAAATCTTTAGATCGAGAAAGCTTTGGTGGACCCAGGAAGTAATGTGAACATTATTCGGAAAGAGGTACTGCGGAATTTAGGTCAAGACCATCAGATGGCACTGAGCCATCGCAGGATAATCGGCTTTAATGGCTTCTGAGAAGAACCTGTTGGAGAACTAGCTTTACCTGTTCATATCCCAGGCATGATGAGCAAACCTTCTTTCAGGTAATCACCTGTGATATGTCATATGATATCATCCTGGGACGGTCCTGAATAGAAAGTGTAAAGGAATTGCCCTCAATGCTCCACCAAGTTTTAGATACCCTACCCCGCACTCGATTAACAAGTTGCGGAGTAAGCGGTGTTCGAATGAAGACTATCCAATATCTGATGGAGGACACGCCGAAGGGCCAATAGCCAAAGTAAATTTGATCGATGAGGAATCCCTTTGGTACAAAATAATGGAGTGAAAGGCTAGGATAAAGACCGGCGTGCTGAGAGAGCGATTGTCGGAGATGAGCCAACTAATTCCCAAGCCAGCAGAGCTATGGTACAAGCCTACCGAGGTATTTGTAAAGCACGATGAACCACTATGGGTGATACACTGCTACTTGGTATTGGCTCGGATCAAGGTGCAACTCTTGCAACTAGCGATAATCACCGAGCCAGTCCAAGGAGAGAAGTTGTTGTTGTATGTTTCAATTTCAGAAGTAGTGTGGAATGTAGTGCTCACACGAGAAGACGACAGAAGACATCTTCTGTAAAATATGCCAGCAAGGGGCTTTCATACCCAGCTGGACTTCTTCCTCTACCTGTCCAATTTATTGCGGGATGTGGTCATGGCAACCCAGGAGTTGCGCTCGTATTTTCTCAGCCATACGGTTAGTGTGGTTTCTTCGGTACCATTACTAGAAATCTTGACCAGAACTGGGTTCTCAAAAGGGGTGGTACAATGGGCTGAGGAACTGGGAGAATATGATATCATTTATCAACCACGAGTGACCATCTATTCGCAGGCCTTGGAAGGCTTCACCTCAGATTTTGTGGTAGAGTTAGCAGCAAAGGTAGAGGAATCAATCCAATATGCAGGGACAATCGAGCTCGCGAATTGGGGAGACGTACGGACGTGGATCTCGAAGGAGAGGGAGCCACCCTTGATTTATGGATCAAGACACCTACCGGGAAGATCTTCTGTAAGGCCGCAAAGGTTCCATGCATCGAAGAATAATATGAGGCCATAACTCAAGCTCTTGGCTTAGGCTATATATTAGGGGCTAGGGAGGTAAGCCTCTTCAGTAGTTCTCAGTTGGTGATCAATCGAGCGAATTAGGGTTTTACAATGGAGAAATATGTGCGCTATATTGGCAAGAGAAAATCAAAGCACTTTTGAAAAATTTCTGCAAGTAGGAGTTTCTTATGAGGAACGTTCAAACTAGGACGAAGCGCCCGAGGATTCACATACTGATCCAGACGACCAACAGGTAGTAATCGCACTGAACCTCGCGAATCTGATGAACCTTGAAGTTCCAAACACAGGTTCTGCCTCAAAATTGCATCATGCATTGATTAGCTACTTAGACAAGGGAATACTCTCCGAAGACAAGTTAGAAAGCAGACAGCATCGGTGGCAGGCAGTTCACTACTGTTTGTTAATGGGGATTTATACCATCGGATTATCAGCAGTCCACAAGTTACATCTCGAGGCTTAGCACCCTTCGACGAGGGAACTTTACAGGTCCCTCCATTCAACGATGAAAGTACAATCCTTCTCAGTATTTTCTTTAAATTAAGTCTTTAGTTTCTTTTTATCGCGATATTTACATACTTGTCAGTTATGTTACGGGTTTTCACTCACAATAACTCAGGCCCTGTGCTCCTACTTATCAATAGAACTACTATTTTACTTAGTCAGTTTTATGATTACAATTTAGATCCATCTACGATACACCTATATATAGCCCCGACCAGACCTAAGTTGAAGTAATATACCCACTTTTCACTACAAAAAGTAGGATAAATTTCTCGCTTAGAGCTGGACTACGTCCAGCTCAGCCACCAGGCATTATTCATAAGTTGAACTCGTCAATTTAACAAAATTTTCACCTACATGTCGGTGGGGATGCCCGCCCGCATAGTGCCACAAAGTCTTAAAATACTCGTGTAAACAAGCAACGACATTCTGAATCGGAACACAAAAATGCCCCGTTTCCACACGGGCTAAATTCGTCCCGTTGTGGGCGCAAAATAGTCGTCTATCACAAGTGAAATATAAGTCGTCTCTACTGACGCAAATGAAGCGCCCTTCAAAGAGCACGCTTTAAAGACACTAGCCTAGAGCATACAAAACATGCTGCTTAAAATATACAAGTGCGCATAAAAACACATTGATGGACATTCATTTCATTAATAACAAACAGCCCATAGGCTTATAATATACAATTAGTTCTTTTTGAATACAACATTGTTCATAACAATTTTCAAAAAAAAAGGAAAGGAAATGCTAAAAACTATAAGCTCCTCAGGATATGCACGACTAAAGATCCTTCATGTGGATTGTAGCTACAAGCCGTAAAGCATTCCGGAGCTTCCCTTGGCAGCCGAAGATATGTCTGCCCGAGCATTTCTTCGAGGTGCACGACCGTTGATACAACCGAAGCCCATGCACTTGATCAGAGCAAGGGTCCTCGGAAGCATCTGGGCGCATATATATTCTTCGCCCATCACGTCCGCAGATCTTAAAAATAAAACTTGAACATCTGCTTTGACCCCTGCTGGTCAAATGGGAGTGCACTGCACTACAGATCTTCAAGCGCAATTGGAAGCTCATCGCAGGTGGGAAGGCTTGAGCTGGAAACCTACCACAAGGGAACCTCTTCCCTTAGGTATCCTACAGCAAACGGCCGATAAAGCGTTGCAGCAGTGATACGGTCGAACCAATCGAACTAAGAGACAACCCCAAAACATGAGCAGGGTTAGAGCTTAGTGACTTGCTAATCCATCCATGGCTAGAAGTTGTGTCCTCTTTCCTGCCATGGAATGGAGTAAGACAAGTAGGCCTCAACCCTACTCCGTCAAAGAGGCTACCTGAGCACTAGAAAGGTCCTGGCAGAGAAGCCTTATGACAGATGTAATGGCCAAGCGTCCTGACCTTGCATGACAAGAAGAATATCATAGCTACCGTTGTGTTAGGATAAGAGAACACTGTAGTCAATGATCCCGATCAAACTTCATGACTCAGGGGACTCCATTCATCCAATCACGGATGGAGGAAAAGAAGAAGAAAACCGTAAATGGTCTCTTCCCAATAATTTTCTCATAAGCCATCCATTCAGAATGAAGAAGTTTTTATGGGAATATCAAACCAGGATCAAAGGCGAATGTTTTTTAAGATAGAAAAGCCATTCTTTCATGCGGAACTTTGAAGAAGATGAAATATTTTTCTTAAGAAGATTTATGATTCTACCACTATCACGAAGCCATTATTTATAGGCTGGAAGAGATAAGAACGGTTCATGAAATAGTCAAGCGTAATTATGGCTTGAGATATGAAATGATCCGGAGCAAAAGTCATTATTGGAAAGATGCAAGGAATCGACATCAACAAATCAGATGAAGACACACTGGAGTTCTCCAATAAATCAACATCATTCTTGGTCAAAGAGACTACGAGTTTCAAGGAGTCAGTAAAATATCTTTCAGGCCACTTTCACTTCCTGACTTCTTGCATCAGCACTCAGCAGGTGAGGAGATTGACTGTGTGGAAAATAAATACGCCACCTATTATTACGGGGATACGAGTCCAGCTGGTGTTACTAGACTTATCCTACAAGTCGTCGGGCGCAAAGGATACACATATGTTCTACGAGTTACGACCGCTCAGGCGGTACGGGCGTAGGGCGCAAGGCATACATCCTGCCGCCTTAGGGTTACAGTCTCCTAGTTATGGCTTCATATATACCACTGCCTTGAGTTTATAGGCCCATGAACCTCATTAGTCTTTGTATTTTACCATAATTATGATTGGGTAATCACTACTATATATACCCTCCTTACACTGAATTGTACATCAACGGATTCACTACTGAATCCGGCTATTCTCAAGAAATAAAACTCTTTATTTCTTGTCTATTATTTTCCTCTCTATTTGCTTACTTTTCCATCGTATTTTAGTATATTGCTTGTGACCCATTCATAAATTTAAGTGTTTTACCTAGATATCCAATTTTAGGCATAAACAGTATCTATACGTATCTATTTGTATCAAGATAAGTGGATCAAGGTACATACCGCAATATTAGCTGTATCTACGTTAAAAAATTTCTGTATCACGATACTCATCTGCTTTGAACTTCTCTATATCACCAATATCTTTTGAATTGAGCTTGTCTGTATCAGCACTGCCTGCAGGTGACTTTGGTGAATTTCGATCATGAAGTTCACCGCTTCGAGTACCCTATTTCTAAAAAAAAATGATTCAAGCCAACATTACATGCAGAATATAGTATCCAACAAAATAAAGATACACAATATCTATCCCTGCGCAAGTAGCTTCATTTGATCAACAACTTTACCAAGCTCCTCACCAAAAAATTGCTTTACATTCTTAAAGTGATCATCAACATTGAAAACAAACAATGTCAAACTACAAACTAAGAAATTTAAGAAAAACATGGACACAATAGAATAAAAATACGATACTTACATGACTCTTGAATAAGTCAAAGTCAGTAGTGAGCTAAAACAAAACAGTAAAACCAAAGCACAGTTAGCTTTAAATGAAAGGTAACAAACTTGTACCAGAATGTTTCAAAATAGTATCACAATGTTTCTAAATGTTTTAGGAATATTGGATCTGTTATAAATCCAAGGTACAAAGTATTTTCACATTTTGTATCTTGATGTTTCTAACTGCCTCAAGTACTTCAAAAAACTAACCATACATTGTCAACTCCAGTACTTAACTTGTCAATCTTAGTACCATAATCAACCTCATGCGCCGGTTTCGGCAAACTTGACTGTGCTTGCTTTCCAGCATCTCCAGATGAGAGACGATGTTGTACATGGGCGACAAAAAAATCCTCCTCAACAAGAACCTGTGTATCTTTCGCTACAGGTACGTTCGTAATATCAAGCAACGCCAAACTGGCCAACTCAGCAATTGTCGGCTGAATAGGCCTAAAAACCACCTGGAACATACATAATAGTAGACCAATCGATTTAAAATCATCAAAATGGCATGAGTACAAAATGAAACAAATATATAAAGAATGAAACTATACCTTGCTGGTTGGGTCGTCCAAAATTTTACAAACTCTCTTATAAAATGTCAGATTACCCGTCACGTTCTAGTTCAAGATACAAGGAGTTCGATGGCTAACACGCGTGGCTACTGTGGATGGAATATTTGCCCAGCACTCATAAAGCCATACTAGCAATGCAGAAAATATGTACTTGCAATTTTCAGGTTCTCGTGAAGAGTATCAAACAATTCATCGAAAGAAACTAAACCTCATGGATAATCCTCAAAAGAACCAACCTCAACCAAATAAAAATATTTCTTCGAAACATATTGCACATCAAACACGGATATCACAAAATAACAAAATAACATACAAAATTGCTATCTTGATAGTATCATCATCATCAACTCACTCCCGTTGAGTAAAAGCATTCTTAACATCTACGTGAGGCACTATGTCCATATTTTAGGAGTAAGTCATCAATCGATTTGGAGTGCTCGTATCAAGATTATTGAGAGTATCGCCATAGCACTTTAACTCAAAAATTAGTGCAAACTCACGTAAACCAAACGCGTGCCATTCACATAAACCTCAAATCTACGAGGCTTTGAAGACACAATCTCCCCAACCATCAACGCACGTATTCTTCAAATGTAACTCCAACAAATAACCAAAACAGGTCTTTTAAACCGTTCCAAATGGACTGGACTTAACGTATTCTTTAAATGCAAACCGAAATCTCTATCCTTGGTAATCCGTAAATGAAATTCTTTCGACATAGCACTTACGGGTATATAAAAGAACACACCCTAAAATGAAAAACCCAACGCATTAACACACATTGACTACAAAATAACATGATACAAACTGAAACAGAACATGTACAATAGATGCAGATACAAGCATATACAAAATTCAACTATCCTAATATAGGTGCACAACAACATGATACAAAATCGAATGATAAGATACACCATAAATACACAATGAAATGAATTCTTGGATAGATACACTGATACAACAAAAATTGAAACATATTAAATATATCATAAATACACAATGAAACACATCAGATACAATAATATACATTACAGATAAAATCAACAATACTACATATACAAAAAAAATACAACAAATAAATAATAGATACACCAAAAAAAGAAAAGAGGCAAAAGTAATAGAAGTACTTCTAATGCTACATCAGCCAACACAGAAATGCGACTTTTCTTCAACGATGGAGCATCATCGAAAAAATCATCATCATCACAACTACTTTACCTTTACCTTTAACTGTAAAGACAAGCATGCTACGCACTTCACTGATTCCGGTGTTTCCGTCGACTTAGAAATAGGAATTTTAAGTTTTGCTACTGATTTCGAACCACTTTTTGAAGCATTTTTATCATGCTTTATTTTGCTCCTAAGTTCGCTAGCATCAGACGACGAAGTAGAATCACTCGACATTGAAACAAAAAAATTGAAAGTAAGTTGAAGTAAACCCTAAAAATGAAGAAAAAATAAGGTCAAATTAAACACTAAATAGCAGTTTCGAAAATGGTTGAGCAACACAGGAAAGAGTGGATAAGAAATAGGGAAGTTATTAGAGAAAATGGGAGAGAAAATCAGAAAAAAGGCACGCTAATACAAGGAGAAACAGCGAGAAACATGGCATTGTACGCGTGAAACAGAGAGAAAAAATTGGGAAATTTAAATTGAAAGAAATGAAGAAGGAAAAAAACCTTTTATATGAGTACATAAGTTTAGAAAATGTACAAAAAGTCCCTAAAACTATGGCAAGCTAAAGAAATAAACCCATGTTGCTATTTTTTGCCCTAATTTGCTATATTTTATAATTAACTTTTCCTTTTCTTTATATTGGGTAATTATGCTAAAATATTGCTATGTTTTGTAAATAACTTTTAAAAGGCGTACTTGTGTGTAAAAATTCCTTCTGTGAATCACCCGGCAAAATAGGGTAATTTTGATGACCAGCCAGTTTTCGCACCATTAAAGAGAATAGGCAAATAATGATAAACTTTTTTTAAAAAAATGTCTAGATTTTAAAAATTCGTATTTTTTTAAGACTAGCCACAAAAAAAAAATTCTAATAATTTGAACTGAACTCCAGCAAAGTATGCTGGGAATCAGTTCAAAGTTTTAGAAAATTTTACTGCAGCTTTATATTTGAAGTCCAAGTATTTTTTAGGAATTTTTACACTAAAAGACAAGCAACACACGAAAAATACTAAAATCGGCCCTTTTTTGTGAATCTTACCCGAAATGTCACCCTTTTCTCGAGATAGCAGCCTGCCAAGTTTATATACATGTATAAAATTATGTAACTTTGTATAATATAAAATTATGTAACTTTGTATAAGTGTGTATACGCGAGTGAATAAATATGTATAAATTTTCAGATTTCTTTAGTATTAAGGATGTTTATATGAATTTTTACTTTTTTGTGTATATTTTTGTACTTCTCTCATTACCTACGCATTTATCTATGTATATTCATGTATAATTTATTTTTTGGGAGGAGATCTGTGTGTATTTACCTGGCCAAAGTAATGTAGACAAAATCAACAGTATAACTTCAGTGAAATACAAAAAAATTAACGACACCACCGGCGGAGAAGGTGTCTGACAGGGCTCAGTGGCAGGGGATGGGGAGATTTGGTAGGTAGATTTTTTTTTATTTTGAAGGAGTGCTTAAATTTGTAATTTTAGGGATGAGTACTATGCATGAAAAGAATATAGGGGTTTTTAGATGGGCTACCCATAAAAATAAAATAATTACGTTTTTATACCCAAATGAAGTTAGTTTGCACAGAATACCCATCTGCCCCATGTTATTTGCACGTTATGCCTACTCGGCCCATTTTATTTACATATATACTTGCTCAAAATACCCAATCCCTTAAATCTGGCATGCAATATCTTTCCTTCTCCTTAAAACTAAATTACTTTTTTATTTTTCCAAAGTTTTTATTTTTCCATTGTTACTCCCCAACGTCTCTTCCTCTGTCACTTCACAAATCACAACCCCGCAAATCAGACCCCCTTATCTCTTTCAACTAATCCTCACCCATTTACAATACTTATAAGATTTTTAAATATTAATTGATATCCTTGATTCCTAAAGTTGGAATTGTCACTGATTTTAGACTAATTTAAATTTAAAAAAAAAAAAAAAACTCCATTGATGAATTTAAGAAAAGCTTGAAATCATGAATGGGTCTCATGATTTCTCAATTTTTAGCATTAGTTGAGGCCTGGGTTTGATCCTAGAGTTGTTTAAAGCTTATGTTTTGAACTTTGAGGTGCTAAGAAAAGATTCTTTTGTTTGTATCGAGGTGTTGGAGTTAATGTAGAACAAATGAGTATTTTTGTTGTTTTGGACATAGTATACCTTTTTGGTATACTATTTAATATGATCGAAAAATTACCATAATGAAATCAACAACTAAAAAATCATAATTTTCTTTTGTATACTTTTGTAATATACGGTATACCTTATTTGTATGCTATTATATTCAACATCGTTTATATATTATTATATATCTTCACTATTTGCACTACTATTAATCAATAAATTGATAATCTTTTCAAGTACTTGTCAGATTCATTATGTTGGCTATGGAAAAAAGTATTATATGAATTAAATGAAGACATGTGTGATTAAAGCTCAAAGGATTTGTATACCTTTCTACCATGCAAGCCTCGTGACACAAGTTAAATGAGTATATTATTGGCGTATACTGTATAGAAAGGTATACAGAAAAAAATCATAATCAATAATTTATTATGTATACCCTACTAATATCCAGTATACTCCTTAAATTTGTTCCACAAGCTTTGGTCGCTCTCATTTAATAGAATATTGAAAGGGTAATTTATATCAACAATGTAATGAATAAAGTCAACACTATTCAAATATTAAGAAATGTGTGATTAAAGCTCAAAGTGTTTGTATACCTTTCTAGCATGCAAACCTAGTGGCACAAGTTAAATAAGCATATTATTGGGGTATACTGTATACTAAAAGGTATCCAGAAGAAAATTTGAATTGATAATTTAAAGAAAAGATTTTATTATGTATACCCTACTAGTATCCAATATACCCTGATGGTATACTCTTTTAATTTGTCCTGCTAGCCTTGGTTGCTCTCACTTTAAAATATTGAAAGACTAACATATGTCAACAATGTAATGAATTAGCAAATCGAGTGAAAAAACAAAACAATAATGTTGTGGGTAAGAAGCAGGGCAAAAAGGACGGTAACAAGGGGGAGAGAAGGTATTTGAAATGGCATGGGTATACAGTATAAATAAGTTGCGGGTAAAAATGTAATGGGTATGGTGATGTAAATAAATAGGGTTTGATGGGTATTTTTGTAAATCTCCCAAACAAAATATGGCATGATGCTTCTAATTTTTGGCTATGGACCGCCTATTTTTGAAAATTTTCCTATTTTTTACTGGGAGTTTTGAACTAAAATTTTCAAATGCAAAGTATTTTTTTACTGGAACTTCATATTTAGCAAAATCCAAGTATTTTTTTACTGGGATTTTTGAACTAAAATTTTTAAAGTCCAAATATTTTTTACTGGACTTCATATTTAGCAACCCAGTATTTTCTACTTGGATTTTGATAATTTAAGTTCAAAAGTCCAAATAAAAAATAGTGAAAATGTTCGTGTTTCTTGGATCTAGCTAAAATGCTGCCTAGTTTTCATTTAGGACGGTGCAAACTAGCTAAGGGGTCAAATTCTTACGGCAAAATATGCCTATATTAAGAAAGGTTCAAGCATCCAAGACCTATTACCTAAGTTTAACACATATCCAATGTTACAGTATTAAGATTGTTTTTAGGGATTTTTACACTCTATACCCATAAAATTTAAAGTATTTATAAATCATACCCATTACAAATTATACTACCCATAAAACTAAAAGTATTTACCGAACCTACCCATTTATTATTGTATACCTTTGTTATGCCTTATAGGTGATACACCTTTAAAGTATACTGCATAAATTATGGTATACAAGTCTGGAGGGACATTTATTACTGTATACCTTTGTTATGCCTTATAGGTATATACCTTTATGGTATACTGCAAAAACTATGGTATATAAGTCTGGGTGGATAGAGTGGGTAAATAATTTAGTGGGTAGGACGGATAATATTTGAAAGTAGTGGGTAGTGGCTGTAATTATTTTAGATTTTGTGGGTATTTTTGTAAGTGTCCATTATTTTTATTGGGATAATTATACTATAAGACAATTTAAGGAACTATAATTACACCAATAATAGTGTTAGTAAAAAAATTCAAAAATACCTAACTTTTTTACTGAAATAGCATCATCCATAAATTAAGGAATTAGTTTCCTACTTTATCTCTGTCCATAACAGTAGGTTCCTTTCCCACGTCTTCCATTCCCAGTTGGTGACACCAACCCCCCCCCCCCCCCCCCGCACAACCCCCGGTTTCAAGTTCATTAATTATCACCATCTTCATCATTTTCTTGTTTTCCAATAAAATTTTGCATTGTATATATTCTGTTTAATAAATGTATATATTGTGTTTATTTAGATACAACATATTTACACCCAAAATACACTATATATATATATATATATATCTCTATTATGTGTATAACTTTATGTAATGGTTATCTAGATATACTATATTTACATATCAAATAAACTAAATAAAAATAAGTATTTTAACACACATACACAATGCATATTACTTTTTATACATATTTTATGTCTTGTTTATCTAGATGCATTGATTTACATCTCGAATACACTATATATAAGGTGATATTATCCCCTCTTAGTTCCTCTTACATCTTGTTCAATCTATTTTCTCAAATTTAACAATATTTGGAATGGTGAATGCACTTTTGGGTTATGTTTGATTTGTATTTCAAATCTGACTTCTTTACGCATACACAGTATATGTTGGGTATTTAATTTTGTTTAGGAATAAAAATAGTATGTAATTTTTCTTCATAATAATTAATATTAACGTGTATTAGGTATATAAAATTGGACATACAGACTTATGAACACAAAATAGACATATTATATACTATAATAAGACCAACATATTTAAGGATACAAGATGGATATATGATATATCAACCATAAGGATTGAAAATGCATTATGAAAAATGTTAAATAAGCTATTATTATCATAGGAATATAATAAGACATACACATATTATGTATCATGTATATTTATGTCAGAATTCATAGCTAATACCTAAACATACAAATACACATTAAATATCTCAGATATACGCATGTTTGGCATTGCTTCTCCAAAGCCAAAAGTGCTTTTTCTTTCAACAAAAGTACTTTTTTTGGAATTTTGAGGTGTTTGGCAACTAAAAAAAATACTTTTAGGTAGAAGCAGAAGCAATTTTTCTGCTGTTGGGAAGAAGTTACAAATATCTGCTTCTTCAAAGAAGCAGAAGCAGTTTATTAATTTTTTCAAGACTGAAATATCCTTACCAAGAATTCATATTTACCATATTATTCCTTATAAATTAACCATATCTCTCTCAAAATACAATTATATTTTTTTTCTATTTTTTTCTACTACGTACTTTTACAAATCTTCTTCCTCTAGGTCTAATTTTTATTTTTAGGTATCACTATCAAGCATATATAGGATGTCCTACTCTTTAAATCATCTTTTAAAGGCAAGTGATTACTAGAAATTCCTAATTCCGTTATCACTTTGATTTAACTATATTTTATGTTGTTCAATAGCTTAAATTTAAATCTTTTACGTTATATTTTACATTTAACTAAATAAATTTTCTAATTAAAGTCTTTTATAATAAATATTCAATTTTTTATTTTATTTTTATTAATCCAAATGTAAAATGAACTTGGATGTCTTTTTCGTAATTTGACACTGAAAAGTACTTTTCGTAATGATTAACCAAACACAAATTATTTATCGAAAGTACTTCTCTAATGAGTTGTCCAAATACAAACTGCTTGTTATCCAAAAGTACGTTTTTAAAAAGTACTTATTCTAAAAGTACTTCTCGAAATAAGCAGTTTTTGGCAGTAATCCCAAACATGCTATTAATATCTAAGATTTTTGAAATTGGAGTAATAGATAGATTAGGAGGTTGATTTGAAAAGAATAAGGATTTAAAAAAAACGTGATCTATAGAGGGAGGGAGGACGTGTTAGCAAATTTTAATGTGATTAGGAGATGATAACAAGAAATTTGAGTAAGTGAGGAGGGTAAAGTGGCTTGATTATAGGAGCTAGCAGATTACCCTTTTTCTGCCATAAAGGACATACGAAAAGACTGTTAGGAAATAGTAATTAAGTCTTAAAATGTAGATATTTATGTAAAAACCCCTTGTTTATTTTGTTGATGATTTGGCTAAAATGAGGGAACATTAATGTTGTAATTCAATTTTTGAAGGGTGTACCTGTATTGGGTAAAAATCGACCCGTCTATGTGGCACCTCGGTAACATGATCTGGGGTTAACCGAACAGGTATTGGCAAGTTGCGAGACGAGGTAAGTCGTAGGTCGCCGAAGTCAAAGACCAAAGTCAATGACCGGGGAAAGAAAACAAGATGTTTGCCTCGGTGAAATATCACCTCGGTCGATTACAAAACCATGCACCCGAAGCTAATGGCCCTAGCTTCGGTGGATGAGGCCACTCACAGTCAACTTGTTCTCCTTCTATTTTGGCCCACTAACTCCACTATCTGAGAAGTGGGAGCATGCAGATCTTAGTGGAAACGTGTGATCATGGCCTTGTATCACTGCTAGTCTATAAATAGCTTCTCATTTTACAATATAATCATTGAGAAATACATATAGAAACTCTGACAAAATTTGTACTCACTGGCATATATTGAAATCTTATTCTTTCATTTATATTTTTCGTCCATTATTGTTCATATTTCGACTTTGATACATTAATTTGCTTGTATTCGCAATCCAAAATTAATTTGTGATCGTAAATTAGTTAGGCCCATACAAATTGGCGTCGTCGGTGGGAAATACGAGCATAAACGCTTTGTTCCAAAGTTGAACGTTCTTTTCGTTCGAATACCAGTTTTTATCTGACGAGATGGCTGACAATAGTAGAAACCCCATTAAACCTTAGCTAACTCCCGATGAACAGGCTAGCGTTCAATCGAACCCAAACTCCAATGCACCTCTAATACCACCAGCAACAAACCCTTCATCCTCAGCTTCAACTGAAGCCTTTCAAGCCTATGTTGTATCCACCCTGAAAGCTCATCAAGAGCAGCAAGCCAAGCAGGCTATTATCAATGCTGAATCTCGCACCTCGTTAGAGGCGAGAAACAGCTCAACTCCGAGTGGAGTCCCACCTGTGGTTCCAAGTGGAGGTATCCCGACCTTCTTTCCTACGGGCGCGATAATAGGGGGACCACATAATGGGGCCACATCTGGGTGTTCGGGCACATTACCGAGCACCACGCCATACTTCAGGACGATTCCCACCGTGGGAGAAACTACCTCCTCGGTAGATGTTGAAAAGCTAACCAAGGAGATCAAAGCCCGAGTTGAGGCTCGCGTCGAGGCACGCGTAGAAAAACGACCTGAAAGAGTCCCAGGGGTGACTAAGACCCAAGATGCTCTTAATATTGACCAATACAGGCAGTTGCCGTTTAAGCCCGAAGCTGCTCCCGCACCAACTCCAAAAAATTTCAAAATCTTGTTTCTGAAAAAGTATGATGGAATACTGACCCCGTTGAACATGTGACCGAATACATGTAAATAGTGTTGAGTAACGACTTAACGGAGATAGAAAAGAATTCGATGTTTTTGAAAAATTCGGCGAATCTTTGGAAAAGGGAGCATTACGCTGGTATATGCGTCTACTATCGGGGTCAATTTCAACTTTTAAGGAAATGGTTAACGCATTTGTTAAAGCTCATCCTGGGGCGCAGAAAATCCTCCAAAGGAATGTGGATATATTCGAAGTCAAACAACGGCCCAGCGAGCCACTCAAAGACTTGCTCGAGCGTTTTCACGCCGAACGCATGGAGTTGCCTCCCATGGATGATACTTTGGCCAATGGCGTTTGAAAAATGTATTAATGTTCGAAACTCTGAGGCCGCGGCTGAGCTACGAAAAGAGCTCCAACAATATCAAACCTTGAAATGGGATGATTTACACAACAGGGCGTACACAAAAATAATGCTGGAGGAAGCTGAGTGGAAAAATAATGGCCGAAATCACAACTACAAAAAAATCAAACCGAGTCCTCATATCGTGCCGAGGCGCCACGAGGAAATTCAAAGGGAAGGTATGAACCACACACCTCGTCGAGGCAGCCTGTTAGTCAAAGGCTTCAAAATTCACATGAGAGCCAACGGCTCGGTGAAAAGGTTTATCCCAGCACGAACCAAAGAACCTCCTCGAGCCCAGCTCAGGTCTCAAAGAATAGGGAGTTACCCTATATCCCCGATTACAATTTCAACATATTGACCTCGGAATTGGTCAATATAGTGAAGGGAACAGCCGGGGTAAGAATACCAAAGGACATGAGAACTACTGCTGACAAAAAGGATCAAAATCTACACTGCGAGTTTCATGTAGACTATGGTCACCGCACCGAGGACTGCAAAGATTTGCGCCTCGAGGTGGCGCACTTATTAAAAACAGGCGTGCTGGCTGAATTCCTCACTGATAAGGGGAAGGAAAGCTACACAAAGAAGCGAGGTGATGGACAACCACCTCGGGCACCGCCCCCCTCCCCCCCCCCCCCCCCCGAGAAAGTTTGATCACCAGGGGGTTTTGAGGTGAATGGAGTGAATTTTGCAGCCGCTAAGAAGTTTGCAAAGCTGTCGATTACTATGGAGAAAAGTACTCGAGTTGGAGGCTCGAAAAAAGAAATCGTGTTTAATGATGACGATTGTGATGGGTGATGTCTCCCCATCATGATGCTTTGGTCATCATGAAGGATAAATGACTCAGATATCAAACGAGTCCTGATCGACCCCGGTAGCTCTGTCAACATAATCAGCTACGGGGCCATCAAAAAGATGTGGTTGAAGGGAGAGGTTGTCCCTAAGGCAATTGTGTTGACTGGCTTCAACAACTCCACCGAGAAGACAATGGGTGAAATCACACTCAAAACATTCACCGAAGGAGTTTATAAGAAAACACTGTTTCAAGTTCTACCCGAGGACATGGCATATAATATGATCCTCGGTAGACCATGGATTCACTCCATGGAGGCTGTTCCATCCACTTTTCACCAAGTGATCAAATTCCCTATCCCATGGGGAGTTCGTTCGATAAAAGGAGAGCAACGAGTAGCGAGAGCGTGCTATTCGGTTGCACTGAAGAGTGGAGTCGTCTCGACCGGACAAATAAAATAGCAACCAATGCAACCGGGGTCAAACGAAGAGGGAGGTTCAAGTTCTCAAGATGGCCCCCGAGGAGAAATAGAGAAGATCCCGGTATGCATTCAAGAACTTCGGAAACAAAAAGCCGAGGACTCGACTATAGAAGAGTTGGAATCTTTCACGTTATCGAAAGATTTTCCAGAGAGAAAATTGTTTGTCGGCTCGGAGTTGGACCTAGAGTTGAAGAAAGCTATCATCGAAGTCTTGAAGTCCAACAACGATTGCTTTGCTTGGTCACATTCAGATATGGTTGGTATCGATCCGGAGATCATGACCCATAAATAGAATGTGGATCCCCGTTTTACCCCGGTAAAACAAAAGCAGAGGCCGCACGTCGGGGTCAAAAAGAAAACAATCGAGGATGAAACTATGAAGCTGCAAGAGAATGGCTTCATAAGAGAGGTGAAGTACCCCGAATGGCTGGCTAATGTCGTCGTTGTGCCCAAAAAGAATAGCAAGTGGAGAATGTGTGTAGATTACACCGATCTAAACAAAGCTTGCCCTAAAGATTCCTATCCATTGCCACAGATAGACAGGTTAATAAACTCCACAGCTGGACACAAATTGTTAACCTTCTTAGATACGTATTCGGAATATAATCAAATTCTCATGGATCCGAAGGACGAAGAAATGACCTCGTTCATCACTAACTGAGGCACCTTCTGCTATAAGGTAATGCCCTTCAGTTTGAAGAATGCTGGGGCGACATACCAAAGACTAGTGTGTTGCATGTTCAAAGATTACATTGGAAAGTCTATGGAGGTTTACATAGACGATATGCTGATCAAGTCTATTCGGATGGAAGATCACTTAAGCCATTTTAGAGAAGCTTTCATTGTTCTGAGGAAGTACAATATGAAGTTGAATCCAGAGAAGTGTGCCTTCGGTGTAGGGTCGGGCAAATTTTTGGGATTCATAGTCTCTAAACGAGGATCGAAGCCAATCCAGACAAGATCAAAGCCATTGAAGAAATCCCCAAGGAGTTAACCGGGGTGAAGGAAGTTCAGCGCTTGACTGGCTGAGTCGCTGCCTTTAGTAGATTTATCTCAAGGTCTTCAGAGCGATGCCATAAATTCTTCTCTGTCTTAAGGAAGAATAATCACTTCGAGTGGACACCACAGTGCAAAGAAGCGCTAAGGGAATTGAAACGCTATCTGGCTAACGCGCCGTTGCTCACCAAACCAAAAGATGGTGAAACTTTGCTAGTTTATTTGGCTGTGTCCGAGGTGTCAGTTACTGCTGTGCTGGTTCGGGAAGAGGATGGCAAGCAACAACCTATCTACTATGTGAGCAAGACACTCCTCGACGCTGAGACCAGGTACCCTCATTTGGAAAAACTAGCAGTTGCTTTAATTGTTACTGCTCGGAAACTACGACCCTATTTTCAATGTCATCCAATAGCAGTAGTTACCACCTTCCCCCTACGAAGTATATTACATAAACCAGAGTTGTCGGGGAGTTTATCTAAATCGGCAGTAGAGTTAAGTGAATATGATATCACCTATCAGCCCCGAACGACTATTAAATCCCAAGTCTTGGCTGACTTCGTGGTTGATTTTAGTGTTAGGATCTTACCCGAAGCTGAAAAGGAGAACTCGATGTCGAAGGGATCGACCTCGGGATTGTGGGTACTCTACAACGATGAGGCGACTAATTCTAAGGGTTCGAGATTAGGCATAATATTGATAGCGCCCACCGGGAGAAAATCAGACATTCAGTTTAGTTAAAAAAAGTGACCAACAATGAGGCCGAATAAGAAGCAGCTTTAGCAGGCTTGGAGCTGGCCTGAGAGATGGGGGTAGAAAGAATTGAATTAAGGTGTGATTCACAATTGGTGGTAAACCAAGTGCTCGGTGAATATACGGCTCGTGAGCCCAGAATGCAGCAATTGTTGACCCGAGCACAAAGAATCTTAGATCAATTTCAAGAATGGAAAATCAAACGAGTACCTCGGGAGGAGAATACCGAAGTCGATACCTTAGCAAACTTGGGTTCGGCGGTTGACGAAGAACACTCGGGGACTTATTCGGTGGTTCGGTTGCTTTCTGCACAAATGAGGGAAATAAAATTGGAAGTCAACTCGGTGGACCACAAATGGGATTGGCGGAGTAAATTTATCTCTTACTTCGACTCGCAGACTCTTCCCCAAGACAAGAAAGAGGCAGAGAAATTAAGGACTCAAGCGGCTTCGTACTCAATCATTGGGGGAAATCTATATAGAAGATTATACAGTGACCCGATGGCCAAGTGCTTGGGTCCAGATGAAGCTAGATATGTGATGGCAGAAATACACAAGTGCAAGTGCGGCAACCACTCGGGGGGAAAGTCCTTAGTGCGCAAATTACTTCGAGCTGGGTACTATTGGCTCACTATCAGCGCAGATGCAAAGGCCTTCGTGAAGAAATATGATAAGTGTCAACGCCACGCCCGAATGATTCATCAGCAAGCTGAACCTTTGCATTCGGTCGTGTCACCATGGCCCTTCATGAAGTAGGGAATGGATATCATTGGCCCCTTACCGAAGAGAAAGGGAGGTGTTCAGTTTATTCTTGTTCTAACCGATTACTTCACAAAATGGGTGGAAGTAGGAGCTCTCACTGAGGTTAGACAGAAGGAGGTAATTGATTTTATCAAGAAGAACATCATCTATAGGTTCGGCATCCCAAGAGAGATCACTTGTGACAATGGTCCACAGTTCATGGGGGTAGCTATCACTGATTTCCTTAAGCAGTGGGGAATAAAAAGAATATTGTCGACCCCCTACCATCCAAGTTCCAATGGACAAGCCGAATCCTCAAACATAGTAATAATCGAAAATCTCAAAAAGAGACTTGATGAGAAAAAAGGTCCTTGGCCCGAAGAGTTACCAAGGGTGTTGTGGGCAATGCGAACAACGGAGAAAAACAGCACCGGCTAAACCCCATTTCCCTTGCCTATGGCATGGATTCACTTATCCCCGTGGAAGTGGGCGAACCAAGTCTTCGGTATGCTCACACCACCGAAGATGCCAATTAACAAGCCATGCGCATAGAGTTGGATTTGCTCGAGGATAAAAGAGAGTTGGCTTTGGTTCGGTTAGCGGTAAAAAAAGACAAATCGAGGCTTATCTCAACAGGAAAGCCAAACTTAAAGATTTCAAAGTTGGTGATTATGTGCTAAAGGCTTCGAAGCAATCGACGAAGGAAAAGAATGGGGGGAAACTCATTGCAAACTGGGAAGGGCATTACAGGGTTAAAGAAATTGTTGGAAAGGGATTTTATCAGATCAATGATTTACAACGCAAACCCGAACCCTTGAATTGGAACATCTCAAATTTGAAGAGGTACTACTTTTAAAATCAAGGTAAGCATTCCTTGATAATTTAAAATTCACCTACAGCCTCGAGCCGAAAAACGCTCCTAAAGGCTTCGGTCGAAATATACTTGCTTCTCGTTTCATTTTGCTTGACGTTTTTAGGAAGCAGATAAGACGATCTCTAGTGCTCGGATCTTCATCAAGATTCAAACCCGAATACTGGGGAGGAGTGAGAGGCGGGATGCAATCGAGGTCGGCACCGAACCTCCCCCGCCAAAGCCTGTCTATTCAGAACTCGGGGACTAGCGTCCGAATAATAGATTAGCACCATGTATTTTTGTCCAGTAGTGACGCTTTCTAAATGTGTTTCTGCGCCTAAGCCTTGTTAAGCTAGGCTCTATGTAAAGTCCCTTCGGAATTCGATTGATATCATCAATGAAATAAACTTGATTCAATATCTCTTTGTTACTATGATCTTACATACCGAAGTTATATTTTAAATGCATTGACTCGAGAATGAGACGTCGTTCTAAGTTCGCATCGGTTTTATACGATCAAGCCTTGCAAGCAAATTACTCTAAGTGTTCGGCTCAACAACCCTTGAAAGGAAAAACAAAAGCTAACACTAAAAACATAAAATGAAAATTCATTAAGTCAAAAGCCCGAGGGCTGTAAAGTTGTTTACATCAAAAAAGGACCCGAAGGTCCAAAGCATATACATCAAAAGCCTGAAGGCCTACATAAAAACAAAACAAGAAGTATAAGCAGGAACTCTAAGCTTCAGGCCCATCATCTCCCTCCTCGGAGGCCCCCATCCTCGGCATCCTCATCACCTTCATCTTCATCTTATTCTTCATCATATTCGGCATCTTCATCGCCCGAACCTTCAATTGAAGGAAGATCATCAATAATGGCTTGAGCTTTGGCTACTTTACCTTCAGCCTTGGCAATTTCTTTCTCCAAGGTCAGCTCACCGGTGCGGCATTTTTTAAGCAGTCGTAGCCGAGACTTGATAAAAGTCCAGCGCTTGCCCAACTCCGCCCTCTTGGCCTTGATCTTGGCCCTATCTTTACGATCAGTGACTTCTTCTCGAAGCGATTTAACTTTGGCCTCAAAAGTTGGAATCCTGGAGTTTTCGCCTTCCAGCCTTCGAATGTGAAGCACATGGCTTCTTAGCTGCTCATGGTGCTTGTTAGCCATCTCCTCGAATTTACTCCTAGCTTGGGCTAACTCTGCACCGAGCCTCCTGACTTCAGCTTCCAACCTCGAGCGCTCTGCTTGAAAACCATCATCAAGGGCCTGAATCTTAGCCTCAACACCAACCTCGCCTTTGCGTAAGTCGGAGCAAGACTTGGACAACTTAGCTTTCAATTCAGCTATTTGAGCATTGAAGCTGTCCCTCTGTCTATCCCCAAGCTCCGGCAACGCGCTGAATCTCCTCATGCCTCGTGGCTTCGAGCTCGATAGCTCTCTGCGACAGAATGAAACCCTGAACATGAATTAATAAAGGGTCACCATAAGCGAATCCACGTGGATAGAGATAAAGATGATGGCATCGAGGCTTACACTAAGTGCGTTGGCAGCAAGAAAGTTAGCTAACCGAACCGGGGAAAATTGCTGCACGATGGCGTCCTCTTTTGGGCCAAGCAGGGGCAAAAGGCTCAATATATCACTTCGAGTGCTCTCCAGAAGGTTTGAAGAAATTGACACCTCCAGTTTTTGCAAGGACCCCGCCGAAGTGGAAAGCCTCGCAGGTTCAGATTGCGCCCTAACAGCGGCAACATTTGTCTCTTTCTCAGTAGCACGAGCCCTGACTTCTCCAACTTTAGCTTTGCCTTTGGCCTTGGCAACGGCCGCTTCGGAATCATGCTCATGATCCTCGAAGTCCACCACTTCGACCTCCCTATGAGATTCCAAGCCCTCGGTGTTCTCATCGCTAGGCTCGTCGATCAGCCTTCGGTGCGTTTCAATAACCACTTCGGGCGGAGGGGAGGTCACCACCTCGATGCGAGGATTCACTAAGCGCAAGGGTTTCTTTGGAACCGTTCGTTTCCTCTTCACGCCTACAAAGAATGATGTAGAAGGGTCATAAGCACAGGAACGAAGAGAAGCAAATGCAAGTATATTAATCGAAGACAATGTTATCTTTCGAGGATCCTTGACCTGAGGACCCCTTAGAGGACTTTGAAGGCTTAAAAGCTCTGAGTTCCTTCAGGTCACCAGCGAGACCTACCACCAAAGCCAATTCATCATCGGAATCGGTATCCTCTTTACCCTTCTTTTTCTTCCCTTTTCCTTTCCCTTTTTTATTCATCTTCTTGTTGATGGCTCGGTTTGGAAAACCTGTCACCGAGGGAAAAGAATTAGTGACAAAATAAAAAGCTTTGGATGACATCCTTGATAAAAGGTCATAAACAACTTACCGTGCCTTTTACATTTCTAACCGAAGCTAGCAGCCATGTCCATCCAGGACCGAATGGGACGCGGGCGGGCTCTGGTCACAGCTCTGACCCATTCGGTCAAGCCCTCTGGTGGGACGATAGCAACTTTGTTGGCTAAGGAGAAAAAAACAAGTTGAGGTCAGAAAACGAGAATGATTGCCAGGAAAATAAGGAACGAGGGGACACTTACGTGTTTCATTCCACTTTTCTAGGAAATCAGGCTCGGTCGATAAGGCACTAGTCTCCAAGGGAACGTAGCGATCACACCATCCTCGGTCTCCATTATCCTCGCTCTTGTGGAGAAGCGCGTGCTTACCACAGTTCTTCAAGTCCACGACCCCAGCCTTGTGAAAATACGAATAGTAAAGAGAGATAAGATGTTGCAGAGTAAAGTCTACCTCGGCTTTTCGACTGAGCCAGTCCAGACATTGCATGACCCCCCAAATACCGGGGCTTAATTGAGCCAAGCATAAGTTGTATGCTCGGCAGAATTCGTCAATCACCCTATGAACGGGGAGAGTAAACCCAATGGTAAATGGATAGGTGTATGCAAAGGACAACCCTTCCACATGATCGCAGCATCTGCTAGCTGGATCGGGGATAATTATTTTCACCTCGGGCTCAAAATTACAATCCTTTCGGATTAGAGGCGCGTAGGTATTGTTTGCACCGAAACATTTCTATTTAGCTCATGCTGATAAGCCGATTGCTTTTGCAGCCTAAGGTCTTTACTGGTTTCAAAGTGCGAGGGGATGATTTGGTGAGGTTTGAGCTCTTTCTCGAGGGGAATTTTTGGAAGCTTCTTTTCAGGACCCGAAGGTCCAGCTTCGGCAGCGTTCCCTTCCTCGGTAGCGGGCAATTCGCCCCCGGTCTCCGTAGTGGCTTCGACATCATCATCTTCATCTTCAACGTCATCGCCCTCGCCACCGTCATCCCTATTGCTGACCCCTTCAGCATCAGCAGTAGCTATAACCATGGTGTCATCCCTGATGACGTCATCCTCTCCTTCCATGCTGACATCTTTGCTTGCCTCAGCTCTAGCCTTACGCCGCTTAGAGCCGCTCGCCAGGGATGTCACTTCACCACCGCCAACCTCTGCTTCAATAACTTGCAATGGCAGAACGGCGGCGATAAAATCGCCGCTAGCAATCATGGCAGCTATGCGAGAAGTCTTGTCTCCTGAGTCACTGGAATCTTGAGTAGAGTGCGTCGCAGACATGATTATAATTATGGGTGTAAGAATTCCTTGGAAATAAGAAGTTGATCAAGATGAAAGTGATTTTTTCTCTTTTCTTGGCACCGTTGCTTCCAGATTATGAAAGTAACGTGAGAAGCTTAGAGTGGAGATACTTATAGGTTATTGGGAAGACAAGTTGCGAAAGGCCATCATTATAACATTGGAAGAAGCAAGAAAAATGGTGTGACCGTTCGGCAGCCAATGAACGGTCGCCACGTTTCACAATAGTGATTTGAAAGGACTTGTACGGTCTGCAGAATTTTGAAACGCTTGGATAAGATTGAGCCACGCCACTCTCCCGCGGAATTTCATTCCTCGGTAACTGCAGTAATTGCCCGAGGAATGGGGGGGACTATCTGTATTGGGTAAAAATCGACCCGCCTACATGGCACCTCGATAACATGATCTGGGGTTAACCAAACAGGTATTGGCAAGTTGCGAGCCGAGGTAAGTCGTAGGTCGTCGAAGTCAATGACCAAATTCAATGACCGTGGAAAGAAAACAAGATGTTCGCCTCGATGCAATTTCGTCTCGGTCGATTGCAAAACCATGCACCCGAAGCTAATGGCCCTAGCTTCGGTGGATGAGGCCGCTCGTAATCAACTGGTTGTCCTTCTATTTTGGCCCACTGACTCCACTATCTGAGAAGTGGGAGCATGCAGATCTTAGTGGAAATGTGGGATTATGGCTTTGTATCACTGCTAGTCTATAAATAGCTTCTCATTTTACAATGTAACCATTGAGAAATACATACAGAAATTCTGGCAAAATTTGTACTCACTAGCATATATTGAAATCATATTCTTTCACTTTTATTTTTCGTCCATTATTGTTCATATTTCGACTTTGATACATTGATTTGCTTGTATTCACAATCTAAATTCGATTTGTGATCCTAAATCAGTTTAGGCCCATAACCAAAAGATAATAAGGTAAATATTTGCATCACGATTTTGCTTGTGAATGGACATAAGAAGTAAATTCTATCTGAAACATAAAGGCTATCTTCATGTAAAAGCGAAAATGATAACTGGAATAACTAAAGTTTTGACACACACACTATATATATTCTCCGTGAAGAGATTAGCATGTATGTGTTAGGGTTTTGGAATAAATAGAGTGTGAATGGGAAATGGGTGGGAAGGTGAAAAGGTTCCTTTTTGTAAGGAAATGCACCTTCTCCCATATTGGTAGAGGAAAAGACTTTTGTTGGGTTTAAATACAAATTCACTTCTCTTAGCTCTTAAAAGGGTTAAGGGAAGCCTCGCGCCGTCGTCGTCGCTCGCTCGTCTCGGCTTCGGCTTCGGTTTCGGATTTCGGATTTGATTGATTGACTTAATTTTTTGGACCAACAAAACTAAAAATATTAATTAATTAATAATTTATTATTAATATTTAATATTTAATCTGTTTGTGTAACAGAAATCTGAATGGATTAATCTGATTAATCCACGTTCTCCCACTCTCCCATGTTTTCTCATTAGTGGACAATTCATTACTGACATTTAGTGAATTCAGCCATTAGTGACAGTGAATTCTGATGCCATTAGTGGCAGTGAAGTCAAGCCATTAGTGGCAGTGAAGTCAAGTGTTAGTGGTGTTAGTGGCCATTAGTGGTGACTCTTCACACTCTTTCCAAAGGCTATATAAACTGGTCAGTCCTCAACCTTTGAACACACACTGAAACACAGAAATAATACAAACTTCTTACTGCATTCCCTCTCTTTTCTGCATACTAAGTAAGTCGTGTGATTTGCTCCATTTCTTTGAGTTCGCAGTGTTCTGCTGTTTGAAGTGCCGCTACAGTAGAACTGTTATCCTGTTCCATCTTGGGAGAAATTAACCCGTGAACCTTGGGCAACTGTGAGGGGGCTAGATTTTTTAAGGAGACACAAGTAAATTGTGGGCTCGGGATCGTCCCATACCAAACTGATAATACACTTCTGTTTTCTGTCTTTTCTGATTTATTTGGTTGCAGGAATAACAAGCTTAAGAAATCTCCTGTTATTTATTTTCTGCACTTAAATAAATACTGGTTAAGGAGAATAAAACCTTTGTGGTTTTCTACTCGTATATAATATATTAATCTACTGTGGAGACTAAAACCTTCGTGGTTTTTCTACTCCTAATTACTGTGAAATAATCTGTTTGTGGGGACTAAAAACCTTCGTGGTTTTTTCTACTATTGTTTAAACAGTTTATTAATATTGTTTCTGCTTGTGTCACTTGACAGAGATGACTAACGGAGTGGAACAAACTGTCCCTGCTGTGAATACTAATGCTACCGCAGTTTCTAGTGCTGCTGGGCCTAGCCGTGCTGCTGCAGCAACGGTTATGCCACCTGCAGAAAAGCCGGGGAAATTTTCTAGTGTGGACTTTAAAAGGTGGCAGCAAAAGATGTTCTTTTATCTGACCACCTTAAGCCTGCAAAGGTTTATCAAGGAGGATGCTCCAGTCCTGACTGATGAAACACCTGAAAACGAACGCTTCCTTGTGATTGAGGCTTGGAAGCATTCTGACTTCCTATGCAAGAATTACATTCTAAGTGGCTTGGAAGATGACTTGTACAAACGTAATGTTGAAACGTCTAAGAAACTGTGGGATGTTCTAGAAAAGAAATATAAGACTGAAGACGCTGGACTGAAGAAATTTGTGGCTGCCAAATTTCTGGATTATAAAATGGTGGATAACAAATCTGTTGTGTCCCAAGTCCAAGAACTTCAAGTCCTTATCCATGATCTCCTTGCTGAAGGTTTGATCCTGATTAATACTTATGTTAAGAGTATTATTTATATTGTGGCTAACAAACTTTTCTTTGAAGGTTTGAAGATTAATGAAGCGTTTCAAGTTGCAGCCATGATTGAAAAGTTACCTCCATCATGGAATGACTTTAAAAATTACTTGAAACACAAGCGCAAGGAGATGACCCTTGAAGATTTGGTTGTACGCTTGTTGAAGAGGACAACAAATCTGCTGCAAAGAAGGCTCGTGGAAGTGCTGCAATAGCAGGAGCAAATATTGTTGAGCATACTCCAAATCAAAATAAGAGAAAGAAGCCTTCTGAAGGGAAGACCAACCCCAGCAAGAAAAAGTTCAAGGGAAATTGCTACAACTGTGGCAAGAGTGGACATAAGTCCGCAGACTGTCGTGCTGCAAAGAAGGACAGGAAAAAGGAAAAAGGTCAAGCAAACATGGTTGAAGAGACAAAATTGGCCCAAGGAGTGCAAGACATTGATTTATGTGCTATGATTTCTGAATGCAACTTAGTTGGAAATCCTAAGGAATGGTGGATTGATTCAGGAGCCACCCGCCATGTTTGTGCGGTGAAGGAAGCCTTTGCTTCATATGCTCCCACTGGACCTGATGAGGCGCTCTCTATGGGCAATTCTGCAATGGCCAAAATTGAAGGATATGGGAAGATATTCCTCAAGATGACGTCTGGCAAGGTTGTGACTCTGACCAATGTTCTTTACGTTCCTGAAATAAGGAAGAACTTGGTGTCTACTGCACTTCTTGTGAAAAACGGGTTTAAGTGTGTGTTTGTTTCTGACAAAGTTGTAATAACTAAGAATGAGCTGTATGTAGGAAAAGGTTACCTGACTGAGGGCCTTTTCAAACTCAATGTAATGGTCGTTGACACTATGAATAAAATTGCAGCTTCTTCTTACTTACTTGAGTCAAATAATTTATGGCATTCTCGTTTGGGACATGTCAATTATAAAACCTTGCGAAAAATGATCAATTTGGAAGTATTGCCTAAATTTGATTGCGCTAAATCAAAATGTCAAATATGTGTTGAGTCTAAATATGCTAAACACCCTTACAAGTCAATTGAAAGGGATTCTGAACCATTAGACTTAATTCATACAGATATTTGTGACATGAAGTCAATACCATCTCGCGGTGGAAAGAAGTATTTCATAACTTTTATTGACGATAGCACTCGTTACTGCTATGTTTATTTACTTAGTAGTAAAGATGAGGCAATTGATGCATTCAAGCAATACAAAAATGAAGTTGAAACGCAACTTAACAAAAAGATCAAAATGATAAGAAGTGATAGGGGTGGAGAATATGAATCTCCTTTTGAACAAATATGTTTGGAATATGGCATTATTCATCAAACAACTGCCCCTTACACGCCTCAATCCAATGGGATTGCGGAAAGGAAAAATCAGACATTAAAGGAGATGATGAATGCCTTGTTAATCAGTTCGGGTCTACCCCAGAACTTGTGGGGGGAAGCTATATTCACGGCTAATCAAATACTCAATCGAGTTCCCCATAGAAAAACAATTTCCATTCCATATGAAAAGTGGAAAGGAAGGAAGCCCAACTTGAATTACTTCAAAGTGTGGGGGTGTTTGGCAAAAGTGCAAGTCCCAAAACCCAAAAGGTTAAGATTGGACCGAAAACAGTTGATTGTGTTTTCATTGGGTATGCTATAAACAGTAAAGCATATCGGTTTCTGGTTCATAAATCAGAAAATCCCGACATTCATGTTAATACGGTGATGGAATCAGATAGTGCTGAATTCTTTGAAACAATATATCCGTATAAGAAGGAATGTGAGTCAGTTGGTGAAAGATCCAAACGACCTCGGGGAGGAACCAAAGAAAATTCACCAAATGAGGAAGAACCAAGACGGAGCAAGCGTCAAAGAACTTCTACTTCATTTGGAGATGACTTTGTCACTTTTCTATTGGAAAATGAGCCTCGGACGTTTAAAGAAGCGATGTCTTCTTCAGACTCTCCATTTTGGAAAGAGGCAGTCAATAGTGAAATAGAATCTATTTTGAGCAACCATACTTGGGAGTTGGTTGATCTTCCTCCTGGAAACAAATCATTAGGTTCTAAGTGGATTTTCAAAAGGAAAATGAAAGCTGATGGCACTATTGACAAGTACAAGGCAAGACTTGTTGTTAAAGGCTATAGACAACAAGAAGGTCTTGACTACTTTGACACATACTCGCCGGTAACCAGAATTACATCCATTCGGATGTTAATAGCGTTAGCCGCCGTGTATGGTCTGGAAATCCATCAAATGGACGTTAAGACAGCATTCTTAAACGGGGATTTGGAGGAAGAAATTTACATGGAACAACCTGAAGGGTTCGTGGTTCCAGGTAAAGAAAAGATGGTGTGTAAACTTGTTAACTCACTTTATGGACTGAAACAAGCACCTAAACAATGGCATGCGAAATTTGATCATACAATGTTGTCAAATGGCTTTAAAATTAACGAGTGTGACAAATGTGTCTACATTAAGAACACTCTTAACTTTATAGTCATATTTTCCTTATACGTGGACGACATGTTGATAATGAGCAATAACATTGCCAATATAAATGCTACAAAACGCATGTTGACTAGCAAATTTGATATGAAAGACTTAGGAGTTGCGGACTTAATTCTGGGTGTTAAGATCCATAGAACTCCTCAAGGTCTGGCGTTGTCTCAAACTCACTACATCAATAGTGTTCTTGAAAAATTTAAATATTTGGATTTTAAAATTTCAAAGACTCCTATTGATGTAAACCTTGCTCTAAAGAAGAACAAAGGTCAAAGCACGTCGCAACGGGATTATGCACGTGTTTTGGGAAGTTTGATGTACGTCATGAATTGTACTCGACCAGATATAGCTTGTGCTATAAGTAAACTAAGTCGATACACGAGTAATCCCAATCAGACCCATTGGATGGCAATGAAACGTGTTTTGGGGTATTTAAAATACACTCAAGACTTTGCATTGCATTATAACAAGTATCCTGCAGTCATTGAAGGATATTGTGATGCCAATTGGATCACAGGCACAACTGATTCTAAGTCCACAAGTGGATATATTTTCGCACTAGGTGGAGGAGCGGTGTCTTGAAAATCGTCCAAGCGAACATGTATTGCCCGCTCTACTATGGAAGCTGAATTCATAGCCTTAGATAAAGCCGGTGAAGAAGCTGAATGGCTTCGGAACTTTTTGGAAGACATTCCGTTTTGGCCTAAGCCGTTGACACCAATTTGTATACATTGTGATAGTCAATCGGCTATAGGAAGAGCGAGGAATGTCATGTATAACGGTAAGAATCGTCACATACGACGAAGGCATAAAACCGTTAGGGACCTACTCTCTAGGGGAATTATCACTATTGACTACGTGAAGTCAAGGGATAATGTGGCGGATCTGCTTACAAAAGGCTTAACTAGAGAGGCGGTTGAGTGTTCATCGAAGGGAATGGGACTATGGCCAAGGACAAGTCATCACGGCGGTAACTCTACCTAGGAGACTGGAGATCCGAAGAACTAGGTTCAAGGAGAATACAAAGTCGTGTTTGACGGTCCAACATTGTCAGTTAATGTTTGGTCCATTCTCATGATTAGACAATGTTCAAGTACCAAGGGTAAAATGGTAGAGGCATTTTTTAATGATTGTCTAAGTTTGATATTTTAATTATCAAACAGTGTACATCTATAGGATTACACGTTTAGAAATCACCTATATAAGTGTGAAGTGGAAGCCGTTTCAAGGAGAATTCGGTATGGCAAGTTCTCTAAGTACTTATGAAACCAGGCGGTGTTCATGGCTGAAACGAACACAACAGTGAGAACCAAAGACGGTTAAGGGTTAGTTGTGTGACTTATGTTGTCTAGGTATACACCAAAGCTCAACGGTTCAAAGATATCAAATCTACCGATTGACCGAGTATATCCGATGTATGTTCACTACGGAAAGTTCAAAGGGAAACCTACTTATCCCGATGCAACTAATTCTTTCTTGCAAATCACACAAGTCTGTCATGCATATTTCCAATATAGCCATTCCCCATTCATGTGGGGGATTGTTGGGATTTTGGAATAAATAGAATGTGAATGGGAAATGGGTGGGAAGGTGAAAAGGTTCCTTTTTGTAAGGAAATGCACCTTCTCCCATATTGGTAGAGGAAAAGACTTTTGTTGGGTTTAAATACAAATTCACTTCTCTTAGCTCTTAAAAGGGTTGAGAAGAACGGAAGCCTCGCGCCGCCGTCGTCGCTCGCTCGTCTCGGCTTCGGCTTCGGCTTCGGATTTCGGATTTCGGTCAATTGATTTGATTGACTTAATTTTTTGGACCAACAAAACTAAAAATATTAATTAATTAATAATTTATTATTAATATTTAATATTTAATCTGTTTGTGTAACAGAAATCTGAATGGATTAATCTGATTAATCCACGTTCTCCCACTCTCCCACGTTTTCTCATTAGTGGACAATTCATTACTGACATTTAGTGAATTCAGCCATTAGTGGCAGTGAATTCTGATGCCATTAGTGGCAGTGAAGTCAAGTGTTAGTGGTGTTAGTGGCCATTAGTGGTGACTCTTCACACTCTTTCCAAAGGCTATATAAACTGGTCAGTCCTCAACCTTTGAACACACACTGAAACACAGTACAAACTTCTTACTGCATTCCCTCTCTTTTCTGCATACTAAGTAAGTCGTGTGATTTTCTCCGTTTCTTTGAGTTCGCAGTGTTCTACTGTTTGAAGTGCCGCTACAGTAGAACTGTTATCCCGTTCCATCCTGGGAGAAATTAACCCGTGAACCTTGGGTAACTGTGAGGGGGTTAGATTTCTTAAGGAGACACAAGTAAATTGTGGGCTCGGGATCGTCCCATACCAAACTGATAATACACTTCTGTTTTCTGTCTTTTCTGATTTATTTGGTTGCAGGAATAACAGTATGAACTTCATTTCCATGCTAAACTAAATTACTTTGGCTTGATTAAAATACAAACATTTACTCGTCGTCAAAGACTATAAAACAATTACTTGACTCTGTATGACTTTTATTAATGTTAAAACCTTCATTAGCTGGTTATTGTTTGGTTTAATTACTTAATAATCCACACATGTGAATCCAAAGATTGCGTTTTTGGAAGAAAAGGTGTCCCAAAGAGATTACTTAGTGACAGTCACACATGTCCTAATAGTCATTCTTAAGGACACTGTATATCGTTGTGGAGTGGGGTAGCACTTAAACAGCATAAGACACAATTAATCAGTTGTATGTTTCCATACAACCTAACCATTGCCGTATCTACCATAAAGCCAATAAGGCAATAGCTTGGGGCCCCAATAAAAATGTATTACTATTTATATTGTAGAAAAAAAAGTTCTTTATCTATTCAATGTCAAAATTGAAGAAAAATTTAAGGGAGAGCACATAATAGGAGAGTGGAAAAATTATTACTTTTTTAATAATTGTAGTATCCTTAATTCCTTATTTAGGTGGGTATCTATTTTATTGTTGGCTAACTTACATTTTATAATTACCCTTTTTCACCATTCTTATTCTTTTCTTGCTGAATATTTGAGTCTTTTGAATAAAAACTCAAACTCTCTGCTTTCTACAAACTTGCTTCTTACAAGTTACAAAGATCAAAATTTTCTTTTTGGTGTCTTCTTCAAATATACAAGCAATTGCAAGAACAATCATTATATTGAAGCAGCACCAAATACTACTTTGACATTATTATATCAATTTATCATTTTTAAAATTAAAACTATTAAATCTTATCTAAGATCAACGATGTCTCAAGAGAGATTAAATGAATTAGCTTTATTTTCAATTGAAATGGAATTGTTAGAACAAATTTATTATAAAGGCTTTGCATAAAAAAAGTGACAAAAGTAGACTTTAATTAAAACTAAATATGACTATCTTTCTTCTCCTTAAGAAAAATTAGGGCCTTCTCGTGACGTTTCGCTTTAGGCCCCAATTTGGTTGAGACGGCCCTGAACCTAACCTAATATTAATACAGTAACAAAAAAGAAAATACTAAATATACTGGCTCTCATCCTAATATTAGTTGATTCGGCGTAAATTAAATTTGTTTCAACACGTTTGTCATTTTAATATTGTAAGAAGACGTTTGGTTACACTTACTTTTTAGTACCAATAAGTTAGACGTTTAGTTAAGAAGAGATAGTGTGCAATTTTTTAAAGGAATCTCTTAAAATAAGATTAAGTATTAAATATGTTTCTTAGGTAGTACCTATATAAACTTTTAAAAGACAGTTTAGGAAGTATATAATTTTACAATCCAACAACTAAAACAAGGCGGATGAGAGCGGTGACAGGGGCGGCTTTAAGGTACAATGTGCCTGTTCGGCATAATAATCAATAGCATTGGCCTGAACATTAAATATGTATTTAGCAAAAAACAAAAAAAAAAAAAAAAATCGAAGTTCTGAACTCAATTGCTAACCCTTAAGATACTATCTTAGAGTTCAAATGAATAATATTTAAATCCTCTATCCTTCTCTTGGTGGTGATGGTGGTACCACTACATAAATGCAAATTAAATACTTCATCTCCATTACTTAAAAGGAAAAGGAGATAAGAAAGAGAAACTTTGAGTAGAAGCTTTGGCCCAGTAGTACGAAGAAAAACTAAGCTAGGTTTGGACATAAATTTGATTGAAATTTGGGAATTTGAATTTTTAGAGTTGAGTTGAAAAATAATTTTTGAAATTTGAAATTGTGTTTGGACATAAAATTTACTTGAAAATAGTTGAAGTTTTGTGGATAAAATAAGATAATTTTGCAAAAAACAACTCCCAAAAAGTGGAAACTTGACTAAAAATTGATCAAAAAGTATGTCCAAACAAAATTTTTCCCAAAAATCCCCAAAAACTACTCCCAAATTTTATAAACAAACGGTGGACCTATATTACGATTTAATGTAAACTAGAAAACTTGTCCGCGCATCGTACGGTCGTTAAAAATTGTGTTGGAAGTTACTAATAACGTGTATCATATATAAAGAGAAAAAGCATATCAATAATTCAACAACAAAGTTTAAGTAAAAAATTAAAAATAAAATTATTTAAACTTAATTTTAACCATTCTACCTACAAATTTCCTCCCTGAAAGCCCCACGGATCTGTCCCTGTTCATGAGCAAGGGCTTCTTCTTCTCCTTCCTAGTTATCACATTTATTGCTATTTTATTTTGACACCATTATTTGATAGTTATATTATTTTATTAGTTATTGCGACAATTTTATCTTCCTTTGGTTGTCCGACAACAAATTCGTAAAACTTTTTCTTCCATAACATATGGACGTTACAATATTTTTATTAATCGTTTCATTTTTCTTATGATATTAGTTACTCTCCTTGGAAATTTTTGTTTTTCATTAATTAAATTTTCAAAGACCATTCATTTATTAAATATTTTCAAATAAATTATTAACGGAAAAAAGAAAAGAAAAGTCAATATAAGAATACATTGTATATGAAGAGATGAGAGGAATCTATAGAATTTTTAAACTTATTTTCTTTACATTTTGATGGAGTGATGACCAAAGAGATGTGTCACATTACTATCTTATATTATTCTAAATACTTGTTTAATTATGTTAACATTATAATAAAAATAAATATTAACATTTAAACATATTAAAAGATGAAAAGACACAAATCAAATGAAATTAGTGTCCAGATAAGGTGTATGCCCATTGAATTAGCTTCCGTTATGTATTACTTTTCCTTTTCTCTTTATAGTTTCTCTTTTATTGTTCTTCCTTTTTTTTTAGGCTATTTAATTATACGAATCACTTCTTTTATTTATGTTTTTATTTTTGTGTTTCTTTTCTCGGCTAATTTCAACCTTCTTACTCTTATTTTCTACTATCTTTAAGTAATCTTTTTCCAAAACAATGTCGAATGTCCTTCTTTCTTATTCTTTAGGTTCCTAATAATTATTTAAGTATCGAGAGATAATATTCTTATAAGAAATGTAAATAATCTTTTTAATACCGGTGATAATATGTAAACAAAATTAAATTGACAATGCATAAAACATATTAAAGAAAATGGTTTAGAGGTTTCCGTTGAGTAAATTGTCCAATTTTATAAGAGAATATCAAAAGATCCTATAGTTAGGAAGATGGAAGACAAACAGTTTAAGTAGAGCAAAAGAAATGTTAGGAATATGGAAACGTATTACTTAATTTAATGTTTTTTCGTAACAATCCTATACTTATCCCGCAGCCTCAAAGGAAAATTATGCATCATTATTTGCTCAAAGGAAAGACACGTCATTCTTTTCTTTGACTTTAATGAAACAACTTTTGTTAAAATTGATAACTGATGTTTTTTTTTCTATCATTGCAAACCTATTTGGGCTTTAGTACCCCGCTTCCTCTTCAAGCAAAAATTCAAATTCTATTAGCAATTACATATAATGCTTAATAAAAAATTAAATACATTCCAACTCAAGAAATGACTATATATATGTATCTCTTTATTTATCAATTTAAAGAGAAAATACATTAAATTATTATTAAAAAGTTAGGTTTTACCTCTAATTCTCACTAAATTTGTGAAGCAGCAACCAAAAATAATCTGTATTAGATTCCTCAATCACCAAATTCACATTCAGCCCTCATGGAACAAAGCCACACTCATGTCATCCATTTAGTCCCATTCAGATTCAGATATAACATAAGAAACACATACTTTCACACAACTTCTTGAAAAAAAAAATGCACTCAACTGAATGGAACATCATCTTTTGTTGAAAAAGGTAATCACCAACTTCATGAAGAAAAAATAAATAAATATATAGGTGTAGTAAAAGATTTCTGAACTCCACGAAACTTACATATGTCTGCATAGCTGCTCTGCGTGTAGCAAACAATAATATATTTTTACGAAAATAAAATATACAGTAAATACTTAGCAAAACAATTATGGAAACTTATAGTGAAGATATAGTTCAAAAATTTCTTTATTTGTATTATAATGGATCTAATATGTTAACCGAAAGAAAAAGGAGCATGTAAAACACTTAATTTAAAAAGAACAATACTAATGAAGGGCTGGACCATTAGAAACTGATAGTAGCACAGAGAGGTGTTGTACTCTATTATTCACATGAAGCTCAAGATCGTAATTTATAGGAATGTGCTTATTCACATTCTGCTCTATATTGATTGACTTCAAGTAATGATCATTATAGCACGTCCTGATATAATGGCCTCTGTTATGACACAAACGGTTGATTATTTAACTTTTATGACTATTTTCATTCAATGTTGAAACATTTTCTTTCATTAATTAATTTAAGAATCATTGCTTTGAGAAAATTTCATCGCCAAGCTCAATTAGCTACATAACTCTGCACAAAGAGGTTTTGTTTCTAAAGATGGCAGAGCAAAACCGCAAATCCCTTGCGCTTAAGGATGCAAGAAGCTTTAAAACAAAATCTCTGGAAACAAAATCTCTCCAGAATAAAAACAAATTTTGGATGGAGATATTTATGTAATTTAAATAAAAGATAGTCACAACATTAATAATACAATAAAGATGGAGTAAGTAATGTAGTACATTATTACTGAACTATTACCCTCTCTTTGTATTCTGAAACTGAATTCCTCTTCTTAATTGAGTAATAATTTCTATTGTTTTATTTTCTTACCGAATAACCCAGCCTTTCTTTAGTTAAAAGTATGACATCATTAACCAAAGAGCCAAAAGGAGGACGCCTTTACTACTAATTTTCTATCCACAAAGCATAAATTGAGTCCTACCACAAAGGTATTATAAGTATAAGAATGCAACAAGGTTTCTTCCAACTATACCACTGGAATAACCAACTCCAGAAATAGTAGGCAACCTCAAGAAATTGAATCATGTATAATTACTTGAAAGCAGATACTCTATGATAGTGACAAAGTTAAAGTCATTGTTAAATCATAAATACTTGATACAGAGCAATGAAAAGTTTGCTGGAGAAATAAGAAAAATAACTATATTTAAGTACAATGATTCATGTATACTGTAACTATTTTCTTGGCATCAGATTTGGTTGGAATCGTACTAAACTGTGGAAAAAAATTCAAATACAAAGTCAATAAATATCAGGGAGAATTTTTCAAAAACAGAAGGACAAAAAAGAAGAATGAAGCAAAAATAAGCAAAAATAAGCAAGTATGCAACAACAATTTTACAAACTACTAAACTGAAAAAGGTAAGAATTCTATGAGGTACCTCTTTTGATCTCCTGATGAAGGCAAAAGAAATCACATAATTAACAAAATATAGAAGATGTCAGTGCCAAAAAATCACATGCAAGGATATTTGATATTTTACCTATACCCCCGGATGAGAATAGTCAGATGTTGGTAAGTGGTTGTAATAATATATGGATTGATAAACTGAATAAATAATAGGCCCAAGAAATGGGAATTGAAGACATTTTAATGAGAGATCAAACTGTTACATTTTTAACAATTAAGAATAAAAATAAATGAGCCTTTACCTATCAGCAACAACGTCCAATTTAATGCGTTGCTGTAGTTAATTCACGGGATGAGGGAAGATAGGGGATGTCAATAGGCTTTAAAAGAAAAATGAGTGAAAAAGCCTAAAACATGAGAAACAAAAAAAAATATTGTTTTCTTAACTTTTTGAAGAAATGGTTGCCGTAGAGAGGTGCCACATCACTTTTCCATAGTCCTCAATTAGTATATAGATAGATTTACTAGTCGAGTTAAAACTTTGCAGTTTGCACCTCATAAATGCGTGATTCTTATCTCATGAATTCTTCATTCTCTTTCTCGTTACATTGTCCCTATGATGAACGTGAGATCTCCGCATAAAAAATAAATATAGTTTATAAAGAAATAAAAGGGCTGAAAATTATATTTTTTTAAAGCAAAATACCACTAAGCATATAGCTTAGTGGCTGATTTTATTAATAATAATCAACAGAAAAGTAAATAAGGTCTTTGCACTTTGAAAACAATAAAACCTTGTTAAGACTAGATAATGGCTAGCTAGAGCATTAATAGCTACGTGCCTAGTTACTATAGCCACCCCATTGGAATGAACATATGAAAATACTAATACCACCAATGGAAGCAAACATAATAACTTGACACTAAGCTTTACAAGCAAACTACTAGCTAGCAATAAAATTAATGAAAACTCTAAGTAATTAAGTATGCTCCTATTAATCACATGAACTAGCATCTTTTCTTAGTTTTTTGGATTGAACCATGTCCTATTTGATGATCATGGATCAACCTTTGATGCCTTGAAACAAGTGAAGATAACATGCCACCAGATAATGGGACGCTATAACGCAGGCGCCGCCTGCAAAATCGCGCTCAACTTGTGAAGGTTGTAGTCTCTGCGTCGCCTGAGAAAATCCTGCAAAAAAATCGTACCCACTGTTTTGTCCAAGCTGTACTGAAGGGGTCGCCTTCAAAATCGCCCGCATGCAAAATGTTGAATATTGTCTCCCATGTGTCGCCTGCTCCACAGCCTGCGCTGAAAAAGTTGAAAGATGTATGGTATGCGTCGCCCACCAAGTCGCCTGGACAGAGTTGATGGCTCGTTGAGGTGCATGTTGAGGACGAAAAATTTCTGCCCACTTGTGTACCTGCGCGCGATTTCCAATGTGGTGCCTCCTCTACAGCGCACCTGCACGTTCCATCATCAAACACGATCACCACACCAAGCTTGAAACATTCCAAAGCATTCCAACCTTTCCAATCAACCCATTGAGCATGAGAGAAGTTCACATCATGAATTATTACTATGAGTGTACCTACAAAAAAGAAAACAAAGTTAGTATTAAGAGCCTCCATACTCTCCTCCACAGGATTCGAACATGAAGGAAAATTTTACCTCCCTTGTTTCTAGGCATTCCTTCTTGGCCTAGTACGAATATATGGCTCATTACACTTATCTCATTCACCAACCTCCTTCCCATGCTATTCAACTCATGAAACGAATTAACTATGACATCTCCTTGATCATTAGCCAAGTTCGCCAAGTAATCTGGCAATTTATTCCCTTCTCTAAACACATACATCACCACCACCTCTCTACCCTTCATTAAACTCCAAAATTCCTCTATTATTTGTACAATTTGCCAAGGCACCTCCCAAATTTTTGTCACTACGTTCTTGAGCAATATTGAGTCTGTTTCAATAATAACTTGTGCGAAGAAAGTAGAAACCACATACCTCAAGGCCATAAGAATCGCAATTGCCTCCGCTTGAGTATTTGTGGTCATGCAATCATCCATCTCCCTAGCACAAGCATGCACAATATCACCCCTGTCATCCTGAACACAAAAAGCCCAAGAACTAAGACCTGGATTACCTCTAGAAGCACAATCCATATTAATTTTGATCCACCCCACCTGAAGCAGACTCCACACAACCTTTGTCATCACAAGCTTAGGCGTATGATCCCTAACACCGGCAATAATTCCTCCTACCTACTAGGCGCATACGAACTCTCAGCAACATGATAATATGCTGAGTGACAAGATACACCAACTTATGAGTTGAGGTGGACCCACCATGCCTCAAGATATTCCTCCGTTTCCACAACTCCCACAAAATAAAGATGGGGATAGTATGGCAAATTAACCTCAGGACCGGGTTACCAGAAGCATCCCACCACAAATTTATCACTTGTGTCAAGTGCAACCCATCAAAATTAAGACCTGCAGGACCTCCAAAATATTTCCAGACATACCGTGCTGCAGGCGCATTCAAAAACACATGGGAAACAGTTTCCACATCAGGGTTCACACAACAATGACACCTATAGGGGAATTGAATTGCCCACCTCTTCAGCATATCATCTAAGGGCAGCTTAAATTTCCACAACCTCTATAAGAAAAATGACATCTTAAAATGAATACCTTTAATCCAGATGTTCTTGTAGAGATCACTTGGCTTCTTCCTTTGCCTCACCAAATGATAAGCTGACAGGACTGAAAAAGTGCCCCGAGGCTCCAGCATCCAAAAAGGCATGTCCCTCTGGTCAGGACAAATGGGAGGCTTGACATTATGAATCACGTGCTTAGCAATGTCTTTAGGCAATAGCTACCTGAGGCGCTACTCCAGCCATACTCCATTCTCAACAACTTCATAGACACACACTATGGTCTCATCACACGGAAACTCAAGAAGAACTGCATGATACAACGGACCAAGGCCAGTCCAGTTATCAAGCTAGAAGTATGAATTGCGCTTTTTCAGCTGCCAAATTATCTCACGATCCATATCATGCCTGCTCTCCAATATTTTCTTCCATGCATAAGTCCCTTTCTTCCATGGCACCTCCACAAAGTGATGCTTTTTCAAGTATTTGTTGCTCAAATAGTCCCTCCAAAAAGACTGTTTGGTACGAAAATTCCACCAAAGCTTTTAAAATAAGGCCTTGGAAATATCATAAAACCTCCTAAAGCCAACTCCACCTTCATTTAGAAGATGAAACAGAGTCTTCCAAGAATCCCAATGGCTGCTATCCTGGCCCACAGTATTACTCCAGAAGAACTTGGCAAACATCCTGTGAAGTTGAGCAACCACTCCAGCAGGGAGGTCACTGGCAGATAACAAGTGAATAGGCATACTCTTAAGTACTGAGGAAAGTAGAGTCGCCCGTCCACCTATGAAAAGCAGTTTACTAGTCCAGGAGTCAAGCTTTTTCTGCACCTTCTCCACCAGCTCATTGTAGTGACAGTTCTTTCTACTAGCATAATAAATATGCACACTAAGATACTTGAAAGAAAAACCACCCCTCTGTATCTCAGTGATATCAAGCACCCTGTCAGCTATCAACTGTGAAATCTGGCCATGCATATACACATTACTATTCTCCTTATTGATTTTATGACCACTGGAAAGCTCATAACTAGCAAGAGTCTCCATCACCAATTTTAAAGATCCCTCATCAGCAGATGAAAAAATAATTATATCATCCGCGTAGGCCAGGTGATTAAGGTAGGGACTCCAATTTAGCATCCCATACAGCACAAAGTTATCATCCTTATGCAGTGCATTCAGAGCTCTACAAAGGCACTCAGCAGCAAGCAAAAATAAGGCAAGCGGCAGAGGATCACCTTGTTTCACCCCCGGGAAAACTGGAAAAACCTATATGGCTGGCCATTAACTAGCACAGAGTACCAGTTATTACATAGGGTCCTATAGACCATGTCAATAAATACCTCACAAAATCCTATCCTCCTCAGGGCCTTCGTCAGAAACAACCATGACATCCTATTATACGCCTTAGACATATCTAGCTTGATTACCACATTAGCTGGCTTCCTCCTTTCAGCAATATCACGCATAATTTCTTGCACCAGCAAAATATTCTCAAAAATGCTCCTCCCCTTCACAAAACCAGACTGCTGCGGTGAAATAATTCCATGCAATAAAATAGAGAGCCTGTCATGAATTACCCTGGAGAATACCTTATTGCTGAAGTTTCTCAGACTAATTGGTCTTATGTCTGAAAAGGTAGCAAAATCTTGTCTTTTAGGCAAGAGAACCAAGTTAGTAGTAGTGATGTAACGAGGCAGTAAGTGACCCCCGAAAGAATGCCTTTACCATTTTAACCACATCAGCACCAATAATATCTCAACAAGAATGGTAAAAGGCACCCGTAAAACCATCATGGGCCAAAAACCGCCTTCTTCACCTCCTGTTCATCTGGATCAGCAATAACAGCAACATTCTGGTCTTTTGTAACAAGACTAGGCAAGTGATCAAGTATAGAAAAATCATCTAGCACTGGGTCATTAGAAAACTGAGCCTAAAAAAATTTGATTGCCTCCTGAGCTATGTCTGTATCGTTCTCAAGCCAAGAACCGGTAGCATCTTGAATTTTTCTAACCTGCAACACTTCTCTTTTCCATTTACATGAGCATGAAAAAAAATTTTGTTTCTATCCCCGTCTCTGAACCACTGCATACCAGCTTTCTGCTTCAAAAACTGTTCCTCCAAAGCATAAAAACAAATCAACTCTGCATTCACTCTCTATTGTACCCAATGGGATGCTCCTCGAACTCTTGTTCATATACCTGGACCACCTCCTCTAGTGTAGAAATCTGCCTGAAAATGTCACCATACGTCTCCCTGCTCCAAACAGACAATGCCTTTCTCAATTTTTTCAGCTTGCACTGAAAATTATAAAAAGGATCCCTGCTAAAGTTTTCAGCCCAGTTTTCTCTTACAATAGCCTGGAATGAGTCATGCTGCACCCAAAATTTCAAAAATCTAAACAACTTCTTCACTGTAGGGTTATCCATATTAGTAGTAATCAACAATGGTGCATGGTCTGATCCCTGCCTAATCAAGTGCTCCACTTCAAACTGAGGAAATAGTTCCTGAAATTCTTGATTCACAAGACACCTATCAAGCCTTTTGAATATGCATGAATCATCCGATCTACCATTCCACCAAGTGTACATTCTGCCCTTGAAACCCATGTCTCATGTCACTGGCATGAGCATACAAAAGGTCCCACAATTCAACCCGACTGAAGTGATCAGTACTAGCGTAAACAAACGACACTACAAATTCCAGTAAACCATCCAAGCGCATCAGCTTCAAGGACAACATTTGTGATGTATCATACACCACCTCCACCTGATATTCATCATCAACAAACTCCCATATTTTTCAATTAAAATTATGCCAAGAAGAACCCATACCTAGCCACAGACGATACTTGTCAATATGTCTATGGTGCTGAAACGGATCCATTAGTGTAATAAATGAAAAGTGCTTCTGCCTATGCATTGTGACCACTCTATCAAAGGCCTGGTGAGTTTTGAAAATCCTTATATTCCATATGAGTGAGCTATTCATTACAACTGAGAGGCTTTGGAATCCGTCCTCCTTGTTGATACCTATCAAGGTGTTGGAGGAACGCTTGCACCTCTTTTCACCCGTGCCTGCTTGGTTTTCTTCTTTTGTGGTTCTACCTGTCTGGGTGATATATTAAATTTTTTAGCAACATTAACATAGTTCTGAGCAGTAGAATAAGTACCAAGCTATTCATCATCATCAATTTCCACCTGCTTTTCAGTTGGTTTGTCAAAAACATGCACTAAAGCTGGTGTGGGCTCAAAATTCTTTGCAACCAGCTGTATATTCTTCTTTTTAATACTATCATAGGCTACTTTCAGATCTTGCAGCTCCTTATCAGAGGCTGGCCTACCCCCTGATAGCACAGGATTGTCATTAACTACATCAATCTGCATGTCAGTACTACCCTGTGGCTTTTCAGCACCACTCTGTGACTTTTTAGCACTTGCATTTTTCTAACTTGAACAACCTTGATCTTTTCTTCCTTATCTTCCTTGCCAATATTATCCCTTGACATATCACCCTCCAGCCCCAAATATTCATCAGAAGGATCTTCTTCAAAATTTTGTGGATCAACAACATTATTTTCACTCTCCTCCCCATAATCCACTAATTCATCATCATCCTCCTCCGAGTCAACTACCTCTAGTTGGTCATCCTTCACATCACCATCATCATCTATAGTAACCTTATCCACCAAAGAGTTTGAAAGAACCTCTTGTTGGAAAGTGTTTACAGGCACATGGACAGCAGAAATAGGCGCTGCATCAGTAACAAGAGCTCCCAGTGGAGCTGTTTCACCAACTATTTCACCCTTTTTCTGTTGCTGCGGCTGGGGTTTAGCAAGCTGTTTCCTATCATTCTCACATTTTTTATTAAACCATGTCTATTTGACCCAGTCCACAGTCAATTTAGGCATATAAACTTTCTGGCTGATTTTTGAGTTGTAGTACCATTCTTAGTTGCACTTTTCTTACCACCATTCTTTGCTGCAGCATTCCTTTCGGAATATTAGCAGGTGGAACGTCATCTTTTGATACAACTAGTGCCTTGTCACTCAAGTCACCAACTTCCTGAGTGTCATCCTCCTGTAATGCTGAAAATTTATTATTCTCAGTCTGCGCCAAAGCTAACTTGTTATCGGATTTCGCGACACTTTTTGTAGCCTAACATTATAAAAAAAACATGTGATTTACGACGGTTAAAACGACAATTGGCGGGGGTTTAACCGCTACCAAATGCATCTAGCAACGGTTATTAAAATCAGCGGGAAACGAAACGCCGCGAATAAACCGCCGTTGATTAACTAAGGTATTTGAGGCGGTTTCTTAGATAAATGTCGGCGGTTATGAGCTGGTTGTATAGTTTTGTAATAATTTATAAATAAATATATTATATTTAAAGGAACCACCTTCCCTCTTAGTTAGCATTCATTCTTTCTTCTTTTATCTTTTTCTTTTCTTTTCTTTAAATGTAAAAAATATTGATATCATTAATACTAATATATATGTTTTTGTCTTTATCTTAATATATTTTCTCAATGGTCACGCCTATAATACTTAAGTCATTGCTTCTTTTAAATTGGGGAATATATTTTATATATTATTCCTCAATAGTCTATTTTATTTTATTCTAATTACTATGTGATATTGGATTATGAGATGATTGAAAATGTTTTAATTGCATATATTTTTATATATACTCTAGAATATTATTATTTTCTTTTAAAAAAATTTAGATATATATTTAACCATGGTAAAACACCTCAAAGTTCTCAAATATCACACATATAAAAAATAATATATATTATTTCTTAGAAAGATTTTATGTTGTTTTGATAAATACCCAAAATTTGAGTAAACTAGTTAGATATTTTTTTGAAAAAAAAAACTTAATCTTATCTTATGATTTTTTTAAAAATTCCTAGCTTTAAAAAAAATTAATTTATTAATATTTTTAAAAACTGTCGCGAAAGACTAATGAACCGCCGCAAAATGAAGAATATTCTTAAACCGCTGTTAGATGCAGCTGAACCGCCGTAAAATCATTTTGTATCTGAAGAGCTTGCCCCAACCGCCGCTAGATGAAAAAAAATCGCCGTTTAATCCTTATTTTAGTGGCAGTTTACGTAACCGTTACTGTAACTGCCGTAGAACCAAGTTTAGCGGCGGTTGTTCTAAACCGTCGCTATTCTACTTTTTTCTTGTAGTGTAAGCATTGTCATTCCCCTTTCGTGTTTTCTTACTCTTTAGATCATTTCATTCATCCTCCTTTCTTACATTGCCCACAACCTTCCCACTAGTTAGGATACGAACTGGAGGAGCTGGAAGAGCATGATTAACTTTTGGAATGTTTGCATGTGCATCCCGGGCACCATTACCATTTTACTTTTCCCAGAGCTCTGGGTAATCACCTTGCACTTTCTTTCATCATGACCCTGCAACTTACAATTTTTGCAATACAATGGAAGATAATCATACATGATATCTACCCATGTAGAGATTACAGCACCAGTGTCATCATCCTCCTCATTAATCAAAGCACGAGTAGGGTGCTTTGCCAACAAATCTAATTCAACTTTGACGCTGGCACAGCTTGGTCTAGTCTTATTCAAAGTTGCAGTATCAACTTTCAATTAGGTTCCTACTGCTGAAGCAATGGAAAAGATAAACTCTGTAGCAAAAAAGTTTGGAGGCAAATTTAGAAAACTAATCCATTCAAGAGTCATTGAAGTCTCATCCTCAGGCTTCCAATGTCTTGTCCACTTCAATGATCTCATAGGAAAAGATTTACCTCTAAACTTAATCCAATAGGCTGGGGTTGATAAGAAATTAACATAATCTTCCAATAGCGTCAGTCTAATCAACAAGTACCTACTATCCAAGTAACTAATATTGCAATCACCTTTGATCACACATTGGCTCGGGATGATTTTACGTAAATTTTCCAAGTCAGGTCTACCATACGAAAATTTTCCAATCACTGGTAGTTGTAACTACTCCTTTGTAAGAGATTTCTTAACTTCTGAGGTCTTCCATGTAAGAATAGTTGTTCCTTGAGAATAAACAACAGTATGAAACAAACGTTGGTCAATGTCAACTTTTTGAAACTGTGGTTTTAACATATGAGGATAAGAGATTGAGGTTGGGTGGAATTGTACTGGGGTTTGCATGGGAGTGGGGATGGGTTTAGCAACCCCTGGAGGGGGCTGCCCAATAGGTGGTGCGGCCATGGCCGTCGTTTGCAAGAGGGTGGCACGTCGTTCTCCTCCAAATCGCCAAGAAAGAGGAGAGAGAAGAGAGCGTTATTTTTTTCGGATGATCACTAATTTCAAATATATACACTTACTCCTTACGTCTTAATTTAAGTGTCTACCTCTCATTTTTAGTCCGTCTTAAAAAGTGTCTCTTTTCATATTTAGTAATTTGTTAATTTTAAGAATTATTTTGGACCACAAGATTTAAAGACACTGAGTCACTTTACACACAACTTTAATTTGAAACCACATGATTTAAAAGTCTTCTTTATTTTCTCAAATTTCATGCTCACTCAAACTCAGAACTTAAAATGAGACGGAGGCAACAACAATTTATATTTTTTACACAATCAATATGAAATGACATAAAAACATGCAATAATCTATAGTAATTTAATTTAGTAATGTAAAGACATATACATAATTTCTTGTAACAGATTAAAATATGGGAACAATTATACAAAAGTACAAATTCGAAATATTTTTTACAAAATATAGGAATATTTGGTACAACTATACAATATAGAGGAAAGAGGGGAACTTAATTACAAAGGAATTTTAATAGCAAAGTACTATTTTTAGAAGTTATTTACAAAACATAGCAATATTTTAGAAAAATTACCTAATATAGAGGAAAGGAAAAGTTAATTACAAAACATAGCAAAACATAGCATAATATTGCAAACCTTACATTCTTCCTCCCATTTCTCCAATTTCACTTTTCCTCCACCCTTCCCAACCACCTTGCATCTCATTGTATGTCAACTACCAATCACCTCGTATCTCGTTGTATCTCAATGTATCTCAACTAGCAATCACCTTGTATCTCGCTGTATGTCAACTACCAACCACCTCGTATCATCTCGTTGTATCTCAACTAGTCGTACCTCGCTGTATCTGCACAGTTTCGCACCATATCTAACTATTACTGGATTTTTTCTACACTATTTATAGGTTTTTGCACTGTTTTTACATTGTATCTAACTGTTTCAGCTTTATTTTATCCTGTTTGTCCGTTGTTTCTCACTATTTCTGAATTAACCAAGATCATGCAGAATACACAGGAATCTAATGCAAAAATATTTTTCCTTGAAAAAAAGAAACATCAAACATACGTAACATTTAAAATGAGTACCAACAGAGTGACTTAAAAGTATTGCAAGTTGTATCAGTTAAGATACAAGCACATTATATATTTCTATGTTGTAAGTACATATACCATCTAACAACTTAATTAACCATATTTATAGGTTCAATCGAGACGTTGTATCAGTTTGACAAACGCGCCACCACAACTGAATCACACATCAGAGATAGACGCGTTGCCGTAATGGAATCATGAGTAGGAGAACGGCGGAATTCGGTAACAGGATCAGACATCAGAGATTGATGTGTCCCTGCAACAGAATCGGGTAACTGAATAACGCATCGAAGAATGGCGCAGGGAGTATCATTTTTCACTGTATGGGATGGAATCTGGTGTCTGAATCATGACGGAATCTGATGTCTGAATCATGATGGAATACATTTTCTGAATCAGTTTGACTGACGCTTCGGTTTCTAAATCTGATGCTTTGGGGAAGGGTAGTTGTGGTGGGGTAGGGTTTCAGTGGCTTTGTTTTTCCTTTTCTGATTTGCCTTGATTGGTGTAAAATGTACTATAAAAAATATTGCTATGTCTGGAAATTTATATAATATTGCTTTTTTTTTTTTTTTTATATTATAGGGGTGCAACTTTGTATACTTGGGTAAAAATCTAATTACAAAATATAGCAAAAGTATATAAACTCTAGACATAAAAAAATTCTAGCATCCTCCTCCTATTTCTCCAATTTCTCTCCCTCCTCCCTCCTCCACTCCCAATTTGCTGGCCACCAGACTGCCTCCGACCCCCTGCCGGTAAACAAAAAAAAATATTTTTGAAGTCCTCTCTACGCCCTCTTTCCATTTTCGCTATTGTGTTTCCCAAATTCTCGTGTAATCTGCGTAGATCTAGCTTCAGACTTTTGGTTGACACTTAACTTCAATCACTATGTTACTTTTTTGGTAAATTTTTTTCATATTTCATATCCTCTCACCATCCTCAATCACCTCCCCTACCCTGATTTTCCATATTTGATATTTTTTTGTTCAAATATGGTGATTTTTTACTGACATTAGGTGTTTTCTGAAAGTATAATAGGGGTGAATTTGTCGTTTTACGTATTTAGTCGACTTATGTAAAATGCTAGTTAACTAAAACCGGGCGTAATATAAAGTGCAGAAGTAAAGTGCATGAAAGTAAAGTGTGACACAGTATTTTACTAGTTCAGAATTAATATGGTTTCTAATTCAGTCCTCTGGGTCACAAGGGAGAGTTTCTTTTTTAGCTCTTTTAGCGAAGTACTATTTATGGTTTATCGTTCACCACAAACGTCTTCCTTCGTTGGTTTTTCTTGACTAACTCACCAACAAATAACTTGTCTGATTTATAGCTTATCAGACCTAACTTTGTGACACAACTATTACCTCTACATTGCCTCTCTTTCTTTTCTTTTCGAACACTAGTGGACTCTCAAGAATACAATAATTTTTAATAAGTAAAAGCTTAGAGAGAATGTAGAATATCAATAGAAGTGTGAGCTTCTTCTTCTGTCAAGTCTTCATTCTATAGTGCTTCAGCAAATTTTCCAGTCAATCTTCATGATTGAGATCTTGATTGGTATACTCCATAAAATTAGCAATCCATGATTGAGATCCGTTGATCAGTTTTTCCTTGGAGCGAGATGTACTCAAAGATATTAAATTGTGATATTCATTTAATATTGAGTGGAGAGAGAGAGAGATTTGGCCCAAGAGAATTGACCTTAAAAAGATCATGGAGATATAAAATCTTTTTGAGAATAAGGGTAAGAGTTTTATTTCACACTGCCAAGATTGAGTCCACATTAAAGCGTTGGTACATCCAAATTCTTTCCTTAGTTACATGTCTTAAGTTGCGCATCTTTTTTCCTTCTACGTCCAACCCTTGCTAGTTGTACTCCTTTTTACTCTTCAAGGATCTTCCACATCATCAAGTTGGCCTATCATATTTATCATACATTACTAACGTGAGCTTTAATATATTTTTATCATTATCAAAATCACGTTCAACATTTTCTGGCGAAAGTTGGTCTCTTCCGGTTATTTTTTATGGTTTCTAGTCAAATTTGGTATTTTTCCAGCCAGGTCCGGTATTTTTTTCATATTTTTATTTTCTTATATCTCGTTTATCTTCACTGTTTATGCACTTTTGTGTTGGTCTAAATCTGATTAGAACAACAATCAAATTAACAACTGTTTAACTAGCAATTATTCGTATTAAAGTCACGAGAAAGACAAGAAATTTTATAAGGAAAATGACACAAGAGATTGAAGACAAAGTTTCAGTATATTTGATGTATTTTTGGATGCTTTACATAATCTTTCCATGACTACTTATAGTTTACAAGAATAAGAATAACAATAAATATGCTTTATGGCCATTATTCCACATTCTGATCGTGGCTGACACATGGTCTCCCTATTAAATGTGTAGGCAATGGTCGTCGGTTACGAAATATGAAAGCTCGTTCGTCATGGAGAAAAATCTTCCGCGAGGAGTGAACATCATGCCTCATGATGGTTGTCTTCCTATCGCCTCGTTGAAAAAGCCTCTGGCCAACCTTCATTTCGTGCTCGAGACAACTGGCTTCGGGAGCTGGGAGAGCTTTTGAGAGTTCGTAAATAAAGCATTCAACCTCACCAAGCTCCGAGCCCTGTCATTTAAGCCTCGTTAGTTTTTCACCCAATACAGATAGTCCCCCCACCCCTCGGATAATAGTCAGAATTTTCTGAGGGGTGGAAACAATTCGGCGGGCGATCGACGTGGCAACTCGTGTGCCATAAATTTCGAAAATGGTGGTTGCCACTCCCTATTCCCATCCATCACACACGACCTTTACTGATTGGACGCCACTTTTCACTCCTCTTTTCCTACCATAACTTCTCGAGGCTGAGTTAGCAACCCTTCGGGACAAGATAACTTCTTCTTCGTCGAGGAAGAAGAGAAGAGCGACAAGAGCTAAGTCGACAAGAATTGGGCCATCATCCAGATGAGGCTTACGACCCTCAAATAATGCCAAGCTGGGATGGATCTCGATGCAGATATAACCAAGGCTGAGAGCGATGCCGTAAAGGCCCAACAGCTATTGAACCAACTCCCCTCGAGCAGTGAGACCTCGAGCGAGGAGGAAAATGAGGGTTCAGATGCTTCATCTTTTGGGGCCGAAGAATGATATCTTGCCGGTGTACCTTTTGTTTTTGCTCTTTTACTTAGGCCTTGGGTCATTGTAAATGTTTTTCATTTTGGCCTTCGAGCCTTCTAATGGACATGATCATTTTTCTCAGTGTTAATCTTTGCTTTGTTCTTTAAATCTTTGGACATATCGTTTGAATATTCGCTAGCAAGACTTAGATAAATTCTAATATAAGCTAGCTTAGAACAATGTCTCGTTCTCGAGCCAAGGCGTAAACAAAAACTGGCCTTCATGCATTGGATAAAAAAGAAGTTGAATCAAGTTTCATTCTATTGATGAGTTTCGAGGCGATTTACATAAACTTTTAGTCGTACTGGGGCTTAAGCAGATTACAAAGCTATTTCGAGTAACGAATAGCTAGGCTCCCTCAGTCCCCGATGTACAGATAGTCGTTCAAAGTCCTCGGTTCCCCTTGCATCCCTCTAGTGGTCGGGTGTGAAGAATGAAGAACCAAGCAATGTGTGTCGTTCGACCCGAGCATTCTGAGCACTGTCAACTCGATGCCATGGGTGAAAGATTATGCTTTGACGAAGGGTTATGTTCTTTAATGTAAAAAATAATAGCGCTTTAAGTTGGAAACATTCCAATTCAAATGCTCTTGGTTGCCTCGAAGGTCCTCAAGTTGATACGATCCCTTTCCTGTGACGGCTTCAATTCGATATGGCCCCTCCCAATTTGCAGTCAGTTTTCCTGCTTTCTTCTCCTTTATCGTTTAATTTGAAGCCTTGAAGACGTAATCACCAACTTTAAAGGTTCTAAACTTAGCATTTCTACTTAAATAAGCTTCAATCTGTCGCTTATTAGCAGCCAAATGAACCAAATCCATTTCCCTTCGTCCTTCCAGCAAATCTAGTTCCACGCGTATAGATTTCTGATTTGACTCCTTGGAAGCGTAGGCATACCGAAGGCTAGGCTCGCCAACCTCAATAGGAATCAACGAATCGATCCCATAGACAAGAGAAAACGGGGTCTCCCCAGTGCTATTCTTCTCAGTCGTTCTTATCGCCCACAATACTTCAGGCAACTCATCAGGTCATGATCCTTTAACTTCATCCATTCTCTTCTTAAGATTGTCCACAAATATCCTGTTCGAGGACTCAGCCAATCCATTAGCACTGGGATGGTAAGGCGTTAAAACCACCATTTTAATCCCCCATTTGGAAAAGAAAGTTATTACCTCCGACCCGATGAACTGCTTGCCGTTATCATACATTATCCCTCTCGGAACTCCAAACCTACATATAACATTTTTCCAAATAAAGTCGATAACTTTCCTCTGCTGAACCCTGGCAAAAGACCCTACCTCGACCCATTTGGTGAAATAATCAATGAGCACAAGGATGAATTTCACACCACCCTTTGCCTTCGGAAATGGGCCTACGACATCCATCCCCCGTTTTATAAACGACCACGGTGACACAATCGAGTGCAATGACTCCCCTTGTTGATGAATCAATGAGGTATGTTTCTGACGCTTATAACATTTTGACAAACGCCTTGGCATCTTCACTTATCTCGGACCAATAGTAGCCAGCTCGTAAGAGCTTACGTACGAGGGCCTTTCCTATGGAATGCTTTCCACATTCACCATCATGACATTATGTAGCTATATTCCCCTGGACCTAAACATTTAGCCATCGGGCCACAATAGAGCCTTTTATATAATTGCCCATGCACGAGCGAGTATGGAACAACTTGTCTTCGGAGCTTTGCAGCTTCCCTTTTGTCTGCTGGCAAAATTTCCAAATCTAAATAAGAGATAAATTTGGTCCGCCAATCCCAATGCCTATTGTCTACGTTGACTTCCAACTTTATTTTTTCCACTGCGGATGTAAGTATCCGAACCTCTGCGTCAGTCCCCGAGTCCCCAGTTTCGATTACCAAGGCCAGGTTTGCCAACGCATCGGCTTCGATATTTTCTTCACGAGGGATTTGCTGGATCTTCCAATCTTGGAATTCTCTGAGGGCTTTCTATGCTCAAATCATGAATTGTTTCATCCTGGGCTCGTGAGCCGAAAAATCACCAAGAATCTGATTCACCACTAGTTGTGAGTCACTTTTTAACTCAATCTTTTCAGCCTCTATCTTCTTAGCCAACTCCAAACCTGCTATAGCAGCCTCATACTCAGCTTCATTGTTAGTCAACTTTCCAAATTTTACTGAATACCTCAGCTTTTCTCCATTTGGGGTTACCAGAACTATTCCGAGCCCTAAGCTGTTGGAATTTGTTGCTCCATCAGTAAAAAGTTTCCATACTCAAATATATGGACCCTTCGTAAGCAAATTTTCTTTTTCTGCCTCGAGGAGTATTCTAGTACTGAAATTAGTCATGAAATCTGCCAAGACTTGAGATTTTATGGCAGTCAGAGGCTGGTATATAATATCGTATTCACTCAGCTCAACTACCCATTTAGATAACCTCCCCTACAATTCAGGTTTATGCAATATTGTCCTCAAGGGAAAGGTCGTAACTACAACTATAGGATGACATTGAAATTAAGGGCGAAGCTTCCGAGCTGTCATAACCAACGCAACCGCTAATTTTTCAAAATGAGGGTACCTTGTTTCAGCATCGAGAAGAGTTTTGCTGATGTAGTTGGTTGCTGCTTCATATCCTCTTCTCGAACCAATACGGCACTAACAGCTACCTAAGAGACGGCTAGATATACCAACAACGTCTCCCCATCCTTCGGCTTAGTGAGCAGTGGAGCGTTCGCTAAATAGTGTTTTAGTTCCTTCAATGCCTCTTTACACTCGAGAGTCCACTCGAAGGTTATGTTCTTTTTTAAGACAAAAATGAACCTATGGCACCGGTCAGACGATCTCGAGATGAATCTACTCAGAGCAACAAGTCAACCGGTTAGACGTTGAACGTCCTTTGGGCTCGTCAAATCCTCAGGGATTTCTTGTATAGCTTTTATTTTATCGGGATTTGCTTCGATGCCTCGTTTAGAGACAATAAATCCTAAGAATTTATCCGAGCCAACCCCAAAGGCACACTTTTCAGGGTTTAGCTTCATGCAATACTACCTTAAGATTGCAAAAGCTTCCCTCAAATGATTTAAATGATCTTCTAACTGAAATGACTTCACGAGCATGTCATCTATGTAAGCCTCCATTGTTTTGCCGATGTAATCTCTGAACATTCTACACACCAACCTTTGATAGGTTGCCCCTTCATTCTTGAGATTGAAGGGCATAACCTTGTAACAGTACGTTCCTTCATCAGTGATGAAGGATGTTTTTTCTTCATCGCTTGCCTCCATTAAGATCAGATTATACCCTGAATATGCATCCAGAAAGGTCAACAGTTTATGTCCAACCGTGGAGTCTATCAACCTATCTATCTGGGGCAAAAGGTATGAATCCTTTGGACAAACCTTATTTAAATCGGTATAATCAACACACATTCTCCACTTACCATTTTTCTTCGGCACTACCGCCACGTTGGCGAGCCAATCGGGATACTTTACTTCCCTGATGAAGCCGTTGTCGAGTAACCTCTTCATCTCATCTTGTATTTCTTTTTTCTTTACACCAACATGTTGTCTCTTCTTTTGCTTCACCGGGGGGTGGTTGGGATCCACATTTAACTTGTATGTCATTATTTCGTGGTCAATACCAACCATGTCCACGTGTGACCAAACAAAACAGTCGTCATTGGCTTTCAATAGCTCAATGAGATCTTTCTTTGATTCGGCATCCAGCCCCGAGCCCACGAACACCTTTCTTTCTTGAAATTCCTCCGATAGAGCGACAGATTCTAATTCTTCGATGGTGGAGTCCTCGGCTTTTTGCTTCCGAGGTTCTTGTATGAACACTGGAGCCTTTTTTGTTTCCCCTTGAGGAGCAATTTCAGGAACTGAGTTCTCCTCCTCATTGGACCCCGAGCTGGTTAATTACAACATAGATGAATTTCCCGAGGCGATCTCTTTTTTCGCAGCAACTAAATAGCACGCCCGAGCTGTTCGCTGCTCACCTCGTATGGCTCGAACTCCCCATGAAGTTGGGAATTTGACAACTTGGTGTAAAGTAGATGGAATGACTTCCATTTCATGAATCCATGGCCTGCCAAGGATTGCATTGTAAGCCATATCCTCGGTCATTACCTGAAAAATAGTCTTTTTACAGCCTCCTTTAGCAGTTGTGGTGAGGGTGATTTCCCCTAGCATCTGTCTTGTGGAGTTGTTAAACCCCATCAATGTGATTGTTTTCGTGACGATGAGGTCCTCCAACCACAATTTCTTAATAGCTCCATAATTGATGATATTTACCGAACTACCAGGATCGACTAGAACTCGATTGATATCACAATCGATGACCCTCAACGTGATTATTAGAGCGTTATGATGAGTAAAAGTCATTCCCTCGTAGTCATTGTCGTCGAAGGTTATTTCATTCCCCACCCCATCAGTTCGGGGTCTTCCATCCATGGTGACTGATAATTTGGCGAATTTCTTTGCTGAAGTGAGGTTAACACCATTCACCTCTGATCCGCTCATTATAATGTTCACTATTTTCTTAAGAGATTGTGCCCCTATCATCGTAACTGTATCACTAGAGCACAACTTTGGAGCAAACTCTATTGCTAGTTCCCCCACTAACGGCGCCAATTTGTATTGGCCTAAATCTTATTAGAACAACAAAATGAATTTATATTGAGTTAACTAGCAATTATTCGTATCAAAGTCACGAGAAAGACAAGAAATTTTATAAGAAAAACGAGACAAAAGATTGAAGACAAAGTTTAAGTGTATTTGATGTATTTCTGGATGCTTTACATAATCTTTCCATGACTATATAGTCTATAACAATAAGAATAACAATAAATGCGCTTTATGGCCATTATTCCACGTTCTGATTGTGGTTGACCCATGATCTCCCTATTAAATGTGTAGGCAACGGTCATCAGTTACGAAAGATGAAAGCTCGTTCGTCGTGGAGAAAAATCTTCCCCGAGGAGTGAACCTCATGCCTCGTAATGGTTGTCTGCCTATCGCCTCGTGGGAAAGCTTGTGGCCAACCTTCATTTCGTGCTCGAGGCAAGTGGCCTAGGGAGCTGGGTGAGCTTTTGAGAGTTCGTAAACAAAGAATTCAACCTTACCAAGCTCTGAGCCCTATCATTTAAGCCTCGTTGGTTTTTCACCAATACAACTGTACCTAACTGCTTCTGCATTGTTTATGCACTATTTACGCATTTTTTCTGCATTATTTCTGGACTATTTTTGTGTTTCTATACTATATATGTGTTGTTTCTGCTTAATTTATGCACAGTTTCTGCACTTTTTCTGCATTAATTATGTGTTGTTTCGGCACAGTTTCTTATTATTTCTGCATTTTCGATACTGTTTCTGCAATCCGGGGCGGCGATGGCGGGATCGGCGGCGATAATGGGGTAGAAAGTGGAGGAGAGTTTGAGGTGGAGGCTAAGGATTTTTTTTAGTTGTCTGTATCAACTTGTATATAAAAAATATTGCTATATTTTGTAATATCACTAATATTGCTATTTTTTATAATAAAATATTAAAAATTGTATATAAATGTAAAAAATCCAAAAATAAATTGATAGTGTAAATAATTACACTATCACCCAAAATATTAAAAAAGGGGAGTAAAAAAGAAAGAACAAATTTCTCAAAAGAACTAGAGTTGACGTGACCAATCTGCGTCGAATGTTCTTCAAGATTTTATTCTTAATGAGTCCTCGAACTGATTGAGATTATTATAGACAAACAAAAAGTCTTTGAATTTGTTTGGGTTAATAAAATAGTTTGTGTAATTCATTTGATAAACTTTAGTTAATATATACACAAAGTCGTCATTTATTTGTTTGTCCAGTCAATCATGCATAGTCCGCACAGACGATACTGTTATCATATAGGTAGACATTTGAAATGGACTAGCTTCGCTATGTTCTAATTTGATACTTTACATAAGCAAAAATGTAAAAACTAGAAAAGTAAAGTATCACTCTCATTTTACGTCAAATTAGGTATAATCTTGAATAATTTACGTTTTTATGGTTTGTTGATTCATAGTACTCTTATAGCATATAAGAATCTAAAATGATAAGTTACAAATTATTCACCTCCAACCATTAGGTCGAGAATTTTTGTCTTGGTGGAGATAAAGTGAAGAATCACCATTGATCGTCTTAGAAAAGAAGTTTGAATACCAATAACAATTAGCTAAGAAGGTAAAATTGTTTGAGTTTTGAAGAGGATGAAGCATGGTAACGTAAAACACTTAAACATGAATCGTATTATTACAAGTTTGATTTTAAACGTGTTAATCTTGTCGAATCCATCCTCCGTTATTGACACTTCAAGGTGGTATTATTCAAACGCAAATTAACTTACTTGAATGGTCTTATTTAGTGATCTCTGAAAAGGAGAAAATTTACCTACATTAATTTGATCATGTTTAGATTAAACTAGTGATATATACAGTACTCCATCCGTCTCATTTTAAGTGTCTGAGTTTAACAGGACATGCAATTTAAATTTTTTTTTTATATATACACAAATCTACACCCCTATATTACAAAATAATAGTAATATTTTATAAATTACAACACATAGAAATATTTTTCCTAGCAAAATGTATAAATACTTATTTTTCATTTCACAACCATTAAAATACAAAGAGGACCAATCAATATATAGGAAAAAACCACAACCAGTGCACCCATGACCCTCTTTCTCCGTCCCTCCACCACCAAATCAGCCATCGTCTCTCCATTTTCGGCAACAACTTCACCAGATATCCAGAAAAAATAATGTCTTGCAGAAACAAAATGTCGTCGTAGGTGAACCAGTTCCGCTGTCGCTCCATGAACGTGATGTCGCCGCCACCGCCGCTTCATGAATGCGGCGTCGCCACCGCCGCTGTGGTCGGAGTAAACAAAACAGTAACAGAAAACGGATCCACCGTTATGGGTCACCTCTGCCCAAGTAAACAATTATCCGATCGAGACAACAATGAAGCCAACCAAAACGGGGAGAGGCGACGCCGATATACTTTCTACCACTCCACCGTGACTGGTGTTTCCACCATTGCTCCACCTCTCCTTTTCTCTCTTTCAATAATATTCAACAACAACCAACATGAACAAAACAAAAACAGAGTAAAGATAGGGAAAAGGTGACTGGCTATTAGTTACCCTTTTCTTCCTGGGGAAATCTTTGGAAGCCATAGGGATTAAATCAGAAACCATTGCTATTACTCAATTAATTAATCAAAGAGACAAAGATCTAAAAAGATTTGTGAGAGAGAAAGTGATATTATGAAAATATTATATATATTGTATTTTGGATAACTGAAATGACTTTTGTGCTTCTTTCAACTCCCTGAACTTTTTAGTTCTCACGCGAACTCTATAACCAAACGTGAACCACAAAATAATACGTGTGTTTATATATATAAATTTTGTTTTCGGCATTGGCCTTGGTGTTTAATGCAAATATCTTTATTATGTGTCAATGGGAAAATCTCAATGTTCCTCAATTTTTGTATTATGTGTCATCTCGAGAGAAATAGTGTTGAAATAGTTTGAAACAGCGCAGATACAGTGAGATACAGTGAGATACGGAGCAAAAAAAGTACAGATACAGCGAGATATAACACTGAAACAGCTAATGATAAAGTCTAAAAAATGTGAAAATAATATAAAACAACGCAAAAAAGGTGAAATAGATTAGAAATAGTGAGAAATAACGCACAAACAGGATGAAACAATGTTGAAACAGTCTATGAATAATCAGATACAGTGCAAAAAAAATACAGATACAACGAGATACGGCATGATACATTGAGATACGAGGTGCCTGGTAGTTGAGATACAGCGAGATACGAGGTGGTTGGTAGTTGAGATACAATGAGGTTATACGAGGTGGTTGGTAGTTGAGATACAGCGAGATACGAGGTGGTTGGTAGTTGAGATACAACGAGATACGAGGTGGTTGGTAGCTGAGATACAGCGAGATACTGGGTGGTTTGTAGGCGAGATATAACGAGATACAGTGAGATACAACGAGATACGATGTGGTTAGTAGTTGAGATACAGCGAGATACAACGAGATACGAAGTGGTTGGTAGTTGAGAAACATCGAGATACAATGAGATACAACGAGATACGAGGTGGTTGAGGATGTGAGGAGTAAAAGTGAAATCGGGGAAAATCTGAGGAGTAAAAGTGAAATTGGGGGGAAATGGAAGGAGGAAAAGCGAAATTGAGGGAAATATGATGAAAAATGTAAGGTTTTGCTATGTTTTATAATTAACTTTTCCTTTCCTGTATATTGGGTAAATTTGCTAAAATATTGCTATGTTTTATAAATAACTTCTAAGACTTGTACTTTTACGTAAAAATTTCTTTAAGAAAATAAGGAAGACTTTTAAATCATGTGGTTTAAAATTAAAGGTGTGTGTAATGTGAGCCAATACCTTTAAATATTGTGGTCTAAAATAAATCTTAAAATTAAAGAGTTATCAAATATGAAAAGTTGCACTCTTTTGAGATAGACTAAAGAGGAAAGATAAATATTTAAATTGGGACGGAGGGAGTATATTTTATTTATATATAAATAATACTTAATACAATACTTAATATTACTCAGTTAATATATATTTTCAGCTTAGTATTTGATATAACCAATCATGCTAGTAGTATTTTTGGCAAGTGAGACATGGACAGCTCAACCCCACAAGGAAAGGGGCATTATAGTGCTTTTGTTGAGAGAAAAGCAAAGGTGACCCACAATATCCAGCAAGAATCTTTTGATTTGAAAAACCCCCCAAACTAGAATCAAAAGAATCATTTGTTTTTAAGACCAAATCCTTCTTTGGAGTTGGAGATTTGGGACTTAGGGACCATCTCTTCTTTCAATTCAACAAATTACTCTCTCTTTTTCTTTTCCTTTGGGACAGAATCCTTCTATGGTGGGGTTAGTCTGGTGAAGAATTAGAAAGAAATCAAGAATATATAGGTCACTTTCCTAGGAAATTATAGTCTTGAAGACCATCAGATTTGCTTTTTCTTATAGAAGCAACCAGGAATTTGGAATTTTAACACTAGCCTGCTTTTACACTTAACCACGCGATCCCTTAGTATCATTGTAAAATTTGACGATTCTATATAATATTGATTGTATACTTTTTCGTTTCTTTTACTTCATCTCAAAGCCGCGTGGAAGTTTCGAAAAAGTTGACGCAAAATTGTTATTTGACTATGAAGTTTCAACCAAATGATTCTAGTTGAATCTTATATATACTAAAATCTCATCAACATATGAAAATCTGACTAACTTCATGTAATTTTAATTAGCAATTGATGAATGATGAGTACGTCTGAACTTCGAACTACTTTGCAATTAGGCATGCACAAAGTTTAGGCTAGTTAGGATGAGTTTGTACGTACGTCAAAAGTACCAAATAATTTTCCATATATGGGAAATACATTGATTATTCATACAAAAGACTCAAATTCCCAGACAAACCACTTTTGGAGCTTCTCTTTTTGCCAAACAATAGAATAGTTACATCAGCTAGTAGCACAACTTGGGGGTTTGTTAATTAATCTTCCTATACTAACCCTCGTCCCAAATATTTATCGTTTTGATAAATTAACTTTGTTTTACATAGCACTCCGCAATTTGCTTAGCTAGTTGTGCCACATTATCCGTCCATTATGTGCAGAATCAATATATATGACCTAACAACAGGCTTTAATTTAGTTGGTTAAGATCTCAAAAATCAACATAAACTAATGTAGCCTTTTGCTTGATTCGGGTGCTGGATAATTGATCAACGCTCACTCCATTCACCTCAAATGGTGATGGGGCGGTCGTCAAAGATAACAGTACCCAACTTGTAAGTCGGGCTCAATTTCCACAGGGAGCTAGCAAGATAATCTATTAGACTTAGGTTGAATAGTTACGGGTCCTAAGCATTGTTCGTAATGTTCCTAATAATTAAGGGTGAAAGTGTTTAACTATAGCTAAATTAGAAAATAATGTAAAGCAAACTAAATGACGATAATTGGGTAAACTATGGGAATGAGCTAGGGGTTTATCCATTCCAATACAGTTCTCTTAGCTAAACACTTATATTAATCTCACAAATCTTATGGGCAACACTCATGGTCGGACCTCTAATGTATTCCTCAAAACTCGCTGGGGATAGGGAGGATTTTACTTTATCAAGCCCTCTCGGGTCAATAATGAAGCGCGAGAAATCCTAGTCCAAAGACCCGAGCGGGGTTGACCTATTTTGGTCGACTCCTTTAGATGGGGTAGGTCGCAACCAATGTAACCCAAATTCTCGCTAATCTCCATTAACCTACGCCTTCAACCCCTTTCGGACGATTAAAGCAAAGTAGGGTTAGGTTCAAGTACGGTCGTGCCTTGAACCCTAGTTAAGAAAGTGATATGGAGAGCTAGATTTATGTTAACCCACTAATTTTATAAGATTAAATACAAGATTTAAGCTAAGATAATCATGTCTTCATGAATAAACCCCTAGTATGAGCTTAGCAACTCATACTAAGGTCTAACACACACATATTGTAAGATGAAATAGCAATAATCATAAAATAAATTGGATTGAAGATAGGATTCCTTACAAAGATTCAAGTAAAAACCGTCTTTCAACTCCAAGAATATTCAAAAAGCTTTAAAGTAATATTCTAAGCTAAAAAAGGTCTTTTTTCTCGGAGGCATAACAGTCTATTTATAAGCATGGGTTTCAAAAATATGCTAATATTTACAAAAATGCTATTTTCCTTGCTTTTACGCCAGGCCGCCTCTTGTTAGGCGAGCCGCATATTTGGTTGCTGACTCGCACCTTTCACGTTTTCTAACTCGCCTTTTCTTGTGCGGTGCAGGTTAGGTGGGCCGCCCTTGTATTTGCGGCCAACTCCTCAGCGTCGCAGATTTTATCATCTCACTGTAAGAACTGGTGGTGTCGCCTCTCATTCTGCGGGGCTGCCAGATGCATTTAGCATAAATATCGGCGGGCTGCCCTTTTGAGTAGCTGGCTGCTGTGAACTTCCCTTCCTTTGGTGGATGGCTGGCCTTTTGAGCCTTATGTTCGGCGAGGCGCCCTTTCCGCTGCTGCCTTATTTTCACGTTCTTCACTTTTGTAGCCAAAGCGCACTTGTATTTGCTCTTTTGTATATTTTCTTCGGCTTTGTATGTAAATTCTCTTAAAAATCTGAAACATGAAGATCAACATAAGATTCATTCAAATAACCTCACTAAAAAGGCTAAAAGCTAGTCGGAATGAGTTACAATTAAGCACAAAATACCAACATATCAATAATCTTCAAGAAAACCATTTTAAGTTTTAAGCAGTTACAAGCATACTCCATTTTTTATTTGTTACCTAGTGCTTAGTGTTGTGCATCTTCTTAAGAGATAATTCAAAATATATAATCGCTCTGTTCTAAAAATGATGGCATGTTTTGAATTTCCAGAGTCAAAACTCTTTTATTTTGATCGTAAATTTGGACATATAATTTTAAAATCTTTTGGAACGGAATTTATATATTTAGAAACTACATAAAAAGTACTATAAATCACAATAATTAATAATTTAAAATATTTAAAAGACATATGAAAATATTACGGTCAAAGAAAAATTTGTTTGACCATCAAAACTCGAATCATGCCATTCTTTGTAGAGCGGGTGATGTTTGGTATTTTATTCCTATATTTCCTTGATATTTCCTCACGTTTGGATACTTTATTCGCATGTTTTCTAGTTAACGAATGTGATTTTGCACTGATTTTATGTCGTATGCTTGTAGGTTGTTATGAAGTGCAATTGGAGCTTTAAAGAGCATGATCGAGCAAGAAAAGGTTGGAATTTGATTGAGGATTTGATCGAGCACACGAAGTCACGACGCGACGCGAGCTGCGGACGAAGAGAAGCTGAAATTGGGCAGGCGCGTTGGGTGGCGCGCCACGCCAGCTATGCCGCTCAGCTTTCTGGCGCATTTTGGAGCGCGGGTCATGGCCACTGCGCCCAAGATTTGACGGGTTCTGCTTGGGTGCGCGCAGTTTGAGGCGCGGGGCGCCAGCTATAGCGCCCCTGGAGCATTTTTGGAAGTCCTATTTCGTCTAGGCTTAGGCGTAACTAATTTCTAGGCTTTTGTAAACATTATAAATACTCTTTTACTTAGTTTTAGAAGGAAGTTCGGATTTTGGGAGCAAGTTTTGGAGGAAAGGGGAGGAGCCCTAGATGTCTTCTAAACAAGTTCTTTCTCTCTTTCTCTTATTCTTCTCCTTAATTCTATAGTTTGTTCGTTCTAGGGTTAGAGTAAATACATGAAGGTTGATGTTTAAAAATTGAATTCTTCCTATTGATTTACCATTACAGATTGTTTATTCTTTCTTGAGCCTAATTGTTTAGTTATTGAGGCCTTATAATTGAACACTATATACGGTTTACAAGTTGAACTCGATAGAGGGAACTTGCGAACGCAAATAAGAAAGAATAGGGCTTGATTGTGAACCTGGGCATCAGGGAATCAATTTGCGGGTAGGATAGACATATACTTGCTCGCCTAGCTTAACTAATGACAGAATTCGTTAATGCGTGCACGTGATTCAACCCATAGACATATAGGGATTGGAGTAGCCTGCATATACCGTGAAGAATCGAAAGGTTTTCACGAATATAATTAACCTGTTAGTTTGCAATCTAGGAAATCGAGAAGTAAAATCAACTGGAAAACTCAACTGGATTGTTCGTAGCTCTGACCCTCGACCGTTTCTCTTTATTACTGATAACAACTTATAATTGGCTCTATTACTTAACTTCAGTTATTTGTTTTAATTATTGTTTTAGTTAGTAAAATCTCAACCATTGAAAAAAGATCCCTGAATAGTTCTTAAGAAACTGTTTGTTAGGAGTCCAGTTTGAATAGTCCTCGTGGGAACGATGCTATACTTATCATTTTATTACTTGTCGACCACGTATAATTGCGTGTGCGTTGGGAGCAACAAGTTTTTGGCGCCATTGCCGGGGACTAAATAATTGACTGTTTTCTTTTTGAACGATTTATTATTTTCTATTCAGGTTTAATTTTTTTTGTCTAGTTTATTATTGTATTACTTGTTAACATGGCATCATTTAATGAAAATTGGTCGAATGATAGTTGCTCAAAGTTTAATGATTCTTGTCTACTTTGTGGAGGACATCACTTTTGAGAAAATTGTCCAAGTCTTTCGACTCTGCGGGACTGGTTATGTGGATTTTCCACAACCTTTGATTGGAACTTTTGCAAATTGTGTGGTGGTCTATGGAATAGTTGCCCCAAATGTCATACTTCTTCCCCTATCAATATGTGTGATGATTCTAACAATGTTTGTGAGTCTGACAGGAATGAAGAAGTGCAGGTTGTGAGCCAAAATTTTCTAACGGAGCAAGCCAACCTTTTAGAAGCATATGGGGATTTTAGAAGTGAACTTACAAATATGATGAGGCAATTTAGGGGAAGAAAGAGTGGAGCTCATACAAGAAATTGATCAATTTTGTTTAGCTATTCATGATCTTAGGCAAATTTGAGTGGTATGGTTGAGGTGTCTAATGCTCAATTATCAGTTGTCGTGAATAGTAGATTTGAAATAGAAGAGCTTAGAAGCCAATTTGAGGAGCAAAAAGTGGAATTCCTACCATTCGAACCAATATTAGTTGATGATGCCGAAGTTGAGGAAATCACATTAGAGTCAAGTGAGGAAATAGAAAACATCATATTTGAGGACTCTAGTATGTGTGCAAGTGAGGGTGTCAAAAGTACTACAATTTTAGAATTAAAGCGCATTGGACCTCATTCCAATTATTTTTCAACATTGTGTTTGGATGGTGACATGAAAATTGAGCCACCCGAGCCTATGAAGAAACCAAAGGAGGAGGAACAAGGTGCCTATATTTTAAAGTTTGTGATGCCGAGGAGACAAAACGACATCCCTCATTTAAAGGCTAAGAAGTGTAAAATGCGACAATGGTTACTTGGTCCTTTTGTATTTTTGCCACCATCCCAATACCATAGTCGTAAGCTTGAAGCAAAGTTGGGGATTCAATTCATTAGTTCAAGGTGGAGACAAAAGTGATGAAGTTCTCTTCGTCGTGCCGCGACGTTAAATCAAGCGCTTCTTGGGAGGCAACCCAATTTGCTTGCTTTACTTTTATTTTTTTTTATTTTTTGTTAATTATTATTTTTATGGTTGTATATCACTTTGGGTTATTCTTTGGATTGCAGTTTCATGTAATGTCGAGTTTAAGTGTGGGGTGTCCTCACCCTTGCCTAATATTGATGACCTGCTGAGAGAAATCTGAGTACCCCTTGCTCTACGAACGCTTGGTAGGTTCGTAATGGAGATGGTGCCACTGCTAGCGCCAAAGGCTAGGCCCTTTTCGGCCTTCAGGGAAGTTCTTTTCACTCTTGCACTCTATTTTTGTTCGCACTGAGAACAGCGCTTGATTTTAAGTGTGGGGTGGGGAAACTTCCAAAATTTTGAGGTTATGGATGATTGTACCTTTAGGTGTTTAATTTCAGCAATTTTTATTTTTGTCACTTGATTTTATTTTTGCTTGTTTCTTGCTCTAATATACCAAAAATGAAAAAAAATATTAGAAAACTAATGAAAAATTTACAAAAAAATTTTCTTTTTAGTCTTGTTAGTGGTACATGTCATCCACCCCGTGGTTTTTCTTATGACCTTGGTTCTTTTCCATGGGGAGGCCTTTGAACCGGGTTATTTTTTATTTTTTAGGATTAGTATAGTATTAGTTGTTAGGTGGCCCTAGACGAAGAATTAGGTAGAATGCTAGGTGCCTTTGACTTGTTTGATACCGGTGGACTTGAACTTGTTGCATGTGCTATTTGTGGTGTCTTTTTATTTTAAATTGTGATGCATGCCGAGAAAAAATGGAATGACCTCCTTGAGATGCTTGAGTCCACTCACTTGACTTTGTTGTGAACCTTTGTGCATTAGTGCTTAAATTCCCACAAATGGCACCTTATTTGTTTGATTGAGAGTTGTGATGGAATCATCTTGTGTGGACTTTGTGTAATGTGTGATGTGAGGCGTATTCTATTGTGTTCCATGTTTGCATATTGGTGTCTAGAACTTGCTCCGTGTGTGTGCAAAGCGAAATCCTAGGTTTGCTCTAGTCGGGAGATGATACATGCCTTCTTGGATGAGCCTTTTACCTTGATTTGCCTACTCTTATATGCACCCTTGATTGTTGTGATCCCTTTGACCTTTTGTTGGCACACACACCGCAAGTCTACCCACTTGTTCTAAATTGCTTTCTTTTGACCCTTTACTCCTTAAGCACTTTAATTGATAATTTTATATTATTGTGGAGTTTGTAGTTGAAGTATTGGGAGGTTTTTGAGTGGAACCAATGAGGGGAATACTTGATAAATTGTGAAGTAGTCGAAGGAGCATTGGCAAGGGTTGGAAAGAATTGAATAGAAAAAAAATAAATTAAAAAACAAAGAGAAAAGAATATCCATCCTTGCTAGTGTTATGCTTAAAAGAAAAATTGCTACGTGTTGAAAAATGTGTGTGTGAAATTTGTTGGGTGGTGAATTGGGTGGTTTTGATGAGATATGTGGGTAAATTGAATGTGATGTATTAAAGTGCTTAGGGAGGTAGTCACTATTACACATATTTATCCTACCAGCCCCTTAGCCTACATTACAACCCTTTAAAGTCCTAGTTAATCTCGATTGGAGTGAGCCTACATTAGTGGAGTCCTACACTACGGGCAAGCCTATGGTACATCGTGTGTGACATGTGAGCTCTTCATGAGAGTGAGTGAATTTTTTCTATGCTATTGTCCCCGTTCTATTCTTGATATTCATAGTTGTGTGTGATATTTGGGGGACAATCTCTTGCTTCATTATTTGGTGAGGGCACATGGTTTGCATTAGGTAGGTGAAGTCGTGGCTTCTTGGTTGAGTAGGTAGGTGTGACTTTGTGGGAGCATGGTTGCAATGAGTCGAGTTTGTGCATTTGAGTTGTCTTGGGGTAGTTGTTCTCATGTTTTGATGTTTGATAAATTGTTGGCATGTTTGTTGGACCCATAGTAGTCATGTGTGCACTCGTTCAATGGTCGGTATCAACCACAGTCATAGGCAGACCTGTTCTACCTAGGTTGGGAAGTTATTTGTGATTGCTCGAGGGCGAGCAAAGGTTCAAGTGTGGGGTGGTGATGTTTGGCATTTTATGCCTATATTTCCTTAATATTTCCTCACGTTGGGATACTTTATTCGCATATTTTCTAGTTAACGAATGTGATTTTGCGCTGATTTTATGTCGTATGCTTGTAGGTTGTTATGAAGTGTAATTGGAGCTTTAAAGAGCATGATCGAGCAAGAAAAGGTTGGAATTTGATTGAGGATTGGATCGAGCAAACGAAGGCACCACGCGACGCGAGCTACGGACGAAGAGAAGCTGAAATTGGGCAGGCGTGTTGGGTGGTGCGCCGCGCCAGCTATGGCGCTCAACTTTCTGGCGCGTTTTGGAACGCGGGGCATGGCCAATGCGTGCGAGATTCGACGGACTCTGACTTGTTGCGCGCGGTTTGAGGCACGGGGCGCCAGCTATAGCGCCCCTGGAGCGTTTTTGGAAGTCCTATTTCGTCTAGGCTTAGGCGTAACTAATTGCTAGGCTTTTGTAAACATTATAAATACTCTTTTGCTTAGTTTTAGAAGGGAGTTCGGATTTTGGGAGCAAGTTTTGGAGGAGAGGGGAGGAGCCCTAGATGTCTTCTAATCAAGTTCTTTCTCTCTTTCTCTTATTCTTCTCCTTAATTCTATAGTTTGTTCGATAGGGTTAGAGTAAATACATGAAGGTTGATGTTTGAAAGTTGATTTCTACCTAGTGATTTACCATTACAGATTGTTTATTCTTTCTTGAGCCTAATTGTTTGGTTATTGAGGCCTGATAATTGAACACTATCTACGGTTTACAAGTTGAACTCGACAGAGGGAACTTGTGAACGCAAATAAAAAAAAATAGGGCTTGATTGTGAACCTGGGCATAAGGGAATCAATTTGCTGGTAGGATAGACATATACTTGCTCGCCTAGCTTAACTAATCACATAATTCGTTAATGCGTGCACGTGATTCAACCCATAGACATATAGGGATTGGAGTAGACCGTGAAGAATCGAAAGGTTTTCACGAATATAATTAACCTGTTAGTTAGCAATCACGTGCACGCATTAACGAATTCTGTGATTAGTTAAGCTAGGCGAGCAAGTATATGTCTATCCTACCCGCAAATCGATTCCCTGATGCCCAGGTTCACAATCAAGCCCTATTTTTTCTTATTTGCGTTCACAAGTTCCCTCTGTCGAGTTCAACTTGTACACCGTAGATAGTGTTCAATTATCAGGCCTCAATAACCAAACAATTAGACTCAAGAAAGAATCAACAATTTGTAAGGGTAAATCACTAGGTAGAAATCAACTTTCAAACACCAACCTTCATGTATTTACTCTAACCCTAGAACGAACAAACTATAGAATTAAGGAGAAGAATAAGAGAAAGAGAGAAGAACTTGTTTAGAAGACATCTAGGGCTCCTCCCCTCTCCTCCAAAACTTGCTCCCAAAATCCGAACTCCCTTCTAAAACTAAGTAAAAGAGTATTTATAATATTTACAAAAGCCTAGAAATTAGTTACGCCTAAGCCTAGACGAAATAGGACTTCCAAAAACGCTCCAGGGGCGCTATAGCTGGCGCCCCGCGCCTCAAACCGCGCGCAACAAGTCAGAGTCCGTCGAATCTCGCACGCAATGGCCATGCCCCGCGCTCCAAAATGTGCCAGAAAGCTGAGCGCCATAGCTGGCGTGGCGCGCCACCCAACACGCCTGCCTAATTTCAGCTTCTCTTCGTCCGCAGCTCGCGTCGCGTGGTGCCTTCGTGTGCTCGATCCAATCCTCAATCAAATTCCAACATTTTCTTGCTCGATCATGCTCTTTAAAGCTCCAATTGAACTTCATACAACCTACAAGCATACGACATAAAATCAGTGCAAAATCACATTCGTTAACTAGAAAACGTGCGAATAAAGTATCCAAACGTGAGAAAATATTAAGAAAATATAGGCATAAATACCAAACATCAGCGGGGGAGTATTATATCTCAAAAATCCTCGAACGGACTCTACTTCTCTAAGTAATTAATTTAAACATCATCTCAAAGAAGGAGTATATATGATAAAAGCAATCACACCCGTGGTGGAGGGTCCAATGTCACAAATTATTTAATCACGTATCAATTAATTAATTTCAACTTCTCATAAAGCAACCTTAAATTCCTAGCTATTTCTTTTGTCTATTAAGTTAAAATCACAAAGTGGAATATTTTTAGTTTTTCGTAATAATGCTCAAGCATGGTACGGTGCTCGGTTTTGTACGTATTGTCATGGGCGGCCTCTCAGCCGTGCCCCATGACTCCTTAGGCGCACCCCGTGGTGCCCTGGCAAGCCCCAAGATGCCTAGCGCCACGGTTGTGGCCGCGCCAAGATCTATATGCGCATCTGCGCATGTCGCCCCACCGGTTGAGCGTGCCCGCGCGCAGCAAGCAGACAGCGCTCTCAAAGCCTGCCCGCAGCCACCGCCCGCGCACCCCGCACTTGACTGCGCCAACGCCATGCGACCTGCGCATGCGCGCCACAATGCTGCCCATCCCGCACTCGAGTGCGCCTATGCCATGCGACCAACGCATGCGCGCCTCAACGCAGCTTGCGCCCTGTGCGCAAGCCATGAACACGCAAACAAGGATGCGGCCCCTCAAAGTGCCGCACATCATGTAAATATAGTTAGGTTTATCTTTCTGTATTTTTCTAGTATGATTGTCTAGCCCCTTAGTGTGGGTTGCTATGACATGGGTTTATTTTTTAAGAACATATATAGGGGGTATAAGGATTCGAACAATTTGTAAGCTGCTTTCATATTTCTGCTCTGGTGTCTCACCCCCTCGACACCACGTTGGCTTTCTTGTAATCGGTTGGCTTTTGATTAATACAAGCTAGTGCAACGACTTTCATCTTCAATTACTCTTTTTATCCACACTGTGATTGACATCGGTTTTCCCGCACGGCATTGACGCTCTAGTCTAGCGTGCGGAGGGGAACATTGGCCGGCATACGTTGCCCTTCTAAGCAAACTCAAGAAGGCGCCGCGTAACAGTTGGTATCAGAGCGTAGGCTCGACAACGGACAAAGGAAAAGGTTGACAAACAATACGGAACATGGCTGGTGGACAGAAAACGAACGGTGAAAGGATTGGTGCGCTCGAAGAAACAGTCGAGGCACTAAAAGAGACCGTAGGGACGGTCTCGGATCTCAAAGCTAGTCTCGAGGAGAGACTGGACGATCTTAGTCGTCTGGTGCATCGTAGCGAAGCTGACATCGCTAACATGAGCCAAGACATGGAGCATGACCGCGTTGAGCTTGCTGCGGTCAAGAATAAGCTCGATGCGAGCGAGGAAAGGAATGCTACTATACAACAACAGTTGGATGAGAATGCAGCGTCGCACGCGGCGTTGCAAAACACTGTAAATAACTTGATGGCTCAAGTCATGCAGGGTCTTCTCAGAGGAGGAGGAGGAAATGGAGGTGGGGGTGCAATGAATTTTGCTCCCAAGCAAAAGATGAAGTTCCCCGAGCCCAAGCATTACAATGGTGCTCGGAGTGCTAAGGAGGTCGAGAATTTCTTGTTCGACATGGAACAATATTTCAAGGCAGTTGGCGGGTTAGATGATGATCAGAAGATCACAGCTACGGTCATGTACCTTGAGGGCGACGCCAAACTATGGTGGCGTGGGAAAGTTGAGTCCGCGGGGAATGGCGAGCCTGAACTGGCTACATGGGATGAGTTGAAAGCGGCTATCCGTGGACAGTTCTTTCCGGAAAATGTTGAATACAGTGCTCGACGAAAACTCAGGGAACTAAGGCAGACGAGGTCTATGCGGGAATATGTTCGTGAATTCACAGCCCTATTGCTAAGCATTCGCGACATGGGTGAGAAGGATAAGCTCTTTACTTTCATGGAGGGACTTAAACCTTACGCCCGTGCCAAGTTACAGAGGCAAAGGGTGGACACGTTGGCAAGGGCTATTCAGACTGCTGAATGCATTGCGGACTATCAAGTGGATACTCGAAATGATAGACAGCAGACGACTCCACGTTCTGCCGGTGGTAACAACTATAAAGGGGGCCAATCCAATAAAAGTGGTCCTAGCAAAGGTGGGGGAGAGCGGAGTAATAATTATTCCAAGGCCTCTTCCTGGAGCAGTAGCAACACGGTAACTCAAAACAAAGGAAAGGGAGCCGCCTTTGTTCCTAAGGGTGGATGCTTCGAATGTGGGGGTCCTCACAGGGTTGCTGATTGCCCTGAGAAGAGGAAGCAACTGAATGCCCATGAAACTCTTGATGAAGAAGAAGTAGACGAAGAGGATGAGGATGATGGTGAGGCTCCGATTGGTGCGTTCTCGCACACGTTCTACTCAATCTCTCAAGAATTGGGTGAATCAAGTAATGCAGGTCTTCGGCTGAAGAAGGAAGCTGGTCATGCTGGTCAGAAGAAGAATTCTGAAGCCGATGCCAAACTTCGGGTTGGCAAAAGTAAGGGACTTATGTACATCGATGTTCGGGTTAATGGCAAGCCTGTTCGTGCGATGATAGACACGGGTGCTACTCATAATTATATGGCTGCTACGGAGGTGGAGCGGTTAGGACTCGTCGTGGAGAAGGGTCGTGGTCGAGTGAAAGCTATTAACTCTCCAGCTCAACCTGTTGGAGGCGTGGCGAAAGGAGTCCCAATCAAACTGGGCCCTTATGAAGGGAAGACTACGTTATCTGTAGTCACGATGGATGATTTTAAATTGATTCTTGGTTTGGAATTTTTGCGGGAAACTCAGACCGCAGTCTTGCCGCATGGTGATGCCCTACTTATCATGGGGGCAAAGCCATGCACGGTTTCAACTTTGTCTGGGAAGTTGAACGAGAGGAGCATCTCGGCCATGCAACTTAAGAAGGGTGTCAAGAGACGAGAGCCGACGTTCTTGGCCACCTTATGCTTGGACGAGATTGAGCGGGCATCTGGCCCTATTCCTTCTGCTGTGAAGGATATGTTGGTGGACTTTGAAGATGTGATGCCGCCAGAAATGCCTAGGCGACTGCCCCTAAGCGAGATGTGGATCATCAAATTGAATTGGTGCCGGGCGCAAGGCCTCCTGCCCGTGCGCCATATCGAATGTCACAGCCCGAACTCACCGAGCTTCTGAGACAATTGACGGAAATGCTGGATGCTGGAATTATTGTACCCTCTAAGTCCCCTTATGGGTCGCCTGTGCTGTTCCAAAAGAAGCACGACGGCTCCTTAAGGCTTTGTGTGGACTATAGGGCATTGAATAAAATTACTGTGAAAAACAAATATCCTATTCCCTTGATGGCGGACTTATTTGACAGGCTGGGTGGTGCTAAGGTATTCACAAAAATAGACCTGAGATCAGGTTATTGGCAAGTGCGTATCGCTGAAGGAGATGAGCACAAAAACAACCTGTGTCACAAGATATGGATCTTTTGATTTCCTAGTTATGCCGTTCGGCCTAACTAATGCTCCAGCAACGTTCTGTACGTTGATGAATCAAGTCTTTCGGGAGTTTATAGATGAATTTGTGGTTGTCTATCTGGATGACATTGTGATTTATAGCAAAAGCATGGAGGATCATATGATGCATTTGAAGAAGGTCTTGACGAGACTAAGGGAGCACGAGTTATATGCCAAGCCATCGAAATGCGCTTTTGCCCAAAAGCAGATCGATTTCCTTGGGCATATAGTCGAAGAGGGACGAATCAAGATGGATGGCGGGAAAATTCAGGCCATTACTGACTGGCAACCACCAACAGATATTCATGCCCTAAGATCTTTCTTGGGCCTATGTAATTTCTATCGGCGGTTCGTGAAAGATTATTCTCTTATTGCTTTGCCCCTGACTGAACTTTTGAAAAAGGCCACGCCATGGGAGTGGTGTCCAAAGCGTGAGAAGGCCTTTACTACTTTGAAGAGGGCTATGTCAAGCAGCCCGGTCTTGGCCCTTCCCGATATGGCCAAGCCGTTTGAAGTGCAGACTGATGCCTCAGACTTTGCGCTTGGTGGAGTGTTGATGCAAGAGGGGCACCCGGTTGCTTATGAGAGCCGGAAACTTAAGGATGCGGAGCGGCGTTATGCAGCCAATGAAAAAGAGTTGTTGGCTGTGGTCCATTTCTTGCGCTTATGGCGCCATTACTTACTGGGAGCACCATTTGTTGTTAAGACTGACAACACTGCTGTCAGCTATTTCATGACACAGCCAAAACTGAATGGAAGACAGGCGAGATGGCAAGAACTTCTTGCCGAGTTTAATTTCCACTTAGAATACAAGAGTGGGAAGTTAAACCAAGTTGCTGATGCGCTAAGTCGGAGGGCCGACTTAGCTGAGGTGTGTACGCTCACCGCCCTTAGGGGAAGCGAGGTAACCACCAATATTAAGGATCAGATCAAGGATCTTCTTGTTCGTGACCCTGCTGCTCAAGATTTGATCAGCCTTATAGAGCAAGGGAAGACGCGTCAGTTCTATATGGATGATGGTTTTCTCAAGACAAAAGGCAAGCGGATCTATGTGCCTAAGGGAGGTGATTTGCGGAAGACCTTGTTGAAAGAATGCCATGATACCCTCTGGGCTGGCCATCCTGGAATGGATAGGACCCTGGCGCTGCTTCAACGCGCATACTATTGGCCCCAGATGGCGGATGATGTAGATCAATATGTGCGAACTTGTTTGGTTTGCCAGAAGGACAAGCCCGACCGTTTGACACAAGCGGGACTATTGCAGCCGCTACCTGTCCCAAAAAGGCCTTGGGAGAGTGTCTCTCTGGATTTTATCACCGGATTGCCCAAGGTCGGAGATTTAACTACTATTCTAGTAGTTGTTGATCGGTTTTCTAAATATGCCACTTTTATAGCAGCCCTAAAATACATAGCAGCTGAAGAGACGGCCAGGCTCTTCTTTGCTCATGTGGTGAAGTATTGGGGTCTCCCCAAAGATATTGTTAGTGATCGCGACTCGCGATTCACTAGTAACTTTTGGACCGAGCTTTTCAAGTGTCTCGGGTCGAAGTTAAGCCACAGCTCCAGCTTTCATCCACAATCTGATGGCCAGACGGAGCGGTTTAATGGGATGCTTGAAGAATATCTTAGGCATTTTGTGACTGGATCGCAGAAGAATTGGGTGAAGCTGCTGGATTCTGCCCAGTTGTGCTTCAATGCCCAAAAATGCTCAAGTACCAATAGGAGCGCTTTTGAAATTATTATGGGACAACAACCTCTGCTCCCGCATACTGTTGATGCACCAAGTGTGTCGAAGTCTCCTCGAGCTGCGAGTTTCTCAAGAGAGTGGAAGAGAAATCTAGAGATAGTGCGGAGCTATCTTGAAAAAGCACAGAGGATGATGAAAAAGTATGCAGATCAAAACCGGCGTTTTGTGGAGTATCAAGTTGGGGATAAGGTGATGGTAAAGATCCCCAAGAGATATCTGTTTGCGGGAGCTCATGACCCGCGTCTTTTGCAGAAATACATTGGACCTCTGTCCATTGTGAAATGTGTTGGTAAAGTGCCTATCGAGTTGAATTACCAGCTTGGTGGAAAATCCATCCTGTTTTCCATGTCAGCCTGTTGAAGCCTTTCCAAGAAGACAAGGATGATCCTTCCAGAAGCCAGCTCACCATGCCGAGCATCAGGAAGAACAAGTGGTCAGGGAAGAAAGTAGCTGAAGCTATCCTAGATGACCGTGTTATTCATGCCTCAAGGAAAGTTCACCAGGAATTTTTGGTGAAATGGAGCGGATGTGATGCAGAGGAGAACACCTGGGAGAGGGGATCAAACCTCAAAGCCTTCAAGGACCTGATAGCTGAGTATCTTGCAAGGAAGGCGCCGAGGACGTCGCCAACTCAGGTGGGGGAGAATGTCATGGGCGGCCTCTCAGCCGTGCCCCATGACTCCTTAGGCGCACCCCGTGGTGCCCTGGCAAGCCCCAAGATGCCTAGCGCCACGGTTGTGGCCACGCCAAGATCTATATGCGCATCTGCGCATGTCGCCCCACCGGTTGAGTGTGCCCGCGCGCAGCAAGCAGACAACGCCCTCAAAGCCTGCCCGCAGCCAGCGCCCGCGCGCCCCGCACTTGAGTGCGCCAACGCCATGCGACCTGCGCATGCGCGCCACAATGCTGCCCATCCCGCACTCGAGTGCGCCTATGCCATGCGACCAACGCATGCGCGCCTCAACGCAGCTTGCGCCCTGTGCGCAAGCCATGAACACGCAAACAAGGATGCGGCCCCTCAAAGTGCCGCACATCATGTAAATATAGTTAGGTTTATCTTTCTGTATTTTTCTAGTATGATTGTCTAGCCCCTTAGTGTGGGTTGCTATGACATGGGTTTATTTTTTAAGAACATATATAGGGGGGTATAAGGATTCGAACAATTTGTAAGCTGCTTTCATATTTCTGCTCTGGTGTCTCACCCCCTCGACACCACGTTGGCTTTCTTGTAATCGGTTGGCTTTTGATTAATACAAGCTAGTGCAACGACTTTCATCTTCAATTACTCTTTTTATACACACTGTGATTGACATCGGTTTTCCCGCACGGCACTGACGCTCTAGTCTAGCGTGCGGAGGGGACCATTTGCCGGCATACGTTGCCCTTCTAAGCAAACTCAAGAAGGCGCCGCGTAACAGTATGCATGAATATTATTTATAGAAATATAGTTTTTTCTCGGATCGTTGCGTTTGCATTTAGCCATTAAAGAAAATGATCGCGGATCAATAATAGGAATAAGTTTAGTCAAACAGCATTTTATTATCACTATAATGACAGTACGTGTTGTAAACCGGCCTATGTATAAATAATTACTACTATTTAATTAAAGACATGCTTATTAAAAAATAAAAAGAGATTAGGCACATCAATAATGTCAACTAGTTGACATCGACTTCGTATCATTGATAAGTCAAATCTCAAAATATGTACTTAAAGTTGTGTGTTTAAATGGTGAGCCAAAAACTCTAATTCTTTAAGATTTCGATTATAAAATGACCAAAACAAAAGTGCTAAATGGATTAGCACCAATGAATTTCTGCATTGAAGTTAGACCCCTAAATGTTATTCGAAGGAGAAAGGTGTGACTTTTATATTGACATTCTTTTTCCTTCTTTTTCCTTTCTTGAGAGATCCCTTCTAACCCCCAGAAAATAGAAAATGGATTAGTTTTCCTCTTATTTTCATGAATATAACAAAGAACTTGACTAGTCCTTCTAATTCAACTATATAAAGGAATACAAAGTGCAAGCAACTAAACAATAAGAAGAATACGTGCTTTAGAAAGTTCAATGTTTATCATGCGTGCATCTCTAAACTCTCTTTCAAGGAAAATAATAAGAGGTGTAGATGGAAAGTAAAATGTTCAACCCTCATTAAGATCGTTAATATTTTCTCATGCAGATATCATATTTCAAAATATATACGTATATTATTCAGAGGTAGATGTAATACTGTATAACTCAACGTATTCAACTGAACAATACATATTTTTAGCTAAAGAATAAACTGATAGTATATCTGAAGAACGTCATTAAAATTTTGACAAATATTAAAAATTTGAATTCATAATTTAATAGTTCATCGGTCACTAAATTTAGTAGATATTACATAAAGGTTCTGGACACATCAAATTTAAATCATAGATAAACATATTGTATTTTAGTAACATACATATGTAACACCATTACGCCAATGTGTAGAGTGATATTTACCCTAAATAAAGGACCGTAAGTTGGTTTTTCTGGATCCACATAACATGGAATTGTCCTTGGAACAATGGTAGGGCCAAAGTGATGATGAAAAATAGGAAGGGAAAACATGCAGGTTCCTCAAGGGGTGGACACAATCTGCTGGAATCTATGATCTGTTGTATAATTCATGATACTTTGCTTGTCCTAAAGATGGAGGGATGGTGGCCTTGAAAGGTCCAGCTCCTGAGTCCTGACCACCCTCACCCCCCCCCCCAACCCAAATAAATCAGCCTACCCCAACTCCATCTAGAGAAAAGTACCAGATTTAAATTTTTTTGTACGTATCCATTTCATTTTAAGTTTGGAAAATGACTTGTTAATCTTTACATTGCCCCTAGCTGCTTGGCTTGTCTAGTGACTAAGCTACTGATGACTCTTTTTTTTTTTTTTTTTTTTACTGATGACTAGTATGTTGTTTTCTTTTGAGATACTTTTTCTTCAAAGCATAGTTCATGGTGGTTGCATGTTTGCTGGTTTTCTGGATAACAATAAAACTAACTTCCTCCTTGTCTGCTATTTTACGTGGCTCTGACATCCTTTGGGTGGAAGAGAAGTGAGAGAGGAAAGGATATAGAAAAGCATAATATGCATATGCAGTTAGTTGTTCATTGAAGTTTGAAAAGAAAAGAGTATTTGAAGTTGCAAATCTATCAAGTTTATGAATTTATTTGATCAAACCATTAAAAACTGCTTAATTTAAAAAGTATTTTTAACAAAACTTTTTTCCTAATAATTACTATTAAATAAATAGTTTATGTTTGGCCAACTCATTTGAGAAGTATTTTCTAAAAATATACCGTCAAACTTTTCTATAACAGCCCATCGTTATAACAACATTTCGGTATAACGGACCTAATTTTCTCCATAACCGATTTTTCATGTTATATTTTACCTCTCTATAACAGCATTCTACCTATAATTGCAATGACGTTCATTATAGTGATACACTCTTTATAACGACCATAGTAAAATATTGTATAATAATATTTTGTAAGAGATATATTATGTATAAAATAAAATATAATATATTTATGATATTCATAACATAAACATATTGCCTTTTGTACATTCATACCACAAAAAAATCGGTACGAAAAAAGGTTCTATGAAGTATAATTTTAAATTAATTTTAATTGCATATTTTTCTTAAATTTTAATATTATATTGGTACGATACAACTATTTATGGATTTATTAATAATGTATTAACCTTTTCAATTTTTAATTAATAAAATATTAAAATCTATTGAGATTTTAAATTTAAAATATATTTTTTGTGAACTTCTTATCTATAACAGCTAAATGAAATCCAAATGTCAAATACCAGTATACATGTATAATAGCACCTCGGTATAGCGCCCATGAAAGTTTCAGACAAACACTGCCACTACAGAGAGGTTTGACTATATTGTGTTTAGAGAAAATTTACAAAAAATATTTTTCAGTGTCAAATTATAAAAAAATATAATATTAAGGTTCATTTTATGACTGAATGTTGTTTGAATGTTGTTTAAATGTAACAGAAGAATTAAATATTTTTTATGAAACACTTTTGTTATTTTTTTATTATATGTTAATTTTTTATTTCAATTTACTAAAATGTAAAATATAATATACAAAGACGAGTATATTTTTTCGTTCTAAAAAATAGGATTAAATAAACGAAAAGAAGGAAGAGGCGAATAGAGTTTTTTTTTTTTTTTTGATAATTGAGAGATACATTTAGTAAAATAGTTAAAAATTGGTCGGGTAAATAAAATAATTTATTAGAATGGTCTTGAAACAATTAATAAAATGCTTCTACTACTATTTTGGAGAAGAATTAGTAATTTGAAACTTTTATCCAATAGCAGAAAAATTATTTCTGCTTCAGCTCAAAAGCACTTTAACCTATAAGCACTCAGTGAACCTTCAACAATATCCTTCTTAGCCTCTAGTTTGAGTTGACCGAAGGCGGCAGGTGGAGGGAACCAAAGACGTTGACGATCGATTCCTTCCAGAGGAGCTTTGTTCACTTTCATTTTATTAGCAATAGTATTTTTGGTTGTCCTGTAGCTCTTTATGAGCAGGTCTACGTACATTTTTTATGGGTAAGGTTTTGATATCCTCCCCCTTAACACCCTCGGTGGAGGCCTTTTAATTTAACAAATTTAAGCTTAATTAAATTAAAGAGCCATGCTCTTAAACGCCCTATAAGAAGAAGATAGAGGCTTAAGTCATCGCTTCCAATCCAATAAAAGGCGAGTGTTCTAAATCAGTTGCGGTAGTTAAGGTTTGGAACAAATGAGCCTAAGAGAACAAAGTTGTGAACCTTTAATAATATATGAATAAGAGATAATACTTTAAATTTGCTCAAAAATAATTTTCTCAGATTCCCAAAAACTTGGCCAAACAAACTACTTATAAGTTATATTTGAAAATGATTGCACTTTGAAATTTTTGTAAAATTTTGTGAATGAAAAATCATTATTTTACTTGAAATACTTCTCAAATCAACTTTTCTAACTTCAACTTCTTTATCTAATATTAAAACTGAAATAATGAACCAATTAATTTGACAATCAAATAATAATTTGATCAAAGAATATCAAAATACTTGAAAAATATGTTTGGTAAAGTCCATTTTGATCACAACACACGAGCGAATATATCATTTGAAACATGAGTCCAGTAAAACCTCGTAATTTTGATTTAAATCCTGTGTATATTAAGAAATTTATTAAATAATACTTATAAAAACTAAATCCAAACGGTAGTTAATGATAATACTATTCTAAAAGAGCCAATCTACTAAGTAAAAAGTGAAAGACTTTTTTGCCCTTCAAGTACACATTATCTCTCTAATATTTTTATACAAAATTATAATTATAAAATACATTCTAATAATATTATTTAGTCAAATATAATACAAAATTATAATTAATGTTTGATACATGCTTAAGTCTTTTCAAATACTCTTTATTTGAATATTACTTAATTATAGTTTCTTGGAAGTTGGAAACGTTTGCTACCTTTTGTATTCTAAACAAAATACATTGAATGTTCTGGTAGGGAATATTCTAGATGGGAATACTAATAGCTATATGTTTGATAGATAAATCTTTTCTTCGACTTAATGTATAAATTTGCATAGACTACACTATCAACAAATGATTTCATCCGCTATGCATGTATGTGATTTACATACGTGAATAAATCATTCAAGTGCTGTTGATATTATATTCTTTAAATTGTGCTGAATTTCTAACAATCATTTCTATTAATGTAAATCTTTGAGCAAATGAAAAGACTACTATTCAATACAGTTTTATATTCCCCAATGACATTCTATACTTCTTTGACTCCTCCTCCACGCTATTATATATTTGGTTTAATTTAGAGAGCACAATGCTTTTGTCCATTCTGTGGATGTTCTTTTACTATTTCATCATTTTTTCTTCTTACTTATCTAATAATCTATGTTGATTATTTGATGTTTAAAAGTTACAATAAAATAAACTTTTATAGAATTTTATTTCCCCAGCTTATGAAAAGATTATTTTTTCTTATTTTCAGGAAAAATCAGTTGACATCGTGCTTTTGTATAGAGTTGAACAGAACTCTACTTGGATTTGTGCCAATACAAATGAGGCAGGCAACATTTCATTCTAACAAAAAGTTCATTTTGTTACGACACTTATGAATACTTTTTTTTTTTAATAAGTTCTTTTTGATTGCACACCGGATAATGTCAGGAGGCTTCCTCAATTACATTTAATTTTCTTATGATTTTTGGTATAAAATTGGTCTCTTATCATTATAGATGTCTCATGTGTTGTCATAAATTATACTTCATTCGTGTGGCAAGGTTTAGTACGAGAATTAAAGTACTTAATTTTTTGTGTTAATTCAAACATAGATTTTACAAATATTTTAGCTCTATGAAATATATGGATGGAGAGACTCACAATAAGTTAATGTGAATCATATAAGGTATAACATTCTTTCATTATTATATATTTTTTTAGTTCTTCAATGACTTTTTACGGTTATGTTTGCTTTATTACAGTTGACATTTTGATTTAAGTATTTCTCTATTGATTTCTTACTATAATTTTTGTTAAAAAAAATTGTTCTCATTAATATGGATTACACGCGCAAAGCGCGTTTCGAGAACTAGTAATACTTAAAGTGACTATCGTAAAATCTGAAATCAATAAATTTCAAATTATGAATCCGTAGGCACCAACAAAGACACATCCCATTTATGACCTTAGACCTTATGAGTGTGGATTAAGTGAGACAGCTCGTACCAGATAATATGGCATGAGTCGGGAATCTTTTATGCTAGCCACGAACAACTATGCTTGTTATACATTTCATGTGTGCTTTCAAGAAAGTCGTATTTGTGATTCTTATTTCTTACTACAAGCTCATAAATATTACTCCCCCCCCCCCCCCCTATTTTTACTTGTCCAATTTAAAAGAAATTTTTTTCTATTTTTAGTTGTCATTTATAGTAAATCAAAAGCTATTTAATGATATTTTTTTCAATTAAATAACTATTTTCAAATACTTAATAGTTAAGTTTAAATTTTTAAAATATAATTAATGAGGATAAGTTAGTAAAATCATTAATTATATTTATGATTTCTTCGTGGATGTTAAAAGCTAAAAAATGACAAGTAAAAATGGCCGGCCGGAGGAGTAAAATATTAATAGTAGCCTCAATTTTCTCTTGCTTTTCCTTTGAATTTTCCCCCGAAGCCACAAGGTGCGTGAGAGTGTTATTATTATACATATAGTTTTAACTCTCAAAAATTACTAGTGTAGGATTAGTAAATATAACTACTCATAATTATACATCTATAGCAAGTTAGGTGAAGATAAGGTAAAATATACACTATACTGTTAATTTTTTCTCTTTGTAAAAGTTTGTGATTTCATTACACGACACGACATATTGAATTATAATGTTACTAGATTGCATTCAATTGTCTTTTCATTACTCACCATGTAAAAAATATGGTTCTCATCACTTTCCTACGTTAATGTAGACAGTCAGGGGCCTTCATATTTTGAAGAATCTTATGTAGGTCCCTATATGATGTTATAGTTTTCTACTCAAAATCTTTTTGCATGAGCAAATCTCTCTTCTTCGTATGGTCGAAAGTCTCATCTTTTCTATTGTCTATCCAAATACTACAAGTTGAACAAAGGCTATATGTAAAGTTTGCCTTCAAACACATTCGAAGTACCTTGTTTTACAAAAAATACACTGCATTGAGCATATGGTGGGATGGACAGACGAATCAAATCCACACTTATTGTTTAATTTGAACTCTCATTATATTGACTTAATTATAAGTCTTGAGCAGTGAATTAATTGCATTCATCATATTCATACGTGAAATTACATTAGATATATTATAATTACTGTTATACTATTTCATATCTGAGTTATAGTATCGAGCATCAATATATAAAAGGAGATTCAAAGGGTTTATAAAGATTTCGAGCTAAACCTATATAGCATACCATATTAATAATCTGGGTTAAATGTCCATATCCTTTTACATAACTATCGGTTCTTCGAAGTTTTATAAGTAACTCAATTAAAAAAATATTTATACATCATCGGTCCATAAAACTTCTAAATTTTTTATTCTCATATTTTTAAAATTTTAAAATAGTATTCTCTATGTTTCATAGTTTTTGGTTGGTGAGACTCGCGGTGGGGTCAATGATAAGCTGGAGGTGTGGAGATATACTCTGGAGTCTAAAGGTTTCAAGCTGAGCAGAATGAAGATGGAGAACATGGAGTGTAGGTTCAGTGATATTCCCCAGGAATCAGATGTAGAAGTGATGCTTGATACACAAGTCATTTTCAAGAAACGGAGCTTCAAGTATCTTTGGTCAATTATCCAAGGTAATGGAAAAATTGACAAGGATGTCACTCATCGGATAAGGGCTGGTTGGATGAAGTGGAGGCTCGCTTATGGTGTCCTATGCAATAAGAAAGTGCTTCATAGGCTTAAAGGTAAGTTCTAAAAAGTAGTCGTTAGACCAACTTTATTGTAAAGGGCGGAGTGTTGGCCAGTAAAGACCGTCTATGTTTAGAGGATGAGCGTAGTAGAGATGTTAATGCTTAGATGGATGTGTGAGCATACTAAGATGGATAAGATCAAGACCGAAGCCATTCGCAACAAGGTGAGAGTGGCCGCAGTAGTGGACAAGATGTGAGAAGCGAGGCTGAGGTGGTTTAGGCATGTGAAGAGGAGGAGCACATATGCGCCTGTGAGGAGGTGCGAGAGGTAGGCAGTGCTGACCCTGAGGAGAGGTAGGGAAGACCAAAGAAAAATTGGGGCGAGGTGATTTGGCAGGACATGGCCCACCTCCAGATTACCGAGGACATGACCCTATATAGGAAATAGTGGGAGTTCGAGGATTAAGGTTAGATAATAATCAAGCGATTTTCAGTATATTCTACTTCCAGCTTACTCTGCATTTTATTTGCTATTGTTGTTCTCTGTTTATCTTGAACATGTTTGAGTGTTCCTAGCAGTATTTCATTTCATTTCATTTCATTGATCTTGGACATGTTTGAGTGTTCCTAGCAGTATTTCATTTCATTGATCTTGGACATGTTTGAGTGTTCCTAGCAGTATTTCATTTCATTGATTCTGATATTGTCATCTTGCTTCTCTCTAATATGTTTATGATTGACGTTATTTAGCTGAGGGTCTACCAAAAATAGTCTCTCCACCTTGGTGGAGGTAAGGTCTGCGTACATCACACCCTCCATAGATCTCACCTTGGTGGGATATCACTGGGTATGTTGGTTTGGTTTGATTTGGTTTGGTATGTTTCAATTTATGTGATAGTATTTCTTATTTGTCTGTTTTAAAAAGAATGACAACATTCTAAATTTAATAGCAATTTAAAATGAAGATTACAATTTTTTCATTAGTGAAATAATTTAAAATCACATTAAAAAAAAATAATTTATAACTATACAAACATCATGTAATTTTAAAAGTATGCCTATATTTTTTAAATTATGTAACACATAAAATTGAAAGGATTATGCATTTTCGCACCACCCTCTACCTGCTCAAGATACGGTAAGCGCACAAGATTTCACACCAAGAAAAAGTGCACCTCTGCTGACATCACCTGTATCTTTTGGGTGGATTTGGTGGGTCCCACAAACCCACCCAGCCCTGCTCCTCCTCCTTCCAAAAACTGAACCCCCACCTTCCTTTTCCTTTCCAACTTTAATATTTATAGAACGTGAACGAGTGAACCAATATGGATTTTTATTCTCTTATTACAAAGGTATATTACTTTCATACAACCAATACAATATTATAAGCACAACCCCATGTTCTAAGATTTGTAATCTTTTTGCATATCTCAATTCTTTATATATTTTCCACCTTTTTTTTATTTCTTTGTCATTGCTTGCCTTGTAATTCAAAAATCAACTTTGAAATTTGAAAAGATTTGGTCAGATCTTGCTTTGTATGTTGTGGAGATTTTATTGTGTTTTTATTACTTCTTTACAAAGGCAAACCTTTCCTCTTCCAAACTCATCATACATTAAACTAATGCCAAAAACAAGAACCCCATAAACAAAAAAAAAAAGAACCAACTTTTCTTACCATCTTTCAATAAACTGTTCCTTTTAATTTTCTCTAAATTTTATTTTGTAAAAACATAGGAGCAATGGGAATGGCAGCAGCAGAGTCTCAGTTTCATGTTTTAGCTGTTGATGATAGCTTAATTGATAGGAAGTTAATTGAGAGGCTGCTAAAAACTTCTTCTTGTCAAGGTACTTTCGATACTTTATTAATTTGATTTCATTTAAGGGCAATTATGTATGGCTATTTTATTATGGTGTTGACTATTTTGTGTTTGTTCATGTAGTTACAACTGTTGATTCTGGAAGTAAAGCTTTGGAATTTTTGGGTTTGCAAGAGCATGAACAGAACAAGTCAAATCAGCCTTGTGTCTCTCTTGATAACCATCAGGTAATTCTTTTTTTCTTGAGTTCCTCTGATTTTTCATAAAATAACAGGAAACTAATAGTAGTTTTTTGTTTCATTGGGTTTGCAGGAAGCAGAAATCAATCTTATTATCACGGACTACTGTATGCCTGGGATGACAGGCTATGATTTGCTCAAAAAAATTAAGGTAATTTTTTCTTACAATCTACGTAGTTTACAACATAGTTTTTCCTTTCAAGTTGTTTGTGTCATTGTAATAAATTAATCTTTTTGACTCTCAGAGGCTTTCTCACATATAGGGTCTTTGGATTACCTATCAAAATTTTAGATCAATTTTGGAGGGTAGCTTTGTGTGTGGGTTAGATGCATGTCATAGGTCCGAATTCTACTGCAAAAAAAGTCCTGAATTTGAGTGGCAAAATGACCTGATCATCTACCGAATTGCACTACTGGTCCTTTGGAATTTCTTGATTATAAACAAATTTAGATCAACTTTCAATCTGATTGAAAGGTTTACCAACTGTACACTGCATAGCCATGCCTTTCTTTAGTAGTTTCCCTTTTTGGGATCCTTTTTTTGTGTATAGATCTTCTATTAATTTAGCTTGCACCAATTATGGCAATTTACAGTTTCGCTTTTATCATATGACAGGAATCTTCATCATTGAGAAACATACCTGTAGTCATTATGTCATCAGAAAATGTTCCTTCAAGAATCAATAGGTAAGAACAGAACAATCTCTTTGTTAGTATACTGTATACATATGAATGAATTTTGTCTTCCTCTATGGTATATAAAGTACTAATTGGTTTACTTTTGTGTTGATTTAAAGATGTTTAGAAGAAGGGGCAGAAGAATTTTTCTTGAAGCCAGTCAGATTATCAGATGTTAATAAACTTAGACCCCATATGATGAAATCCAAATGTAAAACTCACCAAGAAGAAGTAGCTGAGAAAATAGTCACAGTAGAAAAACAAGAATCAATAGAGATTGCACATGTTCCATCACAAATACCACAGACACAAGCACAAACAGAATCAGACGCAGTACAACAGCAGCAAAAATCACAAGCCAATAGTAACAAGAGAAAGGCCATGGAGGAAAATTTATCACCAGACAGAACAAGACCAAGATACAATGGCCTTACTGCTATTTGACTTAATGATGCATATACGTATAATTTTTTCTTTTACTCCTGAAACGTGGCAAGTAATTCTGATACAACTTTTAGGTTCATTCTTTTTGTTATGACATCTTCTAGTAACAAACTTACATAGCGATTAAGCGAAATATGTAGGGGCATTGTCCTTGATTATAAGATGAGGTTTAAACACGTCACATGGAAACAGTTCAGCCAATTTTGTTTTGCTAATCTAAGAGGGGCCTAGATTTTGTCTTCGCTTCTTGTAAATAGACACATATATTACATACAAGTTCTCTTTTTTTTTTTTTCTTTTTCTCACTTTAATTTTCCTTGAGTTTTATTTAACCTGTTGCTAGTTTCGCTATGGTGAAATTGGTGGTCTGTCAAGTAGGGTGGCGGGGTTGGAGAATCTTTTTCCAAGTATTGACACAAGGTATCAGAACGAACTTTGTAGATATCAATTGCTTGCAAGATTAATTAGGAATAGTACTTTGACGAATGCGACATTGACTAATAAAGTTTCACCCCCATCCTTGTTTACTTTGTATAAAAGTGCTTAGCTTCATCAAAATCTTCTTCTTTAAAGGAAAGATTTGGGTATCTTTTCAAGATGCAATTGATAGGTTGTATAAGTTTTGCTTTGGATGGTTGAAAATAGTTTCCCCTTTTCCCTTTTCTTCTAATGGATTATTTGAGGGCCACTAGTCGACTTATCCGAGTAAAAAGAGGATGCGTTCTACTTGTGCATTAGAATTCTATCTCGTGGGCAAAACAAACTTAGCTCCACATATCATTGTAGTGTTTTGTGAGAAGTGGCGTTCCAGAACCGCCCAACTCTTTTTTGGCAGAAAAGGGTCTCGGCTTTTCATTTCCATTTTCTTTTATTTCTAAGTCTGATTAACACTAATCATGGACCAAATTAACACTTTTAAAACTTGAGGGTATTTCTTAAAACATACATAATAATTATTTCAAACCTTGGGAACATCACTCTTCAGTTAACCCCTTTCCCCTTCCCCGCGTGGCTTTTCTTTCAACCAACTTCACATTTCATCTCCTTTTTCACTCCAAATTCTCTGTGTTTTCAAGGAATCCGACCAGCAAATACAACAAAGTATCAGTTGTAAAAGGTAAACTATGTCGTTCTCATTTAAACTGTGGTGTAAATGTCGAACCTTGGTTTTAGATTTTAATTTTTTCGTCGACAGTGATTAACGATGATTTGAGTGTTTGTTTTTGTACAAAAGGTGTAATATTGTGTTGAAATTGAATGGCATTATGTGTTTTAATGGGTAAAGTAGTTCCGAACTACAAAGGGGATTTTCGATGTTCAACTGAAATTTTTAGGGTGTTTACATTTTTTGGTTAAATTGTGACAATTTTGAGGATTTTCTGGGAACCAACACTGCTTTATTTAGTTTCAAATTGAAGTTATTGCTGTTATGTGTCTTGATGTTCCGAACACCATAGTTGCTGAAGGTTCTAAACATCTAATAGGATGTTCATGTTTTTCTTCTGTAACTAAATTTAGTATCCCCTTGTTTTGCTTTGCAGAAAAATGGTAAATTTAAGACCGAGAAATAAAGATGAAGATGAGCAGAAGAAGCAGCCTACAAAGACTCCCAAGAAGGCGATTTCTAAGAAAAAGGGCCCTTCGCCGAAGAAGAAACTTGACAAGCCTAGTACTTCAGATTCGGAACGTACTCCAACAGATTTAGAACCTACTCCTAAACGCCCAAGAACTACTAAACCCACTAAAAGAAAATTAGTTGTGGAGAGTGACGAATGTAGCCAAGGAGAAGTAGCAGGTCCACGGAACAAAGGTGATAAACAAGAGGAAAGCCAAAGTCCAGCACCAAGTTATGATCTAAGTAAAGGTGGGGAGGATTTGGAGAGGGCTGCAGATGAGGGTGAAAGAAGGGTGGATTTAGATGACGCCGGTATTGATGAACTGTTAAAAAGTGATTTTTTGAGGACTGGAGTGGAAGATGGTGATGCCGAAAAGGAAGAGGAAGATGGTGGTAAAAAAAATGTAGAGGCTGATGATTTAAGTAGAGAAAAAGGAGAAGAAGTAGAGGGGGAAGCAGATAAAACAGGGGAGAGTCCAAGAAGCAGCAAAAGAAGTAGAAGAGAGGCGGAGGATGTAATTTTAAAAAGCAACTTTCTGAAGGATCGTGAAAAAAGAGTTAAAATAGATGGGGAAGCTGTAAATAATGCTGGTGGAAATGTTGAAGAGGAAGCAGGTGAAGAGAAGGAAACTGCTGAAGGAACATCTGGATTGAAACTGGAGGAAGACCAGGTAATAGTTGAATTGAAACGCGTATTGTTCGGAACGCCAATGTTGATGTTCTACACGACATTTTGTACGTTCCCAACATCAACATTAAGGCTGGTAGCTCTCGTTCGAAACACGGTACATATTGTTCCCAACAGTAGCAACTGTCGTTCAGAACCTCAGCATACTCATGTTCCGAACATTTATTAATTTACTATCATTGTGATTCATTTTATTAATTTTATGCTAAAATTATGTGCAGTATGAAGACGTTGGTCATGCTACTTTCAAGAGTAACGTTGAGGGTCTCTTCAAGACCTTCCTGACCAACAATGAACCTTTTAATGGGAAGATTACTGTTCGTTCTTCGTTGGCTAGGGGTATGATACAGTTCAATGAGGTACTGAAAAAATTGCAGGTGAGAAGGGGATTTGCCAATAGCTGTTTCGGTCCTTTCTTGCAATTACCGGAATATCCACTGTTTGGCACCAAGTTGGTGCATAACCTCCTCATGCGAAGGATTATTTGCAAGAAGAAGAAAGAGGTTTGGATATCCTTCAATGGATTGCCAGCACGTTTTGGCCTATCCGAGTTTGCACTAATGACAGGGCTAAACTGTGGGCCCTATCCAAGTAAAGAGTACATGGATAAAATGAATGAAAAGGGGAAGGAATTGTGGAAGTTTGTTGTTGATTATTTCCAGGAGAAAAAGAGGAAGGAGAAGGAGAAAGAGATAAAGGGAAAGGAGGAGAAGAAAAAGGAGGAGAAGGAGAAGGGTAGTAGGAAGCGGAAGGGGAAGAAGAAGGAGGAGGAGTCACCCTCAGCCTCACCTTCACCCTCACCCTCACCTTCACCCGCAAAGAGGAAGTTCAACAAGCCCAAAAAACAAAAACAGCCGAAGAAAAAGCAAGCTGTGAAGTCTGGTGACTTGCTTGAGTTGGTATGTTCTAGAACCTGTCCCAAGAAGTGGTATTTAAATCTGTGCATGGCTTGGTTTGTTCATACTATTCTGTGTGCGAGGGATTCCAAATATGGAATAGAGGAATGGGTGGTGTGCTTGTCCGCGGATCTTGCAGAATTCCAGCGTTATCCTTGGGGTATGATGAGTTTTGAATTAACAATGGAATATCTGATCAAGCCAATGGAACCTCGTGCAGAAGGAAGCCAGACTTACAATATTTATGGCTTTCCATGGGCATTCATGGCCTGGGCTCATGAAGCCATTCCTGCCTTGAGACCAAAGGATTTGCCAAAAGAAAAAACAATCCCAAGGATCATAAACAGTCTTACTGAAATTTGTGAAAGAGATACGGACAGGTTGTTTGACCAACAAGATGTTCCTGTAAGTATTCCGTTTTCCATATATGTTATGTAATGTTTGGAACAACCTCGTTGTTGCTGAGATATTTCTAATTGATGTTCGAAACATCTTAATGAAGAACCCTCAACTTCTACAGTCAACAATGTTCGGAACATCCTTTTCCGATGTTTTCGAACAACAAGACTTTGTTCCAAACAACATTAAAAGATTCTTAAAATTTAGTTGATATTTATTTAATGTTGTTGGGTATATTAACAGGTTGTTCACCCTTTCCTCATTCCTACCGATGAAGAGCTGGACATGGATTACTTTCTAGACCTCATGCCATTTGATGACTTAGAGGACGACACAATAGATCATTTTTGTAAAGTGTTTGAGGATGCTTGCACCATTGGCCTTGTTGGTGGCACTACAATTTGTATCTTCAACAACAATCCTGCAACCCCTCCAAGACAAGTGATAGAAATTAAAGCTATGGAAGCCCCAGAAACGACGATGTTTGGAAGTGATGGTGAATACAAGGAAGAGGGAATTGGTGGCCTGCAAGATGTAAATATTGACATTGGAAACAAAGGTGATGGTGATGTAGTTCGCGGTGAGTTTGAAGTTGCCGGTATCACTGAAGTTGGTATAGTGAAGAGGAGCTCCAATTGCAGAGGCTGCAAATGTGGTGAATGCAGCGGATGGAGGGAAGCAATGGAGCAAAAGATTTTGGCTTACGATCAAAAGATGGTTGCTTATGATGAAAAGATCGTGGCTTATGAGAAAAGGATGGTGGCTTATGAGCAACAGATCGTGCCTTACGAGACAAAGGATGGTGCTTCTGAGCAAATCAAAGGTGATTCTTCTGGTGGTGATGGATTCGACATCCCCAAATGTAGCAGTTGCAATTGCAAAGAGTGCGACGATTGGCGTAAAGGCATGGTGATGGAGATGGCGGCCGTGAAGGAGACGATTGAGCAGTTGAAGAGCAAAACTATTGTAAAACCTGCAAAGGCTGTGAAATCACCACAAACAGAAGAGGAGAAGAAGCAGGAAGAAGTTTGTCCGAGGCTGCCAGTGGATATTTACAAGCCATTGAAGCGGAAAAAAGTTTTGGCGTTGAGCACATTTATCAAAATGAGGAAGAAACAAAAAGATGTTTTTCTTGGATTGCCGATGAATTACCTAGATTTCAAAGAACTGGTGGACAAGACACAATGGATGTGGGACATTGTAAGTTTATTTTTGAATGATTTTCTGAACTTCACATCGTTGTAGGGAACATTCTAATTATGTTCGGAACATCATCAGTATGCTTGGAACAACATCACACAGTCGTTCCGAACATGGAATGATGTTCGGAAAGACAGACCTTTCCTTTCACCACTCACTTACACTCCAATTATTTTTTGTCTCTCTTATATGTTCTGCAGTATGTTGAAGCTGTGCTGACAATGATGCGGGAGAGGCATTTGAATTACCCCTATCATTACGATCAAAGTGACCTCATTTTGGATATGGCATTCTTGACAAACATGAAAAAACGGTACTACCAACTGGAAGCAGATGCGAAAGACAAACAGCTACCGCTTGACAAAGTGTTGAAGGATTATCAGTTTGATGATGATTATCTGGAGTATGCACATGGAAAGCTACCCTACCCAGCGGGTAGGTGTTGGGCCGGTGCTAAGAGGATCTTCGCCGTCTTCAACATCAACGACAATCACTACGTGTTGGTGGTGTTTGACATGGTTGAAGCGAAGGTTTGGGTGTATGATTGCAATCATGGTGTTAATGATGATGAAAAGTTCTTGCCAATAATTGTTCCCATTCTGTACATGTTCCCGATCTATGTCAGAAATTCTAAGCTATTCAAAGAATTGGATCTGATGTGTAATGAAGGAGACATGTGGTCGTTTGAGAGAGTGCCAAGATCACTTTGTCCACAAAATCTAACAGGGCAATCCTGTGGAGTGTTCGCGTTGATGTACATTGAGCATCTCATTACAAACACCTCCATGAACAAAATTTGTGACAACGAGGCTGATCGGTGGAGGCGACGTTTTGCCGTTTATATTTTCGACGGGAAAATGAAGCCTTGATTTGGGTAACATGTAATATTTGGATAATCTTTTAACTTTTTTTTGGGTTTGTAATTAGGTATGGATGACTTTTATTTTCTTAGCGAAGTAACAAGTAACAGCTTTTGATGTGCTTAAATATTAAATACTGACGATTATTACATCAGTTCCAGAACGACATGAATCTGTTCCTGAAATGCAAAGTGATGTTCCAAACATCTGCAACATTTAATTAAGTTTACCCTGGAACAATAATACTTCGTTCTGGAACGACAAGTCGTTCCTTAGAAAATGCAAAATACATATTATATCGAGACACAAACGGCACAATAATATAATAAACATATAAAATTATAACTAAAATAATCATAAGCAATCGAACTTAGGGTGGTGGTGCTTCAGGTGGTGTTCCTGGTGGTGTGGAGTACGGGACATAATCAATTCCCTTTTCAGCAAGGAGCCCTTTAAGCATTCTCTTCATCCTTCTTATGTCCCTTCTATAATCATGGAAGAATTCTTCAAATTTGAATTTCAGTTCCCACACTTCATACCTTAATTGGTCCAAGCCATTGGTCGAATTTCCAGAATCTGAATGTGAACTCGAGGAAGGAAGTCTAGACCATCTTGAACTCGATGCTCCTCTTATAGGTGCTCCCCTTGTTCTTGGACGACGAGGCATTTTGAAATGTTGTAGATCAATGTGTGACTGTTGGGTATTTATCAATGTATGAATGTGAACAAAGGGGCAATCGACGAGTCTGTTGGGAAGGGCTTTATCGAAAGTGACTTTTGATGAAACTCGTAACCGTTATGTACTACTCAAACAAGTGCAACTGATAATATTGTAACTGTTGTGCCTTTTAGATTTTAACAAGATGTTCGGAACATTATTAATATCGTTCGGTATACTGTGGTTATTTTAATTATAGATAGATGAAATTGTTATTTTGTCCTATAATTTACTAATGTACCCTAAGTCGTTCCGCACGACACACTTCATGTTTCAATCATATCGCGATCTGATCTGAACAAATCCGTTAACAGAACGATAAAGATAGCAATATCGAAATATGCCGCTCCGAACGTGTTGGTCGCGTGACAAACATATTTAGCATGTTCGAAACCACAAAGATGGATGTGCAGTCATTTGTCACTCTAACAAGTATGCTTGGTAATTTAGGGTGATACTGATCATCTCACTTTAATTACCTAGTCATAATGATCATCATTTCCCACTCTAACAACTCTAATGATCATTGTTTGTCACTCTAACCACTCTAGATGTGAAGAGTGTGATGAAGATAGCAACAATAGAAGAGAGCGCTCGGAACATCGGATGGACGCGACAAACTTCCCGTTGATGTTCGAAACATCGTTATATGTATGGAGCATCATTTCTCCCTATAACAAGTATAGTTTTTTATTTATAGTGATAGTGATTGTCATTTGTCACCCTATCAAGTATAGTGGGTCATTTCTAGTTAAAATGACCATCATTTGACACTCTTACAGGTATGTTGGGTCATTTCTAGATTATAAGGATCATCATTTGTCTGTCGAACAACTCTAGTTGGCCATTTCTACACATAATGGTCATCATAATGCACCCTTACAGGTATCTTGGATCATTTTTAGGTATAATGATCATCCTTTATCACTCTTACAAGTATAGTTGGTCATTTATTATGTGTATGGATCATCATTTCTCCCTATACCAAGTATATTTGGTCATTTATAGTGATAGTGATCATCATTTTTCACTCTTACAAGTATAGTTGGTCATTTATTATCATATTGATCATCATTTTCCACTCTTACAAGTATTGTTGGGTCCTGCCTAGTCATAATGATCATCATTTCCCACTCTAACGACTCTACTTGTCCATTTCTACTCATAAAAATCACCATTTGTCCCACAAACTACTCTAAGTGGTCTTTGTGATGAAAGTGGATGAATTTATCGCTCTTACAGGTATATTGGGTCCTTTGTAGGTATATAATGATCATTGTTTGTCACTCTAACCACTCTAGATGTGAAGAGTGTGATGAAGATAGCAACAATAGAAGAGAGCGCTCGGAACATCGGATGGACGCGACAAACTTCCCGTTGATGTTCGAAACATCGGTATATGTATGGATCATCATTTCTCCCGAAGATAACAACATTAACAGTTGTGCGATCCGAACGGCTGTTTAATGTGACGAACATATTACTGGAGTTCCGAACATTTGTTTTCTTCCCGTTGATATTTGGACGTGGATAATGTTAATGATCATCAGTTGTATCTGGAACATAACCGTTACGTTCCGAACATTTGTTTTCATGATGGAACACACATATTATGTTCCGAACGTGCTGTATGATTTTATTAAGTTTTCCGGAAATGGAGTAGGCCAAGTTGTCGTTTGGAACATCGTCTATAATATCCTAAACGACAGTTGATGTGTTGCGAACTATAAGCAAACAGGATGGTTTGGAGACAGTTTAACAGTACTAATTAAAGACCTTCATAATAATATTAATTGAACAGAGATACAAAAGCATATTCATAAACAGTAGAACTACTTAAACATCTAATATATAATAGCGTCTTCGTTATTGTTTGGATCTCCACCGAATTGATTTTGCAAAATCCTTTCAATCCGATCTATCTGCAATTGCATCTGCTCAAGTTTTGTCTCGAGTGTTTGAATGGACCTCTCACAATTATCTGCTACCTCTTTGATGTCAACAACTTCATAATGCACTTCTAGCAGTCTTATGGGAAGCGACTTGTTTGGAGGCTCTCGGACTCGGTGGTACTTATTCCATGGATCGTTTAATGCGTTATTGGCCATCTGCATGAAAAGTTGTTTAAAATTTAGAAAAGAATCAAAGTGGATAGTTATGTTTAAGGAAATATAAACGGATTAGATGGAGAAATCGTTTTAGAGAAAAGGCAGAAAATATGGAAAACTTGAGTACCTCAACTTGTTCTTCTTTGCTATAGAAACTAGTGAAAACTGAACGTAATACTTGGTTAATGCGAAATGAATTGTGAATTGAGTGTTCATCAAAGTGGAGGTATTTATAGATGTTTTGAAGCAAATGAAGGGACGCATATTTACAAGTGTCAATGTGTTTTTTGACGTAACTGTTGCAGTAACCAACTTGTATTTTAGCCGTTTAGTGTATTGGTATTTGCGTTCCCAACTGTTCATTGTAGCCGTTTGTGTGTTTTAAATTTTGAATAGCTTGTTCGGAACGTCACGTATAAAAGTATAATATAATATCAACGACACGAGGTTCCGAACATTTCCTATAAGGTAGCACTTGGTAAACGCTACGACTGTGAATTGTGAAATAAAGACCTCACAAGCTTTCACATGCCTTGACATCGTTCGGAACATCACATATAATATCCTAAACAAAATGGATGTGTTGCGAACAATATGCAATTATGTGCACAACATAATCACAAAAGATGCAGTAAAGCAAATCTGTGCAAACCATAAGTTAAGAAACAAATTTGGTCAAATATTTACACAAGATAAATTATACAAGTAGGACGAAAAGTCCATTATGCAATTCAATAAATATCCAAATAATCCAAATAATTGAAATTATAACGAGGACGATATAAATATCCAATTCACAAACTCAATTCGTAGGCTGACTTGTAGCCTCATTTCCACTACGAACACCGGGGCATGTAGTTTTCTTGTGTCCATATCTCTTGCAGTTGCCACATTTATTTCTCCTCTTTGGAAGACGCTCCCCAATAGATCGAATCCGGTTAACCCTTCTCCTTCCACGGTTGTTCGGCTTTGGGGGCGGAGGCACTGGATAAAGTATCTCTTCAGCAGGGACGACCCATGATTCTTCAGGAGGTACTGCATTGACAGGCTCTGCATAGGCAAGGATGTATGCTTGTGTTGTGTAATATCCAGAAGTGTATTCATACACTCTACTTCCATATTCATCGCCATGCAACCCCCTAATTGCTGCCATAGCATGTACACAAGGTAACTGATCAAGATCGAACTCCCTACATGTACATGTCCTCTCATATAGATCAACTTCTGCCTCATGCCCTGGACTAATGATTTCGAAACCATAAGTTCCCTTCCTGTTGACAACTAGCTTGTCTCCCGCTTCTTTATTCTTCCTTATTTTTATTTCAACGTCTGGGACGCATAAATTTGGGTGGTTGATTAACTTCATGGCCCTAGTGTGGAATTTTTCCGCAAAGTTCCTACCTATATCCTTCAAGAGGGCAGCAATGGGGTATTCTCTTTGCTCTTTCAGCATGGAATTAATGGACTCAGCTATGTTTGATGTCATAACTTCAAACCTATTAAAAAGAATAAAAATTATAATAGTCAAAACATGTTCCTAGCATAAAGCACAAGTGAAGATATAGGAATAAGAAGTGCGGAACATTAGTGATGTTCCTAACATGACTCACACGTTCAGAACTCCGATAATGAGTTCGGAACATCATCGGAAAATAAATATTCCTATAATGTTTTGAACATATATGTTATGTTCGGAGAGCGCAATGTGACGTTTGGAACATATTGAAAGCAGACAGTAATATTACCTGTTTCCTGGGAAATATAATCTGCTCCATCTATGATAGCCAACAACATTTTCAAGATAATCCGCTACCCTCCAATCAATAGCCCTGATCTCATTCATAGCATCATTGAATTCCTCTACCCTGTATGCCTTTGCTGCAGTGTAGTATTTATGAAGACTGAATCCAAACTGAAACTTTGTTCGGATGCTTTCACCAAGGTGCCACATGCAAACTCCATAGTGTGCAGAAGGAAACACTTGGGCGACCATTTTCGAGATGCTCGGATGTCTATCCGAAACTATGCACAACTCTTCACTATCTGAAACTATGCAGCGTAACTGTTCGAAAAAATACTCATATGAGTCGTCGCACTCTTTGTCTACAACACAAAAAGCAACAGGGAATACGTGACTCATTGCATCCTGAGCAACAGCAGACATCAAGACCCCTCCATACTCGCCAGACAAATGTGTACCGTCAACGGCTAGGACTTTTCTCACGTAAGTAAATCCCCTGATCCACGCTCCATAAGAGAGAAAAAAATACAAGAACTTCCCTGTGCTAGAAAGCCTCAAATCTGTCTTGGTTCCTGGATTCTTGCTCCTAACCATATAAGCATAAGCATCAAGAATTTCAATACCTTTCGCATGTGTTCCCCGTGTCAAAGATTTTGCAAATTGACAGCCCCTAAGACACTTCCAGTAGCTAACCTTACAACCAAAATCGTTGTTAAGGGACTCCCTAACAGCTTTTGTGGTTGGACCTTTTCCCATTAAATATTTACCTTTCATGAACTCACCAATTATCCGGGCAGAGGCGCGTGAATTATGACTGGAATGATGTTGGACACCGCATGTGTGCATGTTATTGTAAACGCTAATGTAGAACCTATCATTACTTTTATACCTCATTGCCCTTAACCACCATTTGCATTTCACATCTAAACATCTAGCATTAAAAATCTTTGCAGTATTCTTCAATGGTTTGTAATTAAAACGATGTTTAACTGCTGCAATCTTCAATTTGGTGACCAGTTCTTTCTTATTGGGGAAAGTCATACCTTTTTCAAAACCTGTGCCATCAACGAAGTGAAATATCGGCTCGCTGCTTTGTGTTGGAAACACAGGGGTATAAATGGCAGGATGTTCCTCTACATATTTGTCTTCTACTTCTTCTTCTTTTTCTTCATCTACATCTACGCCTGCTCTGTCTTCTTCTACCCCTCCTCCTCTGTCTTCTTCTGCTACTTCTTCATGTAAGTCATCCAATCGCTGACTAAAATCATGCCCTCCAATATTTGGCATTTCTTGGTCATTAGAACCAACACATTCCTCCATCGTTGAAACCACAATTACCCTTAGTGTGGGCCTAGCACCATTACGATCAACGTCAGCCATATAAAGGCGTACATCATCGTCGTTTCTTATTGTAACGGGAGGAGTCTTTTGATTTGCGGCAACACTCAGCATGTAAGTAATGCAAATATCCCTCGGATTGTCTCTTATCCCCCAACTTCCGATGATTTTGTTAAGTAGAACATCATACGTAACATCTCTAGGCACAAGAATGGGTCTTGACTCTTTAACCTTCGGAACCCAAGCATAACATTTAGAACGCTCCACCCATTCACCTTGATAATTAACTCCCAATATAACCTCACCCATCGATGGTCACCTGCAATAAATTGGAATGACCAACTATTAGTATTACTAATATTTATACAGTTTGTTTCCAAACCTCAATGTTCTCGTTTGGAACATCTTCCTGACGTTCTGAACATCAGATTACAGTTTTTCATTGCTCGATGCAAGATGTTCCGAACCTCAGTATTGCTCGTTTGGAACATCTCATGAAGACGTTCTGAACATCACCTTACACTTTTTCGATGCTTAATGCAAGATGTTCCAAACTTCAACAGAACGCTCAAACATCCTAAAGAATGTTCCGAACATTATCTGTGAAAATTCCAATAATATACATACGCCGCGTAAAACGCCAGCGATATGTTTGGAATTACAATTACGGCCATAGGAAAGTCGAAATGGTGTTTGGAATTTCACGCAGATTGTTCGGAGGAACTGAATCCGTAACAACCTCGAATCAACAAAAACAACAAAAAACATGTTCGAAAATTTAGTACACTTACCGGATATGACTGGATTGATACGATTAAAATTGGAGGAACAAGATTTCTCCTTTAATGGATAAGAAACGACGACCAGATTTAACGAAATTCCGTATAACCCAAATGTGGGGGATCTCAGCTTGTATTGCCTAAAACTGGAAAGGAGATTCAAGATAATAAGCTCAGCAGCTATGGTGGAATGGGTATTATTTCGAAATACGAAAGGAAGCTCAGCAGCTATGGTGGAGCTTTGGGCGGGAATGGAATGTGGAAAAATGGAGGGAAAACGGGGGAGAGAGGAGAGAGGGAAAGCAGCTAGGGAATGACCAAATTTGGCAAAAAACTACTTTATATACATGGACTATTGTGCAACTTACAAAACATTGGGGTGAGAATGTTACATAGTTAATAACACTAATTAAATGAGGACCCTAGAATTCATGTTTAAAACTTGAGCCTTATTCCACACAACAAAAACTTGGGGAGACCTGCCATGCCAATCCCCCTAGTGTTTTCTAATTTACCTTAACGTTGGAGCCCCAATCTGTTTACTTGGATATGATTGAAAAATGGGACTTGCACAACAGTAGCTATCTATTTTCTCGTTAATGCTTTATAGCCTGTTTGGCATTGCTTCTCCAAAGTCAAAAGTGCTTTTTTTCAACAAAAGTACTTTTTTTAGAATTTTGAGGTGTTTGGCAACTTAAAAAAAGTACTTTTAGGTAGAAGCAGAAGCAGTTTTTCTGCTGTTGGGGAGAAGCTACAAATATAGAAGCAGTTTATTAATTTTTTCAAGACATAAATATCCTTACCAAAAATTCATATTTATCATATTATTCCTTATAAATTAAACATATCTCTCTCAATTATATTTTTCTTTTTCCTATTTTTTTCTACTACGTACTTTTACGAATCTTCTTCCTCTAGGACTAATTTTTATTTCTAGGTATTACTATCAACCGTATATAGGATGTCCTACTCTTTAAATCATCTTTTACAAACAAGTGATTACTAGAAATTCCTAATTCCGCTATCACTTTGATTTAACTATATTTGATGTTGTTCAATAGTTTAAATCTATATCTTTTACGTTATGTTTTATATTTAATTAAATAAATTTTCTAATTAAAGTCTTTTATGATAAATATTCAAAATAATTTTTTTATTTTTATTAATCCAAATGTAAAATGAACTTGGATGTCCTTTTCGTAATTTGATACTGAAAAGTACTTTTCGTAACGATTAACCAAACACAAATTATTTATCAAAAGTACTTCTCCAATGAGTTGTCCAAACACAAACTGCTTATTAGCCAAAAGTACTTATTTAAAAAGTACTTATGTCAAAAGTACTTCTCAAAATAAGCAGTTTTTGGCAGCAATCCCAAACAGGCTATTAGTCACATCTTCAGTCTTTAGTTTAGTCGACCTATTGCAGAAGAGAAATAACTGTATCTAGTCAAGATCAAATTTGACCCTACATTCAAATAGCCATTAAAAAGTCTTGCACAAAGGTTAGCTAAAAATTACCATAAAATCTCTACAAAAAATAAGTATAATGTTTTATTAGCTGATCCACTACCCAAAAAAATAAGGAGAGAACCAGCAATATCACAGTTAATTAACAATCAAATAATCAATGTTTTAATCCCTTCACCAATTAATAAGGAGAAATTATAGTTGTCAAATATCATAATTGATTGTCAACATCACTTTCAGTGATATAATGAAAATAAAAGCTAAATCACCTAAAATCGTATTTATTAATTTATCCTTATTCTACCTCAAATATAAATTAAGACATACATAAAGTTTCCTAAAATATATCTAAAATATCAATGTTGAACATATTATTATATGAATAATGTTTACATATCAAATTCGTTCCAAATATATAACTAATTTATACATAAAATATAAATTAGATATAAATTATATTTATGATATATTCACTATTTTCAGCAAATCAGTCAAAGATATCTTAATTATTCGTAAAGCACGCATAATGTACATTATGCAGTAGTCATTATATAATTATACCATTTATAGTGTGGTTATATATTAGATATAAATTGTATTCTTTATTGATGTATATTTTTAACATTTATTCTATACATCTATGATATATATATATATATATATATATATATATATAGTTTATTATACATAAAATATGCTTAATTTATACAACAAAATTGAGGAAACAAAGTTGTGAAAATTAATGGTGCACATTCGAGTCTAATACAAAGCTGCGCAAATTATGACCATTGCATTCAAAATTAACTTTTCCTACCATAGCTTCTATGCGGTAAGGACTAATAGGAAAACAAAGAAAGCAAGTTTACTTAGTAAAAGAAAATACAATTTTTTATCATTACTTTTCTAAAGAAATAAATAGAATAGTAAATAAATTCAATAAAACTTCCATTAAAATCATGGAGGAAAAAAAAAATGTGAGAAGAGAATCCTTTTACCAAGTAAAGCAGAAGGAAAAGATATGAATGCAAATCGAAGAGTTTTCTCTTCAACTGGTGAGTGAGAATACCAATATTAGGGGAGAAATTAAAGTTACTTGTTACGTTTGTTTAGCTTCTACCCATTTTTTTGCTTATTAGTTTTACTGTGTTAAAATAGATTTGTGCAAAATAGTAGGAGATAATTAAGTATTTTAAGATATATCTAGGATATATTTGAAATAATTGAGAGGAGATATCACTAACTAATCTCTAACGACTCATCAACTCCCCATAATAGGCTTGTAATATGGCTGATGTTTCATGTGTATAGTGGCTATAATTAGTGGAATACACAGGGCTAAATGTTTATAAATCATAATAAGGAAATAATATATTTATTTTATGTTTATAATTACTAGTAATGTTTATGCTGTCATACCCGATTTTGGACTCAACTCGAGGTGAGTCGGGTTTCGAATTTGACTGGGTAAACTCGTTTGAGTTAAGGTTTTGGAGTTGCCACCTAATAAATTTCCTAGGCGTATTAGGTCACCTATTAATTTTTAATTCAATTTAAATAATAAACTCCGGATTGGTCTACGAGTCAGAGATTCAGGTAAGTATTCGAAATAACCTAGAAGGAAGGGGTTAGGCACCTCTTAGGTTCCACTAAATGTGTGATGCGGGGCAAATCGAGCCAAGACACCTTTCCAGTATGTATCAAGCTTGGAAGATGCAAAGGACTAGAAGTCAAGAGCGTTGGAGGTGGACTGAAGACACTTCGACATGCTCACAGCCCAGGCGCCCCGCCTAGGCCATCCAGGTGCCCCGCCCAAGAAGCACAGGAGCCAGGCGCTCCGCCCACTTTGCTGAAGGGCGAGAATTTAGAGTGTGTTAAGACTATTTTGACCCTATGTGGTCTTTTAACTTAAAGCCTAATATGTGGGCTATTTAGACCTTTTACTTAATACCTAGAAATCTCTATAAATAGCTTAGCATAGCCTCTTTCATTACTTAGCTTATTTTGAATGATGAATGAATTTTGTAAAGAGTTGAACTCTTTGGGTTAATGAAACCAACTTTGTTTGGGACTTGTCTTCTACTAGTGGATTATAGTTGAATGTCGACCCCGCCCCGATCATTCTACTTGCGGGTTCTAGTTAACTCGAGGGTAGTTGCCTAGTGTAGGTGTTCCTTGACGATCTCCCGGGGTGTATCGAAACAAGTTTTTCGGTGCTACTTGGGTTATTTGTTCGAGCCACGTCTCGTTTTTATCTTGTCTTTACTTTCCGCGTTTGATCCTTATCAGTTTGGTATCAGAGCAAGGCTTGAGTTTTATTCCTACAAACCCCCGACCCTTGGTTCTTCATGCCTAGTATCTTTTCTTTTAGTTTTCTTATTGTTGAAGTTATTAAAAGAAGAAAAATACAAAAAAATTTAAAAAGTAAAAAATTCAAAAATTGGTCATAACTTTTTGGTGTATTCAATTCTTTTTATAGGTGTTATAGATTATCGATCCTTGTTGAAAACCCGACGTTTGGGTACCAAAATCTCGTAGATTGGATTGGAATCAAGAAATTCGAAATTTGAAGACCCCAAAATTGTTAAACCCTTCCTAAACCCTTGTTCTTGGTGATTTTTGGATGATTCATGAGTTGGATGATTGTTGATTGTTGATTTGGTTATAGGGGTTTGTTCTTCATTGAGAAACAAACAATTTGAAATAAATTTCAAATGAATCGGAGTTGTATAATATCAAAAGTGAAGAATCGAAACCCACTTTAAACCCTTTTTGAAAAACCCTTGTTAAACCTTTGATTGATGATTGTTCATTGTTTGTTGGGTGTTTTGATGTGAAAATCATTGAGGTTTGAAGATATTATCATTATACAACTTTGGGTACGTTGGATTTGTGCAAAACATGGTGAAATCGAACCAAAAATTGAGTTGAAATCGAAGGAAATCGGAGTTGGAAGAGCAGGGACCCGAGCTTCAGGCGCTCCGCCCAAAGCCCAAGCGCCGCCTGCCCTCCCTCACTGGTTGTTGGAGCAGGCGCTCCGCCTCCTAAGGGCGCTCCGCCCTCCCACTGGGCGCTCCGCCCAGGCCCTGAAGGTGTTGGGTTTGGTAGTTTTTCCTAGGTTTTCCTATTTCTTTGTTGATTAACTTATAATTAGTGCTTGTCTAAGTAACTTTCCTACTTAATCAGCACTAATTCTTTATTGCTATTAGGTAATTCGTGCCTTAGTTGGAGAGTAGAACTCTAAGAAGAATCGTAGAATCTTTTGACTCAAGTTCTTACTTTAAAGTGCTTATCGTCCAATAAAGTCACTTAAACTCCACTCACCCCGGAGTACACTTGACTCGTGGATTGAGTGATTGAGTTGAGGATTGTTGTTCAATTACTTGAAGCTATAGAAGTCAAATTTGAATGAAATATTCACCACCACTAAACGAGTGACCCGAGTGCTATACACGTGAGTGTGTGTGTGCGGTGTTTTCACTAACGTTTGTTCATCTTGTAGGTACAATGGCCAACGAAGGTGAAGATTTTGTGAAGAATGATTTGGCTAGTATCCTTGCTAAAATAGATATCATGGGCCAAAAGATTGAAACCCTTGAGAAGGTGGCTTCAAGTCTCCAAGTTGAGAAAAGGACCCCGAGTGTCTAAGTTGAAGATGGGACCCCGAGTGTCCAAGTTGAAGCCGGTAAAGGCTCAAGTAGTCGTACCTTTACCCCGGAACAAGTTGTTGAGTTGCTTAATCAACAACGGATAAAGGAAGATCGTGATAGAAATGATCAAATTTTGGGCAATACCCAACGAACGGGCATTCTCCGTATTTTGGACAACACCCAAAGAAACATTCCACTTCAAAGACCCATCCGAAATGTTCAACCTCTTAAGCAAGCCAATGAAGCTCAAGAAGGGGAGGAAGCCGAGTATGGTGATGAAGCCTATGGGTATGAAGATTACTATCAACCGAGGCGAGGTATGAATTGGGGTCGATATGTGGATAGGGGTAGAGGCCGAGGTCGAGGGCCACCCATGGGATATGTTGGAGGGAATGCTAGAAGGGATTTTGGAGCTTATGGTGACCACTATGGAGGCCAACCGGAGCCTTACCATGGAGGTCATGACAATAACAATAACAATCTCAATAGTGTGAAGCTTAATCTTCCAATCTTTAAGGGAACTTGTGATCGGGAGGCATATATGGAATGGGTACTACTCATGGAGAGGGTGTTTGACACAAGTGAGATGACCGAGGAGAAGAAAGGTACTTATGCTATTTCATCTTTTGAATCTTATGCTTCTACTTGGTAGGAGTCCATAAAGAGATCAAGAAGAAGAGCGGGTGTACATGTGAATGTGACTTGGATTGAATTGAAAGGTCTCATGAACACCAAGTACATGACTCCTAGGTATCGTCAAGAGCAACTCAAGAAGCTCTATGATTTAAAGCAGGGTGCCAAGACGGTGCATGAGTATTATGATGAGTTTGAAAAGACCCGGATGGCATTGGATATGGAAACCGAGGAGGAAGAACAAGCCATGATCCGTTTCAAGAATGGCTTGAGCTATGGTATAGCTTCTCAATTGAGGTTGCATTCTTATCTTTCACTTCAAGAACTCTTGGAAGCCGCAATTGAAGCCGAGCAATGGCTTAAAGGAGAAAAGTCCAACGGTTACAAGAGTAGCACTCCTACTCCCGTGAGCCAACCAAAAGAGTGGAAGTCTCCAAACACAAGTGGTGCAAGTGCTAGAGGACATATGGGAAGTCTACACCACAAATGGAAGGTAATTCTAAAACTCACTTGAGCAATCCTACTTCTACTTCTACTCAATGCTATAAGTGTAAGGGGTATGGACATATTGCTAAAGATCGTCCTACAAAAAGAACCATGGTTGTAGTAGACAATTTGGTGTATGAGCAAGATAGTGAACCCGAAAATGAGGGGGATGAAGAGATTGCTTGTGAGGAGGCTATAAAGGACGGAGAAGATCCTCAAATGTTCTTGGTGGTTAGAAGGAGTTTGAGTACCATTTTTATGGAAGAGGAGGTGGAGAATGTTCAAAGGGAAAACCTCTTTCATGCTAGATGCCGAGTCATGGGTATAGTTTGTTCTATGATTGTTGACTCGGGAAGTTGTGCCAACATAGTGAGCCAAACATTGATTTCCTAATTGAAGTTACCCACCTTGAAACACCCCAACACATATCGATTACAATGGCTAAGTGAGTGTGGGGAATTAAAGGTGGTAAAGCAAGCATTGATTGAGCTTAGCATTAGGAACTAGAGACAAAATCATGTTTGATGTTGTCCCGATGCAAGCTTGCCATCTATTATTTGGGAGACCATGGCAATACGATAGATGTGTGGTGCAGGATGGCCGAACCAACTCATATATAGTCAAGAAAGATGGGAAGAAGTATGTGCTTAGACCTTTGACTCCAAGGCAAGTAAGGGAAGACTACAAGCGAATGAGGGAGTTGAGGGAAACGGCTAAAGAAAATTCACCCATTGTACTTGAACCCGAGGCAAACAATCTTGTTGTCTTGCCATTTCATGATGAAAGTGAGAGTCACTCCACTTCAAATGAGAGAGAAAAGAAAGAGAGAAGTGAGGGAGTGACCGTTGACAATCTAAGAGAGGAAAAAAGAGAGGATTTGAGGAGTGATGTGAGTGGATTGTCACCACCAACTACACTTGACCATGAGGTAAAATTGAGAGAGAAGAGAGGTGAGGAAAGAAAAATTGAGAGTGAGAGCACCCATTGTTCTAACAATTCTTCATCTTCTACTTTTTCTTGTATTAGCTCTTGTGTAGGTACAATTGAAGACAAGCCATTGGAGCCTCAACCATGTGCTTGGAAGAGGAGACAAGAGGAAGAGAATCTTCAATGTAAGCTTCATGAAAAAGGAGTTACACATGACACTTCAAGCCTTGTGAGTGATCAAGGAAGTACTACAAATGTAAGTGTTGCTCCACCTTTTCATGAGCCTACTAGCTATTTGTCTTGTGATGACTCAACACTAGTTGGTGGTTGTGATGCATCTAGTGAATATACCACTAGTGAAGAGTCTAGTAGTCAACTTGCGTGTGATTGTGTATAACTAGTTGAGAGAAATGCCAAGGCACATCATGATGTGAGCTTATTGTTCAATGAATCTCTCACTAGTGTAGACTTGATAGTTGACAATGACTGTGAACTTTGCTATGACACACCGCCAATCTTTGATAAAGGGGTAGATGAGATAGTTGATCATACCCTTGTTGATATGCTTCTATTTGGTGGGTCTATGTGTTGTGGTGAGGATGATAGTGGCCTTGAGGAGTCCAAATTGCATGAATTTGACAAGATTGTCTAGGATGACTCCTTAAGTGAGAGTAATGAACCTAGTCTTGATAACTTGTCTATGCTTGACCATGATATTGAGATGCATGTTTTTACTAATCCATTATTTGAAGGCATCCTCATTAGTGGTAATGACTTGTATCGGACTAGGGTGGGTAGTAAAATGGAACCTCCTTGGTGTGAAGGATTTGATCCTTAGGCAACCCATTGTGTGAGAACTTGGGTGAGGTAAATGACTCTTTGAGTGACCCTACTATTGCTTCTTGGGGTTATGATGAAGAAGAGGTCATTATCAGTACCTTCCTTAAGAGCTTGTCTTTTGAGAAGGGTTGCTTAGGTGATGAAATTGGAGGTGGATTGTGTGAGTAAGTTTGCTCTAAAGAAGGGGAGTGTAGTACTTGACGCTACTTATAGATTGGTTTATTTGACTCACTCCACTCCACATGTTGATCACACTTTGAGGAGGGATTGGTTTGTAGATCTTGAGCTTAAGGTTCAAGGGGATTTTGATAGCTTGATCTTGCATTTTCCATATCCCCATGACCTATTTGCTCATTATTGGTGTTGAGTGCATATTTTCATTGAACCAAGTACTTGATGATCTCATTGGAGATTTGATATTTGTGCTTATTATTGATGCTTGGTTATATCACAAGAGTGTGTTTTCCACACTTCTTGCACTAACCTACTTTCAAGGTAGGAAGTTTGGTGTTTGCTTGTCGTTGCTTGTAGTTTCTAAGCTCCATGTTAAGGCAAGGGGGATCTTGGAAGAAACCTATGTCAAAGTGACGATCAAGGGTTACACAGTAGGAGAGCATTGGGCACCCCGAAGAGATGATGCCATGGACGCGAATGCATTGATTTCGAGGATGAAATCTCTTCAAGAAAGGGAGGATGATGCGGGGCAAATCGAGCCAAGACACCATTCCAACATGTATCAAGCTTGAAAGATGCAAAGGACTAGATGTCAAGAGCGTTGGAGGTGGATTGAAGACACTTCGAGAGGCTCACAGCCCAGGCGCCCCGCCTATGCCATCCAGGCTCCCCGCCCAAGAAGCACAGGGCCAGGCGCTCTGCCCACCCTGGGGGCACTCCGCCCAGCCCCGTCCACTGATCAACTTGGCGGGCGCTCCGCCTAAGCTTGGGCGCTCCGCCCACTTTGCTGAAGGGCGAGAATTTAGAGTGTGTTAAGACTATTTTAACCCTACGTGATCATTTAACTTAAAGCCTAATGTGTGGGATATTTAGACCTTTTACTTAATACCTAGAAACCTCTATAAATAGCTTAGCATAGCCTCTTTTATAAATTAGCTTATTTTGAATGAGGAATGAATTTTGTAAAGAGTTTAACTCTTTGGGTTAATGAAACCAACCTTGTTTGGGACTTGTCTTCTACTAGTGGATTCTAATTGAATGTCAACTCCGCCCCGATCATTCCACTTGCGGGTTCTAGTTAACTCGAGGGTAGTTGCCTAGTGTAGGTGTTCCTTGACGATCTCCCGGAGTGTATCGAAACAAGTTCTTCGGTGCTACTTGGGTTATTTGTTTGAGCCACGTCTCGCTTTTATCTTATCTTTACTTTCCGTGTTTGATCCTTATCAACATGGTTCCCGACCGATTTCTATATTGAGTTTAACATATTGCTTATAAAAGGATAAATCTAAATAAAATAAGCAAAAGAGATATGGGATGCAAAGTAAGTAAATAGTCAGTTTAAAGTATTCGCATAAACAATTTGAAATAAAGATCATATTGTACAAATAGCCATAAAATAAACAATAAACAAGTAATAAACATTTGAATAAACAAACCTAGGTTTTATTATCCTATTCGGATCAAAATCCGGCTTTCAGAAAGGACGATAGTTTCAAAATCCACTATCAAATATATAGCTCGGGCAATTTCCATCATTTCCGAGGGGTTTAAATTACTCTTAACCCCCATACCCTCTTCAAGTATTTAATTAAATCGCATACTAACTGTTAAAACGTCCTAAAGGTTCACTAGCGTCCTACTTAACGTCTCGGAGGCCGTTTAGACTACTAATTTAAAAATAAAATATCTACACTCTCCTAAGTATATTAAATGTCCCAAATCTAGACCACTAAGTGTCAAATAATGAACTGTCATGTTAACACATAAGCAAATAATGACAATGTTATAAACTTAAAAGAAGTGTGGGCTTCCAAGTTAAATAAGTAAATAGTTTAACAGGATTTCAAACAGCTACTTAAACTACCACGTCTACAAAATGTTAAATTTGCAGAAATAAGCCAACTTTCAGTACTGTTAGCAACTTTTAACCAAAATGGTAACTTCAAAAATCCTAGATTTGCAGATATAAGCTGATATTCAGTTTTAATCACTTTCAATAAATATATTGCTACTTTCAAAATATATAATTTGCAGAAGATGATCCAGTTTTAAAGCAGTCTTGCATTTTCAGCCTGTTTCACATAAAGCTAGGGTACTGTTGTGTTTCAGAGAATAAAAATTGCAGAAATAATCCTATTTTCAGATGATGTTGCGATTTTAGCCTATTTTACCTAATTTTCAGCAAGGCAGTCCTGTAATAATTTCATTTTCAAACTTGTCCTATTCTAAATAAGACTTCATACGATGGTATACACAATCAGACTTGCAGTCTACTTTTAGCTTTGCATACATGATCACATATTGAATTCAGCCTTTAATATACGAGAAAATGAAGGAGTAGGATTTAGAGAATGGCCCATATTAGCCCTTTTCGTTGCACTTAGCAATTAACTTCACTGATGTATCTGTTTTAGCAAATACATACCAGAAGGACGCCTAGCAAATACATAAAAGGGTCTATGGGATAAACTATACAAAAAAAAAAGGGAAAGAGTAATGCCCTGGGTGCATTGTATACTGCTTAATCCAATCAACCATGCAACCTACACACACATAATCTCTTCAACATAAATGGATGATACAATGACTTTGTAGATTTGATCAAAATCTGTGTCAATTCTTAAGATTGGTATGGCCTATTAGCCATCCTAAAAACCTGCACAAAGAGTTAGAGAAATGGCCAAGAAAGGCCCAGGCAACAGGAAACTATAGGTATTCTCAGGCAAAGGAAAGGACATGCAATTAGAAACTAAAGTATATCTACTTCTTAAGCTTCATTCATACAGTTTGAGTCATGTACCTCTTCTTAGAGCAAGTTATCAGCTAGGAGAGCAAATGATGCATAATACACATGTAGTAACCAAGAATATCAAAACAGAAAACACATTTTCCCTTAGCTTTCAACCAATCAAAGATAATTCAGTGTGTATGTTGTGTATTCAGCCTGTAAGGAGGTCTTCAAAGATGTGTTTCCAGTGTATTAGAGGTGTCCCGAGGTCTGGTTCAGTGTGTGTGTAATTGTGCATTCCAGAAATCATCAGAGGAGTGGTGTTCTGTGTCTGCCTAAATGTAGATGATCTAAAGAGTGAAAGAGAACTAGTATTTATAGGTGTAAGGAGATGATTAAATGTGAATCTCATTCACAAGTAAGGAAATAATTTGAATGAGAATCTTATCACAACAAATTACTATCCAGAGATGCCTCATCAGATTAGATTCCTAAGCATAATGCTTTACCTGTCTCGGGGTTATGATTCTCGCATAAAAACTAGTAATATGTGCAGCTAAACAAAGACTTTATCATTCAAGGATCAAGCCAGCTTATACATAATCAATCCAGTCTCTTTATTTTTCCCAGAAAGGAAACTAAATAGTGACTGTTGATCATATATACTAATAAAAATGGGTGACCAATTAAATCATGTTCCAACGTAATGCAGGGATCATAGGTAAGTTTTAACATCATGAATTTAGGCATAATTTAGATACAAATTCAGAGATTCACCTATACGAATTATAGGCTAAAAATCAGGCATAATGATGCTAAAGTGAGATAAGAGAGTCAACGTATATTGCAAGCTTGCAGTTTCAAGAGTTTGAAAGAATCACTACAAGACTGGAAAGATCTTACCCGATTCGCATAATCGACTCCGATTTGAAAAAGATTCGAACATCCCTACTAAATCATTTCTATATTAATGCCGATTTGGGTATCAATCCATTGTTCCCTTTCCATTTTGAACCAGGAACGTGCTGAATCAGTGTACACAGCATTCAAATTCAACGAGATTTGCTCAATCTCTTCTTCTTCATTTTCGGTTTCCATAGAAACAGGGAAAAGGAATTGTTTCCCTTTTTCCGTGTGAAAACGACAAGGGAGAAAGAGAGAGAGGGACGAGCAGACGGCGTGAATGGTGAAGGGGATGACGGAGATACGGTAGAGATTCGATTGTATTCGATCAGGTTTTAAAGAGAAGGGAGAGAGAGTGTGTGTAAGATCGGCGACTGTATTTGGAAAGGGGATGAGGGACAAATGATGAGGGTTTTCGGGTGGGGAGGTGTGTTTGGATAGATTAAAACACAAGATTTGTTCTGATCCGTTGGATAAGCGAACGAACGGCACAGATCTGTCCACATAGGCGCGTGTACATATGCGTGCAGATGCGTATATACGTTTATGTATGCGTGTATAACTGAATGGAAAGGGATACTATGCTTTGGGGAGTTGTACCACGTACTAGAGTGAGTTGTACATATGTGTTAGGAGTGTATACTTTGTGCTATAAGTGTATTTAGTGAGGTGTAAGCTTAGGTGGCGTACATGTGGATAAAATGTGATGACGGGGACTTGGTGAGTTATAAATTTGATAATTTGGCTAGTTTTTAATCAAAATACTTGTAAATATAAATAATTAGTATAAAAAATAGGAAATTTTGTAAATAATTATAAGTAAATGTATGAACTCAAATGTAATAATAATTTAAATATCGATAGCCACAGATAATTATATAAATGATGTCATAATGCATAATTTTAGAAAATAGCCTAAATAAATGTAATTACGTAATATAGTCATAATTAAATAAATATTATGTAAATAGGGGGTTAATAATAGTATCACACACGTAAATGCATGCTATCTAATGCAGTTTTATTTGAAAAAATTACTATTATTGATTTTAATTAAATATAGCCAAATTGCGAAAAATGGAGGGAAAAAATTGGGTGTCAACAGCTACCACTCTTTGCCTAGGAATGATGGAAAAGTCTTCGGGCAAAGATAGTTGACGGAATAGCCAATTTTGTCACGACTGGCAGGCGAAATGGTTGAAAGGGAAAATGAGAGTTTTGGGGTGTTTCGGCCGAATGCCTACATATCTCGGGTTTCACGAGAATCAGGCCGTGTGTAGTTCTAGAATGGCATGTTGCATGTGTGAGATATTTATGACACATGATTTTGGATGTAAAGACTAAACTTATTTGAGTATGTAAAGTTTAGATTCGTGTATGCTTTGCCTTTTGGCGAGATGAATGAAGAATAAACCAAAGGTATTGTCGAAGATGAAATAACATCGATAGATCGAGCGTGGGAAAAGAGGCCTATAATCATCTTAGTTATGAAAATGTGGTGCTCTACACACCCATAAAGAGGAGTTTATATGCACATAGTTTCCACTTCACCTCGATAAATGGGTCATCTTGCCTTCAATATTTCCTTGAATGAGCTTGGAAACGTTTGGGGAGCGAGCTTTATGAATGCGCACGATTCAAATGGATGGGCGTGATTAAGCACGAAAACACACAGGATTGTCGTAGATGGCCACGAATTAGGAAGGGACGCGAAGCTGATACCCAATCGGCAAGGGGAGATTAGGTAGGTCACAGGTACGAGTATGGACTTGTAGCTTAGAACTAATTGTCTGTAGGGTTAGGCTTGCTTTGTATGTGTTTGAGGTTTTGCGGTTGCATAATTGGTAGTGATTTTAGGAGTAGGCGTGAGAGTATGGCACAGAGGTTTGTCGAGAGATTGGGGAGCACCCTGCAGCAAAATCATGATGAATGCGATAGATATAAAGATAAAGATAAAGTAAACTTCCCTGTTGAGCTGAGTGGTTGTTTTGTCTTATGTTTGTTTGATTGATGTCTCATCCACATATGCGAACCAAATGTCTTTCCAATACTATGCCCACCGATGCGAACCTAATACTGTTTCAAATTGTTGTCATGTTCACCACTGCGAACCCTACATATCTGCCGGCGCAGATTCTATGCTCCTTCAAATGATGTCATGCCCACCGATGCGGACCCTATATATCTGCCGACACAGATTTTATTCTCCTTCAAATGGTGTCATGCCCACCGATGCAGACTCTATATATCCACCGACATGGATTCTATGCATGTCATGTCCACCGATGTGGACCCTATATATCCACCGACATGGATTCTATGCTTCTCAAATTGATGTCATGTCCACCGCTGCGGACTCTATATATCCACCGACATGGATTCTATGCCTGTCATGTCCACCTATGCGGACCCTATATATCTACCGACATGGATTCTATGCTGCTCAAATTGATGTCATGTCTACCGCTGCGGACCCTATATATCTGCCGACGCAAATTCTATGCTCCTTCAAATGATGTCATGCCCACCAATGCGGACCCTATATATCCATCGACACGGACCCTATATATCCACCAACATGGATTCTATGCATGTCAAGTCCACCAATGCGGACCCTATATATCCACCGACATGGATTCTATGCTTCTCAAATTGATGTCATGTCCATCACTGCGGACCCTATATATCCACCGACATGGATTCTATACATGTTATGCCCACCGACGCAGACCCTATATATCCACCGACATGGATTCTATATATGTCATGTCCACCGATATAGACCCTATATATCCACCGACATGGATTCTATGCTTTGTCAAATTGATGCAATGTCCACCGCTGCGGATCCTATACATCCATCGACATGGATTCTATGTATGTCATGCCCACCGACGCAGACCCTATATATCCACCGACATGGATTCTATGCTTGCCATGCCCACTGACGCGGACCCTATATTTCCACCGACATAGATTCTATATATGTCATGCCCACAGACGCGGACCTTATATATCCACCGACATGGATTCTATGCTTGTCAAATGGATGAATGTGCTTTGCAAGAGTTGTTAGGTATACTCGGTACCTGTGTACACCTGCAATCAAAGAAAACTTGTGAGATTTTGGGTGGAGGTTGACTTGCGCATTCATTGTACTTTGATGCTACATCTTGTATAATTGTCTTCTTGTAATATCTCTCTCTTCGAGCGTCAAACCTTAGTCGAGCTGTGGGAAAAAAAGGAGAACAAAAGGGAATATGCATGTGTTTTGGGAAAAATAATATTTAAAGAGTAATGCAAATTTATTCCATTGAATCATAGACTGCAACGTGTTGTTTGGACATAATCTTCTTTATATCTATTTGCTGCTCAAAGGTCTTCAATTTTGAAATTTTGAGGGAAGCTCAAAATTTCTGCCCTAGTATGCTGCTTGTATTTTCCTTGAATTTTTGAGAGACTGAGGTCCCTCAAAAATTCTGCCCCAGTGTGTTGTGATGTATTCTTTGAATTTTTTGAGGGAAACTCAAAAAATTATGCCCCAGTGTCCAATAAAATTCTCTTATGATGTGATCGTGCCTTGAGTAGGCTGCTTACGTATCCCATTTTAGGAATCAGGTCGTTACGTAGTTCGAATTCAAATAAAGAAAAATGCTGCTTGATTTGTACTATCTCTTGATTGTATCTGAGTTTTGTCTCGATTGAAAGAATTCTATTCTAGGATCAACTGTCTTGATCTAACTTTCTTGGTAAACGTCTTTGTCATTCTATTGCTTGTTGTGCTCATTCTTTGCTATCCCCGAGCACCACTTGCTCGAGTATGCTTTTGGTCCATTTGGGATTGTCTAATTATGCTCCTTATATGTATTTCTACTATTTTGCCTTGAATTGTAAGTCATCTTCCTAAAATATGCTCTTGTCTCAGTTGTCTACTATAAGGTCTTCATGAAGTTCCTCAAATGTCTTTTACCATAGCCTGGTTTGTACCGTCATTTTGGATTGCTTTCTCGCATTGCAGTCATAGATTCAATGGAATTAAAATGATTTTGCAGAAAGTGAATGATGCATAAAAAGAGGGAATGCTTTTATTATTGGACTTGAGAAACAGTCTTCGAAAGGAAACGACGATGAAACAAAGTTGAAAAACAAAGAAAGCAAAAGCTAACGACTCGGAGTCGTGTTTTATTTAGGAAAACAACTATTGCCCCAGCTCCACTAAGGTTCTCGACATCTTCGAAATGTGATGTAGGTTCATTTGTTTGGCATAACTCCAGTTTCAGCTTCCAAGATGTTCAGGGCCTCAGTATGTTTTTCGGTGACTGCATCATATTTTTCTATGAATAGCTCCTTCAGACTGGTCAACTCATCTTCTACATCATGAACTCCTTTGGTATTTCCTCCTCCCTCGAGAGTTTTCATGTAGCTTGAAAGGATGGATGCCTGTTTCAGAGTTGGAATAATTTGTTCCAGTGAATGATAATCTCTTGTGTCCTCTGTAGTGTTTTCTCCTTTACAAACCAGGATGTACCCCATGCCAAACTTGCATTCTTCGAACACTATTTTTGCTTTTATGATTGTGCTTCTAGGTTGTATTCTTCGCCGAAGTCAATCATATTTACCTTCTCATTTCCATGATTAGGGAGTAGGTTATTGTCCACATTTGGCGTCTTCAAATGAATGACCTTTTCATCTATTAGGTCTTGAATCTTATCTTTCAATGCAAAACATCTCTCTGTTTCATGCCCCGGTCCACCTGAGTGGTATGCGCACCTTTTGCTGTAATCAAAGTGTAGTGAAGGATTGTTCGGCACCTTTTGAGGTATTGGGACAATATGCCCAGCTGCTCTCAACCTCTTGAACAATTGGGTTCGGGATTCAGCTAATGCAGTGTAGTTTCTTTTGGGTCTTTGGTTTGCCTTAGGGCGAGGCCTAGGAGAGTATGGTGATGCATTTTGGTATTTGGTTTGAGTATTTTGCTGGTATGATGTACGGCTTGGTGCTGGGGTGTGGAATATAGGTCGAGTAGGTTGAGTGTTGTAAACAGATTTTTCAGATGATGTATAAGGGTAGGGATGGAATGGTGGCGGTGTTTGATAGTAGTGGTTGAGAGCGGGGTCTTGAATGTTTGAAGCAAAAGAGACTTCATCCTTCTTTGTTTTGGAGAGACTCTCATTTCCAGCCTGGATAGCCTTATTAGCAGCTTGTAGTGCAACTAAGCTAATAATCTTTCCACTTTTCAACCCTTCTTCTATGTCATCTCCCATCAACACTACATCTGCAAACTTTTGGTTCTTCATATGCAACAACTTGTTGTAATATATATCCTCTTGTATGCGAATGAATATGTTGACTATTTCTTTCTCGTTCATGGCGGGTTGCACCTTGGCAGCTTCTGCTCTCCACCTAATAGCATATTCCCTGAACGTCTTTGTGGCTTTCTTTTTCAATATTTCTAAATAGAAGCGATCCGGTACCATTTCGGTATTGTACCCAAATGTTTCTACAAAGTCCGCTGCCATATCTTCCCAACCGAGCCATGTGCCTGGTTTTTGTTTAGAAAACCAACTCAAAGCGTCTCCAGTCAGGCTTCGGCTGAATAGCTTTACTCGTACTTTCTCGTCTTCCCCTGCTCCTATTAACTTGTCACAATATGTTCTCAGATGTGATATAGGATCGCCAGTACCATTGAATAAGTCGAACTTTGGTATCTTGTATCCGTCAGGTAATTTCAACGTAGGATAGATACACAAATCTTCATAAGCTAAACCTTTAGTGGTTTTGCCTAACTCGAACTTCTTAAAGGCTGCCTCTAGCTTACGAACTTTCTCTTTTGTCCCATCATCATTGATTTCATCCTCCGCCCATTCATAGTTTTCATGGTCTTTGATGGGTGAAGTGAGTTGTTTGGCTTCAGCAGTGAACATAGGATTGTAAGGTTGCGGATTTATGACATTAGTGTGAGGTAGGCTTGTGTTTGGGTAAGCAGGGTATGCAGAAGGTGGTGCTTGATAAGTAGATGGTGGTGCTTGATAGGGAGGCGGTGCTTGATATGTGGCGGTTGGTGCGCTTTTGTAGGTAGCAGGTAGTGTTGTCTGGTAAGTGGCTGGTGGTGTTGTTTGGTAAGTAGGAGGTGGCGCTGCTTGGTATGTGGCGGGTGGTATTGTTTGGTAAACAACAGGGGGGATCAGTTGGGTGTATAGGGTCCTTTCCATTAAGGCGGGCTGACCCACTTGGATCGACTGATTCTCTTGAATGGGCGGAGTTACCAACGGGTAAACTGGCCATTGTCAGTTTCTCTTCAAGTTCTTTAATTCTTTGCTTTGAGATAGCAACATGTTCATCATACCCAGCCAAGGCAAGTTTTCGGAGTGTCCCATTATTCCCAATGTTATCGTCACTAAGAGCAGCATTATTCAACTCAGACATGATGTTTCGCTTTCCTCTTCTTCTAGTTTGTGAGGGGGGAGGAGTTGTAACTGGTCCCTTGGCTCTCGTCCGGTACTGATGCTCAGCCCAGAATGCACAAGTCAACCTCAGGAGTGGGAGTAAAACTTAAGCATGAAAGCAATAAGTTAGTGTCGAGGTAATAATTACCAAATGCAAAACATATCACTTTTTATAATGCAAGGGACCTCTCTTGTGTCGGAGGTAGGCCTAACATGACCAATACACAGAAGATGCATGATATGCGTCATTTGGACAAAGTTAGCTAATGGACTTTAACATGCCAAGGATATTAAGTCTTCCTAAGTTTGAGTATGATATTTAAAATTGAACGTGTATCGTGCGTCATCCCATTTGTTCTCATAACCCATAAAATGAATGGAAAATAACTTTATTAAACAAATGTAGAAATAACACATTTTCTCCTTTTTAGGTAAATAGGAATAAATAAGTGATCTTGTTACGTTAAAGTAACATAAATTAATTTAAAGTCTACGATTTTATTTTCATAAAAGAAAAAAAATTAATTTTGTTCATAACCCAAAAATAATTTTATAAAATAATTGGTTTTGTATGAATAAAAAAAAATTCATACGTAAATAGAAATAAATAATTGATTTCTATAACAATTTCCATTTATAGAAATAAATAATTGAAGTTACACAAAAGCAGAAGAATCAATTTAAAGTCTATGTTTTATTTGATCTTCCAAATCTTTGACTTGTGACATCCTCCAAAAATAAAAATAAAAAATGGATGATCCAAACATTTGAGAACAAATGGTCTACATTAGACACGTTCAACTTTAAATAGATGCGCACGTAACACATTTAAATGTCTCTTAGGGTCGAAAACCCGTTTGGTTCATTCAAATATGGTGAACTAGTAGACTTAGACATGAGCTGAAGTCAAAATGGTCCTAGATATGACATGATGAATGATCCCTAAACAGAGTCTTCATTAAGAGTTGGCTATCTAGAAAAGGACATGATTCCCCCATGCGGACAACCAAGGGGTGGGAACGTTTAGAATTGTTGGTTGTACCACGGACCAACTAGATTCTAACCGTTCCTCCTAAAGGGTTTTTTGAGAGTGAAACGATCGTGAGATCCACGTAATCGTTTGTGTGTATGCAAGTGTCAATTTTCTATGAGTGGAGGAGCATGAACGAAATGCAACAAGTAATTCAATAACATACTAAATATCATATTATCAAAAATTGTAAAATATAAAAGGCTACCAACCTGCAAAGAGAAAAAGTTAGTATTGAATACAAAATAATAAAAGCAATAATAAACCCAATATAAAACTCGTAATGGTTAGAACATTTAATCTCCAGCGGAGTCGCCATTCTGTCATACCCGATTTTAGACTCAACTCGAAGCGATTCGGGTTTCGGATTTGACTGTGTAAACTCGTTTGAGTTAAGGTTTTGGAGTCGCCACCCAATAAATTTCCTAGACGTATTAGGTCACCTATTAATTTCTAATTCAGTTTAAATAATAAACTCCGGATTGGTCTATGAGTCAGAGATTCGGGTAAGTGTTCGAAATAACCTAGAAGGAAGGGGTTAGACACCTCCTAGGTTCCACTAAACGTGGTTCCCGACCGATTTCTATAGTGGGTTTAACATATTGCTTATAAAAGGATAAAATCTAAATAAAATAAGCAAAAGAGATATGAGATGCAAAGTAAGTAAATAGTCAGTTTAAAGTATTCGCATAAATAATTTGAAATAAAGATCATATTGCACAAATAGCCATAAAATAAACAATAAACAACTAATAAACATTTGGATAAACAAACCTAGGTTTTATTATCCTATTCGGATCAGAACCCGACTTTTGAAGGGGATGATAGTTTCTGAATCCACTATCAAATATATAGCTCGGGTAATTTTCATCATTTCAGAGGGGCTTAAATTACCCTTAACCCCCACACCCCTTCGAGTATTTAATTAAATCACATACTAACATTTTAAACGTCCTAAAGGTTCACTAACGTCCCACTTAACGTCTCGAAGGCCATTGAGACTACTAATTTAAATATAAAATATCTAGACTCTCCTAAGTATATTAAATGCCCCAAATCTAGACCACTAAGCGTCAAATAATGAACAGTCATGTTAACACATAAGCAAATAATGACAATGTTATAAACTTAAATGAAGACTGGGCCTCCAAGTTAAATAAGTAAATAGTTTAACAAGATTTCAAACAGCTACTTAAACTACCACGTCTACAAAATGTTAAATTTGCAGAAATAAGCCAACTTTCAGCACTGTTAGCAACTTTAGCTACTCTTAACCAAAAGGGTAACGTTAAAAATCCCAGATTTGCAGAAATAAGCTGATATTCAGTTTTAATCACTTTCATGAAATATATTGCTACTTTAAAAATATATAATTTGCAGAAGATGATCCAGTTTTAAAGCAGTCTTGCATTTTCAGCCTGTTTCACATAAAGCAAGGGTACTATTGTGTTTCAGAGAATAAAATTGCAGAAATAATCCTATTTTCAGATGATGTTGCGATTTTAGCCTATTTTACCTAACTTTCAGCAAGACAGTCCAGTAATAATTTAATTTTAAAACCTGTCCTATTCTAAATAAGACTTCATACGATGGTATACACAATCAGACTTGCAGTCTACTTTTAGTTTTGCATAAATGATAACATATTGAATGAAGGAGTAGGATTTAGATAAGGGCCCCTGTTATCCGTTTTCGTTGCACTTAGCAACTAACTTCACTGATGTATCTGTTTTAGAAAATACATACCAGAAGGACACCTAGCAAATACATAAAAGGGTCTACGGGATAAAATATACAAAAATAGAAAGGGGAAAGAGTAATGCCCTGGGTGCATTGTATACTGCTTAATCCAATCAACCATGCAACCCACACACACGTAGTCTCTTCAACATAAATGGATGATACAATGACTTTGTAGATTTGATCAAAATCTGTGTCAATTCTTAAGATTGGTATGGCCTATTAGCCATCCTAAAAACCTGCACAAAGAGTTAGAGAAATGGCCAAGAAAGGCCCAGGCAACAGGAAACTATAGGTATTCTCAGGCAAAGGAAAGGACATGCAATTAGAAACTAAAGTATATCTACTTCTTAAGCTTCATTCATACAGTTTGAGTCATGTACCTCGTCTTAGAGCAAGTTATCAGCTAGGAGAGCAAATGATGCATAATACACATGTAGTAACCAAGAATATCAAACAGAAAACACATTTTCCCTTAGCTTTCAACCAACCAAAGATAATTCAGTGTGTATGTTGTGTATTCAGCCTGTAAGGAGGTCTTCAAAGATGTGTTTTCAGTGTATTAGAGGTGTCCCGAGGTCTGGTGTGTGTGTAATTGTGCATTCCAGAAATCATCAGAGGAGTGGTGTTCTGTGTCTGTCTAAGTGTAGATGATCTAAAGAGTGAAAGAGAACTAGTATTTATAGGTGTGAGGAGATGATTTAATATGAATCTCATTCACAAGTAAGGAAATAATTTGAATGAGAATCTTATCACAACAAATTACTATCCAGAGATACCTCATCAGATCAGATTCCTAAGCATAATGCTTTACCTGTCTCGGGGTTATGATTCTCGCATAAAAACTAGTAATATGTGCAGCTAAATAAAGACTTTATCAATTAAGGATCAAGCCAGCTTATACATAATCAATCCAGTCTCTTTATTTTTCCCAGAAAGGAAAGTACATAGTGACTGTTGATCATATATACTAATAAAAATGGGTGTCCAATTAAATCATGTTCCAACGTAATGCAGGGAATATAGGTAAGTTTTAACATCATGAATTTAGGCATAATTTAGATACAAATTCAGAGATTCACCTATACGAATTATTTGCTAAAAATCAGTCATAATGATGCTACAGTGAGATAAGAGAGTCAATGTATATTGCAAGCTTGCAGTTTCAAGAGTTTGAATGAATCACTACAAGAACGGAAAGATCTTACCCTATTCGCGTAATCTACTCCGATTTGAAAAAGATTCGAACATCCCTAACAAAATCATGTCTGTATTAATGCCGATTTGAGTATCAATCCGTTGTTCCCTTTCCGTTTTGAACCTGGAACGTGCTGAATCAGTGTACACAACATTCGAATTCAACGAGATTTGCTCAATCTCTTCTTCTTCCTTTTCGGTTTCCATAGAAACAGGGAAAAGGATTTGTTTCCCTTTTTCTGTGTGAAAACGACAAGGGAGAGAGAGAGACGAGCAGACGGCGTGAATGGTGTACGGGATGACGGAGATACGGTAGAGATTTGGTTGTATCCTGTCAATTTTTGGAGAGAAGGGAGAGAGAGAGAGAGAGAGAGAGAGAGAGAGAGAGAGAGAGAGAGAGAGAGAGTGTGTGTAGGATCGACGACTGTATTTGGAAAGGGGGTGAGGGAGAAATTATTAGGGTTTTCGGGTGGGGAGGTGTGTTTGGATATATTAAAACACAAGATTTGTTTTGATCCGTTGGATTAAGCAAATGAACTGCGCAGATCTGTCCACGTAGGCGCGTGTACATATGCGTGTATAGGAGTATATACGTTTATGTATGCGTGCATAACTGAATGGAAAGGGATGCTATGCTTTGGGGAGTTGTACCACTTACTAGAGTGAGTTGTACATATGTGTTAGGAGTGTATACTTTGTGCTATAAGTGTAATTAGTGAGGTGTAAGCTTAGGTGGCGTACACGTGGATAAAATGTGATGACGGAGACTTGGTGAGCTGTAAATTTGATAATTTGGCTAGTATTTATTCTTGTAAATATAAATAATTAGTATAAAAAATAGGAAATTTTATAAATAATTATAATTAAATGCATGAACTCAAATGTAATAATAATTTAAATATCGATAGCCACAGATAATTATATAAATGATGTCGTAATGTATTAAATTGCGCAAATATAATATGTAATTTTAGAAAATAGCATAAATGAATGTAATTATGTAATATAGTCATAATTAAATAAATATTATATAAATAGAGAATTAATAAGAGTATCATACACGTAAATGCATGCTATCTAATGCAGTTTTTTTTTGAAAAATTACTATTATCGATTTTAATTAAATATAGCCAAATTGTGAAAAACGGAGGGAAAAAATTGGGTGTCAACATATGCCATGTAATTTTTCCATTGCAGGACGCTACTATCGTTGGCTATGGGCCTGAGTGTCTCTAGATTGGCCCATTTGCAGAAATATGTCACCATTAGAGCTAAATTGCAGAAATATGACGCATGAACAATTGGTTTGCGTAAATGCCCTCGCTAACAGTTGTTCAGCATAAATGTCCTCCATTAGTTTAATGAAATACTTTTCGGACGAAAATACCCCTAACAACTAATAAAAAGACCCGCCCTATCGCTCCTCTTCCTTTCGCATTCACACGATTAACAAATCCTAAAAATCCATAACTTTTACAGATTCCTCCATTTAAACGAAGATTCAAGGTAAGATTTCTTCAAATCTTTACTGACTTTTACGAAATGCTCCATTAATCTCTTTATAATTTCATTTAAATTATGTTTAATTTTGGTTTAAATTGTATATAACTACATATTACCTCCAAATGAGCTATGAATTTTATTCATAATGATCCAAAAAGCTTGTTTCATAGAAAACACATGACATTAGATTAATTAAAGTAATCAAAACATGCAGTTTCATAAAATTGATTTGATCTGTATTAATTCTAGAATTTAGAAAGAGATTTGCGAGCACAATCACATATGAGATCGACTTTACAGTGTTACTGTAACACAACTATGTTGCCTACATTCATTTAAACTAACTTGTAAAAAAACTATGAATTCTCTGCAAGTCTTGGCTATTGCCAAGACTTTAAACACAGTTGCAATGCGGACTTGCAGAAAAAGTCTCTACAAGTCTTGGCTATTGTCAAGACTTCAATCTCTGGTCAATAAGCATATTGCACAGACTTCTTAGCTATTGCCAAGACTTTAAGCCCTGTTGCAATGAGCAACTTCTCTGCAAGTCTTGGCTATTGCCAAGAGTTGCAGCTCTACTGCAATGGGAACCTTGCACGGACTTCTTGGCTATTGTCAAAACGTTAAGCCTTATTCGCAACTCTGGTGCAATGGGCACCTTCCAGAGACTTCTTGGCTATTGCCATGACTTTAAGCCCTATTGCAATGGGCAACTTGCAGAGAAAGTCTCTACAAGTCTTTGCTATTGCCTAGAGTTTAATCTCTGGTACAATGGGAACAATGCAGATACTTCTTGCCTATTGCTAAGACTTTAAGCCCTATTGCAATATGCAAATTGCAGAGAAAGTCTCTGCAAGTCTTGGCCATGACCGAGACTTTTACCTTAAGTCCAACAGAAAGGACAATAATTTTACCCAGCATTCCCTTCCCATATACCATGATCTTGCTTCTATCTACGCGATCTATCCATGAAAATTTTAGCATGTCATTCGTATTGATTATGTGTAGAATTAACTCTATGGAAACACATTGCATTCACATCGCTTATAATGGGAAATGGGATACAAACAACAAATATATGAACTATGGCATAAATTTGATACTTGTAAAAGACGGTATAACCTACCAGGCATTTCAAAAAGAAATTTGTAATGCTCTAAGCATCAATACTGATGAGAGTGAAGCAAAGATAAGATTTGACACCAATCTAGAAACGTGCAAAGGCATGATAGTAAACAAATGATCAAGAACTTATCACTTGCATGTATCTGCTGAAGAATGATAAGAATTTCAGATAATCCTACTTCATAGTAGAAGTTATTAAAAGGAATAACCCATCAAGTAACAACGCTACCATCACCATCACACAAGAATTCTTTGTGAATGAAGCTGACCACAGCATGGTGTTATATCAAAAGAAAAGGCAATTGATTGACTTTATCGACCAAAATGAAGACTTACTGTTCCTAACTGAACAAGAAAGTGAAGATGCGCTACAAGAGGAAAGAGGAACGAATGATAAGGTCAACAGATGACGAGCATTGATGATACCCATTGACCACAATAATCATCACCCACCAGTCGACAACAATGGACATTGAATTTATCACTCCACCACCAACAGTGGAAGAAGCAGGAGAGCCATCTATGGTAAAAAAAGGTAAGGAAAAAAGGAACACTTGACATTGAAATGAACATTCTCGGGAGTAATGCATATGTGAATGACGTAATTGAAAAATCTGTCTTCCAAGACAAACAAAGTATGAAGAAGTCTATGTCTACCATTGCGATTACACAAAACATATGGTTCAAGGTTGCTAAAATCATGCTAGACAAGATATTGGTTGAGGTGTCTTGATACCAATTGCACTTGGCGTTTACATGCTTCGGAGATAGGCAATTCTCTACTTTACTAGGTGGACAGATTTCAAAAGACACACACATGCTCTATTGACTTCATTAAATCTGACCAGCAGAACGCGACATCAACAATGATAAGCGACTACATTGTGGAGCTCGTACGAGAAAATGATAATGTGATCATACCAAAATTTATGGTACAGGAAATGAGAAGGAAATTTGGAATTACGATCAACTACCATAAGGGATGGCGTTCAATATAACATGCTTATTCAGTGCTCAGAGGAACTCCGGAAGAAAACTACATCATATTGCTATCCTATTTACATATGATGAAAGAAAACAACCCTGACACATATGTCAACATCAAGACGGACGCCAAAAACAGGTATGCACAATCCAACACACTGCACTTACAATTGCCTTTTGATCTATTGGCAATAAGGTAATACTTTCATTGATTCAGACACACATCTGCCATATAACTTCCCATGAATCTTGGCATGGGCAATACTTCCCCCGCCACATAACGTCCCCCTACACTAACAAATCTTATGATTCCCCATGCAGGTTTCAGTATGCATTCTTTGCGTACGGCACTTCAATACATGGTTGGAGACACTGAAGGACCGTAATAATGGTAGATGCCACGTTTTTGCAGGGGAAATATCGTGGTGTTCTCATAGTAGCAGTCTCCAAGGATGGCAACAAAAATATCTTTCCTTTGGCACTTAGGATTGCAGATTTAGAAAACAACAATGCCTACAATTGTTTCTTCCGCCAGGTGAGAATTATGATAGGGGCGCGTGAACAACTCTCCATCCTATTAGACCACCACCCCTCCATTGCAATGCCATCACTATCGTATATCCGAACTACTAGCACGACATATGCATTTACCACATGGAGAAGAATCTGAAGAGCAGATTCCACTCAGGCGTGGTCATCTCACTATTCTATGTAGCAACCACTTACAATCGCACAAATTTTGATTCTTATATGACTCAGCTTGAAAATCTTGACAAGAATACTGCAAAATACTTGAAGGAGGAACCACTTCGTTCCACACCAATAGAAGATACAGCATGCTCACAACAAATAATGTTGAGAATATGAATAGCGTGCTCGCAAAAGCCAGGAAACTGCCAATAACAGGGTTGATCGACTATATCCAAAACAAGCTACACAGTTGGTTTTTTCATAGAAAAAGTGAGACACAAGGAATGTATCATGACCTCACGAGTTGGGGTGAAGATGAGCTGACCAAAAAGATTCTTTTTACCTATAATACGACAGTAAGTAACATTTCTTACAAAAACACTCCGAAAAAAACCTACTTAGACTCTACAGTTTCTTATTACATGTTTATTGACTTCATTCACAGGTTGATCCTATTAACGATACAAGATTTACTGTAGAAGAAGGAGACAATAAGTTTACCATCGACTTAAAGGAGAGAACCTGTAAGTGCTTGCAATTTCAAACGGACAAGCTACCATGCACCCACGCCGTTGCAGCAATAGATAGGAGAAATCTGAAAAAGTCTAGTTATTGTGCCTAGTGGTTCACAAAACATGCTTGGCAAGAAACTTACAAGGGTGAAATTTTACCAATAGAAAGTTCAAAATTGTGAGTTGTTCCACAATGCGTCAAGGATTTCATCACAAACCCCCCGACACAAAAGTTCAGTTGGGAAGAAGGAAAAAAAATATATGTTTCAAGAGCAGAGTTTCTAAAGGCTAGGGTCAGATGTTCGCGATGCAAAAGGTCAGAACATAATAGAACCAGTTGTCTCTACACTCTAGTACTCCATCCACATGCAAGAAAATACAGGAAGAAAGTTACCCCATAATTCATTTTACTTACTCTTATGAAGTTGAATTTATATGTTAACAATACTAATAATTTTCACTATAGTGAAATTTATGTCCTAAAAAAGATTTCAATTTTTATTGACTAACTTAAACTCACAACAACTCATAAAAAATTACCCTCTATCTCTTGGCAATCTCCCAATACTTTCCTTAATCCCCTCCCCCCTTCTCCGGGCTAAATTACCTTGAAGTCTTTGCAAGTAAACATTTGCCATCAAACCTTTAGTTCTTGGCAAATAGACAATATTGGTAGGGCAACATTTTCCATCGACCGTAAGTCTTGGTAAAGGGGTAACACTCTACTCAACCCAGACTACCCCTTCGCACATCTAAATGCCTTGAAGTCTTGGCAAAACCGATATTTGCACTCAACCACTTCCTTAACTTATAATATTATGAATTATATCCTATGTGAATGAAAGAGCAGAAAAAGCTATTCTGCACTACTAATAAATACTTAAAAGATCATACATACAAAAAATGAGACACAATTCATCAACCAAAAATATAAAGAGTTATAAGGATACACCTTATCCCATCAGTCATATACATACATCCTAAACCAAAAAATACTATTACCAGAAACTAATCATCACAATTAACATTCTAAAAAAAAAAACTACTATCAATCATTCATAATATACTACATATTCAATTGTTTCCACCACTAAATAGTACACCAAGCTCTCGTTCATAAGACAAATCATTATGTTCATGATAATCATCTCCGAAGGGGTCTCATAGCCATCAGTTCCCTTGGAGTTGCCTTGACACCACAGATTGGCAGTCAAATCAATCTGATACTGCCTAAGCTGGGTGAACTTATACCTTGAAATATCCTTCCCATCCATCAATAAATCAGCAAACCTTATCACAAAAGCACCATAATCAATGATGCAGAAAATTAAACACAAAACCTGAATAAAAATAATGAAAATAAAATAAGAAAGAATAAAAAAGAAAAGAAAACAATCAACTAATTTTAAAAAGTCCAAGTCAAAGAATGCATACGCATTGGTCTGCTTGGGGCATTTTGCCCACACACACTTCAACGGCTCATCGCTGATCCATATGATGGCCGATACCTATGGAATTCTAGAAACTCAAACAATGATGGGATCATCCTAGCATACTATCCACTTGCACCTTCATCTTCGGTTTGTCTTTGTCATAATAAGAGTCATAGATCTGAACAAGATGCTTAGGATATAATGGGTAACTGCAAGGATATAATGGGTAACTGCACTAGTTTCATCACCCAAGCGTATCGGGAACAACACACCATTAACAACCTCCCAAGACAGCCCATCCTAATCCTCTTCACATATATAGAATCAACGAAAAGATCATAGTTTAGATCAGCTGCCCAATGATAATTTCCAATATTATCGTTAAATGTTTTGCATGCTTGCATAAAATCAACGATCAAAGATAAGTGACGTGCTGGCATATTTCAGTTGACCATAAAAAACATGGTACATACAGCTTTTTCTTTAGATAATACAAACAAACATCCACATGTTGCACAAATAACCAAAAAAATGAAAAAATAATGAACGTTTACAATATGTTGTCTTATATTTATTTGCATAAACCTGTAGAAAATGTATGAAGTCTCTTCAAGTCTTGGCATTATTGAAATGGGCAAGAGTTTAAATGTTGTTGCAATAAGCACCTTGCACAGACTTCTTGGCTATTGGCAATACTTCAAGTCCTGTAGCAATGGCTAATTTGTCGAGAAAGTCTCTGTAAGTCTTGGCTATTGTCAAGAGTTAAAGCTCTGGAGCAATTGACACTTTAAGTGGGAAACTAAAGTGCAATGGAACACAAGAAATATAAAAACAAGATTGAATGAAAGTTTATGAACATCCTCACTGAGGGTCAACTTATCACTGGACAAATCAAGAAATCAATTTCTTTTAAAAATGGAATCATTACCCAAGTGATAAACATTCGACACAACATCCTCACCTGATACTTCCTTCAAGCCTGCACGAACGACACAACATAAATCCAACTACTAATAATATATCGACATAACAACTTAAACAATACAAACACATAAACAAATGAACATATTTAACATAACTAAAAATACATAAACAAATACACATGCAACAAATAAATAGAATAGAAATAACTCAATCAAACTTACACTTTCTTGGAGAACTTAGAGGAAAAAGTCTATTTGGATTAATAAAACTTCTGAAATTTGGCACATTTTGCATAATACCTGCATAATGAAATGGGCATCGACGTCTGTAATTGCACTTCTAGTTACTAGCCGCCGTACAGTGATTACGACCATAACCTTAAAAAGGAGATAACAAAGCTCAGCTAGGCTTTGGAACCCTTCTTGATCTTCTTTGGTCAGCCAAATCAAATCTAATCAGATTATCCTTCCTCACTCGTGGCTCATCATTCCCACCAAGACCTGCCTCATCAACCTTTCTCATTTCAGCAGCTTTTGTTCTCAAAGAAGCAAGTGAAACATCTGGACTAGAAGCTTCACCACCATCCTATAAAAAAAATATATAAGAATGGGATAAAATTGATAGTCTTTGAAACAAGAAGGAAGCTCTCGTCTCTGCAGGTCTTGGCATAACCAAGACTTTAACCTCTGGTTCAATAACCAACTTATAGAGACTTTGGAAGAGGCCAAGCCTTTAAGCTCTGGTGCAAGGGTCTCTCTGCAAGTCTTGGCTATAGCGAAGATTTTAAGCTCTAGTGCGAGTCAGCTTGCAGAGAAAGTCTCTATAAGTCTTGGCCATGGCCAAAACTTTAAACTCTGGTACAAGGGCAACTTTAAAGTGTGCCCACATACAAAATGATTTTAAAAAAAAATAATATCCACACTACATCCCACTTACCAATGCCTTCTGCTCCGCAACAATAGGTGTTAAGAAAGGGTCGGCATGAACATTCAAATCTGAAAGCACATCCCTAATTCTAGCACTAGAAGAGTTAACTGATCCCGCAACACCACCATCTCCTATTGTTGGACCATCATGGTCTTCGTGCTCAGATTCTTCTTCAGACAGTGGTACTTGAACATCAATAAGACCCTTTGCTCCTTCACCATTGTTCCTAACATGCACACTCACTTCACCAACCATTACAACAACTTCATCAGCAAGACCCCTCAGCCTTCCACTACTAACCAATGCATTCATAAAAGACTCATCAACACCTGGACTTCTTCGTTCCATTATAACCTCCTTATTAATAATAACTTTAATTGGCTTTGGTAGACTAGTCACCTGCTCAACACTACCAGAAAACTCTCTTCCTTCATCACTTCCAACATCCCTACCCTCAACACCAATATCTAACTCTATCTCTTCAGTGTTCCCACTATGCAACTCCCTCACTTCATCATTAAGAACCTCCAACTCCCTCACTTCATTGTTCCCGCAATCCAACTCCCCTTCTTCATCATTATGAACATTCAACTCTATCACTATATCATTTCTAGCATCCAACTGCCTCTCTTCATCATTCCCAAAGTCACTACCATGAATATCAATATCATATTCTTTATTCCTATCAAAATCCATTCTCTCAACAGACCGCTCTTCCTCTCGCTTAACAGATGCAGCTTTAGCTCTACCACCAATCGACTGTCCAGGAGATGCAACAATCAGACACTAGGAGATGCAACAATGGGGGCCGACGAGGGGGTAGACAACGTTCTCCAGAGGATCCAACCACTCTCTCCTTTTTTCAGAAAATCCACAACCTCACCAAGCTTTTCCTTAATCAAAACTTGCTCATCCACAATAACTTTCAAAGACTTTGAAAAAGACTTTTCTATTTTCTACACAAAAAGACAATATTGAAAACCATCAACACATATAGAAAACAAACTATTATGTTTTGAAAAACACAGAACATACAAGAAAGACATACATCAAGACTCTTAAAGCTTCGAACCGGTCCCCATCAGCACTAGAAACAGATGTAAGTACTTTCGACATCCCTCTTTGGTGGCACATCCCTCTTTGGTAGCTCATCCACAAGAGTAAAAGGCTCAACACAAGCTTTACCTTTCTATAAGCGGAAAAATGAAAAGAGCAAATATAACAACAAAAAGTATTTCCAAATCACAAACTTAAAAACAAAAAATCATGAGGCTTACAGATTGTAAATTCTTTGGTAAAAAAGAGCGGTATTACTATCTCGTATTATGGGCTGCCACAACTCCTGTATTAAATCATCAGAGGTTGTTCTTTTTAAAATGTATACACACAAAGGAATGTCTGTATGTAGGGAAAATATTCCAAGCCCATACAGTAAAAGCAAAGGGGAAACCATTAAGTTGATATGAAATAGAGGGACGTTTAATCCCTATCAAGCACATTCGTACAACTTCCATGTTTCCTCATAGGCTAGCGAGCCCCATGCAAACTTATGACACAAGTTGTCGTCCTCATTCAGCCTAACATACTTAGTTTTAACAACCTTCGCAGGCCTACCACCTAATAACACACGACCTAAGATGTATATCTCAACAAGCTTCACTGGATCTATCTCATTAGACCAATGGGTCCTCTTCCCATCCTCCAATATACTCTACAAATCACCCATGCATATCCGATTCCTTAGATTATCCTCTCTACCAAAATAATCTGCAATCAAACGACTTCCAACTCCACCCATAGCTTCATTAACAACACATCTATCAATAGCAGCAGTCCGCAACCCAGTAACAACACCAAAGATATTGACATCAAACTCAACATGATTTTCTTGTAAAGAAAATGCCATCGCATCTCGCCTCTTGCATTCCACTTCAGACAATAGCATACAATGCAACAAATCACCTGAGAGGGCTTTTAAATCTATCTCTATAAACTTCCCAAACGCACTTCTTCTTAAATCTACAAGTTGACGAGTTGCTAAACCATTCTTTATAACTTTCTGGAAGCTAGGATTCCTTCTCCAGGATGGTTGCAGATTATAGCAATTACTATAATCAATATAAAGATTCCCTGTGCCAGACATATTGTAAAAAAATCTACATAACAAAGAACATACACATGAGTCAACCTTCAAAATTAAGGGAAATCATATTTCTACATACCTATTTACGAAAAAGAAAAGCATACAAAAACACTTCAATTATGAATTTAGACACACATAAACCAACACTTTAAAGGCTGATGCAAGGTAAAATTAAAAATCTCTACAAATCTTGCATGTAGGCCAGACTTTCATACCTAAATCAACAACACACGAGATTTGACTAAAATAAGCCAAGACTTGAAAATCTGGTACAAGGCCAAGTTAACAAACCTCTACAAGTGTTGCCTATATGGAAGATTTTCATGCATAACTCAAACAACATCACATATTTAACTACAATAAGACAGCACATTAAGGTCTAACGTAAGACCAACAAAAAAAAATACAAAAACCAGTGAAAAATCGCCTTTCACGCAAATAAATCAACGCAATACACAAAAAATTACTGGTAAATTCAACATATTTCTAGTTTTTAACTAAAAACAACAAAATACACACTATACATAGCATCTCCCATACAAAAATAAAAAATACACACTCAAATTCAATATAAATAATAAATTTAACAGCAGACACACAGTCTACCATAAATAAACTTCATAAAACAAAAATAACAAAATAAAAAAAACTTACAAAGCAACTGTACCACCTAAAAAATTTAAAAATCCAAAATTTTTTTGTACTTAGTTCCCCTAGGTTTTCGGTACAACAAGTAGTGATAGGAGAAAAAGGTGTAATGATTTTGATTTGATATCAAAACCACACAGATAGAGGAGAAGAAGAGAGATAAAAAAGTTTTTTTTTTTTGTGAGAATGGAAAATGAAAAGACTCTTCAGAATATTTAAATATAACTAGACCAAAAAACTTTAAAAAAATCGTCTGGTGGTTAATAACTGGTTACTAATATTTTTAAAAACTAAATGTGATTGGAAAGTTAATATTATCAATAAACTAATATTTTTACACTCAAATAATTCACCACTTTAATTTCATTTGACAGAAAGTCTTGGCAAAAGGGTAAGACTTCCTACCAACTACCACATGCTTTATAATATTTAAAGTAATAATAAGTCCACAAATAATTTTACTAAAATTTTTGAATAAGCTTGTAAATAATATTTATTTATAAAATTTTCAATTACTAACTTAACAAATTATAAATATTTTTAAAAATCAAATGTGATTGGAAAGTTAATATTATAAATAAACTGAAGTCTTGGCAATAGCCAAGACTTTACACTCAAATAATTCACCACTTCAATTTCATTTGATACAAAGTCTTGGCAAAAGGATAAGACTTCCTATCAACTACCACAACCTTTATAATTTTTAAAGTAATAATAAGTCCACAAATAATAATACTAATAAATTAGAGTAAGCTTGTAAATAACAGTTAGTTATAAAAAATTTTAATACTAACTTAACATATTATAAATATTAATTTTAAAAATATTTTTTAATATAACAATTAATTAGCTTTCCTTTGAAGTCTTGGCACAAGCTATATTATTAAGAACTAACATGCCACAAAGTCTTGGCAAATTTCACCTCCACAACCCTCCAAAATTATTTATAAATTTTAATATTACAATTAATTAACTTGCTTTGAAGTCCTGCCATGAAAAATATTATTAAGAACTAAATTGCCCCCAAAGTCTTGACAAAATATTACCAGCACAACCCTCCACAAATTATTTATCAATTTTAAATTAATTAAAGTATATTAGACTTGGATTAAATTAACTAGCACTCAAGTCTTGCCCATGGGCAAGACTTTCTTCACCCCACGACAACTAAGATGCCTTGAAGTCATGCAGTGTCCAACACTTCCACCTCATCCTATTCAAAACAACTCACATCTTTAAAATAACAAAAATGTCAAATATTTAAGTGTACTTGTTTACATAAGCATAACAAACACAATAAATAAATACAAGTAACAAAAAACTACACATCGGCTTTCTCTAGCTCATTTGCAATACTAAAAGTCTCATTTGGACTACTACAATATAGATCATACGGATCATCTTGCAATGGAGAAAACAAACGAAAAATTTGAAAATTCATCCCCCACATCACATTTTTGCCTTTTCATGCCACCTTCATCAGAAGATCTTGGCACTAATAAACTCTTCCACTGCATCTAAATGTACATAATCAGAAGATTCAATATCCATACCTGCAAAATTTAATAATAACAATGACAACACATAATAACAAAACAATGAAACAACAACGAAAAGACCATATACAAGCATACTTCTTTGCCATTCAATACTTCAACATCTGCTGGCTGGGAAAAGATATTAATCTCTCCACTATGGAGTTTAACAAGAATCTGAGAAGCAGTTTCTACAACAACTTTACTACCTTCTCCTTGATAGCCTTGTATACCAATATCAACACCCGGAGCATCCAATTCTTCAACTCCTACATTGCTTTCATTCATTGCAACACACCCAACATCCCTTTTGTATACACCACCTTCAAAACCTTTGGTAAACATAGTAATATTCTCCAAGACCAAGTCGACCTTATAATCTAGACACTAAACAAGAATGAACTGAACTCAGAAATTAATATTAAAAGGACACAATCAGAAAATTGATATTATGCACCAAATATCAAACATAATATTACCGTCACACGTATCACCAAAGTAGAGAAATCATCATCTGAACACTTGTTTAACTTATCAATAACGCGCTGCACAAGATTTACATCAAATGAAAAAAGCTAATTGGACTTTAATAAAAAAATACAAGCAACACTTACTTACATCAACCACCAAATTCACTAAACCCAAAGAAAAATTTGCACAAGTAGCAGCACCAACGTCACATGGAAACTATAACTGAACAGGCAGATAGTTCCTCTCTTCATCAGTAGCAACAAACGACTCCATCTTAAATTAATCAAACACCTAATTTCATAACACATTAAAACCAAAATAGTATATTAGATACATATCAAAAATAAAAAATCAAAACAAAAAATTAGAAAGAGTAGGAAATTACAGAAAACACATGGAATTACTTCTCAACAAGCATTGAGAACCGGGGTTGCCTCAAATTATACCAAGAAAGCATCCGTGGAAATGCCCGAGGCTTAGCTTCTGCATATGCTCGAAATGCAGGGAACAGTTCCAATACCCACACACTCAATGCAAAAGGAAAATCGACTACGATATCATTTTTGAGTTTTTTTGAGGCTCCAATTTAATTTGTTGAAGACATCTTCTAAAAGAACCAGCCAACCACTTGAAACCCAAAGTACCCCAAGGGTAACTGTAACAAAGCTCATCATCATCAATCACTTTCATCAAGTGACTACTCACCTCACAGTCCTCATACTGGCCCAATAAAACCCTCTCAACAATGTAAACTTCAGCAAGCTTAACGGCATCACCATTATTGTCCAAAAAAGGCTGCACACGACTACATGGATCAGTGCAAGAAATCTCTTTAGATCAGACAATTTGATTGTGTGATAGCTTGGAAAATAACGATTTAAAAGATGGTTTGGCCGAGAAGATACAACATTAAAATCGCCCAAACAAACACCTAAATCCGTAATCAAGTTAAACCTGTCCAAGTCAAATACACATTGATGCCCACACACACTAAACCTAATAACCATATCATCAGCACAATACGTATGTGAAAGCATCATACAGTGCACGACATTTCAAAAAAAAAATACACATCATCCAACTCCATAAATTTACCAAAAACTCCACTTTTCAACAACATCAACTGTCGATCCGTCAACAAATTATTAACCAAACTACTGTGCTTCACATCACTATCCTAATAACTTTTGGCATCAAACCAATGCTCAAACTTAAAAATTTGATCTCCTTCCTATGGGAATAAAAAATAAACTACTTATTCAACAAATAAAATTACAAAAATCGTATGATAACAAAACGACAAGTAAAGACAAAGGAACATGCATTATGATGTGCCATCATGAACTCATACTTAATATGCAGAAAATTCCTGTATCATCACCAAAATTCAAAGTCAACCGAACAAAAACAAAGACAAATAAAACATACAGTAACTATTAATAAACAATAAAAAACTCATGATTGATAGACAATACTTTATTCAACAAACTCATGACTAGTTAAAAGAGCAAACTACAGCGGATGTCTCTAAAACTCTTGCCAATAGTTAACACTTTAAGCTCAAGTGGAAAGGGCAACTTGCACAAAAAGTCCCTGCAAGCATTGGCAATTGCCAAGACTTTAACCTCTACTGTAGTGAACAACTTGTAGACAAAGTCGCTGCAACTCTTGGCAATAGCCAAGACTTTAAATTCTTATAGAACGGGTAACTTACACGAAAAATCTCTGCAAGTATTAGCAATAGCCAAGACTTTAAACTCTAGTGAGCAACTTTCAGAGAAAGTCTATGCAACTCTTGATAATAGCCAAGATTTTAAGCTCTGTGCACTAAGCAACAAGAACATCTAATGGCTATAGCCAATAAAAATCTTAAAATCACCTTAATCAAGAAAACACAAGTAAAATAAAAAATCCATACGAACCTTAAATTTAATTAGACTATCATCAATCAAAATGGAAAAAACTAACAGAGAAATATATAAACAATAAGTATAAGAAAAAAAAAATACAGATAAACGATTATGCGAAATACAAATTACATTATAACACAAATTGAAGAAAAAATAATAAAATAAATATAAGATAAACACACGAATAAGAGAGAAGAACAAACCCTAGATCTCCAGAACACAAAAAAAAGAAGAAGAAGGAAATAGAGGAAAGAGAGAAGGAAACTGTTCAATGTGATAGGTTTAGGCAGGGGAAAAATAGTTCTTTCACATACTGTCGGATGACGTGGAGGGAACTTACTTAAAATATTTGAAACTTGGGCATTTATCTAAAATCGGGTCTTATCAAGGGCAGCTGGTGAAAATTTTTGCACCATAAGCAACACTTTTTTTATGTGAATTGAGCAATTTTTGACATGGTCTTTATTTGGTGAATACTATTTTCATGGTCTTGAATATTTGAACACTTTTAAATTATTTTCAATTCTACCCCTTTGTGTTCTCCAAAACTAGTCTCCACTTTCTCACTCAACCCATCCTTCTCTCTCTATAGACCAACCCCTAACGCCACCGCAACCACCACTAACTCTACCGTAACCACTGCTGCTATACAAGGAAAGATCATAGATATGTGCGGAAGCCCCTATTTGGCGTTACACTCATCGAGGTCCATACGATTAAGGCCGGCGCTGGTGGTAACAATTAATCAAAGAGAAGGGAGTAACCAGAGCAACGACGGGGTGACCCAAAACCCACTAGAGCAGAGCATAGCTTGTATGGATTTAACATGTGTGGATATGAACTGATCTAATTGAAATGAAGATTTCCATTGGCCATGGCTTTAGCAGCATGAATTTAGAGGATAATTATTTGCTGTAGAATTTTAGAAGTGACGGCTACCGAACAGTATCACTGTGGGAACTGTGATAATAGGATGGATTTTTCTATTTTTGGACATTTATTTTCAAGATTTTAACATAATTAAATTATTTTTGTATTTTCATATGTATTTTCGTGAATAAACGATTTGAAATTATTTGTTTGCAAAGTGGACGTAATATTTGGTTCAATATACACATAAACACAGATGGAATGTCGTTATTTTTAAATATATAAGCACTTGAAGATCGTTTTTGTGGATGTGCGAAATGAAGCCGGTTTGAAATTATTTCTTCCCAAAACAGACACAATTATATGTATAAATACAACCAGATTGTCGTTATTTCAAAATATACAAGCACTTGAAGAGCTTTTTGTGGATGTGTGAAGTGAGGCCCGATTTGGACTCATTTCTTCACAAAATAAACACAATTATATGCATAAACACAGTCAGATTGTCATTATTTCTAAATATATGAGCACTTGAAGGTATTTTTTATGAATCAATAATGTAAGGTCGATTTGGCATCATTTATTTACAAAATAAACATAATTTTTTGCTCGTTGTATGAAGAAATGATGCCAGATTAGTCTTATGTTACGTGTGCATCACCTTTTTGAAGCTGTTACAAAAATGCCACCACACATTTTTAAATCTGAAATTACAAAATTTGCCACTATTTCCTGTGAAGCCGAAAACTATGTCAATCTAGTTGTGTTTCACGTCCATTTTGTGAATAAAATTTGTATATGAGCGAAATGATATGATTTGACATTATTTATTCAGAAAATAGACGTGGAGCACAGACGGATTGGCTGCCTTGTATATGAGCGAAACGATGCTGATTTGATCATATTTATTCACAAAATGGACGTAAAACACAACCAGATTGACATTGTTTTCGGCTTCGCAGGAAATAGTGGCAAATTTTTTAATTTCAGACTTAAAAATGTGTGGTGGCATTTTTGTAACGGCTTCAAAAAGGTGATGTGACATTTTTGTAAATACGGGAAGTTCTCTATTAGTAAGAATATTTTGTATTTTCAGCTTCATTTAATGTAAAAATACTCAATTCTTTAAGACCATAAAAAAATGCTCAAGTTATTAAGATTAGGGGCTTTTGTGCTCATTTATATAATTCACCCCATAAGCAATGGATTGTCTTTTTGCCCGCGCTAACAGTGGTCTTGCAAAAATGCCCCCGTTTAGTTAATGAAAAAAAATTTGACGGAAACATCCCTGTTAGACTCTTGGCACGGGGCCAAGACTTGCTTTTGACCTCTCTCTATTTGCCAACATTTGCCTCTTCAAGTGTTGGCAAGGCAGCACTTGCCAGCACTTGGTCGTAAGTATTGGCAAAATACCAAGACTTGCCTTTGACCCCACTCCATTTGCCAACACTTGCCCTTCAAGTGTTGGAAAGGCAACACTTGTCGCACTTGGTCGTAAGTGTCGGCCATGACTTGCCCCTTCAAATATCTTCCTGCATTCTCGTCATATAATTTGAATTGTTGGCAAGAAAACACTTGCCTTTGAAGTCTTGGCCCCATGCCAATACTTACAAATTTTTGCCTTGAAGTCTTGGCTCTGTGCCAACATAAGGGTATTTTGCTAAACATTGTTAAACGCACGGGCAATCTTGCAAAACTACTCCTTATGGAGGGCACCCAGTGAAATTTTTTGCTCTGGCTTCGACATACTTTAGTTGGGCTTAGTTTTTTTCAAGGTAGAAAATTTCATAGCGTAACCTATTTTCACAGTGCTAAATGCTAATTTAGTTGCAAATATTGTAGCATGAAGGCCATCTTCAGTCTCAATTGGTTGAGGTTCGTGAAATGATTGATTTTTTTTTCCAAAATAAGCTATTATCTAAATAGTTATGGATAAAATGGGGGAAGTGCCGAAATAGCCACTTTTTGGCTCTCCAGTTGAAGCCACTTTTTAAAATTTATTTTATTTTTAACTTATTGGATTTCAGACCTTGGAGGCTGAGCTTCGACCTTCTATGCCTAAACTTCAGACATAAAGGTCTGAAGTTGAACTTCTATCTGAAGGTTTGAAGGGCAGCATCCACGGTCTGAAGTTCGAAAAATGAGTAAAAATTAAATGATTTTTAGAAAGTGGTTAAAAACTACTCCCTCTGTCCCACTTTATTTGTCATACTTTCCTTATTAGTCTGTCCCAAAAAGATTGTCATATTTCTAAATTTGGAAATAATTCAACTACAAACTTACTTTTTGACTCATTTATAGCCACACAAATATCTATGACTCATTTTAGACCACAAGTTTCAAAAGTCTTCATTTCTTTATTAAACTTTGTGCCAAGTCAAACTACGACAAACAAACTGGGACGGAGGGAGTAAATGACAAGGGAAAAAGTGACTCCTTGACAAAATTCTTACAGATAAAGAGCTATTTGTGCATTTCCCTTTTTCAACTAATTGAGGGCTCAACTAAGGTCGAGTGTTAGCATTTTGAGCTAAAAAATTGGGTAAACTTAAAAAAAGAAAAGAAAAAGGAAAATATTGGAGAAAATGTTGTGTTCCTTTTTATTTCAATCATAATGTATGTTATTGAATTGCTAGTCAATGTTCATTAGTTTGGTGCAAATATCATTTGTGAACATATATTATATTTTGGGATTTTTACACATATATACAAAATTACACCCTAAATTACAAAAAAATAGCAATATTTGTCAAATTACAAACCATAGCAATATCTTTTTTTTAACACATTTCAGATTAAACAAGATAATTCACACTATTATCAAAAGTCATAGCACAAAGCAGATCAGAACAGAGTAGCGATTGACACAATGTTGAGTTAAATTCCAAATTAAAACAGAAACACCGAGCACGGTCTTCGGTGAGATAGCGATGAGGAAAACAACCAGAGATTTGAGAATTCAGTAACTTCATCCATTTTTCTGAATCCATTTTTCTTTTAGGTCGGGTCGGATAATTCAAGCTCAAACTTTTCTGAAGCTTTTTCTGATTTTGAATTCAGTAACTTCATCCATATTTGATGATTTGAGAATTTCTAAAATAGTTTCTTCCACTTTTTGCTCAGTTTCTGAATCCATTTGTTCTAGAATGTTTTGCAATTTGAAATAGGGATTTTATAGCAGTTAATTTTAGCTCAATTGGTAAAGTAGTTGAAGAGACGCACTAAACTTAGGTTTTCTCAGTTTTCTCAATTGGAATTAAAGGCCCCTTAACAAATGGAATTACATGGACGTTTGTGTTTAAATTAGTGGCGGACATCATCATTGCATAAAATATGTGCAACTGTTTATTGATTAGTAGGGCTGTATTGGTTAAAGTTGGACTAGCTTGTTGTTTTCTACATAATTCTTGTATCATTTTTGTATGATTTGATTTCCATTGAAAATCAATACTTGAAGTCAAGCCCACCTTCGGTAAACTATCTGTAGCATGATGTTGTTGCTTTATCTTTTATTTCCAAATGAAACAGCGTTGGAATAGTCTAAAACAGTGGTGAAACGGTCAGATACGGTGCAAAAATAATGCGGATACAATAAGATACAGTGCTGCAGAAACAGTTGATACGATGCAGAAACAGTTAGATACAGTGCTGAAAACAACCTGAAATGGTGCAAAAACAGTTTGATACAGTGCTGCAGAAACAGTTGATACGGTGCAGAAACAGTTAGATACAATGCTGAAAACAACCTGAAATGGTGTAGAAACAGTTTGATACAGTGCTGCAGAAATAGTTGATATGGTGCAGAAACAATTAGATACAATGCTGAAATGAACTGAAACGGTGCAGAAACAGTCACATACAGTGCTGCAGAAATAGTTTGATACGGTGCAGAAACAGTTGATACCGTGCTGAAATGAACTGAAACAGTTAGATACAGTGCTGCAGAAACAGTTGATACGGTGCAGAAACAGTTGATACAGTGCTGAAATGAACTGAAACTGTGCAGAAACAGTTAGATATAGTGCTGCAGAAACAGTTAGATATAGTGCTGCAGAAACAGTTGAAGGTGCAGAAACAGTTAGATACGGTTGGATACGGAGCAAAAATAGTGCAAATATAGTGCTGAAACATCTAAAACAACTAGGGAAAAGTCCGAAATAAAATGTAAAATATAATGTGAAACAATGCAAAAAGGGTGAAATAGTTTAGAAACAATGAGAAACAACGGACAAACGGGATGAAACAAAAGCTAAAACAATCTAGAAATAGCTCAAAATATTGAGATACGGTGAGATACAACGAGATATCGTGAGGATGGGATGAGAAAAAGTGAAATTGGGGGAAATGAGAGGAGTAAAAGTGTAATTGGGGGAAATGGTAGGAGGAAAAGTAAAATAGGGGGAAATGGGAGGAGCAAAAGTGATAGTAGGGAAAATAGGAGGAAAAATGTAAGGGTTTGGTATGTCATGGAAAAATATTGCTATGTTTTTGCTATGTTTGTAATTAACTTGTGTTTTCCTCTATATATGGTTATTTTGCTAAAATATTGCTATATTTGGTAATTAAGTTCTAAAAATTATACTTTTGCGTAAAAATTCCTTATTTTTTCTGATAGATGATCATGAGAAGCTCTCAATAAAAAATATTATATGAAAAAGTAAACTTTATCATAAGAATTGTGATATAGAGTGGTTATATGTTCGATAGGTTTTTTCCCATAAATGATCATGACAAGGTTTTTTCCCATAAATGATCATGACCGAAGTTCACATAGGAAAAATTGTATGAATGCCCAAATATTATTTCCTAAACTTCCTTGAAGAAAAAGAAACTCCTTTATTCTTTCTTATATATAACCTTTATAATAATTGGTGACATAGTGTTATTCGATCCCGGAGTGTCCCAATCAAATCGAAGAACGAATTCGAAGTTATCTGGATAAAATATTTCAACATTGGTTTTGGTTTGTTTTCTTGTTTAGCACGCTCCGTTCCACTTTATGTGGCAAGACTCAAAGTACGAGATCAAATTTATTAAATTTGATTGTAAATTTAGACATAAAATTGAGTAGTTTATGCAAAATAAAAAATTTATATAACTATATAAAAGTATTGTATAAGTTATGATAATTTATAATTTAAAATATTTAAAAAATATTTTTTAAAAATGTGGTCAAAAAAATTTTGTAGACTTTCCAAATAGTAATATCGCCACATAAAATTAAACGAAGGGACTAAATAGTACTCCTATTTATTATTACGTCCTCCTTTATTTTGTTTTTATCTGATGTCCCTGAAGGGACATTATGTCCTCCTTTATTGATTAAAATGGAGATTGTTTTTTTCTTTCCAACTCTATGTAAAAAAAATGTAAATTCTTGATATCGTTTTTCCGTAATAATTTTGTCATGGAAGAACAAGTAAATAATTACACTAACATTTTGTTGGTAATCGCACAAAATTGACACCATCAAACGTGGTTTATCACAACTGTCTAAGATTTCCACTCTCTGTTAATATGTATGACTTTAGAATCTTAAGTTAATCAAGAAGGGATTTTCCATGTCTAAAGAAGGATTTTTAGTTAAGTTATATAGATTGACGGTAATATTTTTACATAATATGTGTAATTTACACATTTATCAATTTGAATCGATTTTACCGATTAATTGTACATACAGAGACTTGCCCGTACTTGAGCAACTCGCGCATAAACTTATAAAAGGAAATATCTGAAATCCGAGTATCAAACATAGATAACTTGAAAAACACTATTGAAAAAGAAAGGTAACTGTCTTAACTGTTTGGATATGAGATCGGGGGTCAATCCATAATTTTAAAAACATTCTTAATAACATTTTACTAAACTTGCGGGGTCGAAAATACAATTCTATTGGAAATAGAATTTGAAACAGTGACCAAATACTCATAATCTTGTATTCGGTGATCTCTTTACAAATAAAGTGAAAAAGCCGAGGGAGCGGTGAACGGAACAGCTGGAATTCTGCATGTTGTAATTCGGTAAAGTTTTCTAATGATGATTGCGTTTTGCCTTTATATGTTGAATTTACTTATAGAGAAACTGAGTTTTTATGATTTTGGATTGACGTGGACAGTGAGGATTCATATAGCTTATTCTTACTTTGTTGGAAGTTGTGATTGAGGCGTACTAGTAGTTATTTTATGTTTTGAAAACTTAGAGAGATTTTAATGATAGACAAACAAAGTTTTTATTATTTTGGAGTGAGATGGATTTACATATAGGGAGAGACATGTACAAGCAAGATTCATAGAACTGATACTTAACTTTGTTGGAAGTTGTGATTCAGGTTTAGTAGTAGTTGTTGTACGGATTGAGATCATGAGTTTAAATAGAGGAGCGATGTGGTCAGTAAGGATTCGTATAGCTGATTGTAAGTTTATAGTAAGATGGGACTGAGACATAGTGGTAGTAGCTCTACATATTTGAAAAAGGCAGCCGGGCTAAACCGCAGAAGTGTGTATTATAGGCAGCATATACTGATGCAAACATCAGTGGCTGATTCCACAAGTTGAACAATATTTGTATTTGATTGTTGTAGTTTATTCTCAATTTTATTGGATGTAACTTATGCTTATATTGATGTAGGCATCTTATAGGATCATAGAGTTCTGGTGGTTATGTTTCAGTATGTGTTCCAGGTAGTGTCGGAACAAGAAATTTATACAAGGGGATTAAAAGAGTCACCCTTTGGATTTGAACCTCTCACTTAAAGCAATTTTGACCGCTTTTGTCACTTTAGTGAAATGTTTGTCCCCTCAAGGGTTAATACTCTTGCACAGTTCCTTCCGGATAAAGAAGTCCTGCAACAGCTGCTGCACCTTTGCAATCCTAGTAGAGCCACCAACATGAACAATATCATTAACACTACTCTTATCCATCTTGGTATCCCTCAGGCACTTCTCAACGGGTTCATACATTTTCTGAAAAGATCCATGTTACGCTCCTCAAACCGAGCACGAGTGATAGTTGTATGGAAATCAATACCTCATAAAGAGAGTCAATTTCAATGGTTGTCTGAGCTGTAGATGAGAGCGTCGTCTTTGTTAGAAACGTAGTATAATTTTCAACAAAATGAATTCCCTTTGCTCCATCTAGCTCCGCCACTATTCTAGGTATCCCAAGAACTTAAAAGCGTATTCAACTGTCTGCACACTAGAATATTCTCTTTTGACAAAAAATACTGAAACAACAGAAAGTACTGGCCTCTCCATATTGGTCTTTCAACTTGTCATAGCTTTTGCCACTGGTTTTATGTAGTACTCATACTATATTCAACAAAAATAAGGACCCATATGTTACCACATAAATATGCTAAATATAGGAGTAATTCATCTAGGATGCTCTTTACCGAAAAAATTATTCGTATACAGTGCTTTATACTTAGATTATATTTTACAACTGATCTTGCATTGGATTATGAGAACATTGATTGTGCCAGGAAGCTAATGGAAGTTTTAATAATGATGCCGTACATTTTTACAAGCAAAGAATTTTCTTTATTGATCCTAACTGATAATACATATCCGTAATTGATATTACTGTAATTTACAATATTCTTAGCCACGTGCCATTAGATCTTTCTCCTCAACTCTACAACCTGCATTTTGCTGTGGTTTGTAGTGTTCTGTTTTCCATATGTTTATTACTAGCTTCTCTGTGTATTGTTTAACAATTTTCTTTCTAGGATGCTTTGGTATTCACAACCTAATTTTGTAGAAGTTACCTTATCTTATCAGGTGATATTGGTCATTATTTCTATTGTTAGCAAGAGGTGGTTTTGTTGTTTGCTGAGTGTTTTGGTATTGGAAGATTGAAATATGTCAAGTGGAGAGGTGAAGAAAGTCTCACGTCAGGATATACAACTGGTGAGCATTGAGCTATGATTATAATGTTGACTTTCCTACATCTCTGTATGAATGATTCAATAATGCCTGAACCAGGTAGAGATAGAGCATACATATTTTCATTTGATACTTACGACTTACCTACTTTATCAAAGAATAATTGCTGATACAATTTGTTACTTCAATGCAAAAATACTTCACTCCTCCAAGAAGTGTTGCCTAACCCTGGTTGTTATTTGAGCAAGAATGTAGATTTCAACTAAAGCAAATACCAGATTATGCCAGCCTGGCTATTATTTGAGCACATAAGGTTAATGAAGCAAGTAATATGAGGGAATTCATGGTGTCCTATCCTAACCAAAGAGAGAAGTCATGTATGTGCCAGGGTACAAATTTATGTAACCCTTGCACATACATGATTTCTAGTTGACAACTCTCGATATATTTTTTTTTCAATCAAGGAGATGCCATTCTTCTTCTTCTTTCCTTCTATTTTTCCCTAAACTAGTCGATCTTAACCTCATATTGTACATAGTTATTATATCAGTTTTCAGTTAGCAAGGTGTTCTCTGCCCTTTTTTTATTTTGTGGACGAGAAAAGAATTTCAAGTACTATATACGATAAATCAGCTATCAGTACATAAATGAGTGACATACCAAAAGGGATGGAAAGGAACAATTGAGTTCTTGTGCCTGTCTGAAGGGTTATTTTAGATTATCATAGAGGAGTATACTGCAATATTCTTATGTATCTATCTGCTATATTACATGTTCTAAATTCTATGGGGAATTATCATAGAGAAAAGCAATGAAATCTTCTGATGGACCTTCTTTTGGTGTTCTATGATTCACCTCCGAATAATTTAGAGAGATGGCCTTATAATACAATAGACCTTATGGAAATGGGCTTCTTAGGCAAGATATGGAAGTTTTATATCCTAGGTGTTGATGTAGTTGATTACTTGCGAATCTGCTGTAGGTTTCTATCTTCATGTTCCTGTTTCTCAGGTCAGGACTTTCAGATATAGTTACTGTAATTCTTGTTCCACTAGGCTTGTCTGGTGATTTAAATCCCATCCCCCCCCCCCCCCAACCCAACCAAACCTCCCCCCCCCCCCCCCAAAAAAAAAAAAAAAAAAAAAGATTTGCATGACGATAGGTAGAACCTCTAATTGTTTTTGTAATATAACTTTTGGTGTCTTTTAGTTCGAACTTACTAATAGAGACCTGGAGTTCAAATTTAGTTCTTTCATATCATAAAGATTTCCTGCTTTGCATAAGCTTCTCTCTCCTAATGGCGAGCTTCTTTGATTTCAGGTGCAAAATCTCATAGAAAGATGCTTACAGCTTTACATGAACCAGAAGGAAGTTGTTAGTACCCTCTTACATCAGGCAAAGATTGAGCCTGGTTTCACTGAACTTGGTGCTTCCTCTCTCTACCTATTTTGTTCCTTATATTTTGCTAATATTACACTTTTGACTTTTGCGGAGTAACATATTTATCTGTACTCTTGAAGTTTCATAAATATGTAATTGGAAGACAACGACCCTGAGGAAATTAAATAGAAAAATTTTCCTGTTATGAGTTTTAATATAATGGAACAGGAAGAAAATTGTTAAAAGATCATTTTTCGTTTCAATGAAGAGCATTCCTCCCCCTATTCTATTTCAGAGAAGTATAAGTTGCCTTAGCATTTAATCTAAATGGAGATGAAAACGTCTGAAATTATTTTTAGAATTTGTTTCAGACCATGCTTGGTCTTTCTTGTCTCACGTAGCTGATGGTTGTGATCTATGTGCTCCATGTATGTTTACTGGAAGTAAATTTGGCATCTTGAACTCTTTTCCAGTGTGGCAAAAGCTTGAAGAAGAAAACCAGGAATTTTTCAGGGCTTATTATTTGAGATTGATAGTGAAGGATCAAATCCAGAGATTCAATGACTTGCTTGAGAGACAGGTTGCGTCTATGCGGATGTGTGCAACTGGATCCATCCCCATGTCTAATGGATCTCAGATTTGGTCAGGTAAGACATGAATATCACAGACCGCCTATTGATATTTTGGAAAAAAATTATTCTTCCAGTGTTTTTCTTTTCCACAGCATTATGAGATTAGCGATACTTCTTCACCGTTTTCCATTGTTAAGCTTCTTTGCTTGAGTTAAGAAAATTGTCTTATTAGGATTTTAGTTTGGATGGTCATTGGAAAGGACTAAGTCTTTAAAGTGGCAGATCAAGTTGTGAATATGTGGCAGTTGAGGGGATGGATTTTATCAGAAAAAGTGTCCCAGAGTATCGGCCTTTGGGTGCTGTGAGTGTGGTTTCAATATTTCTGTGGACGCTTATTGAACTTTGAATATGATAATTTAGTTTCTAGATCTTGATATGTGAAACGGAGCAAACTTTTGATAAAAGATGCTACAATAAATGAAAATTAGCCTTCTCCACACTATCATGTTCTTGATTTATTGCATATATTTGCACAATTTCTTCCAATCAAATACTGATAAGGAAAGGAAAGTAATTAGTTACTATCACATATTTTGACAGTGCCACAAAACTCAACAAGTCAACCAACAGATCATGCTGGGCCTAATGTAAATCTTGAGAACATGCACCAGACAATTAATGGCAATTTACCTCATGTTTACACCAATGGTGCGTCCTCTGTCCAACCAACTAATGGTGCATCCTCAGTCCGACCAACTAATGGTGTGTCGTCAGTCCGACCAACTAATGGTGCGTCGTCAGTCCGACCAACTAATGGTTTGTCGTCAGTCCAACCAACTAATGGTGCATCCTCAGTCCAACCATATGTGCAAGCCGCTATTGATGTTTCTGCTCATGCAAGAAGAATTGATGTATCACCAAACATGCTAATGTCTCAGAGCTCAAATCTGGGAATGATGCAAGGACTGAATGGGGGGATGATCAATTCAGCTGGTTATTCAGGCAATTCCCGATTTCTATTTGGTAGTGAGAACAATCTCATGGAGGCTCGTCCTGGAATCGGGGATCCATCTGTTTCACAGTTCAGCAATATAGAATCAAATTCACAACCACTGAATGTGAACACCTTCGATGCTGGTGCTTCTTCCTTTGGTTTCTTGGGACAGATTCCTCGAAACTTCAGTTTGTCGGACTTAACAGCTGATTTTACAAATAGTTCTGGTTTGTGCCTGCCCTCTCTTCTGGATTAATTATTTGCTCAATCTCAGATTGTTATAAGTTTTGAATTTCTGCTCTATACAGATATTCTGGACAGCTACTCTGGATCAGCCTTCCTTTCAACAGATACCGACAAATTTTCGGATCCTCAGAGTAGGGGAGAACATCAAGGTTAGTCATGTGGCATTAACATTGAGTTCTTTGGCTTAATATACCAGTACTGATAGTTGAGCCTTTATTTTTAGCAGACATTAACCGGATGGATACTATATCAGAAGGCTTGAGTTATGAAGATTTTGCCAGTGATTGAATGACCACTAAGATTACTCTTACTTTACCCTGACTATGTAATCTTATAGGTTTAGGGGTATAATTTGTTGGAATATTCTAGCTTAATGTCCTTAGCAAAGCAAGTTATGCTTTTGACTGTTCACTGTTTGCTCGTTGTTAAATGCTAAACACCTATTTGGCTATTGCCATAGTTTTCTCTTGGTATGACTTCATTGGAGGTCCAATTGCTTGTAAATAGAATTGTGAAGTGAAAGTGCTTCGACTTGTTTTGAAGCTATTGATGTGTGTGGTCCTGTAAGAAGTAGGAAATGATATAAGCGTATATCACAGAGTTTGAATCATGTGATCAACTAAGTTCGAGATTTAAGTATAGTAAAAGGGCGTGTTCATACTCCGAATTTCGAACTTGTGCGCCAATAGGGACGACCCAACTAACCCACAAAAGATTTCTTAGGCCGTTAAGGCATTAGACTCGGGGGTGAATCCACAGGGGAGGGGAGAGGTTGCTTCCTATCCTAAAAACAACTGGCTTTGGCTCGTTGCCTTTGATTCCTTACCCTCACTAGATTTTAGTGCGCTGAATAATTGTCCTTTCCCCGTACGGATTTGAGTACGAAAGGCCCACCCCAAAGAGCGAATAGTGCTTTTTCGCCATGCGGCTTAATCCCGATCACTCCCTCAAGAATAGGAGGCAATAAGGTTATCAAAAGAAAAAGTCATAAGAAGGGTTAAAACTTGAAAATCTCTAGTTCACTATATTGCCAGAGATTATACCAAGCTATAACATACTAGTAGTACTGAAAATAAGCTTCGCGAAGTAAAAGTGGACATTATTTTCTATGATCATGTACTAATGGATTGGGTACAAATCATACATTGTATGAAACACAGTATTTACATCATATCAATTAACGCATTACATATGTATGCTCCTTACTGTTTTATTGTTCAGTCAGTGTGCATATCTTTACCTCATTTTATTCGATTTGGAATAAACAATGCGTATGAATAAGTTATTGTCCCGTGCATACTTTCAGCTTCTCTATCAATCAAAGCAGATGCATTGAGATCCCTCTTTGCCTCTCAAGCAATTCAATTAGACTATGAGTTCTTCCTTCAACCTTTCTTTACACACATACAAGACACTGGAAAATTTCCAAGTCATATCATACACATAAGTTGATTTACCGAATTCAGAAATGATGGTAAAACTTGAAAGTTCTCAAGAAAACTTGTTTGTTTGGCAGTTAGTTTTTGCACAAAATGATCAGATATGGAACCTCTGTCACAGTTTTGGCCTCCGTAAGATAAGTTTTACACTTTTGGTACCCGTCTAGAAAATCTCCTGACGATTGTCAGAAAGGACCAGGTGAAAACATGATGGAAATCACCAAGTCCTGCTGCTAGTAATATCTGGCAATCACAAGGAGCTTTTCCTGAAGGGGCCAAAAATCTTTGAACTTTTCTTACGGGAACTAAAACTGTCACGGGATCACCAGAAGTGTCCTATTTCTGTAAATCAACCGTAATTTTAAGTCTAAAAGAACAAACAAAATGAATCATTTTTAAAAGCACAAAAAATATACTCTACCCTTTCAAAAGTAGGCCACTACTTTTAAATATTAATGTCATCCGAATGACCTTAAATCTATTACTAGTAGTATAAGTTATTTTTTCCTTCTATTCACGTATTATTCATTTCAATTACTTTGTCAAGTTTTACTTACAATTCGTTTCATCATTTGCTATCAACTACTATTAGTCTGATTAATATATTCTACAGTAATAAGTATCTTGGGGCTTTTGGGTGAGAAGGACACACAAATATTTAAATAGTTATATAGGACTCAAGTTTTAAAAATTGGGTGGGAGGGACAAAGGGTTAATTAGGTGTTTAATGATTTAAATCACTTAACAAACATCACCCCAAGCTTTTGAAAAATACAAAATGGCCCTCCAATATAAGTCTTTTGGTTTAGCCAAAAATAGCAAAAAGTCTCAAGCCTCTTCCCATTCTCTCTCCTCTCTTTCCCCTCGCCGCCGATCTGCACAAATATTCCATTTCCGCCCAATTTTTTTGCTTCAATCATCTCTAATTTTTGCCCCCATAGATTGATATTAGTTTTTCCTCATCAGATGTATTCATTTTTAGTATATTCCGATTGTAAAAATCAATTTTTTCATTTTATTTCTGAATCGGGTTTTCATTTCTGAATCGAGTTTCTGAATCCATTTTATCATCTCTGGTGAGAGTAAGGTTTTATTATTGTATAATGCAAGTGGTTTTTATTTCTGAATCTGGGTTTCATTTTGTAAACGACGATGCCTGAACAGTGGGGACGACGAGCTGTAGCATCTAATATGTGTGCACATATTATATTATGTGCACACATTTGTAAATATATGTACACATATAAGACGAGGATACCATATTTTCGTCTCGCACATATGAAATTACGTGTACACATATTACATTATGTGTACACATACTTAATATGTGTACACATATAACATCTTGTTTGCAGGTATTCTTTTTACACATATAATAGTATGTGTACACTTATAATATTATGTGTACAAATATAGTGGTGTTTTTATGGAATGATGAAGAATCTTTATTTTTTACAGGTATTTTTCCCAATAATGCTACTGTTAGCAATTGATTTTCTTGGTGAATGGGTGGAGAGCCGTGATTGTTTCACTTGGATTTCGAAGTCTAGGGAGACGGTGCCAATTGTTGTGAATAATAGGTTACATATTCTGAGTTAGTTGAAAAGTTTATTAGCAGATGTTCGGTAAGTCATAATCCAAATAATCTTTGCATTACATACATGCTTAGCATTTGTTCAAAGCAAAAAAGTCATCCTTGTAGAATAAAGAACGATGACGATCTCCTTATTTACCTTGCCGATGTTGATGGAGCTGGTAATAGACCGACTTTAAGGGTATATTTGGATGATAGGTCAGTGGAAGTTTCAAACATCAATGTGATGCCAAATCATGGACGCTCTTATGATTGTTCTAGTAATGGATGGGATGACATTGGTGATGAAGATACTTTCAATATGGAAATCTCAGAGAATGAAGGAGGTGAAGAAGAACATGAACGAGAAAAAAATGAGGCTGAAGATGAGGCTGACGAAGCAGACAAAGAAGACAAGGTGGAGTTAACTCCTAATCCAGTTATTGGGAGCAATGATGTATTTGTTGGTAGCAATGATGTAAATAATGTGGAAGCTACACCAAACAACATAGATGGTGAGGATGACGGCACCGGGTTTTATAAAGGTTTAACTTTCAAAAACAAGCGCGCCTTAGTTGTGGCTTTGAAGATTGCTGCACTGAAGAAGCATTTTTGTTTCAAGTCAGTGAAGTATTCCAAAACTGTATATTGTGTCCGTTGTGTAAATGTTAATTGCAAGTGGTGGCTTCGAGCCACCAAGTATTTAAATGATGATACCTTTATGATTAAAGTTTACAGGAATAAGCATACATATGGGTTAGAGCACCTCTCAAGTCATAATCCACTCGCCTCAGCGGAAGTCGTTGGTGAATTTATGAAGTCTTGGTATGATGAGGGAAAAGGTCCAAACTACAAAGGAAATTAGGCAAGCAGTCATTAGGGATTTGGGTTCTAACATTAGCTATTGGAAGAGTCGAATGAGTGGTATTATTCCCAAGTCTTTGACAAGAGGGACTCCAGAGTATGGGTACAAGGTTTTGGATGCGTACTGTTATATGCTCAGGACTTTAAATGAAGGTACCAAGACAACTTTGGAGGTTGATCGCGATAGGAACTTCTTGTATTTTTTGTATCTCTTGGTCATGGATTAGGGGATTTGCGTATATGAGGAAAGTCATAGCTGTAGACGGAACTCATTTGTCTGGCAAGTACGGGGGAGTTTTACTGTCTGCTGTGGCACAAGACGCAGAGACACATATTTTTCCATTAGCATTTTGTGTTGTAAATGTTGAGTGTGATGCATCTTATGAATTCTTTTTCGAACAGTTGGTCGGTATTCTCCCCAGTGACAATGAGTTGTGCATAATTTCTGATAGGCATCCAAGCATCGTAAAGGCAGTATGAAAGATCTTTCCTGAAGCTAATTATAGAGTTTGCAAGTGGCACTTATCTCAAAGCATCCGGACAAAATTTTATTATGGCAGTTTCATGGGAAATTTTCATGCAGCAGCAGATTCATATACAGAGAGGGAATTTGAGTCACATTTCGGTGAAATTCGGACAAAGTGTGACAGGGCTGCAACATATCTTGAGAGGGTTGGATTTGAGCGCTGGAGCAGAGCATACTTTCCAGGACACAGGTACTGATAACACATCTTGTTTAGCATGTAAGCAGTGAAAATATGTGTACACATAATCGTTATATGTGTACACATCTCACAATATGTGTACACGTAATATAATATGTGTACACCTATAACGATTATGTGTACACATATTGTGAGACGTGCAAGCTATTAAGACCTCCCCACTTGCTGAAGATGTGTACACATAAATTAATTTGTGTACACATATTATTTTAGGTGTACACATATTAATTTAGGTGTATACATATTATTTGAGGTGTACACATATTAACAGATGTATACTTTGTTTCGAAGTTTATATTTCTGAAGTGTCTGGTTACGCCAATTATAATGTTTACACATAATTGTAGGTTTGGTGTGATGACGACTAACATTGCTGAGTCCATGAACTCAATGCTAAAGGATGAAAGAGAAATGCCCATAACAGCCTTGTTCAATGCTATCATACGAAACTTTTCTGAAAAATTTCATGAGAGGCGTATGATGTTCATGAAACATACAAAGCCATGTGTCCTCTCAATTGAGGATATATTAAAGAAAAATAATGACGCGGGAGCAAGGTTGTTGGTTGTTACCAATGGCACGGATATGTATTCAATTGGTACTGGAGATGATGCTGTCAATATCAATCTAAGCGAAAGGACATGTTCGTGTCGAAAGTTTCAGATTAATATGTATCCTTGTGTACATGCTTGCGCAGCCATAAGACATCAGTATGGAGCATATGGGAGAGAATTGTACAATTTTACTTCTCCGTATTATTATACCAATACGTACATTCTCGCTTATGCAGACATAATACATCCAATCTTACCAGAGGAATTGTGAAATGCTCCACCGGAGCTTTACGAGAGAAAAATACGTCCACCTTATGTGAAGATCCCACGGGGAAGGAGGAGGACCAAGAGAATGCCATCAGTTGAGGAAGCATTTAAAAGCAGGAGGAATAGATGTGGAATATGCAAAAGATTTGGCCACAAAAAAACGACATGTCCCCATCGAGGAGTACAATCAGGAGTTTGAAATAGTAGTGGTGTTGGGTCGTAGAACATTTGTCCTTTGTAACAGCTTGTATGTTGAACAATTATCCGTAATATTGCGTATTTTATCTTTGTAACTTTTAACAATTAACTGTTCATCATTTTCATTTTGTTTCCAATACCCACATAGTCTCAGACATATAGTTTTTTAGCTTGCCAATCATTATGTTTCGAATGGCAACCATTAAGGCAAAATACATAACTAAAATTTGTATGGTTCAACTTCACATATGAATTTATGCATACACATATTATAATATGTGTACGCATATAATATTACGTGTACACATATTATAATATATGTAACTATTTGCACAAAGATATGCTAAGTTACCATCCAATTACAACGATTACGTGTACACATATTATAATATGTGCACGCATATAATATTATGCGTGCGCGTATTATATTATGTGCAGAGGAACCAAGCATATCATTGTGCAAATAGTTATACATAATATAATAGGTGTACACATATTATTATATGCGTGCACATATTATAATATGTGCACACAATGTTGTATTTTCCAAATCTGAGAGATAAAGAATGATCCCACTATTGCTTGCACTGAATTATAGTGAATAGAGCGTAATTTTGCGGTATATATGCTCTTATTGTATCCATCTTGGTCTATTTGATCGTCCTTTGTTGATACTGCAAGTAAACCTTGGGTTGAAGGCTGAATTCAAACAAAGTGTTACATTATTAATTCTGGATAATGATGATAATAGCGTAAAAGACACGAACCAAGTGCTTTGGTGCATATTTAATCGTTTCACATTGAAATGCACTATAAGTATATCAATTTGTGTGGATTGTTGAGATTTCTCACTCATTATAAACTCTAGACTTGATGAGTACCAAAGAACACATAGAAAAATGCTTGAATGAGTTTTGATTAGACCAAAGCAACATATTATATATGAAAATATGTCCAAAACTACGTGTACCCTAACATAAATGGACAGCTAACGCAATGCAAAGTACATAACTAAGATATGCATGGTTCCACTGCACATTTCACAATATGAGTACACATAATATAATATGTGCACACATAATATTATACGTGTACACATATTATAATATGTGCACGCATATAATATTATGTGTGGACGTATTATATTATGTGCAGAGGAACCAAGCATATCATTGTGCAAATAGTTACAAATAATATAATAGGTATACACATGTTATTATATGCGTGCACATATTATAATATGTGCACACATAATGTTGTATTTTCAAAATCTGAGAAATAAAGAATGATCCCACTATTGCTTGCATTGAATTATAGTGAATAGGGCGTAATTTTGCGGTATATGCTCTTATTGTATCCATTTTGGTTTATTTGATCGTCCTTTGTTGATACTGCAAGTAAACCTTGGGTTGAAGGCTGAATTCAAACAAAGTGTTACATTATTAGTTTTGGATAATGATGATAATAGTGTAAAAGACACGAACCAAGTGCTTTGGTGCATATTTTAATCGTTTCACATTGAAATGCACTATAAGTATATCAATTTGTGTGGATTGTTGAGATTTCTTCACTCATTATAAACTCTAGACTTAATGAGTACCAAAGAACACATAGAAAAACACTTGAATTAGTTTTGATTAGACCAAAGCAACATGTTATATATGAAAATATGTCCAAAACTACGTGTACCCTAACATAAACGGACAGCTAACGCAATGCAAAGTACATAACTAAGATATGCATGGTTCCACTACACATCTCACAATATGTGTACACATAATATAATATGTGCACACATAATATTATTCGTGTACACATATTACAATATGTGCACGCATATAATATTATGTGTGCACTATGTGCATGCATATAATATTATATGTGCACGTATTATATTATGTGCAGAGGAATCAAGCATATCATTGTGTAAATAGTTACACATAATATAATAGGTGTATACATATTATTATGTGCGTGCACATATAATGTTGTATTTTCCAAATATGAGAAATAAAGAATGATCCCACTATTGCTTGCACTGAACTATAGTGAATAGGGCGTAATTTTGCGGTATATATGCTCTTATTGTATCCATCTTGGTCTATTTGATCGTCCTTTGTTGATACTGCAAGTAAACCTTGGGTTGAAGGCTGAATTCAAACAAAGTGTTACATTATTAGTTTTGGATAATGATGATAATAGCGTAAAAGACACGAACCAAGTGTTTTGGTGCATATTTTAATCGTTTCACATTGAAATGCACTATAAGTATATCAATTTGTGTGGATTGTTGAGATTTCTCACTCATTATAAACTCTAGACTTGATGAGTACCAAAGAACACATAGAAAAATGCTTGAATGAGTTTTGATTAGACCAAAGCAACATATTATACATGAAAATATGTCCAAAACTACGTGTACCCTAACATAAATGGACAACTAACGCAATGCAAAGTACATAACTAAGATATGCATGGTTCCACTGCACATCTCACAATATGTGTACACATAATATAATATGTGCACACATAATATTATACGTGTACACATATTATAATATGTGCACGCATATAATATTCTGTGTGCACGTATTATATTATGTGCAGAGGAACCAAGCATATCATTGTGCAAATAGTTACACATAATATAATAGGTGCACACATTTTATTATATGCATGCACATATTATAATATGTACACACATATTGTTGTATTTTCCAAATCTGTGTGCCAATAGTTACACATATATATGCGAGCGTACACATATTATTATATGTGTGCACATAGTTTTATAAGTGTACACTTACTATAATATGTGCAGTGGAACCAAGTTTGTGGAAATAGTTACACATATTATAATACGTGTACACATAATATTATATGTGTGTGTACACATAACTTTGTAATTGGATAACTTAGCATATCTGAGTACCAATAGTTGCACATATTATTATACGTGATATAAAATGTGTACACATAAGATTATATATGCAGTTTTACTAAACAGATTGAACTCCTCACAAGAGTCGTTTACTTCTTACACTTATTAATTTTAAGTGTTACGCATATTTAACAGTGTATCCACACATATATTGTAAATTTAAAAGAGAGAAATATAACCATAGAAATGTAACGTAACATACAAACATAACTACATTTTATCATAGCTAATATTTACCAAAAGTATTAAGCATACACAAATGGAAATAAAAAAACAAAGCCAAACACGGCTTAAATTATCCTTACAGACCAATAAAAAGCCAAACATGGCTTTGATTATCCAAAAATTTCAACTAAATTGTAACAACTCAAGGAGACATCTTTTCATGAAATACGTCCACTGCCCACTTGTACCTGCAGTCCTCCATGGAATTATCGTTGAGTTCCGTCATTGGGATATTGGTGAGGAGGTGCTCGATGTACATCAGTGAATACCCACCACATGCTGTCCCCGTGTCATTGTGTAGCAAACCCTTCAACCTCTCATAAGGCTACATTTCTTGCTTCAGGATGTCATCCGGCAAGTGGTTGAATTTGCCACAATCTCGCAAGAGTCTTGGGAACACTACCATGATGGGAAACATATATGGTGCAAAAGTATCGTCATCGAACACCCCAATATTATAGTCATAAACTTCAATCCTTCCTTCCTCGACCATGAAAACCACAGTCACATAATGTTTTTTTTATAATGTTCATGACTGTAAATATCCTCTTGACCCCATCCCAACGGCGCCCACCTGGGTAAGGAGTCTTACCAAGTGTATAATCCACGAGTCCTTGCGCAGTAGGCGTCACCTTCAAATAAGCTTTCAAAGAAATCCCCTCCTTCTCTGCCTCCTTTTCAAGGTCCATGTACGATCGAGCAATGACTGAGCAGAAGTTCATGTCGGGATGACATCACTCGGATCATAGTGACTTGTGAATTCCTTGTGTCTTATCCTCATTAGGCCTAAGATTACATCAATGTGCTGCAGACATTATGAAAAAGAAGAAGCTTCGTAATCATAGTTATAAAAATGTGCCAATATATAAACTTTAGCATATGTGCACACATATTGTGAGATGTGTACACATAAATAGATTACGTGCAACCATTAAAGTTCGTGTACAAGATGTTGCTGCATAGCTTGAAGTTGCCAGACGTGTGAGCTTCAGTGCTTTTGGTGGTGGTGGTCATAATAGAGGTTTCGAAAGATCTTTGCTTTCTGTAGGTGATGGTGGAGAAGGTACGTCAGGATCCCATTATTGTTGCCAATGTAAATTGTGCCAAGACTGCAAAGAAGAAAGAGATAAAAAGAAACAGATGTTGAATGATATGAAGGATATGTGCATATGTGCTTCATATCATTCAACATCTGTTTCTTTTTATCTCTTTCTTCTTTGCAGTCTTGGCACAATTTACATTGGAAACAATAATGGGATCTTGACGTACCTTCTCCACCATCACCTACAGAAAGCAAAGATCTTTCGAAACCTCTATTATGACCACCACCACCAAAAGCACTGAAGCTCACACGTCTGGCAACTTCAAGCTATGCAGCAACATCTTGTACACGAACTTCAACATCTGCACAATCATTCAAACCACCTTCTCTAAAATCTCCACCATCACCAGGATCTCTTAAAGCTCCAACATTAACTCTTGAACCATCTTCCTGCTCATCCACTAGAATTTGAACTGCCAAAATCAGTCTACTGACACCATCCAACTTTTCTGTCAGCCTATCAATCACTTCATCCTCCACATCTTCATACGGAACAAAAATTTTCATGAAATCCTTCTCCATCTCGCTAGGAGTTGGAACAAGGCAAGGAGTCACCACCTGCACCCCCATCAACCAAAAAAAAAAAAAGAGAAAAAAAAGACATCACAAATGAGATGAATAGATAGAAGTTTTAGCTGTATATGATATGTGCAAACATCTCACAATATATGCACACATAAATTATTATGTGTACACATATTATAGAAGGATCAACATCAATTGTGGTGCTGTATTATGTGCACTCATAAAATATTATGTGTACACCTATAAAATATGTGCACACATAAATCATTAAACTTGTACATATAATATATATGTGCACACTTAAATCACGATGTGTACACATATTAATTATGTGTACACATAAATTGACTGTGACTGCATATAAACTACAAACTTACCGGGTTAACAGCATTGCGGAACAACTGGTCGCACTCACGCTCTTGCTTGTCTGACATCCACCGTATCATCCTTGGCTCTGTAGGCAGCTCAGGAAATTCACCGTGCTTGAGTGACAGAATGGCTTCATATGCCCAGGCAATGAATGCCCAAGGAAAGCCATATAGGGTGAAATCCTTTTTATCCACAGACTGTATAAGAAGATACTTAATTGTTTGCTCAAAGCTCTCTCTGCCCCATGGATATTCATTGAAGTATGTGTTGGGCCTAGATGCTAGGTGGACATACTTTTTGGGAATGCTTGTACATATCTTTGGCACAAAGTATTGCGTGTGCAAACCAAGCCAAGCAAAGACGAAACTTGTGCGGTCTACTAAGGGTTGTGCTTGTCTCGATCAGCTCCAATAGTTGCTCTGTTGTAACAGACTTCTGCTTGTCCTCATTGGTTATAACGAACCATAAAGCTTCACTCCTCTTAGCAACCTCCCCCGTTATAAATTTTCCAGACGGAAAAGAGTGACACTGCAGACCAGTCATCAATGCAAATTCTCGGAGGCCAAAACGAACAGGCAATCCGTTAAAGTTGACCCACAATTCCTTCTTCTTTCCACAAACGATTGCGCGTTCCTGGAGGCCATGGAATAACTTTGGAGCGAAAATGGCATTGGTATTCAACTCCAATAGGTGACCAAATATGATGTTTCTGAAACTGTTCTCAAATTTAAGGGTTGTCAAGACTTTTCTAAAAGCGGCAAAGGAACCAGAGATGGAGGATCTCACAGCAAATCTAGGCACTCTCGTCTCGCCATGTACGTCCATATGCGTCCTCAGGTTGTTCTGAGGAGTGAACGCAACCTCACCATGAACCTGCACATTCAGAACACATTACTGACTGCATGAATTAATCATCAAACAGAGAGATATGAGCACATCTCATAATATGTGCACACATATAACGAGATGTACACATCTAATATTATGTGAACACATAATATTATATGTGCACACATATTATGATATGTGTGCACATATTATAGTATATGCAACTATAATGAGATGTTGGCACGTATCATGATATGTGTGCACATATTGTAATACGTGTAGACCTATTACAATATGTGTACACCTATTACAATATGTGCACACATATCATAATATGTATACACATCTGCCACATTAGTTTGACGAATTCTCCTACCTGATCAGCGACGTCTTCACCTATTGCCATTTTAACATCCTCTTCTCCTCTTTTCTCTGCTGACTCATCTTGATTAGCACCACCTAGTTCCTTTAAAACATTACCAACAACAATATCAGAATTGAAATTTTCTCCTACACCACCAACTTCTTTTTCTGCAGCTTCTTCTTCTCTAGTTTCAATAGTTACTCTTTCTTCTCCAGCTTCACCGGCCTCACCTGCTTCATTTTCTCCAGTTTGAACATCTTCCCCTCTTTCTTGTTCTCTTTCTACTGCTTCACCATCACCTGCTTCAACTTGTCTTTCTCTTTCTCCTGCACCACAACTACCATCACCTGCTTCTAATTGTCCTCTTTCTTCTTCTACTCTACCACTACCAACACCTGCTTAAGTTTCACGCCCAGTTTCACCTGCTTCTTCTTCTCTAATACCACCTCCTTCAATTTGTGCTTGATTTTCTCCTTCTCTTTCACCTGCTCCATAACTACTTGCTTCTATTTGTTCAATTTGAACATCTTCTCTTCCTTCTTCATCTCTACCAGCACCTTCTTCAATTTGTGGTTCTCCTCTTTCTTCTGCTGTACTAATAACTACACTGTCATCATCAGATGATTCTGCTACTCCAACTTCATCATCTGCTACTGCATCACCAACGGCCTGCTCTCGTTCATGCAACTTTTCTGGAGGATTCATATCAATGCTAACTTAGCTTTCCCCCTGCTCCTCGTTACACTCCTTACTAGCAGGTCTTTTTTTGCTAGAGGCTTGAGCCATCTGGATTTCCTTATCATCCCTCTTCCTCTTACTACTCTGTAGATGAATAGACCCATGTGACTGTGTCTTGTTTGCACCACCACTACGAGTACTAACCATTTTATCTACAAAATAAAGTTAAACAAAAATATAAGGAACATAGAATACATAAAAGATTAGATGATGCACACATAAATTAAGATGTGCACATATATTCTTTTTATATGTACACGTACTATAATATGTGCACACCTATTATAATATGTGCAAAGACTATAATGATGTTGTACTAGTTAAATAATGTGCACACATAATTTGATATGTGCACGCATTAATTTATGTGTGCACATATTAAATTATGTGCTCAATTTATGACCATCGTCACCTCGAACCATTTAAGCAGATATGTTCAACATAAATCTAGATATGCACACATCAACCTTTATGTGTACACATCAAGCCATATGTACACACATATAACACCGACGTTGGTGCACAACAACGATGATTCTTTACAACCACCAGTTTTACTGGTTTGCATGTGAAGTTAACCATAAAAAACCCAAAAAAACAGTGATACTAAGCAATGTAAAAGCACTAGACAAAACCAGAACAAACTAAAATACACTTTTTATCGACACACAGTGAAATTTCATCAAACACGTCAAAATTTACCTTGATTTTGATGGAACCACGTTACCCACTCAGCGATGATTAGAAATTTCGCTAAAATGAAAACGAAATGCAACAATGTTGACTGGATCAGAGATTCTAAAGTTGTTTTTCGTTTGAGTTCTTTATTTTGGAGAGAGAGAGAGAGAAAATGGGGAAGTGTGTAAGAGAAATTATGAGAGAGTGAGTGTATATGAGTGCTGATATGATGTGGATTGGGGAGAGGGAAAGTTTTAAATTGTTTCACTTTTGCCCCGTTATTTTCACCCCATAAGTTTTAAAACCTACGAAATAACCCCTGGCGCCACTAATTAACCCAATAATGATAAATTAACAATTTTTGGGAATAAAAGAAAAGCAAAACGAAATAGTTGCCATCTATTCTTATTTAAAGAGTTAGGGGGTCCTTTCCCCTCTCCATTAGGTTAATTTCCGATTGCTCGCTCTTGCCTTGTATTCAAGGCCGAACAACTATATATAGGGATGAAAATTCGGGCCCAATATGTAATATTCAAGTTACTTTTGAGGGTTAAAACACAAATAAACAAAATTTTCAAGAGTCAACTGAAAAATATAAAAAACAACCTTAAAAACACAATCTTGAAGTCCGAGGAAGGTAGAAACAGTAAAAACCAAAGAGGAAGCTCCTGCAACCTGGGCGTATTCAAGGTAAGCATCAGCTGACCCCCCCACCCCCCACCCAATCTCCCCCCAACCTCCCTCCAACCATTTTGCAGGTTTCACTTTGTTAATTTTATTTTGTGGGTTGTGGAGTGGGGTGAGGTTTCTTGTTTAAAAATTAAATCTTGAACATGAAATGTAACTGTGTTCATGATATCATGATTATTGGCTTTTAAAGATTGAATTTTTTTGTTTGGTTTGGTTAATGTTGCTGTTATTTTGAGTCTTGAGGAGTCTGAAGATTTATATTGGGGGTGAAACATAAAGACTTCAATGTTTTAAGTTATTGATAAAGAGATTTGTATAGCAATAAGGAGAAGTTAATTTGGTTTGAGTGCTTTGGTCTAGTGGTAAGAGTTCGGCTTGTGATTTCTCGGTTAGGGGTACGTTAGGATTTCAAACCTACCTACCTGCAGAGAAAAGTTAGGTATTTAAGTGGAGAAGGGTAGAGGGGTGGGCCTATTATTCACCAAGTTTTGAATAGTCTGCCACTGGCCTCGTCAATTTCTCAATTAACAAAGAAGAAAAAGAAAAAAGAAGTAAGAGACAAGTTAATTTGGATGGGAAAAAACTTGCTTGAGCTTTGGCGTCTGTGGTATTTATACGAGTAGGTATAGCGCATGTCAATGTGTAGCATATATAATGCCATATATGTCCTGTAAATAATTGCTAGCTTAGTGTTGTATCAACTAAGTTCCTCATTTGCCAAAGATAGATATTAGAGATGCAGATTGGAGGATGTCGAAGGACAAAGTTCCTTTGAGTTCTGAGGCACAAAAAGGCTGAAAACTTTTTCTTATTTGTTTTGGTTATTATAGTTTATTCAAAATTTAGCTATCGTATTTCCTACCTTAATCATGTATTCTTTCTCAAAAAAAAAATTCTGCAAACCACCTCAAAAAAAAAAAAAAATTTTAAAGGGAAAATGCATAAAGACCCCCTTGTACTTGAGCCAAAATGCCAACTACACACCCCACCTTTGGAAGAGTCCTATTCCCCCTTGAGCTATTTCATAATGGAATAAGTAACACCCTGATATGCTACAACCACATCTGTGTTTTGAAGTGAGATACACGCGCGTTCTGAGTGGTTACACGTGTATTTCTCACTTAATTTGTTTTTTCATTTTTTCTCCCAATTTTCTTTCCAAAACATTTGTATACCACTCGTGTCTTCTCCATCACACTCTTTAACATTCACCATCAGATGATACTGCTATGTTTTTGTCCTCTTATTTTGTTTATTTTCACATTACCCATCAGATGGTTCCTCTCCATTGTCCTCTTATTTTGTTTAATTACCCCCCATAGCTAACTCTCTTCTTCGGTAGTGTCTTTTCCTGGCGAGCTTTAATTGAATTATGGCAACTAAATTACATTTTAAAGCTCTTTTTTTTTTTTTTAAATAATTTTTTTAAAGTTCAGATTCTCATTTTGGGATTGTGAGCAAGATGATGAAAAAGCAGAGTCAGTGAAATCATACAGCAAAATGCAGCTAATGAGAATCTATTTATCTTACCGGGAAAACAGTCTCAAATTTATAATCAAATTTGTAGCATTTGTTGTATGAAAAAAAGCTGTAGGAAGTTAGAAATTTTAGTAATAATGTCTTGTAGATGATGGGTCTTTGTCGATTGTGGTGGTGATGGAGGAGAAAAGAGGTTGTGTTTTTGGGGATGGTGGTGGTGAAGAGATCTGGTGGCACCGGCGATTGTGATGTTTGAGAGATCCGGTGGCGTCATCAGTTGTGCTTGAGTCAGAGAAGATGCTACTCTTTAATAAAGAAAGAATTAAAAAGGAAGAAATAGAAGTTTGTCTTTTTGATGATTCTCACTCTCTTTGTGAGAGTGCAACACACACTCTTTGCCACCTATGTGGTTAGGGAGGTAATAATTCCATTATGAAATAGTTCAAGAGGGGTAATAGGACCACTCCAAAGGTGAGGTGTGTAGTTGGCATTTTGGCTCAAGTACAAGGGGGGTCTTTTATGTCTTCTCCCCTTTTTTAGACAAGGACCATAAGATGCATAACAGATTTGTATCCTAGTCTTCCAACAAATTGTCGGGAATATGTTGCCTCTCGGCTTTAGACATTGTCAAATTAGTCTCAGAAAGAAAAATATAGTCCAGGTATCTTTTTTTTTTTTTTTTTTTGGATTTCCCACCCGGTGTTCGGTACCTTCATTGGAGCCCCGACTAATCTGGATTCGCGCCGCATAAGGCCCATTTCTGGGGAAGCGCTCACTACCAGGATTTTTTCCATTCCCAGGGCTCGAACCCGAGACCTCTGGTTAAGGGTGGGGGAATCCTATCCATCCCACCACAACCCTTGGTGGTTAGTCCAGGCATCTTTTACCGCCTCGCTGTGCACATATGTGTTGATTCATTGTTTCTTCTTCCTTTTCCCGTGCCCATTATTACATGCTTTTTCATTATCCAGCATACAAGATGTTATAGGTTTTTTCTTCCAATCCGTATCCAGACATCTATTTTCTATTGGTTTGCTTGTGACTCTTCTCGGCTTTAAAAATATGTTCTGTGCATCTGAAACAATATGGCCTATGACGTCTTCTAACCTCTAAGACAACAACTTTGGCATTGATCTATGGATATCAATGCTGCTAACTATAGCTAAATTGAATGGAAATATGAAACTCTGTAAAACCGAACACACTCACACGAGAGAAATAATATTTGGGTGAAAACTCTTGCTTTCATTGATGGGGGGAGTCCCCTATTTATACAAAAGAAACCTAGAGAAAACCTAACCCTAAACCTAACTTAGGGACCAAGTAAACCTAACGGGCTTGGCCCACTATACAATTTACATAACTAATCTATTTACCATAATCTATTTACAATACCCCCCCTCAAGTTGGAGCGTGAGGGTTCCTTATGCCCAACTTGTTAAGGAAGAATTCGAACTGGGCGAATCCCAGCGCCTTCGTAAAAATATCAGCAAGTTGCGTGGTCGTAGGCACATAGCTGGGACGAATGACTCCTCCGATGATTTCATTTCGAACAAAATGACAGTCGACTTCGATATGTTTAGTGCGTTCGTGAAAGACTGGATTCCGAGCAATATGTAACGCAGCTTGACTGTCACACTTCAAATTTATCGGAGAGTCGTGATCAATTCCAAGGTTCCATAAAATCCCTTTCAACCACTTCAATTCACACACAGTCATCGCCATCGATCTATATTCTGCCTCAGCGGAGGACCTCGACACGATCTGTTGCTTCTTCGTTCTCCAAGATATCGGAGAGTCCCCTAACGACACATACCAACCTGTTAACGATCGACGTGTCAACGGACAGCCTGCCCAATCAGAGTCACACCACCCGTGCAATCTCAGATCACACTGAGAATGAAATACAATGCCTTGTCCCGGACAGCCTTTCAAATATCGAACAACCCTGAGTGCCGCTTCCATATGCTCAATACGGGGACTCTGCATGAATTGCGACAACACATGCACACTATAGGACAAATCCGGTCGTGTAAAACACAAGTAAATCAATCTTCCAACCAGTCGCCGATAGCGTTCAGGATCTTTGATAAAACGACCAGTCGCAAGTGCCAAGCGATGGTTTTGTTCTATCGGTATACCAACCGGTTTTGCCCCCAACAAGCCTGTTTCCGATATGATATCCAATGCATACTTCCTCTGACACAGGAAGATTCCTTTCGGAGCCCTTGCCACTTCAAATCCCAAGAAGTATTTCAAGGCACCTAAATCCTTCATATGGAAATATTTTGAGAGATATAACTTAAAAATTCGAATTGCCTTCGAATCATTACCAGATATAATCAGATCATCCACATAAACAAGCACATTTAAATGCACATTTCCCTTCTTCATCGTAAATAATGAGTAATCCGAATATGATTGTCGAAACCCATATTGCTTAAGTGCAGCAGACAACTTCGCAAACCAACATCGGGGAGCTTGTTTTAATCCATACAATGATTTTCGAAGGCGACACACAGCTCCTCTCCCCGTCATGCGATGTCCCGGAGGCAATTTCATATATACTTCCTCGTGAAGATCACCATGCAAAAATGCATTGTGCACATCCATCTGATGCAATTCCCAATTTTTGGCAGCTGCTACGGCCAGAAAAACTCGGACAGTCACCATCTTTGCAACCGGTGCAAATGTCTCCGTATAATCAACCCCCTTCGATTTGGTGATTTCCAAAAATCACCAATCTTGATTTGTACCTTTCAATAGTTCCATCCGAGTTGTACTTTATCTTGTATACCCATCGACATCCGAGGGCCTTCTTCCCGGTAGGCAAGCGAACTATCTCCCAGGTTCTGTTCGCTTCCAATGCCTTCAATTCTTCCCCCATGGCTGTTCTCCATTTGTCATTTTTTACCGCCTCCGAATAGGAGGTAGGCTCATGTCCTTGCGTTATAGCTGCAAGAAAACTCACATGTTTCGAAGAGAAATTATCACAATTGACATAGTGTGCTAGAGGATAGGGCTTACCAGAGGGTTGTTGAGAAACAGATGAACAAGCAGACTTTCGAACACAGGACGATACCCGGTGACTCATCTTTTGGACCGTATTAGTAACAAAGTCTCTCAGCAAGATATTCTCTTTCTTAGTTCGTTTTCCCCGACCCAACTCTTCGGGTTCAACTTCGGGAACAACCTCAGGTTCCGGAGTCACCACTTCGGGTTCAATCACCGGAGTCACGACTTCGGGTTCAACACCCCCCTTCCTTGCACACTCTCCTCTTCCTCCTCCAATGCAACGGTGACAGAAGTCGTATCTTGTGTCCGTTTTTCGGCATCAGTCTCCTTGGAGGCGAATGGAAATTCCTTTTCGTAAAACACCACATCCCTCGAGAACACAAACTCCTTTGTCTCCAAATCATACATTTTCCACGCTTTCTTCCCATTTGGATAGCCCAAAAACACACATCGACGACTCCTACTTTCAAACTTGTCACTTGTTCGTCCTTGATTGCGAGCATAACATAAGCAACCGAACACCCTCAAATGATCATAATTCGGTGTCACACCCATCAAGATATCGTAAGGTGTCTTCCCATTCAACAGCTTAGTGGGTGTCCGGTTAATCAAATAACATGCCGTCATCACACATTCTCCCCAGAAGTCAATCGGTAAATTAGCTTGAAAACGTAGCGCCCGTGCCATGTTTAAGATATGTCTATGTTTCCGTTCAACTCTACCGTTTTGCTGGGGTGTCCCCACACACGAAGTTTGGAACAAGATCCCTTGTTCGAGAAAATACCCTTTCATACTTACAAATTCGGTTCCATTATCACTCCGAATGCACTTAACCCGTTTATTGAATTGTCTCTCCACCATTGCAAAGAAACCCTTCAATTTTTGTCCGACCTCTTTCTTATCAACTAACAGGAACACCCATACTCCTCGTGAACAATCATCAACAACAGTCAAAAAATATGATGCACCACACGAAGACTCAGTTCTATAAGGACCCCACAAGTCACAGTGAACTAAATCAAAAGGTTCAGCAGCTTTATTATTACTCGAAGGAAATACATTTTTAGTTTGTTTTTCCCTAAGGCATACATCACATGCTTTTTCTTCTAAGCTACCTTTCCCACTATCTTCTAAGACTGAAAGAGATTTTGTCACTTGCATCGAAGGATGTCCCAACCTTTGATGCCATAAGTCTACCACATCAACCTTCACAGCTTTCACCACGGGTATCGTCCGAAAGTAGTAGAGTCCGTTCTTTTGTTCACCCGCTCCAATCAACTTCCCCGTAGCCCGGTCCTGCATAACACACAAATCATTAGTGAAATTTACATTGCAACCAACTTGATTAATTAATTGAGACACAGAAATCAAGTTGCAAGTCATTTCGGGCACATATAACACTCCGTGAAGAACCATGTCTTCGTTAAATCTGATGGATCCTTCCTGAGTCGCCATCGTACTGCTTCCGTTCGGTAAACCTACTGGACACTTTGGTATTGTTCGTAAATTCTCCAAAATACTCATCTGACCGGTCATGTGATTTGACGCCCCCGTGTCAATAATCCACGAAGGATGAGTTTTCTTACCGATCGATAGTTCACTTGTGCTTGCCTTCTCCTTTTTCAGCAAATCGAACAGCATCTGCAACTGATCACCTGTTATTCCAGACAGGTTAGTCTGTCCGGGCACACTCATGTGTCCGTTTTCTCCATTCTCGAGCTCAGCTTGAGCAGCATTTGCTCGATTATTGCCACGTCCCCGACCAGCATTTGAACCAAACGGTTGATGTCCACGACCTCTTCCACCTTTGTTACCTTCAGCTCTTCCTCTACCACGTCCTCCATTCGAAGTGCCTTGCTTCGGATAATGCACCCACCCCTCCGGATAGCCAATGACTTCATAGCAGCGTTCCGGAGGATGTCCTCCTCGATCACACAAGTGACACTCCTTATAGCCTGTCTTCGGCGGTTGTGATCGTTGTGCAGCAAACGCCGTCACCTCCCCTCGTTCTTCCTTAGTTCGTGCCATCCCTTTGACCCGTTCATCTTGGATTACCTTTTGGTAGACTTGATTCATTGATGGCAACGGCTCCTGAGCCAAGAGATTGGAACGGACAGTTCCATAAAGACTTTCATCCAGGCCCATAAGGAATAAGTGAACCCTATATTCTTCCCTTTTCTTCTCCAGTGCAACCGTTAGATTGCAAGTGCAGTTTCCACACGAGCAAGTTGGAAACTTATCACAATTTCCTAGTTCTTCCCACAACATAGCCAGTTTTCTATAATAAGCAGCAACAGTTAATCCCTTTTGCTTACAACCGGCCAAAGCCGCTTTTAATTCCTGAATCCGAGGTCCGTTTCCCACGGAGAAACGTTCTCGAATACTCTCCCACAGATCTTTCGCTACTTCCATGTGTGATATGGTGGTCCGAAGAGTAGGCTCGATCGAATTCCTAATCCATGACACTAGAAGAGAATTGATAGTCCACCAATCCTCATAATCAATCGACTTTTCATCGGGCATCTTGATCGATCCGTCAACAAAACCAAACTTCTTTCTTGCACGCAGCGCCGTTCTAACCGACCGCGCCCATTCCTCATAGTTTTCACTGGTCAACTGTACCTGTGTGATAATCAAACCAGGATTATCATTCGAAGTGATATCGTACGGAGAGATTGTCTTCCGTACGGCTGCAACATCACCTTTTGGAGCCTCCATTACTTCTCTACTTGAAGAGTTTCACGATGGCTCTGATACCATGTAAAACCGAACACACTCACACGAGAGAAATAATATTTGGGTGAAAACTCTTGCTTTCATTGATGGGGAGAGTCCCCTATTTATACAAAAGAAACCTAGAGAAAACCTAACCCTAAACCTAACTTAGGGACCAAGTAAACCTAACGGGCTTGGCCCACTATACAATTTACATAACTAATCTATTTACCATAATCTATTTACAATAAACTCAATCAAGCTCATCACATTTCTTGAAGATGCATCGATCTTGAAAGTAAAGGTTTTCAGAACATTTTTCTTAACTATGCCCAACATTTTTTCAAAATAAACTCTATTCTGAAGCCATCCGACCTGGTAACATATGTCCTGCTCTTGAACTTACTGCTTCTATAACTGCTTCAATAACACTCTAGCCAAGTTCTCTCTCTCTCTCTCTCTCTCTCTCTCTCTCTCTCTCTCTCTTTAAAAACCTTTTAAATGAATTTCTTCCACTGGTCGCCACTAGTTCTAAGTGACAGAATATAGAAGTAAAGGATATTATTCTTATTCTCATTTGTGTCCTCCATTATTTTTCCATAAATGAAAAGTTTGAACATATTCTAGTAATGACGATGTTCATATTCAATACTATACAAATCTTGTTTTTTGCCTGCTTCCTTGATCCATGTAAGACTCCAATCAGTTCCTCACTAGGTCTTCAAACCCGTCCATCTGCAACTGCATATTCAAATCTGAATCTGAAAGTCTCTTGATTGTCTATCCGAATCCAGCATTATTGGTGAGTGATCATAAAGAAGTCTTGGGAGTAAAGATCGCCTTGTTTTGCGTATTTCTCTTTTCAGTTAATTGAGATTCAAATTGTTCAAGCCTGTGGACTTGGCAATGCGTTTCCAGCACTTCTCTTATCCTGGTAAACCTAAAATGCAAACAAATCTGCCATAAAGTTGAAACATTTTATGAACTGCTACTCATAGTTTTGCAACTTTGCTCAATTTGTTACCTATCTGTCCTTCGGTTTCTGATCCTAGGCACCATCTGAACGCGGGCCCAACTTATAAGCCACTGCACCAGTGCAGTGCACTCACACACATAGAAACCCTTTTTTCACAATTAGCACTAACATGATACATTGTTTCACGAGTAATTTCTTGTGCTATCAAGGGACTCTAAATATTATGTAAACTGTGCTTCACCTATCTTCTAAAGACACTGATGAATTGCTTGTTTTTTAGGAAAAATTTGACTTTGCACATCATGGAATCTTCAGATAATAAAGAGTATTCTGCTTTTGTGGAGAAAGTGAAGCGTACCATATATATTGACAACCTTTCACCTGTGGCTACTGAAGCTGTTATTAAAGCTGCTCTTGATCAATTTGGGAATGTCATTCAGGTCAAGTTTATCTCGAACTACCTTGAACCAAAAAACTTTGGACAAGCTGCTTTGGTTGAGGTGGAAAATGTAGACCAGGCGACAAATATAATCTCTGAGTTAAGCAATTCCCCGTTTATGGTCTGTGGTATGCCAAGGCCTGTTAGGGCACGTGTTGTTGGGAAATAATAGTATACCCCAGGAATATTTCCCATAATAATCCACAAGAATTGAAGAGTACAACGACACCAAGTTTCTTAACGTGGAAAAACCTTTTTATCAAAAAGAAGTAAATTAACCACGTATTGAGAGGAGCAAACTAACTTCACTATAGTGAGAAATATTACACACTGTAGTCGTAGACTACTACACACTCAAAAGAAATAACTCTCTTTATTTTAACACCTCACTATGATATTGCTCACACTCTCTATTTTCCTACACAGACTATTTTCTTTCAGTCTGTGGAATACATTAAGCAACTACTGTGTTGCTCTGTTTTTTCGGTGTACTGAAACTGAAGAACCAACGACCCTTTATATAGGAAATGCTGCCGCCCTAAAGGACCAATCAGAATTCAGTTGGCAAAACTGTTTTGTCAAAACCGTTTTCATATAACATGTTTGTTATGGTTTTCTCATAACAGTTACCAACTAATATTAATTTATTCAGTAGGTCCCACAAATCTCCCCCTTAATTTTGATTTTTCTTCTTCATTCCAAGCATTGCTGTCATTCTCTGAAAGTCTTCAAATTTGAGTGGCTTTGTAAAGATATCTGCAACTTGATCGTGAGACTTCACATACTTGAGTTCTACCTCCTTCTTGACAATGCATTCTCTGATGAAGTGATACCTTGTGTCTATGTGCTTGCTCCGATCATGATACACTGGATTCTTTGCAAGTGCTTGTGCGGACTTGTTATCAATGCAAATTGTCGTGGCTTCAATTTGAGGAAAATTGAGCTCCTTCAACAATCTTCTCAGCCAAATAGCATGACATGTACAAGACGTCGCTGCTACATATTCAGATTCACATGTCGAGAGAGTAACAATACATTGTTTCTTTGAGCTCCAGGTAATAACACAATTACCCAAGAAAAAGACAAAGCCAGTTGTGCTTTTTCTATCATCAATATCTCCCGCAAAATCACTATCACAAAATCCCACAAGATTGAAATCATTAGTAGGAGAATAAAATAGCCCATAGTCAATTGTACCTTTGAGGTAACGGAGAATTCTTTTAGCAACTTTCAAATGAGTTGAGGTAGGAGCTTCCATGAAGCGACTCACTACGCCAACCGCAAAGAGTATATCCGGCCTCGTACAGGTCAGATATCTTAAGCTTCCCACAAGACTTTTGAAAAAAGTTGGATTCACCTTTTCTCCATCATCAAACTTTGACAGCTTTGTCCCACTCTCCATTGGTGTGTTTACTGGGTTGCAATCAAACATCTTGAATTTCTTCAATATCTCTTTTGTATAGCTTTCTTGAGATATGAAAATGCCTTCCTCCATCTGCTTCACTTCTAGACCCAGGTAATATGACATGAGCCCTATGTCCGTCATATCAAACTCACGGGACATAGCTTTCTTGAAATCTTCAAACAAAGTAGGGTTATTACCCGTAAAGATAAGATCATCAACATAAAGACAAACAAGTAAAATATCTCCATTAGTATGAACTTTAGTATAAAGAGCATATTCATGGAGACAACGAGTAAACCCATTGTCTTGAAAATACTTGTCGATGCGACTGTTCCACGCCCTTGGAGCTTGCTTCAATCCATATAAGGCTTTGTTCAATCTAAGCACTTTATCTTCATGGTTTTTGACCTCAAAGCCCAATGGTTGCTCAACATATATTTCTTCTTCAAGATAGCCATTCAAGAAGGCTAACTTGACATCTAGTTGATGGATCTTCCACTTCATTTGTGCTGCCAAAGAGATAAGCAATCAGATCGTCTCCATGCGGGCAACAGGTGCATAGACTTCATCATAGTCAATGCCATGCCTTTGTTTGTAGCCTTTAGCCACAAGTCTTGCCTTGTATCTCTCTATATTTCCATCAGCATTCTTCTTTGCCTTGTATACCCATTTCATTCCAATTGCTCGATGACCTTTGGGAAGAGTTGTTAATTTCCAAGTGTTGTTCTTCTCTATTGACTTGATCTCCTCCTCCATGGCTTGTCTCCACCTTTTGTCTGTAACAGCTTCATCAAAGTTCATTGGTTCACTATCAGCAAAGAGACAATACAAAAAATCAAAATTAGCAATTTGATCTGTATTATCATAGAGATCTGCAATTGTCCTCGTTCTTTGAGGCGCTTCACTTGAACTTCCTGGAAAGGAAGGAGATGCAACATTGGTTGGGGATGGTGGCGGAGTTGTGTCCTGTAAGGGTTCCTCGGCCTCTTGTGCTTCTTCTTCATCATCTTCAAAGTACGGAAGAAAATCGTATGTATTTTCTTCCTGAGATTCCCAATTCCATGTCGCTTCTTCATCAAATTCAACATCACGACTCACCACCACTTTGCCATTGCCAGGGTTGTATAACTTGTAACCTTTTGAACTCGTGTCATAGCCAACAAACACATGCTTAACACTTCGATCATCAAGTTTAGCTCTTCCTTGATGTGGCACATGAGCATAGGCTATGCTCCCAAAGATTCTCAAGTGTTTGACACTTGGCTTCCTTCCGCTCCATGCTTCTTGAGGAGTTTGATCTCTAACATTTCTTGTTGGAGATCTGTTGCTCAAATAAACTGCACAAGAAACAACTTCGGCCCAAAATTCCTTGGGCATGCTTTTAGCTTTCAACATACACCTAGCCATATTAAGAATTGTTCTATTCTTTCTTTCAGCAACTCCATTTTGCTGTGGTGAGTAAGGTACCGTTAGAGGGCGACGAATTCCATGAGATTGACAAAAGTCATTAAATTCTTTTGAAGTGAATTCGCCTCCTCTATCGGACCTTAAAGCTTTTATTTCATGACCACTTTCCTTTTCCACAAGTGCTTTAAAGTTCTTAAAAGCAACAAATGTTTCAGATTTTTGCTTCAAGAAATAAACCCAAGTCTTTCTACTAAAATCATCAATGAATAGCAGAAAGTATTTACTTATACCAAAAGAGGGAGGATTGATTGGTCCACACACATCGGTATGAACAAGCTGGAGTGGCTTGGTTGCTCTTGACGTGGCCTCCTTCGGAAAACTCTTCCTTGCATGTTTGCCAAGAAGACAAGCATCACACAATTGATTGGGATAGTTTATTGAAGGCATTCCATTCACCATCATTTTTTCTCCCATTGATTCGAGCGCTTCAAAATTCAAATGCCCAAATCGCATATGCCAGCACCATGACTCATCTTGAACATTAGCCTTCAAACACTTTGCATCAATTGTCTTAAGATTCAAAGTAAACAATCTGTTCTTTGCCATTTCAACTTTAGCAATTAATTTTTCATTTGAATCTCTAAGCCAAAGATGCATATCTTTCATATGAATATCATATCCTCTTTCAATAAGTTGGCCCAAACTCAAAATATTACTTTTTAATTTTGGCACATAATAAACATCTTTAATCATTTTATGGCCACCATCTTTAGAGGAGATTAGAATCGTACCTATCCCTTCAATTTGGATCTTTGAGGAATCTCCAAAGGACACATTGCCTTTCACTCTTTTAATGAGTTCCACAAACTTGTCTTTGCATCCACACATATGATTGCTTGCTCCATTGTCCAAGTACCACGAGCTGCAATCATCCTTGTCACCTTCTTTGAGTGCTAGCAACAATGTTGACTCATCTTGTTCTTTGTCGTCAACAAGGTTAGCTTTCTCTTCAACATTACTACGACATTCCCAAGAGTAATGGCCAAATTTATGACAATTGTAGCACTCAATTTTAGATTTGTCATACCTTTTACCATTTGTCTCTTGATAGTAACCACGTCCTCTTCCTCCTCTTTGTCCTCGACCACGACCTCTGAATGCTTGAAAGCTTTTTTTCTTCATTGTTGAAGCTGTTACCATTGTTTCTTCCTCTTCCTCGGCCGCCACGGCCTCTTCCTCGTCCATTTCCTCTATAGCTCTTTTCACCTCCATCCTTGAATGATGCATTTGTTTTAAGAAGTTGCTCCAATGGCTCTTCTTGTCTCCTCCTGATCTTTTCTTCGTGGGCTTGTAAAGAACCCTCCAATTGCTCCGTTAACATAAAGTCTAAATCTTTAGACTCCTCAATAGCACACACCACATAATCAAATTTAGGTGTTAAAGACCGAAGGATCTTTTCGACCACACGAATTTCTTCCATTTCTTCTCCGTACCTTTTTAATTGATTTACAACAGCTTTCACTCTTGAACAATAATCCGAAATGGATTCGGATTCCTTCATTTTCAAAACTTCAAAATCAGCCCTTAGAGTTTGAAGTTTTATCTTCCTCACTTTATCAACTCCTTGGAGAGAATTTTGTAAAATCTCCCAAGCTTCTTTTGAGGTGGTAGCATCGGCTACCTTCTCAAACATGGCATCATCCAGACATTGGTGGATGAGAGTGAGAGCTTGTTGATCCTTCTTCCTTATTTTTACCAAGACATCTTTTTCATTTTGAGGCAGAGTTTCCTCATTATCGGGCATTGTATACCCACTACGAACAACCTCCCACACGTCTTGAGAGCCAAGAATGGCTTTCAATCGTAGGCACCATTTTTCATAATTTTCTTTTGTGAGACGAGGGTATTGAAAAGCGAGTGTACTATTATTTGTCATGGCTCTGATACCACGATGTTGGGAAATAATAGTATACCCCAGGAATATTTCCCACAATAATCCACAAGAATTGAAGAGTACAACGACACCAAGTTTCTTAATGTGGAAAAACCTTTTTATCAAAAAGAAGTAAATTAACCACGTATTGAGAGGAGCAAACTAACTTCACTATAGTGAGAAATATTACACACTGTAGTCGTAGACTACTACACACTCAAAAGAAATAACTCTCTTTATTTTAACACCTCACTATGATATTGCTCACACTCTCTATTTTCCTACACAGACTATTTTCTTTCAGTCTGTGGAATACATTAAGCAACTACTGTGTTGCTCTGTTTTTTCGGTGTACTAAAACTGAAGAACCAACGACCATTTATATAGGAAATGCTGCCGCCCTAAAGGACCAATCAGAATTCAGTTGGCAAAACTGTTTTGTCAAAACCGTTTTCATATAACATGTTTGTTATGGTTTTCTCATAACAGTTACCAACTAATATTAATTTATTCAGTAGGTCCCACACGTGTTGCTGAAGCACAGATGTTTGATGACCGTCCCAGAAAACCTGGTAGGAAGATAGTGCGCCGATGGTTAGACTCTAGTGATCCTGATTTTGAGGTGGCCAAGAAGATCAAGCATATGGTTAGCCAACATGCAGCAGAAGCCAAGTTTTGCCTCCAGGTAAACTTTCATTTTCATTTCAATGAATATCTCACACTCAAGTATATCTGTTCTCAGAAATCCGTTTTCTCTATGTAGCATCAACTAGAAGAGGAAGAAAAACTTGCAAAAAAGCAGACAGAGATCTTGAACGCAAACTATAAGAAGTATGAACTCATAGAAGGTGTTGTTAGCAACAAAGTCGTGTTTCAGTTGGCAGAACGATACAAAGTGCGTGTTGCAGACGTTGAGTAGTAATAAGCTCGTCCGTCCAACACTTTGGACAACAAACTAGCATAGACTGATAGATGTAAAGATTCAACTCCAGGCGCATGACATGTTTTGCTTTTTTGTGAAGATCTTATTTAAGGTAGTAGAGAGCTCACTCCGTAAAAGCTCGTATTCAGTTTATCTTAAATTGTAAATTTGGCCTAGATGTACTCTAATCAAGAAACCTGCAGGAGATTAGCTTTTAGTCTATGAAGATATTACAAGAGTGTGGAAGCTAGTACTCTCTGTGTGTGTGTGTGGGGTTTGTTCTATTTTCTTTTCTTTTGTTTTGGTTTGGTGGCCAGGAGGAAGTCAGTAGATTTATCCATAGCAGATCTGAACTGTCACGGTGAACTCAAAATTTTTCGCGGAGCCTGCTTTAAGAAATACTCCGTACTTAGGTTTGTACTGACCCATCGTATAGAAGACTACCATTGATACAACTAGACTATAATCCTTGTGGTGCGAATACATGTATTAATTTTCCAAATCTAGGCATAAATTAAGCAGTAGATTCAAAAACATAAATCCCTACCTAAGCAAGTGTATAACGTAAAGCAGCAACCGAAAACAAAACATATTCTTTTAGCATAAATGATACTGGTACTTTCACAACATACATTGAAAGACTTGATAACACAACACCAGAAAACACTACATTAGCAAAATCTGTAGGTTGGCTAAACAGTGACCAAAAGACGCCTTTTGAGATTTGAAACTGGATTTGCAAATTCAAGAAGCTCTGGATCTCTTTCAAATATAGACATGTCTTGTTCGTCTAGCATCACTAGTGCTTCGACACCACCCCCACTCTGGTTAAGCCTTTGACGCATATTTGCATCTAGACATAACGAAGATGGTTTAAACGAACCACCCGAGTTTGCTCTTCTTGCAGCTACAGCACATTTGTAAACAAGTGCACTTATAACTTCAGTGCGAGTTGGATTTTGAACTCCTGATTCATGAGAAACTCTGGCTTTAAGGGCATTTATTTTAGCAGCTGAGAACACAAATCGTTTTCCTATATATGTTAGCTCTTGTGACTTGAGAGTTGACATAGCCAAAGGATTATTAGATTGTGGATATATGGATGCTCCAACAAAGTGAGGAGATGGCGTTGCACTTATATCACGACTCAAAAGTGCCCAGTCATAGAAAAAATTGCTAGAAGTGCACCCATCTCCAACCTTGTGGGATAGACATCCACCAATTGCTATTCCTCCACAATCAAAATAGCTAACTTGAGCTATAGCTAAATTTCCTTCATCCTTGTGAATCCAAGGTTGACGACTTTCTGGAAAAACTACATGTTCAGCATAAGTGTAAGGATGTTCAAGAACAATGGACACGAACACTAACAAACTCAACTCCCATGTCATTACAATCAATGTAGGAACTTTTTTTCATCCTTCCTGCATAAGGATAATAGAATGACAGCGCTTTAGAAAGGGAATTCTCGAGACGGTGATTAGTTATTTGGGTAGGTTCATAAGAAATATTCATGTCATTGCTATCTTTGGGATAGAAAAATGCAATGGGAATATTCATATGAAGCTGTTGATCAACAAACGAAAGTTGATGAAACTTAAGAAGAGGAGGAGTTGGAATAGATGGTTTGATGATGTTTTTTGAGATCAATGAGACAAGTGATTCTGCCATTATGTTTCAATCTTTAGTAACAAAACACTTCTTCTTTTTTCCTTTCTTTTCTTTGGTGGTTCCAAGTTAATAACCACGGAGAGTATATATAGTAAAAACTGCAGGGCGTACAGGACAAGTCCACGGCTAACTTAACATGTTTTAATTAGCACGTTCTGGAACGTCCAAATGTTTAATTAATAATAAAGGGTTAATTAAGATCTCTTAGAACCTGCAAAGACATATATATATATATATATATATATATATATATATATATATATTTTCAAACAATAATTGATTAAAGTGGTCTAGTGGTGAAGGGTGTTCTGATTAAACTAGATGTTCCCAGTTGGTTTTTAGATGGCTGCGGCGCTGCACCATCCTCTCTTTTGTTTAATACATGTTAATTTTGCTTTATAATAAATAGAATACTTCTAAACGGATTTTGATTTAAGAATACCATTGGTGCACCCGTTTATTAAATCTATTTCAAATTTTTCTTTATTTTTTGGTGGTGCATCTGTTCGTAGGGAATTTATTTTCTTCTTTAAAAATCTGGACCTTCATGGCTTCATGAATAATTCTGACCACGCCACCACACTTAATAAGCTAAAATATGGCTGACTGAGATAAAGCCTTAGCCCCAACTTTATAATTCTAGGTACATTCATTTATAGGGAAAAGGGCCAAAAATACTCTTAAACTATTCGATATAGGGCGATTTTATTTTCATCACGATTTTGACTCAATTTTACTCTCGCCATTAGCAAAGAGGTGCAAGAATACCCTCTTCACCAACAGAAATCTAGCTGGGACAAAAAAGATAAAAATTAGTATATTTGCGCTAACTTGGCAGCTTATTTGGATAATATGTCATTTTTCATTAATTTATATCCACTATGAGCGATAGAACTAATGAAATTATCCAACTTTGATCTTCGAGAAATATTTTTTTTGATCAATGTACAAAATTTCAGCTCATATTACAACATATATGAGGCACGCGAATTAGTTAAATAATATTATTGGAGAGCAAATGCATTTTCACTTGAATCTCGCATTTTAATTCTTTTCTTCCAATTAAGTATTGTTATTACACCTTTAAATGATTTTGTGGATACATGGACTTTCTTGAGAGGATGTAATTTATATGGAACTCCGCAGTTATACACATGGTCTTTTTCTTAATGTTGTAATATTAAAATGTAAAAGTGCTAGATCTAATATTATTTATTTTACATAACTAACCTGTCATCACATGCATGATTTCATGGATCCACGTTTTCTAAGATATGATCCAGTAAAGAATATTCGAATATCACAAATAAGAGTTCTGAGAAGTGAGAACTGATATTATTTGATATAATTTATAAGACTAAATGAATTTTAAAAATAAACAACATTTCCAAACCAGTATATCAATTAATAAAGAAAAAATTGGATAGAGTTTTTGAGTCAGTTAAGTTTAAGCGAGAAGTCAATTAATTAGATTCACGTTCGAGCTTAAGTAATGCTTCGGAAAAAAAATAATAATGTACTGCACTTTCTGTCCAAATCCAATTTTATTTTTGAAATTTTTGCTAATCGGTAATCAGTTTAATTAATTTTTTGAACTAAATGCACTGGTTAGTAAATTGAGGTACTTTGGATTACCCAATAATTACAGTTTGTAAAAGTTGAGCTAAAAAGATCGCATTTTAAAGTGTTACCCTAAATTCACTCAGTTTAGTTTTTAGAAATTTCCTGTGCTCCCTTGTCCATTTCCATTCCCCTAATTACAAAGGATTTTTTTACATAAAAATACAAATTTTAGAACTTAATTACCAAATATAGCAATATTTTAGCAAAATAATCCTATTTATAGGAAAACACAAGTTAGTTACAAATATAGCAAAAACATAGCAATATTTTCCTATAACATACCAAACCCTTACATTCTTCCTCCTATTTCCCCCACTATCACTTTTGCTCCTCCCATTTCTCCTTATTTCACTTTTCCTCCCACCATTTTCCCCAACTTCACTTTTATTCCTATCATTTTCCCCAATTTCACTTTTCCTCATCACATCCTCGATGTATCTCGTTGTATCTCACCGTATTTCAACTGTTTCTGCACCGTTTCAACTGTTTCTGCAGCACCGTATCTAACTGTTTCTGCACCGTTTCAACTGTTTCTAACTGTTTCTGCACCGTTTCAACTATTTCTGCAACATCGTATCTAACTGTGTCTGCACCGTTTCAATTGTTTCTAACTGTTTCTGCACCGTTTCAATTGTTTCTAACTGTTTCTGCACCGTTTCAACTTTTTCTGCAGCACCATATTTAACTGTTTCTGCACCGTTTCAACTGTTTCTGCAGCACCGTATCTAACTGTTTCTGCACCGTTTCAACTGTTTCTGCAGCACCGTATCTAGCTGTTTCTGCAGTACCGTATCTAACTGTTTCTGCACCGTATCAAACTATTTCTGCAATACCGTATCTAACTATTTCTGCACTATCAACTGTTTCTGCACTGTATCAAGACTGTTTCAGCATCGTTCAAACTGTTTCAGACTGTCTATATTTGAAGAATTGCCGTAAAAATGGGATAAAATCACTATTAACAAATTATATTAGAGGTCAAAAATTATGTAGATGAGCTTTCTCATTTGCTTTTTCAGAATTAAATGGCAACGAAGATATTCTAGAAAGTGATGGCAGTTCCGCAACAAACAAAATTAAATATGTAAACAAAGCCCAAACAATATGAGAATTATTGTGACAATCACAGCATAAGCAAAATTTATTTTATCCTGGAATGTTCAATAGTTGAAACTCTGCATGTTTGCAACTTGTTATGAGTGCGTCGATTATACAATTTTAGCAACTTCTTTTAAGTTGCAAATATGAAATGTCACAGTATAAATGATTTCCAAGTCATGCAGTCTCCTAAATGTGCACATATATTTTTAGCTGTAGCTACTGTTGCTAAAAACAGGTTTTTTATATCCTCTCTATTGCTAGAAGCAATCATAGCCCTTATTATGTATTTCTTTGAATGACTTAAAATGTCTGCTCCTAAGTTAATCTTATCAAACAACTCAAGCAAGATTTCAATAATGTAAGAAACGGCCAAGTGACCCCCCTAGTTTTGTTGAAATAGTTCGCTCGTTTGCAGGGTTCTTGAAAATTATTTTCTTGGAGAGAGATATGTACAGTACTATATAAATCTTGCAAGCTGTAGAAGAAAAACATTCAGTTTTTATTTATTACTACTATTTTTTTTGTTTGTTAATTTATAGCTGAATTTCGAAATAGAGAACGAGCAAACAGAGAACCAAATAGAAATGGGGGAGGAGGGGTGATGGCGCTGGGTGGTGGGGGTAATGGTGGTGGGGAGATGGTGATAGCGTTAGGGTGGGGGTTATGGCGTTGTGTGGTGGGGGTGGGTGTGGGGTGATGGGAGAAAGAGAGAGTAAGTGAGAGAATTTTTAATTTGGGAGAAAATAGGAAGTGAAGTGAAATGTATTAGATTATTGTTAAATGTGTAAGAAAAATAATGCTATGCATTACAATTAGAGAAATATTGCTATTTTTTTGTAATTAAGGATGAAAATATGTATATTTGTCTAAAAACCCCAATTACAAAACTCGTGATATTTACAAAACTATGACATCAGGGCAACTGATTTGCCTTTATGACCCATATAATAATGGTTTAGCAAAAATTGTCTCCACTAGGTTTGATGAATAAAAATAAAAATACCCTAATAAATCTTATAATGACGTTCGTATCGTCGCCCTCCCTTTCTCATAAGTACTGGGTAAGAGACAACACTTGTCTTTGACTCCCTCTTGCTTAGGCAACACTTGCCTTTGAATCTTTTCCCATATTCTTCCAGAGAACTTAAAATGTCACCTAGGCAGCATTGCTGTTGATATTCTTTCCTGGGCAACACTTGCCGTAGAAAAATTTTTGCCTAGGCAACACGTGCCCGTTGACCTCTTCCCACGTTCTTTTAGATAACTTGAAGTGTTACCTATGAATGAATTAGAGGTCATTCTTCTAACAACGTTTTGAACGGGGACAAACACAGAACCAACTAATTTTGGAGACGCTGGTGAAAGTTTTGCAGGTATTCCCAATGTAATTTTGCCTTTTTTTTTTTTTGGATTTTTGAAATACTAAGTATTTACCCGCCCTACTCATTAAATATTACACTACCCATGAAATTCAAAGTATTTACCGGCCCTACCCATTTTATTTGTATACTAAAAAGGTATACAGAAACTTACGGGTAGGTGCCGGTAAGTATTTTGATTATGATGGGTAATTTTTTGTAAACCTACCTATTAAAAAAAGATAATAAATATGCTGAATATTTCGTAACATATTAAATTTTAAATGTTTATTAACGCAATCTTTTTTTCTTTTCGAAGGAGGTTTGAAATATGTGTCTCCTTTCCGCATAGTTAATTAATAGTGAAGGGCTTATTTTACTTTTGTCAAAAAAAAAAAAAAAAAAAAAAGGTGAAAGGCATAAATAAGACTTCATTATAAAACTGAAAAAGATAGAAGCCATGTGGATCTTAGTTGTGTTTTAAATAAAAATATGAAAGCTAAATTAATACATATATTATTTTATTAGTAGGCATTAGGGGTGCCTATGTTATTTCGATTATTTTGAAAATTTTTGTACCATACCAATTTTTTAGTTATTCTAATTTGTGTAATCAAAATTTGAATTTTCAAAACCATCCCAATCACCTCGGTTTCTCTTCGGTTTCGGTACAGTTCGGTTAATTTTCGATTTTTTTAGATGTAACATAAAACTACCTACAAATAAGGATGATTATTTGCATACAAATCTATAACATTGAAAAAGATGTATTATTTTCATTAAAAAATTCGGATGTTCAAGTTAACAAACCAAACATTGATTTCATATGCTAAGTGAATAAATTACAAATCAATAATGCCGAGTCCCTAAAAGGGACACAAGACTACTTTTTCAAAGAATGGGTACAAATGCATAAAGAAAAATAAGACGACACTAAATATTAAAATTATTTCGATTGTCAAACTCAATCTTATTTATTTTTTTAAATAGATATTTGACTATCATCTATTGTTAAAATTGAGATAATTTGATATAAATCTATAAAAAGAATAAACTTTTATTTAAAGTGAACAAACTTTATAAGACCAACAAAAACAGCCCATCAAGACCTTACAAAACAAATCTATCACTTCATGAAAACTAGACTTAGAGGAGATTGGAAGCGAAAATTGCCGAATATACTTCAGTATTGTAGCATATATAATAGTTTGAACTTTGATTGTAGTAGTGGTAGTAATACAGTCGATTAGACCTTGGAGTTTCTAATTCCACCCTAAGGCTCAAGCACAAAAGTAAAATATTTAAATTATGTTTAATTTAAAGCTATATTAGAAACATATAGATATATTTATACATATATATCTAATATATAAAATATATTTTATGCATATAATTATATTCGGTTCGGTATTTTTTGGTTTAATTTTATAAAATAAAAACCTAACCTATTTCTCGGTACGACTATAATTTTAAATTAAAACCTACGGTTTTAAGAAAAGAACCTCATAATCAGTTCGGTACGATTCGGTTTAGTCGGTTATGATCGATTTGCGAATAACCATTGACACCCCGAGTAGGCATTAGTAATGTGAGTATTAGCAATGTAGGTACTAGTGATGTATGAATTAATAATGTGGGTATTAGCTATGCATGTATTATAACACAGGGATTATTTCTTGAATCACTAATATATTACAAATTAATATACAATGTTATAATTTATAATATTTAGTTACTACTTAAATAAAATTAAAAAATATCCTTATTATTATGAGGGTTAATTTTATCATTTTTAATTTTAATACATGCATTGTTAATATTCATATAACTTATTCGACCTTCTACCCCTCATAAATTGTATTTTCTAAAAATGTACTTCAGGTTTTACAATTAAATTTATATTTAGTTGAGTCTAAGGCGACCGTTTTATATCTCAATTCGATCGATTGATAGGCAGCTTACGTTGTCAAGTAGTCGATTTTCAGGGCTTTAATTCGAAGACAATGCAAATATCAGTTTCGAAGATATGAATACGCAAATCCGATGTTGTAGTCAGAATGAACAATTCGAAGGCAGACGTAAACAGACGAGTTAAGGCAAATAATGAATTAGCAATTTACGATGACTCGATTTCGGACGAGTTTCTATCGAAGATGACTTATATGTTAATTTCGTTCGATGCTGAATACTTGATTTTAACCAGATTAGATGACAAATTTATATATAATGATAAATAAATGCGATCAATGGAAATGTATTCAATCGGATAACAATACGATCAGAAAGCGATAGTAGCAACTCAGCTGATATGTTCGATATCAATAAGCAAATTAAGTAATGGACTAACTATATGACCAAGGCAACGATAACAGATTAATGAGATCGATTACGATGAATTAAAATACCAAATAATGGAAATAGCATGCAAACAACGAAAGCATAATAGTGAATAAATAAATAAATAAATAAATAAAGCGATAAAAGCTTATTGTATTGAAGAATCGGAGGTTGGTGCTTCGATGAAAGAGATGAATCTTCCTCCACATTTGAACCAAGCCACGATTGATATTTAATACAATGGTTGCTTTGATAATGACAATAAATTAACAATGGTATAATGGACAATAATATAGCTGGTGGATAGAAACAATGTTGTTTTTTTGTTCTGCTGAACTATTCCTCAAATGGGAGAAATGAGGTCTATTTATAGTTTGAAGTGGAGGTGACCAACCCTAGAAGAATTCTGTCTTCTCACGTTTCTTCAGCAGTTCTCCACATCCCATGGAATGCGTTGGTTCTGTTCCGATAAAAGTGGGATAAGATCAGTTATCGCTATCTACTAGAACAGCTGACTTTAAACTTTCCGATCACGCCACGACATAAACGATCACACCATTTCATCGAAGTCATCCCACATCGATCTTCTCAAGATACATCTTCGGAACCAATCATGGCCTTGTTGTGCAATCGAACACATCCATCGTGATCAGACAGAAATCGACCAATACAGATAGTCCTCCCACTTGTCAAGTCGTGTGTCCGTAAAACTTGGCAAGTGGCTTGAAATTTTGAGCGGGAAAACACGTGGAATGCCCGTGCTCTTTCATTTTGAAACATCAGGCCGTCATTTCAACTTCCCATCGCTGCACGTGTCAGCAATCGTGCGGGTGGCAGTTTTCATCGGTTTTCGAGGCAATGATGACTCTGGCTCTATAAATACTAACTTCAAATTTATTTTACAAACTTTACAACTTCCAAATCTTTCAAAATTCTTCAACTCTTCTAAACAAATCTCAGGAATTTCTTACTGATTTTCGTCAACTTCTGCTTCAGATCTTTTAAGTCATTTGTTCAAATCATTGATTTTGTGCTTTCTTAATGTCTACTTCTTCCCAAAACGTAGCTGATGTCGAACCTACTTCTGCCGCGGAAGTTTCCGCCGCAGCCCCGCCACAGTCTGGCGTAGTGGTGGAGCAGACTTCCACCGCAGCCACTGGTACTTCAGTGGACAAGATAGGTAAAAAAACGAAAAGAAAGAAAAGTGAAGGACTTTGGCCCTAAAAAGTCATATTCGGAGATTCTCCCGAAGAGATTCACTTATGAGAACGACTGCAAGGTCAGCGTTCAAAGCGAACCAGAGAAGAGCAATAAAAAGAACATTCTGATCGACTCAGTGTATTGCGCGGTCACACCCGAATCGATGTTGCGAGTTCGGGAAGATTGTGGATGGAAAGTGGGCGCAGAAGATGTGATGTGTCCTCCGAGGAAATCGACCCTGGCCACTCACATCGAAGGTTATTCGGTAGTGTTGACCAACCCCTTTACTATTGGTTTTACTCTCCCGGTCGACAACGTGATCGAGGACTTTTGTAAGATGTACAACGTTTGCCTTGGGCAGCTTTCTCCGTCGATATGGAGAACGATGGTGATCATGAGATGGGTTGCGGAGGAAGCTAAGGTGGAGTTGACGCTTCGCCATATTCTCAGCATCTATTCCCCTCGAGTTTACAAAGGAGGGGTGATTAACTTGGCGAAACGAGGTCAGCGGGCCCTGATATCTGATAACGATGACGACCTTCAGGGTTGGGACCAATGTTTTGTCTTTATTCCTACGGAGCAGCTAACTGAGTTGCTCCCGAGCGTTTGGAACCGAACTCGTAAGTGCTTTGTTCGTTTCTCCCTTTTTTGAACGAATCCGCAATTTTAACCTTACAAGTTTTCATCCCAAAATTTTCAGCCGATAAGGTCTTGTTCGACCAAGTTGCCGATATCATACCGTGGTTGATCAGGGTGCTTGATAAGACGACCAACGACCAGAGGGCTTGGAAACCGGTCGCAGCTCTGAAAACCCCTAAAGCCAAAAATCATGGTAAGTTCTTTTTCGAACTTGTGTTGAATTTGTAACTTGACTCGTACCTTTGATAATTTTGAAACTTTTCAAATTCTCACAGGTATCACTGTTGACACCCAATTTTGTCTCTCCTATTTTACAATTATATCACACAAAACTTTGAAAATGCAATTTTAATATTTTAGACAAAATTGCGTCAAATATCGTATACTTATCTGTATCACCAACGTCATATCTATATACATACGTATTTCAATGAGGTTATATTACATAAATACGTCATTTAAGTCGTTTTCAAAGCACTTGCACGATTTTTATAACTATTTATACAGTTTATATACTTGAATATCCATTTTACAACTATTTACATTCAATTAATATTACATAAATTCATTTATAATTATTTTGAGTCAGTTATTTTTTTAAGTCTATAATATTACTCCTCATGTTTTATTATTTTTTTCTTATTTTATTAGCATTTTTAAGCCAATTATTGGTTAATTATACCTACATATACCCGAAATATACAGTATATATACACCTATATATATTTAAGACATATACTACATATACACATCACTCTCTTAGGGACCCACGCGCACACACATCACCCCACACACGCATACGTGGCACATTTCTAGCCAATAACCCGCCCACATCAGATCCCACTACTATTTCTTCATTTTTCATCTTTAACCAAACACCCCCTTTAACAAAATAAACCCTAGGTTCATTTCCCCTCCCCCTCTTTCCCTTTCAGCCGTCACTCTCCTCTCCCCCTTACCCCAAAACGTGACCAAATACACTCCTTCCCCCAAATCTCCCAAAAAATTCGACATCCCCGCCCCCAGTCACGCCATATCTTTCATCCCCACTGCTCCGTTTCTCTCTCCTCGTCGCGAATTCAAACCGAAAAGGAAGGTAAGAAAATGGATTTTTTTGACAAAATCGTGAGGAGTTTGATGATAATCAAGACAAAATCGGAAAGAATACGTTACAAACAAGGCATAGATCAAGATTTCGGAATCAAAACAAGCAAAAAATGATGAAACCAAAAACGGGCCAGATTCGACCCGACCCGGTTCGCTGACCCGACCCTAAATCGGGTATCCTCTCTTATGCTTTTCTTTCTACTCTGCTGCTCCATTTTCTCTGATTTAAGTTCGTTGAAAATTACATGCGTATTTGGTGAAAGGATTAAAACTGAAATGAATTAGATAAATTAACGATAATTCGATGTTTTATTACAAGACTAGGCTCGCACCACCATTTTTAAATTGTTAACAGTTAGGAGTAAATTTAGTCATGACCTTCGTACCCAAATTATGTCTTGATGATAACTTTGAATGCCTATCCGAAGTATCTGTTTGTTTTAATCATTCGCCTTGTCCTAGCATATGAGACTTTGGTTTGAAAAAAAGAAGCTTTGGTGTAGCTATTGAACATACGTACACTGTTTATACTCTTTCTTGTACGAATATCAGTTAAAAAAAGAAAACTTTCTATGCAATATGTGATTATATATTTTTGAAGACACATAGAAATTCTAGACCATTTGTTTTGCAAGATTTGAAAAGAAGACCATTATTGTTTGTTTTGGGGATATTTTAAGTGATTTATGTATGAAAATATATACACATCTTATAAAAATCAGATTTTTATTTTTTGTGCTTCCTTTATTCCAAAAATCACTTAATTGGATTTATTTTTGGAAGTATTTGAAAGGTGATATCCCTTTTATTTTGGTAAATTAGAGAGGTGATTTATTCTTGCCTTATCAAAATTATTGCTGACTTTGTTTTTCCTTTCCCAGTTAGAATTTGAATTTTAGAGAGCCCTAGTCCTACTACTATATAAAGAGCCCCAAGCACCTAACACAGACACGCTGAAAAATCCTAAGAAAAGTAGTAGCAACTTTCTTCTAAAAATATTCTTACTATTCCGTAGTTCTATAAAGATCTTGTTTCTTATCTCTCTGCAACCTGCTATTTTTTACTGCCCCAATCAAATCCTAAGGTAATATATTTGGGACCGAATGGAAAGTTTTCTAGGTTGATTTGCTCTTGGTTTCCATGATGAACAACTTGATTTTGTCAAGTTTTGCTTGCTGTGTTTGCATACCTGTCTGGCCTTCTTTTCGGCCAATACTAACTTTTTTTTGCAGGTTTATTGGATAGTCTTTAGGACTATACCAGTATCTTTCATTACAGGTACACCAAGTTATATAAGTAGAAGTAAGAAAACCTGACAATGCTAACGAGTTGGTTGCAGGGAAGGTCAAAGTAAAGGGTCCAGAAAGGACCTAACTGAGACCATGCGAATGGTGTATTCAGGACACTATATTTTCAACTTGTATGCATTTTTAGTTTGTTCCCCTTGTATGTAATTCTCTTTTCCTCTATCTGTATTGATCTAAGATTAAAACAGGGAAGAAAGTGGTAAGTATTGTGGCTTCATAAGCCCCTTGGAAGTGTAAGAAAATATGGTAATGAAATAATTTTGTTTGGGTTACTTAGGGACCCTATCTCTCCTCTTTTCTCGCTCATTTATGTTTGAAGTTGTGAGTTTATGTGCATCAATCCATAAATCTTGAAACTGGTGTGATTTAAGTCTATGACGAATGAGGATTGTTAGTATTTAAATCTGGATTTTGTTAAGGCAGGCCCGTTTCGTATAAAGGGGGGGGGGGGGGGGGGGAGGTTTTCGCAATTTTATTTAAAATGTGGACATTATGAAAATTGTGACCTATACAAGGACATTTTTCGTAAAATATATCTTGGTTGTGTCTTTTTTTTTCTGAAACTGTAGGCTTGAACGATAAGCCCATGATAAAAGAAATTGGAATTCCAAAATTTTTGGTAATTAGGGGCTGTTTATCCAATTTCTGTCAAAAAGGGCCTATTTTTGCAAATTTTAGAGTAACCTTTTTCGCGGCAGGTTCTCTTCTTTTCAAATTGGGGAATTTCTTTTTAAAACATATTGATTTTATAACTCTTTTTCTCTTATACATTAATTAATAGTGTATAAGGGAAGTATTGAATCTCGGGGTCGGATTATACATACTTTTAAAATTAAATCCATTTAAATCGATCACTTAACATGTATTGCTTGAATATGACACTAATATATGTATATCTATGTGCGCGTCCTTTTGTATGCATCCAAACTTGCTTGGTGTGTTCGTTTTTTTATTCAAAACCTTCCTATCTATATGTATATAATATTTTGAAACGACCCCTAAAACAAAAGTTGCTCGGAATATACATTTGGCAATTAAATGCTAACACGTCCCTTCCAAAGCGACCACATTTTCTAAATGAGATAAAACCTATTTGTCCCTACGTTTGATTATCTCATTGTGAGAAATAAATATTCCATGCTCTTTCAAATAATTTTTTTTAAAAAAACTGATTCTCTTCGGATTTGCAGAAAAAGAGCTCGATTCGGAATTATTTTCAGCTCTTTAGAATTAAAAGTTTAAAGCAGAAAGCTAAAATTGCAAGTAGGCATTGGGCCTAGCCCATAAACGCAAAATCAGTCACGGCTAAACTAGTTAGAATGCAACAATGACTTACTTTGCAGGGATATTTCTTTAATATATTGTCTTGACTTTTTAGCCTCCCTCCATGATAGTGTAGATATTTCTTTTTCTTTTAAAATTTTAACCATGTGCCTTTAATTGTGATATTAGAATTGTTATTTTTTAAATATGTATATCCCAAAAAATTCAAATTCAGTTGAGAACCACTTTTAGTGGCACTCGGGAAGTGCCTAATACTTTCTTCCCGAGTCATAAGGGCTTCTTACCTTATAATCTTTGTTAGTATGACCTACCTGTAGTTAACTTTAGACACTTAGAAAATTTAGGTGACCTGATACGTCTGTTATACAAATTTATTAGGTGGCGACTCCAATTTTGACTCAACCAAGTCACCCAGTCAAACCCGACCTTTGAACTCGCTCTGAGCTTCGAAAAATGGGGTGCGACAGAATGGCGACTCCGCTGGGGACTATTTATAGTCCTAACCACAACGGGTTTTATTTTTTGGGATATGTATTATTTAATTAATTGCTTTATTTTGCTTATTATTTTAGCAATTATTTTACTAACTTGTTTTCTTTTTTATTTTTCTTTCTCTATTTTATTATTATTTGTATGAAATATCCTTGTAATATTTATTGGCATTTTCACCCATATTCCTCCATTTCTGGAAACGGCACTTTGCACACACACGAGCGATTACGTGGATCTCACGGTCGTTCCACCTCAAAAAACCCTTTAAGGGGGACGGTTGGGATATAGTTGTTCCGTGGTACAACCAACAATTCCAAATGTTCCCACCCCTTGGTTGTCCACCTCAGGGAACCGAGTTTAGAATTACACCACTCTTGAGATGTAATGTGCATGCATCATGCCGCAGGAAGGGCTTCCCATAAGCCGACTAGTTTTTTTTCAACTTGTTCAAACAACTTGACGGGTTTTCTAAACTCTGAAAAGACGTTTGGACATGCTTACATGCATTTTCTGAAAAAAAAAAGAAGAAAAAAAGAGAAAAAAAAAGAGAGAGATGAAAATAAATACACATTTTGATCGTCCAATTGTTCTCATAAGGGGTTAGAAATTTTTTTTAATCATTTGTTTTTTCTTTTCTTTTTCTTAGGATATTATGAGTCAGAAATTTCATCGTTTTGGAATGGCTTTGGGTGCACCTCCTCTGTTGACCAACTGGTGGAAGAACTTATCATTGGGTGAACAAACAGAAGTCCGTCAACACTTGGGGCATTTGGTATCTTTGCTAGAAATGAAACCACGTAGAGAAATGATTGATGCATTAGTGACGTTCTGGGATGAAGAATTAAATGTGTTTAGATTTGGAGACATCGAGTTGACACCTTTGCTAGAAGAAATAGGGGGGTTCATATCACATTCGGGTTTAGACAAACATCGGTGGCAAGGGGGTCGCATCTTGGCTCCCAGCGTTCCTACACCAAAGGAGTTCCGTGATAAATTGGGGATGGTAGCGGATGTTGATGTGGGGTTTTTGCAACAAAAGAAAATACCATTTTCCTATCTTTACAATAAATTTGGGTATTTGACCGCTTTTGGCAACCATAGAGGAGAGTTCATATCCTATAGTGATTGGAGGAGGGCTAGACTATTTGCATTTGCTGTTTGTTTCCTGGGGATAATGGTATTTCCTGAAAGCTCGGATCACAACATATGTTCGAAGCTTATCATGGTTATCGACGCGGTGTTCAACAGGATTGATGGTTATCGGTACACTATAGTCCCTATGATTGTAGCGGACATTTACCGGGCTTTGGGTTGTTGTAAAAAGGGAGCGAAATATTTTCAGAGGTGTAATCTTCTATTGCAAGCATGGTTCAAGGAGCATTTGAGGAAGGTGAACGGCGCGCAAGAACTGTTCAAACCAACTGGTTTGAATTACTTGATTGGAGAATGGTACGGGGTTCCAAAATTTAAGCAGCTAAGCAGCACAGAGAAATGGGTAAAGCTGTTTGAAAACATAACGAAGGATTCAAGCCAATGGATGTTCACTTGGTTTCCTTCACCAAACTTTATCATCAGCTTTGAGAAAGCATCTTTTGTGATACTTATGGGATTACGAGGCTTCCAACCCTATCAACCGCTAAGGGTGATGAGGCAAGCAGGGAGGAAGCAAATCATCCCAATTATACCAGACACAAAGGCCTACCAAGTCGATTATACTGGAGACATCGTCCCAAAGTTCAAAAGCATTAGGAAATCCTGGTTAGGTAGGCAAGTCATGGAAGAGCCGACATTAGCACCAGACAGATACAATGCTGGATGCGAACCAAATTACATCAGTTAGTTGCGTTCTAGCATAAAGGGGAATGTGGTAGTATGACCAAGCCGAGGGAATGACATCAGAGACCGAGAAGCGGAGGCTCAAATTAGATACCGTGAGTTCATGTTGAAAGCCATTAAAATGGACAAAGAAAACAAAGAAGAGATCGAGATATGGAAGAAGCGTGCATTGGATCTGGAAGGAAAAGTAGAAGTGTTAGGAGCAAAGCTTGAACAATGGAATTCGGAATGTGCCGAAATAGATATCTTGCACTTAATTACGGCCAAGGGATACATGACCAAAGCTATGGAAGAAATCAAGGAGGTCGCCCGAGAAGCAAAGAGAGCCAGGTTGGAGAAGGAGCATGTTACTTAGTTTAAGTGTCATATTTGTGTTTTTGTTTTTCAAAAGAGTCTTTATGTATTGAATTCAAAAGATCATTTAGAAGTTATGAGAACGATTGGCAACAAAATGTATATTTATTTTCTTTTGCATCATGACAAACCTATGAAGGCTAGACGTCCTTGGCACGTCATAGTCCATTAATAAACCTCGTCCAAAACGTCAGAAGGTCCATGACCCGAAAATGACAAATATTCATATGCATAAAGTGATTTCGCCAAATGTTGATTGTTTGCTTGAGGATTAATCAAAATATTAGGATTACTTTTAACTTTTGTTTTGTTTTCAGATTATGGCTGCAAAAGGCTCACTCCAGTTCGACTCGGTTGCTCAAGTTCCCTATGTGCTGAAACTTTGGTGGGAGGATTTGACTGAAGCTAGCAAAGAAAGAGTTCGATCGCTACTAGGCGATTTGCTGTCTCTTATGTGGTATGAGGTAGTACCCAGTTTGGTTGAGGCAGCCGCTCATTTTTGGGATTACAAGAGAGCAGTTTTCCACTTCAATGGTATAGATTTAGCACCAATGCTAGAAGAGATTGGAGGTTTGTCTGGTTTGGCACCTGGCCCAGAGACTATGATTTATCACCGAAGGGTGGAACCCGAAGAATTCTTCAACTTTCTGGAGGTTCCCCAGGAACCATACTACAACGGTGTTCAAAATGCAAGGGTCACTTTAGAGTTTTTGCACTCCAGATTCGGAGACACTACCCTCCGATATGACTTCCCAGGAGCATCAGAAGTTGAAGATTGGCCACGAACCGAGTCCGTTGCTTTCACTGTTGCCTTCTGAGGAGATGTGATATTCCCCAAAAAAGGAGGGAAAATCCACACAGGGACAGCGTTGGTGGTTGAGATATTGCGTAGGGACATTAACAGGCGTCGAGTGGGTTTAGTTCCAATGATCGTGGGAGACATTTATCGAGCTCTGACTAAATGTAAGAAAGGAGCAGACTACTTCGAAGGTTGCAATCTCTTATTGCAGATATGGTTAATCGAGCATCTCCAAAAGCTCGAGGCACCCCCATCTGCACCAATAGCCCACACACCCGATGGTATCATGACACACTCACTTCGCATGGCTGGCACTTTGCAATGGGAAAGGCCTTCAGATATGAGTGGATGGTTTGACAAGCTCAATCAGTTGCAAGAGGATGATGTACAGTGGGTGATAAAACATTGTGCCTGTTTTATAGTTTCCATTCAAGGCCAAGATGCTAACTTTCTGACATTGATCGGGCTTCGAGGGACTCATCACTACATCCCTTTAAGGATTCTCAGGCAAGTGGGAACGATGCAATCAACCCCCAGATTAGCAGAAGGGCGGAATCTCAACACTGAAATAGGCAACGTAGATAGAGTAACACGAGAAATGATTCTAACCATATGGGAGAAGAGGAAGACTAGACAATTCTGTCATCACCGAGATGATAGGGTTAAACCCCAGGCTGCCTTAGCTTACAAAAGGAGAATCGAAGCCGCTAATTTTGAAGAAAAGTACAAAAAGTTGAGAAGCAGATATGATCAGAAGAAGGTGGAGCTGAAAGAGACCCAGATTCGAGAAATGAGAAGGCAATACCAAGGAAAGGCTAAAGAAGAAGAGACCAGGTTTTGGATGAACCAGACAGTGAAACTCCGACATATCGCAGGGAACCTTAAGGACGTTTTGAATTCATGGAAAGGACATTTCCAGTCCATGCCATTGGAGGATAAGGAAGTACTAGGAATACAAATTCTATGCTTGTGCGAAATCTTTGAATGATATACAGACTGGGAAGGATCTCCTTGAGTCAGACTTGATGCACTTGGAACCCCTCACAGAAGAAGACCCATCAGAGGAAGAATATGAAGAGGATGTTGATGATGATGCCGAGGACAAACCAAACGTTTGATCAGAGCGCATATATGCTTGGCTTTAGTTTGAATTGCAGTCGAGTCATTTCCCTTTCAGTCGAGTCATTTCCCTTTTCAGTCGAGTCATTTCCTTTTCCAGTCAAGTTGTTTTTCTTTTTGCAAGATTAGTGATTGTAATAAAGCCAAGCAATTCTATTAATAAAATTTCTTGTTTTTGGAGTTTATAGAGTTGTTTTGATTATTCTCAAGCAAACGAAATGAAACGATTGGCGCAAACATTACCTTTAAAAATCGTCAGTAGGCCTACCTCTGGCATAAAAGAGGTCCCCTGCATAATAGGATGCGATTGCATGATATTAACTTGTATATTAAGCTCTCTAATATTCCGCTCATATCTATCTTTGGTCATTTTTTAAGGTTATTTTGATCCCAATCCCCGAAGGTTGGTTTGTGCATTCTGGCCGAGCAGCATTACCGTTTGAGATCCAGACAATCAATTTCAACACCTCCCCCTTTACCTACAAAGGCAAGGACGAAACGAAATATCATGGCTGAGTTTGACAAAGTTGACGGAACTACCGCAAATTCTGGTATTGGAGGGACTCCTGGAAAGAAGGGTATGGTTGCATACGAGGATTATGAAAAGCTGCAACAAAGGATGTTTGAACTGGAAAATAGAATTCCCCTCCTCTACGCTGATGGAGCTACTGACCCAAGCAATCCTGCACGCCCTCATGGGAAAGATCCCGTTATGCATGAAAAAGACCACCCATACCCCGCTTATGTCGCACCACCAAAAGCACCCCAAAACAACCCAACCGCTCAATTCCACACCTTCACTGTCGAAACCAAACCCGCTTCATCACCTACCAAAGAGCAAGACATGTATGCATGGGTGGGAGAAGAGACAGACAACACCAAGGAGCAAGTTAAGTGGTTGGTAGAAAAGGTTAAGCAATTTCAGGTGACTAAGGAGACAAGGGGATTAGCTTATGAAGACCTCTGCCTTTATCCCAATTTGAAGTTGCCTAACGGTTACAAGATACCTAAGTTCAACCTGTTCGACGGTAGTGGTGACCCGATGGCTCACCTGAGGTCTTACTGTGACAAGCTGATTGGAGTAGGACATGATGAAAAGATCAGGATGCAGTTGTTTAACCGCAGTCTGACAGGGGATGCACTGACCTGGTACTCCAAGCAGTAGCTGAAAAAGTGGACTAGTTGGGAAGCAATGGCTGGGGATTTTGTCGACGGTTTTGGGCACAATACTGATGCTATGCCTGATTGCTGTTATCTGGAGAAGTTAAAGAAAAAGCCTAATGAAAATTTCAGGGAGTATGCAACGAGGTGGAGGGCTGAAGCCGCAAAGGTCCAACCACCCATGGACGACACAGAAATTGTAGCAACTTTTATCCGCATACAAGAAGACGTATACTTTGATAAGATGTTAAACATGCAGGATAAGAAATTTGGAGAGCTGATCAAGATTGGAGATATCATTGAGGATGGTTTGAAATCTGGAAGAATCATTAGCTTGGCTGCACTACAAGCCGCCAACAAGGCCCTGCAGTCTGGTAGCACTAGTATCACCAAGAAGAAGAAAGACGAAGTCTCTTTCCTCGCTACTTCTCTTGACCACACCCCTACCCACAATCACTACTACCACACACCACTCCCACCATACCCATATGCTCCATCACCACACACCTATCCCGTATATAACACACAATCCGCTCGTCAAGGCCCGCACCCACCACGGCCGACATATCCACAAAGCCCAAACTACAGAAACACTAACACATACCATCCCAGACCCCGTCCAGACAATAACCAAAGGCCCCGAAGAAACTACACCCCACTTGCTGAATCCCGAACCCAGCTGTTTGAAAGACTCAAAGCAGCAGGACATATCCAACCTGTCCCATTCAAAATGCCTGAGACAATTACACCATTCTTCGACCCCTCCAAGACTTGTGCTTACCATTTTGGAGGGCCTGGCCATGACACCAAAAAATGCTTTGCTTTGAGGGATAAGATACAAGATTTGATTGATCAGAAAGTGATACACTTGAAGGCACCTAACGTGCACAACAATCCTTTGCCCGATCATGGAGATAACAGGGTGAATTTGATTGAGTTAGAGGCTGAATGCAATCTAGAAGGAACCATCGTCAGAGCAAAAGAAGCTACACCAGTGCTCGCCTCTGTTGCACAAGCTGCTAAAGCACCAGTTCCCATTGAGGTGGAAATGGCCCCCAAATTCTATGTGGACATGATCCCACCTTATGATGACAAGGCAGTGCCATGGGATTATGAAATGGAAAAGAAAAGGAAAGGGAAGACAGTAGTTGAGACGGTCGCAGCGCAAGGGATGACTAGAAGTGGAAGGTTCTATACTCCCGAGAATTTTTCTCATGGCAAAGAGCAAAGCAGAAAAGGAATCAGTGAGGAAGAGTCTGAAGAGCTATGGAAGAAAGTGCAAGCAAAGAACTACTTTGTGATCGATCACTTGGGCAAAACCCCAGCCCAAATCTGTATGCTATCCTTACTAGTGAATTCAGAAAGGCATAGGAATGCACTGATGAAGGTTCTAGATGAGGCATACGTACCTGCAGACACCACTGTCGAGAATCTGGCCAGCATGGTTGGACAAGTCATGGAATCTAAGCGAATTACTTTCCATGAAGATGAATAACCACCGGAAGGGCTTGGGCATAACAAGGCTTTGCATGTCACTATAAAATGCAAAGAATGGTTCGTAGGAAGAGTTTTGATCGATGGAGGTTCCGGCTTGAACATATGCTCATTCATCACTTTGGAAAGAATGGGAATTGACCAAAACAAGATCAAGGAGAGTGATATGAAGGTGAAAGCATTTGATGGGTCACAAAGGAGCACCATTGGAGAGATCAACCTAACCATCATGGTGGGTCCAGTCAAGTTCACTACCGAGTTCCATGTCATGGATATCTCGGCATCATATAACCTACTATTGGGAATACTTTGGATACACATGGCTGGGGCGGTTCCATCTACCTTGCATCAGATGGTGAAGTTTGAATGGGACAACAAAGAAGTTGTGGTGTTCGGCGAAGGGAGAAAGTCTATATATAATGAGCAAACCATACCAGTGATTGAAGGAAATGTTCTAGATGGACAAACCTTTTACACGGTAGAGCTCGTGGGAGCAGTGCATGGTAGTCAAAGTGGTTACCGCAAGAGCTACGATGAGAAATATGGATGGTGGAACCACAATAGCCACAGAGGAAGTACTCGTAGAACACAAGGAGGATATTCCGCATACTTTGCTCCCAAACTTGTCAATGCGCTGCGAGTGACCGAGAAGAAGAGGAATTTCTACAGCGCTTATTAGGATGGCCAAGGTAAAGGTTATGAAGGAAGAAATCTAGCCTGGGAACCTATAATGTCTGATTGGGGGATGCCTGCACGTGAGTTCCGTGAAACAATACCTGCCAAGACGGAGAAGCGGCCTGTATACTCGCCCAATGCCCGTCCTGACTGGAAGCGCATCTCTAGAGAGACAAGAAGGCAAATGTGGATACCTAGAGTACTTGAACTCGAACCTGAAGAAGTGCATATTGAAGAACCATACATACTCCCGCAGCCTGCAAGATGGCCCGGAGATTGGGTGATGGGTATTATGTTGGGGCAAAGCTATGAACCCGGGAAGGGTTTAGGCAAAAATCTGGATGGTCCGTTGGAACCCGTTCACATTGTGACGAGAGGCGACAAGGATAGGTCAGGCATAGGCTATTTTGGGGGTTGCGAAGAAAGTTTGGAGGAAGCATCCTTGGATTTCAAGTACTACAAAAGGTCTGTCAAGACCTGCTGGCAGGCATGCAGAAGTTGTTTTTATCTGATGAAGATTATTGTATAATTCTGGAAGAGCACACCGAACCTCTTAATCTTGCAAAAGTTGAATCTGGAGCTGCGCTGAACAATTGGACCAGCAACTTGACCCGAGCATACCGCGGACCTTGGTAGAGCTAGGGGGTTTTTGTTTTTCTTTAGTACTTTCAAAATAAAACACGACTCCGAGTCGTTAGAATTGCATTTCTTTTCCGTTTTCAGTTGTCATGTTCGAATGTTTCCCTACAAATATTGCTTTGCAAGGATTCATGAATAAAAGCATTGATCTTTTTCTCTCATTTTTTCCTTTTTGTTAACCCTTTTAATTATGCATTGCTTTACCTTTTCAGCACTCAACCTAATAATTCCATCGAATCGACAACTGCAATATGTAACGAAACAACTGTGTTTGAAGAATCTGATCCCGATTATGAAGAGTTTGATGAGGCAACACAAGAGGAAATTAAGAAATTAAAAAATAAGCTTAAACCAAATTTGGATGAAACAGAGGTGGTTAATTTAGGAAACAACAAAACCGTGGAAGAAATAAGGATTAGTGCACACTTAACCTCGGAAGTTAGAAAATGATACATCGAATTCTTAAATGAGTATGAAGATGTATTTGCATGGTCATATGATGATATGACAGGCATAAGCACAGATGTTGTTGCGCACAAGCTGCCTATTAAACAAGGTTTCCCGCCGGTCAAGCAAAAAGCCCGGACTTTCAAATCATCAACCTTAGTGCAAATCAGAGAGGAGGTGACCAAGCAGCTCAATGCGGGAATCTTGAAAACGGTTGAATATCCAACTTGGTTGGCCAACATCGTACAGTTCCGAAAAAAGATGGGAAAATCAGAGTTTGTGTGGATTACAGAGACTTGAACAAGGCAAGCCCAAAAGATGACTTCCATTTACAAAATATACACATCCTGATCGATAATTGTGAAAAGCATGAACTACAGTCCTTCGTAGATTGTTTCGCCGGTTATCATCAAGTGCTTATGGATGAGGAAGATGCAGAAAAGACGGCTTTCACTACCTCTTGGGGGACATACTGTTAAAAAGTGATGCCTTTTGGTTTGAAGACTACTGGAGCTACCTACATGAGAGCAATGACCACAATGTTCCATGACTTAATGCACAAGGAGATCGAGGTATATGTGGATGATGTGATCATCAAATCAAGGAAAAGCTCCAAACATTTGGACAATTTGCGCAAGTTCTTCAACCGTTTGCGCAAGTAAAACTTGAAGTTGAACCCAGCAAAATGTGCTTTTGGTGTTCCATCCGGAAAGTTATTGGGCTTTATCGTCAGCAGAAGAGGTATTGAGTTTGATCCAGCCAAAATCAAAGCCATCAAGGACTTGACGCCACCAAAAAGCAAGAAAGAAGTCATGAGTTTCTTAAGACGACTCAACTACATTAGTCGTTTCATAGCCCAATCCACTGTCATATGTTAACCCATCATCAAATTGTTGAGGAAAGATGCCGTTATCGAGTGGACAGAGGATTGTAAGAAAGCATTCAATCGGATAAAGGAGTACTTGTCCAGCCCGCCCGTGTTGGTTCCGCCCGAACCAGGGCGGCCTTTGATACTGTACTTGTCTGTGGTAGATTCAGCATTCGGATGTGTGTTGGGACAACATGATTCAACAGGAAGAAAAGAGCAAGCAATATATTACCTAAGTAAGAAGTTCACTCCTTACGAAGCCAAGTACACATTGTTGGAACGCACCTGTTGTGTATTGACTTGGGTGGCACAGAAGTTGAGGCATTATCCGACATCATATGCAACTCTACTTATCTCAAGAATGGATCCTCTTAAATACATCTTCCAGAAGCCGATGCCTACCGGAAAGTTAGCCAAATGGAAAATGTTACTCAGTGAGTTTGACATCACCTTTGTCACTCAGAAAGCAATGAAAGCCCAAGCTTTGGAAGATCACATGGCCGAGAACCCTGTGGATGATGACTACGAGCCTTTGCATACTTACTTCCCATACGAGGAAATCATGTTCGTTGGAGAAGACATTGCCGAAGAGTATGACGGTTGGAGACTGTTCTTCGACGGAGCAGTAAACTTCAAAGGAGTTGGCATCAGAGCGGTATTGATTTTCGAAACTAGCCAGCATTACCCAGCCACAGCTAAGCTCAGATTCCCTTGCACCAACAACATGGCAGAATACGAAGCTTGCATCTTAGGGCTCAGGATAGCCATAGACATGAACGTGCAGGAACTATTGGCAATTAGAGATTCAGATTTGCTGATACATCAAGTACGAGGCGAGTGGGCAGCAAAGAATTCTAAAATATTGCCATATTTGGAGTGCATAAAAGAATTGAGCAAAAGGTTCACCAAGATAGAATTTCGGCATGTACCTAGACTGCAGAATGAGTTCGCTGACGCCCTGGCCACAATATCTTCCATGATTCAGCACCCAGATCAAGAATTACATCGATGCAATACCCATAGCAGTGAAAGAGCAACCAGCATATTGCTTTCAGGTGGAAGAAGAATCGGACGGAGAGCCATGGTTCCGTGACATTAAGAAATTCCTCAAAGAAAGCCTTTATCCCGAGAATGCTACAAGCCTTCAGAAGAATACATTGCGGAGATTGTCAAATGGTTTCTTCCTAAACGGTGAAATCTTGTACCGGAGGACGCTCTTACTTAGGTTTGCTAAGATGTGTGGATGCTAAAGAAGCTGTCAGATTGCTAGAAGAAGTGCATGCTGGAACTTGTGGTCCGCATATGAATGGTTTCGTGCTTGCAAAGAAGATATTAAGGGCAGGATACTTTTGGATGACTATGGAGCATGATTGCATAAAATACATGAAGAAATGCCATCAATGCCAAGTGCACGGAGACATGATTCGGGTACCCCCGAATGATCATCTTAACGTTTTGGGATCGCCTTGGCCATTCGCTGCTTGGGGAATGGACGTCATAGGGCCTATTGAACCCGCTGCATCAAATGGACATAGGTTCATATTGGTAGCCATTGATTACTTCACCAAATGGGTGGAAGCTGCATCCTACAAGTCTGTGACAAAAATGGTAGTGGCCGATTTCGTCCGAGACAAGATGATATGCCGATTTGGCATCCCCGAGTCTGTCATCACTGATAATGGATCCAATCTCAACAGTGACTTGATGAGAGCAACTTGTGATACTTTCAAAATCAAGCAAGGTAACTCTACTGCATACAGGCCTCAGATGAATGGAGCAGTTGAGGCGGCCAACAAGAATATCAAGAAAATACTGCGCAAGATGATCGACAATTCAAGACAGTGGCACGAGAATCTTTCCTATGCTCTGTTGGGATACCGCACCACAATGAGAACATCAACAGGAGCTACCCCTTATCTCCTAGTCTATGGAACTGAAGCAGTAATACCAGCAGAAGTGGAGATTCCCTCTCTAAGGGTTATTCAAGGAGCAGAACTGACAGACGCAGAATGGATTAAGAGGAGAATGGAACAATTGGAACTCATTGACGGCAAGAGAATGAATGCAATATGCCATGGGCAGTTGTATCAGCAAAGAATGGCAAAATCATTCAACAAGAAGGTCCGCGTAAGGTCATTCGAACCGGGACAGCTGGTTCTGAAGAAGATATTCCCCAATCAGGATGAAGCAAAGGGCAAGTTTGCACCAAACTGGCAAGGACCTTATATGGTTCATCGAGTTCTCACTGGAGGAGCACTCATACTGGCAGAAATGGATGGCGAAGTTTGGCCGAAGCCGATCAACGGAGATGTTGTCAAAAGATATTACATCTGAGAACCTGCACTAGCTAATAGCTTTATCCTTTATGCAATATCTCATGTAAGCTGGAACTATGTTACGACCTGGGATACGTAGGCAACCTACCCAAGGTTCGATCGCATTAATACAAAAATTTGTTTCCCCCATGAAGTGGACACTGGGGCAGAATTTTTGAGGATCTCTCAAAAATTCAAAAGGACAAACTGAGATCAATACTGGGGCAGAAATTTTTGAGATTCTCTCAAAAATTTCAGAGGAAAGCCAAGTGCAGAAACTGGGGCAGAATTTTGAGGTCCTGACCTCAAAATTCCTCAAGGATGTTTTACTACAATCTGAAAGACAACAATTGCAGCATTGTGCTTGTATTACACAATGCGGTCTATTGATTCGATGGAATAAAATACATTTTTCACAAACCTTTTCTTTAAAAACGCATGCCTACTTTCTCTTTGCTCTTTTTCTTTTACTCCCCGTAGTTTGACCAAGGTCCGGCATTCGCGAAAGAAGACACCACAAAAGAAAAGCGTGAGCCAGGCGAAGAATGCACAAATGAAACCTTCCTCCCCCAAAACTTACGAAATTTTCTTTGAGTGCAGGCCACCAAAAGACGGACGATGTGACAATTAGCATAACGACATTTCAGGCAGTCCTACAGACAGGGTAATATCGCTATATTTATCACTTCATGTTACTCGTTGCATACAGGGTATACAGCTCATGACGAGCAGGCAAAATAGCTCTTGACGAGCAGGCAAAATAGCTCCTGACAAGGAGGCAAAATAGCTTTGGACGAGCAAGCAAACAGCTCCTGACAAGAAGGCAAAATAGCTCTTGACGAGCAGGCAAAATAGCTCTTGACAAGGAGGCAAAATAGCTCTTGACGAGCAGGCAAACAGCTCCTGACAAGAAGACAAAATAGCTCTTGACGAGCAGGCAAAATAGCTCTTGACACCTGACGAGCAGGCAAACAGCTCCTGACAAAAAGGCAAAATAGCTTTTGACGAGCAGGAAAAATAGCTTTTGGCAAGGAGGCAAAATAGCTCTTGACGAGCAGGCATATAGCTCCTGACAGGAAGGCAAAATAGCTCTTGACGAGTAGGCAAAATGGCTCTTAACGAGCATGCAAATATCTCACAACAAGAGACCACGACACATTGACGGTTGACATTCAAAATGACAGGAAAGTATATTTATGCACTTACATATATGTATTATTCGCAAAAACACACTCTCATCGCAGGACATACAAACTGGCATTGCAACGACACAACAATTTGGCACCCTACACGACCACCCATAATCTCCGAATACATTCTTCTAAAGTCACGATAAAATTGGCCGCAGTCTCAACGTCTTTGCCCGAAGACTCTTTCATCATCCCCGGGCAAAGAGGGGCAGCTGTTGACACCCAATTTTGTCCCTCCTATTTTACAATTTTATCACACAAAACTTTGAAAATGCAATTTTAATATTTTAGACAAAAATGCGTCAATTATCGTATACTTATCCGTATCACCAATGTCATATCTATATACGTACATATTTCAATGAGGTTATATTAGATAAATACGTCATTTAAGTCATTTTCAAAGCACTTGCGCGATTTTTATAACTATTTATACAGTTTATATACTTGAATATCCATTTTACAACTATTTACATTCAATTAATATTACATAAATTCATTTATAATTATTTTGAGTCAATTATTTTTTTTCTAAGTCTATAATATTACTCCTCATGTTTTATTAGTTTTTTTCTTATTTTATTAGCATTTTAAAGCCAATTATTGGCTAATTATACCTACATATACCCGAAATATACAATATATATACACCTATATATATTTAAGACATATACTACATATACACATCACTCTCTTAGGGACCCACGCGCATACACATCAGCCCACACATGCATACGTGGCACATTTCTAGCCAATAACCCGCCCACATCAGATCCCACTACTATTTCTTCATTTTTCATCTTTAACCAAACACCCCCTTTACCAAAATAAACCCTAGGTTCATTTCCCCTCCCCCTCTTTCCCTTTCAGCCGTCACTCTCCTCTCCCCCCTACCCCAAAACGTGACCAAATACACTCCTTCACCCAAATCTCCCAAAAAATCTGACATCCCCGCCCCCAGTCACGCCATATCTTTCATCCCCACTGCTCCATTTCTCTCTCCTCGTCGCGAATTCAAACCGAAAAGGAAGGTAAGAAAATAATTTTTTTTTGACAAAATTGTGAGGAGTTTGATGATAATCAAGACAAAATCAGAAAGAATACGTTACAAATAAGGCATAGATCAAGATTTCGGAATCAAAACAAGCAAAAAATGATGAAAAAAAAACGGTTCAGATTCGACCCGACCCGGTTCGCTGACCCGACCCTAAATCGGGTATCCTCTCTTCTGTTTTTCTTTCTACTCTGCTGCTCCATTTTCTCTGATTTAAGTTCGTTGAAAATTACATGCGTATTTGGTGAAAGGATTAAAACTGAAATGAATTAGATAAATTAACGATAATTCGATGTTTTATTACAAGACTAGGCTCGCACCACCATTGTTAAATTGTTAACAGTTAGGAGTAAATTTAGTTTTGACCTTCGTACTCAAATTATGTCTTGATGATAACTTTGAATGCCTATCCGAAGTATCTGTTTGTTTTAATCATTCGCCTTGTCCTAGCATATGAGACTTTGGTTTGAAAAAAAGAAGCTTTGGTGTAGCTATTGAACATACGTACACTGTTTATACTCTTTCTTGTACGAATATCAGTTAAAAAAAGAAAACTTTCTATGCAATATGTGATTATATATTTTTGAAGACACATAGAAATTCTAGACCATTTGTTTTGCAAGATTTGAAAAGAAGACCATTATTATTTGTTTTGGGGGATTTTTATTTTTTGTGCTTCCTTTATTCCGAAAATCACTTAATTGGATTTATTTTTGGAAGTATTTGAAAGGTGATATCCCTTTTATTTTGGTAAATTAGAGAGGTGATTTATTTTTGCCTTATCAAAATTATTGCTGACTTTATTTTTCCTTTCCCAGTTAGAATTTGGATTTTAGAGAGCCCTAGTCCTACTACTATATAAACAGTCCCAAGCCCCTAACACAGACACGCTAAAAAATCCTAAGAAAAGCAGTAGCAACTTTCTTCTAAAAATATCCTTACTATTCCCTAGTTCTACAAAGATCTTGTTTCTTATCTCTCTGCGACCTGCTCTTTTTTACTGCCCCAATCAAATCCTAAGGTAATATATTTGGGACCGAATGGAAAGTTTTCTAGGTTGATTTGCTCTTGGTTTCCATGATGAACAACTTGATTTTGTCAAGTTTTGCTTGCTGTGTTTGCATATCTGTCTGGACTTCTTTTCGGCCAATACTAACTTTTTTTTGCAGGTTTATTGGATAGTCTTTAGGACTATACCAGTGTCTTTCATTACAGGTACACCAAGTTATATAAGTAGAAGTCAGAAAACCTGACAATGCTAACGAGTTGGTTGTAGGGAAGGTCAAAGTAAAGGGTCCAGAAAGGACCTAACTGAGACCATGTGAATGGTGTATTCAGGACACTATATTTTCAGCTTGTATGTATTTTTAGTTTGTTCCCCTTTTATGTAATTCTCTTTCCCTCTATTTGTATGAATCTAAGTTTAAAACAGGGAAGAAAGTGGTAAGTATCGTGGCTTCATAAGCCCCTTTGAAGTGTAAGAAAATATGACAATGAAATAATTTTATTTGGTTTACTCAGGGACCATATCTCTCCCCTTTTCTCGCTCATTTATGTTTGAAGTTGTGAGTTTATGTGCATCAATCCATAAATCTTGAAACTGGTGTGATTTAAGACTATGACGAATGAGGATTGTTAGTATTTAAATCTGAATTTTGTTAAGGCAGGCCCGTTTCGCATAAAGGGGGGGGGGGGGGAGGTTTTCCCAATTTTATTTAAAATGTGGCAATTTATGAAAATTGTGACCTATGCAAGGACATTTTTCGTAAAATATATCTTGGTTGTGTCTTTTTTTCTGAAACTGTAGGCTTGAACGATAAGCCCATGATAAAAGAAATTGGAATTCCAAAATTTTTGGTAATCAGGGGCTGTTTATCCAATTTCTGTCAAAAAGAGCCTATTTCTGCAAATTTTAGAGTATCCTTTTTCGCGGCAGGTTCTCTTCTTTTCGAATGGGGGAATTTATTTTTAAAACATATTGATTTTAGCACTCTTTTTCTCTTATACATTAATTAATAGTGTAAGGGAAGTATTGAATCTCGGGGTCGGATTATACATACTTTTAAAATTAAATCCATTTAAATCGATCACTTAACATGTATTGCTTGAATATGACACTAATATATGTATATCTATGTGCGCGTCCTTTTATATGCATCCTAACTTGCTTGGTGTGTTCGTTTTTTTATTCAAAACCTTCCTATCTATATGTATATAATATTTTGAAACGACCCCCAAAACAAAAGTCGCTTGGAATATACGTTTGGCAATTAAATACCAACACGTCCTTTCCAAAGCGACCACATTCGCTAAATGAGATAAAACCCATTTGTCCCTATGTTTGATTATCTCATTGTGAGAAATAAATATTCCATGCTCTTTCAAATAATTTTCAAAAAAAAAAACTGATTCTCTTCGGATTTGCAGAAAAAGAGCTCGATTCAGAATTATTTTCAGCTCTTTAGAATTAAAAGTTTAAAGCAGAAAGCTAAAATTGCAAGTAGGCATTGGGCCTAGCCTATAAACGCAAAATCAGTCACGGCTAAACTAGTTAGAATGCAACAATGACTTACTTTGCAGGGATATTTCTTTAATATATTGTCTTGACTTTTTAGCCTCCCTCCATGATAGTGTAGATATTTCTTTTTCTTTTAAAATTTTAACCATGTGCCTTTAATTGTGATATTATAATTATTATTTTTTAAATATGTATATCCCAAAAAATTCAAATTCGGTTGGGAACCACTTTTAGTGGGACTCGGGAAGTGCCTAATACCTTCTTCCCGAGTCATAAGGGCTGCTTACCTTAGAATCTTTGTTAGTACGACCTACCCGGAGCTAACTTTAGACACTTAGAAAATTTAGGTGACCTGATACGCCTGTTATACAAATTTATTAGGTGGCGATTTTGACTCAACCAAGTCACCCAGTCAAACCCGACCTTTAAACCCGCTCCGAGCTTCGAAAAATGGGGTGCGACAATCACAGGTGCCGGAGGTGAGCCTAGTCATGAGGAAGTTGAAGTCGAGGGCGGCGAGAAAGTCGATGACGCTCCTCCTCCTCCTCCTCCTCCGAAGTCTTTTCATAATTTGAAAATCAAGTATTTGCCCAAGGTAGTGGAGAAAGGGCAAGGGGGTAGCTCATCGGCTACGCCCCAAACCATTGAGGATGTGATTGTGGAACAAGTTCAGCGATTGTAGCGGCGAAAGCCACCGAAGGAACAACCTCGGTTATCGACATCGAGGAAGGAGAGACTGGGGACGAATCGGGATCTGACTGATTAGTGAGGCGTCTCAAGAAGCCTGTAAAGGAAAGACTCCAGGAGACGGCCATCCAACTTAAGGTGGCTGAACGGGGGGATCTTTCGGTCGATGATTATCATCTTTCTCCTGTAGCCGAAGAGGTTAATTCGGGCTCAGAAGGCCTGCCTAGTAGAGAAGGCGCCCTCGTTTCTTTGGGCGTTATGCTGAAACTCGGGGGGAAATGATTGAGGCCTTTGATCGTGAACTCGAGGAAAGCGATCCGACAAAAGGGAAGATGCCAGCTTTGGATCGGCCGATAGCGACGATGAAGTCCAAATACGATGAAGAAACAGGGCCATCGTTCTTCGGTACGGATCATGCTGACCCGATCGTACCTCTTCTTCGAGGTGAAGAGGCTGCTGCCTTCGCCGCTTTGGGCGAATCTAAAACATTGGGCGATAGATCGCTGACGATAACAGTACCGTCCAATGTTGATTTGCTCAGATGCCCAAAGCGGCTTGCTGATTACTTGTTTGATGTCATTGGCCCGATGGAGCAGGCTCGCCTAAACACGCACGAAGATCTGAGCTTACCTTCGCAAATTTCCTTCGGCGCCTTTAGGGTAAAGTCCGTTTTCTTTCTTCGCTTTGTGTAATATCTTTTGCTTTTTCTCAATTGAATTTTAACTGTGATTGTTTTCAGAATTATATAATGGCAATCGAAACAGCCGATCGGGTTCGCCAGCTTCAGGATGGGGCCAAGGTTTTAAACGAGCAAATCATTCATCTTACTTCAGCGGGGGAGGATCTGCATCGAAAATTAAAAGCTGCGGAGGCCAGGCATGCTGAACTTTTAGCCAACTTTGACAGAAGCACGAAAGAGCATGTTCTTCGCCAATCGAAGTTGGAATCTCAGATTGAGGCTTTGAATGACAAGCTAAGCGAGCACGAAGCCAACTCTGATTTAAAAATGGCCGAAATCAACTCTGCTTTGGAGAGCAAAAACCAGGAGTTGGCTAACATGTTCGAGGAGCTAAGCATTCTACGTAAAAGCAATGAATATCTGAAGGTTCAGGCTGGCATTCTATCGGAGAGGAACTTGCTGCTTCAAAAGGAATCCAGTATCCTAAGGCGCGATCTCGAAGAAGAGTTTGAAAAGAAGAAGGATCTGATCCTTGCTGAATCGAGGCGCGATGTTCTTAGGGAGATGTTGGATCGAAATATTAATGTTCCTACCGAGCTAAGCGATGTCGTTGCCATTGTGCGGTTTGCCCGCAAAGATCTTGGTCTCCCAGCAAGCTCCTTCGATGAAGGTTCTGAAGGAGATGATGAATGAGCTAGGGCTGTTCTCGACTAGTGGTTTAGTCATTTTTACTTTCGATGTAATGTGGTCGTTTGACCAGCTATGTAAATATTTTTGAATGAATGAATTTTTTTTGATTCCTCTTATCGATGCGTTGTTTTCCGAAGATAAGTCCAATTTGATCATTCGGAAGTTTTAACGTTTAAGCGACTATCGTTGGAAAAAGAATGTGATTGGGACCTAATGTTTAGTGCGTGGTAAAGAATGACGTCTCTCTTTTACGTAATGCACTCCTCGAACATCTTTAGGTTCGGAATGAAAAATTATTTCGAACACTTGGCGAAAAATTGGACTTGTAAAATTTGCCAATACTTAGACCAATAACACAAGTCAATAAATGTGGAAAAATTGGAGATATGACCAAAGTGTTGTATATTATTGAGAAGTTGGCCGCTATCGGGCGTTTTTAATACATTTTGGGATCGGATGATTCGATCGGTTACATGACGTGGCCGTTTAAAGGCACGGAGATTTTTGATCGCTAACGGATCGTTTACATATTACGCAACTCACATTACATAATCCCTGATTTTGAATAAAAGTGCTGGGGTTTGAAGCCTTCGACGAAGTTGGATCTCTAGTTCAACTTGAAATACGAACGAGTCCCCAGTTCGAGTGAGTGTTGGGATCTTGAACTTGTTGGATTTCGAACGAGTCCCCAGTATTGTCTTCAATCGACTTCGTTTCCTTCCTTTGATGGGAAGTCTCCGATTTCTGGGTAGTCCCCAGTGTTGTTGTGACCATCCAACCAACTCCATCCCCCCAGTGTTTGGGTGTGAAGAATGAGCGGCCGAACACTGGTCCTTGAGTTCGATACCTGAAACAGAGTCATTGAAAGACAAAAGCCGTTATAGATGAAGACCACGTTAGAATGTTCTTCAGACGTATCGACCCCGATTGGAGCGTTTTGAGCTCAAGTGTTCGTGGTGATGTTTGTCATCATTCGATTCCAACTATACCTATCATCTAAAAATATTAGTATCAAACAATCGATCAACAATTGTTTCCGACGGAAGGGAGATAAAAAAAATAAAAAAAAAATAGAAAATAAAATTTGATGATACCGTAGAATTTCAAAAGTAGTACTTCTTCAATTCTGTGATATTCCAATTGAAGTCGACTGGCTTGGAGTCTATTGTTTCGAGTTGGTATGAACTTTTTCCGATTACTGCCTTGACCCGATAGGGTCCCTCCCAATTTGCTCCTAGTTTACCTTCGTTGGGCTCATCCTTCTTCGGTCTTTTGATTTTTAGCACATAGTAACCTACATTGAAAGATCGATACCTGATTTTTTTGTTGTGGTAATTTTCTGCCCTTTGTTTCTGTGCTTGTATTCGAACAAATGCCATGTCTCTTTTTGATTCGACCAGGTCTAAATCTATCAGCATAGCCTCTTTGTTCGCCTCCTCGGTGGAGTGGGCGAACTGATGACTAGGTTCCCCCACTTCCACCGGTATCGGCGCTTCTGCTCCGTAGACAAGTGAGAACGGTGTTTCCCCGGTGCTGTGTTTCACCGTTGTCCGATGAGCCCACAGCGCTCCGGAGAGTTCGTTCGGCCAATTGACCTTTGACTCATCCATCATTTTCTTCAAATACTCGATTATTGTTTTGTTGGAAGACTCAGCTTGTCCATTTGCACTGGGGGTGATAAGGTGTTGAGGCAATTCGCTTGATCTCCCATTTTTCGAGGAAGGCAGTGATCCATCTTCCCACGAACTGTTTACCATTGTCGCATGTGATCTCTTTTGGGATCCCAAAACGACAGATGATATTTTGATGAATAAATTTGATGACTTCCTGTTCACGAATTTTAGCCAAAGCAATTACTTCTACCCATTTAGAAAAATAATCCGTAAGAATTAAAATAAACTTTACCCCACCGGGCGCTGTTGGAAGCGGCCCGACCAAATGGCCACGGTGACGTGACCGAATGAAGTGGCTATGCTTGTTGTTGTATGAGGTTTCCAAATCGCTGACACTTGTCGTATTTGCGAACGAACTCTCTGGCATCATCCGCGATCGTTGGCCAATAGTATCCAGCTCTTATTATCTTTCGAACCAACGACTTGCTGCCGGAGTGATTGCCGCATTCGCCTTCGTGAACTTCTTTCAACACATAGCTTGTTCCATCTTGTCCTACACACTTTGCTAAAGGGCCACCGAACATTCGTCTGTAGAGTTGATTTTCTTCGAGACAATATCTTACCGCTTTAGCTTTAAGTGATCGGGCAGGCTTTTTGTCACTGGGAAGGGTGCCTGCCTACAAATAAGACAAGTATTTGTTCCTCCAATCCCAAGTATGATTGACATTGTTTACCTCTTTGATGCTTCGACAAAGTAGGGATTCGAACAAATGGACCACTGTTTCGTCGAGCTTTCCATCGATAGCTGCTGCAGAACCAAGGTTGGCTAAGGCATCTGCCTCGACGTTATCTTCCCTCGGTATCTGAGCTATTCTCCATTCCTGAAAAGAAGTTAGAAGATTTCTTACTTTTTCGAGCAGCTGCTGCATCCTCGGATCTCGAACACGAAAATCGCCTTGGATTTGATTTACCACCAGCTGAGAATCACTTTTGATGTCCAGTCGTTCGACTTTCAAGTCTTTTGCGATCTTTAAACCTGCAGCGAGGGCCTCATATTTGGCCTCGTTGTTAGTCTTTGCATGTAATTTGATTGCATACCTGAGTTTCTCGCCGGTGCCATCAATAGGATTCCAAGGCCAGTCCCTTTCACATTTGAAGCTCCATCAGTGTACATTATCCAGACTCCAGGATCTGGATTTCTCATCATCAACTCTTCCTTCTTTGCTTCCGGGAAGATGTTAGCACTAAAGTCTGCTACAAAATCAGCTAAAACTTGAGATTTTATGGCGGTGCGAGGCTGGTAAGTGATGTCGTATTCACTCAGCTCGACCGCCCATTTCATCAATCGACCAGAGAGATCTTGCCGATGTAAAATATTTCACAATGGAAAAGTAGTTATAACAGATATTGAATGACATTGGAAATAAGATCTTCGCTTTTGTGCAGCAGTGACTAGTGCAAGTGCTAGTTTTTTTAGATGTGGATACCTTGTTTCTGCATCTAACAATGTCTTACTAACATAATAGATAGGAAATTGGTTACCTCCATCCTCGCGAACGAGGACAACACTTACAGCAACATCGGAAACGGCCAAGTAGATCAGCATTATTTCTCATTCGATTGGCTTTGATAGAAGTGGAGGATTGGACAAGTATTGCTTCAGTTCTTTGAGAGCCTTTTTGCATTCTGGTGTCCACTCAAAACTTTTGTTTTTCCTCAGCACCGAAAAGAACTTGTGACATCGTTCAGATGATCTCGAGATGAACCTGCTGAGATAGGCTACTTGACCGGTCAGCTGTTGAACTTCTTTCACCATTGTCAGGTCTTCGGAAATGCTTTCGATCGCCTTGATTTTGTCTGGATTGGCCTCAATTCCTCTTTGCGATACGATAAATCCCAAGAACTTGCCGGATCCGACCCTGAACGTGCATTTCTCCGGGTTCAGTCTCATGTTGAACCGCCTTAGTATCGTAAAAGTTTCCTCCAAATGACTTAAATGGTTTTCCTTTTCTAAAGACTTGACCAACTTATCATCGATATACACTTCCATCGTTTTTCCGATCAAATCTTTGAACATGGTGGTAACCAAATGCTGATAAGTAGCCCCAGCATTCTTAAGGCCGAAGGGCATGACTGTGTAATAATAAGTCCCCGTGTCTGTGATGAACGAAGTTTTCTATAAATCTATTGGGTCCATCGAAATTTGATTATAGCCTGAGGTAGGCGTCCAAGAAACTCAACATTTCGTGCCCTGCCGTCGAATCGATCAGCCTGTCGATGTGAGGTGGTGGGAATGAATCTTTTGGGCAAGCTTTGTTGAGGTTGGTATAATCGATGCATACTCTCCACTTGTCATTTTTCTTTGGTACTACGACGGTATTTTCAAGCCATTATGGATACTTAACCTCTTTAATGAACCCATTCGTTAACAATTGTTCTACTTCATCGTTGATCACTTTCCTCCGGAATCCTCCATTCGGCCGTTTCTTTTGCTTCACCGGCCGATGCTTTGGATCGACGTTTAATTTGTGTGTGGCAACTTTTGGATCGATTCCCACCATATTTGCGTGGGACCAAGCAAAACAATCAGAATTATCCTCGAGGAAGGATTATCATCGAATAACATTACTTCTTTCAATTCTTCTATCGTAGAGTCTTCGGCTTTTTATTTGTACGGTTCTCTCACACATGGTGGAACCTGTGCGAATTCGTCTTCAACTTCGGACTCCGCTAACTGTGACGAAGTACATGACGGAGCCGCAGTGAAGTCTTTGGCCACGGGTTCCACTAGCTGTGATTGCTATTTTCGAAAGCCATCCTTAACAGCTACTGAGTAACATTCTCGAGAAGCCTGCTGCTCACCTCTTATTTCGCGAATTCCCCATGGGGTAGGGAATTTTACAACTTGATGTAAAGTCGATAGGACCGCTCCCATAGCGTGAATCCACGGTCGACCCAGTATCACGTTGTATGCCATCTCGCCTTTCATCACTTGAAACGATGTTTCATTCTCCACGCTTTCTGCATATGTCTTAATTGTGATTTCTCCAACAGTCACTTCGCTTGAATTATTGAAACCCGACAACACCGTTGAGCGAGGTATGATCTTATCGCTCAACTGCAGCTGTTCAACTACTCTTGCATGTATGATATTAACTGAACTGCCAGCATCGATCAATACCCTCTTTACATCGGCATCATCGATCCTCATCGTCACTACCAGTGCATCGTGATGGGGATGAATCCTTTCGTCGAAGTCAAAATCCCCGAACACAATCTCGTCATTCATATCCTCCCGCGTTCGTTTGCCTCGTGTTAACGAGACCTTTGCATATTTCTTTGTAGTGTAAGTCACTCCACAAACGTCATCTCCTCCGGTAATAACATTCACCGTCTTCCTGGGAGCAGGAGGTTTTGGCGGCTCGTTATCTTTTTTCTTATTAAAATTGTTTCGCCCTCTATCAGTCAATAATTCTACCAAGTGCCCTTTCTATATCAAGCTGGCCACTTCGTATCTCAGCGCCTTACATTCTTCCGCTGTATGGCCGAAGTCATGATGAAATGCACACCATAGATTTTCATCCCTTGTGTTTGGATTTGTTTTTATGCGACCCGGAAACTTTACGAACTTATCACCCATCCCCTTCAAGTGATTTACCAAGTTCGATGTCGATATGCAAAAATTATACTCCGTCACTTTCGGAGGCAGTGGTCGATCTTTTGGAACCGAATGTGCGTTCGATTGCCCTCTCTTCAGCTGATTCTTCGAACTACCAGCTTCGTGGTTGTCGCTCCCCATTCGAGGGAAACTGTAGGGCTCCCACCGTTGATCCCTGTAGTTTCGCCTGTCGTTCTCGACTCTCTGTGGTGGTGGTCGATCATACTGATGATTATTCCGGGCTAGCTGCAACTCCTCCTCCTCAGCCCTAATCCTTGGTTCGCACTCACGATATAGATTGTCGAACGTCCATGCATTGATTTCCCTAAGACGATCCTTTAACTTCCACGCCTCTATTGAATCAGTGCGCAAGTTATTAGAAAAAGTCAAACAAGCCCACCTTTCTTCGAGATTTGGGATGTGAATCTTTTCATCATTAAATCGTTTCACAAATTGTTTGATAGTTTCCCCGGGCCACTGCTTAATGTTCAGGATATCTTCCACCCTTGGTGCTATCTTTTTTGCTCCAGTATGTGATCGAATGAACTTAGCCGCCATATCATCAAAATTCAGTATCTCGTTTTCGGGTAGCTGCAAATACCACTTCAGTGCTGCCCCTTTCAATGTTTCACAAAACTTCTTAAGGCTGACTGAATTGATCTCTTCCGAAGTCAGGTCGTTCGCCTGAACTGCAACCGAAAACATATCAATATGATCCCTTGGATCTGTGGTTCCATCGTATCTCAAAATTTCTGGTAACTTGAAGGTTTTAGGAATGGGCAGTGGGGCTGCACTTGCTGGAAACAGACGCTTTGAAATTGATTTCTTAGCGACTTCATCCGTTAACTTCGGAACACCTGGCAATTTCTCAAAAAATGATTTTATCTCATTGAATTTCTTATCCGCTGTGTCATTTAGCAGAGTTTGCATCGTAGCTAACATCCTTACTTCTTTCGTAACGGAGGCCGGAGCTCCCATAGCCACGGCGGCCGTACCCGATCCTCCAGATCCGACCCCCGCTGCAAGTCCCCCTGTTATGGCGCTCTGAGGAACCAAAGTCGGAATGCTTGCGGGGGGTGTGATTGGGGAGGTGGGCGCTCTATTTCCGATAGAGCTAGACAGGACCTTCAACTATTCTTGTATCATTTTGAACTGAGCGTCATGCCTTTTCAAATACGCCATTAGTGCTGCATTTGTATCTCCTGACTCAGTTTCGACCGCGGGTTCCTTACCAGGTCGTCGCCCTTGGGGCGCGTTCAGCTGTGAACCAGTAGGAATGTCGTCATGAATCGGATCCTGCTCGTGGTAGGTAGACTCATCGACCGCTTCAACGTTGGTCGGAACATGAACCCCGTCATTGGGATTGAGCTGTTGTTGACCGTTCAAAGCGGTGGTAACATCGATGTTACGTTCATCTGCCATTTTAGGACAAAAAAGCAAACGTAAGTAGTATCAAGCGATTCAAATTTCGGAATAAATCGATTGCCTAGACCCCACGGTGGGCGCCAAATTGTATTTTCTAAAAATGTACTTTAGGTTTTACAATTAAATTTATATTTGGTTGAGTCTAAGGCGACCGTTTTATATCTCAATTCGATCGATTGATAGGCAGTTTACGTTGTCAAGTAGTCGATTTTCAGGGCTTTAATTCGAAGACAATGCAAATATCAGTTTCGAAGATATGAATACGCAAATCCGATGTTGTAGTCAGAATTAACAATTCGAAGGTAGATGTAAACAGACGAATTAAGGCAAATAATGAATTAGCAATTTACGATGACCCGATTTTGGACGAGTTTCTATCGAAGATGACTTATATGTTATTTCCGTTCGATACTGAATACTTGATTTTAACCAGATTCGATGACAAATTTATATATAATGATAAATAAAATGCGATCGATGGAAATGTATTCAATCGGATAACAATACGATTAGAAAGCGATAGTAGCAACTCAGCTGATATGTTCGATATCAATAAAGTTCAAACTCTGATTGACCCAAAGCCAAACAGTGGTACAACAAAAACTGACAAAGGGAAAATCCAACTCCCAAACCATAAACACACCTTCTACAAAGGCCAATCCATCGAAGTTAGCTCCATGACCGTCGAAAAGAAAAGCATGAAACACGAAAACACCCCGTCATAACCCAAGACAAATACCATTTTTGACGACCTTCAAAAACCGGCAAAATCCAAATATCAAACCTCAATCTGAGTATGCAAAATATCCACATATTCATAGTCATCAATACATCCAATCGTCACACTAAAGGGAGAATGCAGATTTTAGCCAATACATTGGTGTTCAGTACAATGCAACCACCTTCTCTCGGTGATCTGTCATAAGCAATAAACTGGGGCAGAATTTTTGAGGATCCCCTCAAAAATTCAAAAAGACGCAAATTTGACACTGAGGCAGAAATTTTTGAGGTCCCCTAAAAAATTTCAAGAAAAGCCCTTACAAGAGCAAAATAGCCTCCTTAGCACATCGCATGACATAGTAATAGCATTTTACTTGTTGCACTTTACTTTAATCTTGATGCATCGACTAAGGGTACATAGCCCGATGTCGAATTGCCATTTTTAATTTAGCTGAGGGTACACAGCCCGAAGTGTCGACTGAGGGTCCACATCCCGATGTCGATTTGTCATTTAAATTAGCTGAGGGAATACAACCCGAGGCGCCGATTGAGAGTACACAGCCCGATATCAATTTACATTTTAAATCAGCCGAGGGCACACAACCCGAGGCGTCGATTGAGAGTACACAGCCCAATATCGATTTGCATTTTAAATTAGCTGAGGGCATACAACTCCGAAGCGTCGGTTGAGGGTACACAGCCCGACATCGATTTGTCATTTACAATAGCTGAGGGCATACAACCCGAGGCGTCGATTGAGGGTACACAGCCCAATATCAATTTGTCATTTACATTAGCTGAGGGCACACAACCCGAGGTGTCGGTTGAGGGTACACAGCCAGATATCGATTTGCATTTTAAAATTAACTGAGGGCATACAACCGAGGCATCGGTTGAGGGTGCACAGCTCGATATCGATTTATCATTTACATTAGCTGAGGGCATACAATCCGAGGCATAGATTGGGGGTACACAGCCCGGTATCGATTTGCATTTTAAATTAGCTGAGGGTACACAGCCCGAAGCGTCGATTGAGGGTACACAGCCCGATATCGATTTGAATTTTAATTAGCTGAGGGCATACAACCCGAGGTGTCAATTGAGGGTACACAGCCCGTTATCGATTTGCATTTTAAATTAGCTGAGGGCATACAACCCGAAGTATCGGTTGAGGGTACACAGCCCGATATCGATTTGCATTTACATTTCTTGTGTAGGGTACACAGCCCGAAGCACCGACGGAGGGTATACAGCCTGATGTTGAAACTGACACTGCGAAGGGTACACAACCCGATGCAAATTTTGATATTATAACAGGAAGACAACCTGGAGGGTAGACAGCCCGTTGAAAGAACAACAATACAAAAGTCATACACAAGCCGACGTGACAAGCACATATTTAAAGGACAAAAAGCAATGGACATACAATCCGGCGTCACACTGGAAAGATGATCCAACAACAGTTCAACATGACAAAGCAACTACCTCCTGACGAGAAGCACTTAGCAAACGAATATCCCCCAGAGGAGAGGCACATATTACCTAGCACTGAGCACCTTAAAGCGGACCAGACAAAGGAGAGCTCAACTCAATAGGGAAATTAACTTTATCTTTGTTTTTATCTCAATTTGCATTTGTTTTGATTTTGCTATAAGGACTCTCGAATATCTCGACAACCCCCCGCGTCCCTCTCTCACGTCTGCTCCCAAAATCACTACCAATTGTGCAACCACAAAACCCCAAATACATACCAAAGCATCATCCCAAATCCCAATTCGAGAAGCTTAATCCCACAGACAATGCTTTTGCTACACCCGCAAGCTACCTATATTGTCGAATTCCAAAGCGCTCAATGCCACAGTTCCATACTCGCACCAATGGTCTACCTAATCTTTCTTTGCCAATTAGGCACCAGCTCTGTGTTCCTTCCTAATCGTGCCTATCTATTTGAATCGTGCATATTCATCGTGCTTTACTCCTCAGTATTCCTCAGTTCATTCGAAACAATGTTGAGGCCAAGATGACTCCTCTACCGAGTTATAATGGAAAATGTGCCCATGTAAATACCTCTTTATGGGCGTGTCGTGCACCACATCTTCATAATTAGGACGTTTAGAAGCCTATTTCACCACACTCGGTCTATCAATGTTATCTCGACGTTGATAACGCTTTTGTCCTACCTGTAAAATACATATTTTGTCGAATTCTAACATGCTCAAAAGCCGCTCATTCCATGCCCTCACAAGTAATCTACCTAATCCTCCATTGCAAATTAGGATGTCATTTTGTATTTTCTTCCAACTGATACCTACTTTGCCTATCCGAGCCTATCTGCGTCAATCGTGCGTGTTTTCGTACTTACTCGTGTCCATCTATTTGAGTCGTGCACATTTATAAAACTCGCATCTCAAATCCTTCCCAGCTCAGTCAAGGCAATATCGAGGGAAATATTACTCATTTATCGAGATGGAGTGGAAACTACGTACCTATAAACTCCTATTTATAGGTGTGTAGTATGCCACATTTTCATAATTAGGACGATTATAAGCCTCTTTTCCCACGCTCGATATACCGGTGTTATCACATCTTTGATAGTACCCTTACTTTATTCATCATTTATCCCGCCAAAAAAGGCAAAAGATACACAAACCTAAACTTTACTTACCGGGATAAGTTTAGTCTTTACATCCAAAATCGTGCGTCATAAACATCTCACACAGGCAAAATGCCATTCTGGAACTACACACGGCCTGATTCTTGTGAAACCCGAGATATGTAGGCAGCTCAGAGACCGGAGTTCGGCCAATAAATACCCCAAAACTCCCATTTGCCATTTTCAATCTTTTTGCCCACCAGTCGTGACAAAATTTGCTACTCTGTCAACTAACTTTTTCCGAAGACTCTTTCATCATCCCCGAGCAAAGAGGGGCAGCTGTTGACACCCAATTTTGTCCCTCCTTTTTCAAAAATTGGCAATAATTCAACTTAAGGGTGCAACGTGACTATTTCTGCAAGATGTGCATTAGAAATCATGCATTTATGTGTGTTATCCTCTGTTTATATATTATATACTTATGTGTGGCTATATTACGTAACTTTTGCATCGTTTATGTTATTTGTCAAAACTGTAACTATATGTGAAAATTAGTATATTTATAATATTAGTGGCTATATTATATAATTGCGCCATTTAGGCTACATGTCAAGTGTGTTTCAATTTGTGATTATTTGTGCAAATTAGTAATTATTTGCTATTATATATATTTAAATAATTTTAGTTGAGTTTATTTAATAATTATTTATGCATTTTATAAAAATACGTGTATCTATATTTTTATTTACATCTTTATGTTGAATATTGGCCAATTTAAAAGAAATTGTCCAAATTCCTTTTTTATTATTAATTCTTCCATATTTCAAAATTCCTATCAAAATCCTTCATTTATTTATATTTATCTTATTTATTAAATTACATTTATCCTTTGAACCCGAACCAAATCCCAAACCAAATCCCAAATCCCAAACCAAATACATTTCCTATATACATATTTTTATATTTTGAAATCACTCCATTTTACCATTTATCTATTTTCTTCATTCCTTTGTTAAAATTTCCTACCAACCTAGACAAGAGTCCGTCTAGGTACGCCCATTCTGTTAAGGATAATTGCTATTTTCTTCCAATTATTTCAAATCAAATCCAAAATTATTCAATTTTCTTTTTTCCAATTCCTACCAAATTCTTTATTTACTTCATTTTTATCATTATATTGAATCTAGACCCAAAACATAACCAAATACATTTTTTTTAAAATTCAAATTACTTCCATAATCTTTCCCAAATCTTACCATAATCCTTTCCTAATTTTTTCAAAATCCCCTAAAATCATTTCCCTAAAATCCTCACAAATCTCAAAATTATTCCAAAAATCCCTCCAATCATTCCCCATCTCCAACAACTCTTTTTCTCCAAAAGCCTGTACAAATACACACATACAGTACACAGACAAGGACACGAGCCTACCCCACATACGCAGCTCCCCAAATTTCTTCCTACTCTCTCCACCCTTACCCCCACAGCCAATATACACAAAATACCACAAGAACAACTCAAAAAAAAAAAAAAAAAAAAAAAAACCGCCATCTCCTTCATTCGCCTTGATCATCATCTACTCACCATTCATTTTCAATACACACAACTGCACAATATCCATATTTTCCAGTTATCATCGGAAAACTTCAGGCGTGGCTCCCATGGTCCTCTCCTCCAAATGCAGAACACACCGTCTTCACCCCACCTTCTCCTTCTCCTTCTCCTCAATCTCTGTAACATCATACCCATACAACTCGACTCCAATGCCTTTCCCCAAACATCCAGTGCAGACAAACTACACACACACACACACCCATCTACAGAAAATAGGGAAACAGGGAGACCACATCGACAATAAAGCACCACCACCAGCAGCGACAGTGGTGGAGAAAATGGATCAAAAATGGAGGGGAAAACAGTAGCAGACCGAGAAAGATCGGAGTTTGGGGTCTAGATTATTTGAACTATGGCAGTGGAGATAAGCCTTTGTCACCGGAAAATGCCATCCACGGCGAGGAAGGGAATCAGAGGACGGGGTCGCAGTGACGCCACCATGCTGGTGTCGCTCCTCTGCCTTTCCCCGATCGCTGCTATCCTTTTTACCAACCATTTTGTTCCGATGTCCATTGGTTCTTTGTTATGTTTGTCTTTAATCCGTCACTGCAGGTTTTCTCTTGCTGAATCTAGCCAGAATCTGGCTGATTTCATGCCAGCGATGGTGTTGTTCTGTGGTCCTTGACGGGCCCGTTTGGTTGCATCCTTGGGGTTGACTGCCCTTGCCACTGCTATTTGCTTAGGCTGTTCCCATCTTTGCTCTATTTTGTTTTTCCTTCGGCTGTGTATATTTATTATCTCTGTTAGTTTCATTTGCACTTGATATGTGTGTTGATGTTGCAGATCGGGAAATAATTACTATCATGGTCTTACTAGAAATTGAGTGAAAACTCAGTATTTACGATATTGTGCAACAAGGCCTATGAAAAATATACACTTATTTGAGGCTTACACAATGAATTGACGGACTCAATAAAAAATAGGGCCAAGGAAAATAAATAATTTATTTAAGGCCTATTTGATTAATTTGAACATGATACTACACTTGAACGACCCATTCCCGCACCCCTAAACAAAACAAAAAGGCTATGATGACGTGTATAAGCCGTAATTACAAACGAGCCGGTGATGGAGTGATGAAATCGGTACTTGGCATGGCAATACGACCGGCCGGCATATTTGCAACCGTATCGACGCATAGTATTTAAATTATCTTTTAGTTAGTTAGTTAGTCTATTTGCTTGTTTACTTGTTCGAATCCTAATTATAAGTCCGGCCGGTAACCACATTTGGTGGAGCTCGGGAGGTGCCTAATCCCTTCCTCTCGAGTTAACTTGAACCTCTTACCCGAATCTCTGACTCGTAGACCAACCCGGAGTTAATCCTTTAAATGGAATTAGAAATCAATAGGTGACCTAACACGCCTAGAAAATTTATTAGGTGGCGACTCAACACTTAAACTCAAACGAGTTACCAAGTCAAATCCGAAACCCCACTCGCCTCGAGTTGAGTCTAAAATCGGGTATGACATGAATCGTACAAGGAACAATCCAAAATCCTCCCGTGTTGTATGATTCCAGCTCCTCCATATTCGAATCAACCTTATCTGATTGTGAACGTTAGGGGGTTCGTTGGTCCTTTTCTTCTAGATTCTTACACTCCCTAAAAGCCCTAATTTGTTCCCTATATAAGTTAGAGGATAGGTCCATTTTGAAGCAGCCGTGAATATAGAGAGAAAATAGGGAAAGCGGCAGAGTATATAAATTTATATAATTTTTCGGAGTTTGAACTTGAAGTTTTGAAATTCATAAAATATTGCGTGACTGTTTGTGTATTTTTTGTTTCGTGTTTGTTATCGCGTCATTTTGCATATTGCTTCTTCGTTAGTTGAACCGTCAACTTGGTTCGAGACGCATTCTTTGAATCCCTCGCCCTAGCTCGCTGAGCCGCAAGAGGTAATAGCTTATCCTCTTTTTTACATTTCATTATTCTCTCTTTTGCGTAAATTTTACTGTTTCATTCATTACTTTCGCCATCTTTGCTTCGTTTGAATCATAATTTATGTATAAATATTGATGTGCAGCAAGTAAAATTGGTCGTATAATAGTTGTTACAGATTGCATTTTACTTAAATGATCACTGTATAACATGCTCGCCGCTAGTTAAGAATATTTTACACTAGCTCGTTATCTCTGTTTCGTCCAGGTTTTTTTTGTCAATGATATTGCTTATAACAGTTTAGCTTAAATTTTCAACCTTTATCATTCCTTTGTGTTATTAAAGTAGTCATGTTCTGCATCTCATGTTTGTCTTAAGATGAAGAAGAGAACCTGACACGTTTTCTTTTAAGCTTAGGAGTAGAATCTATTTTGAAAAAAGAGTAGAGAAGCTGCAGGTCCTGGTGTATGAGTAGTTGATGCAGGGGTGCTAGCAGTTTGAACCTAATTTTACATGCTAAACAAGAGTACTTGCTAATCTAATGCATTATTTGAACATAAATGGGCTACAGCTACTAAACATCACTCTCGACATATTCACAACTCAAGCAAATATGAATTGACAAACTAATTTTCCAAGTTCTACTAAGGCTTTAAAGAAACTTTCAAAGGGGTTAGATTCCAAACATAAGAAGGATCTATGCTCACAGCCAATATTTATTCCGGAAAAGATTATACCACATCGAATTGTTGAGAATTGATTTCAAACAGTTTATATCTAACGGTCATGAAATGAGTAAAGATCAAGACTTTAACTAGAAAGAGGCCTAGGATCCTAAGTTAAAGCAATGACAAATTCATATTAATTTTCAGAAGTACAAGCAGACTAGTCCATTCCATTTTATATTATATCAATCTTCCTTTTCATACACTAAATATGCAGACTTAACTAGGGCAAACATAAAAATGCTTTATAACATAGCTAGATATTTAATATACTCTATACAAAGTCCACCAACATCCCTAAACAGTATGGGAATCCTAAGACACAGTAACCAATCGACAAAATGATAAGACTTAAACAAGGAAAAAAAACAAGATTTTAAGGAGGACTAGGCTACAGGTCTACATATTCATTCATATTAATAGAGGCAAAAATTATAGACTTCACACCACAAGTTAAGAAAGCTCGAGAAAACGAAATTCACAATTTACTAAAAGACTCGCATCTCTTAAATTCCATCTGATAAGTATAATTTGTACTTCAATATTTATAAAAACCAAAATAATATCCAGACCATGGCTGAATAAGAACTCACTAAAAAACTAACAGTCCACTAAGCTTTTTAAAAAATATATATATGTATATCAAATTTAAACTAATATATTTCATGGGGTCCACACAAGTAACCCTTGATTAGAAAAACATGGTTTTCAAACTTGACTTTATGTGTTGGAGGAAGCAGTGTATTTACTATAGATTATCACAAGCTTACATCTTTAACAGAAATGTGTACTATCATTAAATATCTTTCAAGGGCAGGGACCATGTTAGTCAGAAAGAAATCAACCAGAACAGACCAGATTATAAGCTCCAAGACAGATGCAAAGACACCAAACTGACCCTATTTATCACCCTCTCTTGGAAAATGAGGAACCAGGAACGACAAACTTCAGCTTTACACACCCCCACAGACTACAAGACTCTACAGAAAGCACCATCTTTTTCACAACTAATAAATAGAACCCCTACACTCCCTTTTACAACTGCAAACAACCTATAAGCACAATCCACACCTTGCGGTACCTCTGCATATTTTCAAACCCCATCACAAACTCCCTTCAAATTCACCCTGGCTAAATGCAGCACAACTACCATGCTCCCTTACACCTACAACTTTCCTAGGACCACCAGAACACCTTCCTGCAACAAACCTGGCCATAGGATTTAACTCTGTCAATTTTACTTGGCTAAATATCAAATTCATTCTGCGGTTATGTTTTCATTATTGAGGTTTGCTGCTTCTGACGGTTTATTTGTTTTTCTAGTTAGTTCAAATTCCTTCCCACTTGATTGGGGAAAGTGCACGAAAGACCACTTTTGTCACTGGTCTTTGGGCACAGGCCACTAATACCAAAATATTTAGTTTGTGGCCGCTTTCGCTTAAAAGATAGAACTTCAGTCCAGGGGCCGAATTGAAGTTCAGTCCTTAAAGATTGAACTTCAGTCCAGGGCCATATGGATGGAAGTTCACTCCTTAAAGACAGAACTTCAGTCAATATACTTCAGTCCAAGGCCATATTGACTGAAGTTCAGTCCTTAAAGATTGAACTTCAGTCCAGGGCCATATGGAGTGAAGTTCAATCCTTAAAGATAGAACTTCAGTCCAGGGCCATGTTGACTGAAGTTCATTCCAGTCCTTAAAAATGGAACTTCAGTCCAGGGCCATATGGACTGAAGTTCAATCCTTAAAGATGAAACTTCAGTCCAGGGCCATATGGACTGAAGTTCAGTCCTTAAAGATGGAACTTCAATCCAGGGGCCGTATGGACTGAACTTCAGTCAATAATCAGAACTTAAGTCAATGTTTATTTAGTAAAGGCCCAAAAGTGGCCTCTAGTATAAGACCAAAGAAAATAGTGGCTTCAAATCAAATACCAGTGTTAAAAGTGGCCGCTGGACAAAATTTTTACCACTTAATTTATAAAGTTATGTAAGTATTTACTAATTCTACTCCTCATCTTCTTCTTTCTTTGCATGAAATATCTGGGATGAGTTTCATTTTTTAAACTCTGAGTTTCCAAGTTTGAATGGGTTTGCTTTGCATCTTCTTTGGCTCACCGCTCTTGGTCTCAAGTTAGCTTCTCCAAATCATTGCAAATTCAGCCGAGAATGAGACAGCGCATCGCAACCAACTTATTAGACGTTTTCAACTCCTAGTCTCCTTTTGGGTTCTATCTTTTAACTCTTGTCTTCTCCTTCCCTTAGGATATTTATGTAAATGACTTGTAGAATAATTTATCTTATGAATATATATTTGATTATTAGAGTTATTATTTTACTTTATGTTCATTACCTTTAATTTTGAAGTTGTCGTTTATCTTAATGCAAATTGGGGCCATTTTAGCAAATGCGTGCAAGTTAATCATTTTCACAAATATGTTTTATTTCAAATAATTATTTTTAGATTATTTTTAGAAAGTACGTGCACATATTTTGGTAACCTGTCGGATTAGCCGTTGTTAACAGAATTTCGAAAGTGCCTTAAAAATCTTCTTTCGAAGTTAACAAAACTTCTTACCATTAGAATCTCTGAAAGACTGCCTTTTTTCAAAAATAGAGTCTTGCACGAATTTGCTTAATTTGATTCCTATTTTCCTTAAATTGGGTGGCGACTCTAAAAACTCTAAAAGAGTTAGTCCATTCAGTTGATATTCCTTATTTTGCCTTTCCAGGTAATTTTTTTGGGCTCAATAACTGGCACCGAAACAGGAAGAGAAAGATGGACTAACTTGGCATAACAATCAAGGGTAGCATAACATGAGGCTAACCAATCCATGTATGGGAAAAAATACACTGCCTATGATTATGAGGATACGAGTCCAGCTGGTGAAGACTAGACTTAGTCTGTAAGTCACCGGGCGCATAGGATACACGCTTGCTCCCCAAGCCACGGCCGCTTAACAGGCACGAGCACGGGACACAAGGCATACATCTCGTCACCTTAGGGTTCATAGTCTCTTAGTTAGGGTTTAATTTATATTACCGCCTTGAGTAAATAGACCCACGGCCTATAAGTCTTTGTATTTTACCATAGTTAGAACATGGATAAATCTCAACTATAAATACCCCCTTTCCATTGTATTGTACATCATGCGATTCACCCAGAATCTGACTTTGCTCAAGGAATACAACTATTTATTTCTCTGTTTGTTACTTTTCCTTCATTTTTACAGTATTGCTTGTGACCTTTATATATATTTATTCTGTTTAACCTATAAGCAAATTTTAGGCATAAAAAGTTTGAGCCCACCGAGGGGCCTAGGCAATTGTAGGTATTTACCAAGGAAAAGCACAACCATGTCGAACGGCAACGACGATGTCTCGAAGAACACCGTTTACGTGGTTGACGATTCCACAAATGATCCCAGCGGTCCCGAGGGACAACTGAAGGACACTCCCAGGATTCCGATCTCTGTGGACAGGGAGCGTGACAATGATCAACCATGCGGAAGCAACTCTAAACTTGAAGACTTCCTTAACAATTTTCTCAAAGTTGAGGAGGAGCGAGCAAAAAAAAACTTGACCAACATGGTCGAAAGTTTAGCCAAGAATTTGGAGGTGATTTTCGCTGGTTCATTCCAGAGGCCAATGTCCCCACGAGAACCCATGCCCCTGAATGAGTCATCCGCTTCCGTCCCCAGATGGAGCCTTAACATGGGGGGTGCCCTAAGGAGCTCTACAGCAGCTAGCGATTAAGCCATCGAAGGAACACATATCATCTAGGACATTCTCAAAGAGCTAAAAGTCATCCACAATCGAATTGGTAACGTGCCGGGTGCTCCACCCCAGGTTACAGCCGTAGATGAGCAAAAGTTCTTTAAGCATGCATACAAAGCAAGCGCTGCATGATCATGTCCAACTACGCCCTATAAAAGGGATTAGGCAGTCGCGGCAAATATAGCACGGTAGTTAAATTCCCGAGGTCGAATCCCACAAAGAACATGCCTCCTAGCAGTTAATCTAGCTAACCTACCTATTCAATCAACTTCAAGAGTATATTTTCTGTTTTGTTTGGTTTGGTTCTATCAACTACTTAACAAGAAACTAAATAACACAAGTATAGAGAGATAGATTAAATTCAAGAGATGGAACGCCTAGGATTGATTTACAACTCCTAACTTGTGCTAAAGTATTGTGCTATCACATTCTCCCAACTCTTCCTATTGAACAAGTGCTCCAAATTTACAATTACTCACTTCAATTAAATAATCATAACTTTCATTAATTCACTATTAAAATTAACTAGTCTAGATAGAGAGGACTACACTTATGGTTCACAGTAAGGATCGATATTCCTAATTCACCGTTTTGACAGCCTAAGCAATGCCTTTGTTTTAGGTTGAAATACTGCTATGTGATTAACCCTAACTCATGAATCTATTCCTGGTAATCACAAGAATAAAGGGACAATTAATTAGGGATCCTACCAACTAATTTGCATGAAATTCGTAAACAACATAGATAAGAAAATAAAAAGGTTCATTCATAAAACTCCAATTATCATCACACAAGTATGTGGAGTAGTTTAACCCACCCTAAAACGGGTGATTTAGCCACTCATATTCATGTTCTAAGACAAGAAATAACTATAAGCATGTAATAATAAGATGGAAAGATGGATGAAGTAGCGCCTTGAATCTTAATATCCTCTCTTCCTTGCCTCCTTTGGATGTGGAATAGGTCAAAAGTTATATTTTGGGGCGTGTTTTATGGCTTTTATATTGTCCCCATAGACCTACATAACATGGGAATCCAAAATAAACCCGAAATCAACATGTCACAGAACTAAGCCGATTGTGCAGCGTAGCGCATTGCATAGCACGGTGCATTAGGGTTTTGCTACAGGTTTTTTGAAATTCTAATTCTCTGAAACTTAACCTGTCGCGTCGCGTTATGCGGTGCTTAGCACGGCACGACAGGCATAATTTATTGCTCCTCCATTATTTTATTGTTTTTCATCCACGCCTTGATTTTCGATCTAGTTTCAGGCTCCTACTCAGACTTCAAAACAATTGTTTTCACTAAATTTTGCTCCATGAACACCTCATATCATCAATATAATTCCTACAACATGAAACACACCAAATGAGAGAAATTTAGCTCAAAGTGCTAATATGTATGACAAGTAGAAGTATGAATACGAAGCGAAAGTAAATGAAATATAGTAATATCTTGCCTCATACCAACACCCCATACTTAAATCTTTGCTTGTCCTAGAGCAACTTATACCTTGAACTTAAGACAAATCAAAACCACTCACATAATAACTTGGGTTTATATAGGCACTTAACAAATTCCATATGCGGTAATCATGATTTATTCTCACAAAATCCATGCCAGGAATATTTAAAAATAACCAAGTGCATCAAATCAACCTCCCAATTCCACATCAACTCCAGACTCACCCAATAAATCATGCAAATACCCACTCTATCCAAGAGACTAATTAAAGAGCTCGCTTTTTGTAAATCATGTGCCTCACAATCAAATAAAATATTATAGAAAGAATTCACACAAGAGAATGATCATGAACAAAAAGTTCACATATAGATGAAACATTCACTCTCAGAAAAGAACTCACATGCAACACAAGATATACCATAAACTTGCTCTTAGTGTAGAACTCGACTAATGTCCATCTACTCAGCTAAGATCAACTAGGACTTCTTTAGGTTGTAATGTAGGCAATGGGACGGGTAGGATACATATAAGTAATAGTGACCAACCACCAAGCAATTTAATACACCACAATTAATCCAAGCATTTCTCCTCCCAAACAATCTTTCTTTTACCAGTACAGAGCCAACCTTTACCAACCTTCTTCTTTAAGCAAAAGTAGGAGGTAATAATATGGACTACTTACTTTTTTGCCTTATTTCTTTCTAACAATTTTTTTTATATTTTAATTGGTGCATAATATTCCAAGTTTTTCTCTTGTTTTTTTTTTTTTTTTTTTTGTTTTAAAGTAAATCCCTCCAAATAGCATCCTCCTACGCACCTTTTGTCTTCCTCCAGCAACCAAAAATTTTAAACTTCATTAACTAGCCTTTTAGGCTGATAACACCACAAGCAACTCATAGATATTTAGCACAAGAAACAGGAATCCCAATAACTATAAAAGAAAATGCTACATGCTCAAAAGGGTTAGCTAAGGTCAAATTTTACTGGTAAACATCTAATTCTGAGGCTTCAAACAAATTGGATATGAAAACAATGCTTATATCACTTCCTAACCGAGCAAACTTCTCATTTTGCTTTGTGCACACACGGGGCAAGTTCTAGACATCAAGTATTAAACATGGAGAAAACAAAATCCTCACTCACACATGGCACATAACCTACTCAAAACGACTCAATTCACGCTCTTAAACAAAGCAAACACACGTAAAATCTAAAGCAAATCTAGAGTCAACATCATGATCATAGGCTTCAACAAACACACTCAACGTTTCTCAAGGCAAAATAGAATACGATAGAATATATGCATGAAGTTTGCATAACTAAAATTAAGTATCTATATAAAACTAGTCAAAGTGGAGCCAAGACTATCCTATCCATTTACTGCACTCTAATCCTAAAAAAATCTATCTATACCCGGTTCAAACTACCTTATTTGGAAAAGAACTGATGCACAAAGAAAAACCAAAGTGAATTATTAGCACAAATAAGAAGAATCCCCCACCCCATACTTAAAATCATGCATTGCCCTCAATGCATTAAAAAAATTAGGGTGATAGAGAAACTCTCTGGGGCTCTAAGCTCGAAGAACATCCTTGTGAGATTCCTTAGAGCACAAGATACTCAGATTTCCCCCAATCAGGACTTCATCTTCAAGCATGATGGGTTTATAGACACCCCACACTTAGACTCCAAACCAGTCGAAGCCTGCAAAACAAAGAAACTCACCAAGTAACATCTTTCAAAAGATGACTTCTTTTTTTTTTTTTTTTAATTTTACTTGTATACAATTACAATCACGGTTGCCTCCCCAGAAGCGCCTTATCTAATGTCGTGGCATGACTTAACCTAGAGTGAATACTTTTTCCTCCAACTTGAGCTTATGAATCACCTCCCCAATTGTAACTCAACTCTTCGGCTATGCTCTTGTGGTGGCACAAGTTCTTGCAAATCAAACACTAAGTATCTCCTTCTATACGTTGCCGCCAACTTAGGAATATCCACAAATTTTTGGCTATACTATTGGCCAAGCACCAAATATACCATATGGTATTCACTGGCCTTCAAACGAGGATTTTCATCATGCCTAGATGGCATCACAATTTCGAGAGTGTAAGCATCATACACATCATCCTTTAACTCTTCAATCGGCTTATAAGGATCAATTTCTATGTCCTCTTCTAAAATCAATGTAGAAAACTGTTTAGAAGGCGGTGCAACCCGCTCACACTTTGATTTGTTACTCACATCCTCTTTCTGGCATGACTAAGAGTCAACTAGAATTTCAGCTTCAATTTTATCATCTAACTCTAGTACCACATCTTCATCATCGACATCTTCCCACACCACATAGCTAGATGGTTGGCTTTCAACCCTTGTCTCCTATAGTGAAAATTCACGGTTTAGAGCTTCAACTATAGCCACGATTTCTTCTTCTAATTCAATGTCTTCTTTGCTAGGTTGTTGAATTCTTAATAATGGAACCAATTGATTCACTTGAGCTTCTATGCGGCATAGTTGTGCTCTATGTCCGTCCCAAATCTTCTTCAATTTAGCTTTATATTTTTCATCATCATTCTCCAATTCATTGCACCTACTATTATCAAAAGAAAAAAAGTACCATCATAATAGGGGCTCGGGGGAAAATAAGACGTATTAGCACAACCATAATAATGACCACCTTGATTACCACACATCTTATACATATAAGATGAATCATCACCTAGCCACATGTAATTTTCTGATGCCATATTTTTTTTAAAAACTAAACAAATATGTACAAAGGCGAAGTTAATTGAACTAACAACCCAACTATCCTAAAAGCTAGAAATACACCGTGTTCCCCGGCAACGGTGTAAGAATTTGATCACGTCCAATTACGCCCTATAAAAGGGACTAAGCGATCACAACAGGTATAGCTCGGTACTTAGAGTCCCGAGGTCGAATCCCACAGAGAACATGACTCCTAGCAGTTAATCTAGCTAAAAAATCTATCCAATCAACTTCAAGAGTATATCTTTTGTTTGGTTTTGTTCCATCTGCTACTTAACAAGAAACTAAATAACAAGTATAGAAAGATATTTTTGATTGAAGAGATGGAAAGCCTAGGATTGATTTCCCAAACTCCTAACTTGTGCTAAAGTATTGTGCTATCAATTTCTCCTAACTCTTCCTATTGAACAAGTGTTCCAAGATTACAATTACTCACTTTCGTTAAATAATCATACATTTCGTTAGTTAACTATTTAACTAATGAAGATAGGGAGGACTATACTTATGGTTCACAGTAAGGATCGATATTCCTAATTCACCATTTTGACAACCTAAGGATGTCTTTGTTTTAGGTTGAAATCCTGCTATGTTTTTAACCCTAACTCATGAATCTATTCCTAGTAATCACAAGAATAAAGGGGACAATTAATTGGGGATCCTTCCAACTAATTAGCATGAAAATTGTAAACAACATAGATAAGAAAAATTAACAAAGTTCATTCATAATTATCATCACACAAGTATGTGGAGTGGTTCAATCAACTCTAGAATAGGTGATTTAGCCACTCATATTAATGTTCTAAGACAAGAAATAACTATAAGCATGTAAAAATTACAATAAGATGGAAAGATGGATGAAGTAGAGCCTTGAATCTTGATATCCTCTTTTCCTTACCTCATTTGGATGTGGAATAGGTAAAAAGTTGTGTTTTGTGGCGTGTTTTAGGGTTTTTTATATCATCCTCATAGACCTACATAACTCGCGAATCCAAAATAAACCCGGAATTAACATGTCAGGAAATTAAGCCTACCGCGCCGTGCATTACATGGCGCAGTGCTGCAGGGCTTTTTCTGCAGGTTTTCCAAAATTCCAATTCTCTGACTCGACCTTGTCGCGCGGGGCTATGCGGTACTCAACACATCGTGACAGGCATATTTTACTGGTCTTCCATTGTTTTATTATTTTTCATTCACGCCTTGGTTTCCGATCAAGTCTCGGGCTTCTACTCAGACTTCAAAACCCTTGTTTTCAGTAAACTTTTCTCCATGAACGCCTCATATCATTAATATAATTCCTACAACATGAAACACATTAAATGAAACAAATTAAGCTTAAAGTGCTAAAAAGTATGACAAGTAGAAGCATGAATACAAGGCGAAAATAAAGGAAATATTGTAATATCTAGCCTCGTATCACAATAGAGGTTTCCCTACCTTAGCACTTTTGATTGCCAACAATATTAAGTACGACGAAACCACTGATCCAAATGAGCACATCGCTGCCTGGTAAAGAGCAATGAAATCATGGAAGAAGAAAATCAGTCTGCTCTGGTAAAAAGGTTCGATTCTACCCTGACCAAGGAGGCCCTCACATGGTACACTCAACTACCGTTGGGATTAATCGAGTTGTTCACCCAGATGCAAGATCTCTTCATAAAGGCGCACTCTGGTGCCCGCAAACAAGAAAAGCATATGAGGATATCTTCGAGATCCACCAATACGACAGGGAACTGCTGAAAGACTATCAAGAGTGATTCAAGAGGTAACACATGAAGCTTCCCCCAGTACTTGACAACATCGTTCTGGTAGTCTTCGACAAACGTCTGAACTCTGAGGTACATAAGATCCCCTACACCAGCGGTGCAACGAAAAACTCCGTCTTTAGCAAGAAAAATCCCAACTACCCGGTGATGGGGCACGTGGAAAGCGAGCAGGTAGTCCTACCTTGGAAGCAGATATCGAAAAGAGGAGGATGAAAGGAAGAAATCAACGTCAAGTAGATTCCGCAAAACCACTAGAGAAGCAGAGCAGTGCTAGATGAACAAGTTCCCATGAGAAAGGTTCCGAGTTACACAACTTCAAAGATTTTGAGTTATGGGTAAACGTTTTTGAGCTAGTCAACAATCACTTTGGGAAACTAGGCTCGAGAGTACACTAGCCATCCACCATCAAGAATACCCCCGGGAGGAACTCATCGGCCTAGTGCGATTTTCAGTAACGACCATGATACGGTCAATTGCAAAGCACTTATGCTCGGGATCACCCACTTATTGAAGGAAGGACATCTCAGAGACTTGCTCACAGAAGGAGGGAAATGGTCCAGAGCTCCCGACTCCAAGGACCAATGGAGTGTGAACGCTTGCCCGATGAGGTTCATGAAGTAGCATAGTGGAGGCCTCGTATCAGCATGATCGAGTTTTTCCGAGAAAGAAGAAAGGAACCCCGGAACTTTTGTCAAGAAGCTATGACCATCACAATCAAGATGTTTGAGACTCATATCAAGCAAGCTCTGGTCAATCCAAAAAGCAGCCTAAACATCGTTCGATGGGAGGTGATCCAGAGAATAGAACTTAAGCGACATCTAGCCCTGAGTTCTTGCGTAGTGACCAACATCAATAGCACCAGTGAGTAGGTGGTCGGAGAAATGGCCTTACCAATTCTCATCCTAGGCGTAGTAAAGCTAACATTCTTCCAAGTAATGACTTGCGACCTCTTGTATGATGTTATCTTGGGAAGATCTTGGATATATGGAGTGGGAGGGAGTACCCTCATCACTTCACCAAGTCATTAGATATCCAACCCCATTCGGGATAAGTAAAGTTCGAGGCGAGCAGTCCCAGCTCAATGAAGGTTGTGCATATGATGCAGACATATGCCTGAGCCTAAAAGCAGAGGTAAACGCAGTAAGAAGAGAGGCAGAAAGGGATATGTTAGACGAGCATAGGTTCAGGACAGAAATAACGGAACTCAAGGAATGAAACTCCATTATAGATAGCTTGATCCTACATTTAGCAGAATTGTGGTACCAACTTTCTGAAGTATTGGTAAAGTATGATGAACTTGAATGACAAAGGCTCCGCAGCCAAATATTGGCAGGTATGAAGAAAAATATTACAAAACCCCTGGCATTGGCCGAGCCCCCTTCTGGGGAAAGTCTCCTACTGTATGTCATGATTTCGGAAGTAGCTGCAAGTGTGGTTGTTACACGAGAAGATGGCGAAATACAGCTTCCCGTAAGATTTTCTAACAAGGCGCTCTTAGGAATGGAAACACATCTCCCACTTTCATAACAGCTTGTTTTAGCGGTGGTCATGGCCACCCAGAGGTTACGCTCATATTTTAGAAATACACGGTCATTGTGGTAACTTCTCTTCCATTACGGACCATTCTGCATAAGCCCGGGTACTCAATGAGGCTGACGGAATGGTCCGCTGAATTACAAGAGTATGATATTATTTACTAGCTACACACGGCCATTAAGTCACGAGCCCTGGTAGATTTCAGTGTTGATTTCAGCGACGAGATGACATCAAAAGCTGAGGAAGCGATAAAGATCTTAGAAGGAACTAGCCTCGGAGAATGGATAATTTGTACAGATGTGACACCAAATATCGAAGGTGCTTACCTCGACCTGAAGGTTAAATGCCCCATCTGAAAAACCTTCGAAAGGCGGTCAATTGCCATCGTGGTGAAGGGACTCAAAGACAATACTCGAGGTATGAATGCCCATCAATTAGTAGAGGTTGAAGCAGATCTTCAAGCATAATTGGGAACTCATTGAGTAGAAGGGGGTTGAAACTAGGAACATACACGAGGGAGAAACTTCCTCCCAAGGCAGCCCACAGCCATCGGCCGGAGAGACATTGCTAGAGCAATACATCTGAGCTAATCAGAAGAGAAGATGACCTCAAGCCACCAGCAGACACAGAGCTTGGTGACACCTTAATTTGCTGATGGTGTTCATAGCCGCAGAGCAAAGCCAAACGGTGGATCGTCAACCCAACACCATCAAAGAGGTCACCAGAGCTCCGAAAGAATCTTGGAAGAGAATCCTTATGACGGTTGGAAGGACTAAGCGACCTGGCCCTGCATGATAAGAGGATATCACAGCAACCGATGCGTTAGAAAATGAGCGCATTGTAATCACTGCACATGCCAAAAGGAAGACATTTTGATGAATATCATTAGGATCTCGACCAAACTTCATAACTCGAGGGACTCCGTCCATCTCAACATGTTGTTTATAGTTTTCTCAAACACCATTTGCTCCGAATGAGAGAAGTGTTCTAGGAATATCAAACCAGGATTAAAAGCAGATATTTTTCAAGAAGAAGCAGAGTTATTTTCTCTAAAGAAGATAATGTGTTTTTGGATTAATTTGTGATTCATGTCTATTGAGAAGCTCCTTATATAGACTGAAGGAGATAAGAATGGAGCACGAAATGATCAAAAAAATTATGGCATGGAGATAAGAAACGATTCGGCGCAGTTAAAAGATGTTATGGGAAAGGTGCATGGAATCGACATGAGCCAATCACGTGAAGACGTGTAGAACTCTAGAAGGAATCAGGCGTCTATTTTGGTCAAAGAGACAGTGAGTTTCAAGGATTCAGTGAAATATCCTTTTACACGCCTCTTTTTGCATGCCTCTTGCACTTCCTGATCGCTAACGTCAGCACTCAGCAAGCGAGAGGACTGATTGTGTGGGTAAAAATACACCACCTATGATTACGGGTATACGAGTCCAGCTAGCAAAGACTATACTTAGCATGTAAGTCACCGGGCGCAGAGGATACACGCCTGGTCCCCAAGCCACGACCCCTTAGTAGGCACGCGCCGTGAGACGCAAGGCATACATCCTGCCGACTTAGGGTTCACAGTCTCCTAGCTAGGGTTTAATTTGTATCACTGTTATGAGTAAACAGGTCCACGACCTACAAGTCTTTATATTTTACCATAATTAGAACACGGTAAAATCTCAACTATAAATACTCCCTTCCTATTGTATTGGACATCATGCGATTCACCCAGAATCCGACTTAGCTCAAGGAATACAACTATTTATTTCTCTGCTTATTTCTTTGTTTATTACTTTTCCTTTGTATGTACGGCATTTCCTGTGACCCTTCTATAAATTTTATCTGTTTAACCTATAAGCAAATTTTAGGCATAGATCTACCTGCGTCTCGCGACCCTCAAAGAATATAGTACACGCTGGATAGACTTGCTCTACAAATAATAGAATCCCTAACAGGAATAGAAACCCAGTAAGGATCGTGGAGACACATATAATTAACATTGAAGCCCGCAGCAAAATAAGAAGATGCATAGGATTAAGTAGATCATGGATCAATTAGAAAATATGCATCACATCCATAGATATATAAGATACCTGTAACAACTACTTTGGATGCCTCAAAATCCTGTCTGGCTGGCAATGTATAGAACTGCCTTTGCGACTGAGTTCAGCCACTACCCTGATGACCACACCTAGAGGGACCACTAGCACCACGCCCACGACCTCTACATGGTAGTGGTGCACCTCGAGCTAGCTAAGATCCAGATAGAGTACCCTGAGGCTGCGTAGGTGCTTGAGGGAGAGGAAAAGGATGAATGTCTCCCCCCCCCCCCCCGAATTAGGAGACAATCCTTCTTATGGTGGCAAGGATCACGACAATGGAAACATCTTGAACCATATTAGCGCTGCACAATTTGCTGGTAGCTACTGGAAGGAAACTGAGGCTGATCCTATCGAGGCCCCGGCGCACTGTAAAAGCCACACGTCGAAGGTCTAGCTGGCAGGCCAGATGGCTTCCTCTAATAATTAAAATCCTTACCCCAGACAAGGTACTGGGATGACTACCAAAGCCACGAGGCCTCTTGCTCTCCCTCTCTAATTCTTACTGCTCTAGTTTATGATATGGCTTTTACCTGGGAGCAATATCTACTACTCAAATCGAAAGAATTACCAACCTTGTCTCATGAGCCTTGTTAGATATCAATGAAGGAGAAAGGCCATCAATGAACTCCTGACTTGATCCGAAGGCTAACGAACCAAGTCTGGAGCATAGCAGAACATATCCGAGAATCAGATCTCATACTTAGATACAAATAGGTTATCCTACCTTAACCTCTCAATCTGGTGGCGCCTCTCATCTTACTTGCTGCGAGGGAGTAATTTATCCATAAATCTGTGAGGAGACTCGCTCCAAGTTATCTTATGCAAGCCCTGCTTAGCCAAAAGGAGTGTAGTCCACTATGCCAGGGCTGGACCCTCGAACTGAAAAAAAAAGGTATAGTGTAGTCTACACCATGCTCCCTCAGATAACTAAGAGCCTCTAATACCCACTGACAACAATCTAAAAACTCCCGAGGATTCTCTAACGAACGATCTGCAAAAGTCAGTGGCTACAAACTGGTGAAATAATATAATCTCTCCCGGTTCTTAGATGGAACCACTACCTGGCATGGCTGACCAGGCTGAACAACCTGAGGTGCCACACCTGCAAGCTCTGGAACATGAACTGTCGGAGCAACATTCCGAGCTGGGAACTGAGCTCTCTGAGCCTAAACACCGGCCTCAGCAGCAACCTGAGGAGCTGCCTGAGGCACAGAAGGTCCCTGAGGTGGCTGGTTCGCCATGAACCCATAAACCTCATTATAGTATCCTGGAAGGATGGAATGACCACAAATCATTGGTCACCTTGCCTCTAAGGGAGTTGGCACTGTTGGAGTCTCTTGTTGGGCCCCAATAACCGGATCATCTATAATCCGCAACTTTTGTGGCTTGAGCAGCTCCATGACTCCCTTGACCATGACCTCTACATCAAACTCTACCACCGCCGGAACCTATACCATACGGAGCAGCTGACCTAGGGGGTGCTGCCTCCGGCTCCTCTGCCTCACGTTGAGTGGTCACACGAGTTCTCACCATTTATTGCGAGTTCTCACCATATACAAGCTGGTAAGAAGGAATGCACCCAACCCAAGATAAAAGGTTTAGATTCTGTCCAGATCTAACATCTAAGAGCACAAAGAATATATATAATTCCCAGAAGGGACAAAATAGGTCTAACAAAACGAAATCTAAAGCTGGTGGCCATCATGGACAAAAGGCTAGCTCACCTCTGAAAGCGGAAGCGTCGTCGCTCCTCAATCGTGCGTTGAGCTGGGTCCGGGAGCGAAATCTACCGAAAAGAATAGGCAAACAGGAAACAGACAGGGAGTGAGTCAAAAGGACTCAATAAGTGAGGGATAGCTAGCTACCTTGAATAATAGACAGTCTAGCTAGGGGGAAACAAGAAATTAACAACAGATAACCAATAGGCAAGCAAGTCATGTGTACAACCACATATAGCTTAGCAACACATGTGATGGAATGGAATGAAATGTGATATGATACAACTATGAGGCAATAGGGTCTCATGTGACCAAAACCTCTCACCGACGCGGGACTTTCATCGACTATGTAGAGATACATGAGATGATAACCCTCACCGGCGCAGGACTCTCATCGTCTACTTAGCGGTACATAATGAAATCATAACATCAAGCTCAAGGCATGAAATATAGTATTCATATGCAATTCGAAGCTACTGCGTAGTAAGTACGTCATGCCGGCAGCTGCACATGTAAAGACCACGTGTGTAGGACATCCATAAGGCTTAATGCCATAACAGAAATTGATGATATCACTTGCCTCAAGTCCTAGACTAATTTGGCTACTGAGTAATCTCTTTCCCCTTTGGAGTCCTCTTAGAATCATCTCGCTTTAAGCCATGAAGTAAAATCATACATATAAGTGCCAAGAAATTTCGATAATGCAACTTTAATTAAGAAATTTCTAAATTGTCCCTAGGCTTGGCTTAGCCGAATATTCACAAAAAATTAATTTTTGGACTCCTCATAGTTATGCGGCGTCAATTATACAATTTAATTGCAATTCTAACTTCATTCGACCAAATTCCCAAAAGCTAGGGTTCCAACCCAAAGAAATTTACACAAAATTGATAAATTCCCTAACCCTAAAATGTCAATTTACATAATACATCAATTAGGACGATTTGGTCTTGAGTATTTACCTTGGATCGAACTTATATCGAAAGAATTTGGTGAAAGTTGAGTTCTACTGAGTGTAGGACATATTTATACCCCGACACAACACTTTCGTGCAGCTGCAGTTGTGACCGCGACTATGCTCAGTGCGCACCAAGAAGCACGCAACTGCTTAGGGCAGCCAGTTTCCTTTAGCGCTGTAGCGCCAGGGAGGGCGCTATCGTGCAGGGTTGAGCACCAGAAGCCTGCCAACACAAGCTAGTGCTTCATTTTTGGTGCAAATGGGATCCTACACTGCTCGGAATCACCTCAAACTTTGCAAGCATGTTCTAAAATACATTTAAGACCTGCTCGCAAACTCGGATCTCGAAACAGACAGCTGACACGCAAGACGGGGGTTAAACAGAAGGAGGGAAAGCTTCCCCTTTTTAGAACATAAGCAAAAAAATCTGAATGACCTTTGATATCACTTCTGAGAGTTCAGACAAGTCACAAACAACCATACGAACCTAATGACACTTTTTAAAATAGAGCTCATTTCTTAAAAAAGAGTTTCAAAAATCATGGTACGACTTTACCGACAGTAGAAAATGAAAACATCTTAAAAAGACCTATCAAACGAGGTCTGATTCAGCTCAAATTTTACAGAATGGTCCTGATAGACCTTACGGTGCTTTTAAGACTGTCGGTTTGCAAATCAGAGTTCAAATTTCTAAAATGATTGGTCAGGATCATTTCAACTGCCCCCATCTCATGTCCCCCCATCTCCACTCCCGAGCACTACCGATCACCGCTAGCCACTGCCACCGATTTTTTTAAATTAATTTTTTTTTATCTATATAAAGTTAAGAAAATAAGAAAATAAACACAAAATTCATTTAGATCGATACAAAGATGTACAAAGATATAAAAAAAATATATGTATATATAAATATACTAAATAGGACAGTTACATAGAAAAACAAAGATATATATAGTTATAAAAAAAAATCCAGTTGTAGATACATAAAAATATTAAGATATACATAGTTATATAGTGATATATGAAGATATATGTAATACATGTAATACAAAATATATACTAAAAATATAAAGATATATAGAATTTACGTAGTTATACAAAGATACACACATAAACCTAAGATCACCCTAACCACCACCAATAAGCACCATAACCACCGATTATTCACCATAATCATAACAATACCAAAAAGAAAAGAAGAAGCGGGAGGAGGACGAGAAGGAGGACGAGGGCAATAAGAAAGTTAACAACAACAATAGCAGATAAAAAAAGCATCGAACCCATTTTATCAGTACAAATATAGTTCTAATATCATTAGAAGTCAAATGATTATTGAAAGTCGTTGAGGAAGTTCTATAACAATGTGAATTCCTGGAGAGGTAGATAAAATATCATGACATATCGGCATTTTGATACCATCAGGAACAGGAACAGGGAATAAAGGCACAAGGAGACATGCATTTAAGAATGAAATTACTTTTTAGTTCTTTCTTCCATCTTCTTCTATAACGATGTAAAACGCGATACAGCAACAACGATGGGTGTTTAATGGCAGCACCGGAATATAGGAAAGAGGTGAGGGAGGGCATTGCCGACAAAGAGGTAGGGAAAGGGGGGGGGGGGGGGGGGCAGCAGCGGAATTAGTGGGTATGCATGGAGAGAAATTTTGAAAATTAGGGTTTATGCGATAGAGAAAGAGTAGTACCTTAGTTTGCCTTAATTGCTATGTTTGGTAGTATTTGTAAAAAATTAGCAATGTTTCATAATTTTTCAAAAGTCCATCGTCTGGTTATAAAGCTCTTTAAATATTTGTGTAATTGTTCCCTAAATGAATGTGCATTGGTCCAATCCTTTATAACTATAATTTTATTTCACATCCACATAATTTGGCTACAGTTTGAGGTTCAACCAGTGAAATTAAAATAAATATCGGTGATTATCCCAGCGGTTCAAGTAAACTATCGCTAAATAGTTTAACGATCGCTTTAAAGCCGTAACAAGATTTAGAATAACTATGTTCAAATCCCAATAATCTGGTGAAAGTTCAAGCTAATTCAAACAAGAGAGATTGATAGTAACTATATGTAAGTCATGCAAATCCAGCATGACGTCAAGTTTATTCAATACAAAAGGAATGGACTGATTACGTTGAAATTTTGACAATCCGGTAGCTTTTGAAGTTAATTTTTTTTAAAAAAAAGACACTGAAAGCGATTACAAGTAAGTCATGCAATTCTCGCATGATTTTAAGGTAACTAAAATCATGGGTAAATATTTTTTATTTTAAATATCCAGTTGAAGTTGCGACAAAATAATTATAATTATTCAAGCAACTTTTATGATAAACAGTTAGAAATCATTCGCAATTTGGCTGTGAAATCACTGAGTGGTAAAAAACTGTGGTATTTATGTAAATCTGTTGAGTCAAAGAGTCTACGATTGCAAGATATGGCCTCTCTTAAGAAATGAATTGGGGCGACCAGAATAACAGGGTAAAAATCAAAATTTAACCCCGTACCCGGTTTGTAACGTGCTAAATGAGAAATAGACGGCATTTAGAATTTTTTAACCTCCATAAGAAACATGAGTAAATCCAAGATTTTTTTCAATGAACTTTGAAATAAAATTTTCAAAATCCTAATAAAATTTCCTAGGGAGTGCCAATATGAATTATGAAGTCTCTGAAAATTTTCCTAGGACTTTGATAATTTTAGTTTAAAAGTCCTAAAAAAAGTTCATGAGATTGCAAATATAAAGCTCTAAAAGAGTTTCTTCGAACTTTGAACTAAACTCAGAAAAATTTCTTGGAGTTTAGTTTAAATATTTAGAATTTTTTTTAGTTAGTCTTAAAAAAATACGTATTTATAAAATATGACTATTTTAAACTTGTAATTGATAACTATTTCATCATCAAAATCTCCCAATAAAAAAAAGCATTTACATTTCGTGTTGATCCTATCCTACGGTAAAAAGATGGAAAAGAAAAGTATGGATACAGAGTCTTTTAACTTAATAAATAACTAGAAAATCATTGTGGTAATAATAACTTTTCTTCCTTCTCAAAATATGACGAGAGCTTGTCTCTTAACATGTCAACCTCGACAGCCATAGTTCCTTGAACCTGTTGAACAATTCCCAAAAGAGAAAAAATAACACCATTAAGGAAAAATTTACGAAAATGCGACATATATTATAAGAGATAAGAGAGTCTGACGTGCACGACTTCCCGATAACACAATATTAAGCGAAATAGTATCTCTGAAACTTAAAGAACATAGAATATGCCTAGTTTTCTTTTAAGAGCTACAAGGTTATGCCCTTTTTGGACTCTACTAATGGCATTTTATTAAGAAAAAAATCTTTTTGCCCTTAACCCCTCCCCCCATCACAAAATATATGTGTATATAAAATGTAAACATAAATAGTAGTATATATGTTGGACCTAAAATGAGAAAACTGAAGAATCGGAAGATAAAATATATATGTGTATGCTTATTATATAAGTATTAAAATGTCTAATATGTTAGCATTTTTAAAATATGTTCATTTCTTTATTTTGCATATTTCTTCGAAAACAGATCGACAACCAGCATCTCTTCTATCCCTCTATGGCTCTATCTCTTTTTGTACTAGTCTTTCAATCAAATATAACCAAAAACACCCCAAACAAAATATTTACTAATGAGTTTGAACTTTTAAATATTAACCGTATAAAAGAATATTTATATTTAAGTCACCTAGAAGAAAATTATATACTAATATATATAAATGACATATAAGTAGAACTAATTACAAACCTGAAAAATAAAACACAATCTGCTATAGCATATTAAATTAACACTGATATTATCAGAGTATATAAGTAAATCTTTTAGTAATACCTGAAAATGCAAGGTATAAAAGACCCTTTCTTCAAAAGTTTCAAGACAAGATGCATTTAGTAGAACAAGTCCTTCATCCTCTAATTCTGATACAGCCTCAGCAAATGAACCTTTATTGATCTTCCGAGTAGATAGATGAATTACTACTTCATTATCACCTGCTTGACTTGCTGAAACAATTAATGATGAGCTCTCAATTCCTCCGTTGGTTTGCTTGTTAAAATCAGCTAAATGTTCTGTCTTGGAGATTGTTCTTGATGTAAGTTCTTCTTTCTTCTTAATTAGTCTTTCTACTTCATCCTGTAACTCGGGTATGTACTTGAGAACTTTTGATACTGTCGATGGAATGCTTAATTTTTTCTGTGAACATGAGAAACTCATGAGCATAATTATGAAGAAAAATATAGTAAATCTTAACTTTAGAGTGGTAACATTAGAGCGGTTAAATTGATAAGGAGAAATTTAGGGTCTTCTTATATAGTAAATGTTAACTTTATGGTACATTCTTAATGAACTTACTAATGATATATGATTGGGAGATCCGCATATACGGGTTTTAGTTAATTCGATCGATCCAAAAATCAGCCCTAGGCCAGAAATTAATTGAATAAAACTTCACTTGATTTCACAAAATTACAAAAAAACAAAAAAAAAAAAATTTGTAGAATTGAATAAATCGAAAATTTTAAAATATTCTTTTTTGTGGCATTTTTTTCTTAAAAATAAACTCAATTTATTTTGATTCAGTTTGAACCGTACTATGAATTAATAAGCACAGTTCCTCTTCTTTCTTTATTTCTTTTAATTTTTTCGTAACTTCCACTTCCTTTTCCTTACTCACGAAAAAAAAGGAACATTTGAACAAGATCATACCGTGTGATCTGAAGCTGGAATCAAAGAACGAAGTGAAGAATATAGGCTGTTGATTCTTTTTCTCCTGTCACGTTCACTAGCATTATGATTAAGCTTCTTCACCATTTCGTGAGGTTGATGATGATCACCATCAATTTGATCAAATTTTTTTGATTCACAATGTTGAAGTCTTGTTTGTGAGGATGATGAATTAAGGGCAACAGCTGAACCTGAAGTTCCTGTAGAAGTGTTTAGTAATTCATGAGTTATAGGATCATCCAAAAGCCAGCCAAAGTTATTTGTAGAAAACAAAGGAGAAGAAGAAATGGCTAGCATTTTTGATTTCCTTTGAAGACTTTTTCTGCTTTACTAATTTGTTAAAACAGTGTTGTCATGTCATTTATATATATACCAACAATGCCTTTCATCAAGACATACATCAGCAAAATACTCGAATATACGAATATTTCGTTATTTTGAGTTTATTTTAAAATATGATCTTGTGGATTGAATATTATAAGTTCCTAGTTTGTAGTAACATACCTGTGGATTTCCTTGGATACTGATGATCTACATTTAAAATGTGTACGCTTGTAAGGTGTAATTTTGTGCCGGATGCATAGCATGCACGAGCCTTGGTTAAGATATTACTTAAAAGCTCGAGTATTTAGTAGCTATGTCACGTGTAAGCACGTTTAATTAATTTAATATGCCACATCTTTCGAATGCGACAACACAATATAAACTAGGTTTATTAAGATGATTGGAAGAGATCAAGTACTCACTCTATCTGAATTTATTCAAGTAAAGTTTGATTCCATACAAAATTTTAGAATTTTTTTTCGTTAGACTATTGAGACATGTTATATAAAATATTTTAGAATATATGTGCATAAACTAGAACATATCCACAAGTTATTACCATTTACCTTACTTTACTAACTATTAGTATATTATAAGGATAAAAATTTGAATGCTGGTTGTAATACCAAATAAATAGATGTATGATATGTGTTTGTCACACACTTCTTTTGTTTAAGCATGATTAATTAATATATATTTTAAAGGTAAACTGCAGAAACTATAAAGGAACACATTAAAGGGGATGAGGACAAAACAAAAAGAATGGGGGTGAAAAGCTAAGAGAGAATGAGGATTACAGGATACAGATTTTGCTTAAACTTAACTTAATTTGCCTAATCCTTACAATCAACTATTTCTCCCTTTTAACATGTTAGTTGTGCTTAACCCAGATGCCATACTAAATCCAATACTCTTTTATTGGGCTGTTACTCCCTTGGCGCATCTGTAACTCGGTCCCGGTCCCAGTCCCAAGCACTTCAATTTGGCCTGACCCGTCTAGACCATTCATAACAAGTGATGTTGTGATCCAAGAAGACTGGATTGGCAACCACATTGATTATGAACCTGTATAAAAATCGCTGTGTCCTTTTATATTCCTGTATTTACTTTCTGTTCAATTTTATTTTCATGCTCCACAGTCAACTGGCTATCGCCTTAAGTCGACTAACTATTTTAAAAAAAATAATTCACCCTCTCTTATACTTTCAATTGGTATCAGAGTTTGGTCTCATATTATCTTGTTTTTTCCAAAAAATAAGTGAGAAAAGATTATGTTTTCACATGTTGTTAACAGAGCTTTACTTCAAGAGGGAACTTCTACTACCCATTGCTAAAAATTCAGCATTTTCAGACCGCCGTTGTCCGACCGAAAGTCGGTCGCCTGCCCTAATCCGACCTCTTCGGTCGGACAAATCAGATAATATTTATTAATTATTTATTTTTGTATAGTGTCCGACCGCCGCGGTCGGATGGTATTGAATTATTAATATTTTTTAGAGTAGCCGACCGCTGCGGTCGGATTCCCAAAATAAATTCATGGGCATAACCCATTTCTCCTTATTCTCTTTATTCTTCTTTCATTTACTTTCCCCTTTTCCCCTCTTCCCCAACCCGACTCCCACACCCAAATCCTTCAAAAACACTCACTAATCTCAAATTACCCACTAAATCTTCACCCCATTCTTTTACTTTAAGTGTAATGTTTCTCAAAAACACTCAATTTTCTAATTTCTTTCATCCCACATTTAGAAACCCTAACCATTTTTTTTTGCAGATCCAGCGGAGAGACCAGCGGACCCTCGGCGGAGCGGTCCACTCCGGTGGAGCAGACCACTTTCAGGTACGTTTGTTTTTGTTTATATATTTATGAAGAATGAGTGTTGTTTAATTTTTTAGTAGTAGATTAGTCCATTTTATGTAGTATTACTTAGTTTATTTTATTAGTTTAGTTTACAAAGTTAACTACTTTGCTTAAAAATATAAAAAAATAAAAATTAAAATATGAGAATTTTTATGCTAAATTGATTATTGTGCTCGACTTATGTAGTTGTTATGGTGTTTAGGTGATGATATTGTCATGGTTGTAATGTAATATTGTTGATCCCGTAGTTGGGAAGCTATATAATAATTTAATTAATGTAGTAACTTATTTGTTATAGTTATGGCCACTATGTATATGATAATTGCCCCAATGAGATTCTTTTTGGCCATTTTTGGAATGTTGATATTGATGAAAAATGGGAAAATGATGTTGTTTTGGATTTTGATAAAAGTGTGGATGTTATGAGAAAATTGGGTTTTGGATAGAAAATAGAGAAATCGGAATGGAGTTTTGGGAGATGAGTGATAGACATTTTTGGATACACTTTGAGATTTGGGTTTTAGTGAGGTTAGTGTAGAAGATAATTTAGCCTTCATTTTGGAGTTAGTCCTTTTAGTGGGGTTTGTGTAGAAGATAATTGCTCCTCTAATATTTGATGTGATAAAACTTAACTCACTATTTGTTCGTACTAATTTCTTTTGAAAGTTGTGTGATTTTTCAAGTATTGAAAGTTACTATTTCGGAAAAGTTACCAAGTAAAATTTAATACAGTAGTAGTTTGGGATGGTTTTGGTTGGTTTAGTAACCGAGTTATCATTAGAGTAATTGTTGTTTGGTTAGCAAGTGAACTAGTATTATGTTCGCAATAGCTTAATAAAATTTGTTTCAACTTAATTATATTATTAAAGACATTAATATAATACCATATTCTCAAGAAGAACTATAGTTAGAGAGTTAGGAACATAGGGAGAAAGTTAGGTTCTTTTTATCTCCTAAATTGTTAAAGTTTGAATCTGTTTAACCATTTGTTTAGAATGAAATATTTGTTTTACAAAAGGACAAAAATATAGAACTTTCTCGTAGCATAAATTGTAAGTAAATGAACTGCTATCACACTAAACAATAATTTAAGAGACATTAGCTATAAGTAATATAGTAGTTACATAATTTAAAATGTCTTAATTATTTTTGTAAATTCATTTAAATGAAATAAATTATTTTTTAAATATTTATTTTTTAATCTTTGATTCTAGTTCATTTGATTTTTGAGAAATGTTATTAATTACTAAATGATAATCTTAGAGAACAAATTAGTTAGTAATATAAAAGTAATTGACTTAGATATAATACTATTAATACTAGCAAGTTGTACAATTACTTAATCTTATAAAAATTGGTAGTGTTTCACAATAAATTTTTTTAATCTTTGCAATTTAATATGTATCTCAAACTTGTAATTTTCTTGTAGATATGAAATATGAAAGTCCTAGTTGGATGTATAATAGAAATAATCCCAGGCGGTGGGGATGAGGGATGAATTTGCAGTAGGTGTTCATGAATTGATCGAAAAGGCGAAAATACTTGATGATTTTATACGGCATGGCAAGATTAATTGTCCTTGTGTGAAATACAAGTGCACAAAAGGACAAAGTTTGGAAGATGTTGAAATGCATCTTTATAGGAAGGGTTTTATGCCAAATTATTCTGTTTGGGTTTATCATGGAGAGTCTAGGGATATGGGTGGTGATGTTAATCTTCAAAATGCTTATGGCGGTGGGAGTAGTCCGTTTGTGGAGAATGATCTTGATAATTATCGAATGAACGATATGGTTAATGATGCTTTTGGAATGTACCCAGATGAGCCATTCCAATCGGGTACATCGCAACCAAATGTTGAGCACGTTCCTAATGATGAGGCAAAACTCTTCTATAAATGGTTGGAGGAAGCTAGTCGTCCATTTTATGAAGGCTCAGTGCATTCCAAGTTATCAGTTGCTGTTAGATTGTTAAGTATTAAATATGATTTTAGTATATCTCAAGCAGCCATGGATTCCAGCATTGGCCTTATGAGTGAACTCAATCCGACTAACATGATATAACCAACTGATTATTACTACACTAAGAAGTTGGTTTCCACGTTAGGCCTTTTTGCACAGAATTCAACGTAGTGTCAACGGTTGCATGTTGTTTTAGAAGGATGATGCAGAATTAGATACATGTAAATTCTGTGAGGAGCCTCGTTACAAGCCGGTTTTAAATCCTCAAAAGAAGTCGATACATGTTAAGTCGACGCATTACTTACCCCTTATACCTAGGTTAAAGAGGTTGTATGTATCGATGAGCTCTACTCCTCATATGAGATGGCACCATGATCGTACAAAACAACCAGGCATTATAAGCCATCCGCCAGATGGTGAGGCATGGAAACATTTTGATCAGGTGTATCCGACATTTGCTAGTAAACCAAGAAACATAAGGTTGGGTCTATGTTCAGATGGGTTCACTCCTTTTGATGTCTCGTCTACACTTTATTCTTGTTGGCCCGTATTTGTCACGCCGTACAATCTTCCGCCCGAAATGTGCATGACTAGTCCTTATTTGTTTTTGAATTGCATTATCCCAGGACCACATAACTCGAAAGCCTCGATTGCTGTATTTTTGCATCCTTTGATTGATGAGTTAAAGTTATTGTGGCATGAAGGTGTGGAAACATATGATGTATCAATGAAATAGAACTTTCAACTGCATGCTTGTTTGATGTGGACTATAAATAACTTTCCAGCTTATGGAATGTTGTCTGGGTGGTCCACTGCTGGTAAGCTCTCTTGCCCTTATTGTATGGAAGATACAAAAGTATTCACTTTGAAAAATGGCGGTAAGATTATATGGTTCGACTGTTGCTGTCGATTCTTGCCAATGGATCATCTGTTTAGGAATAACAGTAGCGCATTTATGAAGAATCAGGTTGATTTTTAGGAGCTTCCGCGAAGGTTGTCAGGAGGAGAAATATGGGATAGGGTTAATGTGTATCCTAAGATAATTGACCAACGGCCATCTAAAGCACCTGGTTATGGTATTGATCATAATTGGACTAAACAAAGTATCTTCTTGGAGTTGCCTTACTGGAAGGATAATCTTTTTCGACATAACCTGGATCCCATGCATATTGAGAAGAATTTTTTTGAGACTGTCTTTAATATTGCGATGGATATCAGGAACAAGACAAAGGATAATGTGAAGGCCAGGTTGGACCTTGAAGAACTTTGTTGGCGACCTGAATTACACTTATCTCAAGTTGGCAACACGATTTGGCTTTCCAAAGCCAGTTATACATTCAGATTGGATGAGAGAAGAATGATTTTTGATTCCTTTCGCAAAGTATGGTCCCTTAAGTTATTATTAACTCATTTTTTTAATTCATCTTATGTAAATTAATTAATACAATGTATTATGCAAAATTATTGGTAAGTGTAAGTGGGACGTGAAAAACTGGAACCAAATTGAGGGGTCCATATGTGAGGCATATCTGGCTAGAGAAACTTCTCATTTTTGTTCGTATTATTTCGATAAAAATGTGCCATGTTTACGAAATAGGCCGGATCTACATAATGTTGGAGACAACAATGATCCGAATTATCCACCATTTTCTATATTCAATCAACCTGGTAGAGGAAAGTTAATGACCGAAGTATGAAAGTTCACTGACCGGGACAGAAAAGCAGCTACAACACATGTGTTGTTGAATTGTTCTGATGTCACGCCTTTTTACAAGTTTGATTTTTTTTATATTAAAGCCTAACATTTAAGTTTCATCATTAATCTAACTAATGAGAATTTTTTTGGCGCATCATCCAGTTACTTTGTTGGAGAATTTGGCGTTGTTGTTGTTTACGAAAAATTTTCAAATTGGTTTAGAGAATTTATAAGTGTTATATATATATTAGTTGGTTTGATGTGTACAGCTGTGTTGAACTTTATATAGGTATTCAATCCAGATAATGGCATAAACTTCCCATTGTTGCATGATATATCTCACAGACCTTATTATAAATACTAGAGGATGTCTAAGTACTTTGTTAATGGGTACAAGTTTCATACTAAAGAATGGTCCTTGAGGAAGAAAACCAACAACAACGGTGTGTGTGTGAAAGGTGTCACCTGACTTTGATTAGTATGCTGTGATTGAGGAGATTTTAGAAATAGAGTTTACAGTAGGTTGGTCTCGTAAAAGATTGGTGCTTTTTCGGTGCAAGTGGTTTGATCCGAGTCCCAAAGGTACGAGGGTAGTCCCATGTTCTAAAATAGTTGAAGTTAATCACAGAAGGTCACATGGACATTATGATCCTTTCATCATTGCCTAGAATGTGAAGCAAGTGGAGTACGTTCCTTATCCACCGATAAAGAACAAAGCCAAATCCAAAGCCAAGGCCAATTGGCGGCCTGTTCTAAAAGGCAAGCCAATGGGAAGAGTGGAAGTAGATGATGTATTAGATGTTGCATACAAAATGAGGTTTCAACCGTTCCCTTGATTGTGGATATTAAATTAGCCGATCAGTTGCAACATAGTGAAGGCATCTATGAAGAGTTTGATGAATCGGTGGTTAGACGTGGAAAAAAAATGACTAATTTTGGAGAAAGAACATCTAGGGCAAATGAGGAGGATGAACATATGGATGACGTTGAAACAAGCGAGGAAGAATTTGTTGATGACGATGAGACGAGCGACGAAGAATAACTAGCCGATGACCTTGAGACGAATGATGATGATTGACATGTTCGTAGTTTGTTGTTGTTACTTTACTACAATTATTATCACTACTTTATAAATGTATTCCATATAAATTTGTAATTTTCTGATATTGTGCTAATTTATTGTGCTTATTTTACAGATATGCCATCTACAGAGAAGGCTAGGGAGAAAAGAAAGGTTCAAAGTACCTCTCCTGCTTCAGGTCATACTACTCCTCCTGCTCATGTACCTCATATGCTTCCTAAATCTCCTCCGTCTACATATGCTCCAGGTTTTTTCACTCCTCCCGCTGCCTTTCTCCCGGCATGCCACTTTCTACATCTCCTGGTTATGTTGTTCATCTGCATGGCATGAGCTCATCCATGCCTTCGCCATCTTCCATTCCATCACCATCCCTTTCATCATCTGCTCCTTCTGGATCTACTCACCTTCTGATCCGAGCACTGTGGGTGCTTCGGTACCACCTACTGTACCACATTATCATCCGAGCTCGCCTTTTTACATTGGTGCACCAGGATCATATGATGATGACGGAAGGGTGAGGATTTATCCTGAGGGTAGTCGTGGGTAAGTATCATTCACTTTGTTAGTTTTTAACTATTTAATACTACTGTAAAGTTTAATTTTTTAGTATATCTATAACGCTAGTGAATTTTATCTAGTTTTACTCCCTCGCACGTGGCTACTCATATGGTCACAGTATACATTAGATCTAGATGGAGTGAGCCATGGGCATCCTGGGGTAAGGTACCCTTTCCCGTAAAGTTGTCGATGTTTGACGATTTTAAGGTAATAACTATGTTTTATTTTTTAATAATTTAGTTAAGTGTCACTTTTTTAAAAATCTAATATTTTTATTTATTTCAGACAAAGTGTAAGTGGCATCCTGCCTTTGATAGCGTTGTCTGAAGCAATTTCCTCGGAAAATGTGCAGATAGAGTCAAAGGTAGCCTGTATGATTGTCGGGCTAAAGGAAAGAAGCCCGATTGGATATACCCCCACGTTTGGTTAAAATATCTGCAATACTAGGATAGTGATGAATTTAAGAAGAAGAGCATCCAAGAAAAGGCATCAGGAGCCTCCGAAAAGGGTGGATCGCTGCACACCGGGAGTTCGGTTAGTGCAGCGACTCAGCGGATGATAATGGTAACTTATTAATTATTATATGTATTTTTTTATGTAACTCACATTAATTTTCTATCTAACTTGTCATCTTTTTAATTTTGTAGGAAAAGGAAGAAGGGCGGCCAGTACATGTGCCTGAAATCTTTAAGAAGAGACATATCTACAGAAATAAAAAAGGAGAAGAAGTGTGGGTCGAGGAGCGCGCTAGAGAGATATATGTAAGTTATTACATTCAAACTTTTAAAGTTATTAAATACGTCAATATTTGTAAATCTAACTCTTGTTATTAAATTTTTCTTAGGAAAAGGCTACAACGGCTTATGAAGAAAGGATGGCAAGTCAGGCATCCGAGTGTGGTAGCAGTACCCCAGCTCCAATGACACTAGAGGAGGAAACCGCAATATGGTTGGAGGTGAATGGCAGGGTAAATAAGGGAAGTGCATACGGCCTTGGATCGCAGTATGCCTCGGATCGTCTAAATACAGGTTTGTTTGGCACTTACACTCCTGTTAGTTTAATTAATCCATCGGTGGAAGTCTCGTTGCGCAATGAAATCGAAGAGCTTAAGAAAAAGAGTGAAGAAGATCGTTTACGTAATGAGGAAAATATGAGAGTCATGCGGGAAATGATGCAGAACTTTGTGTGTGGTAGTGCGGACAAAGGAAAGAAGAAGGGAAAGGGCAAGAGCAAGAGCAAAAGCAGGGGGAAAGGCAAGAGCAAACGTCAATACAGCTTATCGCCTGAGTCTAGTTCTGAGTCTAGTTCTGAGGCAACGTAGTAATAATAATGGATTGTTGATGTTTTAGACATGTGTTAGACTTGTGGTTGGTTTTTGTTAAACTTCTTTGATTTGTTAGACTTGTTGTTAAGTTGTTTAACTTGTTTGAATCATTATGAAGCGTTGATGTTATGTAAATTGTTAAAGTTTTAGTTTAAAGGCAATAAGTCTTGTTTAGAAAAATATTAAGGCTTGTAGAAGCCTATTGTTTACTAGGTGCTGGATTTTACTGTTTTTACAGGTGGTGGAGCTCTAACTACAGGTTTTACTCAAATTTCCGATCGAATCGGTCCGAAATCTGGGTATTTTTTCCCCAAAAATTACAGTATCCGATCGACGCAGTCGAAAAATTGAATCTCCGATCGAATCGGTCGGATAGCTCAAGAAAAAATTTTCCAGAAAATCTTCTATACGACCGATGTCCGACCGGCTTTCGGTCAAAATGTTTAACCGAGTCGGTCGGACGCCTTTGTGCGACCACCCATTATCTGACCGTTGTGTTTGGTCGAACATCAGTCGGCTAGCCGACCGTTGTCCGACCATATTGGCAGTCGGAAAACACCTTTTTTCTAGTAGTGACCACGCCTCACTTTAATAGTAAGCATTATGGTCATTGGAAGATTCGTGTGGAAACATATGTTAAATCCGTTGACTATAAGGTCTGGCCTATCATTGAGAAGAGACCCTATGATTTGCCTACCATAAAATCCACTAAGAAGCCTGAACGGGATACATCTGATGCTCCAAATGCTCTTGATATGGATGATAATACCGATGAGAAAAGAGAGATAATCCAACTTAACTGTATGGCTGTCAACATTTTGTGCAATGCTATAAGTGGAGAAGAATATGAAAAGATATCCAGCCGTAAGACTGCAAAAGAAATATGGGATAAGTTGGAGGTTACATATGAAGGAACTAGTAAGGTAAGCGAAACTAGAATAAATCTCTTGGTAGAGGAGATATTCGCAAGGTTCATCACAATTCTTGGTGAACTAAAAGCTCTTGGAAATGTCTATACTAATAGTGAACAAGTTAGAAAAATTCTCCGGATTCTTCCTACTATCTGGGAACCAAAGGTCATTAATATAGATAGTGGTTTAAACATGTAATCCTATGATGAACTAAGATGTGACCTGATTGCTTTTGAGAGAACGCATCTCAAAAGAAATGCTCAAGATGAATAGATGAAAACCGTGGCATTCAATAGCACAACAGAGAAAGTCAACTGTGATTACCAAGAAGACGATGAGATCCAAGAGGAATTACTTGCTATAATTTCTAAGAACATCAGTAATTTGATGAACAGAAGAAGACAGTTCAGGAAGTCCAAAACTCAGTATAGGTAGGACAACCAGAATAGCAACAACAAAAATAAAGGACGATTTTATGGTTGTAGAAAACTTGGACACATTGCAGTCAACTGTCCTAAAGCTAAGAAGAAGCAGTTCAAAGGAAAGAACAGATCTTATATAGCCTGGAGTGATGAAGAAAAATCTGAAAAAGATCAAGAGGAAAATGCAAACATCATCTTCATGGCTACTAGTGATTCAAGTGAATGGTGCATGGCTTCTACTGACTCGAGTGAGGTACGTTTTGAATTCTGCATAACCAATTTTAGGAACCTTGATGAAGTACTTGATCAAATGGAAAAGATTCTTAAATAATTAAAAACCTTAACCAAAGAAAAAGAAGAATGGGAACTTAAGCTTGAAGTGGTAGAAATCGAACTAGATTTCTTTCAAGAAGAAGTTCAAGAACTAAGGCTTCAACTTAATTGGTTGTGTATATCATCTAGTCAAAGTTCCATTAGCTCTAACTGATCGACTAATCAAAGTAAGTCTAAAGAGAAAAGACCCATTCACAAGTCCTCATCAAGTTTTTCTACTGAGTTTAATAAAAATATTCGTATCTGTTATTATTGTGGAAAATCTGGTCACACTAATAACAAATTCAGACTTAGAAGGAACAATCCAAGTAAGCGGGTATGGAGACCTAAAGTCAACTGTCAGGCAAGCACCTCAAAAGCTAACCCCAAGGACCCAAGCAAACTTGGGTACCTAAAAATCTATACATATTTTATTTTGCAGGAACACCACAAGCGAGCATGCGGAAAAGGAAAATGGTTTCTAGACAGTGGATGTTCCCGGCATATGACAGGTGACAAACAATTGTTGAAATCTCTCACAAAAATTGATGGACAATTTGTAAAGTTTTGAGGAGATGCAAAAGGTAAAATCATCAGAATTGGTATAATCTCTCTTAGCCCTTTATGTGAAATCAAAGAAGAATTCTTAGTGGATGGATTAAAACATAATCTATTGAGTATCAGTCAACTTTGTGATGGAGGATACAAAGTCAAGTTTGAATCATCTAGATGCATCATTCATGACACAAAAGGTAAGGTTGTTCTCTTTGGCTTATATATGTGTATATATATATATATATATATATATATATATATATATATATATATATATATATATATATATATATATATATATATATATATATGTTCTCAACAATGGAAGCTCTTCCAACGGTAAGCATATATGTCTACCATCTATTGCAAATAATCCATTGACTTGGCATAGAAAGCTTGGACACGCTAGCATGTATTTAATTGAAAAACTCTCAAAACGTGATCTTGTCATTGGTCTTCCAAAGTTAACCTTTTCAAAGAATCATATTTGTGATGCATACCAACTAGAAAAATAAACTAGATCATCTTTTAAATCCAAGGACATTGTTACAACATCAAAACCTCTTGAACTATTGCATATGGATCATTTTGGTCCCACAAGGACAACCATCATTGGTGGTAAGAGATATGCATTGATGATTATTCTAGATTTGCTTGAGTTATTTTTCTATCTCACAAAGATGATGCTCTAAAAATTTTTGAAGTATTTTGCAAGAAAGTGTAGAGAGAAAATGTTACTACATCTCTAACAGTAGAAGTGATCACGGTGGGGAATTTGAAAGTAAGATGTTTGAAGAGTTCTGTAATAATAAAGTTTACGCTCACAACTTCTCCTCTTTAAGAACTCCACAATAAAATGGGGGTAGTTGAGAGAAAGAATAGAACTCTTCAAGACATGGCCAGAACCATGCTAGTTGAACACTCCCTTCCAAATCACTTCTAGGCTGAAGCGATAAGTATTTCCTATCACATTTTAAATAGATGTCTTATTCGTCCTATCTTAAAGAAAACTCCTTATGAGCTATGAAAAGATAAACATCCAAATGACGAAGGAAAGGAAAATCTTTGAAAATTTGATCCTCGAAGTGATGAATGAATATTTCTTTGTTACTCTAATATTAGCAGATCTTATAGAGTTTATAATAATAGGACTTTATGCGTTGAAGAATTGATGCATGGTTTTTTTTTATGATTATTGGCAAAATGCCGAGAAAGGTATGTCAGGTGACGAAAAAGACGTTCAACCCCAGTTGGATCAATCTGAGGCCCAAAATCATGAAGCTCCTGCTGAAAGATCAAATGAAGATCACCAACTCACTAATGAAGAAAATCCAACCGAGTCGAATGTTGACCCAAATATTGTGGTTCCCAATGAACGGAAAAGTGAACTAGTCTATCCACAAAAATTCATCATTGGTGATCCACGTGACGGTATGAAAACCAGAAGATCTCTTAATACTAACCTTGCTTTTATTTCACAGATTGAACCTAAAAGAATTAATGAAGCTCTTTAAGATAGGTTTTGGGTTCACGCTATGAAAGAAAAGTTAGAACAATTTGAAAAGAATCAAGTTTGAAAACTTGTTCCCAGACCCAAAGACACTTCTGTAATTAGAAAAATGGGTCTTCCGAAACAATTAAATGAAGAAGGTAAGGTGGTTAGGAATAAAGTTCGTCTAGTTGCTCAAGGCTACTCTTAAATGGAGGGAATAGACTATGACGAGACTTTTGTTCCGGTGGCAAGGTTGGAATCTATTCGCATGTTATTAGCTTATGCATCCTACAAAAATTTCAAATTGTATCAAATGGATGTCAAAAGGGCATTTTTAAATGGATTTATCAAGGAGGAAGTTTACGTCAAACAACCTCCAAGTTTTGAAAATAAAAAGTTTGTTCACCATATTTTCAAACTATCTATATCACTTTATGGCCTTAAACAAGCTCCTAGAGCTTGGTATGAGCACCTAAGCTTCTTTCTCTTCCAACATCATTTTACTCGTGAATTTAGTGATACAACTTATTTATCAAAAGAACATCAAGTGGAATATTGGTTTTACAAATCTATATTGATGATATCATATTTGGAAGAACTAATCAATCTCTATGCAAGGAGTTTGAGACTTTGATGCTGGGAGAATTTGAAATGAGTGTTGACACCAATTTTATCCCAAGATTTTTAATTTTAATCTCAAATTACATATAAAAGAAGCTTATTTAATCAAGAAACCTAGCTGAGGCTTATTTTAAAATTAACTAAAGCCAATAAGAAATTTTGAGAAAAAAGGGCCAAAAGTGCGAAGAATATCCTACACCGAGCCTATTTGCACAATATTCCTTTTAATTAAACATTACCCATACCCATTACCCTAAAACCCGTTTCTGAGAACCCTCAACCCGACGCCCTTACCATTTCTTCTCAATTTATTTCATACAATTTTTTCTGAAAAATTCAAAGAGAATATCTAGATTTCCTCAAATTTCAGTTGTGCAATTGGTACAACAGATGAATCTCAGATTTCTAGAGCTGTCCTTTGTTAAATTGAAATCAGTACCCCTTATCCTTTTAGAACAAATAAGAATATGTCCAAGTTTCATCTCCAACCGTCAATTTTGAAATGAGGTATCTATCCAACGATTCCCAGTTGTTTATGTGTAAAACCCTTAATTCCCACATCTTTTTTCTAGTTTGGAAGCCCTAGAATATTTCCTATAAATACCTCCTTTAGATTCATTGTTTGGGCATCGGAAAAGTTGGGATTTTCTTAATTGAAGGACCCATAAAGTTTTCATAGTCTTTGTTTATTATAAAATTTATTTTCAAACTTTATTCGAGTCCCGTCGCTTGGTCGTTCGAGTGGTAGATTATTTCTTCGAATCGATTGCCTCTTTTCACTGCCCGAAAAAAGGATAGAGCTGGCCAAAATTCGGAATTGGGATGGTCTACATTTGCATGGAGTTGTTCGGGAACAATTGTACAAATGGGGCTCAAGTTCGCAAAAGGAGTTGAGACTATAGAAATTAATTGCTTTGTTGAGCCATGTGATGTTTTAGGCTCACGGGCATATACATAATTAAATAAATTTAAGGCTTCTATGAGTTAGTCAATATTCTGGGTTCTTCTAAATCTCTTTCTTTCCCCATCCCTTAGAAATGAATGCCTATAGGAATTTTTCCTTTTATTTATTATTTGTCGAATAATTTATTGTTTATGAAATAATGAATATTTAATTATTGCGTTATCCTGTGAATAATTTGTTTCTTTAGAATTGTCATCAATTTTTAAGTTTTAAACCTTTTAGTTAAATCGCTCGTGTAAAAATCCGGAATAATAATTGAAGTAATTTAATTTAAATCTCTATAGAGTGGTCGTTAGACCAGCTATGTTGTATGGGGCAGAGTGTTGGCCAGTTAAGAACTCACACATTCAAAAGTTGAGCGTGGCGGAAATGAGAATGCTAGGTGGATGTGTGCGTATACTACGCTGGATAAGTTTAGGAATGAAGTCATTCGTGACAAGGTGGGCATGGCTCCAGTTGCAGAGAAGATGCAAGAAGCAAGGTTGTGCTGGTTTGGTCACGTTAAAAGGAGGAGTGCAGATGCTCCGGTGAGGAGCTTTGAGAGATTGGCAATGTTGGGTCTGCGGAGAGGTAGAGGTAGACCGAAGAAGAACTGGGCAGAGGTGATTAGACAAGATTTGGCCCAGATTCAGATCACCGAGGACGTGACCCTAGTTAGGAAAGCGTGGAGGTCGAGGATTAGGGTGGAAGAGTATGTAGGGGTCGAGTGCTTTCTATCTTCTTAGATGTAGTATGATGCGTATTTAGACTACTTTCATCTTAGTCTTTGCCTTTATTTTTATTTTTAATATCTGTCTATTTTGGATATGCTTTAGTTGCTATCTTTGCTTGATTTTCTTACATGCTTGGAAAATATTTCTTTAGCCATGGGTCTTTCGGAAACACCCTCTCTACCTTGGTGGGGGTAAGGTCTGTGTATATCTCATCCTCACCAGACCCCATGTGTGGGATATACTGGGTATGTTGTTGGTGGTGTTGTCTCTTTTAAAGTGTAATTTTTTATTTTAATTTTTTTTTCAAAGTAATAAGATTTTTCTTATTTTTGCCTAACTTATTTTCAAATATTAAGCAAGCCTAAATTAATTTAAACTACTATTCTTTTAAACTCGATTCTGTTTTTAGATTTTAGCAATAATTTTAAGTCTTTAAATTAAATTTTGAAAGTTGCAGTTACTTAGATATTTTGTGAAAATCGAAGGATTAACCGTATTTTACGGATTTTCGAAAGTGCTTTTCAAACGATACCTTCTTTCGGAAATAAATGAATCTCTTACCTTAGAATCTCTGAAAAATACCAATTTTCTTAAAACGGAAGAATTGTATGCATTATTTAACTATTTGGTTCCTAATTTCCTAAATTTGGTAGCAACTCAAAAAGAAAATCCTTTGGAATCCCATATTGTGGAATTATACCCGGATTTTACTTTAACTGGTAATTTTTAGGTTCAACAATGTGGCAACTCCGCTGTGAATACCTTAAGGTTCTAACCTCAAGGTCTTCACAAGATAGCTCTTTATTTGTGTATTATTTCCAAAATAGAATTTTCAGTTAATTATCCACGAAGAGCATGTTACTACACCTTTATTTGTGCACATATAAACTGACATTCTGTTCATATTTTCCCTACTCCAGGGAGTCTCTTTATGGATACTTATACCCGCGAGGTGTATTCATATACACCCGCAACTCACGATTTTTTTTTAAGAAAGAGTGCGCGCACCTGTAGGGTGAGCAGATAGTTTTACTACAACGTGACCACTTGTCACTCAAAAATAGCCTTGTATCTGGTAAACCCATTCTAAATTTTCTGTTAGGAGCATGCATGCATAAACCTTAGACTGGACCCTGTCCTTGTTACCGCCTCCATAATTTGAAAAACCGCCCTTTTTGTTGACGAATTTTTCGAACCCAACAACATTACATATTACACCCTCCGTTTAAAAAAGGATGAACCTTTGCGGAGTAAGTCCAATTGACTAATTTTCAACGGAAATTTGCACATCAAATTTTTAAAATTTTTAAAATAGAATTTACATATTTAAAAACTGCATGAAAAATACTATAAGTCATAATAGTTAATAATTCAAAATAGTTAGAGAATATTTGTAAGACATGTGGTCAAACATAATCTTGTTTGACCCTTCAAATAGTAATAGGTTCATCCTTTTTGAAACGGAGGGAGTATGTGTTTATGTGATAACGAAACTTTCAGTCCAAGCCAAGTTTTGCAATTAATTAAATTTAGAATACATTTATTATTGATTTTGTAGATTAGGGAGTGTCTGAATACAAGAGGTCCAAATGGTCGTCAAGGTTCCCCAAGGTTGGAAGATTAATGAAGAAACTTAAAACAAGATGACAAACTAGGGGCAAATATTTAAAAGGACGTTTGGATATTTGATCTAGTCGCTGGAGATTATATCTGACTGGTATCTAATTCAAGCACTATTTTGGAGTCAACAACAATTGGGACCAGATTTTGAAATTCGTGCATACTGGAAGTGAGCGAGGATAGATCCTTGCCATGGCAGTACAACAACTTTATTGCCTTCTCCAGCCTGATGCAACAATGTTATCTAACAGTTATTTTAGCTTTCAAATGCTGTATTTAAATTACGTCTTTACTTGTGTCAAGGTTTCCATTTCAATGTAACGATGTTATACTCAAAAGCAAGTTATAATAAAAGAAAAATTATTATTACTGTTATTGTTGCTTACTCTAAATTCAATTATTGCAAAACTGGCTTGGACTAGTTTTCATTATCACCTATTTGACGTCTTAAGCTTATCTCTGAGACAACAGAGGTACCTTACAGGGTAGGATTTGCCCGCATTTTATTTATGCTTAATTAGTTGTGATTGCCACATGCCAACTTGCTTACTATGCCTTGTTCAAAATGTAAAGCGTTACGTGACGCGCGCTATGTGCTTGTGTGCAAGCTCGTAAATAACATGAAAACTAACATAGTTACCTTCAAATTTTAGCTTTTTTTTGTTTACTCCCTACTCCAGAGAAGTTTGATTTGTGTTGACTTTGAAATGGCCGACTATGCAAAATCCAAAGCAAGAGCCGGAGATCCTCTTCCCACAATGGTCATAAAAAAGAATAAGACAGTGTCTCATCTATCTTTAGAAAAAAGTGTAGAGAATGATGAAAAGACTCTCATTGATCTTACAAAGGAAAATGGACAACCAGAAACGGAACAGGCATCCAATTTGAACGAGTGGTACCATTGGCAAATGCATGAGAATTCTAATAGGCACCATGTGACGAATTTAAAAAGGAAGCCGACTGAGACTTTTAGGGAATATGCTATCCGTTGGACAGTTGAAGCCACTAAGGTTCAACCATCTTAAATAGAAAATGAAGCAATTCGTGTTTCGTATCATCTATGGACAGTGAGCTCTACTACCAAATTTGTCGCCAAATGTTGGACACGTTGGAAATAACGTTTTCCAACATTGTCACGATGGGAGAAACCATTGAGATTAAAATGATCCTTGAATCAGCCGCCCCAAAAACCACAAATGCAATGGCCCAGTTTTCCAATGAGGAGAAGAAAGGAAAAGTTGTACATGTTCAGAGTTATCCGAACCCACCTTACAATTATTTTTGACAAAGCATATACACTTCTAATCATCCCAGTCAATACCAAGCTCTTTTTGTACTAAAACCTAATTTTAACTCTCAATTCCCTCTATTAAACCATCAGTCATGCAATACACATGTTTATCAGCCTTACTCACGACTGCATGTTCGTGAAATAACCACGCACTCCCAAATTATCAAACATTTCCAGAGCATTGACCTTCATTCAGTTATCAACCTAAAGCTTCTGTTCGCCAAGGTCACCCAGCTATGGCAAAACCCTGCACAAAGACATTCAAAACTTTCACACCTATAGTCAAACCTTACAGTCAGTTTTATAAAAGGATTGGATTAATCCAACCCATTGCAGATGCAACCCATAGTCTTCTCCCAAAATGGTATGATGGAACCAAGCATTGTGTCTATAATTCTGGAGCTCCGGGGCATGACATCGATATTGTTACGCACTAAAAAGCAAGATTGAAACAATGGTAAGATCAGGAGAAATCCAGTTGGTGAAAGTTCCTCCAAGTTCCCAATATCTATTATACGACCTAGCATATGGATCTACTTCCAACTTTGGAAAGAGGCCTCGCCGAAATTTTATGCTTTTAGCATAATCTTAAGAGCATTTTTTTGAAAGGTTAAAAGATACAAAAGTTTTAAAGCCCATAGTAGGAGATGGAACAGTTCCTCTAAGATTGATTAATGGAGTCAAATATTGTGCTTACCATAAAAATTTTGTCAGCATGACACTAAGAGCTATGTTGCCTTAGGGCATGAGATTCAAAATCTGATTGATGACAAGACTCTCTAGCTTGTCTGTAGTGATGCAGCACTAGAATGAAGCTGATGATCTAGCAAATTCATGCTCTTTTGAAAGGAACTTGGCAATTGAACTCAGCAGCATTATTTTGCATCGGAATTCATATTGAGGCCCTGAATTGTGTTATTTCTTTTAAGTTTATGTCTTTTGAAAATAACTCTTTAATTTCTGACTGACACGATCCAAAATCCGGTTAGGCCGTGTGGGCACCCGACATACTCCCTTAGACCCGTCGGGCGAACCCTTATCAATTAAATTAGGAAAATAAATATAATTCAATTTATAAATAAGAACAATACTTAGAAAAAGACAGCACAGACATACTGATACCTCCAAGCTGTACAAAAGAAATTACAGCTGACTAACAAATATACTAGGTTTAGGGTTATCCAGACTAGACATCTAAGAGTACAAAAGAAAACATATACCTCTTGAAGGGAGCAAAATGCAACTGAAATAATAAACAATAAACTGGTGGCCATCCGGAATAAAGCTGGCTCACCTTGACAGCTGAAGTCGTCTTCGCTCCTGAACAACGCGGCGAACTCAATCCTGGAGCGAACCTGCCGAAACGAAATAGATAGATAAGAAACAAACAACAAACAAGGATGAGTCAAAAGGACTCAATAAGTGGGGCAGACTAGCCACTCAAAGAATAAGATAGCTAGCCAGGGAGAAGAAACAGTTAAACCAAATTTCTCTTATTTAAATGATGAAAAGGCAGAGCTAGATAACAACCGGAAACACGTAAGAAACTTATAAACTCAACCAAGGATGAGAGCCAGAAACATATCAACTAATAAGGAATGCACGTATAAGCAGAACAGTAGTCATGTACCGCAAGTCTACACAATGGTATGAATTGAGATGAAATGAAATGAAGTGAGATGAAATGAAATGAAGTATGATGCAAAGGGTCACATGTGCCAAACGAATGGAGCGAATCCTCATGCTTCGAGGGTGGAATCCTCCTACCCTCAATATGATGAAATGGAGCCGGATCCTCCTGCTCCGAGGGCGGAATCCTCCTACCCTCAATATGATGCAATGGAGCAAAATCCTCCTGCTCCGAGGGCGGAATCCTCCTACCCTCAATACAATGCAATGTAATGCATATGAATGCAATATGATGCAATAATAACCCTTCACCGGCGCGGGACTCTTGTCGACAGCCGGGAAGTGTATGTCAACTCACAGCCAAAGTACCATGCTCAAATCCTCAATGCAATACCAATAACAGGACATAACAAATAGTATACAATGTAAATCCAAAGATAAGACATAATGAGTACGCCTATCGGAAGCTACACACGTAAGGAACACGTGGTAGAAAATCCACGAGGCCAGGTGCCTCCAAGAAATGGATATAAACACTTAACTCGTTCAAAAGTTAACACTGCTACCCAACAACCACATTATTCTTTGAATTCATTGCCAAACGATCCCACTGTATTCAATAAGCAGAAAAATATATCACATTAGGCTAAAGGCTTCGTTCCCTATATCTTAGGGCAATCCGGTTAGGAACCTGATACCCACGCGACCGGACTGTGTGTCTAATGTCTAGCCTCTATGAGGGACTACAAATCACACATAACATGATCACAATATAAGTATAAGAATGTATGAGGCATAACACATGTGGCAACAATAGATATGGACTCAAAGGAATGAGAAGAAAACTCTGGATAGAATTATAAACACAACCTAGAACTCAGAATTTGTCCAACTCTTTGAATTTCCATAAAATTTTTGGCAGAGTTTCCTCCTGAAACTGGATGATCCGCAAAAATAGAACCAACACTATACTACACACGGGAATGGATACCCGGATAAACTGATAACATAAACATGTTAAATGGATAACAAGATGAGACTACTGGATGACATAACAAATCCGTTGATAGAATGTCAGGACAACACTATTGTCCTGCCTTTTGACATAATTTTCAGAGTGTAGATTAACGATAGACTTCATGGTCTGCATGAAAGTTGTAGATATACGTCTTAGAATTCTGGGGATTCTTAAAGCATCTTAATATCAATTTTTTATAAAGAGTTATGATCAATATACTAACAGCTGTTCAAAGATCAAAATGATTTTTCAGATTTTGAAACGTTTTGTCTTGTTGATTCGGATGTCTTTCACCTTGGATTTTAGTATCAAATTAAGTATATACAAGGTTTCTTCGATACCATACAATTTTCTTACAAGAAACACTAAGTTTAGAACTACGAAAAGCTTCAAAAGCTAAAAGATACATGCCTTGCCAAAAGAAAGGTTTAGTCTTACATTCCTTTGATTCTTCTTGCTTCTAAACCTTATTTCTCTTGAATTCAACACCTTCTAAAGCTTAAACAAGCTATAATTCAGTATTTGGGTTCTTTACTTAGCATAACATTACCTTAATCGTGTAGAGCGTTTTGACACAATCTGTCTCCAATTTCGAGTTACGATTGGCGTCCTTCCTTCAAAATCATAAAAGTGGCTTAAACCTCCATTGAAGCTCTATTTCTATCGTTGATTTTCTGGAAATAACAAAAAGGAAGACATTTTTTCCTTTTATACTTGAAATATTTCAGTTTTAGTCATCTTTTGCGTTTATGTCCCTTTTTCTGGCCTGATTTCTGATGCTCATATCTTCTTATCCAGATATTGTATGAACAAACCGTCAGAAGTTTTGGAGACTACACTCCAAGAACTTCAATTTGGTATATGATATGTTTTTAAAATACCTCATATAATACACGAAATTAATTGCTGAAAAGGCTCCATTACAAGGCAATTCCTTAGTCGGTTTTTCCGCAACTTAAATCCAATTTTTCCCAAACTTTATATTCAATATATAAACATCTTATATGATAATATTATGACTTTAAACTCAATTAAATCATTCTTAACATGTCATTAGAATGATATACGTCACTTTGGACATACAGGGTGTAACACTGAATTTGCATGGTTGACATGTTATGCCTCTTTAAGTTAGGATTTGAGACTTTGCTATATTTTATTTATTTTATGGTATGTTTTCTATTAATGATTATTATGTTTCAGATTTATAATTAATAAACGCGCCAAAACATTGCTTGCAACTAATAAAGAAACAACTGAACAATTTGAGAATGATCACTAAAATTTATCTTTTGCACTTGTGGATATCACATTACTATTAGAATTTCAACTAGGCAACTTTGTTTGTTGGCATATGGCGCGGAAGTAGTTTATTTGACATTCATTCTTTGAGGATCGTTTAAGAAGATGAGTTGAAAGATGCAGAATGCGTGAAGTTGGTAAAGTCTTTGCATGGTTTGCCGTGCCCTGTTTGGTGGAATACTGGCTTACATAATGGATGGTCATGTTTTGCCGAAAGAAATCCATGCAGATGCCGTAAAAAAATATTACATTTGAAGCAGCCACAAGTTAGCATTGTCTTGAATGTACTTTTTTTTATGTAATACAAACTACGCATACTTAATTCCCAGGGTTGGGATACATAGACAACTCACTTAGAGTTGGATTGCACTAGCATAGGATTTTCCCAATTTCCTCTTTTATGTAATTATGAACTACTTCCAACCTGATTCTTAGAATGACAACAGGATAAGTAGGCAATCTCCATCAAATTCCGTCAAAAAATTATAATACTTTATTTTTGTTTATCTTTTGATGACGTAATTCCGAACTACGCATTTGGAAAAATATGTAGTCATTCCAATTAGATTTCCATATTCCCTAAACACTTTATGTAAGAAGTACTACGTACAGTCTTGTTCCTACGGCGGGATACGTAGGCACTCACATTGAACTCGACTCCTTAATATTAAAATTTTTAATCCCAAAAGATAGCAATTGGGAAAATTTCGCAAGGCAATGTGAAGATTTGAAAGATATTAACTAGGAAAATTTTTGCAAAGCAAGTCGAAGATGTACAAGATGATAATTGGGACAAAATAATGCAAGAAGCAGCATGACTATCAAAAGATGAATTGACAAGGTCTCAAGAATTAGATAAGAGAATAGTGCAAAGTCTAAGATAAAGAATGTTCAGTTTGTTTTAAGATATGTCACAAGTTTAAGCCAAAGCAGAAATTTTATAAAAATGCATCTTAGTTTCATGAAATATTTGCATATTTGCTTTACTTACTTTATTATCAAACTATTTAAGTTGCCTCTATTCTTAAACCTTTATGCTATTGAGCTCATGAGCCAAGTTTCTAGGTATGATTCGCAAATCCAAGTCCGAGGAAGATGAGAAAGCAGCAGAAGCAGCAAGATCAAGATTAAGTCAGCACAAATCAAACACTCTCCCCTCCTTCCCAAAAACTAACAATTTTTATTTGAGAGAAGGAACATTAAGGCCCGTATTAGGAGATAAGCACCTTAGCAAGTCAATTTCCAAGATTGTCATTGCTAGGATTGTAATGATATTTGGGATAAAGCTCGATATTTTACAACTTTTCCAAAAGGCGGCATTTTTATTTCACCTAATTCTTGCAAATTGTTAAACATATCCGTTTCATTTCTCTTTCCCTATGAAAATGCTTACTAAAATTCCATGTTTCTTTTCTGATTTGCAGATACTGCTAAATTCGGAGAAGTACCCGCTTTAATGAGTTTTGTACCTTGTGCTTTACCTTACGTATTTTTAGGTTTGTTCGCCTTATAAATGAATATTTAGGCTCGTTCGCCTTATAAATGAATATTTTTACACATTTTTCGCTTTATAAATTGTTTTAGGTTTCTTTGCCTTATCAATGAACGTTTAGGCTGTTCGCCTTATAAATGAACAAATTATGCATTTTCCCTTTACATATGAATTGTTAGGCTCATTCGCCTTGTAAATGAACGATTTTAGATCTGTTCTCCTTATAAATGAACAACCTGATTCGTCCACCCGCAAATAGGATATGTAGGTTTATTTCAAGTTGCGTTGGGACGTTGGATACTTCGTGACCAGACGCCTCATTGGTTTTATCAGATGATTGAAGCACAGTCAAAGATTGCATTGCGAACTGCCTCTTCATGATTAAAAGCATTATGCTTTATCATGGTTTAATGCCGAAAAGGTGGCATTTTTATCTTTACTAGTTTCTGACACATGCGTTGCACGTCGAATCGAAACATTCATTATCAATATTTAACCTTGCAAAAAGAACAGATGTTTCATGTTAGTCTATATTGACAAATTAATACAGCAACAAAATACCCATTATAATCTCACAAGTGAGGTTTGAAAATGGTGAAGCGTCCGTGGATTTTACCCTACCTCGAATGAAGTACAAAAGCTATTTCAGTAGCTATTTTCGATTGACCGTCGTCCCAAGAAACTAAGCTTTGGAAACAAGATTGGAAAATGAACAGAAAAATATACATAACTAATCACCAGCACTGCAAAACTCTTGCATCTTTCTCCTTGCAAATTAGTCTGGGGAGACAATCATAATATCGTAAATACCAGGGAGGCTAGTGTTAAAAAATTAATTATGTGGGGAGATTTATGGACATATCACCAATAAAAATGATTCAACGTTGAATAAAAATTTGACATAAGAAGACAAAGTGATAAATTAGACTAGTGATATAAAGTCACATGTAATTTTGAATTTTATAGGATAAAGAAAGTGTGAGAAGGCTCTCAAGCCTCAACGGATGTTTTTAATGGTGGAAGCTAAAAAAGGAGAAGTAAAGATTAAAGCTTAATGAATAATAGAAGACATGAACTATCTTCTAAATGTCCAGATTTTTAGTTCAAATATTCACTTAATATTATTTTTTGATAGGATATAATATAATTAATATTTGATGGATATTTTCGTAATTTGACTATAGGAATGTAGGAGCTTCCCACTTATATAATAATAATAGATGAATTTGTTTGATGTTCACTTTATGTTCTTATTAACTGAAGCTTTTAAAATTTTATTTTCAGTCTACCAACGGCTTCAAAGTCATCTTGCCTCATAAAGCCGGATTTCTTCGCCAGTTGATTGTAGACAAGCTTATCATTGATACTGCAACCATCATCTGCCAGTTCTACTATTGATGTTTGGCATTTTATGCCTATATTTTCTTAATATTTCCTCACGTTTGAGTATTTTATTCGCCCGTTTTCTAGTTAATGAATGTGATTTTGCACTGATATCGTGTCGTATGTGTGTAGGTCGTTATGTAGTAAAATTCGAGCTTTAAATAGCATGATCGAGCAAGAAAAGATTGCATTTTGGTTGAGGATTGGATCGAGCACACGAAGGCATGACACGAAGCGAGCTGCGGAGCAAGGAGAAGCAGGAATTGCCTGGCCCGTTACTAGGCGCGCCGCGCCCCTAAGGCGCCCATTTTTCAGCGCAGGGCGTGGCTAAGGCGCTTGGATTTCGACAGATACTGCCTTTGTACGCGCGTTCGGGGGCGCGGGGCACCAGCTATAGCGCCCATGGAGCGTTTTCGGACTTCCTATTTCGTCTAGGCTTAGGTATAACTTATTAATAGGCCTTTGTAAATTCTATAAATACTCTTTTACTTAGTTTTTGATAGAGGTTCAGACTTTGGAGCAATTGAGTGCACCATACTTCATTGAACAAGGGTTTAATTCCTATTCTTTCATCTATTAATCTATTACATCATTATTTCATCAATTCATTGCCTTGTGATTATGAGTATGCGTGGCTAAATCTTACGTTCTAGGGTTAGAGTATTTCATGAAAGTTGATGTTTGAAGATTGATTTCCATTAATTAAATCTCATAACGGGTTACTTAATCTTTCTTAATTTCACTTGCTTAATTATTAGAGCTCGATAATTATGCATTATCTATGGTTTTTAGATTGAACTCAAAAGAGGGAATTTATGAACGCAATAAGAAAGAGTAGGGCTAGTTTGTGAATCCGGGCATCGGGGAACCAATTTGTGAGTAGGATAGACATATACTTGCTCGCCTGGTTTAACTAATTATAGAATTCGTTAATGCGTGCACGTGATTCAACCCATAGACATATAGGGATTGGAGTAGAATTCATAGAGTGTGAAGAATCGAAAGGTTTTCACGGGTACATTTACTCTGTTAGTTAGTAATCTGGGATTTAAGAAGTGGAATCAATTGGAAGACTCAACTGAATTGTTCGTCACTCTGACCCTGGACCGTCTTCTTAATATTGTTTACAACCAACTTTTGCTCCATTGTTTGACTGAAATTCCATCATTTTAGTTATTTCTCTTAGTTATAAAAACTCGCACTATTGGAAAAAGACCCCTGGATAGTTAGTTAGAAGTTGTTTGTTAAGCGTCAGTCTAAATAGTCCTCGTTGGGAGCAACATGTTTTTGGCGCCGTTGCCGGGGACTAATAATTAACTGATTTCTTTTTGAACGATTACTTATTATCTATTCAGGTTTAATTTTTTATTGAGTTTCTTGTGCTGTTTCAGGCAACAGGTTTTGCATGCAAAGGAATAGAAGGGGCGAACCACTCGCACCTTTTGATCCCGAGCCTGAAAGGACCTTGAGAAGGGTAAGAAGTGAAGCGAGAGACCGAGAAGCACTAGCAATTGTACTTGCTTCCTTACCCATTGAAATGGCAGAAGAACGAGCAGTAGCGGTGCGAGATGTTGCTCTTCCCAGTTTGGGGGGAGTGGCGTCTAGTATTGTGAAGCCCGCTATCACCGGGCACTTTGAGATTAAGCCCGGCGTGATTCAGTTGCTGCATGTGGCTGGGAAATATGCTGGATTACTTCATGAAGATCTGTAGCAACACATTCAGAATTTCCTGGAGATCAATGATACTTATACACCAACGGGAGTTCCTACTGATTATGTTCGCTTGACGTTGTTCCCGTTTTCACTGATTGGGGCAGCAAGGAAGTGGTTAAAGGCTGAAAAGCCTGGGTCTATCACTACTTGGGAGGATTTGGCTAAAAAGTTCTTGGCTAAATTTTATCCATCTGCCAAGACAGCCCGACTGAGAAGTGAAATTATGTCCTTTAGACAGATAGAAAGAGAGTCTGTGTATTCAGCCTGGGAGCGATTTAAAGCTTTATTGAGAGATTGTCCACACCACAACCAATCCAATGAGGTTATTGCACATACTTTTGTTGAGGGGTTGAATGCGCATACTAAGATCGTGGTAGATGTTGCTGCTGGAGGCCAAGTATTGGCCTTAAATTTTCACCAGATCTATGATTTACTAGACAAGTTTTCGCAGAGCAATCCTGATTGGCAGGGAGTTGGTAGAGCTACTGCAAAGAAATCTGCTGGGGTACTTCAATTAGATGCAGTTTCAGAGCTGAGGGCGAAAATAGATGCTATTTCCAATCAAATCAGCAAGCTAGCTCTGCCGCAGACTTAACAACAAGCAGCTCCAGTGCAACAACTTCAAGTCTTTTGTGAGGTTTGTGGAGAGGATCATGCCACTGATGACTGTCCATCTAATCCAGAGTCAGTGTATTATGTGGGTAATCAGAACAGGTCACAGGGTCAGAATCGCAATCAATATGGTAATAGCTACAACACCAATTAGCGTAGTCTCCCAAATTTTTCTTGGAGGGATAACCGTGAGCAGCTACAAGGCAATGAGAGACCCCAAAATAATCTTCAAAATTGCACCACAGCAGGGGTTACAGTCGTAGGCTCAGCCACACCAGCCTAATTCAGTTAAGGATATGCTTAGAAAAATTCTTGCAGGGCAGCAAACACTCATAGATGATTCAGCAGCTCAGGCACAAACAATAAAGATTTGAGCAACGCTCAGAAAGATCTTGAGAGACAAGTGGGGCAGCTAGCTGGAGCACAGAATAATAGACCTCGGGGTGCTTTGCCAAGTGATACAGAGAAAAATCCTAAGGAATTTGTGCAAGCAGTTACTTTGAGGAATGGAAGAGCTTTAGAAGAAGTTCCCCCAAAGCCAAGGAAGCCTGTTGGTGAGTTAGAGCCTAATGCTGATAGAGAGGTGGAGAAAGAAGCTGAGAAAGTGACAGAAAAACAGCCCGAGCCTGCTATTGTGAGACCACCACCACCTTTCCCTAAGAGACTTCAGAAGCAGAAAGTTGATGCAGCATGCAAGAAATTCTTGGAGATCTTGATTCAGATTCGGGTAAATATTCCTTTGGTGGAGCTTTTGAGAGATGTTCCCAAATATGCTAAATACATCAAGGATATTATTGCTAATAAGAGAAGTCTGACTGAGTTCGAGACAGTTGCACTCACTAAGGAGTGCAGTTCTAAAGTTAGAAGCAAGCTTCCTCAGAAATTGAAGGATCCTGGCAGTTTTACTATTCCCTTGAAAATTGGGGAGCATGAGGTTGGACGAGCTTTGTGTGATTTGGGTGCTAGTGTGAATTTAATGCCTTCATCAGTTTTCAGAAAGCTAGGCCTGGGTGAACCACGACCAACTACTGTGACTCTGCAACTGGCGGATGGATCTTTGACATGCCCCGAGGGGATTATTGAGGATGTGCTTGTACGAGTGGGTCAGTTTATATTGCATGTTGACTTCATTATTCTTGACTGTGAAGCTGATCCTGAGGTTCCTCTCATATTGGGAAGAGGATTTTTGGCTACTGCTGATGCTGTCATTAGAGTTAGAGCTGGAAAGATGATTATGAAGGTAAATGGTGAAGAAGTTGTGTTCAATGTGTTCAGAGCTACCCAGCTTCCTTCCCATTATGAAGAGTTGTCCATGGTAAAAGTGGTAGAGGATGAGTTGACTACTGATGAGAGGTCATTCTTGGCCTCTAATGTTGATTCTCTAGAGAGGGCACTCTTGTGTGATGATGATGATATCCTGAAGGATGATGCAATTGAAGAATATGTGGAGATTCTTAATATGCAGAGTAAATTCATCCCAGGATGGAAGAAATTTGAGGAGCTTGATAGACCGTTGACCTTAACTCCTGCTAAACCGTCTATTGAGGAGGCTCTCACTCTTGAACTCAAACCTTTACCTGCGCATTTGCGTTATGCTTATTTGGGTGAGGGTAATACCTTGCCCGTGATCCTTTCTTCTTTGTTGTCTGATGTGCAGGTTGAAAAGGTGTTGAGAGATGCAAAACCGCAAGAGAGCTATTGGCTGGACCATTGCTGATATTAGAGGGATTAGTCCTTCTTTCTGCATGCACAAAATTCTTTTGGAAGAAGGCCATAAGCCATCTATAGAGCAGCAGAGGAGATTAAATCCAATCATGAAGGAGGTGGTGAAGAAAGAAATTATCAAGTGGCTGGATGCTGGCATTATTTTTCCTATCTCTGACAGCAAGTGGGTGAGTCCAGTGCAATGTGTTCCAAAGAAGGGGGGCATGACAGTGGTGAAGAATGAGCATAATGAATTTATTCCTAGAAGAACAGTCACAGGGTGGCGAATTTGCATTGATTATAGAAAGCTGAACAAGGCCACCAGGAAAGACCACTTCCCACTTCCCTTTATTGATCAAATGCTGGATAGACTTGCTGGGCACGAGTATTATTGTTTCTTGGATGGGTATTTGGGCTACAATCAGATTGTAATAGCTCCTGAAGATCAAGAGAAGACTACATTTACTTGCCCATATGGCACCTATGCATTTAGGAGGATGCCGTTTGGGTTATGTAATGGCCCAGGGACTTTTCAGCGGTGCATGATGGCCATTTTCACCGACATGGTGGAAAAATTTGTTGAGGTGTTTATGGATGATTTCTCAGTAGTTGGTGATTCCTTTGATGATTGCTTGAAAAATTTAGATGCTGTGCTGAGCCGTTGTGAAGAAACAAATTTGGTGCTGAACTGGAAAAAATGTCACTTTATGGTTCAAGAGGGCATAGTACTTGGGCACAAGGTGTCAAAGCAAGGAATCAAGGTAGATAAAGCAAAGATTGAGGCTGTTGAGAAGTTACCACCACCTATCTCTGTAAAGGGAGTGTGTAGTTTCTTGGGACATGCAGGTTTTTATAGGCGTTTCATAAAGGACTTCTCCAAAATTTCTAATCCCATGTGCAAGTTGTTGGAGAATGATGTGAAATTTGAGTTTAATGATGCTTGTCTCAAGGCATTTGAAGAGTTGAAGAAAAGGTTGGTGACTGTACCAATTATCATTGCTCCTGACTGGTCTTTACCATTTGAATTGATGTGTGATGCGAGTGACAATGCTATTGGGGCTGTTCTAGGCCAAAGAATTGGAAGAATCTTTCACTTCATCTATTATGCAAGCAAGACTCTTGATGCAGCTCAATCCAATTATACCACCACTGAGAACGAGTTTCTAGCCGTAATGTATGCTTTTGCTAAATTCAGATCTTATTTGGTTGGCACTCGTGTTATTGTCTACACTGATCATGCCGCAATCTGATATTTGTTTGAGAAGAAGGATTCAAAGCCTAGGCTAATTCGATGGGTTCTCCTATTGCAAGAGTTTGATGTTGAAATTCGAGATCGCAAGGGGACTAAGAATCAAGTAGCTGATCATTTGTCCAGGCTGGAGAATAGAGATCATGTAGATGAAGGGCCTGAGATTAAAGAGGTATTCCCTGATGAGCAGCTTTTTGCTTTAGCTGCAGCCGAGGTGCCATGGTATGCTGATATGGTGAACTTAATTGTGAGTAATGTGTATCCTCCTGGCCTACAGCGGAGCAAAAGCGCAAACTCCTTCATGAGAGCAGGTTTTATGTGTGGGATGAGCCTTATTTGTACAAGATAGGCCCTGACCAATTAGCTAGGATGTGCATTCCAAGGGAAGAAGTTGAGCCGATTCTACAGAGCTGCCATTTCTCTCCTTATGGTGGCCATCTTGGTGGAGATCGAACAGCTGCAAAGGTACTTCAGTCTGGTTTCTTTTGGCCTACATTGTTTAAAGATGCTCATGCTTTTGTTAAGAAGTGTGATCGTTGCCATAGAACGGGTACTATTTCTAGGCGTCACGAGATGCCTTTGAACAATATTCTAGAAATTGAGCTGTTTGATTGTTAGGGGATTGACTTTATGGGTCCGTTCCCGCCTTCCATGGGCCAGAAATACATCCTTGTGGTGGTTGATTATGTGTCTAAATGGGTGGAGGCTGTGGCACTTCCAACAAATGATGAGAGTGTGGTGGTGAAATTCCTGAAGAAAAATATTTTCACTCGTTTTGGGATACCGCGGGCTATAATCAGTGATGAAGGTACTCATTTTTGCAACCGGTTGTTCAATAAATTGTTGGCCAAGTATGGGGTTCGCCACAAGGTGGCAACTGTTTATCATCCCCAAACTAGTGGCCAAGTGGAAGTGTCTAATAGAGAGATCAAGCAAATCCTTGAGAAGACTGTAAATGCCTCGAGGAAGGATTAGGCTATGAAGTTAGATGATGCTCTCTGGGCCTATCGGATTGCATTTAAAACGGCTATTGGAACTTCTCAATATAGGCTTGTTTATGGTAAGACCTGTCACTTGCCCGTTGTGCTAGAGCATAAAGCATATTGGGCGATTCAAAAGCTCAATCTTGATATGGCACTGGCAGGTGAGAAGAGAATGCTTCAATTGCATGAATTTGAAGAATTTCGTTTTCATGCTTATGAAAATGCGAAATTGTATAAGGAACGGACAAAGAAGTGGCATGGCAAGCACATTGAGCGTCGTCAGTTTGAGCCCGGGCAGCTGTTGTTGTTGTTTAACTCGAGGTTGAAGCTATTTCCTAGCAAGTTGAAGTCTAGACGGTCGGGGCCGTTTGAAGTAGTTCGTGTTACCGCACATGGAGCGGTTGAATTGAGAGCCCCCGATTCGGAGAAGACGTTCTTGGTGAATGGCCAAAGGGTGAAGCATTATTGGGGAGGTTCGGTGAATCATCGTACCTCCATTACTTTGAGGGATCCATGATTGATACTCGTCGTGCCACAACGTTAAATAAGGCGCTTCTCGGGAGGCAACCCGAGTTTGTACTTGTAATAGTTTAGTTGTTTTGTGTTTTATTGTGTCACGTAGTTTTTGTTTTGTTGTGTTTTTTTGTAGGTATCGGGAGTGCTAAATGAGATGCAGTTGATGTGTCATGGGGACTGGGACACTTTAAGGCATGCCCCGCGCTTGGGGTCGCACTCGTAATCAAAAATTTGTTACGAAAATAATGCTCGGGCGCGTTTGGGAGCGCCCCGCGCCTCCCAACGCGCCTGAAGGATCGCTGAAGCAAAGGAACTGAGCGCTTTTGGCCTGCCCCGCGCCTCCCATTGCACGAGGGCAGGCAGATTGTGCAAGTTTCTAAGCGCCTTTGAGGCGCGCCGCGGGGCTAACCGCGCCAGGGAAGATTTTCAAAAAAATCCGGGTCCAAACGGGTTTTAACCTGCAACCCGAATTCCCTTCCCCTCTTTACCCGATCCCCTTCCCTTTTCTTCATTATTTTCTCTGAAAACACTCCCAAAATCTCCCCCAACTCATTCCTAATTCTTGGAATTAATCACAAGTTCTTCTCCACTCAATCTAACATCTTCAAGTAAGTAATTCTCTCCCTTCTATCTCCATTACATGTAAGTTAACAATCTCTTTCCATGTTTAATTCCTTAACTAGTATGCAAGCTTGTGATTAGAATTTGATCTTAAATTATTTAGATTCATAATTGTGCATCATGTTTAGCTTGTATACTTGTGAAAAGGGATCTCCCAACAATTTGGGAGGGTTATCACATTACCTTAGCCATTGAACTTGCAAGTTGAATATTGTACACACCAAGTGTTTGTTAAAAAGCCTCAACTATGAAAATTGCCTAACATTGTGAATTCTTGAGTAGCAATAATATCCTTAGGCTCAAGATGAACATTGAGTGTCGCACATGCATAAAATTGGCTATTTTGTAACCCCCACTAGCTTGATGTCCACAACCGTGGCAATTTTGTGCAATGCTAGTTTTCGCTAAGTGTGGGGTCGCTCGTGATTATGAGTTGAATTGTTGATACATACAATGAGCGATAAGGGTGGGGTGGTGTCCTACCAATTGTGCTTGAATTGAAATCTTGTACTTGAATTGAAATCTCACATTGGTATTTTTGTTTGTTGTAGGCACCATGGTTGTGACACCCCACAAACCGAGCTCTTCCTCCGCCTCGGCTCCTAAAAGATCACTCCAAGCCGGGCCTTCATCTAGCAAGGCAAAGGGCAAGGCACCGGCCAAGCCAAGGCTAAGGCTAAAGTTCCTAAAGTTGCGGTGCCTATCCCAAGGCCCGGGAGTAAGACGCGATTCGACCTCTCTTTTGTGAAGAAGGGTGAGTGCCAAGCTTGGTACAAGAGTGTGAGGCTTGCGGGATATATTCCCGAGCAAGCCATTGAAAAAAGGAGATTGATGCAAAAGTGTCGAGGTGTGGGTGATGCTATTCGCGCCTTGCATTGCGACTCGATCTTTGAGAGTCCGGGCCATGCCAACCTTGACCTAGTACAGGAGCTCTATGCCAATTGGGACCCGGATGAAGCATGGAGAGATGATGATATGGTCGCTATTCGGGGTGAGAAGGTGAGATTGGACCACACTACATTGAACACTTTCTTGGAGGTAGAGGACCCCGACTACGATGAGCTGAGGGACTTTATTAAGAAGCCTGATTACAAGGCTATGCGAGAGACATTATGTGGTGAGAGCTCCACTCATAGGTGGGAGCGAACTGAGTCAGGAAGACACAAACACATGTTCTTTTCGCAATTTTTGAAGACAGCTCAAGTGTGGATGAGGTTGATAAATGCACGCATCCTTCCTTCGTCTCATTATTCCGAGGTCACCAAGACTCGGGCATGCATGATTTACTTTTTCATAATCGGGAGGCCGGTTAACATTGGCTACTACACGTTGAGGGTGATGAGAGACCAAAGGCAGTCGAAGACATGTAGCCGATTGTATTTTGGGAACATTCTTACCCGGTATCTGGAGCAGGCTGGAGTCCCAGTTGATGAGGTCGGGGATCGCATTGTCCCCGACATTGAGAAGCCTTTTGATATCGCCGTGGTGAAGTGTTGACCACTACTGCACCAGTGCGACTGACGGCAGACGAGTGGCGGGACACAGACGCCAACTTGTCCACACGTCATTACTTGATGATGGAGCACATGGCCCGACAGGCTGGTATGGATATGGCGGCGCTTGATCGCACAGTGCCTTTATTGGAGTCTTCGAGACGCCTGCTGGGTATGACTCAGGCAGTGGTGCTGCCCCCGGAGGAGGATTAGAACACTGATTCGGATATCGTTGACCGTGATCCAGACAGTGAGGCTGTGGAGACAGATGCTGAGGGAGGTGCCACAGATGGGGAGGAGGAGGATTAGGACCGCACTCCGGCGCACCACCCAGTGTAAGCCGACTGGCCTTCAGGGAAGTTTCCTTTACTCTTGCACTTTCTCTTTGTTGCACTAAGGACACTGCATGTTTTAAGTGTGGGGTGGGGGAACTCCCCTTTATTTTTGAGGTTAGGGATGCATGTACCGTTAGGATTTTTTTTTTGTCACTTGACTTTATTTTTATTTGTTTCTTGCTTTAATATATGAAAAAATGAAAAAAAATTAGAAAATCAATGAAAAAAATTCCAAAAAGATTTTCCATTTAGTCTTTATTAGTGGTACATATCATCCACCCCGTGGTTTTTTTTTTTTTTTTTTTTAATCAAGAGTCAACTAGGCATTGCACCTTGTGACCATTTTTATTAATAAACAAAAATAAATACAATGTCTTACAATATGTGCACCAAACAAGTGCAATACAAAAAGAGCGCCTAAATAGTGGTAAGATAGCATCATATCCAAACGTCGCATCCACTTCATTGGGTTGAGCATTATAAAATGCTAATACCACCAATCGAAATGAATTAAACGCCTTGATATAATACTTTACAAAGTTTACCTCACTACTTACGTGTAATAATAATCTAATGTAATAGCTAATTAATGAGCTACTAATATAAAGTTGTATGACAATGCGAGTAATCACATAAAACCAATGTAATAACTCGTTCTCATGAGGATCCAAGCACGACGAAACCATTTTCAATCCTCGAAAACACCCCGTGCAACGAACAAAAGAAGGCAGAAAATTAGCCTTGCGCCGTAGAGGGCGCGCCGCAGGCTCCACCGCGCCAGCAGTTTCTTCCGTTATGCGGTCGTATCCGCGGCGCAGGCTGAAAGCGCGCAAGAAATCCAACGTTCTGCCAAGGTCTGCGCGTTGTGACGCGCGGCGTGGAGGCAAAAGCGGCTGGGAAATTTGGCTTAGTCGATTTTGATGCCTCCAAAGCGTGGAATGGCTCCAAATCCAATCACCAACTGATCCAAGTGTCAACAAGCTGAAATCAAGACTAACCAAAGCTTGTGAGTGCCAATAGCCTCTTGAAAACATCATCCAAGTGAGCACATTGTCCAAATCAAAGCCATGTAAAGATTCATTCCAAGCAACTTGAGATATAACAATGAAAGTACCTACAAAAAAGAACACAACGTTAGTACAAAAGACCTCCATACTCTCCTCCCTAAGGATTCGAGCATGAAGGGTAGTTCCACCACCCTTGTGCCTAGCCATCATGATCCTTTCCATCTCTTAGCTCTAAGCTCTATACCATGATGCTTATCATAATTGACTATGACCTTGGCCTTAGAAGGCATTTCACCAGAGGAGGTATAGCAAACATTAGACACATCATAAGCTAGATTGGCAAGACAATCAGCTAACTTGTTGCCTTCTCGCAAAGTATGTTGAAACTGGAAGCTCCCTAACTGCTCTAACTTTAGAATATCCTCCACAATAGAAGCAATAGACCACATAGGTTGCCAGGCACCTTCAATCACCTGCTTGACAACAAGAGAGTCAGTTTCAATCACAACCTCCCCTAGGCCCTTATCCACACTATACTTCATGGCTTCTCTAATGGCCATGGCCTCAGCATACATATTGTTGTGCTCCCCAATGAGTTTAGCACATGCATACAATACATCTCCATCTACATTCCTCACACAAAATGCCATTGAGCTAGGGCCAGGATTCCCCCTAGAAGCACCATCAGTATTCACCTTTAGGACTCCATTGCTTGGCACTTTCCATCCCACCTTAATGTACCTGAATGTTGGCATATAAGCCTCTAGAGCATTGACCACATCAGGCCACGACTGTCTGACTATAGGAACAAAAGGGAACCTCATTTTTACAAAGTAAAAAAGATTGCTAGTAACTTCATAGAGCAGCCTAGAGTATGAAGCTGTTTTATCATGCTTCAAAGCATTCCTTCTCTTCCAAAGTGACCACACAATAAATGAAGGCACAGTATGAAAAACATCCTTAATCCATGGTTTAGGCCAATGCCTCCACCATTTAAAGCAAACCTGATGAAGATTGCAACCATCCACTTGAACACCTGCAGCTTGAGCAAAGTATTTCCAAACACTGTTGGCTACCTGACTTGTTCTGAAGAGATGGTCTCTAGTCTCAATGTTCGGAGATGCGCAGCACCAACACCTGGACGGGAACTGATATCCCATTCTCTTCAATTCATCATCTATTGGAAGCTTGAACTTCCATAACCTCCACATCATAAATGACACTTTGAGTGGCATCCCTTTCACCCACATAAACTTGGAGATAGGAACTTTGTGCTGCTTCACTCTCATGTAATTCCAGGCACTACTAACTGAAAATTTTCCATTTGATGTCAAGCCCCACCAGGCCTTATCCCTTCTCTGATCAGTCCCAAGCAAGTGCACATTCTCAAGGATGTGTTCAACAATGTCTTCAGGCAAAAGAAGCTGCAAGAGCTCCACATTCCATGCTCCCTCATCAATCACCTCTCTCACATTGTTGTACCAAAGGTCACAGTTAAAAGTATAGGGTACAATGAAGTATAATGGACCAAGGCCTGACCAATTGTCATACCAGAGATGAGCTGATCCTTCCCTAATCTGCCAATGTATCTCATGATCAATAGCTTCCCTAGCTTGTATCATCTTCCTCCAGGCATATGAGCCTTGCTTGAAAGGCACAATTGCCTTATGCAGCTTCTTACAATACTTGTTGGACATGTATGTAACCCGCAAGGAATCCCCCGTTCTAAAGTTCCACCACAGTTTGGCAAACAAAGCACTTGAGACATCAAACAAAGATCTAAATCCCATACCTCCTTCTTCATATGGCAGGCAGAGATTCTTCCAGGAAGACCAATGTCTGTTCGATCCTTCTTGTGAGTTTCCCCAAAAGAACTTAGCAAAAAGCTTGTGTAACTGATTGAGCACACTATCCAAAGGATTGACTGCTGAAAGAATGGCCTCGGTTCTTTTCCACGGGGAGGCCTTTGAACTGGGTGGTTTTTATTTTTAGGATTAGAATAGTTAGTATAGGTGACCCTAGACGAAGGAAATAGGTAGAATGCTAGGTGCCTTTGATTTGTTTGATATGGGTGGACTTGAACTTGTTGCATGTGCTATTTGTGGCGTCCTTTGGTTTTAAATTGAGATGCATGCCTAGAGAAAAAAATGGAACAACCCCCTTGAGATACTTGAGTCCACTCGCTTGGCTTTGTTGTGGACCTTTGTGCATTAGTGCTTAATTTTCCACAAGTTGCACTCTAATTGCTTGATTGAGAGTTGTGATGGAGCTTTTTTGTGTAGATTGTGTGCAATGTGTGTTGTGAGGCATATTCTTATTATACTCCATGTTTGCATATTGGTGTCTAGAACTTGCCCGTGTGTGTGCAAAGCGAAATCCTAGGTTTGCTCTAGTCGGGAAATGATACAGGCCTTCTTTTGATTTGCCTACCCTTATATATACACCTTGGACTTGATTGTTGTAATCTCTTTGACCTTTTTTCTTGGCACCCACACCGCGATCCTAGCCACTTGTTCTAAATTGCTTTCTTTTGGCCCTTTACTCCTTAAGCACTTTAATTGATAATGTGATATTAATGTGGAGTTGTGGTTGAGATATTGGAAGGTTTTTGAGTGGAACCAATGAGGGAAATATGTAATGAATTGTGTAGTAGTTGATTATGAGCATTGTCAAGGTTGGAAAGAAGTGAATAGAGAAAAAAATAATTGAAAAAAAAAAAGCTGAATAAATTGGAAAAAGAAATAAAGAGAGAAGAATATCCATCCTTGCTAGTGTTGTGCTTAAAAGAAAAAATTGCTACTTGTCGAGAAGGTGTGTGAAAGTTGTTAATTGGGTGGCTTTGATGAGACTTGTGCGTAAATTAATTGTGATATATTAAAGTGCTTAGGGAGGTAGTCACTATTACCCATATGTATCCTACCAGCCCCTTAGCCTACATTACAACCTTTTTAAAGTACTAGTTAATCCGGATTGGAGTGAGCTTACATTAGTGGAGTCCTACACTACGGGCAAGCCTATGGTACATCGTGTGTGACAGGTGAGATTTTCATGAGAGTGAGTGAATTCTTTCTATGCTATTGTCCCCGTTCTATTCTTGATATTCATGGTTGTGTGTGATATTTTGGGGACGCTCTCTTGCTTCATTTTGGTGAGGGCACATGGTTTGCATGAAATAGGTGAAGTCGTGATTTCTTGGTTGAGTAGATAGGTGTGATGTTGTGGGAGCATGGTTGCAATGAGTTGAGTTTGTGCATTTGAGCTGTGGTTGTTCTCGTGTTTTTGATGATTGATAAATTGTTGGCATATTTGTTGGACCCATAGTAGTCATGTATGCATTTGTTAAATGATCGGTATCAACTATAGTCATAGGCAGACCTGTTCTACCTAGGTTGGGAAGTTATTGGTAATTGCTCGAGGGCGAGCAAAGGTTCAAGTGTGGGGTGGTGATGTTTGGCATCTTATGCCTATATTTCCTTAATATTTCCTCACGTTTGAGTATTTTATTCGCCGTTTTCCAGTTAATGAATGTGATTTTGCATTGATATTGTGTCGTATGTGTGTAGGTCGTTATGAAGCGCAATTGGAGCTTTAAAGACCATGTTCGAGCAAGAAAAGATAGGATTTTGGTTGGGCATTGGATCGAGCACATGAAGGCATGACACAAAGCGAGCTACGGAGCAAGGAGAAGCAGGAATTGCCTGGCGCATTACTAGGCGCACCGCGCCCCTAAGGCGCCCAGCGTTCTGGCGCGTTTTTCAGCGCGGGGAGTGGCTAAGGCGCTTGGATTTCGATGGATACTGCCTTTGTGCGCGCGTTCGGGGGCGCGGGGCGCCAGCTACAGCGCCCCTGGAGCGTTTTTGGACTTTCTATTTCGTCTAGGCTTAGGTGTAACTTATTACTAGGCCTTTGTAAACCCTATAAATACTCTTTTACTTAGTTTTTGATAGAGGTTCAGACTTTGGAGCAATTGAGAGCACCATACTTCATTGAACAAGGGTTTAATTCCTATTCTTTCATCTATTAATCTATTACATCATTATTTCATCAATTTATTGCCTTGTGATTATGAGTATGTGTTGCTAAATCTTACGTTCTAGGGTTAGAGTATTTCATGAAAGTTGATGTTTGAAGATTGATTTTCATTAATTGAATCCCATAACGGGTTACTTATTCTTTCTTGATTTCATTTGCTTAATTATTAGAGCTCGATAATTATGCATTATCTATGGTTTTTAGACTGAACTCGAAAGAGGGAATTTATGAACGCAATAAGAAAGAGTAGGGCTAGTTTGTGAACCCGGGCATCGGGGAACCAATTTGTGAGTAGGATAGACATATACTTGCTCGCCTGGTTTAACTAATTACAGAATTCGTTTATGCGTGCACGTGATTCAACCCATAGACATATAGGGATTGGAGTAGCCTGCATAGATTGTGAAGAATCGAAAGGTTTTCGCGGGTACCTTTACTCTGTTAGTTAGTAATCCGGGATTTAAAAAGTGGAATCAATTGGAAAACTCAACTGGATTGTTCATAACTCTGACCCTGGACCGTCTCCTTAATATTATTTACAACCAACGTTTTCTCCATTGTTTGACTGAAATTCCATCATTTTAGTTATTGCTCTTAGTTAATAAAAACTGGCACTATTGGAAAAAGACCCCTGGATAGTTAGTTAGAAGTTGTTTGTTAAGCGTCAGTATGAATAATCCTCATGGGAACGATACTCTACTTATCATTTTATTACTTGTCGACCGCGTATATTTACGTGTGCGTTGGGAGCAACAACTATCGTTATTTATTTCTTACTTCATTTATTAATCTTTATTTTCACTTACTTGCTTATCATTTATTGAGATTTTACAGGATATTCTAGTAGGAGCGCAGCAGCATTTGGAGCACAACATGAAATTCTTTGTTAGTAGTGAATTGGGGCGAATGTTGATATGAGCTAGATTCATCCACAAAAGATTTAAAGATCCACAGTCGAACAAGTTGTCAACCTAGAGGTTAGCCTTGTGCTAACCCTAGTGACAACCTTGTGCCAACCCTCGTGACAACCTTGTGAAAACCTATTTTGTGTCACCCAAATATCCCCATAAGGCAAGACCAAGTCCGAGATTTGAGATTGAAGACAAGATGGCTCATTTATCAAGGTGGAGTGAGAACTAGATTCGTGTAAACTCCTCTTTATGAGTGTGCTGTCGACCGTATTTTCATAACTAGGATGATAACAAGCCTTTTCCCGTGCTTGAGTAGTTGTTGTTATCTCGTTCTTTGTTCTATGAATCGCGTCGAACTACATATGGTCTGATTCTTGTTTTGCCCAAGATATGTAGGCAATCCGGAGAGCGCAGCTCGGCCATATCCATAAGTTTTGAATTTTTAGCCCTTTGAATCAAAAGTCTTCTACTTTATCGTGACAAAATTGGCTATCACGTCAACTTTCTACCCTTAAAACTCTTTCATCCTTTTCGGACAAAAAGGAGCAGCTGTTGACACCCAATTTTGTCTCGAGAATTTTTAATTAACTAAAAAGAATTAGAAATTTTGAGAGAAAAGGGCAAAAGTGTAAAGAATATCCTACACGTAGCTTATTTGAGAAAATTACGTTTAATTAAACATTATCTATAGTCATTACCCTAAAACCCGTTTCTGAGAACCCTCAACCCGATACCCTTACCATTTCTTCTCAATTTTTTTCACACAATTTTTTATGAAAAATTCAAAGAGAAATCTAAATATCCCTCCAGATACAATTTGTACAGTAAACGAATCACAACTTTCGAGAGTTGTCCTTCGTTCAATTGAAATCAATACCCCTTATCCCTTTAAAACAAATGGGAATCTTTCAAAGTTTCATCGAATCCAGCCGTCAATTTCGATATAAGGTATCTATCCTACAATTCCTAGTTGTTTATGTGTAAAACCCCTTAATTCCCACATCATTGTTCTAGTTTTTGAAGCTCTAGCATTTACCCTATAAATACCCCCTTTAGATTCATTGTTTGGGCATGGGAAAATTTAGAATTTTCTTAATTGAAAGACCCATAAAGTTTTCATAGTCTTTTTTTAGTATAAAATTTGTTTTCGAAATTGATTCAAGTCTCGTCACTTGGTCGTTCAACTGGTGGATTATTTCTTCGGATCAATTTCCTCTTTTCGCTACCTGCATAAAGGATCGAGTTGGCCAAAACTCGAAATTGGGATGGTCTATATTTACATGGAGTCGTTTGGGGTCAATTGTGAAAATCGGGCTCAAGTTCGCAAAAGGAGTGAAGACTATAGAAATTAATTGCTTTGTTGAGTCATGTGATATTTAAGGCTCATGGGCACGCAAAATATTAAATAAATTCAAGGCTTCCGTGAGTTTATCAATATTCCGGGTTATTCTAAGTCACTTTCTTTCCCTATCCCTTATAAAAGCATGCCTATAGAAAATTTTAATTTTATTTATTATTTGTAGAATAATTTATTTGTTTATGAATGAATGAATATTTAAATATTGTATTATATTGAGAATAATTTGTTTCTTTAGAATTGTCATTAATTTTAAAGTTTTGAACCTTTTAGTTAAATAGCGCACATAAAAATCTGTAACAATAATTGAAGTAATTTAATTTAAATATTTTTTAAAGTGTAAATTTTTGTTTTAAAGATTTTTTCAATGTAATAAAACTTTGTCATATTTTTGTGTAACTTATTATCAAATATTAAGCAAGCCTAAAGTAATTTATACTCTTATTCTTTTAAAGTCGATTCTATTTTGGGCAAAAAATATAATTAGCTGCCCATATATACTAATTTACTTTTCATTAACCCTAACAAATCCTAGCCATAAGTTTTGGTAATTTTGGGTGAAAATAATTAGTTAAAAGAAAAAAAATCTTTCAATAATCCTACCTATAGTTAAGCAAAAAATTTCATCCCATGTACCCCTTATCCCTTGTTATGTCCTTTTGTCCCCATTAAGAAATATTTTAACAAAATAGCCTCCTACCCATTTTTAAACATATGAAAAGTCTATTTTACCCCAGACCAATATTAGCCCTAATTTCTAATTCTGAGCCACCCATTCTCTTTTCCTCACACAGACACACACACACACTCTCTCTCTCTCTCTGTCTCTCACTCTCCCCCTTTCTTTCCCTTATGAATTAGGGTTCTTCATCTGGGTTTGTTTCTCTATTCTTCTTATTTAAGTTTTATTTTTTTCTTTATTAATTTTTATAAATAATCCAATTTTTGTTTCCCTAAATCGTTAATTTTTGTTGTTAATCGATACCTTTTGTTAATATTGTCGAATATCTTATGAAATTAGATTCATTACGTAGTTGATGTAAATTTTTAGGAAAGTATTGGTGTTGCATTTTGTTTTCTTTTTATAATTTTTGCTTTCTTGATTCGTTAGATTACCGATTTGTTAGTTTTATGCTGTTAAATCTGTTATATGAAATTGTATTATATACGTAGTTGATGTGAATTTTTAGCAAAGTATTGGTGTTGTAACTTTTTTTAATTGTAGAAACTGTTGCACTGGCAACTGTTGAGATTATATTCAATTATAAGTTTTGATGGCTGTTACATTTTTTTTTTCCTATTCTTGTAGAACCGGTTGCCCACAGGGCAACAACTAATATAGCATTCAAACATAAGTTATGTTTGTAGGGAAAGTGTTGTCTGTCAGGTTGTACTTGCTTACTGTTTAGTAGTAGGTATTAACTTTTTTATTTTTCTTTGTATGATATTGACATTACATTTGATGGTTGTACTGGGAAAGTTGTTGCCTATTAAGTTTAAGTTAATTATAGTATGATATTGCATTTGTTGATTCTATTTTTTATTTTATTTATTTTTTGCATTCACCCTTCGTTAAATCTTGTGCAGGTATGGTGGTGGTACTTATGTGCTTAAGTTTGTTGACTCAATAATGCATGACAATGATGTTTTCATGATGAAATGAGCGCAGTTGAAATATTATCCTGTTGATTGGGCTGCTAACATGTGGAATCATTCAAGGTCCAAGTCAATGGTGGATATGGTACTCCTCTTGAGAAGATATGCGATTGATTACCATGAGCATAATTTTCATTTATATATTGTAGTGCTTAGAAAGTCTTTCTCTGTTGTATAAAAGTGATGATGATGACTGAGTTTTTAATATAAATTATTGTCTTTTTAGTTGACGCGATTGAATCGTTTGTGTGTAACACATACTTATAATGTTAGTAATGTAAATGCTTTGGGATTTGTAAAGTTTGATTGTATTTAGTGTTGAATGTACATTTTTATGTAAGCGTTTTATGTATGTTTGGGCTTATTTTTTAATGTTTGCTTGTGTTTTGTTAACTTATGATGTTGTGAAGGCAGCAGCTCAATTCAAGTGGCTTATGGAATTTGGTGAGGGATAAGGGGTAAAGTGTTGGCCATGTAGCATTATTTCAAGTGTATTAGCTTTGTGAATTTGCGTAATGGGTGGAGGCCAAGTGATGCATATTAATGGATCTGATGTAGGCCAAGTGCTGCCTATCAGGCATCCACTTAAGCCAGTTGGCTGTGAGGTTTGGTAAGGCTTTTCGCGGGCAACTGTTGCCTATTTGTTAACACTTAAAACTAAACACAATGGTATAGGAGAGTTAATGAAGTAATAAAGCTAAGACATATTGAATTCCTTACTTGTGTTATTAATGTTTGTTTGTATATTTTATTCTTATTATATAAGGGCAACAACCTAAGACAATTGGCTTAGGGAATTTGATGCCGGGTGAACGTCAGGTGCTGTCTAGGCAGCATTTCGAAGAATTGGTGACTGATGGAATTTAGTAAGTGGTGGGGGTCGATCAACTGTTGCCTAGGAAGCATTTCAAAGGTATTGGCTTTGAGAATTTGGTAAGGTGGTAGAGGCCAAGGGTTGCCTAGGAAGCATCTTACTGGAATTGGCTAAGGAATTTGGTGAGCAGGAGAGGCCAAGTGTTGCCTGGGTAGCAGCTCAAAGCAATTGCCTGTGAGAAATTAAAAAGGGTTGGCGGGCAAATGTTACCTATTTACCAACACTAGCAGACAAGTACAATGATAGAGGTGTTAAGAAAGAAACGAAGTCAAGACATATTGAATCAAAATACAATAAGACAAAGGCAAACAAATTGTTCTTTAAAATGTGCTTCATAACATCTTTTTTTTTTAAAAAAAAATAATGACATGACAAAATAACACTAATTTGGTGAAGCCAATGGAGTAGATTCATAAATGATAAGTCCGTCATCGTCATTTTTACGTCATGTAAGTATCATCTCTCTGTTTTGCTTGAATATTTTATGGACATTGTGATTCGAACTTCAAATTCTGCATCTAATTTTTCATTTTGTCATCCAAACTTGCTACATTTAAAATAGCGCTCTATATTCCGTTGATAGAAATATAGATGCAATTTATTGCTACTCAAATGCTGCACGCAATGAAATGGAAACATGAGTTTAGAGTTTGGTTAATAGATTAACAAGATAACGCAAACATCAATTTTTTTTGTTAAGTGTTATGCATAAGCAGTGGAGGTCGACTAGCAACAAGTTGTAGAACTTGTTTACACTTTTTAATTAAAGTGTTGGCCTTCGGCCACAGCTTGTAGGGAAATTCCCCTACACAAGTTATATCAGGTGCATGTAAAGATTTTGCAGCACAACTAAAGTGCTGCATATTGGGCATCATATATAGAGATTCCTCTACATGTTGTTTTGCATCAAACCTCCAAGTGCTGTCCACAAGGCAAAACTTGAAAAGACACCTACTATGCATTCAAAACTGCTGCTTATTAGGCAGCACATGTGGAGCTACTCTACATGTGCTGTTTTTAATCGAACCTCAAAGTGTAGCCCTATGGGCAACACTTACAAGACACCACTCCATGCAATCAAAAGTGATGCATATTAGGCAACACATGTAGAGTTTATCTACAAGCAATTGTTTGCAGTACAGCTGCAAGTGCTGACCACAAGGCCGTTAGTGCATTATAAACAAATTCCCATGGAATAGATCTTAAAAAGCGTTTCCTGCTAGTGACAATTTACGGATGTCATCTACAAGTTATTTCAAGTTAATTTAGGGCAAAGCAATGAAGTTGCAGCTAAATAAGAGTAATCGCAACTTCTATTCGCAAATTCCGCAGCAAATACAAATTCAAACTAACATAATTTTTTTTGCAGCAATTAAAATTCAATGGGACGTTAATTGTTGGTTATCTAGCATTAGTTTTCAATCATTATCATCAAAATTCACAACTCACTATAGCTAATTTGTTAGTATACGAATACTAAACAAATTCTACGAATTTAAGATGTAATTATGCAAAATTTAATTTAAAAACTACGTATAATTAATGAAACATTGAAGAAATTACCTTTGAATCTTCTTTTTTCTCAAAATTTTGGATTCGTAGGGTTTGAAGCTGTTGTAAAAGCTTCTTTTTTGTGGGAAAATAAGCAGCAAAATTGTAAAGGAATGGAAAGAGACAATCAGGTCTTTTTATTATTTGTTAAGGGGGTAGTTTCGTCCTGAAATGTTTCACTTAAGTTAAGCAAGGTTATTCTTGCTAAACCACACTTATTGAGGTCAATTAGGCAAGCTATTGCCTTAAGTGTCATAGTTCCATAATTTACCCATAGTTAAGGGAACGGGGAAAGGGAAAATAATCACTTAAATACTGATTCCTAAATTTATCTTTTGTTATCTCATAAAGAACAAACTCATAATTTTCCCACCAAACTTGATAGTCATCATTCCAAAAAAATTATAATTTTTCACTCCCTAGATATTTTAGGTAACTAATTAATAATGAGAATCACAAAATTCAAATTGAATACAAACTAATATATCATGTTACTAAAATATGAAACAAGAATAATAAGTTACAAATAATAGATGGATACATGATAAATAATAAGTTAATATATATTAAATATTTAGGTAAATAACTAATACAGATATATAGAATACTAATAACTACATACTATATATCTTGATAATAGTATGTGAAAACACAAAATAATATATCATAAATATTAGATGCATACATGATAAATAATACTAACATATTAGGATTATATGCTAAAATATTAAGTGCTTAAATATCGAATACACAATATATACAAATCAAATATCCATAAATACATGAATACAACATAAATATTGAATCAATATTAAGTGGAATACAATACAAATGATATGTATTCATAAGACATTATAAGTTATGTAATAAATATTAATGAGATACATATATATGTAGCATATGTATGCATTTGAGTTGCTCAAAGAATATATTTAACTAAAAATTTGAATTACTAAAAAATATTAAATTCAATAGAATCTTTATACCATACTGTATATATATGGATGATGACATAGAAAGGCGTAATGATAGGAAATTGTTCTAATAGCTGCACTGATTATTAAATAAGAAAAAGATAAAATAATTAGTATTGATCCCTATTATAATGGCTTAAAACTGGAGATGGATGGATGAGTTAAAAAGGATTAAAAATAAAAAATAATACAATAAAATCTTCTAAATGGCTAGAGAAAGAAAGACACGTTAAAATGTGATTAGGAATAGTAAATAAGTGTTATGGTTGTTTAGTTGGGGGTAAAAAGCTCTTCTATTTTTAGATTTTAGCAATAATTTTCAGTCTTTAAATTAAAATTTGAAAATTGCCGTAACTTAGATTTTTTGTGAAAATCGAAGGATTAACCATATTTTGCAGATATTTGAAAGTGTTTTTCAAACGAAAACCTTCTTTCAGAATCTCTGAAAAAGATCAATTTCCTTAAAACGGAGGAGTTTCACGCATTATTTAGCTATTTGATTCTTAATTTCCTAAATTAGGTAGCGACTCCAAAAGAAAACCCTTTGGAATCCGATATTGTTGAATATACTAGGATTTTACTTTAACAGTAACTTTTTGGGTTCAACAATGAGTATGATGAGAGAGTTGACTTTCTTCCTTGGGATTCAAATCATCAAACTGAAAAAAAGGGCACTGATAAACTCCTATGGGTGAGCAAGTAATTCAAAATATGGTATGAGTGAAGAAAATCCCGCATAAACTCTTATGGGTCCAGCAACTAGTTTGGTTACTGATAAAAAGGGCACTGATGTGAATGCCTCACTGCATTGAGGCATGATTGACTCACTACTTTATTTATTTGCTAGTCGAGTAGATATCATGTTTCTTGTATGCAGATGTGCCAGGTTTCAGTCGGCTCTCAAAGTGTCTCATTTGGTGGCAGTCAAAAGAATCTTTCGTTATCTTGTTGGAACTGTCTCCTATGGTTTATGGTATCCTCGTACTAACTTCTTTGATCTTATAGGATAATAGAGTTGATCGGCACTAGTGGGCAAGCTTCTTCCTAAGAAAGTCGCTTGCATCGTGGAACAACAACAAACAAGACTATGTAACATTGTCTACCGTCGAATCAGAATATATTTCTCTTGGACATTGTTGCACCCAACTTCTACGGATAACTTCTCAACTCTTTGGTTTTGACTTTCATTTTAAACATGTCCTATGTTATGTGATAACACTAGTGCCATAAATCTTGCCTACAATCCAGCTGATCACCCTAAAAAAAACACATTGATGGTAGATATCATTTTATTAGAGATCATGTTCAATTAGAGGACGTTGATATTGCATTTGTCAGCACAAATTTTCAATTAGCTGATATTTTTACAAAACCACTAATTGAAAAATATTTTTGTACCTTGAGAGAATTACTTGGTATTATTTTAGACTCTTGTTAAATGTCAACATTATTTAACTATTTCTAACCGTTCTCAGTTTTTCTTTAAAACTTACATAAGTGATCTATTTCTGTAAATCATGCGTCAGTTTCAAACTATGTTTTGAATCGTATTGGATAAAAGATGAATAGACTTGAGAAGGTGACACGTGTCTTCCACGTGGCACGAACAGACTTATCAAACAGGCAGGCACTCAACGGGCAGACAAGCATCACGAACCGGCCTAAAGAAGTTACAAAGCATCTCAACGGTCAGCACGACTTAAATGAGCAGTAATCACATTGATTACCCACGATCAACCTATTAATGACAATTAATCCAGCGGCTTTAACTCCAACGGATAGGTGACCGGCAGTTACTTATCCCAACGGATCCACGCCCAGCAGTTACAGAAATCTCAACGGGTGCTCACCCAGCTTATAAATAGCACTTACCTTAATCGATTATGTAGACTGAAACTTCCTATCTGAGATATCAAAAAACTACACTCTCTCTCTCAGTCTTGCTCAGTTATTCTCTTCGCTCTTGTTTAATTCAGTACTTTACTCATCGAACGGGCAATCGATATCGAAGAACTCTCTCCGAGGACGAGTGACACGATACGGTTTCTTCTCTTTTATTTACATTTTGCATATTATTCTTTAACTCATACGAGCATAATCTTCTCATCTCAGTTTATCATATAGACTTTTGATCTCAGCTGTTGACCGTGACCCCGCAAATACAAATTTAATTGTTAATTGGCCTAAAATCGAATTTAGGTTAAACAATTTTGCAACCACAGTGGGAGACGGTCAATAAGCCGTCGTAGGTTAATAGTTTATCTTTACTATTATCTCCGTTTTTGTCTATCCTTTTTTGCTTTATAACTAACATGGCAGAAAGCAACTCTCAACGAGTCATCGCGAAGGGAAGTCGAGAAAATATTCGTGTAATGAATATTTTCGAGACCAAGCAGAAGCCCGGCGAACCTCTTCGCCAGTACATAGTCCGTTTCCAGGAAGAGCTAGCAGCTTTTCCCGAGATGCCAGACAAGTGGGCGATAGTCGCGTTTACTTACGGTCTGGATAGGGAAAGCTCCATAGTTACACGTCGATTATACGAATCACTCCGCGAATCCCCAGCGGTCATCTGGACGAACGCTTGTGGCCGTTACACTTCAAGGGTTAATGTTAACGACCCCGAATAAAAAGACTCTCGGGGAAGATCACCCTCACAACTCTCGCCGAAGGAGTAGCAAAGGAAACAACCTTCCATGTTGTCGACGCGGATTTGGCCTACAATATCATATTGGGCAGACCTTGGATCCACGACATGCAAGCTGTTTCTTCCACTTATCATCAGCTGTTAAAATTCCCATCCGAATGGGGGAGTATGTGAAGTTCGAGGAGAGCAACGCTCTGCCCGAGATTGCTATTCTGTGGCTCTCAAACTCTCTGAAGAAAAAAAATAGCAATTACAGCAACCGGGACAAGACATAACACCTGAGACGGCTGAGTACGAAGTCCCGGAATCCATCACGAAGATGGACGAGAAAGAAAACCATATGCCAGCCGTCGAAGCTTTGGATCCTGAGGAGCTGTTCACCGATAAGCCAGAACGGAAAGTGTATCTGGGACCGAGCTAAACAAACGCCTATGAAGAGATATTCTCCAGTTTCTCAAAGAGCGGCACACAACATTCGCCTGGTCTCACGAAGACATGACAGGTATTTCTCCTGACATCATTACCCACAAGTTAAACGTAGATCTGTATCACCGCCCGGTAAAATAAAAGACGCGCCAGCAAGGAGCCTTCCGGAACCAGGTCATCAACAACGAGGTTGACCGGCTGCTGAAGATTGGTTCAGTACGTGAAGTCAAGTACCCAGATTGGCTAGCCAACGTAGTTGTCGTACCTAAAAGGAACGGCAAATGGCGAGTCTGCATCGACTTCACAGATCTAAACAAAGCCTGCCCGAAGGATTCATATCCTCTTCCCAGGATAGATCAACTGATCGACGCTACAGCCGGGCACGAAGTGCTAACCTTCCTCGACACATACTCCGGGTATAACCAGATATTGATGGATCCCGAAGACCAGGAGAAGACAGCATTCATCACCTGTCGAGGTACGTATTGTTACAAAGTTATGCCTTTTGGACTGAAAAATGCAGGTGCAACTTATCAGCGTCTAGTCAATCGAATGTTTCACGACCATATTGGTAAGACTATGGAAGTATACATCGATGACATGCTGATAAAATCTAAGCGAGCAGAAGACCATTTAGCACATCTGAAAGAAGCTTTTCGGATCCTGGATCAATATAATATGAAGCTGAATCTAGAGAAATGCGCTTTCGGAGTTGGATCAGGGAAGTTTCTAGGTTTCATTGTTTCTCAGCGTGGCATTGAAGTCAATCCCGCTCAGATAAAAGCTATCGAATCAATTCCAAATATGCTTCAAAACCGAAGAGACGTCATGAGGCTAACAGGGAGAGTGGCAGTCTTACGAAGGTTCATTTCTCGGTCATCTGACCGGTGCAAAAGTTTCTTCGATGTCTTAAAACAAAATAAGGAGTTCGAATGGACTCCCGAATGTCAACAAGCATTGAGGGATTTGAAGAGGTATCTATCCAATCCTCTGCTACTCTCCACACCTCAAGAAGGCAAACAGCTGTTGATTTACTTGGCAGTCTCAGAATCATCGGTAAGCGCTGTACAAGTTTGGGAAGACCAAGGTAAGCAACTTCCTATCTATTACGTTAGCAAAGCTTTAATTGATGCAGAAACGCGTTATCAACCTTTGGAGAAGCTGGCACTGGCATTAGTAACTGCTGCTCGTAAGTTACGCCCTTATTTTCAGAGCCATTCGATAGCCGTGGTTACGACTTTCCCTTTGCGAAATGTTTTACACAAACCTGAATTCTCAAAAAGATTGGTAAAATGGGCTATAGAATTATCTGAATTTGATATCACCTATTATCCTAGAGTAGTAATAAAATCGCAAGTCTTGGCTAACTTCGTAGCTGAGTTCAGCGCTAACATGTACCCTGAGGCGGAAAGGGAATCTATTCTTTATGCAGGACAGGCAACCGGCACATGGACCCTTTACACAGATGGCTCCTCGAGCGTCAAAGGGTCCGGCCTCGGACTAGTTCTTATTACTCCATCCGGCAAAACGGTAAGGCAAGCTATCAAGTGCCCATTCATTACTAACAATGAGGCCAAATATGAGGCCGTTATTGCAGGATTGGAACTAGCCCGAAGTTATGGGGCAACTTCTGTCAAGCTGAAGAGCGATTCTCAGCTCGTGGTGAATCAAATCAATGGAGGTTTTGTTGCACGAGAATCCAGGATGCAAGCGTACCTCGCCCGAGTAAAAGAGCTTCTTGCACAGTTTGGCGAATGGGAAGTAGTCCAGATTCCACGGGAAGAAAGTAATGAAGCCGATGCTCTTGCAAACATGGGATCAGTGGCAGAGATAGGCGCAGCTAGTTCCTCAGCTATTGTTCAACTTCTCTACACAACCATGGATAGAGAAAAGTTTGAAGTCAACACTATCAATGCTACTTGGGACTGGCGGAATGAGATAACAAATTATCTTATTCATGGAACTTTACCTGAAGATGCGAAAGCTGCACGCAAACTTCGAGTGAAAGCTGCCCGATATACAATTCTCAACGGCCAGCTTTACCAGAGAATGTTCGCAGGACCTCTTGCAAAATGCCTTGGACCTAATCAGATCAATTATGTAATGAGAGAAGTCCACGAAGGCTGTTGTGGAAATCATTTTGGAGGTAAGGCACTAACTCGAAAGCTGATTCGTGCAGGCTATTATTGGGACAAGATGGAGAAAGATACGAATGAATTTGTCAAGAAATGTGACAAATGCCAAAGGTTCGCTCATCTTCTACATCAACCAGCAGAGCCACTCCACTCAATAATCTCTCCATGGCCTTTCATGAAATAGGGGATGGATATCGTTGGCCCTCTTCCCACAGCGCCAAGAGGGATGCGTTTCTTATTGATCATCACTGACTACTTTACAAAGTGGGTCGAGGCAGCAGCGTACTCAAAGATACGGCAAACGGAAGTCGTTGATTTCCTCTGGCGTTTTGTCGTATGTCGTTTTGGAGCGCCTAAGGAAATAGTCATGGACAACGGACCACAATTCGTCGGACAGAAAGTGACTAGGTTCCTTGAGGATCTTCATATCAAAAGGATCACCTCCTCACCATATTATCCTGCTGCAAATGGACAGGCAGAATCTACCAACAAAATCATCGTGGAATCCCTTAAGAAGCACCTCGAGCAGGCAAAAGGATGTTGGGTAGAAGAGTTACCCGGAGTACTATGGGCTTACCGCACAACAATAAAAATGAGCACCGGAGAAACTCCTTATTCATTGGTATATGGTGCTGACGCTCTAACCCCGGTTGAAATCGGAGAGCCCAGCTTGCGATACACACACGCAACTGAAGAGTCAAACTCAGTCAATTTATCCGAAGAGCTGGATCTTCTCGAAGAACGCAGGGAACTTGCTCTTATACGGGTAATCGCCCAGAAAGAGCGAGTCGAGGAATACTACAATCGGGGACTGCGCGTACGAAGCTTTCAAGTCGGGGACTTTGTACTCAGAAAAGTTTCCCAAAGCACACAAGAAACAAATTCAGGTAAGTTGGGTCCCAACTGGGAAGGACCCTACAAAGTAATTGATTCGGTAGGAAAAGGATCTTATCGTTTGGCACGACCAGACGGCTCTACTGTCCCGAACAGCTGGAATGTGATCCACCTCAAAAGGTATCACTTTTAAGTGGTAAAACGGTTAGTCCTCTAACACTTAACTTTTATTTCTATAAAAAGTTCTTACTTTTAATTATATATTCTTTCTTCTAAATGGTACTAACGGCCTGAACAAGGTCAGATTCGTTTAGCTCAACTGGCAGAGCTCGAAGTTTTTCAACTTCGCGGCTGTGGGTTCGAATCCCACAACGGACACACTCCTCGTTTGGTTATATGTGTTCTATATGCGACTCACTAACAACTCTTTTCATGTTATCACTTTACGTGTTCTAACATAAAAACAAGGAGGGTGGTGAGAGGCCCCTGTAGGTCAGGTAAGACCTTCACAAAGGAGTCAAAAGACCTTACCAAAAGGCAAACTTTACTCGAAGTTTTTACGTGACACGACTTCCACAGCCAATGAGAGGAGTCAGTTCACGAATCAAAAAAAACTTTTATGTGACACAACTTCCACAGCAAATAAGAGGAGTTAGTTCACAAATCAAAAACTATCACGTGACAAAACTCCCACAACAAATAAGAGGAGTCGTTCACAAGTCAAAACTTTCTGTGTGATAAAAGGCTTCCACGAAAATAAGAGAAGTCAATCACCAGGCCAACGACCCGGCCAGAGCCAATTCACAAAGCCCTACAATAACTTTCAATCATCAAAACGTTAAGCAAAGACGTACGCGTGGGGCAACAATTCGGCTAAACATAAAAAACGACCATCATTCGTTCAGACCAATGACAACTCACCTCTTCCTAAAGAAAGGTTAAGTTACAAACATTTGGTCACTTACAAATTACGGCCTCTTCTCAACGAAAGGCCAAGCTAAATTCACTCGGGCAGATTCTTGAGAGGACAGACTTAATAAAGTCCCGGCCTCAGAAAACTCCCAGCCACAAGGCTCGAAAGCCACAATACATGCAAACACAAGATCGAAAAGTTCAAACTAAATATAGTCACTGGACAGATCTAAAAATCATATATACACTATCTTTGTAAATGGATAAAATGCCGAATACGGCTGACAGAAGTTTACAGAGTGCTCAAAGACCAAACTTACCGGTCATACAAAGGACCAGAGAGTCTATACTAAACTCATGTCCATCAACAAACAAGTCCGGCTCTCGCCAGACAAAATAAAAGTACATCAATCACTGATTTAAAAAAAAGGCATCAGCATGAAGGGCCATGACCAGGACACAACGCACCAGCTCCGTCAGTCCTGTCGTCATCCCCGCCGTCATCTTCGTCATCGTCATCATCATCACCTGCAGATTCTTCAGGAGAGAGACCCAATGCTTGGTGAATTCTTCGAACAGCGTTCTTTGTTGTCTGCAGCATCTCCTCGATGTTGATCTGTCCAGCCTGGATCTGCACGAGCAATGCACGCCTAGCTTCAAGAGCTGCGAGCTTAGTCTTGATTTCCGACTGATCACGCAGGTTCGCCAAGTCCTTGGTTAATGCGGTCTGAGCACTAATTAACTGAGCGACCTGATCCTTGGCAGCCTGAAGATCAGAACGGGCCTTAATTGATTCCTCATTCGCTCTCTGCAGACCCATCTCGAGAGATGCGCGTTCTTCATTAGCGTTGCTCACAGAATTCCAGCATTCTTCAAGAAGTCTCTCCAAACACTGGATAGAGCGTGCGAACCCTTCCTTATCCTCGAGAAGAAGGTCCTTTTCCATGGTAAGAATGTTGATTTGCTCAACACGACCATTGTTGACATTAGTCAACCGATCAACTTCTCTACCAAGGAAACCACACTGCTCGATCAGAGTCTTGTTGTCCTTCAGAGCTTCCAGCAATTCTTTTTTCACCTCAACCACCTGATTAGCATTGTTGATCCTGGAACGGAACATGATTTCGGCAGCCAGCATGCTCGACTAAAAAGAAAGCAAATCACGGTTAAAAATCCAAAGTTAAAAGTTATTCCCAAAACGAAGCGGAAAAACTTACCCGGGCAGAATCAGAAGCAATCTGGAAAGCTAGCTCCTCATCGGTCAATTCCCTCAGCACCCACTCCTCACGAGGGCCGATGAGCGAAGAGACCGCCTTGGCCAAGCTGTGTGGTCTAGACACAAAGTTGACATCAGGAGCAAGTTTCAAAGTATGCTTCCTCTCACAGAACTTGGGTTCACTAGCCTGTTCGGAAGGATAGTTTGGCCCAAACTTGTAGCGAACTCCCTTGATGTCACTTAGCTCTGTCCGACCATTAATAGCTGACCGCCAAATGAACCGCGACGAGGAGAGGGTAGAATCATTCTCCACTCCAGGATCTATGGTGTCACAATCACGAAGGACGACGGGGGTCACCCCCTCAGTAGCCACGTTCTCTAGATCCTCAAAACGATAAACACGAGGACCCTGGATACTCTCTTGGGGAGTTCCTTCTTCTACCCCTTCCTTCACTTCTTCTTCTTCTTCTTCTCCAACTTTTCTCTTCCCCTTATCCGCACGAGAAGGACCTGCCTCCGCCCCTACATTAACTCGGGGACTCCCCTGAGGAGTATGGACAGTCTCCTCATCGGCTCTCCTCCTGTCACTACGGAGATGAGGCCTTCGTCTAAGGGAAGCATCCTCTTCAACCTCCGTGTCCGAAAGAGTGATAACCTCCTTAGCTGCCTCATCTTCTCGTCCGGACTCGGGGACTCCAGCAACACTAGCATCAGCTTCTATGGGCTCCTGTACACTAGCCCTGAAAGAAGAATCGCCGCCAACTGATGAGGTTTGTCCGGCAGCCACGGAAGTCTTACGAGAAGACTTCTTCCGCGCTCTACCCTCGCCTTGGCTCCTTTTCTTCCTCTTCAAGGGAGCCAACCCACCAGATAGGAGTTCTTCGCCGCCCTCCCGGCTGCGCAAAGCCCCTACTGAAGCTAGTATAGCCTCAGCTTCAGCCTCTGGGTCAGCCACAGGCTCAGGAGGCCCGTCTTGAGGCGGAGCGGGAAAGAAACTTCCCGAAGTGCCCAAACCTGTTAAAAGGTAAAACGGTCAGCCATAATGAAGATCCAGAGGAGAGGAATGATCATAAAAGCAGAAACATGCTTACCATGGTTCTTCACAGTCAAACTATGCTGAGTGACGAAATACATCCACTCTCTCTTTTCTGAAGAAAACTCCTTCAAAATTAGCCCAACCCAAGCAGTCAAGTCTTCAACAGAAATGAGCTTGTCATAGGGTTGCTTGGCCGCTACAAAATTGAACGGAGTTAGAAACCAAGAAGAAGGGAAGACACGAAAAGCGTTAAACAAAAGTACTCGGGGACTTACGCTTCTTATTCCAGACCTCTGGAAGATAGGCCTTGTCATCAAAAGTCAGGACCGATGAGCGCACAAACACAAACCGATGAGCCCAGCCTCGGTCACCGGTGTCCTCAGAACTGCGCACCAAGCATTTGCTTCCGCGCATTCTGGCATTTACATAGCCATCCTTAAAAATTTGTATACTATACAAAGAAATAAAATGCTCATAACTAAAAGATTGGTCGGTCTTAGCCGCGAACCAATCTAAAAGAGTAACTATCCTATACATACTAGGGCTCAACTGCCCCGGACAGAGGAGATACTCCCGACAGAGCCTCTCCAACACAGGGTGCAGGGGTAAACTACTCCCCACGGTGAAAGGGTAGGTGCACATGGCTGTCCACCCGGCTCTGTGGGAAGTAATATTCTCCTCTTCGGAGACCGGTAAGAGGGGAATATCATCGCCCCAGTTGCAGTCCACTCTTACTCGTGGGATCACTTCTTTCGTGATCCCAAATTTATATCTGTACGCCGGCCAGTTCCGCGTGTCCCCTTCCTTATTATGGAAAGACTTGATATTACAGTCTGCTTAAAGTTCACCCCACTTTTTGGGGATTATTTCCGCAGCCGTAGCTTGTGTAGCCCGGGGCCTAGAAGCGGCTGCCGAAGAACTACCAACAGCATCAGTACCCTAGTGAAACGACCTCGGTCAGTCGTTTCGGAAGTTAGGACTCCAATTGGCGTGCCGATAATTTTAAAATATTCGTAATGTCCATTAGGACCTGTCTGTAAAATTTGAGCTAAATCAGGCCTCGTTTGGTAGACATCGGAAGAAGATTTCAGTTTTTATTGGCGATAAATATTAAAAAGAGATTTTCGAGCTCGGTTTTTGCCGAATGAGCTCCGATTCGAAATCCGAAAGCTCCGTTAGGTTCGTATGATTATTTGTGATTTTTGTAAGCTTTCGAAAGTGAATTTCGATGTTGTTCGGCTAGTTTCCGCTAAAATGCCGAAAGTTAAATAATTTGACTTCTTTTCATTTAAATTCGCATCTTGAGTTTTGGGAGTCTGATTTGAGATCCGCCTTCGCGAGTATGTTACATATATTTTGTATAAGTTGTATGCAAAAGTTGGGATTATTCCGAATATCGTAGGGTACCGTTTTAATTTTTACCGTAACAGCGAATTTTTAAAAAAAAAAAGAAAAAAAAAAGGGAAAAGACTAAAATTTAGAAATGGGAGTCGGTGGACAAGGGATTAAGTTAATCCCTTGTCTTCCATTCATCAACATACGTACATAATACCAGAAGCATAAAAAGAGAAAACACAGTGGAAAAAAATGCCAGAAAATGAGAAAAGGGGCTGGGAAAAAGTAGAATTTTCACCCTGAAACATTCAGGTAATGATCCTAATATAGTATTTGAGTTTATTACGTGTGTTTATATATATTTTTGCGGTAAAAATAGGAATATTAGACATCGCCCTAATGACGTAAATTGATAGTTTAAAGGGTCAAATGGACCCCGATAATGAAATTGATTATGTATTCGTGCTCAGTGAGTTATGGGCAACTTATAAATATAATTTATTTGGGATTTGGTTATGTGGCCTTAAACCCTGTATATAGACCTGGCCTGCGTATTGCGTATGCGAATAGGGTATCAGGTTCCTACCTGGATTGCCCTAAGATGTGAGGAATGAAGCCTTTAGCCTAATGTGATATATTTTTCTGCTTATTGATCACAGTGGGATCGTTTGGCAATGAATTCAAAAAATAACGCGGTTGTTGATCGCAATGCTAACTTTTGAGAGAGGTAAGTGCTTGTATCCATTTTTTTGGAGGCCCTTGGCCTCGTGGATTTTCTACCACGTGTTTCCTTATGTGTGTAGCTGCCGATAGGCGTACTCATTACGCCTTAGCTTTGAATTTACATTGTATATTATATGTTATGGCCTGTTGTTGGTATTACATTGAACATATGAGTATTGCACTCTGGTTTTGAGCATTGCATATACTTCCCGGTTGGGGATGAGAGTCCCGCACCGGCGAAGGGTCATTATTGCATATGCTTTCCGGTTGGCGATGAGAGTCCCGCACCGGCGAAGGGTCATTATTGCATATACTTCCCGGTTGGCGATGAGAGTCCCGCACCGGTGAAGGATCATCATTGCATATACTTCCCGGTAATCGATGAGAGTCCCGAGCCGGTGAAGGATCATCATTGCATATACTTCCCGGTAATCGATGAGAGTCCCGAGCCGGTGAAGGGTCATATTTGCATATATCTCCTGGTAGACGATGAGAGTCCCGCGCCGGAGATAGGTATCAGGCATATGTGACTGCATTGCATTGTACCGCATTCATCCCATCTCATTGCACCGCATACTGACTATTGTGTGTATTGTGTTGTGTTTTATGTATGCGGTTTGTACACTATGTCGTGGACATATCTCAGTTTACCTATATATTTCTGGCTCGTATTCTGGGTTGCGGGGATCGGGTTGCACGCCGCAACAGGATAAATATATGGATCGAGTTGCACGCCGCAACGGTATAAATATATGGATCGGGTTGCACGCCGCAACGGTATAAATATATGGATCGGGTTGCACGCCGCAACAGTATAAATATATGGATCGGGTTGCACGCCGCAACAGGATAATTATATGGATCGGGTTGCACGCTGCAACAGGATGTAATTCTGATTGTTGATATGTTCGGGATACCTATATGTTCTGGCTATTTTATGTTACTGGTTGTTAATGAGTTTGTGATTCCATACGTGCTTCTAGTTATTATCTGGCTATGCCTTTTTATAATTTAAATAAGAGGAATTTGATTTATATGTTTCTTCTCCCTGGCTAGCCATCCTATTCCTTGAGGTGGCTAGCCTGCCCCACTTATTGAGTCCTTTTGACTCACCCTTGTTTGTTGTTTGTTTCTTGTCTATCTATTTCGTTTCGGCAGGTTCGCTCCAGGATTGAGTTCGCCACGTTGTTCAGGAGCGAAGACGACTCCAGCTGTCGGGGTGAGCCAGCTTTATTCCGGGTGGCCACTAGTTTATTGTTTATTATTTCAGTTGCATTATGCTCTTTTCAGGAGGTATCTATCTTCTTTTGTACTCTTAGATGTCTAGTCTGGATAGCCCTAAACCTAGTATGTTGGGTAGTCAGCTGTAATTTTTTTTGTACAGCTTAAAGGTATCTGTATGTCTGTGTTTTTATTTTTAGTCTTGTCCTTATTTATGAATTGTTATATTTATTTTCCTAATTTAATTGGTAAGGGTTCGCCCGACGGGTCTAGGGGAGGATGTCGGGTGCCCGCACGACCTAACCGGATTTCGGGTCGTGTCACCTAGTTTCTTCTGGATCGTGAAGACATGGTCGCAAGAAAAGTATGAAATTATCAGAAGGAATTCAAAGCTAGTTCAAGAGTATTTCTGAAGAACAGCAGAAGAAATAAAAGCAAGTAAAGGGCTTATCGTCAAGCAAACCCCTACTTATAGGAGCAAAAATTCAGCCCCACTAACTTCCTTCGGGACACGTGGAAGCTATCAAAGAGACCTAGGACAGATCTGGCCGTTAATTATGGTTCATCACAGCTTTATAAAGTCATCATTATCATGGAAAAGGGACAGTCACTTCACGATCAGCAGGCGACGTATACACGTGACTAGAGTGGTTAAAATTATTACCTTTTACTCTTGGGGCACGCAATGGTCACTTCGGAGCAACCTGCAGTCATGCAGACGTGCCAGCTACAATTACTTTTTGTTACGGCGCATTAAATGCGCACGTCATGAAGAATTGTCGTTTAGCGGATATGGATCGCACGTCATCAGAATACGTCACACACAGACAAAAATTCTTCGGGATTCCCGTCGAAAATTATATCCACTCCTCGAACAGATAATCTGCTCGAGAAGTGCGGGGACTATCTGTATTGGATAAAAGATGAATAGACTTGAGAAGGTGACACGTGTCTTCCACGTGGCACGAACAGACTTTTCAAACGGGCAGGCACTCAATGGGCAGACAAGCATCACGAACCGGCCTAAAGAAGTTACAAAGCATCTCAACGGTCAACACGACTTAAATGAGTAGTAATCACATTGATTACCCACGATCAACCTATTAATGACAATTAACCCAGCGGCTTTAACTACAACGGATAGGTGACCGGTAGTTACTTATCCTAACGGATCCACACCCAGCGGTTACAGAAATCTCAACGGGTGCTCACCCGGCTTATAAATAGCACTTACCTTAATCGATTATGTAGACTGAAACTTCATATCTGAGATATAAAAAAACTACACACTCTCTCTCTCTCTTAGTCTTGCTCAGTTATTCTCTTCGCACTTGTTTAATTCAGTACTTTACTCATCGAACGGGCAATCGATATCGAAGAACTCTCTCCGAGGACGAGTGACTACGGTTTCTTCTCTTTTATTTACATTTTGCATATTATTCTTTAACTCATACGAGCATAATCTTCTCATCTGAGTTTATCATATAGACTTTTGATCTCAGCTGTTGACCGTGACCCCGCAAATACAAATTTAATTGTTAATTGGCCTAAAATCGAATCTAGGTTAAACATGAATTACTATATAGCTTTTAAAATATTTAAAGAGTTTGAACTTGGCAAGTATGCGCTCTATGTTCCTTTCAGTCTTTTCACAGATGGAGACGTAAGGCGGGGCGTTTTACGAAATATGAGGCGAGGCGTAAGCCTCAAGGCGTGGAGCGTAAGTCCCACAGATCTTATAATTTTTAATTTTATAAATTAATAAAATAGCATTAGAATACCAAATAGTGCGTGAAAGATACATTAAATAGTATAATTCAAAATTTCTAGCAAAAAACTTTAGGAAAACTAATATTAAATGATCATTCTAATAATATAAATACTAAAATACTAAAAATAGTGTTTATCTATAGTATATTGCTTGCATTATCATTAACTTACTAAGAGGTAAAATTTATTTGTCAATTACAAAAAAGGTTCAACCACTCAATTAAACGGAAAAATAAAACTTGCTTTGCTAGTTTGATAAATTTATGAAAGAGAGAATTTCCAAACCACTAAAAGCTGAACTTTAAATTATAAAAAAAAAAAAAATGTTTACTACTCATTTGCAAATTTCGTAAAAGAGTGAAGAAGTTGGGAAAAGGTAAAAATAGGTGTTCTAATAGTGATACATGTGTCCTCTGATGCATGTAAACCAAAACGGTGTTCTGGGAAAGGGTGGGGCTTTCCTTAGCCTTCTCTTTGGTCCTCCGTGGTTGGGTGTTATGATGACTTCTTCTCTCTAATGCCTTCTGTTCAATCAAGCTTTTACTTGAATTTCTGAAGTTACGGGTAGATGAAATAGCAGTGGAAGCCCATCATCCTATACTTTGCCCTGCTATCAACTCCCCTGCACCTACCTTTCGGCTTTTTATTTATAAAACAAAAGCAAGCGTTCTTTTCATCTCTGTAAATTCTATACGAGTATCCATTTTTGGTGAAAATTAACTCTAATAAGTGATAACTGAGTTTGATTCGTCTCCTTCTCATGAGTTCAACGCTTAATTTTGAATAAAATTTTCGTAAAAATTTCGTGTAGAGCTTTTTTGGCGCGCTAATTTTTTTGTATCCGTAAAATATAAATTCGCTGAGAAATAACCACCTTTCGGACAAATCCCAGTATAAATAATGGGGCTTTGAACAAAACATACTGAAAAGCTTCAGTAAACTAACCCCAGTATAAAATACTGGGGCTTTGAACAAGTTTTGTTCACAGCCCATTATTTTGTTATGGGACTTAAGCTTTATACAAAGTCCCATAACAAAATGCTGGGGCTGTGAACAAAACTTGTTCAAAGCCCCAATATTTTATTATGGGACTGAAGTTTTATATATAATGCCCAAATTGCCCCTAAAGTGGGTTGAAACAAAGTTATTAACTAGGAGATAGTCTGGTTATCGCCACAGCGCTATCACGCTAGCACACGCGCGATCACGTGGCATGAGTAACCAGAGCTTCACCATTTCGGCTATGGTCACTCGATTGCGAAGACAATTGCCTTCACCCTTTGTCAGCTTCCTGCGTGATCGCGTCTGACGTCTCGCGATCGCGCTGGACATCTTTTTGACCTTGCGCGATCGCGATGAGGAATTTTTGGTTCTGAGGCAGTGAGCTTGCAAATAGGTCCTAAAGTCTCCAACATTTGCCCCAGCAGCTCCAATTTTGAGAATATGGCCTGCAACTGTTGCAACTCACATGCTTGGCTTCTTGTAAATGGTTTGCTCACGAGCCGGGTTGCATCATTCTCCCCTTCTTGAGAAGATTTTGTCCACAAATTTGCTTGGTCATCAACTTTGAATGGGGACAAGTCGCACACATGGAAGGTGTTGTGCACTTGGTAGTCACTTGGAAAATCAACCTTGTATGCATTGTTATTGAGGTGTTCAAGGATTTGAAACAGACTATCACCTCTTGGCATTAACTTGCTCACCTTTTTGTTGGGAAAATCTATCTTTCTAGAAATGGACCCAAACCCAATCTCCTGGTTCAAAGACAATCTTCTTTCTCCCCTTGTTAGCTTTCTTGGCAACTTCTTGATTCTTCTTTTCAAGTTGCTTCCTCACTTGTTCGAGGAGTTTCTTCATTTCTTCAGCTCTCACCTTAGCATCTAAGCTTAAAACCACATCTTGAGAAAAAGGCGTGAGATCCAAGGGGGTTAGGGGGTTAAAATCATACACAACCTCGAAAGGAGTCATGCAAGTAGAAGTATGTATGGTTCTATTATATGCAAATTCAATCAAAGGTAAGTAATCTTCCCAAGAAGAAGGCTTCCCCTTAACCATGGCTCTAAGCATGGCTCCCAAAGTTCTATTGACAACCTCGGTTTAGCCATCGGTTTGGGGATGACAAGAAGTAGAGAACAACAACTTATAGCCAAGCCTTCCCCATAATTCCTTCCAAAAATGACTAAGGAATTTGGTATCCTTATCACTAACAATTGTTTTAAGGACCCCATGCAATTTAAGTACATGCTCAACAAACAAATTGGCTATATGGGATGCATCATCGATTTTATGACAATGAATGAAATGTGCCATTTTGGAAAATCTGTCAACTACCACAAAGATGCTATATTTTTCCTTTTAGGTCCTAGGCAAACCAAGCACAAAGTCCATAGAAATGTCAAGTCAAGGACCTAAGGGAAAGGGGTGAGTACAACCATATGGAAGTAGCTTCGACTTAGCTTGCCTACACTCCACACACCCTTACAACATCTACCTTTATCCTAGGCCAATAAAATTGCTCCTTACGAATCTCCATGGCCTTTCTCACTCCAAAATGCCCTATTAGTTCTCCACTATGTGCTTCCCTCACTAGAAACTCCTCCAAGATGAACTAGGTGCATACAACTTCCCATTTATAAACAAGAACCCTTCAAGCTTGTGGAACCTCTTTTTCTCCACATCACCACTTGGTTCATCTTCACCACACAATCTAGTGATTCTTCTTCCCCTTTCCTCCAACTTACAATTAGCATAAAGTTCCCCAAATTCCAGGTCATTGGTATACATCTCCTTCATACTCTCAAAACCCATGAGCTTGGACCCCAAAGTATTCAACAACACTTGTCTTCTTAATTGAAGCACAAACTTCCTTGACAATGCATCCTCCACTACATTTTCTTTTCCCTTTTTATAATGGATGACATAAGGAAAGGTTTCAAGGAATTCCACCCATTTGGCATGTTTCACATTCAACTTCTCTTGGTATTTGAGGTGTTTCAAAAATTGGTGATCGGTTCTAAAGACAAATTCTTTTGACCAAAGATAATGTTGCCAATGAGCCAATGCTCTCACCAAGGCATACCATTCTTTGTCATAAGTGGAGCATTTAGTAGTTGCTCCCTTAAGTTTTTTACTAAAGTAGGCAATGGGTTTTTGATCTTGCATCAATACGGCTCCAATTCCTACCCCACTAGCATCACACTCAATTTCAATGGTTTCATCAAAGTTGGGTAGTTGAAGGAGAGGTGTAGAGCTAAGCACTTCTTTTAATTTTGCAAAAGCCTCTTCTTGCTCCTTTCCCCACAAAAATGCCTTATCCTTCCTTATCACTTCGGTCAATGGTGCGCTATAGTGCTAAATCCACTCACAAACCTTCTATAAAAGCTAGCCAACCCATGAAAACTTCTCACTTAACCAACGCTTTTAGGAGTGGGCCAATCCCTAATGGCCTCTACCTTAGCCTCATCTACGTCCAGACCATTTGCACTCACCACAAAACCAAGAAACACAACTTTTTCAACACAAAAAGAGCACCTTTTCAAGTTAGCAAATAATTGCTCCTTTGTCAAAACATCAAACACTTGTTTCAAATGATTAGCATGTTCATCAATGGCTTTGCTATAGACAAGGATGTCATCAAAGTAAATTACAACAAATTTTCCAATGAAAGATTTAAGCACATGATTCATCAACCTCATGAAGGTTGAAGGAGCATTGGACAAGCCAAAAGGCATGACAAGCCACTTATAAAGATCAAAGTTAGTCTTAAAGGCCGTCTTCCATTCATCACCCGATTTCATCCGGATTTGGTGGTAGCCACTCCTCAAGTCAATTTTATAGAACACACAAGAACCACACAACTCATCAAGCATATCATTATTGACACTCCATTTTGTCTCTCCTTTCTCTAAAATCGGTTATAATTTAACTTAAAGATGCAATTTGGCTATTTGTGCAAAATGTGCATTAGAAAGCATGCATTTACGTGTGTTATCCTCTACTTATATATTTAATACTTAAATGTGGCTACATTACGTAACTTTGCATCATTTAGGCTATTTGTCAAAATATAGTTATTTGTGCAATTTTAATATATTTATAGCATTTAGTAATTATATGTGGCTATTTATACTTAATTAATTGACACGACTCGGAATCCGGCTAGGCCGTGTGGGCACCCGACATCCTCCCCTAGACCCATCGGGCGAACTCTTACCAATTAAATTAGCAAAATAAATATAATTCAATTCATAAAGAAGAACAAGAGTTAGAAAACGCACAGACGTACTGATGCCTCTAAGCTGTACAAAAGAAATTATAGCTGACTATCCAACATACTAGGTTTAGGGCTATCCAGACTAGACATCTAAGAGTACAGAAGAAGACAAATACCTCCTGAAGGGAGCAAAATACAACTGAAATAATAAATATAAAACTGGTGGTCATCCGGAATAAAAGCTGGCTCACCCTGACAGCTGAAGTTGTCTTCGCTCATTCACAACGTGGTGAACTCAATCCTGGAGCGAACCTGCCGAAACGAAATAGATAGACAAAAACAAACAACAAACAAGGGTGAGTCAAAAGGACTCAATAAGTGGGGCAGACTAGCCACCTCAAAGAATAGGATTGCTAGCCAGGGAGAAAAGAAATAAATAAACCAAATTCCTCTTATTTAAATTATGAAAAGGCAAAGCCAGATAATAACTAGAAACACGCCGGATAATAACTAGAAATACGTATGGAATCACAAACTCATTAACCACCAGGATCGTAAGATAGCCAGAACATATAGGTATTACGAACATATCAACAATAAGAAATACATCCTGTTGTGGCGTGCAACCCGATACATATATTCATCCTGTTGCGGCGTGCAACCCGATCCATATATTTATACTATTGCGGCGTGCAACCCAATCTATATATTTATACTATTGCGGTATGCAACCCGGTCCATATATTTATACCGTTACAGCGTGCAACCCTATCCCTGCAATCCAAAATACGAGCCAGAAATATATAGGCAAACTGAGATATGTCCACGACATAGTATACACATCGCATACATAAAACAAAACACAATACACACAATAGTAAGTATGCGGTACAATGAGATGGGATGAATGAGGTACGATGCAATGTAGTCACATATGCCTAATACCTATCTCCGGTGCGGGACTCTCATCGTCTACCAGGAGATATATGCAATAATGACCCTTCACCGACTCGGGACTCTCATCGATTACCGGGAAGTATATGCAATGATGACCCTTCACCGGCTCGGTACTCTCATCGATTACCGGGAAGTATATGTAATAGTGACCCTTCATCGGCTCGGGACTCTCATCGATTACCGGGAAGCATATGCAATGATGACCCTTAACCAGTGCGGGACTCTCACCGCCAACCGGGAAGTATATGCAATAATGACCCTTCACCGGTGCGGGACTCTCATCGCCAATCGGGAAGTATATGCAATTATGACCCTTCACCGGTGCTGGACTCTCATCGCCAACCGGGAAGTATATGCAATAATGACCCTTCACCGGTGCGGAACTCTCATCGCCAACCGGGAAGTATATGCAATGCTCAAAACCAGAGTGCAATGCTCATATGCTCAATACAATACCAACAACAGAGCATAACATACAATATACAATGTAAATTCAAAGCTAAGGCGTAATGAGTACGCCTATCGGAAGCTACACACGTAAGGAACACGTGGTAGAAAATCCACAAGGCCAAGTGCCTCCAAAGCAATGTATATAAACACTTACCTCGTTCCAAAGTTAACACTGCTACCCAACAACCGCTTTATCCTTATTGGCTTCATTGGCAAACGATCCCACTGTGTTAAATAAGCAGAAAATTATATCAAATTAGGCTAAAGGCTTCATTCCTCACATCTTAGGGCAATCCGGTTAGGAACCTGATACCCTATTCGCTTACGCAATACGCAGGCCAGGCCTATGAACAGGGTTTAAGGTCACATAACCAAACCCTAAATAAATTACATTTATAAGTTGCCCATAACTTACTGAGTACGAATATATAATCAATTCCATTATCGGGGTCCATTTGACCCTTTAAACTATTAATTGAACTTATTAATATTCCAAGTTTTACCGTTAAAACATATTAAAATACACGTAATAAACTCAAATAATGCATTAAGATCATTACCTAAATATTTTAGGGTAAAAATTCTACTTTTCTCCGGCCCCTTTTCTCATTTTCTGGCATTTTTTCGTCTGTCATCTCTATTTCTCGTTTCCTCTGTTCATATTCTATTTTGCTTATGTTTCTGTATATTGCTACATAACTGCCTCGCCCTTAGAAAGCTAAGGACCCACTGCCGACTTTTGTCTTATTTTTCCTTTTTTTTTTCTTTTTCCTTTAAAATTTGCTGCTATGGTAAAAATTAAAACGGTACTTTACGATATTCGAAATAATTCCAACATTTGAATACCAGTTATACAAAATATATGTAACATATTCACGAAGGCGGATCTCAAATCAGACTCCCGAAACTCAAGATGCGAATTTAAATGAAAAAAGTAAAATTATTTAACTTTCGGCATTTTAGCGGAAACTAGCCGAACAACATCGAAATTCACTTTCGAAAGTTCACAAAAGTCACAAATAATTATACAAACCTAACGGCGCTTTCGGATTTCGAATCGGAGCTCATTCGCCAAAACCGAGCTAAAAAATCTCTTTTTATTATTTATCGACATTAAAAACTGAAACCTTCTTCCGATGCCTACCAAACGAGGTCTGATTTAGCTCAAAATTTACAGATAAGTCCCAATGGACCTTACGATGATTTTAAAATTATTGGCACGTAAATCGAAGTCCTATCTCCCGAAACGACTGACCTAGGTCGTTTCATTAATTTAATTGGTATTCTAATTTGCTTTTATTTGTGCATTTTACTATGTGTTCACCCATTTTATACAATATATATACATATATATTTATATTTTTTATTTATTAGCACCTTTAAGTAAAATATTAGCCAATTCATTTCCACTTCGTGATTTGTCATATTTGAGTTCCTTCTGAATTTAAATATGTGCAAATCTCTCTTTTAAAAGCATTTATCTTGAAAACTTTTCTATGAACCTAGACAATAGCCTGTCTAGATACAACCATTCTGTTAGGGATTAGTTGCAATTTTCTTTCAATTATTTTAAATAAAATCCAAAACTATGCAATTTTCCTTTTTCCCAATTTCTACCAAAATTCTTTATTCATGTTATTTATTGTTCCATTGAATCTAGACCAAAATATAACTAAATACATCTTTTGTTTGATTTTCAAATTATTTCCATAATTTCTCCCAAAATCCTACATATCCCTCCTTTCTAATCTTTTCTTCCAAATTTAATCCCCTTAATCTTTTCCTAAAATATTTTCAATTCCCCAACAACTATTTTTTGAATTCTTCTTCTTTAAAAAGAAGACCATTTTTTGTTTTCTTCTATTCATCATCACTTATTCACATCAGCACGTACAAACACATCATCTTTACACACTATACACTCCCTCATCCCACACACCCCTCTTCCAATTTCAACTCATACACAGAGATCAAACAACAACAGTGTGTACACCACTCTCTCCTTACTCCTCCTCTACACACTTACAAAACTCCATCTCTTACATACACGACATACCCTCATCTCTAACCCTCATCTCCTTACACCATCAGTACACGGAGACCACTCCCCATACCCTTCTTCGTCTGCTTCCTAAGACACCAAAGATACCTTCACTTCTCTCTTCCGTAGACTTCACCTCTTCCTTACACACCTCACCTCACTACCTCAGCACCTATACATCATCTCTACACCATTTTTTGACACCAATCTAGGCTCCTCACCCACTGAAGTACCACCATTGCAGAAAGCATCACTGTCGGAAACCACCTGTCAGGATCTTCTCTCATCCAGGCCTAAAAGTTCTATCGGGTATCATTTATCGCATAATCATTTTATTATCTCTCTACTTTATTTAGCAATGATGTATTTCAATTATTGTGTGATATTCATTGTTATATTGATTTGATATCTTACCATGTCCATGTACGCTTGTTTATGCTTATTGCATCATATTTTTTCACGAAATTCTAGTGTTGAAAAGTGGTCATATCTTTCCATTATCCTTGAACATTTTAGCACTAAGAGTTGGTCTGATAGCTTGCTGCTTAAAAGGTTTAAGCCTTTGTAGGATCACATGCTCCTTTAAAATATATTTCGTATAACTTTGTGTTTTTCCTATGTTTTGGACATAGAAATCTCGCATTAAGGTTTCATTTGAGTTATTGCATCACCAATATTTCTATTCTTTAAGAGTTAGTAATACCTATTTGCTAGATATCTCTAGAAATTTATTGGCATGCACTGGATAATTATGAAGTTGCTTTGTTACCAAGTTTCCAAGCAATCCATTCGCTTCTTTAAGAAATGCAGCTATGTGGTTTTGAGTTCTAGTAGTTAGGCTTAATAATGTTGAAGAATGTATACTGCATGCTAAAGTAGCTCCATCGTAAAGATCATCTTAAATCTTATTTGCTAGAAGAAATATAGATAGACCAAGTAATCTTCTACATATTGTTTAATTTTTAATGGAAACATGTTATTTATGCAGCTCCTATAGTTAAGTTATTGTAGAAGTAAATATGTAATTATTCTCACCCTAAAAGTTATTCCATATGTTATTTACATATTTGATTAGTTAAATTTTAGGAATGGATATTACCTCCCTATTGAATATTTTCACATGTACACTACAACTGAGTTGTCGTTGCTTGAGGTGCAACCGTGGCGTAGGATGGAACAAACACATCAAGCGGAGTCCAAGTGGGATCACCACCCCAAGAGGGATCAAGTATATTTTGGGATATGATGACAATGGCAGGCTATGACTTCTTGAATGAAGAACGCATATATAGCTTTATAAAATTAAAGCAACTCGTTACTCCCTCATTTTGATTTGATATGTCACTCTCTTAAGAGTTTTAAAGATTCAACACTTTTACTTTTTTTTTAAAACTTTAATTTTCTTTTCACCATTTGACATTTTCTCAAGATTAACTATGAAATTTAGACTATTTAAAGCTTTACATTATTTTCAAATAGCAACACTTTATATAGAAAATGACTTTTACTTATACAATAGAAGCTAAACCATTTTGAGCTGAACACTATCTTCAAATCTAAATATTTTAATAATTCTTTTGTCTTGTCCAAAAACGTTTAAGATTGTTGATCATACGAAGCCAAATAGAGGGAAATAACATCGGACTGGGCCCTTCTCCCGCCTCGCCTATACCTGATCGTGCAAGCTAAATCTGAAGATGAAGCTAACCAACCGAAATCAATAGCGGAATGTAAAGATAGAAGTTTGACACAACTTTTTTTGCTTGAACGGCACCGAGGATTTGGTCTCGGTACGATTCAAGTAGAAGGAAAGAGCACCTAAACTATGCAACAATCCTCAAGAGAACAATGCCTCTTGCAAACTAAATGATCAAAGAGGAATTATTCAATTGGATTCACCGAAAGCCACAAGTTTCGAAGACCCCATCGAGTTTGCTCACATCTGAGACTAAAAGCGATAATGCTCTCGGCAATTGTCATTCATTCATTAATACTTAAAATCTAGGTGTTTCAAAATGAAAGGAAAAGAGGTTTATATAGACTATTCTAAGGACAAAATAGTAAATGGTCACAGGCGACCAATAGGAGTAAGCCACGCAGGGCTGGATAACTGAGTGTTCGGTCACTCCTTCAACCGAACACTGGAAATTCGAATAATTCAGCTCGAGCTCTTGACTTCGGTGCCCTTGACTCGGCTTAAGATGACATCGATCGATCTTTCTTCGATTGTTTGTTTGATTTACTTCGACGCCGATGTTGAGTGTTCGGTTTGGGTTCGGTCACTCCCTTCTTCGAGCTCAAGTTTGTAAATGAAGCCTTCGACTCTTGAGCTCGGCCAATTAGCTTCAGAGTGATTGCTTTCTCCCGACCAAGCCAACTGAATGTGAACATCGTGCAGCAGCTTGGCTGGGCTTCGTGTCATCAACTTTGGTGGATCGAACACTTGATCAGGACGTGTTCGGGCTGCATCATTCTCTCCTTCTTGAGGAGATTTCGTCCTCGAAATCGAGCTTCAGCCGCTGATGCTTGGCCTACAACACTAGGAGTTAAGTCAGCAACATTAAAAGTGTTGGACACATTATACTCACCAGGGAGGTCGATCACATAAGTATTGCTGTTGATCTTGCTCAGCACTTGAAATGGAGCATCCCCTCGAGGAGCCAATTTTCCTTTCCTTAGGTTCGAAAATCGTTCCTTTCGGAAGTAAACCCAAACTCAATCTCCCTTCTTTAATTTCACTTTTTGCGCCCCTTGTTTTTCTTCGTTGCAACTTTGGCATAAGCTTCCTCGAGGTTCTTCTTCACCTTTGCATGCAACTCGATCAATGCAGTGGCTCGTCGAGTACCTTCAAAATCAATGATAGAATCTCGAGGCAATGGGGTTAAATCAAGTGGAATCAAAGGGTTAAAACCATACACACATTCGAACAGAGTCATTCCAATCATTCGATGCACAATTTGATTGTATGAAAATTCCATCACAGGCACACGATCAGCCCAGTTTCTGACCTTACCATTGGTCATAGTTCGAAGTAGAGCTCCCAAGTTTCGGTTAACTACCCCTGTCTATCCATCAGTCTGAGGATGGTGAGACGTCGAGAATAGTAATTTGGTGCCGAGGGCACCCCATAAACATTTCCAAAAATGACTCAAGAATTTTGAGTCTCGATCACTCACAATAGTTCGAGGCACACAACGCAATTTCTACACATTAGAAATAAACAAAGTAGCTACATGTTGTGCATCAACACATTTCTTGCAAGGAATAAAATGAGCCATTTTGGAAAAATGGTCCACGACAACGAAGATGCTATCATTCCCACCCCTCAATCTCGGTAACCCCAAAACAAAATCCATGGGTATATCAACCCAAGGTCGATCAGGCACAGGTAATGGAGTGTACAAACCATGAGGGTTGGACCTCGATTTAGCTCTTTTGCAAACGAGACAAGCGCTGCAAAGCTTTTCCCCATCTTGTCGCATTTTCGGCCAATGGAACTGCTCGGACAAGATTTCAAGAGTTTTGTCGATACCGAAGTGTCCCATCATGAAACGACCTCGGTCAGTCGTTTCGGAAGTTAGGACTTCGATTGGTGTGCCGATAATTTTAAAATTCTCATAAGGTCCATGTGGACTTATCTTTAAAATTTGAGCTAAACAGACCTCGTTTGGTACGTATCGGAAGAAGATTTCAGTTTTTATTTTCGATAGATATTAAAAAGAGATTTTCGAGCTCGGTTTTGGCGAACGAGCTCCGATTCAAAATCCGAAAGCGCCGTTAGGTTCGTATGATTATTTGTGACTTTTATAATTTTTTTGAAAGTGAATTTTGAGGTTGTTCGGCTAGTTTCCGCTCAAATGCAGAAAGTTAAATAATTTGACCTTTTTTCATTTAATTTGCATATTGAGTTTCGAGATTCCGATTTGAGATCCGCTTTAGCGAGTATGTTACATATATTTTTTATAACTTACTTGAGAAATTTGGGATTATTTCGAGTATCGTAGGGTACCATTTTATTTTTCGTTAAGAAAAGAAAGTATAAAAGTAAAAGAAAATAAAATAAAAGAAAGTAAAAGGAAAAGAAATTGAAAAGAAAGTAATGATAGGCGGTGGTCAAGGACGATCAAAACACTTAAACAGAGGGAAATCAAAAGGAGAAATGAGAACAGTGAGGAAGAAAAATGCAATGAAGTAAAAAAATGCCAGAAAATGAGAAAAGAGCCAATGAAAGATAGAAAATTTACCCTAAAAAATTCAGGTAATGATTTTAATATATTATTTGAGTTTATTATGTATGTTTGAATACATTTTAACGGTAAAAATTGGGATATTAGACATCGTTTTAATAAGTTCAACTGATAGTTTAAAGGTCAATTGGACCCCGATAATGGAATTGATTATATATTCGTACTCAGTTAGTTATGGGCAACATATAAATGTAATTTATTTAGGGTTTGGTTATGTCACCTTAAACCCTAGACACAGGCCTGGCCTGCGTATTGCGTATGCCAATAGGGTATTAGGTTCCTAGCCGGATTGCCCTAAGGCGTAAGGATCAAAGCCTTTAGCCTAATTTTGATATATTTGTCTGCTTATTGAGTTGAATGGGATCGTTTGGCAATAAAATCAAAGGATAAAGTGGTTGTTGATTACCAGTGCTAACTTTTGGAAGAGATAAGTGTTTATATCCATTTCTTTGGAGGCACTTGGCCTCGTGGATTTTCTACCACGTTTTCTTTACGTGTATAACTGCCGATAGGCGTACTCATTTACGCCTTAGCTTTGAATTTACATTGTATATTATATGTTATGCCATGTTGTTGGTATTGCCTTGAGCATATGAGTGGTGCACTCTGGTTTTGAGTATTGCATATACTTCTGGGTAATCGATGCGAGTCCTGAGCCGGTGAAGGGTCATTATTGCATACACTTCCCGGTAATCGATGAGAGTCCCAAGCCGGTGAAGGGTCATTATTGCATATACTTCCTGGTAATCAAGTAGAGTCCCGAGCCGGTGAAGGCTCATTATTACATATACCTCCCGGTTGGCAATGAGAGTCCCGCGCACGTGAAGGTTCATCATTGCATACACTTCCCGGTAATCGATGAGAGTCCCGAGCCGGTAAAGGGCCATTATTGCATTTATCTCCTGGTAGACGATGAGAGTCCCGCGCCAGAGATAGGTATCAGGCATATGTGACTGCATTGCATCATACTGCATTTATCCCATTTTATTGCACCACATGCTGACTATTGTGTGACTATCATGCTCTGTTTTGTGTATGCGGTATGTGTACCATATTGTGGACATATTTCAATTTGCCTATATATTTCTGACTCGTATTTTGGGTTGCGGGGATCGGGTTGCATGCCGCAACGGTATAAATATATGGATCGGGTTCCACACCGCAACGGTATAAATATATGGATCGGGTTGTACGCCGCGACAATATGAATATATAGATCGGCTATCACGCTGCAACAGGATGTATTTCTGAATGTTGATGTGTTCGGGATATCTATATGTTCTGGATATCTTATGTTCCTGGTTGTTAATGAGTTTATGATTCCTTACGTGTTTCCAGTTATTATCTGGCTCTGCCTTTTTATAATTAAAATATAGGAATTTGGTTTATCTGTTTCTTTTCTCCCTGACTAGCTATCCTCAACTTCGAGGTGGCTAGTCTGCCCCATTTATTGAGTCCTTTTGACTCACCCTTATTTGTTGTTTGTTTCTTGTCTATCTTTTTAGTTTTAGTAGGTTCGCTCCAGGATTGAGTTCGCCATGTTCTGAAGGAGCGAAGAAGACTTCAGCTGTTAGGGTGAGCCAGCTTTTATTTCGGATGGCCACCAGATTTATGCTTATTATTTCAGTTGCATTTTGCTCCCTTCAAGAGGTATTTGTCTTCTTTTGTACTCTTAGATGTCTAGTCTGGATAGCCCTAAACCTAGTATGTTGGGTAGTCAACTGTAATTTTTTTTTTGTACAGCTTAGAGGTATCAGTATGTCTGTATTTTTTTTTAATTCTCTTCCTTATTTATGAATTGTTATATTCATTTTCCTAATTTAATTGGTAAGTGTTCGCCCGACGGGCCTAAGGGAGGATGTGGGGTGACCGCACGACCTAACTGGATTTCGGGTCGTATCAGTTGGTATCAGAGCCCAGTTTAGAGTCTATCCAGACTAAGACAGTGTCTAGTAGAGTCTGGCTGATGGGTACGTAGACGTCCGTACTTATCTACGAGAGGCTATGATGGCATTTAAGAAGCTTTACTTCCTTCTTTTCTGATCGTGCGTCGGTCTAAGATGGAAAAGTATTTTTATTAATTCCACTGTGGTAATTGTGAACCCTCATATGACAAATCAGCGAACGGTATGAGTTCAAGACGAAGCAGTCTAGCGTGGAGCTAGCACTGACGAAGCCCCGAGAGTTTTTTATCGTGCTGACGATCTAGTTACGGAGGTCCCAATCGTACGAGCTCGTGATGGGCAAGGGAAAACGGCTTTGTGGTTCCCTTGACTCATTACGATGCTTTCATGAGGATCTTAGCGACGCAGATACTGCAAGAACCTATTATTCGCTAGGCAGCCTATCAGATTGCCGTAGATGGAGACGTTCAGTCTCAGGGAGCCTCTATTCCAGTTGCCCCAGTAATTTATGTTCCAGAAGCAGCATGTGTTGTGCCTCTAGTTATTCTGGCTGGTTAGCTAGCTCGAGTAGTGGCTCGGTCCGAGTGTCTGAAGAGGCTGCATTATTCTACCCAATTGAACCTTTTGATGTTATCCTGTTCTAGTTTTTTTAAAAATAAAATGATGTCAGCATATCCTTCAGGCTTTTGATTATATTGAGCGGTATGGTGTTGATTATTTTTCTTTCCAGTTTTAGGGTCCAGCCTTAGATTAGTGGACCGCTTTTTTATCAACTAGGCTTGCCTGAGCTGACTTGGTGCGAGTTTTCTCATATATTCATGTAAAAGTTCCTTTCGTGTTGCGAACGAGATGAAAAGTGTTGCCAGTTTGAGTTAGTTAGCCAAGTAGCTTATCGGTTTCATAATATGAGATTGAATTCTTTAGGATGGTTGGATATACTCGGGAGGTAGTTGATGAGCCTTCCGAGAAGGTTCAAAGATTTATTGATGACCTTTCTTTTTCCTTGAGATCCCAGATGGCTCGAGAGATTGAGGTTGGGATTTCATTTGATGTTGTTGTTGATATTACCCGAAGGTATGAGGCATACCATAAGTTAAAACAGGAAGAGTTAGAGCGGGAGAGAAAGAGATCCCGTAGTGGGCAACCATGGTACCTCATTTAGAGGTAAGAGTTCTGATTATTTTGGGAGGTCACCTGCTAGGTTATCTCAGCTGGTAGAGCGTAATTCTTAAAGTGCGCTAGTCGTTCATTAAGATAGACCCAGTTTTTCTGTTTATAGCTATCAACAACCTGTACAGCTTCCATGTTCACTGAAAAGGTGTTATCATTGTCGTGAGCCTGTCATTTTTTGTGGAGTTCTCTTTTAGTCCGGCAAGTAGGCAGTCGTCTTTTCTCTCGTTATCAGGAATCTGCGCAGTCGCAGGTGATTTCAGTTAGATCTCAATCAGCCGGAGAAATGCGACCATTTAGTAGAGGTTGAGAGCGTGGTCGCAGTGGTTCTTCAGAAGGTGATTATCAGGGTAGTGGCTCAGCTCGGCTGCAGAGGCAGTTCTATGGACTGCTAGTCTGGCAGGATGCTGAGGCATCTGATGTAATAGACCCAAGTATTTCTTCTTCCCTCAAATGTGAGTAAGATTTGATTCTTCCAGTCGATCTAGAAATGGAGTGTCCTATCATGTTTCTATGGTTGTTTTGATGTTGGTTCTATTAAGAATTGGTTGCGGTAGAGGGGTGAGCTTCTGATATAATTTATTCCTGGCACTTATGATGACCCTACTAGATTATCTGGTTTAAATGTGAGAGATTAGTGAGTGAGTATCGGTATCGTTTGCTTGGCATCTTGTTGTGCCTCATTCTATTATAATGTCAAGTCGGTCTATCTCTCTTTGGAACTCAGTGTCGGTAGGATGATGGGATTCTTATTCGTCACCATCAGAAAGTGTCATTGTTTCTTCCGGTGTAAAGTGGTTAGTAAGTAATACTCGATCTATGTGTCTCCTCTTCGTTCAAGACGCTAGTATAGTCATGTTATTCTACAAGTTTGTCTCGGTATAAAAGGGTTTCTGGTAAATCGTCGGAGTTTCCTTTTTACAGGAAGGTTAAATTGACATAGATTTTATTCCATAAAGCTCATTTAATGTTTATTTCTTCAATTGCGACTTTTCGGTTAGCCTGACTTCTAAGTAGTCTAGCTCTGGTTGCAAAATAAATAAAAAGAAGAGCTTCCTAAAGCTCTAATTATTTCTATCCTCAGATCGTTGCCATATCAGCTTTGTTCGACACTGGTGAGCTTAGGCAGTGGTGCTTATAGAAAATGTGCATAGTTGTAACTCGAGAGTTGCAGCTGTTTGGCAACTCGAAAGGGTAGTTGGTAACTTAGGTCTGCCTATGTTCAGCTTTTAGCTAAATCTTCTTTAGTCCAGTAGACTGTGCGGGGATGGGTACTCTTATTCAAATAGCTACATGAGTTTGTGCTTTAAGTGGAGGAGTCTTCCTCAAAATACTGAATGGTAATACTAAATCTCAAAGGCGTTGATGCCACTTTTGTCACGACCCAACCTAGGGCCACGACAGAAAACTACAATGAGTGTCGATCATTGCTAAACCCACTAATAATCTATTAATGGTAGAGATAAGCTGGCAACCTGATCATATATACGTACCTACCTTCTGAAAGCATAAAGTCTAGAAAGATGATGCGACTTTAACTTGCTGGCAATTAGAACACTGAGCCACAAATTCTGCTATGTCACACTTTATTCCATCCCACCAATAAATCTAATTAAGATCATGGTACATCTTAGTCGAACCTGGATGAATAGTGTATTTGGGATAGTGTGCCTCTATCATAATCTGTCCACGTGGATCTGCAACATCAGGAACACAAAGTCTATCTTTATACGTGAGAACATCGTCAGTAGTAACCCTGTATGGCGACTCCAGTTTTCTTCTGGCTATCTGTCTGTATTCAACTAGAACTGGATCCTCATACTGACGTTGTTTTACTTCATGACAATTTAGAGTTAAAGGTCTAGTGCAGCTTATCGTCCATCCATCATTGGCATATCTCCTTCACAACTCTTTGAGAAGTTACTTTAGCGTTATAAGTGCACATGTAATCAACTTTGTTGATGGTATTCTGCCTCAGCTCGTGGTACAACTATATGTCTCTTTTATTTTCACTTTTTTAAGTCATAATATTTCCAATTCAAAGACAATACCCTAAAGTAGATGTTTAGTCTGAAGATCATTCCTGGTCTGTATCATATTATCCAGTAGTATTTGCATGATCGTTATCCTTATATGATAGACCCTGTTCAGATGAACCTTTGACATACATTAGGAAATGAGTAACTACAGTCCCACAAGGAGCTTGCGGAACAATATTAGCATCAACTGAGATGTTGCATAGTGCGTTCGTAAATATAATATAGCTTGCATCATATCTTCTATAGTGTGTAGTGACAAGGTACTTCAAAAGCTTCCCCTATTGCATCAAGCGTGAGCTAATTCTTAGTTCCATCGACCTGTTCTATATCGAAAGGTATATCGTAGAAGTGATTATCGGCTGAATCATGTTAATCCATCCAGAGTTCCGTGTATCTTTGCTTCGAAAATATAGAACTCTCTTCTCGTAATTGAGGAAGGATCAGCTTAGTCAGAATAAGCTGTGCAATGGTATTATCATTGTTAATGGTATTATCATTGTTACACCCCGTATGTCTAAAGTGACGTATATCACTCTAATGACATGTTAAGAATGGTTTAAGTGAGTTTAAAGTCATAAAATGACCATATATGACGTTTAAATGTTGAATATAATGATTGGGAAAAATCAGATTTAAGTTGCGGAAAAACCGACTAAGGAACTGCCTTGTAACGAAGCTTTTTCAACAATTAATTTTGTGTGTTATATGAAGTATTTTGGGGACATATCATATAGCAAATTGAAGGTCCTGGAGTTTAGTTTCCAACACTTTGAACGGTTTGTTCATAAAACTTATTGATAAAAAGATATGAGTGTCAGAAGTCAGGCCAGAAAAAGGGCCATAAGCGCAAAAGAGGACTAAAACTGAAATGTTTGAAGTATAAAAGAGTAAACTCATCATTTTCTCGTTATTTACAGCAAATTCATGATAGAAACAGTTTGCTCTTGGTTGTTAAAGGTATTTTGATGGTTTTGAAGAAAGAACATTGATCTTAGCTCGAAATTGAAGACAAATTGCGTCAAAACGCTCTGTGCGATTAGGGTAACATTATGCTATCTTCAATTTCGTCTATAGTTTGAGTTTTAGAATTACTTCATGGCTAATTAAAGTACCTAAATTCTATTTTATAGCTTGTTTAAGCTTTAGAAGGTGTGGAATTCAAAGGAGACAAGGTTTAGAAGCGAGAAACATCAAAGGTATGTAAGACTAAACCTTTCTTTTGGCAAGGCATGTATCTTTTAGCTTTTGAAGCTTTTCTTAGTTTTAACTTAGTATTTCTTCTGAGAAACTTGTATGGTACCAAGGAAAACTTGTATATACTTAATTTGGTACTAAAATCCAAGGTGAAAGACGTCCAAATCAGCAATACAAAACGTTTCAAAATCTGGACAATTGTTTTGATCTTTGGACAGTTGTTAGTATATTGATCATAACTCCTTGTACAAAATTGATATTTAGATTATTTAAGAATCCCCAGAACCCTAAGACATATATCTAAAACTTTCATGAAGACTATAAAGTTTATAACTTTGATCTACACTCTAAAAATTAGGTTGAAAGTCAGGACAGTGGTACTGTCCAGACATTCTATCTGCGGATTTGTTATGTCATCCAGTTATCTCATCTTGTAATCTGCTTAACATATTTGTGTTATCAGTTTATCTGGATATCTATTTCCGTGTATAGTATAGTATTGGTTCTGTTTTTGCGGATCATCCAGTTTCAGGGGAAACTCTGCCAAAATTTTTATAGAAATTCAAAGAGTTAGACAAATTCTGAGTTCTAGGTTGTGTCTATAATTCCATCCAGAGTTTTCTTATCATTCCTTTGAGTCCATATCTATTTTTGCCACATGTGTTATGCCTCATACATTCTTATGCTTATATTGTGATCATGTTATGTGTGATTTGGAGTCCCCCATAGAGGTTGGACATTGGACACACAGTCCGGTCGCGTGTGATACTATCCGTCTGGGGGATACAGCCCCTCTGGTTCAGGCGGGAGTTGAAGCCCCTAGTGTGACCGGGTGTCATTCACACACTCTGACCAGAGAGACTAGATATTACTGGCTGGGGGGGACATAGCCCATAACACCCGCCAGGTTTGTTATATACGCGTATATAGCCACAGTATGCACTACAAGATTATACATGAGGCTAGTTCAGTTTTTCGGTTACCTGATTTGGGGGGATACAGCCCATAACACCAGACAGGTACTAGTTTACGTTTTCAGTTACCTGATTTGGGGGTATACAGCCCATAACAACAGACAGGTAATAGTTCAGGTTTTACCTGATTTGGGGGGATACAACCCATAACACCAGACAGGTACTAGTTCAGATGTTCAGTTACCTGATTTGGAGCCCATAACACCAGGCGGGTACCAGTTCAGATAACAGTTCAGTTTTGGCTCAGTACCAGTTATCAGTTCTCAGTTATCAGTCACCAGTTCTTAGCGTCAGTATCAGTAGACAGCTATCAAATCCAGTTTCTAGTAACCAGTTATCAATCATATTACAGTTATTTATCAGTATAGTTCAGTTCAGTCTTCAATTTCATATTCAGCTAGACTTCAGTTTATATTCAAATCATGTTTAGTACGTTCTTCAGATTTCCAACTATATTTCTATGCTCTAGCTCATATTGACATATCTATATTCCAGCCTTACGGTTTTATTCAGCTATAATATATTATATGCTCATGCCTTACATACTTGGTACATATCGTACTCACGCCCTTTTCCGGGGCGCTGCGTTTCATGCCGCGCAGGTGCAGATAGATCAATGCTTGGACCACGTTAGTAGGCCATCTTTCAGCTATTGGAGTCACTCTGTCACTCCCGGAGTTACTTATCTTTTGGTATGTGTACAATCGGCCAGTTTGGGTATGGCGGGGCCTTGTATCGTCCTTTGTATATTCAGTTCAGCACTCTTAGAGGCCTGTAGATATGTCCCTGTGTGGTTCTGTCAGTATGTTATGTATGTCAGCTTATGTTAGCCTTATTAGCTTTTTGCATTTCATAGTTCTTATCAGCTAGGTTTATGCTTATTCCGTTTATCAGTTATATTCATGGTTAGCAGATTATAAGCAGGATTAGTGATGATCGACACTTAGTGTTGGTCATCCGTCGCGACCCTAGGTTGGGTCGTGATAATCATATTATCCAGATATATTTTATTCCTAAAGTATGATATGCGTGTTATGATTCTGATCCTGTAATAAGAAGATAGTGCCCGTGGAGTAGTTTATGAAGGTCGTGCAAGTTCTCTTGTTATCCATGTGAATGTTGCTTTAGATGGAAGCTCGTTCGAGGACGAACGAGAGTATAAGTGGAGGAGAATGAAACTACCTCGGTCAGTCGTTTCGGAAGTTAGGACTCCAATTGGTGTGCCGATAATTTTAAAATCTTCGTAAGGTCTATTGGGACGTATCTGTAAAATTTGAGCTAAATCAGACATCGTTTGGTATGTATAAGAAAACGATTTCAGTTTTTATTGTCGATAAATATTAAAAAGAGATTTTCGAGCTCGGTTTTGGCGAACGAGCTCCGATTCAAAATCCGAAAGTGTCGTTAGGTTCGTATGATTATTTGTGACTTTTATAATTTTTCGAAAGTGAATTTCGAGGTTGTTCGGCTAGTTTCCGCTAAAATGCCGAACGTTAAATAATTTGACCTTTTTCCATTTAATTTGCATATTGAGTTTCGAGAGTCCTATTTGAGATCCACTTTAGCGAGTATGTTACATATATTTTGTATAATTTACTTGAGAAATTTGGGATTATTTCGAGTATCGTAGGGTACCATTTTATTTTTCATTAAGAAAATGAAGTATTAAAGTAAAAGAAAATAAAAGGAAAAGAAATTGAAAAGAAAGGAATGTTAGGCGGCGGTATAAGCTAAGGACGAGCAAAACACTTAAACAGAGGGAAATAAAAAGGAGAAACGAGAACAGTGAGGAAGAAAAACGCAATGAAGTAAAAAAATGCCAGAAAATGAGAAAAGAGCAGGAGAAAGATAGAACTTTTACCCTGAAACATTTAGGTAATGATCTTAATATATTATTTTTTATTTTACTACGCATGTTTTAATATATTTTAACGGTAAAAATTGGGAATGCTTAAAGGGTCAATTGGACCCCGATAATGGAATTGATTATATATTCGTACTCAGTGAGTTATGGGCAACATATAAATGTAATTTATTTAGGGTTTGGTTATGTGACCTTAAACCCTGTACATAGGCCCGACCTGCGTATTGGGTATACCAATAGGGTATCAGGTTCCTAACCGGATTGCCCTAAGACGTAAGGAAAGAAGCCTTTAGCCTAATTTGATATATTTTTTTGCTTATTGAATAGAGTGGGATCGTTTGGTAATGAAACCAAAGGATAAAGCGGCTGTGGATTAGCAATGCTAACTTTTGGAAGAGGTAAGTGTTTATATCCATATCTTTGGAGGCACTTGCCTCGTGGATTTTCTACCACGTGTTCCTTACGTGTGTAGCTGCCGATAGGCGTACTCATTACGCCTTAGCTTTGAATTTACATAATATATTATATGTTATGCCCTGTTATTGGTATTGCCTTGAGCATATGAGCGCTGCACTCTGGTTTTGAGTATTGCATATACTTCCCGGTAATCGATGAGAGATCCAAGCCGGTGAAGGGTTATTATTGCATATACTTCCCGGTAATCGATGAGTGTCCCGAGCCGGTGAAGGGTCATTATTACATATACTTTCCGGTAATCGATGAGAGTCCCGAGCCGGTGAAGGCTCATTATTGCATATACCTCCCGGTTGGCGATGAGAGTCCCGCGCACGTGAAGGCTCATCATTGCATATACTTCCCGGTAATCGATGAGAGTCCCGAGCCGGTGAAGGGCCATTATTGCATATATCTTCTGGTAGACGATGAGAGTCCCGCACCAGAGATAGGCATCAGGCATATGTGACTGCATTACATCATACTGCATTTATCCCATTTTATTGCACCAAATGCTGACTATTGTGTGACTATCATGCTGTGTTTTGTATATGCGGTATGTGGTATGTGTACCATATTGTGGACATATTTGAATTTGCCTATATATTTCTGACTCGTATTTTGGGTTGCGGGGATCGGGTTGCACGCCGCAATGGTATAAATATATGGATCGGGTTGTACGCCGCGACAATATGAATATATGGATCAGGTGCCACGCTGCAACAGGATGTATTTCTGAATGTTGATATGTTCGGGATACCTATATGTTCTGGATATCTTATGTTCCTGGCTGTTAATGAGTTTATGATTCCTTACGTGTTTCCAGTTATTATCTGGATCTTCCTTTTTATAATTTAAATAAGACGAATTTGATTTATCTGTTTTTTTTTCTCCCTGACTAGCTATCCTATTCTTTGAGGTGGCTAGTCTGCCCCACTTATTGAGTCCTTTTGACTCACCCTTATTTGTTGTTTGTTTCTTGTCTATCTTTTTAGTTTCGGCAGGTTCGCTCAAGGATTGAATTCGCCATGCTGTGAAGGAGCGAAGACGACTTCAGCTGTTAGGGTGAGCCAGCTTTTATTCCGGATGGCCACCAGATTTATGCTTATTATTTCAGTTGCATTTTGCTCCCTTCAAGAGGTATCTGACTTCTTTTATACTCTTAGATGTGTAGTCTGGATAGCCCTAAACCTAGTATGTTGGATAGTCAGCTGTAATTTCTTTTATACAGCTTAGAGGTATCTTTATGTCTGTGTTTTTTTTAAGTCTTGTCCTTATTTATGAATTGTTATATTCATTTTCCTAATTTAATTGGTAAGGGTTCGCCCGACGGGTCTAGGGGAGGATGTCGGGTGCCCGCACGGCCTAAATGGATTCCGGCTCGTGTCACATCAAGCCTCCAGAGTGAGCTTCTCGGACCAAGAGCTCTCTCCATGATGACACTGGCACACAAACCCTCCCATTCTTAAAGAGGTAGCCACCGTGCCACTGATATTTCTCAACCCTTCGGCCACTCAATATTGCATCACAGACGCTTTTCAGCTTGGGATCGTCTCCGTACATCGACTTGATGCTTTCGAATCCCATGAGCCTCGAGGCGAGAGTTGTCGCTAAGGAAAATTTCCTTGATAGTGCGTCGGCCACAACTTTTTCTTTTCCCTTTTTGTAATGAATTACGTAGGGAAAGCTCTCAATAAATTCCATCTACTTGGCATGCCTTCGATTTAATTTCTCCTGGCCTCGGAGATGCTTCAAACTTTTAATCACAAACTCTCTCGGCCACAAATAATGCGGCCAATGGGCGAGTGCTCGAACGAGGGCATACAACTCCTTGTCATACGTGGAGTAATTCAAGGTTGCACCCTTAACCTTTTCGCTAAAGTAAGCGATCGGCTTCGATTCTTGCATAAGCAGTCCTCCGATCCCAACTCAGGACGCGTCACACTCGACCTCGAATGCTTTGCCGAAGTCAGGGAATTGCAAAAATGGGGTAGAAGAAAGCCTCCGTTTCAACTATTGGAAAGCCCTTTCTTGGGACTCTTCCCACAAAAACAGATGGTCTTTCTTTATCAGCTCGGTCAAAGGAGCTTCTACTGCGCTAAAGTCACGAACAAACCTTCGGTAAAAACTAGCTAAACTATGGAAGCTACGAACTTGAGATACCGAGGTTGGAGTTGGCCAATCTTTGATTGCTTCGACTTTTTACTCATTGACTTCAACACCATTAGCACTCACAACGAATCTAGAAAGACTACACGTTCGACACAAATGGCATATTTCTTAAAGTTAGCATATAACTTCTCTTCTCTAAGCTTATCAAGCACTAGCCTTAAGTGTTCGACATGTTCATCCACAGATTTACAATAAATAAGGATGTCATCGAAGTAAACGACAACAAACTTATTTATGAACGGTTTGAGCATGTGGTTCATAAGTCGCATGAATGTGCTCGGTGCGTTAGAGTGGCCGAAAGGCATCACTAACCATTCATAGAGACCGAATTTGGTCTTAAATGCTGTTTTTCACTCGTCTTCAGGTTTCATTCGGATTTAGTTGTAACCGGACCTGAGGTCTATCTTCGAAAATTATGAGGAACCACTTAACTCATCGAGCATGTCATCTAATCGAGGGATAGGATGACGATACTTTACCGGATTTTCTTGACTGCTCGGCAATCAACGCACATTCGCCGTGTTACTTCTTTCTTCGGGACAAGGATAACAGGAATGACGCAAGGACTCAAGCTCTCCTGAACAAGGCCCTTGTTCAGAAACTCATCAACCTGCCTTTAGAGCTCTTTGGTGTCTTCAAGATTACACCGGTATGCAGGCTTGTTGGGGATTTGAGTCCCCGGTACGAAGTTAATCTGGTGCTCGATTCCTCTCAACGGAGGCAATCCACCTAGCATTTCTTCGGGAAATATATCTCTGAAGTCCGGCAAAACACTTTGTACAACACTAGGCAAAGAGTTATAGTTAGAAAAATCATCATTAGAGTTTAGAAAGATACTCTTGTGCACGAGGCAAATTATCATTTGACCAGTGTCGTTGCCTCGTTGGTACTCACCCGGTTGCATGATTGCACAGATGTTGTTGACTACAGGTGGTGGAGTTTGGCTTCGGTCACAATTGGTACTCCAATAAGAGTCTTGGCTTTGGCCTCTTCTTTCAGCTCTCTTATCCGATAGTCCCCGCTGACTTGTTTCGGAGACAAAGGTTTGAATATGAAACTCTCCCCTCCGAGCTTAGCAGTGTAAATGTTGGTTCGACCGTTGTAGATAACAGATCGATCAAATTCCCACGGTCGCCAAAGAAGAAAATGACAAGCTTGCATCGGGACCACATCAAACATCATCTCATCATGATAGGCCCCCAACTTGAAATTTGATCAACACTTGCTTCGCCACTCTTAGTTCTCCACACTCGTTCAACCACTAGAGGTTGTAAGGTCGGGGATGTTTAGTAGTAGGCAGTCCCATTTGTGAAACCAAAGTTTGGCTCGCCACATTCGAACAACTGCTTGAATCAATAATCATCGAACACACCTTCCCATTCACTCGGCATCGGGCATGGAAGAGATTTTCCCTTTGACTATCATCTTCCTCTTCCATGACCATGGTACTCAAGTTCCTTCGAACAACCAAAAGAACTTCTGGATGCTCATCCTCGGTAGCGTCACATCCATCGTTCTAGGATTTAGCTTGATCGGTCTTCTCGAACACTTCCTCCTTGAAATCATCCATTTGCTCATAGATGTTCCCATCGTCGAGCATTACCATGATATGACGCATGTAATAGTCTCTTTTCATATGACCATAACCTCTACACTTATGACACTGAATTTTAGAAGCACTGGGGGGGTATTAAGTTGAGTTTTACCTCCCATGTCTTTGGATTGGTTAACGGTCACTCCCCTCTTGAAGGGTTTCTTCGGGTCTCGAACAGTGTTAGGACTTGTTGGATTTGGACTCTTCCAATCTTTACTGCAGTTCAAAGGAGTTAAAGTAGTGACCCCTCGATACCGGTTTACTTTATCATCCTTAACCCATTTCTCAGCTTCGATGGCAGCTTGGAACACACCTTCCAACGTGTGGTGCACATGCAATCTCAATTGAGATGACACATCTCGAGCCAAGCCATTTTTGAATCGGATGATGGCTTGCTCGTCTTCTTCTTCTTGATCAAGGGACAGTCAAATTCTTTCGAACTCGTCATAATACTCTTCAACTGATTTGGACCCTTACTTCAACTCGAAGAGCTTTCAAAGTTGATCCTGCCGATACTTGGCATTCCCATACTTAGCATACATTGCTCTTTTCAACAGTGTCCATGTGGTGACCTCGGGATAATCATTCCTTTGTCTCATCGTTTTGTTAGCCTCCCACCATGTTGATGCATATGCCTCGAACGAAGCAATAGCATGTCCAGCTTTTCTCTCTTCGGTCATCTCATCGGTTTTAAATATTCGTTCCAATTCAAGCTTCTATTCAATATATTGGTCTGAATCACTAGTTCCTTTGAAAGGTGGAATAGTGATCTTAACACTGTTCAAATTTGACTCACGAGCACCTCGGATAAGCTCCAAATATTCATCATGATATACCTCAGCCTCACGCTCAATATTTCGATCAACATTTGCGCCTCGGCCTCGACCTCGAAAATTTCCACGACCTCGTTGAACCTGCCTTCTTTGAACGAATGGTGGCTTATACTTATGTTCGCCTTCGGGAAATTCTTTATCATTGACCCATTTATCAACGGCCTCAAGTTTTCTTTGGGCCATTGGAAGTGGCAACTTATCACATTGGGGAATGCCCAAGTTTTGATAATAAGCTTGGGGAGTGCCCAAGTTTTGTTGTTGCATTTTGGGATTGCCCAAGTGTTGATTAGCTCGGGGATTGCCCACAGCTTCATTTCGACCAGCCTTTTCCTTCAACTGCTGTTGTCGAAGGAGCTCAGCAAATTGCTCCCGTTTCATAGGAGTGGAGTTACTCGTTCCAGCGCCGGACCCTTGCAAGGCCACAGACATACTCCCTTGCTTGAGGTTAGCTGCTCGAGCACTCACTCCTTTTACTTCGGCGCTGAGGCCTTGTATTGCAGCCATGAGATCGGCTAACGACACCTCGGGTGCTGCAATGCGCTTCTCTCCGTTTCCCGCCATTGCACCTACACAAATCAAAGACCAAACAAAATGTTAAGGTTAGAAATCACCTCACACACTCCCTCACTTTTGTTGGGTGGTACTCGGGTCCACTCAATTTGGGTGTTCGATTTTAGTCACTCGAGGAACTTGTTAGCAGTGGCTTCGTAGGATTGACCAATGTCCTCTAAGATCCTTCAAGTTCGACAATAGTCACAGACTTTTCGGAAAAAGTGAAGTGATGTTCGACTCGATGGAACGGACGTTGTTTTTACTGCGCTCGGGAAGTCAAAGAATTTTCTACGAAATTTTGGACTTGGGTCACCCCTCGCACGAATTCCTAAATGCTCAAATTTGTTAGTACGACCTCGAGTAGAAGGAATTACTCTAGAGATCCAGCAACGAGATTTATCGACACAAGAAAAGTGAAAATCTAGGAGATTCTACCATTCGATCACACAAACTCTTGTACGTGCAAAAGTGGTCCCTCCTTGGTACGGATAGGATTTTACCTTATCCAATTTCCCTTTTCAAGCCGACAAAATTTCACCTGGGATTTTTAGATTTTGAAACTTTACCCCTTTCTTCTTCAATAGAACAGTGAATCTTTTACTCCGGCACAGAGACAAAATTTAGCTTCGTTCACTGACCACGATTTCAACAAACTTTGGATTTTTTTACTCCGGTAATGTTCAAAGTCGGAGGAAATCAATTCCAGAAGTTTGAGCTAAGAAAACTTCACTTCGGTTGTACACTGCTACAATGTAACAAGTTTTCGTTGTTCGGATGGTGGCTCAATCACAGAACATCGGATTGTTATCGCAAAACACAACCCAAATCAAACAAGAACCACCAGTCTTCAACGATGACAACCAAAATCAACTGGGCTTCGATTCCAACACCACCAATCATCATGAACAGTCCAAAATAACGTTGAGAAACCCTAGCCGTAAATCGTGTACGACAGGTACTCGTTGGATTCCTTAGACGATGGGGATTACAAATCTGTGGTTGTTCAATTAAAACAACCAACCAACAATAATTTTTTTTTTTTGAATTCTTTTCGTCTTTTCACTTCTTTTTTTTGTAAAATAAGAACACCAACAGTAATACAAGAACAATAACGAGAACACGAAATGAAAAACAATGACACAAACGCACAAAAATTAAAGATAGCATCGAACATGATTTGGGGTTGTAGAGAAAAGCCCTAACTGTGCTCTGATACCAAGATGGTGCAAGCTAAATCTGAAGATGAAGCTATGCAACCGAAATCAACAGCAGAAAGTAAAGATAGAAGTTTGACACAACTTTTCTTGCTTGAACGGCACCGATGAACTGGTCTCGGTACGATTCAAGTAGAAGGAAAGAGCACCTAAACTATGCAACAATTCTCAAGAGAACAATGCGCCTTGTAAACTGAATGATCAAAGAGGACTTGTTCAATTGGATTCACCGAAAGCCACAAGTTCCAAAGACCCCATCGGGTTTGGTTACATCTGAGACTAAAAAAGATAATGCTCTCGGCAATTTTCATTCATTCATCAATACTTAAAATCTAGATGTTTCACAATAAAAGGAAACGAGGTTTATATAGACTATTCTAAGGAAAAAATATTAAATTGTCACATGCGACCAATAGGAGTAAGCCACGCAGGGCAGGATAACTGAGTGTTCGGTCACTCCTTCAACCGAACACTGGAAATTCGAACACTTTAGCTCGAGCTCTTGACTTCGATGCACTTGACTCGGCTTAAGCGGACATCGGTCGTTCTTCATTCGATTGTTTGTTTGATTTACTTCGGCGCCTATGTTGAGTGTTCGGTTTGGGTTCGGTCACTCCCTTCTTCGAGCTCAAGTTTGTAAATGAAGCATTCCACTCTTGAGCTCGGCCAATCAGCTTCGGAGTGGTTGCTTTCTCCCAACTAAGCCAAGTGAATGTGAACATCGTGCAACAGCTTGGCTTGGCTTCGTGTCATCGGCTTTGGTGGATCGAACACTTGATAAGCACGTGTTCGGGCTGCATCACCTGATCTCGCATTTTTTTCAACTCTTAATTCTTGTTCATTTATTTAAGTTATTCAAATATTTCGCTCATATTAAATTTTCCACCAAAAATAAGGTGGCACGTGCTTGTACTAGTATTTTTTATATTTTCTTGTGAAGTAATATAGGATGCTTTTCTTAAGGATTCAAATGATCTCGTGCAACTCAATTATTTACTTCCTTACTTAATTACTTATTTACTTGTTATTTGTGTGACCGTTTTCATGTTTTATGACCAATTTAAATTAGGTATTTTTTCCAGTTTAGTTGATGTTTTTGATTGAATTGGAGACGTGAGAAAAACTTGAGTTGAAGTTGATCTTTAAGCTGTATTTCAAGGAAATAGATGTACTTAGGATAAAATCGTACCCTTGACCTTTAATCTTGCTCATACTTCAATTTTTAGTACTAATATAGTCTAAATTGCTTATTTACGCTAATTGACTCGAATTGCATGTCCACCTTGTATTAAAATTTCAATTATTTAGTCCGGCCAGTAATCAAATTTGGTGGAGCCTGAGAGGTGCCTAACCCCTTCCTCTCGGGTTAACTTAAACCCTTACCTAGAATTTCTTTTTCGTAGACTATGGTTTGGAGTTAATTGTAAAATTTGCTAGAAACAAAGTAGGTGCCCTAATACACCTAGCCAAAAAATATGTTAGGTGGCGACTCAAACGCTTACCCGTGAGTTACCCAATAAGTCGAGCCCTATTTCAAACTTTAACCGATTCGAGAAAAATAGGATGCGACAATCATCTAACCTAGGGATAGGATGAATATACTTTACCGTTATCTTGTTGATGACTCTACAATCCACAGACATACGCCAAGTCCCATCTTTCTTTGGTACTAAGATGATCGGGACCGCACATGGGCTCAAGCTTTCTTGCACAAGTCCTCTTTCAAGAAACTCCTCCACTTGCCTTGGAGCTCTTTAGTGGCCTTTTGGTTGCTTCTATAGGCGGCCTTGTTGGGCAATTGGGAGCCCGGAGCAAGGTAAATTTGATGCTCAATGTCTCTTAGTGGTGGCAATCAACTAGGCAACTCCTCGGGAAAGATGTCTCCATAACCTTGCAAAAGAGAAGAAATAGAACTAGGCAAAGAAGTGGTTAATTCATTAGTAAGCAAAACATGTTCTTTGTATAGAAGGAGAATCATGGGCATTCCCTCCTTCACACCATTGAAGCACTCATTCTTTGACAAGAACATGTTCACTCCCTCTTTTGTTTTCTCACTCTTTTGTGTGCCAACTCCCACTCTTTTTCCCCTATCAACTCCCTATTTCTTTTCTTTCTCTCTTTTCAACTTCAACTCCCTCATCTTTCTATATCCCTCACCCACTTGAGCTGGAGTCAATGGATTAAGAATATACTTCCGACCTTCCAACTCTAAGGCATACTAGTTAGTCTTGCCATCATGCTTTGCTAAACGATCAAATAGCCAAGGTCTACCAAGCAAAATGTGACAAGCTTGCATTGGAACTACATCAAATAAGAGCTCATCATGGTAGTCCCCAATCTTGAATTTGATAAAATCTTGCTTGGTCACCTTTAATTCTCCACATTCGTTCAACCATTGTAGCTTATAAGATTGTGGACGTTTCTTAGTGGGAAGCTTGAGTTAATCAATCAAAGTGGTGCTCACTACATTGACATAACTACCATTATCAATGGTAAGAGAACAAATGGTTCCTTGGACCTTACAATAAGCATGAAACAAATTCTCCCTTTGATTCGATTCCTCCTTCAGTTGCACTCCCATTATTCTCCTTACCATAAGAGTAGCGGCTATGTCTTTCTCAAATTACTCACCTTCTCCTCTTCCCCCGTAAGAGAACAAATGGTTCCTTGGACCTTACTATAAGCATGAAACAAATTCTCCTTTTGATTCGATCCCTCCTCCACTTGGACTCCCATTATTCTCCTTACCATAAGAGTAGTGGCTATGTCTTCTTCAAATTGCCCACCTTCTCCTCCTCCCCCCATCAAAGTCATCATCACAAGGAATATCCCCATCTACCTCCTCTACATCGCTATCACCCGTTTGATAACCACTATTACCCAAAGCAACAATGGTTCTCCTATTTGGGCAATTCCTTATCATATAGCCTCGGACATTACATTTATAACATTGAATGTTAGACAAAATTTCAAGTTTAGCTTTGTTACCTCCCACCTTTGGCTCTTCTTTGGGCTTGGCTTTGTTAAATTGACCTTTGAACTCTCTCTTGGGCTCCTTTTCTTTGTCCCATGGGGAATAGGTCTTCACATTGTCCCTTCCTTTGTTCCAATTGGTGGAGATGTTCTTGGACTAGTAGGAATTGTCCAACTTAAGCCCTTTCTCCACCTTAATCGCCGCTTGAAAAGCATCATACAAGGAATCAAATTGGTGCAATTACATGAGAGAAGAAATTTCCCTATTCAAATACCCACAAAACCTTGGAATGAGGAGCCGGTCTCCTTCATGAATTTTAGCCCTTATCCTTGTCTTCTCAAACTCACCAAAGTATTCCGGGACCCTTTTGCTTTCTTGGCACAAGTTGTAGAACTTCTTGAGCAATTCTCATCATAGTTCTTGGGTAAGAATCGATCTTCTATCATGGCCTTCATGGCTATCCATCAACCCTCTGCAGGTAGCCTATGGGTCTCCCTTTTCCTATGCTTGGATTCCCACTAAGTAGAAGCACATCCTCCAAATTGAGTGATTGCATACTTGACTTTTGTAACTTTTTTCACATTGTTGGTTTGGAAGATTCTTTCTATTTTGACAACCCATTTTAGATAATTTTCGGGATCACTACCTCCTTAGAAAGTAGGAAGATTGATCTTGATGGTATTCAATCCCCAATCATCATCATAATGCCTTCGATTTACTCCATGGCCCCTATAGTCATAGTAGTCCTCTTCACATCCCGCTCTAGCTTGGTAACCTCTCCCAAATCGACCACCTCTACCCCTATATCCTCTTTGTCGTGCCTCCCCCAGATAGAGAAATGGATCATCATCATAGTTATCATGTGCATGAAAGGATTCGTCATCATATGGATGATCATTTTATGGATGCACCATTCCTTCACGCCTTGGAGTCTCATTTCTTGGTGGTTAATTTCTTGGAATATCATGAATGCGATCCTTTGCTTGTGGAGAGTCATTTGGAGAGTAGGTGTCTTGGGCCACCATATGAAAGTAACGGTCATTAGCCAAAGAGAGCCTACTAGGTCCATCACCCCGCACCCCCACAGTTGGGGGTTTCTCAACCACTTGTTTTCCTACTTCTCGAAGCTTATCTTTTTGGGATAGGTCATCAACCGTCTCCTTCATCCCTTTGAATTCATCTTGCATAGAATTAGCACTCACCATCAATACTCGCAATATGGTTTTGACCTCCATGTCCGCCTCGACTTCCTTTTGAGCCATGGTACCTACAAACAATCAAAGCAAACAAGTTTAGTAGAAAGAGTCCTCACCAATTCACTCCCTAAGTATTTACACTTGATTTGATTGCACTCAATCCACTCGTGTTTACACTCAATGATGGGCTTTTACTCGCTCGAATAAACTCACCACACTTGCCTTTTACCTCTTTTGGCTGATGCAAGTTTGCTCTATGCACTCAAGTCCGATTCAACAATCAAACTCAATCCAATTCGGGATGGAAAGGAGTTGTTGTGGCAAAGAACGTACAATTAAAGTTAATGGACAGAATTTATAAAAGTCAATGAAAGGGAAGAAGAAAAGCACGAATCGAATTGGATGAAATTTTGTTTATGATCTAGAAACTCACTATACATGATGAGGAAATTGGAATTTGGTTGATTGGAAACTGTTCAGAGGCTGTTACAAACAATCTGTCTAAGAAAACTGTTTTTAAGAAATTGTTGTTCTATGCAATCGCGTGATAACGGTCGCGATAGCGTAGAAGGAGTTCACAGCTGGGCGCGATTGCGTTGACTGGGGCGTGATCGCGAACAATGTTTAATTAGTTGGCCTACGCTTCCGCGCTTGACTTCGCGCGATCGCGTGGACTCCTGCAACCTCATGCAAAAGCTGTTTTTCCAGCTACCCTTTTCACTTGAATCTTCACAAACCAGCTTATTTTTTCTCCAAATTTTAGATTTATGCTCCTTGTTGGTCCGCTAACAAACCCCAATAGTTGATTTTTCAAGAGCAACAACCCAATTGAAAAAGCCCCAATTTCTATTCAATGAACTTGAAGAACCCTAATTTTTTGATTCTTCCAATTGATGCTCTAATCTTTATTTGTTGTCCGATCCCTTCAAGTTGCAGCTTTTATAATCAACATTCAATAAGTGGTAACAAAAATTTCACCGAAAAAAAACCTAAACCTATGACTCTATTTTTGGATTTTTGATTTTTTTGTGATTTTCAGATTTTAATATTCAAAACCTAGATAGTTTTTGTAGGAACAAACACCAATCCGTGCTCTGATACCAAATGATATAAACCAAAAGACATGATAGAAAAATAACAAGAAGATTAAAAAAGTAATTAAAGTAAGACCAACTTTGATTAATGAGAATTAAAGAAGCAAATTAGGAGGTCAGACCTAATCACCCCCCCTTAAACAATTAACAAAGCAACCTTAACTATTTAAAATAAGTATGGTCAAATAGGGACTTTGTAGATTCCCCAATCAATAAAGTTTCCACTTAAAAGAAGGGAGTATCAAAAAGTCTAAATCTACAATTTTTATATCTTAACCAGATTTAAAATATTCATTCTCATCATTTGTTATCTTCAAAATATAGGATGGAAAGGGAATCATTGGGCTAACAAAATGAACGTTGGCTCTATCCTCCTCTCCCCATTACACAATATAGAGAAAAATGTAATTTAATTACAAAATATAGCTATATTCCATAAACTCTAGACATCACAAAACTCTAGCCTCCTCCTCCCATTTCTACCATTTTCTCTCCCTCCTCCAGTCCCAATCTTCCGGCGCCGTACCACCTTCCACCCCCCTGTCGCTCCGCCATCAGAAATAAAAAATAAAAACACATTTTCGAATTCCTCTCTACACCCTATTTCCATTTTTACTACTATTTTCCCAAATTCTCATAGAATCCGCGTAGATCTAACTTCAAAGTTTTGGCCAACAGCTAACTCCGGCAACCATGTCATTTTTTCGTAAGTTTTTACACATTTCGTATCCTTTTTCCCTCGTCCATCACCTCTTATACCTTTTTTTAAAAAAAATAAAATATCAGTAACTACATAGCTTAGTGATTAAATTTATTAGTAATACTAAGAAAATAAATAAATAAGGTCATTACAATGTAAAAAAAGTAGGAACTTGCTAAAACTAAATAAAGAAATCTAGCTAGAGATAAATTAGCTATTTATCCTAGTATTACTCTTACCCCAATGGAATGAGCATCATATGATGCTAATACCACCAATTGAAATAAGGCAACACATCAACAAATAACTTAACTATAGTTTAGCTAGGACTAAAACTAATGTATACTTGTCTATACTTAAACTAACATTATGTCTATTAATATGTTGTCTTTTGCAGCCCAAAGAGATTGCAATGTGAAGCTAATCCTCCAAAAAGTTAATGCACCAGCTGAAGAAATTTCGTTCACGAAACAGAGCTAGCAGAAAAGTTCTCGCCTCATCGAGCTCCTGGTCGACGACATTGCATTGTGGCAGAAAGATTCTCGCTTCAGCGAGCACCTTAGCGAGGTAAAGCCACTGTTAAGCTAGTTATTTAGTCACTCCAGCGAGCATCTCAGCCACCCATTCCAGCCTTGCTCCATACAGGAACCCAACAACTTGCTCCTCGTTGTTTTGGAATTTAAGCTTAACCAACGCTCCATAAGAAGGTGCATGCAAAAACCTTGTTCCAATCCTTCTACTCCAACCTTGTTGAGCTGGATGTTTTGAAGAATAACAAATGAAGGACTTAGTGATTTGAAGAGGAATTTAGTCCTTGGTGAGAAGGACACGACTGATCGAAAAAATTTGTGGAATGCAAATCCATGCAGAACTAGGAGTAGTGGCGCGTAGGCTTATACGCATTCTAGTCAGCTAAAAGAAGTTGTGCTGGAGCTGTCTCATTGAAGTGTGAATAAGAGTTAGTGCAAACAAGGAGAGTATAACAAGGAAATCTTGACCTGCCATATTTAGAGGGTTTCCTAGTGAAATACTACTAGGGTTACGAAGCCCATATAAAAGAAAGTATTTGAGACAGCCGATTTCAGTTATTTCACCACGAGAGTTGAGAGTAAACATAAGGTGATCCAATAACTTTTAAAGTGACTTAACTATTGAAGACAACCATTGAAGAACTCTGAGTACAAGTAGCAAATCTGTTTAGGTTCTTTATTATAGTTGACATAGAGTTTGTGTTTTGTTCGTGTTACCTACCTGCTTGCGTTAGAAGCTAATGTAATAGGTGAATTTTGAGTGATTGCTTTGTAAAGCTAGAGTTTAGCTTTGTTGAGTAATTAGGGTCTAGAGTGTAGCCCCTTGGTTTCAGAATTTGTAATCTAAAACATGCTCTTTATGTTAGTGAAGTGTTTTAAAAATCCCAGAGTGTGGGTTGTGGTTTTTCTCCCTTGAGCAAGGAGTTTTCCACGTAAAAACACCGTGTTCTTTAGTTTTCTGTTTGTTTGTGTGTTTGTGTTTTTCGTGGAAGCTGTTGCACAAGAACAAGGTTCTAGAGATTATAATCCATAGGAGGTGCTTAGATTATAACAAGTGGTACCAGAGCAGGTCTTCTCTTTTTAGGTTAACACCTTGAGAAGGATCAAATCATGAGTGCACCACCTACTATTACTGAAGGACACTCAGTTCTGAGGCCACCACAGTTCAATGGGCAATACTACTTGGTGGAAGAGCAGAATGAAGAACTACATGTGTGCTGAAGATTATCAACTCTGGTTGATTGTTTCTGATGGAAATCTAACTCCAACCAAAGTTGTTGGTGAAGGAGCTGTTGACCCCCAATTTTGTCCTTCCATTTTTCGCAATTTGGCTATATTTAATTAAAATCGGTACAGTAATTTTTCAAACAAAACTGCATTAGATAACATGCATTTACGTGTGTGATATTATTATTAATCTCCTATTTATATCATATTTATTTAATTGCGATTATAATTACGTAACTGCATTTATTTAGGCTATTTTCTAAAATACGTGTGCTATTTGCGCAATTTAATGCATTACGACATCATTTATATAATTACCTGTGGCTATTTATATTTAAATTATTATTATATTTTAGTTCATACATTTACTTATAATTATTTACGAAATTTCCTAATTTTTATACTAATTATTTATATTTGCAAGTATTTTGATTAAATACTAGCCAAGTGCTAATCTACACCTATGTTTCTACCACACCTAGTCCTCGTCATCACCCTTTGTCCATGTGTACGTCACCTCAGCTTACACCTCATTAACACACATTTTTTTAGTGTGTGTACAATTCATTATAGCACAAAGTACACACATATTAGGCATGTGTACAACTCACTCCAGCACCTGGTACAACCCCCCAAAGCACCTTGTACTTTTACACTTCAGCTATACAATCACACACAAAATTTATACACTCATCCCACGCGTGCCTACGTGGCCGAATCGCGGTCGTTTATCCATCCAATCCAACGGCTCAGAACACTCCTCACATTTTAATATATCCAAACACCCTCAAACTCCTAACCCTAAATTCATTTCCCCCTTATCCCCTCACACAAAATCAACCACCGTCGCCCCTCTCCCTCTCTCCCCTTTTTCCCCCAAAACCGACCCAATACACCCTAAATCTACCCAAATCCCGTCGTCTCCTCCGCCATCTCCGCCGATCTCGTTCTTTCCTCTCTCTCTCTCTCTTGTCGTTTTTACATGGAAAAGGGAAACAAATCCCTCATCTCTATCTCTCTATGAAAATCGAAAAGAAAGAAAAAGGATTGAGTGAATCTCGGCGTGATACGCACTGATTTAGAACGTTCAAGGTCAGTCTCATGGGAATTGAACGAAAATCATCACAAATCAAGGCAAAACGGGTCAGTCGAGACTGACCCGACCCGGTTCGTTTGTGACCCGATTAGGATGCAATAAAAACAGGGTAATTTTTTTCCTTTTATGTGATGAATTTTCTGTCTAGATTCACAATCGCATTTAGTAGTCTAATTCTATTTTGGTTCATTAGCATGATAACATGATATACACATTTAATTCGATTTTGGTTTGCCTTCTAGAATACATGTGTGAATCTTGTCTATATATATGTTGATTTTCTTTCTTTAAGTTTGTGCCTAAGAAATTAAGATGCTGATTTGCCATTTCATTTAAAGGGATGATGACTGATTTTCTATTCCAGGCCACGGATTACAATCTTTGCATATACAATTCGAGTTATGTATTTCCTTTATTGGTTTGACTGATTGGAAGGGTAATTGATCATGTTACCTTTGTTTAAATGGACTAGTAGAACCAGCCCTAGCCCTATAAATATGCCTGCCTATTTTCAGTTCTGGACAGGCTCTACACCTCGATGTACTGAAATACATCTACACATACACACTGAATACACAGCCTACACACACTTATACACCTTTCACACAACAGAGACAACTCTGAATACACTTAGACAGACCCTGCACCCTCAGACTCCTTTCTTCTCCTCTGCTCCTCAGGACTTAGATACTGATAGACTGAAATACAGGGGTACCTCTAACAGCCTTAGACCTCTTTACACACTGAATCTGCCCTGCTAGAATCTGCTCTTTGATCCACTGTGCAAATGCTCATTGATCTGGTCCTATTTGATGCTTGCCTAAGCCATTATTGAGGCTTCTTGCGCCTGGATTGCTACTTTATCTTGGGCTTTGAAGCTAAAGGCAACTCTCTTTGGTTTTTGTAATGCTGTAGTTTACTATTTTCCTTAGGTATAGTGTCTAAACCCCTGCATATGATATTAACTTACTACACCATGAATAACATGTTATGATCCTATGCATATGTATGTGTTTGCTTACCTGAGCCTCTTATGGCTGCTAGCTAACCCCCTTTTGCAGTTTCTGGATGGTCTCTTGAAGGCCATACCATTATTCACATATATGCAAGTTGTATTTAAGGTCCTAATAGGCCTTCTCATGCTGTAAAAGGCAAAGAGAACAGAATAGTTCACTGATCAGTGCATTCAGGGCATATTTTCCTTCTCTTTTCTCCTTCCTTTAGATCTCCTTATTTGATGTATTTATATAGGGACTCCCTGTATGTATATTAAATGCATCGTAAGATGCAGAGTCTCGTTAAACATGGTATGAAATCAGAAGTATAAGTGCTGCTAAGATAGGCTACACAGGGGCCTTCTTCTCATCCTTTTCTCTTTAGTTTCTGGTTCTTGAAAGTTAATCTAAGCCTGTTCAATTGACGCTAGTGATGCTTGAACTTGGATGCTAAGTTGATAGAAAAGTTTTTAATATCAGATTACAATAGGGGTTGTTCTTGCTGAAAATTAGTAAATAGGGCTAAAATCGCATAAAGACTGAAAACTGGCTTATTGGTATAAAATGATTTTGTGGAAAATTGCAGCAGTGTTGAGAATGTTTTAAACTGAAAGTTCAGTATTTATTTAGATTATTTGTGCAATTTGAAAGTACTAGAATTAGACTATATCATCTAACGGGCTAAAAATGCAAAACTTCTGTAAAATCGCCCTATCTCTGCAAACTGTACATGCTTTGACGCGACAGTGTACTATGTTTTATTGAGAGTGATTTAAAACTGAAAATTGTTCTATCTATGTAAATGTTATAAATTGCAATAGTTTGTAACATGTTTTAAAGTAAAATTATAAGGTAGGCTGTTCGTGCAATCCCCTTTAAAGACTTGGAAATTGCACTATTTTGTGAAAAGGCTAACACTGCAAGTTTATTTAAAAACTGGCCTATTTCTCTAAAGATTCTGAAACGTAGACCGTAAGTTGAGCATGTTTTACTTCCACCATAATTCGTTTATTAAGTTTAGTTTGAAGGCTTCGTTGAACTTATAACTATTTTTATTTGACATTATTTGTTGTGAAATTATATGTGATATTTGCATAACCATATTTGTACGACACCTAGCTCGAGTCTAGCCTGAGGCACTTAATAAACTTGGGCTGTTTAGAGACTTAAAGTAGTGTCCCAAAAGCCTCGGGGACTTTAAGGTGGGACCCTAGCAGACCTTTAGGACGTTTAAAAACTTAAAGAGGGTATGGGGGTTAAAGGGAATTAAGCCCCTCGGAAATGATGGAAATTACCCGAGCTATATTTGATAGTGGATTCTGAAACTATCGTCCCTTACGAAAGCCGGGTTCTTATCCGAATAGGACAATAAAACCTAGGGTCATTTATTCAATGTGATTAATTAGTTATTTATTATTTTGTGGTTGTTTGTACAACATGACTATATTTCAAATTGTTTATGCAAATATGTTAAATTTTTAAATTGCATATACCTCTTATGTCTATTTTATCTAGATTTTATCCTCTTAAAGCAATATGTTAAACCCAATATAGAAATCGGTCGGGAACCACATATAGTGGAACCTATAAGGTGCCTAACTCCTTCCTTCTAGGTTATTTCGAGCACTTACCCGAATCTTTGACTTGTAGACCAACCCGAAGTTATTATTTCAATTAGAAATTGGTAGGTGAAATAATACGCCTAGGAAATTTATTAGGTGGCGACTCCAAAACTCTACTCTAAACGAGTTCACCCAGTTAAATCCGAAACCCGACTCGCCTAGAGTCGAGTCCAAAATCGGGTATGACAGAATGACGACTCCGCTGGGGATTAAATGTTCCAACCATTACGATTTTTATATTGGGGTTATTATTGATTTTATTATTTCGTATTCAATACTAACTTTTTCTCTTTGCAGGTGGGTAACCTTTTATATTTTTGCAATTTTTGATAATATAATATTTAGTATATTATCGAATTATTTGTTACATCTTCTTCATACTCCTCCACTCCTGGAAAATTGACACTTGCACATACACAAATGATTACGTGGATCTCACTGTTGTTTCACTCTCAAAAAACCCTTTAGGAGGAACGGTTAGAATCTAGTTGGTCCGTTGTACAGCCAACAATTCTAAATGTTCCCACCCCTCAGTTGTCCGCCTGGGGCAACCATGTCCTTGTCTAGATTAGCCAACTCTTAATGAAGTCTCTTTTTAGGGATCATTCATCATGTCATATCTAGGACCATTTTTTGTTTCGGCTCATGTCTAAGTCTGCTAGTTCACCATATTTGAATGAACCAACCGGTTTTCGACCCTAATGGACATTTAAATATGTTACATGTGCATTTATTTAAAGTTGAACGTGTCTGATGTAGACCATTTGTTCTCAAAAGTGTGGATCATCCGATTAAATAAAATAGACTTTAAATTGATTTTTCTACTTTTGTGTAATAAAATCAATTATTTATTCCTATTTACATATGGAATTTTTTATTTCTACAAAAAAATATTTTTTTACTACAAACGAAATTAATTTTTCTATTTTTAGGAAAACCAAATCATAGACTTTACAGTAATTTCTTCTACTTTTAATGTAGCAAGATCAATTAGTATCCCTATTTATCCAAAAGATGTTATTCTACATTTATACAATAAAATCAATTATTTTATAAAATTATTTTTCTACTAATTTTAGGTTATGAGAACAAATGGGATGACGCACGATACACGTTTAGATATCATACTCAAACTTAGGAAGACTTAACATCCTTGGCATGTTAAGTCCATTAGCCAACTTTATCCAAATGACGTCTATCATGCATCTTATGTGTGTTGATCTTGTTAGGCCTAACCTCCGGCATATGAGAGGTCCCTTGCATTATAAGGAGTGGTATGTTTTGCATTTGGTAATTATTACCTCGACACTAATTTATTGATTTCATGTTTAAGTTTTACTACCACTCCTGAGGTTGACTTGTGCATTCTGGCCGAGCATCAGTACTGGACGAGAGCCAAGGGACCCGTTACAACTCCTCCCCCCTCACAAACTAGAAGAAGAGGAAAACGAAACATCGTGTCTGAGTTGAATAATGCTGCTCTTAGTGACGATACTATTGGGAATAATGGGACACCCCGCAAACTTGCCTTGGTTGGGTATGATGAACATGTTGCTACTTTAGAGCAAAGAATTAGACAACTGGAAGAGAAACTGACAATGGCCAGTCTACCCGTTGGTATCTCCGCCCATTCAAGGGAATCAGTCGATCCAAGTGGGTCAAGCCCGCTCTAATGGAAAAGACCTTACACATCCAACTGATCCACCTGCTACTTACCAAACAGTACCACCAGCCTCATACCAAACAACACTACCAGTCACATACCAAACGGCACTACCAACTACTTACCAGACAGCGCCACCCGCTACCTATCAGACAGCACCAACTGCTACTTACCAAGCAATCCTACCCACCACTTGTCAAGCACCACTACCTGCATACCCTACTTACCCAAACACAAGCCTACCTCACACTAATGTCATAAATACGCAACCTTAGAATCCTATGTTCACTGTTGAAACCAAACAACTCACTTCACCCGTCAAAGACCATGACTACTATGAATGGGCGGAGGATGAAACCAATGATGATGGGACAAAAGAGAAAGTTTGTAAGCTAGAAACAGCCTTTAAGAAGTTTGAATTAGGCAAAACTACTAAAGGTTTAGCTTATGAAGATTTGTGTATCTATCCTATTTTGAAATTACCTGATGGGTACAAGATACCAAAGTTCGATTTATTCAATGGCACTAGAGACCCTATGGTTTATTTGAGAATATATTGAGACAAGTTGATTGGAGCAGGGGAAGACAAGAAGATACGAGTACACCTATTCAGCCGAAGCCTGACTGGAGATGCTTTAAGTTGGTTTTCTAAACAAAAACTAGGCACATGGCTCGATTGGGAAGATATGACAGCGGACTTGGTCGAAACATTTGGGTACAATACCGAAATGGTACCGGATCGCTTCTATTTAGAAAAGTTGAAAAAGAAAGCCACAAAGACGTTCAAGGAATATGCTATTAGGTGGAGAACAGAAGCTGCCAAGCTGCAACCCGCCATGCGCGAGAAAGAAATAGTCAACATATTCATTCGCATACAAGAGGATGTATATTGAAGAACCAAAAGTTTGCATATGTAGTGGTGATGGGAGATGACATAGAACAAGGGTTGAAAAGTGGAAAGATTATTAGCTTAGCTGCACTACAAGCTGCTAATAAGGCTATTCAGGCTGGAAATGTGAGTCTCTCCAAAAAGAAGAAGGATGAAGTCTCTTTTGCTGCAAACATTCAAGACCCCGCTCCCAACCACTATTATCAAACACCACCACCATTCCATTCCTACCCTTATACACCATCTGAAAAGTCCGTTTACAACGCTCAACCCACTCGGCCTATATTCCACACCCCAGCACCAAGCCATCCATTATACCAGCAAAATACTCAAACCAACTACCAAAATGCATCACCATACTCTCCTAGGCCTCGCCCTGAGGCAAACCAAAGATCTAAAAGAAACTACACTGTATTAGCTGAGTCCCACACCCAATTGTTCAAAAGATTGAGAGCTACTGGGTCTATTGTCCCAATCCCTCAAAAGGTGCCAGACAACCCTTCACCACAATTTGATTACAACAAAAGATGCGCGTACCACTCAGGTGGACTGGGGCATGAGACGGAGAGATGTTTTACATTGAAAGATAAGATTCAAGACCTTATAGATGAAAAGGTCATTCATTTGAAGACGCCAAATGTGCACAATAACCCACTCTCTAATCAGGGAAATGAGAAGGTGAATATGATTGACTTCGGCGAAGAATACAACCTAGACGGTACAATCGTAAAGGCAAAAACAGTGTTCGATGAATACAAGTTTGACATGGGGTACGTCTTGGTTTGCAAAGGAGAAAGCACTATAAAGGACACAACAGATTATCATTCACAGAGCAGTTTATTCCAACTCTGAAACAGGCTTCCATCCATTTAAGCTACGTGAAAACTCTCGAGGGAGGAGGACGTGCCAAAGGTGCTCGTGATGTAAAAGATGAGCTGCTCGGTCTGAAGGAGGTATTCATAGAAGCATATGATGCAGTCATCGAAAAATATACTGAGGCCCTGAACATCCTGGAAGCTAAAAATGGAGTTATGCCAAACAACTAAACCTACAGCACATTTCGAAGATGCCGAGAACCTTAGTGGAGCTGGGGTAATAGTTGTTTTCCTAAATAAAACACGACTCCGAGCCGTTAGCTTTTGCTTTCTTTGTTTTTCAACTTTGTTTCATCGTCGTTTCCTTTTGAAGACTGTTTCTCAAGTAAAATAATAAAAGCATTTCTTATTTTTCAATTTTGTGTATGTATCATTCAATTTCCACCAAATCATTTTAATTCTATTGAATCTGTGATTGCGATGTGAGAAAGAAATAAAAAACGATGAGTTCAAGCCAGGCTATGGTAAAAGACATTTATGGAACTTCATGAAGACCTTATAACAGACAACTGAGGCAAGACCATATTCGAGGAAGATGACTTACAATTCAAGGCAAAACAGTAGAAATACATATAAGGAGCATAATTAGACGATCCCAAATGGACTAAAAGCATACTCGAGAAAGTGATGCTCATGGATAGCAACGAATGAGCACAACAAGCAATAGAATGACAAAGGCGTTTACCAAGAAGATACAATCAAGAGATACTACAAATCAAGCAACATTCATCTTTGTTGGATTCGAACTACGTAGCGACTTGATTCCCAAAAGGGGATACGTAGGCAGCCTACTAAGGCACGGTCACATTATAAGAGAATTTTATTAGACATTGGGGCAGAATTTTTTGAGTCTCACTCAAAAAATTCAAAGAGTACATTATAACACACTGGGGCAGATTTTTTGAGGGACCACAAAAATTCAAGGAAAATAGAAGCAGCACACTGGGGCAGAAATTTTGAGCTTCTCTCAAAATTTCAAGATGAAAGATCTTTGAATAGCGAATAGATATAGAGGAGATTATATCCAGACAACATATCGCAGTCTATGATTCAATGGAATAAATTTGCATTACTCTTTAAACATTGTTTTTCTCAAAACACATGCATACTCCCTTTTGTTTTCCATTCTTGCCCACAGTTTGACTAAGGTTTGATGCTCGAAAAGAGAGATATTACAAGAAGACAATTATACAAGATGTAGTAGCAGTGCACAGTACAACGATTGTGCAAGTCAACCTCCCCCCAAAATACTCACAAATTTTCTTTGATTACAGGTTTACACAGGTGCCGAATATACCTAACAACTCTTGCAAAGCAATATCAATTTGACATGCATAGAATCCATGCAGTGGATATATAGGATCCGCATAGGTGGACATGACAAGCATAGAATCCATGTCGGTGGATATATAGGGTCCGCATTAGTGGGCATTACAAGCATAGAATCCATGTCGGTGGATATATAGGATCCACATCGGTAGGAATGGCATATATAGAATCTATGTCAGTGGATATATAGGGTCCGCATCGGTGGTCATGACAAGCGTAGAATCCATGTCGGTGGATATATAGGATCCGCATCGGTGGGCATGACAAGCATAGAATCCATGTCGGTGGATATGTAGGGTCTGTGTTGGTAGGCATGACATATATATAGTCCATGTCGATAGATATATAGGGCCCGCATCGGCGGGCATGACAAGCATAGAATCCATGTCGGTGGATATATAGGGTCCACACTGGTGGGCATGACATATATAGAATCCATGTCGGTGGATATATAGGGTCCGCAGCGGTGGACATGACAGAAATTTGAAAAGTATAGAATCCATGTCGGTGGATATATAGGGTCCGCATAGGTGGACATGACATACATAGAATCCATGTCGGTGGATATATATAGGGTCTGCAGCGATGGACATCATATCATTTGAAGGAGAATAGAATCTGCGTCGGCAGATATATAAGGTTCGCAGTGGTGAACACGACAACAATTTGCAGCAGAGCAAGGTCCGCATCGGTGGGAATAGCATTGGAAAGACATTTGGATGAGACATCAATCAAACAAGCAAAAGACAAAACAAACACCCAGCTCAACAGGGAAGTTTACTTTATCTTTATTTTTATATCTATTGCATTTATCATGATCTTGCTGCAGGGTACTCCCCGATCTCTCGACAAGCCCCTGTGCCATACTCTGACGTTTGCTCCCAACATCACTACCAATTATGCAACCACAAAACCTCAAACACACATAAAGCAAAGCCTAACCCTACATGCAATGCCTTTTGCTACGTTCGCAAGCTACCTATCTTGCCGAGTTCCAAGCTACAATTCCATACTCGCACCAGTGGTCTGCCTAACCCTTCCTTGTCGATTGGGTGTCAGTTTCGTATTCCTTCCTATTCGTATCCATCTGCGTCAATTGTGCGTATTTTCGTGCTTAAACGTGCCCGTCTGCTTGAATCGTGTGCATCCATAAAATTCGCTCCCCGAATGTTTCCAAGCTCATTCAAGGCAATATTGATGGAAAGATGACCCATTTATCGAGATGAAGTGGAAACTATGTCTGTGTAAAATCCTCTTTATGGGTTTGTCATGCACCACATCTTCATAACTAGGATGATTAGAAGCTCATTTCCCACGCTCGATCTATTGACAATATTGCGTCTTCGATAGTGCCTCTACTTTATTCTTCAATCATTTATCTCGCCATGAGGTAAAGCATACACGAATCTAAACTTTACATACTTGGATAAGTTTAGTCTTTACATCCAAAATCGTGCGTCATAAACATCTCACACAGGCAACATGCCATTCTAGAACTACACACGGCCTGATTCTCGTGAAACCCGAGATATGTAGGCAACTCAGAGACCGGGGGTCAGCCAAAAATACCCCAAAACTCCCATTCTTCCGCATTCAATCTTTTGCCTACCAGTCGTGACAAAATCTGCTATTCCGTCAACTATCTTTGCCCGAAGACTCCTTCATCATCCCTAGACAAAGAGGGGTAGCTGTTGACATCCAATTTTGTCCCTCCGTTTTTCGCAATTTGGCTATATTTAATTATAATTTATAATAGTAATTTTTAAAATAAAACTGCATTAGATAGCATGCATTTTACGTGCGTAATATTATTATTATTAATCTCCTATTTATATAATATTTATTTAATTGTGACTATATTACGCAATTACATTCATTTAGGCTATTTTCCGAACTACGTGTGCTATTCGTATAATTTAACGCATTACGATATTATTTAATAATTATTTGTGGCTATTTATATCCAATTAGTATTATTTGTGGTCATCTATATTTATTTATAATTATTTACAAAATTTCCTGTTCTTATACTAACTATTTATATTTACAAGTATTTTTGATTAAATACTAGCCAATTGCTAATTTACAACTATATTTCTACTACATCTAGTCTCCGTCATCACATTTTATCCGCATGTACGCAACACACACCACATAAACCTAACACCCCACTTATCTATATTCTAAGCAACATGTACAACTTCTTTAAGCATGTGTACAACTCGACTATGTGTGTGGTACAACCCTTCAAAGCATATGTACCTCTACACATCAACATTTACACATATACAATCATATACACATATACACGTGCGTGCCCACGTGGCCAAATCTCTGCCCTCCAACTCATCTCATCCGAGGGCTCAAAATAAATCTCCCTATTACATCTATACACACACACCCCTCACCAGAAAACCCTAAAACATAACTCCCTCTCCCCTTTCACAATACCAGCCGTCACTCTTCTTATCCTCTCTCCCCCTTTTCCGGATTCCCGTCCAGGTTCCACCAGTCCCCCGGTGTCTCCTCTGCCATCAACGCCGTGACCTTCTCCCTCTTCCTATCTCTGATTACACGGGACAAATCTCTCTTTCCTTTGCCTCGTGAATCCGAAATAGGAACAAGGAATCGGGTACGAATCCCTTCAAATCCGGAACTTACAAACTGAAATTGGAACAGATTCTACACACACAAGGCAAGTTATCAAGGATTTGAACTCGAAATGTGGAGAAAAGCACAAATGAATCGGGTCAATCTTGACCCGACCCGACGTAGAAAATGGGTACTGTCTTTCCCTTTTTATGTTACTGTTTTTATTTTCGTTTTTCTTATTCTGAAATTATGAATCACATGCCTATCTTTGTTCCATGATTATATGCTCAGATTCTTAAAGTTGATTTAAAAATGAGAAATGAAATAGTTTTAAATTATGTCGATTGGTTGAACTGATCCTGTTTGAGTCATATAACTAAAATTATATTAGCTTTGATCGAGTTTTGAAGCGTCTGATCGTTTGGGGTTAGTAGTCGTTTGATCGCTATGAAAATTTAATGCTAATCGAATGGTTTACAATTCTTTCTTTCGCTTGACATGGTATATACAGTTTTCCCTTTTCGAATTTCAAAGAGTGAGTTTATTTTAGGAGTATTATATTACTTTGATATTCCCCTTAATTTTTGGTAATTGACAATGTGATTTTCTTCTTTCCTTTTAGGGAAATTACTGCATTTATTTTCCTTTTTCTAGTGAGAATTTGAAACTCAAAGCAGCCTATATAAACAGACACATCTGTATACACTTGGGGACAGGTCTGGAACACTTTTTCACACACTCTTCCACTCTCTACACCTCATATACTTAACTGATACATCTACACACACAGAGAGTCTTAGACACACAGAACCAGACACTGAACACACAGCTTATAGGCTGACAACATTGAAAATACACCCTGGAAGACATCTTTAGGGGTTGAATACACATCTGCATACACCTTACACCTTCACGCCTTTTCTATTACTTTTCTATGCTGAAAAAGGGCTTGTAACCCCCTTCTTTCTCTCTGGGAAATACTTGAGTAGCTGGTTTTCTCTGCCTCCTCCATTTTGTTGGCTGCAAGCAAATATTCTCTTCCCCTCTTCTCTGGAAAATATATGCTGCCCTGTTGCTTGCTCTGGACCTGTTGGATTGATCTAGTTTGCTTTATTCTCATTGCTTACAGTAAGGTATGCCCTCCAATTGAATGAATGACCCCCTACTAGCTAATCAGGTCATATTTCTTAGTTGTATCCCTTGTCTAAATTGTTCTTGCCTGCTTTAGTTCTGCTCTTTGTAGTTTGCATATAAGTGCAGTTTGAGGTCTTTTTTAGGCCTCTCCACTAATTCTTATGCAGGTTTATGAATGATTAGTCAAAACTGTAAATTTTAGGATGGCCAAGAGGCCATACCTTGGATGGTATTGTCTTGCAGGTGTGGGCAAAAGGGAACAAGTCATTCCTGGTTCAATTTGATACGCAAAAGAACTCACAGAATGTTCTTAAAGGGACAAAGGCCCTGCCCTTTCCTTTCTATTGTTTAAATTGCAATATATGCTATTTGATGTATTTATTAGGAATAGTATTGGTTTGTATATGCACCCTAAGGTGCCATTTAGTAGTTAGGACAGGTTGTAGCTGCATGTTGTGGTTGAAACAACCAATCGGCTACCCAGGGGCCATTTCTCTACTCTTGATTATGGTTGTGTGTGAAATCTGAACATTATATTAAATAGGGCAGGTTTAAAATCAGATTATATAAAGGGTTGTTTCTGCAAAAATATCTGGAAATAGGCTAAAAATGCAAGATTACTTTAAACTGGCTTATTATGTAACTATGTGTTTTGATAACGTGGCAGTATTTCTGGTTTCCCAAAATAGGTTAAAACTGAAAGCTTATTTGAAATAAGATTCCATATGCAATTCGAGATATTAGATACCCTTGTTTGTCTAGAATTGGTTAAAGGTTGAAAATGAGGCTGTTTATTTAAATTACATATTCTGAAACGATACAATACATCTTGTTTTATTGAAAGTGGCTGAAAACATAAGACTGTCTTAAATTAGATCATTTCTGCAATGTTACTGGCAGTAGCCTAATTTGAATTTAATGTTATGGCTTTTTCCTAAGTTTAAATTGGGGGCCTATTTGTTACACTTTGTTGAGAATTTCTTTGTTTGATACCACTTGCCTTGATTATTTAACATGACCGTTCATTATTTGGCGCCTAGACGTCTAGATTTGGGGCACACAATAAACATAGGAGAGTCCAGAGTTTTGTATTTCAATTAGTAGTCTCAATGGCCTCCGAGACATTAAGTGGGACGCTAGTAAACCTTTAGGACATTATAAGATATTAGGAAACGCTTTAGTTAAATCCTGAAAGAGGGTATGGGGGTTAAGGGAACTAAGTCCCTCAGAGATGATGGAAATTACCGCTATATTTGATAGTAGATTCTGAAACTATCGTCCCTACGAAAGCCGAGTTCTGATCCGAGTAGGATGACAAAACCTAGGGTTATTTATTTAAGATGTTTAAATGATTATTTATTGTTTTGTTCATTTGTGGCTATTTGTGCGATCTAATTATTATTTTAGGTTGTTTCTGCATATATAGTAAACTGCCTGTTTTGTTATCTTTGCATCTCATATCCCTCCTATTTATTTTATTTAGCTTTCGTTCTTTTATAAGCAATATGTTAAACCCAATATAGAAATCGGCCGGGAACCACGTTTAGTGGAACCTAGGAGGTGCCTAACCCCTTTCTTCTAGGTTATTTCGAACACTTACGCGAATCTCTGACTCATAGACAAACTCGAAGTTAATTTTTTAAATGGAATTATAAATTAATAGGTGACCTAATACGCCTAGGAAATTTATTAGGTGGCGACTCAAATACTCTAACTCCAAACGAGTTCACCCAGTTAAATCCGAACCCCGACTCGCCTCGAGTTGAGTCCAAAATCGGATATGACAGGAGCTACCGCTCAAATTGAACCCAAGACTAGGGATGAGTACAATGAGGCTGATTGCAAGATGATTGAGAAGAATCACAAAGCCAAACGACTTTTAATCTGTGGGCTTGGTCCGGAGGAGTTCAACAGGGTCTCATCATATAAAACTACAAAGAAAATCTGAGATGCCTTGGAAGTCGCTCATGAAGGAACCACTGAAGTCAAGGACTCTAAAAGGAGAATGCTGAAACGGCAATTTGAGTTTACTACTATGGGAGAAAAGGAGTCCATACAAGATATGATGACCAGGTAAACTATTATCACAAATGAGATGAGATAACCAGACAGGGAACTTTCAGAAGTTGAAATGGTGGACAAAGTCCTGAATGTACTTCCAGATGTTTTGGAACCAAAGATGACAGCCATCATTGAGTTGAAGCTCTTCGATATATCAAGCTTGAAGAACTTGTTGGAAGTCTGAAGACAGATGAGATGATGAAGGAATCAAAGAGCAAACCAGTACCAAATAAGGACAAGACTATTGCACTTGAAGCAACTGAGGAACCTGAAGAATTTGTTGACTTGCAATTGGTTGAAGGAGCTATGGTAAGTGCTCTCAGGCAGTAGTTCAACCTATGAAAGTTCATGGGGTTCAAGAGGAACACCAAAGACAATAATGGAAGGAAGAACATAGTTGACAGTCCAGACTACTCAGAGTGTTTTAAATACTTCAAGAAGGATCATGTTGTTACGGATTGTCCAATGTGGGAAGTTGAGTGGATGAAAAATAGAGCTACAAAGGAGAAGGAGAAAGACTCTTCTAAAGACAGTGACAATGATAAGAGGAGAGTCAGACCAACTGATAGTGAGTCTGATGTAGAAAAGGAATATGAAGATAAGTCCCCATTAGCATTGATACGAATGACAGACGAAGACTCAGATAGAACTAGTCCAATTGAAATAAGAGAGGGAAGAAATCTTTTCAAACCTCCTGTGTTTAATGGAACTAATTATAAAAGGTGGAAGAAGCAAATGAAAGTATTCCTTCAAGCTATGGACTACAGTATCTGTTGATTGTGAAACCAGGACCTCATGTTCTTGTAAAGAGAGTTGCTAATGGATACCTGGTCCCTACGCTGGTGGAAGAACTAGATCCTTAAGACTTTGATTGACTTAAAGAAAATGCGAAAGCTATGTTGTACTTGAGGAATGGGATGACAGTTGATGTGCTTGAAAAAGTGATAGAGTGCAAATCTGCCAAAGAAATCTAGGAGAAGATGAAGGAGATCTACAATGAAGATAGTCAGAAGAAGGAATCTGCTCTCATGGCAACTGATGAAGAAGAAGCTACTTACTCAGCTGAGGTATGTCTTTCTGAACCAAAAAAAAAAAAAACTTGCATACATACTCAACTGAAAATATGATACTTATAACTGCTACTTTAGTTGAGGGTTATTGATAAGGCCCAAATCGAGCATCCATCCAAAAGTACCATCCAAGGCCAAGGAAGAGCGCTTCAAGGTCATGCATTGGGACGCCATGGAAAGAAGAGCATCCGAGACACAATTCGAAGTGTTTCAAGAAGCATCAGGAAGAGGCGGACCGCCTACGGATTGAGGCGGACCGCCTAAGGATTGCTTGCTCTCTGGATTCTAGGAGGCGGACCAAGGAGGCGGAGCGCCTAGGGAAGCTGAGGCGGACCGCCTAAGGCATGGAGGCGGGCGCCTCCCCCTGTTCAAGTTTGACCGGGTTTTGACTTTAAGTTGCTATGTAATTCCTAATATGCCCCTACGTGGGTTATGACTTTAGAACTTATTTAAGGGTACTTTAGGCTTTTCATTGATGTCTAGGAAAGGCCTATAAATACTCCATAGCATAGCATTATTCCTTAGTTAGCTATTATGATGAATGATTGATTGTCAATGACAATGTTCAAGAGTGGATTCTCTTTGAATGAAAACCCTTTGAGACGGTTTGAGTTTACTAGTGGATTCTAGTTGAACCCCAAACCACCCCCAATCATTCTATTTGCGAGTCCCAGGTGCGGCTCGAGGGTAGTTGCATAGTGTAGGTCCTCCTTGACGCCGATACGACGGTATCACGGAACAAGTTCTCCGTGGTTACCTTGTAGGGAGTTCGAGTAGTGTCTCACTCCTATCTTTATTTTCCGCGTTCGTTTTTGATTCTTATCATCTTGGTATCAGAGCAAGGCTCGGGTTTTGTTTCTACAAACCCCCGACCCTTGATTCTTCGTGCCTAGGTCGATTCCTATCTTTAGTTTCTTGTTCTTGTTATTTAAAGAAGAAAATTACAAAAAAATTGAAAAATTGAAAAATCTAAAAATTTGGTGTAACTCATTGGTTTGGATGATTTATGATATGGGTGTTATAGATTCTTGATCGTGGATGAATTTCCGTTACTTGGGTACCAAAATTGTTGGAATTGGTGAAGTTTGAAAAATTGAAACCCCAATTGCCCTTAAACCCTTGATGAACTTGTTCTTGATGAATTTTGGCTTGATTCTTGGGTTGGATTGATGTTGGATTGAAAACTTGATATTGGGGATTGATCTTCATTGAAAAACAAACGAATCGGTACCAATTTTGTGGGATTTGAACGTATATAACACCTACTTTGATGAATCGCAATCCATTTTGAAACCCTTTGATAAACCCTTGTGTTCTTGAAGTTCTTGACCTTGAATCTTGATTTGATTGATTATTTGGTTGTAAAATTGATTGGGTTTGATCCTTGTGGGTAAAACAACATTTGGGTACCTTTGGATTGCTAAAACAACGTGTGGATTGTTGGATTTTTGGGTGTTAAAGTCGAAAAACACGTTGTTGAACTGTGCTGAAAGTTGCATGAGGCGGAGCAGCTCATCTCTGTGAGCTCTCTGGATTTCCTGAGGCGGAGCGCCTCCCCTGAAGAGGCGGAGCGCCTCCCCCTGTAGGTTTGCCCAGGGCGGCTGCCTACTATCCTGAGGCGGGGCGCCTACTTCCTGAAGGCTGGGAATTGGGTAGAAACTTCTAGGATTTCTTGTTTCGTTGTTTGCATTGCTTCCAATTAGTGCTATTAGAGTATAATCCTACTCGATTAGTACTAATTACTTTGAGCTATTAGGATCATCGTGCCTTAGAAAGGAGACTAGAATTCAAAGAAGATCCGTAGCATATTTTGATTCAAGTCCTCATTTAAAGCGCCTATCGTTCCAATCGAGTCCCATTAACTCCACTCACCCCGGAGTGCATTTGGACTTGATAAGTTGAGTGATTGAGTTGTGGTTCGTTGGTCAACTACTTGAAGCTTTTAGACTCAAACTTGTGTGAAATATCCATCCCCCACTAAACACGAGCGAGCCGAGTGAAACAATTGTAAGGGAGTGGGTGAGGTATTTTGCTAACGTTTGTTGCTTTTTGTAGGTACCATGGCAAACGATGGAGATGATCCCATGAAGCACTTCATGGCCACCATTATGGCCAAATTGGAGGACATATCTTTGAGACTTGACTCCGTCGAGAGGAATCAAGTTGAGTCCGGTGAGAGGAGGACCTCGAGTGTCCAAATTGAATCCGGAGAAGGCACGAGTCATAGCACTCCTATGACTCCCGGACACTTTGTTGAGCTAAACAAGAGGTATGAACAAAGCAAAGTTGAAGCTCTACGAGAGCGTGGGTTGGGCAATCCTCGACAAGAGGGCAATCCCCTCAACTTGGGCAATCCCCAAGGAAATACTCCACTTCGAAGACCCGTGCGGAATGTCCCACCTCTTGAACAAATTGATGAACTTCAAGAAGAGGAGGAGGCCGGGTATGGTGATGAAGCCTATTGGTATGATGTTCCTTATCAACCGAGGAGGCCAATGAACTGGGGTCGAAATGTGGATAGGGGTAGAGGCCGAGGTCAAGGGCCACCCATGGGCTATGCTAGAGGGAATGCGAGGAGAGAGTATGTTGCTCATGATGACCATTATGGAGGCCAACCGGAGCCTAACTATGGGGTACATGACAACAACAACAACCTCAATAGTGTCAAGCTAAATTTTCCACCCTTCAAGGGAACTTGTGATCCGAAGGCATACATGGAATGGGTACTACTTATGGAGAGAGTGTTTGACACCAATGAGATGACCGAGGAGCGAAAGGGTACATATGCTATTTCTACCTTTGAGGCCTATGCTTCTACTTGGTGGGAGTCTATGAAGAGGTCTAGGAGAAGGATGAATTTGCATTTGAATGTGACTTGGGATGAGTTGAAAGGCCTTATGAACACCAAGTACATAACTCCAAGGTATCGGCAAGAGCAACTCAAGAAGCTCTATGATCTAAAGCAAGGTGTCAAATCGGTGCATGAGTACTATGATGAGTTTGAGAAAATCCGGATGGCATTGGATATGGATACCGAGTGTGTAGAACAAGCAATGATCCGCTTCAATAATGGTTTGAGCTATGGTATAGCTTCTCAATTGAGGTTGCATACTTATCTTTCACTTCAAGATCTACTTGAAGCCGCCATTGAAGCCGAGAGTTGGCTTAAGGGAGAGAGGTCCAAAAACAACACTCCTACTACTACAAGCAAGCCAAAAGAGTGGAAGACTCCAAGTGCAAACTTTCCAAGTGCAAGTGCTAGCAAAGAAGTGAAGAAGCCTTATGAGAAGACTACACCGCAATTGGAAGGTACTTCTAAAACTCGCTTGAGTAATCCTATTTCTACTTCTACTCAATGTTATAAGTGCAAGGGCTTTGGGCATATTGCTAAGGAATGCACTACAAAAAGAACCATGGTTGTGGTTGGTGATTTGGTGTATGAGCAAGAAAGTGAGTCCGAAAATGAGGGAGTAGAGGGTGATGAGGAAGGAGATGATGGGGAGATTGTCATAGGGGAAGATGATGATGCCCGTGCCTTCCTTGTTGTGAGGAGGAGTCTAGGGGCCATGATAGTAGAGGATAGTGAAACCTTGCAAAGGGAAAATCTATTCCATGCTAGGTGCCGGGTCAAAGGTGTTGTGTGCTCTATGATCATTGACTCCGGGAGTTGTACTAATGTTGTGAGTCAATCTCTTATATCCCAATTGAAATTGCCTACCATGAAGCACCCCAAGCCGTATCGATTACAATGGCTTAGTGAATGTGGGGAGTTAAAGGTAGTGGAGCAAGCAATGATCAAGTTCAAAATGGGTAATTATGTGGATGAACACTTGTTCGACGTGGTGCCCATGCAAGCTTGCCACCTTCTCTTTGGAAGGCCTTGGCAATTTGATCGACAAGCGGTTCATAACGGGCGTGTCAACACTTACACGCTTCAACATGAAGGAAGGAAGTTTGTGTTGAAACCCCTAACTCCCAAGCAAGTGAGTGATGACTACAAACTCATGAAGGAGTTGAAGGAAGTGGCTAAAGCCAAGTCACCCATTGTACTTGAATCCGAGGTAAACAATTTCATTGTTGTGCCATTGCATGGTGAAAATGAGAGTCATTCCACTTCAAATGAGAGAGAAAAGATAGAGAGAAGTGAGGGAGTGACCGGTGACAATCCAATAGAGGAAAAAGGAGAGGATTTGAGGAGTGATGTGAGTGGATTGTCACAACAAACTGCACTTGACCATGAGGTAAAATTGAGAGAGATGAGGGGTGAGGAAGGAAAAATTGAGAGTGAGAGCACCCATTGTTCTAACCCTTCTTTATCTTCTATCTCTTCTTGTGAAAGTTCTTGTGTAGGTACATTGAAAGACAAGTCATTGGAGCCTCAATGTGAGCTTCATGAAGAAGGAGTTGCATATGACACTTCAAACCTTGTGAATGATCAAGGAAGTACTACAAATGTAAGTATTGCTTCACCTTTTCATGAACCTACTAGCTACTTGTCTTGTGATGACTCAACACTAGTTGGTGTTTTTGATGCATCTAGTGAGTATACCACTAGTGAAGAGTCTAGTTGTCAACTTGAGTTTGCATGTGAAACACTAGTTGGGAGAAGCACTATGCCACATCATGATGTGAGCTCATTGTTCATTGAACCCCTCCCTAGTGTAGATTTGATAGTTGACCATGATTGTGACCTTTGCTATGACACACCGCCAACCTTTGACATAGGGAAAGATGAGGTAGTTGACCATTCCCTAATTAATATGCTTCTATTTGGTGGACCAATGTGTTGTGGTGAGGATGGTCTTGTCCTTGAGGAGTCCAAATTGCATGAATTGGACAAGGTTGTCTATGATGACTCCTCAAGTGAACCTAGCCTCGATAATTTGTCTATGCTTAATCATGATATTGAGATGCATGCTTTTACATTTCCATTGTGTGAAGATAATCTCATTTGTGGGTGGTCAAATGGAACCCCCATGGTGTGAAGGGTTTGAACCCTTAGGCAACCCATTGCTTGAGAATTTGGGTGAGGTAGATGGTTCTTTGAGTGACCCTACTATTGCTTGTTGGGGTTATGATGAAGAAGAGTCCATCATCAATGCCTTCCTTGAGAACTTGACTTTTGAGGAGGGTTGCCTAATTGATGAAATGGAAGGGGAAGAGGAATCCCTTGGTGTGAGTAAGTATGCTCTAAAGAAGGGGAGTGGAGTGCTTGATCCTACTTGTAGGCTGGGCTATTTGACTCACTCCACTCCACATGTTGATCACACCTCGAGGATAGGTTGGTGTGTTGATCTTGAGCTTAAGGTTCAAGGGGATTTTGGTAGCTTGATCTTGCATTTCCCATCTTCCCATGACCTATTTGCTCATTATCGTGTTGAGTGCATGCTTTTAGTGAACCAAGTACTTAATGATCTCTTTGGAGATTTGCTATTTGTGCTTCTTATTGATGCTTGGTTATACAACAAGAGTGTGTTTTCCACACTTCTTGCACTAACCTACTTTCAAAGTAGGGCGTTTGCGTGTTTTTGCTTGTCGTTGCTTGTAGGTTCTAAGCTCCATGCTGAGGCGAGGAAGATCTTGGAAGAAGCCTATGCCAGAGTGACGATCAAGAAGGACAAAGGAGGAGATTCTTGGCCACCCCGAGGAGTTGATAGAGCCATGAGAGACCAAGCCTTGATTTCGAGGACGAAATCTTCTCAAGAAGGGGAGGATGATAAGGCCCAAATCGAGCAACCATCTAAAAGCACCATCCAAGGCCAAGGAAGAGCGCTTCAAGGTCATGCATTGGGACGCCATGGAAAGAAGAGCATCCGCGACACAATTCGAAGTGTTTCAAGAAGCTTCAAGAAGAGGCGGACCGCCTACGGATTGAGGCGGACCGCCTAAGGATTGCTTGCTCTCTGGATTCTAGGAGGCGGACCAAGGAGGCGGAGCGCCTAGAGAGGCTGAGGCGGACCGCCTAAGGCATGGAGGCGGGCGCCTCCCCCTGTGCAAGTTTGACCGGGTTTTGACTTTAAGTCGCTATGTAATTCCTAGTATGCCCCTACGTGGCTTATGACTTTAGAACTTATTTAAGGGTACTTTAGGCTTTTCATTGATGTCTAGGAAAGGCCTATAAATACTCCATAGCTAGCATTATTCCTTAGTTAGCTATTATGATGAATGATTGATTGTCAATGACAATGTTCAAGAGTGGATTCTCTTTGAATAAAAACCCTTTGAGACGGTTTGAGTTTACTAGTGGATTCTGGTTGAACCCCAAACCACCCCCGATCATTCTATTTGCAAGTCCCAGGTGCGGCTCGAGGGTAGTTGCATAGTGTAGGTCCTCTTTGACGCCGATACGAGGGTATCACGGAACAAGTTCTCCGTGGTTACCTTGTAGGGAGTTCGAGTAGTGTCTCACTCCTATCTTTATTTTCCACGTTCGTTTTTTATTCTTATCAGTTATAACCCCAAGAGCAAATATGTTGGTTTGCCTTACAACATGATGTGCACCTTCTGTGGTAAAAGTGTACATTCTAGACCAAGTTGCATGGCAGCAAGTAAGGCTAAGATCAAGAATAAAAAGAACGCTTTACCTGATTGGGCTAAAAAAGATTTAATTCATCCATTTTCTCATAGGAATATACCCAAGCTAGTCTGGGTTCCTAAATCTAAACCTTGATTTGTTTTGCAGGCTGGAGTGAGAGGGAACAACCCAAGCTGGATTCTTAATAGTGGGTGTTCAAGGCACATAACTGGAGATAGAAGGAATTTTCTCTAACTCGCAGCATTTTAAAGAGGCAGTGTGCCTTCGGTGGAGGAAAGAGTGGTCATATTGTGGGCATTGGAAAAGTTGGGAGATCCGTGGATTATGCAATTGAAAATGTATGTTGTGTTGATGGTCTGAGGCACAATTTACTAAATATTTCTTAACTATGTGACAGAGGAAATGAAGTCAGTTTCTCTTCTGTGGGATGTATTGTGAAGAACCTACAAAGTGGAGAAGTTGTTATGAAAGGAAAAAGAGTGAATAATGTATACAAGGCATCATTGGGTTCACTTCCTGAGAACAATCTAACTTGTTTGATGTTCAAGAATGTGATTTGCAATTGTGGCACAAAAGGATGGGACATGCTAGTTTCTCTCAGCTTAACAAGTTAGCATCAAAGAAACTTTGTCGTGGACTACCAATTAAGAAGTTCGAAGACATTAAGATGTGTGATGCCTGTGTCAGGGGGAAGCATGTGAGATCATTCCTCAAGTCAAAGAAAGTGGTCAGTACGTCAAAACCACTAGAGCTGATACATATAGACTTATGTGGACCAATGATAGTTAGAAGCAGAGGAGGAAAGAGGTTCGTGTTCGTGATGGTTGATGCTTACTCGAGGTATACATAGACTCTGTTCCTTGCATCCAAAGATGAAGCATTTGATATCTTCAAAGAATGGGCTGGTATTATGCAGAAAAGATTGAGCTTGGAGCTGGTCAGCATCAGATCTGATCATGGCATGGAGTTTGAAAATGCAAAATTCTCTGAGTACTGAGCAAAATATAGCATTGATCATAACTTCTCTGCACTAAGAACTCCACAGCAAAATGGAGTTTTCGAGATAAAGAATAGATCTTTGGAAGATATGGCAAGAACCATGTTGTTGTCAAGTGGTCTCGCAAGGAACTTCTGGGCGGAAGCTATAAACACTGCGTGCTACTTATTGAACAGGTGCTCCATAAGGGCTATTCTAGACAAGACTCCATATGAGCTTCTTAGAGGAAGAAAGCCAAATATTGCTCACTTGAGGCCTTTTGGATGCAGATGCTTTGCGCACAATAACGGAAAGGAACTTTTGAGAAAGTTTGATGCAAGAAGTGATGAAACAATATTTCTGGGATATTCTACTCAAAGTAAAGTATATTAAGTGTTCAACAAAAGGACTCAGACAGTGGAGGAGACCATGCATGTAGTGTCTGATGAGTCAGGCAAGGAATTTACTGAAAAGGGAGGAGATGATCAAGCTATAGGTCTTGCTCGAGAAGACTCTGCTGGAAGCTCAGAGAACTCAGAAGAAAATGAGGAACCTTGTGAAGAAGATGGAGACCTAACTTAGGGGGAACAAGGAGTAAATATGTCAGGGGAACTGCTGATGAGGATGATGAATCAAATGAGCAGGAAGAACCTACTTAAGCTGCTGCTGAAGGTCCTTCCCACCGCATACAGCCTAGACCCTGGAAACATCAAAAGCTCACATCCTCTGGAGAATGTGCTATCTGAGCTAGATACTGGGATAATGACAAGGTCTGCTTTGAATAACTTCTGTGCATTCTTTGCCTTCTTATCTTCTATTGAACCAAAGAATGTAAAGGAGGCTCTTGAGGATCCAGACTGGATATTAGCAATGAAAGAGGAGCTATATCAATTTGAAAGTAGTAAAGCGTGGCATCTGGTTCCTAGACCTAAAGATAGATCAACCATTGGTACTAAATAGGTATTCAGGAATAAACTGGATGAACATGGCATAGTAACTAGAAACAAAGCAAGGCTGGTGGTCCAAGGTTACAATCAAGAAGAAGGAATTGACTATGATGAGACATTTGCACCAGTGGCTAGGATGGAAGCCATAAGAATGCCGATTGCTTTTGCTACATACATAGAGTTCACTCTATATCAGATGGATGTGAAGAGTGCATTCTTAAATGGGTATCTGAACGAGGAAGTATATGTGGTACAACCACTGGGGTTCTTGAACAGTGATTTTCCTGATCATGTATACAAACTTGATAATGCTCTCTATTGTTTGAAACAAGCACCCAAAGCTTGGTATGAGATGTTATCAGGTTTCTTGCTTAAAAATGGGTTTTCAAGAGGAAGAATTGACAACACACTGTTCTTGAAGAAGAAAGTAAAGGACTTGTTGGTGGTCCAAGTATACGTTGATGATATCATATTTGGAACAACTGATGAGGACCTGTGCAAGTGATTTGCTGAGTTGATGGGTAGTGAGTTGGAAATGAGCATGATGGGCGAACTCAACTTCTTCTTGGGGTTGCAGATCAAACAAACTCCTGAAGGAACCATGATTCATAAATAGAAGTATGTCAAGGAGCTGCAGAAGAAATTTGATATGGAAGGAGCTAAAGAAATGACTACCCCTATTGCTCCCAGAACAAAGTTGGATATGGACGAACTGGGTCCTTCCATAAATGAGACTAAGTATAGAGGAATTATAGGTTTGATCCTCTATCTCACAGCTAGTCGACCTGATATTGTGTACAGTATAGGACTTTGTCCAAGATTTCAATCCAAGCCAAAGAAATCACATTTAATTGTTGTAAAAAGAATTCTGAGATACTTGAAAGGAACTCAGAATTTATGTCTTTCGTACCCTAGGGGTGGTACTTTTGAGTTGATTGGCTTTGCAGATATTGATTATGCAGGCCATCTGGTAGATTAAAAAAGCGCTTCAGGAATGGCACACTTTCTAGGTCCCTGCTTAGTTTCATAGGCTACAAAGAAGCAGAACTTATTAGCTTTTTCAACTACAGAAGCTAAGTATGTGGTAGCTGCATCTTGCTGTTCTCAGTTGTTGTAGATCAAGCAACAGTTGGAGGACTTTGGAATCAAATGTGGAGCTGTGCCTATTTTCTGTGATAATCCAAGTGCTGTGAACATTTCCAAGAACCCAGTCCAACATAAGAGAACCAAGCATATTGATATTAGACATCACTTTCTTAGAGATAATGTTTAAAAAGGTTTAATAACTATGAATTCTTGCAGGACTGATGATCAAATTACTGACATTTTCACCAATGCCCTGAACAAAGTTCAATTTGAGAGGAATATGTTGGAGTTAGGGATGAAAATAATACATGGATGACCCATCAGCCGATTTCCAAGGGTCGGCTAGTTAAGTGTCTACTATTCTGTTTGTGAATATAGTTTTTATAGTCCAGTCTAAAATTATACTTTCATAAGTATACTTGTTCAACTAAATGCTATTTGAGTGATCTAATGAGTTCCCTAGGAAGAAACAACTGAGTACGTAGAAGGAACCATGTTCAGCATGAGAAACCATGTCCAGGTACATCTATGAAGTTATATATGTTAAGTACTATGACTGAAATTGATTTGTTGTTGAACGTGCATCTTCAAAACCTTCCATGTTTGTGTAACCACCCAAGTTTATAGGAATAATTCCCTTTTCAGTTTCACTTTCATAATTTAAACCAACCCCACCACCCTGGGAGACTTAATGAATATCCCTTCATAACTATCATATTCAACCTTTTCCGGTTTCCCAAGAACTCAAAAAGGTGTTCCACTTTTATTGCCATCATTATACCCTATTCCCTAGATCACCTTAACCTCTCTCTCTATCTCTCTCTTTCACATAACTCATCCGAAGTAAGAAAAACTTTCCCTTCAAATTCTCTATGTTCTCTTTCTAAAGTTCAAAACAGGAAAACCCTTTTAACTCAAAAATCAACTTCAAGAAAATCATCACAATGTCTCAAGCACAATCTTCCTCCGCCTTACCAGCGAAAACCTCAAGAACCCAAACCTCCAAAGATTTCTCTTTCAAACCCTCTGCCTCTACTCTGGCCCAAAAAATCACTAAGGCACGGCTAAAGGTTCAAAAGAAAGTGGGAAAGAAGATTCCCAAGAAAACGACTTCGAAACCATCTGCTCTAGTGATTGCACCGGCGGTTTTCGACATGAAATCAGTTGAGGTAAGGCCTGAGTCTGCCCAAGCTAGTTATACTACTTTAGAGTCTGTATTTAGCCCTGAGAAGCTTAGTACAGAAATCTTAGTGACGGGTATGGATGAAATTGTAAAACCGATGGAGCCATGAAGTATAACTGATAGGGGGAATGTCGTTGAAGAACAAGTGAATGTTGTTGCAAAATATTTTGAACCTAGGATTAGATTTCATGTGCCTAGTGTTACTGAGAATATGGTAGAGGTTAATGTTGTTGAGAATATGTTGGATAGACTAAGAGAGGAGGACTCAGTGGACTCAGAAAGGCCTAGTAGATGAACCAAGTTCGGAGGCTGCTCGACTAGAGAAAGTGAAGGTGGAGGCTGTTTTAAGTTGTCCAGTGGGTGAAGGACCTAGTTCTGCTGAAGCTGTAAAGAAACCTGGGAAAGAACCCGGTGGAAGATGCAGAACTTGATTGGACTGACTCAGGGGAAAATAAAGAAGAGGAGACTCAGGTGGAAGATGCTGTTGATGTGCAGTTGGAGAAAGTAACAAAGAAAAGTGTGAAAAGAAAATTTGGTGAAGAAGATGAAAAACTGGCGGAGCAGGAAGAGGAAGAAGAAGTGGTGTTTGTGAGTGAAACAAAGCCTGTAAAAGAGAAGAAGAGGAAGCTGGTAAAAGGAGGAAAAGTTGTGTTTCAGAGAGGTCTGGTAGATGAGAGTGAAGATGAGGGCTCTCGGGCTGGAAATGAGGTTAAGAAGGTGCCTGTTGTTCATGCAGTTCTTAGAAAAGTGGCAACTAGGTCTGTTTTGAAGCAGGAGGTGGAAATGATTGAGATGTATGATAAGAAACAAAAGCAAAAGGTGAATGAGGAAGTGCAGGTAACTGCTGGGGGTGAGAAGGAAGAGAGTGGTGACGATGGGGATTATGTGCACCAAGATGACTCAAGACTCTGATAGTGAGGTAGAAACAAAGAAAAAAAAGAAAGATAAGGAAGAGGTGGAAAGAGTGGCCTTCTTTGCGAAGCATCAAGTACTAGCAGGTAGCATCTTGAGTGACTTAGATGAGCACCAAATGAAGTCCCTGTTAGGAAGGTGAAGGACCAAGGGTAGATGAAGCTTTTTACAAAGAAGGACAGGTGCTTGTATGCAGAGGAGGTTAGGTATTTTTATGTTAATTGCAGGGTTGCTGCAAGGAGGGTGTTTTCTGTGGTTAAAGAAGTGGAGCTGGATTTTGGCAGAGAGGAGTTGGGGTTAATCCTTGATATGCCTGCTGAAGGTTACTGCAGGTATATTAAGTTGAAATAGCCCAAAAGAACAGATGATGTTACTCCTCTAGATGCGGTGAAGAAATTCACAGGGAAAACAAGAATCAGGAAAGAAAGGAAGGTTGAAAAGAAAGAGATGGAACCAGCACATCAGCTGGTGTTTGAATTTGTCCGTAGGTTCTTTTTGCCTAGAGGGGAAAGGAACAGTAAAGCTTGTGCTCTGGGTATGACATATATGGACTTGCTGGACAGATTGACCAAGATAAACCTGCCTGGACTGATTATCAGACATATTAAAAGGATTGCAGACACTGACAACAGGCCATACTTTTTAATGCATTCCTACATACTGCAGCAGGTGTTTGAGTATTTTGTTGTGCCCTTGGAAAATAGAAAGAAACCAACCCATCATCAGATGTTTGGTATGAATCTCCTGAAGACCTGTGACTTCTTCAAAGAAAGAAGGGCCTCCAAGCATCCGATGACAGTCAAGACAGAGAAAGCTAATGATAGTGAGGAGTTTGGACCAGAGGAAGTAATTGATGCAGTGAAGATATTGGAGCAACACTTTCTGGAACATAATGAAGAAAATGAAGAGTTGAAGAAACAGTTGCAGGTGATAGATCAAGAAATTGATCGCATCAAAATTGAGTGCAACAAGCATGAGGCCGAGCTGGTGGTAGAAAGGGCTAAGAATTCAAAAAACCTTGAAGCACTTGTCAAGCACTTCAACATGAAGAACTGATGCCTGCCTATTCCTTATCGTGTCCTTGTCCAAACCCTTCCCTTATTCCTTCCCTTGTCCTTAATTTATGCACATTTAAGACAATTAACTTTTGGTTTGTACTTAAATGGGCTATGTGTTTGTATGCCCTGGATAATTTTTTTTAAAATGCTTGTGTCGATTACTGGTTTCTTATATGGTATTTGTGGTTCTGGTTGGGCCCTTCGATTACTTACTGTGTGCTCAGTTAACTTGTTGCCTTGTGCTCTAGATTGGACTGTACTAACGTATTCCTATAGGATTTGAATCTTTTCTACGAGTCCAAAAGGGGGAAGAAGGAGTGTTGTTGCGATGTGTTTGTGACCTAACTCATATGTTTTAAATTCTTTCAAATGTATTTCTATATCTTGGTGTTTTTATCTGTACAGGTTCTTAGGCAACATTTGTTTGTCATCATCAAAAAAGAGGAATTTTTTGAGCTAGATGTTTTGAAGAATGACAAATGAAGGACTCAGTGATTTGAAGAGGAACTTAGTCCTTGGTGAGAAGATCACGACTGATCAAAAAGATTTTGTGGAATGAAAATCCATACAGAACAAGGAGTAGTGGCGCGTAGGCTTATATGCATCCTAGTCAGCTAAAAGAAGTTGTGCCGGGGATGTCTCATTGAAGTGTGAAATATAGTTAGTGCCAAACAAGGAGAGTATCACAAAGAAATCTTGACCTACCATATTTACAAGGTTTCCTACTGAAATACTACTAGGGTTACGAAGTCCATATAAAAGCAACTATTTGAGGCAGCCGATTTCTATTATTACACCACGAGAGTTGAGAGCAAACATAAGGCGATCCAATAACTTTCAAAGTGACTTAATTGTTGAAAACAACCATTGAAGAACTCTGAGTACAAGTAGCAAATCTTTTTAGGTTCTTTATTAGAGTTGTCATAGAGTTTGTGTTTTGTTCATGTTACCTACCTTCTTGCGTTAGAAGCAATTGTAATAGGTGAATTTTGAGTGATTACTTTGTAAAGCTAGAGTTTAGCTTTGTTGGGTGATTAGGGTCTAGAGTGTAGCCCCTTAGTTACAGAGTTTATAATGTAAAACTTGCTCTTTGTGTTAGTGATGTGTTTTAAAAATCCCAGAATGTGGGTCGCAATTTTTCTCCCTTGAGCAAGGAGTTTTCCACGTAAAAATACTGTGTTCTTTAGTTTGTTGTTTGTTTGTGCGTTTGCGTTTTTCGTGGAAGTTGTTGCACAAGAACAGGGTTCTAGTGATGAAAGAGTCAGGTTCTTCGACAAAAATCAGAGGACACTATTCAACCCCCCTTCTAGTGTCCATAGTAGGTGCTTAGATTATAACAAACTTGAAACACAATAAAAAGTAGCGCATGTATGGATTTTACTTCTCATTTTGTTCCCTCTCCTACTTTAATCCCTTGTTGTAAAACTTTCACACTGTAACGCTACCCTTTTAAGCATCAAACTGAAATTTTAGATACTTAAGTACATGATCCATCACTGTACCTGCAAAACAAGTAAAAATGATAGTTGTTTATGCCTAAAATTGTATGTCTAGGTTAAACAATTAATTATTGTTGGGGTCACAAGCAATACAGTAACTAATACGAAAAAGTATATAAATATGATGAAAAAGAGTAATGAATGAATAAGACGAAATAATTAATAGAAAGGGAGAGTAATTCTTATTCCTTGAGAATAGCTGGATTCTATGGTGAATCGCCCCTTGTACAATACAATGTAAGGGGAGGTATTTATAGTAGTGATACCCAGTCCTAAATAAGGTAAAATACAAAGACTAATAAGGCCATGGGCCTATAACTCAAGGCAGTGGAATATACTAAACCCTAACTAGGAAACTGTAAACACTAGGCAGCGAGATGTATACCCTGCGTCCTGTGGCCGCGCCACCTAAACGGTCATTGGCTCCAAGAGCGGACGTGTATCCTCTGTGCCTGATGACTTGTAAGATAAGTCTAATATCGCCAGCTGGACCTATATCCCTGTAATAGTAGGTGACACATTTTTGCCCATACAGGCAGTCCCTCACTTGGTGAGTGTTGATGTAAGCAGTCAGGAAGAGAAAGCGGTGCGGATGCAAAAAGATATCTTACTGACTCCTTGAGACTCGCAGACTCTTTGATCAAGGATGATATTGATTTCTTCGAGAACTTCGTGTGTTCCCAGCAATAATAATGCTTGACCATTTCGTGCTCCATCCTTATCCTTTTCTGCCTATAAATAGTGACTTATTACAGTGAGAAATCATAAACTCATCTTCAGAAAATAACTCACTTCTTCAGCAATTTCTTATGATAGCAAGAAGCTTTTCTACCGTTAAAAATGTCCGCGCTTGATCCTGGTTTTGATATCTCCAGAAACATTTCTTCGTTCCGAATGGATGTTGCATGAAGGAACTATAGGATGAAATTCGCCTACAGTTACCTCTTTTTCTTTCTTCGTCCGCGAGGAAATAGATGAAGTCCCCCGAATCATGAAGTTTGATTAGAATTCTAAGGATGTCCTTCGGAATTTCTTCATTGCATCAAGTGCACTGATTACGGTATGTTCATCTTCTAACACAACGGTTACTGTGATATTCTTTTTGTTATGCGGGGTCAGGCCGCTTAGCCTTTTCAGCTTCCATGAGGCTTCTCTTCCAGAATGTCTCGTGTGTCCAGGTCTCTCCTTCAATGGTACTGGGCTGGTGATCCACTGCTTGACTCCATTTTATGGCATGCAAGAGGATTTAGCTTCGCAACGGCGGGTGGCTAAGGTGTCGCTGAGCTTCGGATCCCCTCGTGGTTCACGGCTTTCACTTCGGTTATCTGCTTTAGTTGAACCACTATTGGAACGCTTTATCGACCATTGGTCGCGAGATACCCAAGGAAGAGACTCCTCTATGGTAGGTTCCCAGCTTAAGTCTTTCCGCTCTCAGCTGATTTCTGTTTGCGCTTGAAGATCTGCGGGGCCGTGCATTCTGGTTTGACCAGTTGAGTTTGACTTGGATGGTTAGATTTTGCGCCAAGTCTCCAATTTCTTCTTTAAGTTCAGCGGACAAGATGAAGGAAGGTCAGGCCTGTACTTAGACGCTTCTGAGGTTCATTGCTTTGATCAAGCAGACGGGCTTTGGCTGCACCAACGGTCGTATGCCTTGAGGGAATGCTCGGGCCGACATATCTCAAGCTATCAGAAGAAAAGAAGAACTCCGAACTGTTTTACGGCTTGTAGCTACAATCCAGATGAAGGGTTTTCAGCCATGTTAGTCCTGAGGAGCTCTTTATTTTTACTCTTCCCTTTCCTTTTTTTTTCTTACAATTGTTATAAACAAATGTTGTATTCAGGAAGAACTAAATGTATATTATGAGCCTATGGGCTGTTTGTTATTAATGAAACGGTCATTCATCAATATTTTTATACGTACTTGTGTTATTACATGTTTTGTAATGTATAGTCAAGCAATATGTTTGTGCACCTAAGGATTAGATGGCTTCCGGTCGTCCTGAATGTTCTTATGAATAGAACGTTTATCAGTTTGCCTGCTTTGTGTAATTACATGTGTTGTGCACCAATGTTTGGCGGCTAGGTTGGATCTGTTAGAGATGGTTGTTTGCGCCCATAGTGAGACGACTTTAGCGCGTATGATAACAGGCACTTTTGAATCTGAATTCGAATGTCTCTGCTTAGTTACTCGAGTATTTAAGTCATTCTAGCACTACACGAATAGGCATTCCCGTCGGTGTGTAGGTGTAGTTGTTGAATTAACGAGTTCAACTTACGAATAATGCCTGGTGGTTGAGCTAGACGTGGTCTGGCCAGGTAACGTACCGTACTTTTTTTAGCAAAAAGTGAGCGTGTTACTTCAACTTAGGTCTGGCTGGGGCTATGAATAGTTGGATCGTAGATGTATATAAATAAATAAGTAAACTTGACTAAAAATAGTAGTTTTATTGATAAAAGGGGCACGAAGCCTGAGATGCTTTGGGTGAAAACCCATAACATGATTGATGAGTATGAAAATACTGCGATCAAACTTAAAACATAAAAAACAAATGCTTTCAAGATACTTTATGCCCGTCCCTCAGAAGTTTCGGGGGCATGTACTTGGGCTTCCCTGCTCGAGGGTGCTGAGCTTGGAGATGTATCCTCTGGGCCGCTAAAAACCCGATGGTAAAATTTTGTGCCAATCAAACAATAATAAACGACTTGTTTTCATAGTTGTCTACTTTCCGATTTGTCTGCAGGGAGGATTCCTTTGCTCAGGTACTTGATCAGCGCGTAACATTTCCCTGTGACAGATCCTGTGTCTAGAATTCAAGGTTCATCAGGTCCATGGAGGTTAACTCAACCATTATCTGTTGATCGTACGATTCTTCGGACGCTTCGCCGCCATTTGAACTTTCTTCTTGACAGGCAAACTCCCACATCTGAAAATTTTTCAGGAGTGCTTTTATTCTCTCCTGTCGATCTGGTGTGCAGATTCGTTCTGTGGTGAAAACATCTTGGACTTGATCGACGATCAGTTGAGAGCTGCTGAAGTGGTTGACCTCCCTACCCCCCAGTATGTAGTCTAAGTCAAGAGTTTGAATTATGACTCCATACTCTGCTTCTTTGATTTGAGCTCTGGCGGTCTTGTGAAATACCACCCCAGTGGGTGTCCTGACCCACATATCGAGATCGGCTTCTTCCTCATTCAAGTCCACTTCAGTGCTAATCTCCCAACATCCGGGCTCGGTTGTTTGTTCATTTCTGATAGACTCCTCCCCCTGCTATTTCAGCTTCTCCACGAAGTCTGAGATGAAACCATCTAGTTCCTGCGACTCGACCGCTGTCTGGAGATTTTTTATTACGTCATACTCTCCCAGTACCTCGGCCTATTCTGCCATCTCCTCCGAGAGTCTTTGGTTTGGAAAATATGGTCCATACCAGTATGGAGGAAATCATGTTGACTGTATGGTCAAAGAAATATACGTGCAGCTCCTGGGTTGCCATGATCACGACTGCAATAAACTGAAAGAGTAAAGGTAAAAACCTCTCTCGGCACGAGGGTCTTTTGCTGGCGTACTTCACAGGAATTGTCTCCCTTCCTCTTCTCGTACAAGGACTATATTCCATGCTATTTCTGAGATCGAGTCATATAACAATAGATGCTCACCTGGTTTTGGGTAAGCTATCACCGAAAGCTGTAGGAGCTGCATATTATTCTGGGCTATGGTTAGGTAACTCTGTATCTTCTATAGGGGGTCTTCTTGTCTTTGCAACACCTCAGAAAGCTTACATACCAATTCTATGGCCTTAGGGACTAGCTGATCTATTACCGCCAATCTATCCCGTAGTTCACTGATCTCTTCTTTGACATCTCGCTCCATGGCCTCAAACTTGATGGACTCCTCTTCGGCCATATTTATTTTGGCTACCATCTGTGCACCAAGATCCCTGCCATAGGTTGATCGATACTCTCTAAGCGAAGACCGCTCACCCCGCAAGTTAAAAATACCGCGCGAGGTCGGGTATTTGAAAACTTGATGAAGTGTTGAGGGTACTCCCTTGACACTGTGTATCCATGGCCGTCCCAAGATACCGTCATATGGTATATTGTAATTCAATATTTGGAAGGAGGTTATGCTCGTCTCTTGAGATCCTGACGCTCGAGAGTTTTTCTGCCTTCTGACTGGTCCCAAACTTTTGGCTATACCCTTCTTCGGTTCTCTTCTCTTTCTAAGGAAGGGCTCTTTGGTCTTTTTCTTCGCTCGTCTTCGAGGGTATGAGAGTTTTCTAGCTCTAAGTGAAGCTCTTCAGTATACCTTTGATGTAACGCGCTCCATGTTCACGGGGTGCTGGGTTAAACTCCATTGCAACTCCCTGGTGGAAAACGATCCCTTTGAATTCAAACTCTTGCCAAAGGCTACCACAACGATGTTGTTAGGGACTGGAGGAAGCTCCGTGTGTTCCTTATGAAATCTGTCAAGGTAGTCTTTTACCAGCTCGTTGTCTTGTTGAAGAATTTTGAAGATACCGTCCATGTGCTTCTCCCGCTTGCGGGCACCAAAATGCGCTTTCTTGAACAAGTGTTGCATCTGAGTGAATGATTCGATAGATCCCATTGGTAGCTGAGTGTACCAATCGAGGGCCCCTTTAGTCAGGGTCGAGCCAAACCTCTTCACTAAAGCAGACTGGATTTTTTCCTCAGTAATCTCATTACTCTTCACGGCCGTGTAGTTTGCAACAATATGCTCATCCGGGTCAGTTGTTCCATCATACTTCAAGTTATCCAGCAAGCGAAAGTGCTTTGTTATGTGGATCGACATGGCACTTTCCTTGTAAGCATGTTTATAAACTGCTCATCTACCGTGGTAACTTGGGGTGGAGCACCCAGCACATTACCAATTCGATCGTGGATGGCCTTTATCTCTTTTATGAGGTCCTGAATGACAGGAGCTCTTTTGAGTTCTTAATTGTTGATTGTTGATGAGCCTCGAGGGGTGGCGTCCATGTTAATCCTTCGATTAGGAGCTAGTGAATTATTCATGGGCGCTGGTCCTCGTGGGGATTCTGGCCTCTGAGATGATTCGGAAAACATCGCTCCTAACTTCTGGGATATTCCATCGACTATGTTGTTCGATTTTTGTTCAGACGCGGTTTTGAGGAGATTAACAAGGAAGCCTCTGAATTCATAATTACCTCCCACAGGTTGATCGCCTTCTCCGTCACTGGTAACAAGGATCAGTTTCTGAGAGGTGTCTTTTGGCAACTTAATAGGATTCTTAGGCTGTATACTGGGATTATTGGTATCATTTGCATATTCATCTATTGCGTCTGCAGTATTATTGGAATACTATCGTCGTCAGACATGATTGTGCATTTTCCTTCGTAGAATATATACAATTTCCTGGGCCCTACGGTGGGTGCCAAACTGTTTATGCTTAAAATTGTACGTCTAGGTTAAACAATTAATTATGATTGGGGTAACAAGCATTACAGTAACTACAATAGAAAAGTATATAAATATGATGAAAAACAATAATGAAAGAACAAGATGAAATAATTAATAGAAAGACTGAGTAATTGTAATTCCTTGAGAAAAGCCGAATTCTTTAGTGAATCTCCCCATGTACAATACAATGTAAGAACGGGTATTTGTAGTAGTGATACTCAGTACTAAATAAGGTAAAATACAAAAACTAATAAGGTCATGGGTCTATAACTCAAGGCGGTGGAATATACTGAACCCTAACTAGAAGACTGTAAGCCCTAGGCGGCGTCCTGTGGCCGTGCCACCTACACGCTTGTTGCTCACAACGCACACGCAAGTATACGTGGTAAACAAGTAATAAAGTGATAAGTAGAGTACCGTTCCCACGAGGACTATTCAGATTGAATCCTAGCAAATAATTTCTTAAAGACTATTCAGGGATCTTTTTCAATGATGGTTGTGAAAGTTATTAACTAAAGGAATTTAAAAACAAGTAAGTGGAGTCAATAATCGTTATCAATAATGGAGAAACGGTCCAGGGTCAGAGCTACGAACAATCCAGTTGAGTTTTCCAGTTGATTCTACTTCTTGATTTCCTAGATTACTAACTAACAGGTTAATTATATTCGTGAAAACCTTTCGATTCTTCACGGTCTATGCAGGCTACTCCAATCCCTATATGTCTATGGGTTGAATCACGTGCACGCATTAACGAATTCTGTGATTAGTTAAGCTAGGCAAGCAAGTATATGTCTATCCTACTCACAAATTGGTTCCCCGATGCCCAGGTTCACAATCAAGCCCTATTCTTTCTTATTTGCGTTCATAAATTCCCTCTTTTGAGTTCAATCTAAGAACCGTAAATAGTGTTCAATTATCAGGCCGCAATAACCAAACAATTAGGCTCAAGAAAGAATAAACAATCTGTAATGGTAAATCAATATATAGAAATGAACTTTCAAACATCAACCTTCATGTATTTACTCTAACCCTAGAACGAACAAACTATAGAATTAAAGAGAAGAATAAGAGAAAGTGAGAAAGAACTTGTTTAGAAGACATCTAGGGCTCCTCCCCTCTCCTCCAAAACTTGCTCCAAAGTCTGAACTTCCATCAAAAACTAAGTAAAAGAGTATTTATAGGATTTACAAAGGCCTAGTAATAAGTTACACCTAAGCCTAGACGAAATAGGAAGTCCAAAAATGCTCCAAGGGCGCTGTAGCTGGCGCCCCGCGCCCCCAAATGCGCCTACACAAGCAGAACCCGTTGAAATCCGAGCGAAATGGCCACACCCCGCGCTGAGAAACGCGCCAGAAGGCTGGGCGCCTTAAGGGCGCGGCGAGCCTAGCTAATTTTGCTTCTTCTTGCTCCGCAGCTCGCGTCGTGTCATGCCTTCGTGTGCTCGATCCAATCCTCAATCAAAATCCAATCTTTTCTTGCTTGATCATGCTCTTTAAAGCTCCAATTGCACTTCATAACGACCTACACACATACGACACCATATCAGTGCAAAATCACATGCATAAACTAGAAAACGGGCGAATAAAATACTCAAACTCTAGGAAATATTAAGGAAATATAGGCATAAAAATCCAAACATCACCAACCTATACTTGAACCTTTTCTCGCCCTTGAGCAATTACCAATAACTTCCCAACCTAGGTAGAACAGGTCTGCCTATGACTATGGTTGATACCGATCATTGAACAAATGCACACACGACTACTATTGGTCCAACAAACATGCCAATAATTTATCAAACTCAAAAACACAAGAACAACCACCCCAAGATAGCTCAAATGCACAAACTGAACTCATTGCAACCGAGCTCCTACAAAATCACACCTATCTACTCAACCAAGAAGCCACAACTTCACCTATCTCATGCAAACCATGTACCCTCACCAAAATGAAGCAAGAGAGTATCTTATCAATTAAAGTGCTTAAGGAGTAAAGGGCCAAAAAAAAAAAGCAACTTAGACCAAGTGGGTAGGCTCGCGGTGTGGGTGCCAACAAAAAGGTCAAAGAGATCACAACAATCAAGTCCAAGGTGTATATATAAGGGTAGGCAAATCAAATGAAGGCCTGTATCATTTCCCGACTAGAGCAAACCTAGGATTTCACTTTGCACACACATGGGGCAAGTTCTAGACACCAATATGCAAACATGGAACACAATAGAATATGCCTCACAACACATATTGCACACATTCCACACAAAATGGCTCCATCACAACTCTCAATCAAGCAATTAGGGTGCAACTTGTGGAAAATTAAGCACTAATGCACAAAGCTTCACAACAAAGTCAAGTGAGTGGACTCAAGCATCTCAAGGGGGTCATTCCATTTTTTTTAGGCATGCATCACAATTTAAAACAAAAAGACACCACAAATAGCACATGCAATAAGTTCAAGTCCACCGGTATCAAACAAATCAAAGGCACCTAGCATTCTACCTATTTCCTTCGTCTAGGGCCACCTATAACTAACTACTATAATCCTAAAAAAAAAAGAAAATAAAAAACTATCCGGTTCAAAGGCCTCCCCCTGGAAAAGAACCGAGGTCATAAGAAAAACCACGGCGTGGATGATATGTACCACTAACAAGGACTAAAAAGAAAATCTTTTCGTTAGTGTTCTAATTTTTTTTTATTTTTTTATATATTAAAGCAAGAAACAAATAAAAATAAAGTCAAGTGACAAAAGAAAAATCCTAACGGTACATGCATCCCTAACCTCAAAAATAAAGGGGAGTTCCCCCACCCCACACTTAAATCAAGCAATGTCCTCAGTGCTAAAAATAAAAAAGTACAAGGGTAAAGAAAACTTCCCTGAGGCTCTAGCCCTTGGTGCTAGCATCCTCCAAGCTTCCTATAGCATGAGGTACTCAGACTTCCTCCAACAGGTCATCAATATTAGGCAAGGGTAAGGACACCCCACACTTAAACTCGACATTACATGAACCTGCAATCCAAAGAATCACCCAAAGTAATATACAACCATAAAAATAATATAAAAAAATAAAAGTAAAGCAAGCAAATTGGGTTGCCTCCCAAGAAGCGCTTGATTTAACGTCGCGGCATGACGAAGACAACTTCATCACTTTTGTCTCCACCTTGAACTTATGAGTTGAATCTCCAACTTTGCTTCAAGCTTATAACTATGGTATTGGGGTGGTGGCAAAAATACAAAAGGACCAAGTAACCATTGTCGCATTTTGCACTTCTTGGCCTTTAAATGAGAGATGTCTTGTCTCCTCGGCATCACAAAATTTAAAATATAGGCACCTTGTTCCTCCTCCTTTGGGTTCTTCATAGGCTCGGGTGACTCAATTTTCATGTCACCATCCAAACACAATGTTGAAAAATGATTGGAATGAGGTCCAATGCGCTTCAATTCTAAAATTGCATTACTTTTGACACTCTCACTTGCACAAACACTAGAGTTCTCAAATATGATGTTTTCTATTTCCTCACATGACTCTAATGTGATTTCCTCAACTTCAGCATCATCAACTAATATTGGTTCGAATGGTAGAAATTCTACTTTTTGCTCCTAAAATTGGTTCCTAAGCTCCTCTATCTCAAATCTACTATTCACGACAATTGATAATTGGGCTTCAGACACCTCAATCATATCACTCAAATTTGCCTCTAGATCGTGAATAGCTAAACCAAATTGATCAATTTCTTATGTGAGCTCCACTCTTTCTTCCATAAATTGTCTCGTCGTATTCGTAAGGTCGCTCTTGAAATCCCCATAAGCTTCTAAGAGTTTGGCTTGCTCTACTAGCCAAGTTCGGCTAACAACCTGCACTTCATCGCTCCTATCAAACTCACAAACATCATTAGAATCATCACAAAAATTATTGGGGGAAGGAGCATGACACTTAGGACAATCATTCTGCCGACCACCACACAATTTACAAAAGTTCCAATCAAAGGTGGTAGAAAATTCACATAACCAGTCTCGTAGGGTTGAAAGAGTTGGACAATTTTCCTACAAGAGGGTTCCTTCGCAAAGCAGACAAAGATCATAAAAATTAGAATTACAACCACTCGACCAGTTTTCATTAAAAGATGCCATGTTAACAAGTAACACAATAATAAACTAAACAAATAAAAAAAAATTAAACCTGAATAAACAATAATAAATCGTTCAAAAGAAAACAGTCAATTATTTAGTCCCCGGCAATGGCGCCAAAAACATGTTGCTCACAACGCACACGCAAGTAGACGTGCTCGACAGGTAATAAAGTGATAAGTAGAGTATCGTTCCCACGAGGACTATTCAGACTTAATCCTAACAAACAATTTCTTAAAGACTATTCAGGGATCTTTTTCAATGATGATTGTGAAAGTTACTAACTAAAGGAAATAATTAAAAACAAGTAATTTGAGTCAATAATCGTTATCAATAATGGAGAAACGGTCCAGGGTCAGAGCTACGAACAATCCAGTTGAGTTTTCCAGTTGATTCTACTTCTTGATTTCCTAGATTGCTAACTAACAGGTTAATTATATTCGTGAAAACCTTTCGATTATTCACGGTCTATGCAGGCTACTCCAATCCCTATATGTCTATGGGTTGAATCACGTACACGCATTAACGAATTTTGTGATTAGTTAAGCTAGGCGAGCAAGTATATGTCTATCCTACTCACAAATTGGTTCCCCGATGCCCAGGTTCACAATCAAGCCCTATTCTTTCTTATTTGCGTTCATAAATTTCCTCTTTCGAGTTCAATCTAAGAATCGTAGATAGTGTTCAATTATTAGGCCTCAATAACCAAATAATTAGGCTCAAGAAAGAATAAATAATCTGTAATGGTAAATCAGTATATAGAAATGAACTTTCAAACATCAACCTTCATGTATTTACTCTAACCCTATAACGAACAAACTATAGTATTAAAGAGAAGAATAAGAGAAAGAGAGAAAGAACTTGTTTAGAAGACATCTAGAGCTCCTCCCCTCTCCTCCAAAACTTGCTCCAAAGTTTGAACTTCCATCAAAAACTAAGTAAAAGAGTATTTATAGGGTTTACAAAGCCCTAGTAATAAGTTACACCTAAGCCTAGACGAAATAGGAAGTCCAAAAATGCTCCAGGGGCGCTGTAGCTGGCGCCCCGCGCCCCCGAATGCACGCACATAGGCAGAACGTATCGAAATCCGAGCGCAATGGCCACGCCTCGGAAGGCTGGCGCCTTAGGGGCGTGGCGCGCCTAGTAATGCGCCAGGCTAATTTTGCTTCTCCTTGCTCCGCAGCTCACGTCATGTTATGCCTTCGTGTGCTCGATCCAATCCTCAATCAAAATCCAATCTTTTCTTGCTCGATCATGCTCTTTAATGCTCCAATTGCACTTCATAACAACCTACACACATACGACACCATATCAGTGCAAAATCACATTCATAAACTAGAAAACGGGCGAATAAAATACTCAAACGTGAGAAAATATTAAGGAAATATAGGCATAAAATGCCAAACATCAATGCTCGTTGGCTCTAGGAGCGGGCATGTGTCCTCCGTACCTAGTGACTTGTAACATAAGTCTAATCTCGCCAGCTAAACCTATATCCCCATAATAGTAGGTGACGCATTTTTTCCCACATATTAGTGAAAAATTCCATCACAATCTCCTCCTTATAGATTTGATTGTGATGGACATCCAACATCTCAATTACTTCCCTTATACCCGTATCCGCTTCACCTTTGACAACCAGCTTGAAGCTCATGAAACACCTATCCTCCATCCATAAACACTAAAACTTTTCTTCAACATCGTCGCACCCTAAGATAAGGGGTATTACACTTGTCATTATTCAATATCCTCCTTGGCTCACTGTCCAACACTTAAAATGAGTTAGCTACCACATAACCACGATCTAGTGCAATATTAGCAAGCGGTTAGCTAGCTTGTTCCCCTCCCTTAATTTATGAGTTATCACCACTTCTTTACCCATCATTAGACGCCATATCTCCTCCACTTGATGCACAAGCTGCCATGGAACTTGCCAACACTTTCTCAATACATTCTTCAATAGTACTGAGTCTGTTTCCACAGTAACATGACTTTAAGGAGTTGTGACAACATACCTCATCCCATGAAAAATAGCCAATACCTCAGCCATGTTATTCATGCACAACGGGTCGTGTATCTCCTTAGCCCGCGTATGAATAAAGTTCCCCTTCTTATCTCTCACAAAATAACACCATGAGCTCCTCCCTGGATTGCCCCTAGCTGCACCATCAGTGTTACACTTCACCCATCCTACTTCCGGAGGCATCCAACACACTCTTGTAATTTTTACTTTTGGCACATAACCCTCTAGAGCATGAAGCATAGCACCCACCTAGAAGGAACATGAATGAAGTTTTTCCTTCTAGCCTGCATGAGCATAATGATGTTTTGCATTACTTGATACACAATTATTGCATTGGATAACTTTCCCCCATATCACAATATATTTCTCCTCTTCCACAATTCCCAAATGACAAAAATAACCACTTCATGAAATACAATCTTCATATGATTAGGAACCTGAGCATCCCACCATGCATTGACAACTTGTACCAAGCTTAGTTTTGACACCCAATTTTGTCCCGAAAATTTAGTTAATGTTAATTATCTAAATAAAAGTCAATTTCAAAATTTTAAATGTGAATTAATAAAATTTGGAAGAAAAGGCTAAGTTTTGCAAAGCATAGCCCAATTTCAGCCTATCTGTGCAATCCTCTTATCTCCTAAATTATCCTAAATGACGCTAAAATCGTCCTAATCCTAATTTCTAGCCTATATTTGCAAATATACATATAATATACAACACCCTCACCCCTTTTCAGAAATCCTAATTCAACGACCAGACATCCCAATCCCCGCGACCCAAAAACCCTACCCAAACTGGTTGTCTTCTCCGTACAGAAGCCTCGTTGGACGAGTGGCACTGTTTCAGCTGTGGCTTTTGGCATTTTCTCACTTATCCCCAGCGAACACTTAATCTCATCCATCCATTTCAAACCTTGATTGAATTCGAGCCCTTGATCGTTTTCTTGGAGATAAGGATGAGAGAGGTGTAGTTTTACCTTTCTCACCCTTATCTCACAAGAGATTGAGCGAAATAGGAGGGAGTAATTTTGGAATTTCAACCAAGGTAAAACCCTAGATTTTTTACTATATATTTGTCATTTTCAGGATTTTAGAAGGGTTTTTTTTTTTTTTTTTTTAAGCGAATATCACTAGGCAAGGTGCCTAGTGACTAGTTTTATAAATAATAAATTCCTCAAAGAGGACAATACAAAGTAAGGAGGGCCATACCATACCTTACATCATCCTATCGAGGTGAGACCTCGCTCCTAACCAGAATGCAAAAAATAAGAACTAGCAAGAACCAAATAAAGTATGATCATCACAGAGTTTATAACACACTCTATGATATTACATATGATAATACTAAAATAATGAAATAATATAAAAGCTAGAAAGAAAGTGGAATCATACAACCCGCACTTCCTTCTACAAGTGATGAAGTGGAAAATGTAGAAAGGCCCAACTATTCTAACTTGAAAAAATGATATTTGTGGCTCTCTATCACGATCATATATGCTATCCATCATTTCTTCAAGTTCTTGGACTTCTTGGACTTTTTGGATTTTGATTTTGTACTCCTCGTAGGTTGTACCCTAGTTGGCTCTAATGGGCGCCTTACTCTCCTTACTCGCTTTGGAGCATTATCATGAATTTCTCTAGGCGACAAGTCTCCTTCTCTAGCCACTATGCTAAAATTATGGGCGGTGGATTCTTCGTCCAATTCCTCTTCTTCAAACAAATCATCATCCTCCACCAAACAATGCCCTTGAGGAACCCTTCCTTGAAATGATGCCACTTGTCGCGCCAAGATACCCCTCGTATCATTCAAATCCATACGCTTGACAAGTTCATCATTTGTGAGTAAATACTTTGAACGTGGGACAAGCTGCATCAAAGATTTAGCCACATAGGAAGGAGCATTTATGTTCAAAAAAGACTTACCAAAATTAGGAGAAGCACTTCTACACAACCGTTCAAGTTGAACCGTTGGAATAAGATCTTTTCCAAAAAATTTCGGCTTAGCCACACTAGCAGAATCCAAGATCGTACTCACCTCAAGAGAAGGAATAGTGAGAGCTTGCTTATTTACCACACAAGTTCCCTGGCTCAAATTGACACCTGCATCTTCACTAACAACCCCTCATTTGTACCCAAGGGAGAAGTACTGGCAGCAGCAGCTTCCAAGTCCTCACAAAAAAGCTCATTCAGCTGCTCTCCCACATCGACAATAGGATTGTTTGGAGTCTGGGAATCGTTAGAAGGGTTTTTAGGTCTTGGTCCTGAAGGTGAAAAACGGCAGAGATAAAAAAGGGAGGCAGAGGGAAAATAGAAATGGATTTTAGTTTAAGTTTTTTTCTTTTAAAATATACATTGCATCACTGTTTCTGGTTTGTCCGGAATTTTCGTTTGTCGCTTTGGTGTTCGAGTCGTAGACGTCGCACGTTGTTTGTTCAAGTCGTTATTTTCGCTCCCTTGCCCTCGTTCACTGCTCCAAGAAAGGTAATAAGCCTCTCGACCTCATTTTTTTTATCCTTTTTGTTAATGTGATCATATGATTATTTTGGTTATGTGATTAGCTTGTTTTAAGCTGGAATAACTGTTATTTCTGTTTATGTCAAAGAAAGCAAAGAATTGATACCTGTAAGGCTCAAAAGATGTGACCAAATAATGGAATGTGCGAGTTCATGAAGTGTTATTCGAATAGTATTACAAAAGTTGTAAGCGCTTTTCCTTGATTATTAAAAACTGTTTGTGGATCTAGTAAGATGAAGAAGAGTTCTAGGAGTCAGGGGTTTGAGACGGAGTGTAGGGGTATTGTTCAAGAAGTTTCAGGTGGTGTAGGTGGCAGTGAGGTATAGCAGATTGTTTGGAGGAGATCCTGGTTGTTTGTAGATATTCTTTATGGTTGCTGAAGGTGGTGTGGGTTGTATCTTGGTTAGTTTATGGGTTCAGGGATGGTATAGAAAGGTATGTTCTTGTTTGTTTTCTGGTGTGGTGAGGTTAAGAGGAGCTCATGGTGATAGTTTTCTGTCTGGTTCATGAAGTATGTGTGTGTTTGTTATTGGAAGTAGGGTAGTTGTTTTAAAGTCGGTTTATAGGTGGTGTGAAGGTGCAAGGGGTTAGGGTGATCTGTAAATGCCGATAAGAGTGTGTAAAGGATGTTGGCTCAGCTATGTTCAGGGGTTGCAAGCAGAAAGAGTATTCTGGAGAAGTGGAGATAGGTTGCATGTTTGATTTGATGCAGTCATGTTTCCTTTCTACTATGGGAATGCTTTCTGGGCAAGGTAGTAATTTGTGGCAATTAGTAATGAGCTGATGCAGACGGTCAAAGAAGGGTAAATAGACCTGTTTCCATTTTGATATAGAAGTTGGTTTAGTTGATGCATAGCTGCGGATACTAGGTATCTTGAATTAAAATTGTTAATGTATCGATGTGGCTAAACTTTCTGCCTTTAGTGAAAGTTTCTAACTTCTGTTTTAACCTCTCAACTCATGCTTGTAAGTTCTTATTTTCTAACTGGATTTTGTTCTCTTAAAAAGGATTAAGACCTTATATACTTTTATTCTTTTAATCATTCAAAATCAGTAAGCATAATTTCCCTTTAGTACATGTCTATTTTAATTAAAAGAGCTCATTGGTTTGGCAATGTTTTCGTTCTACTAGATTTTAAGTCTTTTGATCATGTTAAGCTTTGCTTAAGCTCCGAGTTTTGCCTGCTCAAGTAATGTACGAGAGGACTTTTCCCCATCTGTCATTCCAATGATTTGATCAAGATGTACTGGTTTAAACCTAAGATTCATTTTATTGATTTGTAATGAGATGATTCATGATTGCTTGATATAATAGCTACATTTATCCTGGGTATACAGATGGATAAGCTATGAGTTAAAATTGCAGAAGTCCAGCCACTTTTTGGTTGGATGAAGTTGCTTTAGAGAGTCATGTACTTAGTGTGTGCTGTTGGGATTCTTTGAAATAAAAAGTCAGATGTATCCTCACAATTTGCTCTTCCTTTTATACTAAGCTCCATTAATGTTTTGCATGTTGAGAGAAATTTGGCAATGTCATTTGTGTACTTTACTAATGAATAATATCTGTTTTATTTGTTTGGTTAGCCTTTTCTTATAGATGCTAATCCCTCATTTCTTTTTCTTTTTTTGGCATGAAAATCTCTTGAGGCGAGTTTGAATTAAAACTCTCAAATTGGGATCGCCTAATTGGCATTGGAGTTGTCCGAGCTTCGCTTTTGCATTTCGAGTTTAAGTTTCTTAAAATATGAATGAATGAACTTTGTGAAATTCAAGGCTCAAATTATTGAGTTGCATATCCGGGTTCTATCTTCTAAACCCCTTCTTTCCTATTCCTTTTAGAAAAGTATGTTATAGGATCCCTGAAAACTGGACTAGGACTTTGCATTCTAGAAGCTTGGTACGATAGCCGTTTTATTATAAATTATTATCTTATCGCATGTTTAGAACTGTTTTGTATAATTGCTTATCATGTTTCTTTGGGATGCTCCAATTAGTTTAAGGTATAAAGAATCGTTTGTCAATTAATGAGTGCAAACTAAAATTCAATTAAATTTGTATCTTTATTTTATCATTATTTATATTTAAATTATTTATTTTTCAATTTACTTATCTTATTAAATATTCAGTTATTTATTTATTTATTTATTATCTATTTACTAATTTTTTACTTATTATTTATTTCTTTATTTATTTATCTTATATTTTTCTTAAAAATCTCTAAGTTATTTATTTTATTAAAATTCGTGAAAACCGCTGGATTAACCGCATTTAGCGGATCTCCGAAAGTGCTCCCGTAAGGGACCTTCTTTCAAATTTAATAGAACCACTTACCTAAGAATTTTTGGATTTAATTTCCTTTAAATAAGGAATAACATTGCACTCTTTAATAAATATTTGGTTCCTAATAATCTTAAATTAGGTGGCGACTCCAAAGAAGCCCTTTCGAGTCCCATTTTGTTGAAAATACACTCGATGCATATTTATATATATATTGGGAGGGTTCAACAGCGTGGCGACTCCTCTGGAGAGCATCTAATTGGTTCTAACCATAAGGCTTACAAGATTTTGCTTTGTTTTGAATTGTATATGTGTTTGAATTTTATGCCGATACTAGTATGTGTAGCTTAATTTATTATTGTGTTTGTATGTTGGAACAAGTATGATTATATCTATTTTTTATTTGCGAGCATGCTTAGGTAATTTAATTGATTGTTGTGTGTCACAAAAAGCATGTCACTGCACCCCTATTTGTGCACATACATAAACTGGCATTCAGTTCATATTTCCCCCACTCCTTGGAACCTCTTGCATTCTTACTCAAAATATCTGCGAGTTGTCTGCATACTCCCCCGCACTTTCTTCCACTAAAGAACCCTTTGACGAGTTGGTATATCGGTGGGTTGTCGTGGGAGTAATTCGACTGTGAGACCGCCTGCCACTCACCTGCTAGCCTCAACCATTAACCCACTCTTAGAATGAGCTTTTAGGAGCAAGCATGCATTTACACCTTAGTCTGGACCCTGTCCTTGTTACTGCCTCCATAGTTAGGAAACCACCCTTATGTCAGCGGGTTTTTGAATCCAAACGTCAATGCATATTATGTGCTATGTGATAACGAATCATCAGTCTTAGCCATGTTTGAGCCTAATCAGATTTAGAATTTTGTCTCCTATTTTGTCTTTTAGGTTAGAAAATGGAAGATTTTAGCAGAATCTATGTGGTCATAGCAGTCCACAGAGAATTTGAGATCATAGTGCAAAATTTTATGAACAAGGCAGAATTGCAGTGCGGGGGAAAGTTAGGAAGATTTGGTTCAAGTCCTTGCAAAATGTGATATGGTTCAGGTGTGTATATAGGATGTAATAGTAGTTTTAGGGTGCAATTTTGGTGGATGCAGGTATGAATGTTGTTAGATTTTGTTGAATGGTTGATATAATGAATTATGCAAGTTGCATACTAATAGGTGAAGCATTTGGTGTCTTTAAAAGATCAGTGGGGGTCTCTCTTATGAGGACCTGTGTGTGTAGGTTTACGTTAACTAACCAGCTGCAACTTTATGAAAAATTGAAGTATGCTTGTCGCATACTAGGAGGGTGAAGCTCCTGTGACTTTAAATGACCAATGAGGTCTTGACTACCTAGGAAACAGAGTGGCTTGACTAAAGCCAAGGACTAGTGAGGAGCTCCTATGAGCAAGGTCTGTGAGCCTTGCGAAACCTAGGAAACTGTGAGGCTTGTCTAAACCTAAGAACCAGTGAGGTTTTATTTGTAAACGGTCAATTGGAATATTTTATGATTTCAGTCTGGTATTGTGAAGGCAGCTGGAAATTTCACCCCTGGATGTTGTAAAATAATTAGGAGTTGTGCTTGGAGGAGTGTGGATGTTTGCAAAAGGTATGGAGGATTGTTTCAGGTTTTAGGCATTTAGGTTTAGAATTTTGTCCAGATGTTGTGGAGAGCATGAGCTGTGTTAGAATTTCGAGTTGACACCAACTTTGGGAAGATAGTTGGGATAACAGAATTGCAGTGTCAAGGTTACAGTGTCAAGACGGAGAAATGATTCTCACAGACAGACAATTTTGCATTATTATTGTTATTAATTATTTTTATTTATTGCTCACTCTAAATCTGAATTGCTCAGAACTGGCACGGACTATTTTCTGTTACCACTTGTTTGCGCAATTAGGCTTACCTCTAGCACAAAGAGACACCTTACAAGGTAGGACACGTTTTCATTTTATTTACGCTCAATTACTTGTGGTTGCCACATGCCAAATTATCTTTCTAATATATGATTGAATTGTTCGGCGGTATGGTAAGATTAACGTTATGTTACTTCAATCTATTTTTTGTAAAAAGTTAACCGCTTTATGAAGTTGTTTATTCATCTATTGTCTGAATTCATGCATATTATTATTTTAAAACACCTTCCAAATATTATTTTTTCTATCTTAACCCCAGTCTTGTCATTTTGAAAAATATTGTTTAGCGTCAAACTTTAAAGTATTCGTAAGTGTATTTCCCTTTCTGAAAATAACTTCAGAGTTAAATAAACATTTTCGCATCTTGTTTGCTTTAACAAAATAAGCGTCTTGCTTAAATTTTGGTTCTTTTCAGTGCGGTCTCAGTTTCTCCATTTTAGAATAAGTTGACCTGTCAGTTTCGTCTTTAAGAAATTTTTATTAAGTTCGATACGCTAAAGGTTAATTATTTTGAACATCAAGATCAGGACCTATGGCTCGCCAAAGTGTTGTGATTGATTTGACTAAGAATGATGAATCCAACCGAGACAAGGTTAACGGGCTCAGAGCAACCGTAGCAAGCTTGGAAAAAGCAGAAGTACGCACGGTCTGATTCCCAGGGAGGGATACATAGGCTCCTCCATCGGGCTCGACCCTTTAGTATATAAATTTTAAGTTTCTCAAAGATTGAAGCTGGGGCAAAATGCACAAAGCAAGTAGAAGAAGTGAGAGATTACAACTGGGGCAGCTTTTGTTACGCAGTTTGATAGCATTGAAAGTCATAACTGGCGCAGCTTTTGCAAAACAATTTGAAGAATTGGAATTCATAACTGGGGCAGTTTTTGCAAAGCAAGTTGAAATGTTGAAGTCATAACTGGGGCAGAATTTTGCAAAAGCAGATCGAAGACATTGACGTTGATTTCATAATTATCTGAAGCAGTTTTCAAGGATTGGTGTAGATTGTTATTTTGAAAGCAAGAATCGATAATCGAGCAAAGCATTGATGTTCAAAATAGGCCGACCATTTTAGCAATTTGCGTCAGAATGGTCTAGCACGCACACTGATTTAGTATAAACTTTCAAAGTTGTTTTTTCTCAATTCGTGTCTGGAAAGATCTAATTTTGTCGGTCGTTAAGTTTCGCACTCTCAAATATTTTACTCCTTTGTTGAGTCAGGATTTTGGTCCCATCCTTTCGGCCTAATGGCCTATTTTTTATTTAAAATCCTATGCATGCATTACTATTTTATGTATTAACTTGCTTTTGTTCAATGTCTAGAAATCATTTTTAAAGGTTTGCTAGTATGAACACTGAAATGACTGAGAATCTGCATCAAGGACGAAACAACATGGCGAAGCAGCTTCACGCAACCAGTTCTGGTATGGGTATCATGCAAGCGCAGAATGATGATGTTGAAGAACATGTGGTCCAAAGGAATAGAATTGTCAACTTTGTCGGCACTAGCAAACTTTTGCCAAATACAAGCTTTACATCCAATATACTTTACTTATCCATGCGTCATTATCTGTGCAAAAAGAAGAGTTTTGGAAATGATAGATTCTCGCATCAACAATATGTATGATCGCCATGCAAGGAAAATACTAAGTTTTGAAGCCAAATTAGGTGTTCAAACAAGTCAACCGTAATTTAATCAAAAACTAACAATTGTTCTTTGATTAAGTAGGGGCAAATTTTGCATTTATCGCAAAGTTCAGCGTCAAGGTGGAAGGAGCAATGCAGAGTGTCGCGACTTCCCAAAAATTTTATAGTACTTATAATTTTTCTTTGAGTGCAGGAATCTCAAGCAGCAAAACGAGAAGAACTCACAACTATTAGTTCCTCGAAGAATATTTGCCTCATCACATATGCAGAATCAAGTATTAGATTAATTATTGATCAATTACGGTATTCAACACGTTGCAGCATCACCAGCACAAGCCAGACGACCTCATATTTTGAAAGATGCAGGGTTTATCCACCCATAAATAGGATATTTCGGATCCTTCCACCCACAAATAGGATATCTCGGGTCCTTCCACCCACAAATAGGATATTCGGGTCCTTCAACCCACAAATAGGATATCTCGGGTCCTTCCACCTACAAATAGGATATCTCGGGTCCTTCCACCCACAAATAGGATACTTCGGATCCTTCTACCCACAAATAGGATAATTTGGGTCCTTCCACCCACAAATAGGATACTTCGGGTCCTTCCACCTACAAATAGAATAATTCGGGTCCTTCCACCCACAAATAGGATATCCGGGTCCTTCCACCCATAAATAGGATATGCAGGTTTCTTTCAAATTGCATGGAGATATTGGATACTTCATGACTGGATGTCTCATTTTTTTATCAAATGATTGGAGCACAGTCCATGATTTCATTGCGAACTGCTTCTTAATGATTAAAAGCATTATGCTTATCATGGTTTGTAGCCGAGCAGGCGGCATTTCTATCATTGTGATTCTTGTTTCAAAATAAACGTCATGTTGTCTGCTTTGAATTAGGATTTTGACAAGTCGACTTGAGACACCGCTTTCGGAGTGTCTCGCTAATTGGTTGTCTCGCAATATCCACATAATATATTCGAATAGATTAGAGATAGAAAAGTCGACTTGAGACACCACTTTTGGAGTGTCTCGCTAGTTTTTTGTCTCGCAATATTGGCATGATGTATTTGAAGGAGATGATAGAGATAGACAAGTCGACTTGAGGCACCACTTTCGGAGTGTCTCGCGAGTTCGTTGTCTTGCAATATTGGCATGATATATTTGAAGTAGATGATAGAGATAGACAAGTCGACTTGAGGCACCACTTTCGAAGTGTCTCGCGAATTGGTTTTCTTGCAATATTGGTGTGATACATTTGAAGTAGATGATAGAGATAAACAAGTTGACTTGAGGCACCACTTTCGGAGTGTCTCGCGGGTTGGTTGTTTTACAATATTGGCATGATATATTTGAAGTAGATGATAGAGATAGACAAGCCGACTTATGGAACCACTTTCAGAGTGTCTCGCGAGTTGGTTGTCTTGCAAAATTGGCATGATATATTTGAATAGATTAGAAATTGGCAAGTCGACTTGAGGCACCATTTTCGGAGTGTCTCGCTGTTGATTGTCTCGCAATATTGGCATGATATATTTGAAATGGATGGTAGTAATAGACAAGTCGACTTGAGACACCGCTTTTGGAGTGTTTCGTTAGTCGGTTGTCTTGCAATATCTTCATGTTATATTTGTAAAGACTATAGATTAGCCAAGTCAACTTGAGATATTATGTCGCGTTAGCCGACTTATCTTATAAAAGCCTTGAATTCTACAATTCGTACTCACTTTACTTATTGTTTTACTTTAATGTTTCACAATAATGATCAGCCTAGAGGTTCCCCGGGCGGAGCGTCTCGTCAGTTGATCGAAGGAAGAACTTATTGATGATATCACAACCCGCATTTATAATTTTATGTTATCACTTTATTTATTTCTTAGTCCAATTATTCCAGTTTATTAGTAGTTGCTCGCTTACCGCTTGTCGAGATTGTTAAAGAATTTTAGCAGTACCGCAGCAGCACATGGAGCAAAACGTGGAACTTTCTCTTAGCAGTGAACTGGGGCAATCGTTGATATGAGCTAGACTCGTCAACGAGGATCTGAAGAATCGTATTCGAACAAGCAAGTCCTATCCTAATCCTTGATTCTGATTAGGATGTCATTTTGAATTCTTTCCTATTCGTGCATTTTTTTTCCTGTCGATCATGCGAGTTTTTATATCTAAGTATCGTTGAACTACATGTGGCCTGATTCTCTTTCAGCCCGAGATATATAGGCAACTCGAAAACCGGAGTTCGGCCATGCCCATAAGCCTCGTATTTGGATCCTTGAAATTAAAGTCCTTGGCTTTATCGTAACAAAATTGATTTCACGTCAACATCTTTACCCTGGAAACTCTTTCATCCTTTTCCAGGTAAAGAGGGGCAGCTGTTGACACCTAATTTTGTCCCGAAAATTTTAATTAATGTTAGTTATCTAAATAAAAGTCAATTTCAAAATTTTAAAAGTGAATTAATGAAATTTGGAAGAAAAGTCTAAGTTTTGCAAAGCATAGCTCAATTTCAGCTTATCCGTGCAATCCTCTTATCTCCTAAATTATCCTAAATGAGACTAAAATCATCCTAATCCTAATTTCTAGCCTATATTTGCAAATATACATATAACATACAACACCCTCACCCCTTTTCAGAAATCCCAATTCAACGACCCGACATCCCAATCCCCGCGACCCAAAAACCCCACCCAAACTGGCCGTCTTCTCCGTACGGAAGCCTCGCTGGATGAGTGACACTGTTCCAGCTGTGGCTTTTAACATTTTCTCGCTTATCCCCAATGAACACTTAATCTCATCCATCCATTTCAAACTTTGATTGAATTCGAGCCCTTGATCATTTTCTTGGAGATAAGGATGAGAGACGTGTAGTTTTACCCTTCTCACCCTTATCTCACAAGAGATTGATCGAAATAGGAGGGAGTAATTTTGGAATTTCAACCAAGGTAAAACCCTAAATTTTTTTTTTTACTATATATTTGTCATTTTCAGGGTTTTAGAAGGGTTTTTACGTCTTGGTCCTGAAGGTGAATAACGACAGAGATAAAAAAGGGAGGCAGAGGGAAAATAGAAATGGATTTTAGTTTAATTTTTTTCTTTTAAAATATACATTGCATCACTATTTTTGGTTTGTCCAAAATTTTCGTTTGTCGCTTTTGTTTTCGAGTTGTTGACGTTGCACCTCGTTTGTTCGAGTCGCTATTTTCGATCCCTCGCCCAAAGTAATAAACGTCTCGACCTCATTTTTTTATCCTTTCTCTTAATGTGATCCTATGATTATTTTGGTTTTGTGATTAGCTTGTTTAAAGCTGGAATAACTGTTATTTCTGTTTATGTTAAAGAAAGCAAAGACTTGATACATGTAAGGCTCAAAAGATGTGACCAAATAATGGAATATGCGAGTTCATGAAGTGTTATTCGAATAGTATTACCAAAGTTGTAAGCATTTTTCCTCGATTATTAAAAATTATTTCTGGATCTCTGTTTATTAGAAAGGGGAATGCATTAGGTCTTGGTTTTGTTCTTGGTAGTTTGTTCTGGTTCTCCAGATTCAGAGAGTGTGGGATGTTTGTTCTACTTTGTTTGAAGGAGGCTGCAGCCAGTGAGGGAGTGGTATCGTGTAAGAGTGAGTGAGAGGATGCAGGTGAATGAGCGTGTGCAGGGTTTTTTCTATGAGAGAATTGGAGTAGAAAGGAGGTCTGGAGATTGTGAGGTTTTGTTCAAAGAGTTTTCGATAGGGCATTAGTTGGTGCAGGGTTTTTTTTAGGAGGTCTTGGGGTTTAGTTTGAGATGGTTTGTTTTTAGAAGGAGTTAGAGGTCTTGGTAGTAGTATTCTAGTGTTGGTAGACCGTAGCAGGGGCAGTATCATGGGCTTAGGTAGTTCTAAGGAGTTTATTCTTGTTTCTAGTAGGATGAAGAAGAGTTCTAAGAGTCGGAGGTTTGAGAGGGAGTGTAGGGGTATTGTTCAAGCAGTTTTAGGTGGTGTAGGTGGCAATGAGATATAGCAGATTCTTTGGAGGAGATCCTGGTGGTTTGTAAATATTCTTTCTGGTGGCTGAAGGTGGTATGGGTTGTATCTTGGTTAGTCTATGGGTTCAGGGATGGGATATAAGGATATGTTCTTGTTTGTTTTCTTGTGTAGTAAGGTTAAGAGGAGCTCAGGGTGATAGTTTTCTGTCTGATTCATGAATTATATGTGTGTTTGTTCCTGGAAGTAGGGTAGTTGGTTGCAAGTCTGTTTATAGGTGGTGTGAAGGTGCAAGGGATTAGGATAATCTGTAAATGCCGATAAGAGTGTGTAAAGGCTGTTGGCTCAGCTATGTTCAGGGGTTGCAAGCAGAGAGAGTATTCTGGTGAAGTAGAGATAGGCTACATGTTTTATTTGATGCAGTCACGTTTCCTTTCTGCTATGGGAATTCTTTCTGGGCAAGGTAGTAATTTGTGGCAATTAGTAATGAACTGATGAAGAATGTCAAAGAAGGATATATAGACCTATTTCCATTTTGATATAAAAGTCGGTTTAGTTGATGCATAGTTGCGGATAATAGGTATCTTGAATTAAAATTATTAATGTGTTGACGTGGCTAAACTTTTTGCTTTTAGTGAAAGTTTCTAACTTCTGTTTTAACCTCTCAAGTCATGCTTGTAAGTTCTTATTTTCTAACTGGATTTTCTTCTCTTAAAAAGGATTTAAGACCTTCTGTACTTTTATTCTTTTAATCATTCAAAATCAGTAAGCATAATTCCCATTTAATACCTATCTATATGAATTAAAAGAGCTCATTGGTTTGGAAATGTTCTCGTTCTGCTAGATTTTAAGTCTTTTGATCAGGTTAAGCTTTGTTTAAGCTTCGAGTTTTGCCTGCTCAAGTCATGAACAGGATGACTTTTCCCCATCAGCCATTCCAATAATTTGATCAAGATGTACTGGTTTAAACCTAAGATTCATTTTAATGAGTTGTAATGGGATGATTCATAATTGCTTGATATAATAGCTACATTTATCCTAGGTATACAGATTGATAAGCTATGAGCTTAAATTGCAGAAGTCCAGCCTCTTTTTGGTTGGATGAAGTTTCTTTAGAGAGTCATGTACTTAGTGTCTGCTGTTGTCATTCTTTGAAATAAAAAGTCAGATGTATCCTCACAGTTTGCTCTTCCTTTTATACTAAGCTCCATTAAAGTTTTGCATGTCGAGAGAAATGTCATTTTTGTGCTTTACTAATGAATAATATCTGTTTTATTTGTTTGGTTAGCCTTTTCTTATAGATGCTAATCCCTCATTTCTTTTTCTTTTTTTGGCATGAAAATCTCTTGAGGCGAGTTTGAATTAAAACTCTCAAATTGGGATCGCCTAATTGGCATTGGAGTTGTCCGAGCTTCGCTTTTGCATTTCGAGTTCAAGTTTCTTAAAATATGAATGAATGAACTTTGTGAAATTCAAGGCTCAAATTATTGAGTTGCATATCCGGTTTCTATCTTCTAAACTCCCTCTCTCCCGTTCCCTTTAGAAAAGCATGTTATAGGATCCCTGAAAACCGGACTAGAACTTTGTATGCTAGAAGCTTGGTAGGATAGCCGCTATGTTATAAATTGTTTTCTTATCGCATGTTTAGAACTGTTTTTTATATAATCGCTTATCTTGTTTCTTTGGGATGCGCTAATTAGATTAAGGTATTTAGAACCGTTTGTCAATTAATTAGTGCAAATTAAAATTCAATTAAATTTGTATCTTTATTTTATCATTATTTATTTATCAACTTACTTATCTTATTAAATATTCAGTTATTTATTTATTTTTTATTTATTATTTATTTATTATCTATTTACTTATTTATTTACTAATTTATTTATTTACTTATTATTTACTTCTTTATTTATTTATCCTATATTTTTTTAAAAATCTCTAAGTTATTTATTTTATTAAAATTCGTCAAAACTGTCAGATTAACCGCATTTAGCGGATCTTCGAAAGTGCTCCCGTTAGGGAACTTCTTTCGAATTTAATAGAACCACCTACCTAGGAATCTCTGGATTTAATTTTCTTTAAATAAGGAATAAAATTGCACTGTTTAATTAACATTCGGTTCCTAATAATCCTAAATTAGGTGACGACTCCAAAGAAGCCCTTTGGAGTCCCATTTTGTTGAAAATACACCCGATGCATATTTATATGTATTTTGGGAGGGTTCAACACTTAGCCCCTCAATATTTATACCAGCTGGATCCAAAAAGAATTTCCACAAATAACGAGCAACCGGGGCAGTCAAAAATGCATAAGTAATAGTTTCAATGCTAGGGTAATCACAACAATGGCATATTGAGCAAACTGTATACCCCAACTTTTTAATGTATCATCAAGAGGCATCGCCCCTTTCCACAAACGCCATAAGAAAAACAACATTTTGAACGACACCCCCTTTAACCCATGTATGTTTATACAAATCACTTTCCTTTTTCCTTTGCATCACTAATTGAAAATCAGAGCTAACAGTGAACGTACCTTTTGAATTTTCCATCCAAAAAGCCTTGTCCCGCTCATTGCTAGAGATAAGAACCTGGATATTCTCCACTACATGTGATGCAGCCCAAATTAAGCCTAAGCACCAACTATCAAGAGCCAAGCTTGAAGGATATATGGGAAGCAAGATCAAGAGCTTCAAGAACTTAAGAGGAGGAGAAGAAGATGCAATCCAAGTTGCCTCAAGATCATTTGCTCGGAGTCAAGCTAAAGAGATCCAAAATGCTCACCCACACTTGGTTTGGAAGAGCTTTGAAGATAGAGGATTCGGGGATGACTTGATGAGCTTTCAAGTGAGCGCATGGGATGACACAGCAATGAGCAAACCGCCTACAGCATTCGGCGGACCGCCTATAGCATTCGGCGGAACGCCTACTTCCTTAGTCCCTCTGAATTTTGCTAAGTGTAGAATTACACACTCTCATGATCTCCAATAGGCGGACCACCTATATAAACGGGCGAACCGCCTACTTTCTTAGCACCCTCAAGAATTCAAAAAGGGGCGGACTGCCTACTTCTAGTAGCCTGACTGCCTACTCTTGTTGACAGCTTTACGGGATTTGTTAGTTTTTGCGTGTAATTCCTATTTTAGCCCTACGAGGCCTTTATTATTTTTACCCCTCTTGTGGGCTTTCAGATCTTTCACAAACATGTAAGGAAGCACTATAAAAGCTTCCCTTAGGAATTTATTTCATTTACCTAAGCTAGACTTTGAATATTGAATGATGAACATGTTGAGAGAATCTCAACGAAAACCCCTTGTGTGGGTTTGATTTCACTTAGTCGAATCCAAGTTGAACTTCAATCCTTTCTTGATCATTCTGTTTGCAAGAGCCGAGTGTCTCTCGAGGATAGTTGCTTAGTGTAGGTGTTCCTTGACATTCACCCGAGGTGTATCGAAACATCGATCTTCGGTGTTACTTAGGTAATCGTTTGAGCCACGTCTCACTTTTATCTTTACTTTATTACTTCCGCATTTTACCCTACATCAGTTGGTATCAGAGCACGGCTAGGTTTTATTCTTAAAAACCCTCATCCTGTTGATCGTGCCTTTTATCTTAGTTTATTGTGTTCTTGTTGTTCTTATTCTTGAAGAAAAGAAAAGAAGAAAAAAATTGAAAATAACAAAAAAAATCATAAAACTTGTTGGATTTGATTCCCCGTTTATTGAAAATCATTGGGAAATGTTCTATATCGTATGGCCGTTCTTTTGGTACCACAAAATCGTTATTTGGTGTTGTGAATCAAAATTTGAAGATTCAAAATCCCAATTTTTGAATACCCTAGAAATTTTCTTCAAAAACAAAAAATCCAACTTGTTGTTGTTTGTTTGGGTTTAAAAACAATTGGGAATTGTTTAGATTCATTGAAAACTTTGGGTACCTTCAGATTGGAAAAACAACTTGAAATCGCTGGAAATTTGGTTGCAAAAGAACCAAAAAAACGTTGTTGAAAGCTGCAGAAACTTGCAGTAGGCAGACTGCCCACTGTACCAGGCGGACCGACTACTTTGAAACGCCCTCTCTAGATTTTTAGTAGGCTGACCGCCTACTCTGCAGAGGCGGGGTGCCCACTCCTGAAGGATTGTCCGGGTAGTTCATTTCGTAGGTTTTCATGTTTTCTTTGCTTGCACTACTTCCTACTAGTACTTTTAGAGTAATTCCCCTACTTGATTAGTACTAGTTCATTGAGCTTGTAGGATATTCGTGCATAGTGAAGATTAGAAATCAAAGAAGACTCGTAGAACATTTTTTGCTTCAAGTGCTCACTCATATAGCCAAGGGTCAATAGAGTCACATCAACTCCACTCTTCTCGAAGAGTATTTGGTTGTTGTGAACTTAATTGGTTATTAAGGAGGTTGTTCTACTACGAGGAGCCTTTGGAATCAAGCTTGAGTGATCCTACCCACTATATTGAGTGTGCCCGAATGACATTCAAAAGTGAGGGAGTGTGTGAGTACTTTTTACACTAACCATTGAGGAACCAGAGTCCACTTTGGCATACCTCTTGGCCGAGGTGACGTCCATAAGTTTAAGGCTTTAGAGCCTTGAAAGAGAAGGGGCCCCGAGTGTCTCAAAAGAAGTCAGAAAAGAGGAAGCCCGTAATGACAAGGCGTTGGGCATTCCCCACAACATGGGCATCCCCCAAGACAATATAGCTACTCGTTATAGAGGTAACACTTCATCTACTCCCATGAGCCGAACTAATGATAGGAAGAGCCTGAGTACCGTTGGTGCTAGTAAAGGCCGAAATGTGAACAAGCCCTTTGAGAAGGTAACACCAAGGAGTAACTCTAAGGAGTTGGGAGGTTACTCTAAAGCTCATTTTCTTACTCCTAGTCCTTCTTCTTTTCAATGTCACAAATGTAAGGGCTATGGGCACTTTGCTTAAGATTGTCCCACCCGTAGAACAATGATTATTGTACTCTAAGCACCTCCTATGGACACTAGAAGGGGGGTTGAATAGTGTCCTCCGATTTTTGCAGAAGAACTTGACTCTTTATCGCAAGAAGCTTGTTCTTGAGTTGTTGCCTCCACAAAAAAAATACAAACACAAAAGTAAACAGCAATCTAAAAGACACAGTATTTTTACGTGGAAAACTCCTTGCTCAAGAGAGAAAAACCACGATCCACACTCTGAGATTTTGAAATAACTTCACTAACACAAAGAACAAGTTTTAGATTACAAATTCTGTAACCAAGGGGCTACACTCTATACCCTAATCACTCAACAAATCTAAACTTTAGCTTTACAAAGTAATCACTCAAAGGTCACCTATTGCAATGGATTCTAATATAAGTAGATAGGTAATACAATCAAAACATATAAATTGTGACAACTACAATTAAGAACCTAAACTAATACACTTCTTTTGCTCTTGGTTCTTCACTTATTGTCTTCAACAGTTATGTCACTTTAAGAGTTATTGAATTCGCCTTCTGTTTGCTCTCAACTCTCGTGGTGATTAACTGAGATCGACTGCCTCAATTACTTGCTTTATATGAGATTTGTAACCCTAGCAGTGTTTCACTAAGAAACCTTGTAAATATGGCAAGTCGAGATTTTCCTGTAATACTCTCCTTGTTCAGCACTAATTTTTGTTCACGGACGAGTAGCTAAAGCATAGAAACTTTCACCTCTTTTCCTTGTCAAATTATAGTTTGAAAGATATCGTATCCACAGAGATTGGTTTATCTAGCTTTCAGAGTTCTTGTTGTTAATCAATTTCAGAGTTCTTCAAATATAATGTAAGAAGTGTTGGGATTTCGGACTTCACTTAATATTTTTAAAATAGAGTAGTTTAGCTGTTCTTCAATTTCTATTTTACCAAAAGTATTCATGCCTCTTTCGATTAGCATTTATAGATGATTACAAATAAATTGAATGCTTACACGTACTATTTCAATTATACAAATAAGCATCAAAGAGGGTAATTTTGAAACTCAAAAATATGTTAATCCTGAATCCTGCTCGACTTAATAGTAAGCCTCTTTTGATTAGCTTACTTGGTATAAATGGGGACTATAATAATTTCTCTTCCGATTACAATTATAGAGTAATTCCAGATATAACCTGTCTTAGTAATACTGCTAACACACACACACACACACACACACACACACACACACACACACACATATATATATATATATATATATATATATATATATATATATATATATATATATATATATATATATATATATATGTATATATATTAACTAAGGTTAACCTTCAATTGCTCTTTCGATTACAAAATCAGTAAAACACTTCATCATGATATGAAACATATGAATACACTAAAATGCAATATTACTAGTCGAGCATGTATAAAAAACATCATAATGTTCAGGTTAAACATCTTAAACTGAAGAATAACTTCTACTGTTATATTAAAATATTAAGATTCATCCTTATCCCAACAGTAAAAAATTACTCCATAATAAAAGAGTAAAAACAAACACTGAGATTAAGAAAAGTACTCATTTCCATTACACAAAGAAAATAGTCAGAACTATTCAAAAGAATACTTCTTTCTATTTAATTTATAATCAGGAGTTAAGAGTAAATTCTTCCCTTATTTAAATTTCACCAAGCCAACAGTAATGGCAAAAGAAAGACAAAGTATTTAAAATTAAAACTAAAAATAGAAAAAGATTATTGGACTACGATTCCAATTTTTCTGCGATCAATCAGATAGTCTTGATTAGTCTCTTCTCTCGATGATTTTTCCATTCATTTGACCGATGATTTTATAGGCAGGAAAATGTCCTGTTGTAACGGGTGAAAATGCTTGTTTTAACAGGTGATTTTGCCCATTGTAACGGGTGAATCTTTTCATCTTTTTGCCTGCGTCTCAATTTCGTACATTTGATTTCATCGTTCATAAGCAGAACATGTATTTCCATGCTTATTTTTCTTTTTTACTTCATATCTCTTGACAATTGGAATTTAATCATTCTCTGCAAAAATGAATACATATTTTAATAGATAGATATAAAATTATTTAAAAAATGTGTCATTTAACTTCTTATAATTTGATGCTATCATTCACACATCAATAAGACAGCCCTGGCACAACTTCTTTTAGCTGACTAGGATGCGTATAGGTTTACGCGCCACTACTCCTAGTTCTGCACAGATTTGCATTCCATAAAATCTTTTCAATCAGTCGTGCCCTTCTCACCAAGGACTAAGTTCTTCCAGAAATCACTAAGTCCTTCGTTTGTCATCTTTCAAAACATCCAGCTCAACAAATTCTCCCTTTTTGATGATGACAAACAAATGGTACCTAAGAACCTGCACATACAAACACCGAGACAAAAAAAACAAAAATACACTTTGAAAGAATTTAAAACAGATGAGTAAGGTCACAAACATCCCAACAAAATTTCCTTCTTCCCCCTTTTGGCATCATCGAAAAGACTTGAAATCCTGCAAGAACAAGTTAGTACAGTCCAATCTAGAGCACAAGGCAACAAATCAACAAAGCACACAATAAATAATCGAAGGGCCCAACCAGAAACACAAATTCCATATAAGAAACCAGTAATCAACATAAGCATTTTCAAATCAATTATCCATGGCATACAACCACATAGCCCAATTAAGAACAAACCAAAAGTTAATTTTCTCAAATGTGCATCAATTAAGGACAAGGGATGGAATAAGGAAAGGGTTTGGACAAGGGCAGGATAAGGAATAGGCAGACATCAGTTCTTCAGGTTGAAGTTCTTGACAAGTGCTTCAACGTTCTTTAAATTCTTGGCCCTTTCTACCACCAGCTCGGCCTTATTCTTGTTGCACTCAATTTTAAAGCGATCAATTTCTTGATCCTTCACTTGTAACTGTCTTTTCAGCTCTTTATTTTCTTTATTAAGTTCCAGCAAGTGCTGCTCCAATTCCTTCACTGCTTCAACTACTTCCTCTGGTCCAAACTCCTCACTATCTTCAGCTTTCTCTGTATTGACTGGCGTTGGACGCTTAAAGGCCCTTCTTTCCTTGAAGAAGTCACAGGTCCTCAAGGCCTTCATACCAAACATCTGATGATATGTTGGTTTCTTTCCATTTTTCAAGGACACACCAAAATAATCAAACACTTGTTGTAGTATATAGGAATGCACTAAAGAGTATGGCTTGTTGTCAGTATCTGCAATCCTTTTAACTGCAGCAACCCTGCAATTTACATAAAACTCCCAAACCTCATCTGCATACAAACACCTGTCCTCCTTTGTAAAAAGCTTCATCCACCCTTGGTCCTTCACCTTCTTGACCAGGGGCTTCATTTGATGCTCATCTAAGTCACTCAAGATGCTACCTACTAGCACTTGATTCTTAGAAAAGAAGGCCACTCTATCCACCTCTTTATCATCTTCGTTTCTTTTTTCTTTATTTCCACCTCACTTTCAGAGTCTAAGTCATGTGCCCCATCACTCTCTTCCTTCTCATCCCCAGCAGTCACCTGCTCTTTCTCATGCACCTTTTGCTTTTTTTTCTTATCATACTTCTCAAACATCTCCACCTGCTGCTTCAAAGCAGACCTAGTTTCCACTCTTCTAGGAACTGCAGGAACAACAGGCACCTTCTTAACCTCATCTTCAGCCTGAGAGCCCTCATCTTCACACTCATCTTCCAGACCTCTCTGAAAAATAAATTTTCTCCTTTTACCAACTTCCTCTTCATCTCCTTTACATGCTTTGTTTCACTCAAAAATACCACTTCTTCTTCCTCTTCCTCCTCCATCAGTTTTTCATCTTCTTCACCAAATTTTCTTTTCACACTTTTCTTTGGTACTTTCTCAAACTGCACATCACCAGCATCTTCCAACTGAGTCTCCCCTCCATTATTTTCCCCTGAGTCAGTCCAATAAAGTTCTGCATCATCAACTGCATCAGGAGCTGAGGAAGAATTAGGTTCTTTCCCAAGTTCATTTACAGCTTCAGCAGAACTAGGTCCTTCACCCACTAGACCACTAGACCACTCAAAACAGCCTCCACCTGCACTTTCTCTAGGGGAGTAGCCTCCGAACTAGGTTCGTCAACTGGCCCTTTTGAGATTCTACTAAGTCCTCCTCTCTTAGTCTATCCAACATATTTTCAACAACATTAACCTCTACTATCTTGTCAGTAACACTAGGCACATGAAATCTAATCCTATGTTCAAAAGATTCTACAGCAACATTTCACTTGTACTTCCACGACATTCCCCATATTAGTTATGCTACCAGGCTCCACTGTCTTTACAATTTCATCCATACACGTTACTAAGATTTCCATTCTAAGCTTCTCAAGGCTAAACACATACTCTAAAGTAGTAGAACTAGCTTGGGTAGAGTCAGGCCTTACCTCAACTGATTTCATGTCGGAAACCGTCGGTGCATTCGCCTGAGGGGATGGTTTCGAAGTCATTTTCTTGGGAATCTTCTTTCCCACTTTCTTTTGAACCTTTAGCCGTGCCTTTGCGATTCTTTCTGAGGTTTTCACCGGCGAGACGGAGGAAGATTGTGCCTGAGACATTGTGATGATTTTCTTGAAGTTGGTTTTTGGGTGAAGCGGGTTTTCTTGTTTTGAACTTTAGAAAGAGAACAGAAAGAATCTGAAGGGAAAGATTCTCTTACTTCTGATGAATTATGAGGAAGAGAGAGATAGAGAAGAGAGTTTAAGATGATCTAGGGAATAGGATATAATGATGGCAATAAAAGTGGAACATCTTTTTGAGTTCTTGGGAAACCTGGAAAGGTCGGATGTGATGGTTATGAAGGAATATTCATTAAGCCTCCTAGGGTGAGTGGTGTAGGTTTAAATTTTGAAAGTGTAACCGAAAAGGGAATTGTTCCTATAAATTTGGGCGGTTACACAAACATGGAAGGTTTTCAAGATGCACGTTCAAGAACAAATCAATTTCAGTCATAGTACTTATCATATATAGCTACATAGATGTACCTGGACATGGTTCCTCATTCTGAACATGGTTCCTTCTACGTACTAAGTTTGTTCTTCCCTAGGAACTTATTAGATCACTCAAATAGCACTTATTTGAGCAAGTATACTTATCAAAGTATAATTTTAGACTAGACTATAAAAACTATATTCACAAATAGAATAATAGACACTTAACTAGCCAAACCTTGGGAATCAGGTGTTGGGTCATCCATGTATTTTGGTCATCCCTAACTCCAACCTGTTCTACTTAAATTGAACTTTGTTCAACGCCTTGGTGAAAATTTCGGCAATTTGATCTTTAGTCTTGCATGAATTCATAGTAATTAGACTTTTTTTCAACATTATCTCTTAGAAAATGATGTCTAATATCAATGTGCTTGGTTCTCTTATGCTGCACTGGGTTCTTCGCAATGTTCACAACACTTGTATTGTCATGAAAAATAAGCACAACTCCACATTTGATTCCAAAGTCCTCCAGTTGTTGTTCAAGAATAGTGTGTTGTCAATTTTTCCTCCAGCAAAATTATTTTAGAGCAAGAAACTTGATAACCTCTAATACCAAGCTCTGGCTGCTTGCTTCGGACCATAGAGAGCCTTATCAAGTTTGTATACATGATCAGAAAAATCAGTGTTCAAGAACCCATATGGCTGTACCACATATACTTCCTCATTCAGATAGCCATTTAAGAATGTACTCTTTACATCCATCTGATGATATAGTGCAAATTCCATATGTATAGCAAAGACAATCTGCATTATTATGGCTTCCATCCGAGCCACTGGTGCAAAAGTCTCATCATAGTCAATTCCTTCATCTTGGCAGTAACCCTAAACTACCAACCTGGCTTTGTTCCTGGTAACTATGCCATGCTCATCCAATTTATTCCTGAACACCCATTTGGTTCCAATGACTGATATGTCCTTAGGTCTCGGAACCAGACACCACACCTTGCTCCTCTCGAATTGATGCAGCTCCTGCTGCATTGCTATTACCCAGTCTGGATCTTCAAGAGCTTCCTTCACATTCTTTAGTTCCATAGAGGATAGGAAAGCAAAGAACGCACAAGAGTTCTTCAATGCAAACCTAGTCATAATCCCAGCATCCAACTCAGATAACATATTTTCTAAAGGATGTGAGCTTTTATGATTCCAGGGTCTTGACTGTATTCGGTGGGAAGAACCTGCAGCTACATTTTGAGTAGGTCCTTCTTCCTTAGTTGGTTCATCATCCTGATCAGCCGTTCCCCCTGACATATTGACTCCTTTTTCCCCCTGAGTGAATTCTTCATTTTCATTACCTGGCTCTTCCTTTACTTCTGGATTCTCCAAGCTTTCAGCAGGGTCTTCTCGTGCAAGACCCATAGCCTGATCATCTCCTTCCTTTTCAGCATCTGCTTTGTCTGACTCATCAAACACCACATGTATGCTTTCCTCAACTATCTGAGTTCTTTTGTTGAACACTTTATAAGCTTTACTCTTCATCATTTCTTCCCAGGAATATCGCTTCATCATTTCTTGCATCAAATTTACCAGAAGCCTTCTTACCATTATTGTGTACAAAACACTTGCACCCAAATAGCCTATGAGCAATATTTGGCTTTCTTCCTCTTCGAAGTTCATAGGGGGTCTTGTTAAGAATAGCTCTTATGGAACACCTGTTCAACAAATAACATGTAGTGTTGACTGCTTCAGCCCAGGAATTCCTTGCAAGACTACTTGATAACATCATGGTTCTTGCCATATCTTCCAAAGATCTATTCTTCCTCTCTACAACACCATTTTGCTGTGGGGTTCTTAGTGCTGAGAAGTTGTGATCAATACTTTATTTGGTACAGTACTCAGAGAACTTAGCATTTTCAAATTTTGTGCCATGATCTGATCTGATGCTTATCAATTCCAAGGTTAATCTTTTTTTCACGATCCCAACCCATTCTTCAAAACTGTCAAATGCTTCATCTTTGGATGCTAGGAACAGAGTACATGTATACCTCGAGTAATCATCAACTATCACGAATATGAACCTCTTTTCCGCTCTACTTTTGACTTCCATCAGTCCACATAAGTCCATATGAATCAGCTTGAGTGGTTTTGAAGTGCTCACCACTTTCTTTAACTTGAAGGATGCTCTCACATGTTTCCCCCTGACACAGGCATCACAGATCTTAATCTCTTCAAACTTCTTTGTAGGTAATCCACAAGCCAGTTCCTTCGATGCTAGCTCGTTAAGCTGTGAAAGACTAGCATGGCCCAACCTTTTGTGCCATAGCTGTGAGTCACTCTCTTGAATATTCAAACAAGTTAAATTGTTCTCAGGAAGTGATCCCAATGATGCCTTGTAGACATTGTTCACTCTCTTTCCTTCCATGACCACTTCCCCACTCTGTAGGTTCTTTACAATACATCCCACAAATTAAAAACTAACTTCATTTTCTCTGTCACATAGTTGAGGAATAGTTAGTAGATTGTGTCTGAGACCATCAACACAGTATACATTTTCAATAGCATGATCCAAGGATCTCCTATATTATCCTATGCCAACAATCAGACCACTCTTTCCTCCTCCAAAGGCTACACTGCCTCCTTGAAATGCTGCGAGTGAGAGAAAATTTATTATGTCTCCTGTAATATGCCTTGAACACCTACTATCTAGAATCCAGCTTGGGTTGTTCACTCACACTCCAGCCTGCAAAACAAATTAAGGGTTAAATTTAGGAACCCATACATGCTTGGGTCCCTTCTTATGAGAGAATGGATGAATCAAGTCCTTCTTAGCCCAATCAGGTAAAGCAAATTTTTTATTTTTAGATTTAGCCTTGTTCATTTTTATGCAGTTTTTTTTTCAAGTGATATGTGTTACCACAGAAGGTACAAAGCATGTTGCAAGGCAGACATAAATATTTGCTTTACGGATTATAAGGAGGCAGTGGCTTCCTATAACCTAGACCTTTCTTTCCTTGGACTTTGTTTTTAAGAACCCAATTCATTTTCTCTGAAGATTTGTTCCACTTGGTTAATCTGGTGAGTTCATAGTCAGCCTTTTCTCTAAGAATTCTGTTCTTTTCAATTTCATGATAAAAAATCTCATTGGTTCTTTTAAGCTCATTCTCGAGAAAATTTTGAACCTCACTACTCATCTACTTACCATTTGCATTTTTCATGTTATTTAATTCAAGTTCAAGTTCTGAGATCTTATAATTAGATACAAGAGCCTGTCCCTTTAGAGAATCATTATTTTCATCAAATTCAGCACTTGCTTCTTCAAGGTTCTTGCATCTAGTTTTCAATTTAAACAAGGTATCAGATTGTTTATCTTTATCAGACTCTACCTTTTCATAGCCCTCAATTTAGGTGGCAGTTATTAGTATCAGATTGTCAGGTGAGTATACATGCAATTTTTCTTTCAATTCGGAGAAACATACCTCAGCTGAGTGAGCCACTTCCTCTCCATCGGTTGCCATGAGAGAAGCTTCATTCTTCTAACTATCTCCATTGTAGAACTCCTTCAGTTTCACTTAGATTTCCTTGGCAGATTTGCAATCCATCACCTTAGCTAGTACATCAAAACTCATTCCATTCTTGAGATACAACATAACTTTGGTTTGCTTGAAGCAAGTCCAAGTCTTGTGGGTCCAGTTCTTCTACCAGTTTTGGAACGAGGGATCCATTTGCAACTCTCTTCACAGGGACATGAGGTCCTCGTTTTACGATCAATTATAATTCATTCCATCAAACAGGAGAGGTCTGAAAGGATTTCTTCCTTCTCTTATTTCAGGTTAACCAGCCCCATCTGAGTCTTCACCTGTCAGTCCTGTCAACGCTAGAGGGGATTCATCCTCTGATTTCTTTTTTCCATCAGACTCACTATCAGTTGGTCCTCAGGTTGCATAAAAAGCTTTTTTCCTCCTCTTTATTTCTGCTCTGAAGTCGGGAGGACGTCTGACTTTCCTTTTGTCCTTGTCGCTCTCCTTGGAAGAATTCTTCTCTTTTCTGGCTCTATTTTTCATCCACTCAACTTCCCACATTTGGAAATTCACAACAGCATGATCCTTCTTAAAGCATTTAAAGCACCATGAATAGTCTGGACTATCAACTATCTTCTTTAACGTAGAATTATCTTTGGTGTTTCTCTTGAACCCCTTCAACTTACCCAAGTTGAACTTCTGTCTGAGAGCACTGACTGTAGCTGCTTTAACTGATTGTAAGTCCACGTACTCTTTAGGTTCGTCAGTTGCCTCAAGTGCAAGGGTTTTATCCTTCTTAGTCACTGACTTGTTCTTCGACTCCTTCATCATCTCATGAGTCTTCAAATTACCCACTATTACTTCCAACTTGATAGATTTAGTGGTATTGATTCAATTATAGCAGTCATCTTTGTTTCCCAAGCGTCGGGAAGAACATTCAGCACTTTATCAACCATTTCAACTTCTGAAAGGTCCATCCCCAGAGATCTCATCTCATTTGTTTTGATCGTTAGCCTTGTCATCATATCCTGTATTGACTCTTTTTCACCTATCGTAAATAGCTCAAATTGTCTTTTTAGCATTCTTCTTTTTGAGTCCTTGACTTCAGTAGTTCCTTCAAGAGCAAATTCCAAGGCATCCCATATTTCTTTAGCAGTCTTGTAAGATGAAACCCTGTTCAACTCTTCAGGACCTAGTCCACAGATTACAAGCCTCTTGGCCTTGTGATTCTTTTATATCATCTTGTAATCAACATCATTATACTCATATCTTTCCTTTTGTTCAGTATAAGCAGCAGCTCCATCAACAACAACTTTGTCCGAAGTCAGATTTCCTTCAGAAACTATTATCCATAGTTGATAATCTTCTACACATATGTAATTCTCCATTTTGTTCTTCCACCAACTGCAGTATTGCCCATTGAATTATGGAGTCCTCAGGACCGATTGTCCTTCAGTAATTGACGCAGCCCAAATTGAGCCAATGCACCAACCATCAAGAGCAAACTTTGAAGGACACATGAGATGCATGATCAAGAGCTTCAAGAGCTTAGGAAGAGGGGAAGATGATGCAATCCAAGTTATCTCAAGATTATTCACTCGAAGTCGATCTAAAGAGATCCAAAGTGCTCAAATATACTTGGTTTGGAAGAGCCTTGAAGACGGAGGCTTTGGAGATGATTGGAAGAGCTTCCACTTGAACATATGGATTGCCACAGAATGGGGCAGACCGCCTACTACTATGGGCGGACCGCCTACTCCTTAAAACCCTCTGAATTTGGCTAAGTCTGGAAAACCACACTCTCTGGACTTAGACCAGGCGGACCACCTAGTATAGTAGGCAGACCGCCTACTCTCCTATGCACCTTTCGAAGCTCCAACAGAGGCGAGCCGCCTAGTGGAGTGGGCGGACCGCCTACTCCTGTGACAAGCATGGCGGGATTTTTAGTAAAATGCCTATTTTAGTCCTACGTGGATTGTATTGTTATAACCCACTTTGGGGGTGTTTTAGACCTTTCATTATGTGTAAAGGAAGACTATAAAAGCCTTTTCTTAGTCATTTTATTTTAGAAGCTAGCTTTGTATGAACATTGAAGAGAGAACGTAGAAGAGGCCGAGCCTTTCTGGTTCGAAGCGAGACACTTTGTGAAACTTGTATAACTTGGAACCTATGGAGATTCAACGCCGACTATGAATTCCTTGTAAGGTTCGAGTTTCATTTATCCCTTTTGGATATTTAATTTATGTCGTGAGTCGATTATCCGTTCTTTCTTCTCATTTCTTGCCTTCTCAATCCTTGTTTCTTGATATCTCTTTTGATATCACGTTATCTTGTTTTATCGCATCAACATTATTGTATCATTTTTAGCTTCCGCATTTTATATTGCATCAGTTTGGTATCAGAGCATGGATAGGTTTTGTTCTATCTCATAGGAATTACAAATGTTATGTGTGGTGTGATGTGTATCCCATGCGACATGTTGATGCGTGGTTAGGTGAGTCATGGTTGGAAGACAGGAGGTTCCAATATAGTGCTATGAAGGATGTGTATCTTGTGGGCATAGGTCAAAGGGTTTATAACTTTGTACCTTATCGGGCAAGAGGACAATTGCCTACTAGTGCACCTTTTTTGGCTTTGCAAAGGAGCAAGGAGCGAGAACTTCATTCCATGGTTGAAAAGGAGCAATCGAGGAGTCCTACAAACACAAGAAATGGTGGGACTAGTGCAAGTGAAGGGTTTGACAAGCGTCAACAAGGTGAACCCGAAACCACAAGTTTCATAGCCAAGTGGTTCACCAACAAAGAAGAAGGAGACATCAAGTGATAAGTCTCCAAGTCCTAGATTTCGGGTCGATGTAAATATTCCATCTACTCCAGCTATGGGTAATTGGTCTTCATCCCAACTCGCCCTAATATGAGAGACAAAAGATTGAGATGAGTAAGGGAGTGACCGGTGACAACTCTCGAGTGGAAAAAAGAGAGGTTATGATGAGTGATGTGAGTGGATTGTCACCATTCGAATCTACACCCGACCTTGAAGAAAAAATAAAGGAAAAGAGAGAGGGAAAAAGAATCATTGAGGGTGAGGGCACCCCTTATTCTAACCTTAACCGTTTATCTTTTTCTTCTACTTGTTTGAATTCTTGTGTACGAATTCTTGGAGGCAAACCGATGGAGCCTCAATCATGTTTCGAAGTGGAAAGACATGGTGAAGATGATTCCAAATGTGAGCTACAAGGTGGTGAAACTAGCCATGATACTTCAAATGCATTGACTGAGCAAGATGGCAACTCAAATGAAAGTGTTAGTTCTTCTTTCCTTAAGCATGATACTTCCTAGTCTTATGATAGTACTTGTGAAAACTCGGTGCTAGTTGATGATTTGTATGATTACAATGTGTTTGCAACTAGTATAGAGTCGATTGGTCAACTTGTGTATGAATGTGAACCACTAGTTGAGAGGGTTGAAAAGCCACATCATGATGTGAGCTCAGTTTTCATTGAACCTCTCTTTAGTGAGGATATTGTGGTTGACCTTGCTAGTGAGCCTTTTTATGAAACCCCACCCATATTTGATAAAAGAGAAGATGAATTGCATGAATATCCCATTCTTCCCTTTGATTGCTGATTTGATAGTGGTGGTCTCTTGTGTCGTAGTAAGGATAGTTGTGACCTTGAGGGGTCTCTAGTGTATGAGATGGATCGAATTGTTTTCGATGACTTCTCAAGTGTAGATGTTTTCTCTAGTTTGAGAACTTCACCTTTGCTTCCTAATGAGCTTGAGAAGTGTGCCTATACTAATCCTTTGTATGAGGGCAACTTTAATGGAAATGGTGATTTGTATCAAACTAGAGTAGAGTGTGAGTTTGAACCTCCGTGGATTAGAGAGCTTAACTCTATTGACAATCCCTTGTTTGATTGTGATGGTGCATCTTCTAGTATTCCTAATCTTAAGTGTGTGGACTATAATGATGAAGAAGCTATGGCGAGGACCTTCCTTGGTAGCTTGTCTAGTGAGGAGGATTGTCTTGGAGGTAAAAGTGGAGGTGAGAAGGTACCTCTTGGTGTATGTAAGAGTGCTTTTAAGAAGGGGAGTGGAGTATTTGATGTTAGTTGTCGCTTGAACTATTTTGCTTACTCCATTCCATATGTTGATCATACCTTGAGTGTTGGGCATGCCAAAGCCATTGTGTCACCTTGTGATAAAAATACATTAAAGGCTTGGTATGTTGGCCATGAGTAGGGGTCATAGGGACATCGATTGCTACATCTTTCATGTTCCATGTCCTATTGATTTCTTTGTTTGTTCTTATGATGAATGCACTTTCTTGTTGAGTCAAGTACTTGTTGTTTCCTTGGGAGACATAAGCTATTTACTAATTATTGATGCTAGGCTCTATCATAAGAGTGTGTTTTACACACCTTATGCACTAACCTACTCTTGTAGTGGGGAGTTTTGCTTGTCTTTGCCATTGCTTGTAGGTCTTGATGGTTTGATTTCGAGGACGAAATCCTTTCAAGAAGGGGAGGATGATGCAGCCAAAATTGAGCCATGCAACAACCACCAAGAGCAAACCTTGAAGGACACAAGAGATACAAGATCGAGATCTTACAGAGCTTAGGAGGAGGGGAAGATGATGCAATCCAAGTTATCTCAAGATAATTCACTTGGAGTCGATGTAAAGAGATCCAAAGTGCTCAAATACATCTGATTTGGAAGAGCCTTGAAGACGGAGGCTTTGGAGATGATTGGAAGAGCTTCCACTTAAACCTATGGATTGCCACAGAATGGGGCAGACCACCTACTACTATGGGCGGACCGGACTGCCTACTCCTTAAAACCCTCCGAATTTGGCTAAGTATGGAAAACCACACTCTTTGGACTTGGACCAGGCAGACCGCCTAGTGTTGTAGGCGGACCGCCTACTCTCCTATGCACCTTTTGAAGCTCCAACAGAGGCGGACCGCCTAGTGGAGTGGGCGGACCGCCTGTTCATGTGACAAGCATGACGGGATTTTGAGTAAAATGCCTATTTTGGTCCTACGTGGCTTGTATTGTTATAACCCACTTTGGGGGTGTTTTAGACCTTTCATTATGTGTAGAGGAAGACTATAAAAGCCTTCCTTAGTCATTTTATTTCAGAATCTAGCTTTGTATGAACACTGAAGAGAGAACGTAGAAGAGGTCGAGCCTTCACTTGTATAACTTGGAACCTATGGAGATTCAACGCCTAGTATGAATTCCTTCTAAGGTTCTAGTTTGATTTCTCCCTTTTGGATATTCAATTCATGTCGTGAGTCGATTATTCATTCTTTCTTCTCATTTCTTGCCTTGCCAATCCTTGTTTCTCGATATCTCTTTTGATATCACGTTATCTTGTTTTATCACTTCTGCATTATTGTATCATTTTTAGCTTCCACATTTTATATTGCATCAATAATTGTAGGTGGTTCACTCATGATTTGATCGTTCTCAAGGTGTTAACCAAAAATGAGAAGACCTTCTCTGATACCACTTGTTATATTCTAAGCACCTCCTATAGACACTACAAGAGGGGAGTTGAATAGTGTCCTCCGATTTTTGCTTATGAACCTTAGTCTTTATCATAAGAACCATGTTCTTGAGTTGTTGCCTCCACGAAAAAATACAAACACAAAAGTAAACTGCAATCTAAACGTCACAGTATTTTTACGTGGAAAACTCCTTGCTCAAGGGAGAAAAACCACGGCCCATACTCTGGGATTTTGAAATAACTTCACAATATAAAGAGCAAGTTTTAGATTACAAACTCTGTAACCAAGGGGCTACACTCTAGACCCTAATTACTCAACAAAGCTAAACTCTAGCTTTACAAAGTAATCACTCAAAGTTCACCTATTACAATAGCTTTTAATATAATCAAATAGGTAATACAATCAAAATATATAAACTGTGACAACTACAATCAAGAACCTAAACTAATACATTGCTTTTGCTCTTGGTTCTTCACTGGTTGTCGTCAACAGTTATGTCACTTTAAGACTTATTGAACTCGCCTTGTTTTTGCTCTCAACTCTCGTGGTGAATAACTAAGATCGGCTGCCTCAATTACTTGCTTTTATATGGGCTTTGTAACCTAGCAGTGTTTCAGTAGGAAACCTTGTAAATATGGAAAGCCAAGATTTCCCTGTGATATTCTCCTTGTTCAGCTCTAACTCTTGTTTACACTTCAATGAGACAGCTCCAGCACAACTTCTTTTAGCTGACTAGGATACGTATATGTTTACGCGCCACTACTCCTAGTTCTACATGGATTTGCATTCCACAAAATCTGTTCGATCAGTCGAGCTCTTCTCACCAAGGACTAAGTTCTTCTACAAATCACTAAGTCCTTCATTTGTCATTCTTCAAAACATCCAGCTCAATAATTATCATGGATGATGATAGGGTGTGTGAGCAAGAAAGTGAGCCCAGAAATAAAGGAGTTGGAGAAGGTGGGCGAGTTGATTGTGAAGAAGAAGTGGCGGAGAATAATGGGCTTAACATGACACTTGTTGTATGTAGGAGTTTGAGTACCATGAGTCTTGAGGAGGAGGAGAATATGCAAAGGGAGAACTTGTTCCAGGGTAAGTGTAGAGTGGAGGGACAAGTGTGTTCTTTAATTGTTGATTCTGGAAGTTGCACTAATGTGGTGAGCCAAACATTGGTGTCACAATTGAAGTTGCGTACTCTTGGACATCCACAACCGTATCGATTGCTATGGTTGAGTGAATATGAGGAGTTAAGGGGTAGCTAAGCAAGCTTTGATTAAGTTCAAGATTGGGACTTATCAAGATGAGCTTGTGTTTGATGTTGTGCCTATGCAAGCATGCCATATCATAGTGGGAAGGCCTTGGCAATATGATAGACATGTGATTCATAATGGCCGAGCCAATACTTACACGGCAAAGCACGAGTGCAAGAGTTTTTGTTGAGTGCTGGTTTTGAAGAATGACAAACGTAAAGGACTCAGCGGTCGAGCCTAGTCCTTGCATAGAAGGGCACGACCGATCGAAAAGAGTTGAGGGTTGCAAATCCCTGCGGAACTAGGAATAGTGGCGCGTGAATGAATATGCATCCTAGTAAGACTAAAAGAGGCGGTGCCCAAGCTGTGTCTTCGAAGGGTGAATAGGAGTTGGACTTCAACAAGGAAAAGAGTTACTAGGAATCCTGTCTTGCCATAATTACAAGGATTCCTTGTAGGACTCAACTAGGGTTACAAGGCCCGTATAAATACAAGTAGTTGATACAGCCGTGATGCAGTTATTCACAAAAAGAGAGTGGTGAGCATACAAAGGCGATCTAGCATCTTTCGACGTGAGTAAACTGAAGAAGACAACAGGCGTGCTTGAATTGACTTAGTCTAAATATTCTATTTAGGCTTATTGAGTTGTAAGTTGTCTTAGTTTGAAGTTTCATTGTATTTAACTATTAGCTTATTGTAGAAGCATATGTATTAGGTGAACTTGTGAGAAACTACTTGTAAAGCTAGAGTTTAGCGTTGAGTAGTGATTACGGTCTAGAGTGTAGCCCCTTGGTTATAGAAACTTGTAATCAGAAACTTGCTCATTGTGTTAGTGGATTCAGTTCTCAAATCCCAGAGTGTGGGTCGTGGTTTTTCTCCCTTGAGCAAGGAGTTTTCCACGTAAAATCCTCGTGTTCTCTGTAGGTGTGTTTGGTGTGAGTTGCAGTGTTTGAAACAGCAGAATTGCAAAGTCAAGAACTGGGATCTTAACACTGAAGAACCAGGTTCTTGAAACGAAAATCGGTAGATACAATTCAACCCTCCCCCCTTCTAGTGTCTTTAAGAGGTGCTTAGATTATAACAAGTGGTATCCGAGTGGGTCTTCTCGTGTGAGGCGAACACCTTGAGAAGGATCAGAATCATGAGTGCACCACCTACTATTACGGAAGATCAATCAGTTCAAAGGCCCCCACAGTTTAACGGGCAGTACTATGCATGGTCGAAGAACAGGATGGAAAATTATATATGTGCTGAAGACTATCAACTCTGGCTGATAGTATCTGAAGGAAACCTGATCCCCACTAAAATAGTTGGTGAAGGAGCCACTGCAAAACAAGAACCTAAACTGAAAGAGGAGTTCAATGAGACGGACTATAAGATGATTGAAAAGAATCACAAAGCTAAATGACTGGTTATTTGTGGTTTAGGTCCTGAGGAGTTCAATAGAGTATCATCTTACAAGACGGCTAAAGAAATCTGGGATGCTCTGCAGGTTGCGCATGAAGGAACCACAGAAGTAAAGGACTCAAAGAGAGGAATGCTGAAGAGACAATTTGAACTGTTCTCTATGGGTGAAAAGGAATTAATTCAGGATATGATGACCAGGTTGACCATCATTACTAATGAGATGAGATCTCTGGATATGGTATTGCCTGAGGTAGAGATGGTTGATAAGATTCTGAATGTGCTTCCTGAAGTATGGGAACCTAAGATGACTGCCATCAATGAATCCAAACCTCTAAGATCCATCAAACTTGAAGAACTGGTTGGTAGCTTGAAAACTCATGAAATGATGAAGGACTCAAAAGCTAAACCAGCTGCAAAGAAGGACAAGATCCTTGTGCTTGAAGCAACTGAGGAAACCGATGAATATGTTGGTCTACAATCAGTTGAAGCAGCAATGGTTAGTGCTCTAAGACAGAAGCTTAACTTGGGTAGATTTAAAGGGTTCAAAAGAAGTGGCAAGGAGAATTCTGGCAGAAAGAACATAGTTGACAGTCCGGATTACTCAGGATGCTTTAAGTGTTTCAAAAAGGATCACGCCGTCATAGATTGTCCTATGTGGGAAATAGAGTGGATGAAAAATAGAGCATCTAAGGAAAAGGAGAAGGAGACGTTAAAGGAAAATGACAAAGATAAGAAGAAGTCAAGACGGCCTCCAAACTTCAGAGCAGAAAAGAGAAAGAAGAAGGAAGCTTTCTACGCCACATGGGGACCAACTGACAGTGAATCTGATCATGAAAAGGAATCTGAAGATGATTCACCACTAGCACTAATGGGTATGACAGACATCAGTTCTGATGAAGAAGACCCTCGAGAATTCAGAGGAGGGAGAGATCCATCTAGGCCACCTGTGTTCAATGGGATTAATTATAAGAGTTGGAAGAAACAGATGAAAGTTTTCCTGCAAGCTACTGATTATAGTCTGTGGCTGATCATGAAGAGAGGACCTCATGTCCCTGTGAAGAGAGCAGCAAATGGAGTCTTAGTTCCAAAAAGGGTGGAGGAACTAGATCCTCAAGATCTAGACTGGCTACAGGCAAATTCCAAGGCTGAATGGTACCTGAGGAGAGGACTTACCTATGATGTGCTTGCAAGGATACTCGAATGCAAGTCTGCCAAGGAAGTCTGGGAAAGGCTGAAGGAGTTGTACACAGATGACAACCAAAAGAAGGACTCCGCCCTTATGGCGACCGATGGAGCTGAAGCAGCTCATTCAGCAGAAGTATGTCTATCTGATCTTAAGGAAACTTTGCATACATACTCTTTTGAAAATTTGATTCTAATCACTGCCACCTTGATTGAGGGTCATGAAAAATAAAAAATTGAAAAGGATAAATTAACTGAAGAGTTAAGTGATCTCAGAACCAAGCACAAGAGCCTCCTAGAACAAAATATTGAACTGGAAGAAATCAATGCCATCTTAAAGGGGCAAACTCTTGTGTCAAACTCTAAGATCACTGAACTAGAATTGAATTGCAATCAGTTAAGAGAGAGTGTAAACGGTAAGCAAGTAATAAGTGAAGTTCAAACCTTTCTGGAAAATGAACTGAAAAGAGCCAATGAGATTCTGTATCAGGAAACTGAAAAGAACAGAATTATAAATCAAAAGATGGAAAAAGTTGAATTTGAGCTTACCAGATTAACTAAATGGAATAAATCATCAGAGGCAATGAACTGGGTTCTTGAAAATCAAAACAAAGGAAAACAAGGGCAAGGATTCAAGAAATCACTGCCTCCATATAATCCTAAGAGCAAGTATGTGGGGTTGCCTTGCAACACGTTGTGCACCTTTTGTGGTGAGACTTGACACTTCAAATAAAAGTGCATGAAAGCTAGCAAGGCATAGGCCAAGAATAAAAGAAGTGTTCTACCTAGATGGGCTAGACAGGATTTGATTTATCCATTTTCTCGTAAGAAGGGACCCAAGCTTGTCTGGGTTCCTAAGACTAACCTCTAATCTGTTTTGCAGGCTGGAGTGAGGGAGAACAATCCAAGCTGGATACTTGATAGCGGTTGTTCAAGGCACATGACAGGAGATAGAAGAAACTTTCTCTCACTCGCACCATTTCAAGGAGGCAGTGTGGCCTTCGGAGGAGGTAAAAGTGGTCAAATCGTGGGAATTGGAAATATTGGGAGAACTCTGGATCATGCAATTGAAAACGTTTACTATGTTGATGGTCTCAGACACAATCTGCTGAGCATCTCCCAACTATGTGATAGAGGTAATGAAGTCAGTTTCTCATCTGTAGGATGTGTTGTGAAAAATCTACAGAGTGGAGAAATTGTTATGGAAGGAAAGAGGGTGAACAACGTATACAAAGCATTTCTGAAGTCATTACCTGAAAACAACTTAACATGCTTGAATGTGCAAGAAAGTGACTCTCAGCTGTGGCACAAAAAGATGGGTCATGCAAGTCTCTCACAACTGAACAAACTTGTATCTAAGGAGCTGGTGCGTGGATTGCCAAGCAAGAGATTTGAAACCATAAAAATGTGTGATTCCTGTGTAAAGGGGAAGCATGTGAGATCATCTTTTAAATCCAAAAAGGTGGTAAGTACATCAAAGCCACTGGAGCTACTGCATATGGATCTGTGCGGACCTATGAGTGTCAGGAGTAGAGGAGGAAAGAGGTTCGTTTTTGTAATCGTTGATAACTACTCTAGCTACACATGGACCTTGTTCTTGGCATCTAAAGATGAAGCTTTTGACAGCTTTAAAGACTGGGCTGCTGTAGTGCAGAAAAGGTTAAGTCTAGAACTCATCAGCATCAGATCTGATCATGGAACTGAGTTAGAAAACTCAAAATTTTTTGAGTACTGTGCAAAGAACAGCATAGATCATAACTTCTCTGCACCAAGACCTCCCGAACAAAATGGTGTGGTTGAAAGGAAGAACAGGTCCCTGGAGGATATGGCAAGAACTATGTTGCTGTCAAGTGGGCTTGCAAGAAACTTCTCGGCTGAAGCAATAAACACCGCATGCTACCTGCTGAACAGATGTTCCATCAGAGCAATTCTTGACAAGACCCCATATGAGCTACTCAGAGGAAGAAAACCAAATATTGCTCACCTGAGACCCTTTGGCTGTAAATGCTTTGTTCACAACAATGGCAAGGAACCCTTGGGGAAGTTCTATGCTAGGAGTGATGAAGCAATATTCCTTGATTATTCCACTCAAAGCAAAGCATACAAAGTGTTTAACAAAAGAACACAAACAGTGGAAGAAAGTATGCATGTTGTATTTGATGAATCTGATAAGGCATTGGGGGAAACTGAGGCAGATGATCAAGTGATTGGCCTAAGTCGGGAAGAAAGTGTAGATGAACTGGAAGACTCAGAAGACAAGGAGACATCAGGTGAAAATCCGAGCACACTAGAACAAGGAGTCAACTTGACAGGGGGAACTTCTGACGAAGCTGATGATCCAGCAAGTCAGGAAGAACCCCTCCAAGATAATGCTGCAGGTTCTTCCAGTCATATCCAACTCAGGCCATGGAAACATCAAAGCTCTCACCCTTTGGAGAATGGTCTATCTAAACTGGATACAGGAATCATGACCAGGTCAGCCTTGAAGAACTTCTGTGCATTCTCTGCTTTCCTCTCATCTTTGGAACCAAAGAATGTAAAAGAGGCTTAGAAGATCCAGATTGGATTCTAGCCATGCAGGAGGAACTCCACCAATTTGAAAGAAGCAAAGTGTGGCACCTAGTTCCTAAACCAAAGGCAGATCAATAATTGGAACAAAATGGGTGTTCAGGAACAAACTGGATGAGCATGGTATAGTGACAAGAAACAAGGCAAGGTTAGTAGTTGAAGGTTACAGTCAGGAAGAAGGAATAGACTATGATGAAACCTTTGCACCAGTTGCAAGGATGGAGGCCATCAGAATGTTGATTGCCTTTGCTACATACATGGAGTTCACGCGAATATCAGATGGATGTAAAGAGCGCCTTCCTGAATGGCTACTTGAATGAAGAGGTCTATGTGATACAGCCACCAGGCTTTGTGAACAATGAATTTTCTGATCATGTTTACAAACTGGACAAGGCTCTCTATGGGTTGTGACACGACCTTCATAAACTATCCCACGGAATTTTTCTCATGATTACAGAATTAAAACTATAACACGAACACCGAACTCTTGGAATAAAACATATCTGGATAATATGATAACACCATTGCCCGAATTATTCTGACTAAGATGATCCTTCCTCGATCACGAGAGGAGAGTTCTACATTTTTGAAATGAAGATACACAGAACTTTGAATGGGTTAACATGATTAAGTCGATAATCACCTCTTCAATATACCTTTCGATATAGAACAAGTCGATGAAATTAGGAATTATCATCTTCCATTGCTTTTATCCATTTTTCCTTAGAAGGGCATGAGAGAGCCTCTTTTGCATTTTTAGGCTCGTTTTCTACTTGTAAGAACAACATAAAAAGTTCAGCACCTTCGACATCAAATCGTCGGCGGGGAATCTTTTTACGTAAACCACGTCCTTTTTGTGATTCTTCTTCGTTGTTCCCATTTGGATCAACGTTGCTCCTACTTGGATCAAGAACATCTATCCTGCTCTTACTTGGAACAAGATCAGTGACCATCTCACTCCCACTTGGAACAAGATCCATTTGGTCATTGTTTGATGTTAAATGATTACTTACATTCGCATCCGATGATGAAGGAGGTTGTTGATGTGAAACTAATTCATCATCTGTTAAATTATGGAGTCAATGAGAGTCAACAAAGTCTGGGAACTAGTTGATCTCCCAAAAGAACGCAGAGCTATTGGGAGCAAATGGGTTCTCAAGATTAAGCTCAAGGCTGATGGCACAGTTGAGAGATATAAGACTCGACTGGTGGCGAAAGGTTATACACAACAGGAAGGAATAGACTACGAAGAGACTTTCTCACCTGTTGTGCGATTTAACTCAATTCGCCTGATTCTAGCTATAGTAGCATGTTTAGATCTTGAATTACATCAGATGGATGTAAAGACTGCCTTTCTCAATGGAGAATTAGATGAAGAAATTTATATGGAACAACCCGAATGTTTCATTGAAAATGGCCAAGAACAAAAAGTTTGTAGACTTTTGAAGTCTATTTATGGCCTCAAACAATCTTCAAGGCAGTGGTATATACACTTTCAAAATGTGATCATATCCAATGGTTTTACTATGGTTGATGAAGACCATTGTGTTTATACCAAGAGATCAAGAAATAAGCTTGTAATTCTGACATTGTATGTCGATGATATACTTATAGCTGGAAATGATAAGGAGTTATTAAACGAGGTAAAGGCCTGGTTGTCGTCTCAATTTGAGATGAAAGATATGGGTGAAGCTGCATATATTCTTGGAATCAAGATTTCAAGAGATCGTCCTAAGAAACTATTGTATCTCTCTCAGGAGAATTACATTAAGAAAATTCTTGAACGATTTAATATGCAGAATAGCAACCCAATTGACACTCCTATCAGCAAAGGCCATAACTTGGGAAATCATTTGTGTCCTCAGACTCCTGAAGAGACAGAAAAGATGAAGCGAGTGCCTTATAGAAGTGCAGTTGGATGTCTAATGTATGCTATGGTGTGTACTAGACCTGATATTTGTCAAGCAGTTGACTTGGTAAGTAGATATCAATCCGATCCAGGTCCAGCACATTGGCAAGCAGTAAAGAGGATCATGAGATATCTGAGAGGAACATCTGACTTGAATCAATCATTCCACCACCAACAATGGAAGAAACAGGAGAGCCATCCATGGTAAACAGGGCAAAGAGAAAGAGAAAACTTGACATTGAAACAACTATTCTTAGGGAGTGATGCATCTGTGGATGATATAGCTGAAAAATCTATCTTCCAAGACAAACAGAGCATGAAGAAGTCTATGTCTATCATTGCAATTACAAAAAACATACAGTTCAAGAATGCTAAATCATGCAAGACAAGATATTGGTTGAGGTGTCTTGATACCAATTGCACTTGGCGTTTCCATGCATCAAAGATACCAAATTCTATGCTTTTCAAGGTGGACAGATTTGAAAAGACACACACATGCTTCATTGACTTCATTAAATCTGACCAGCGGAATGCAACATCAAAAATGATAAGTGACTACATTGTTGAACTCATACGGAAAATCGATAATGTTATCACACCTAAATTTACGGTATAGGAAATTTGGAATTACAATCAGCTACCAGAAGGGATGGCACTCAATACAACATGCTTATTCTGTGTTGAGAGGGACACCTGAAGAGAATTACATTATGCTACGTTCCTATCTTCATATAATGAAAGAAAACAACCCTTGCACGTACATCAACACGGACGGCGACAATAGGTATGCACATTCTAAAACACTGCACATACAATTAAATTTTCATCTATTGGCAATAAGCCAAGACTTTCTTAGATTCACACACATACCACGCATATCACTTTCCTTGAAATATTTGAATTTGACAATACTTTCCCTCCCCCTGCCACATAACTCCAACACTTCATTAATAAATCTTCTGTATGCATTCTTTGCGTACGGCGCTTCAATACAAGGTTGGAGACACTGCAGGACAGTAATAATGGTAGACGCAATATTCTTGTAGGGAAAATACCGTGGTATTCTCATAGTAGTAGTCTCTAAAGATGGCAACAAAAATATCTTTCCTTTGGCGTTTGGGATTGCAGATTTAGAAAACAACAAAGCCTACAATTGGTTCTTCCGGCAGTTGAGAATTGCGATAGGGACGCGTGAACAACTCTCCGTCCTATCAGACCGCCATCCCTCCATTGCAAATTCCATCACTAACGTCTATCGAGACTGCCAGCATGGCATATGCATCTATCACATGGAGAAGAATCTAAGGAGCAGATTCTACTCTGAAGCGGTGATCTCATATTTTTTACAATGCAGCAACTACTTACAACGCACAGATTTTGATATGTATATGACTGAAATTGAAAATCTTGACAAAAATGCTGCAAAATACATAAAGGAGGAGCCACCAGAAAGATGGGCACGTTCATTCCACACCAACAGAAGATATAATATACTAACAACAAACAATGTTGAGACTATGAATAGCATGCTTGCAAAAGCCAGAAAACTGCCAATAATGGGGTTAATTGACTACATCTAAAACAAGCTACAGAGTTGATTTTTCGAGAGAAAAAATGAGACACAAGGAACGTATCATGAGCTCACAAGTGGGCTGAACCAGAGCTGACCGAAAATATTCCATTTGCCTACAGGATGATAGTAAGTAACATTTCTTACGAAAAGTTTCAGAAACAAAAATCTATAGTCTCAACATTTGCTTATTACATGCTTATTGACTTCATTCGCAGGTTGATCCTATTAGTGACACAAGATTTACAGTAGCAGATGGAGACGATAAGTTTACGGTTGACTTAAAAGAAAAAAACCTGCAAGTGCGTGGAATATCAAACAGACGAGCTACCATGCACCCACGTCATTGCAGTAATAGATAGGAGAAATCTAAAGAAGTCTAGCTACTGCGCATAGTGGTTCACAAGACATGCTTGGCAAGCAACTTACAAGGGTGAAATTCTACCAGTAGGAAGTTCAAAATCGTGGGATGTCCCACAAACGGTCAAGAATTTCATCACAAAACCACCCACCACAAAAATTAAGCGGAGAAAAAGGAAAACAAAGAGATATGTTTCAAGAGTAGAGTTTCTAAATGCTAGAGCTCAATGTTCAAGATGCAAAAGGACTAGACAGAATAAAACCAGCTGGTCTCTACACTCTAGTATTCAATCCACATGCAAGAAAATACAGAAAGAAAGTTACACCATGATTCATTTTAATTACTCCTATGAATTACAATTTTATATGTTAAACATTGCTTATAATTTTCACAAACTGGTGAAGTTAATGTTCTCAATAAAGCTTAATTTTAAATTTTTATTGTCTAACCCCCCACCCCCTCCCTCTCACTTTATCAGAAAATTTCATGTTAGGTATTGCCAATTGCCAATATTTTCAACACGTTTTTAATGAGTACAATATCCTTAAGAGTCTTGGCTATTGCCAAGACTTGGAAGTCTGGACATTTGTACTTAACTGAAAGATCATGCAAAGTGCTAACCCTCTGCTAAGCCCAATAAATAAATTTTCTCAAATATTGGCAATTGCCAAGACTTTTAACATACTTGAAAATACGGCCATGCAGACAATGGCTCAAAAAGTCTTGGCAATTGCCATTACTTTGCGCTTGACTGCAGCTATAGGCAAAGGGGGGTAACTGTGTGCTCATCCCAATGCATGAATTCTCTCAAGTCTTGCCCATTGCCAAGAACTTACAAATACTGGCAATTGCCAATACTTTCAACACGTTTCCAATGCCCACTCGAAGGAAAAATCCATAAGAGTCTTGGCTATTGTCAAGATTTTAAGGTCTGGACATTTGTGATTTGCTGAATGTTCAGGTAACGAGGTTACCCTCTCCTAAGCTCTATTGGCAATTGCTAAGAGTTTAAATACATTTGAAATGCGGGCTTGAAGACAAGGACTCCAAAAAATCTTGGCAGTTGCCACAACTCTGTGCTTGGCTGCAACTATAGCCAAATATATGAATTCTCTCAAATCTTGCTAATTGCCAAGAAGTTACAAACATTTCTATTTCGAACTTGGATAGGAGGTCTCCGAAAGTCTTGCTAATTGACAAGACTTCAAGGTGTAGTGCAATAACAAATGGCACTAGTTCTATTTGCTATTGCCAAGAGTTTAAGCTCTATTAGAAAGGGAAAACTTCTCTGCAAGTCTTGACTTACTTACATATAAATGCCTTGTAGTCTTGGCAAAACCAACACTTGCAATTGACCACTTCACCAGCTAAATAAAAGAGCAATTCCCCAAAAAAAAAACATATTCCACACCCACCAGCAAGCATTAATAAATAATGAAATAATACAAAAGAGGACACACAATTCATTCACCTTAAATATAAAAAGTTGTAGGCATACACATTATATAATAAAATTTCATCCTTACACAATAAACATGGTAATTAAACAAAAGTATTGTCAATCATTCATACAACTACAACATGGTCAATTGTTGAATCGACCTATGTCAGTCGTTTCGGGAGATAGGACTCTCATTTACGTGCCAATAATTTTAAAATCTTCGTAAGGTCCATTGGGACTTATCTGTAAATTTTGAGCTAAATCAGACCTCGTTTGGTAGGCATCGGAAGAAGGTTTCAGTTTTTATTGTCGATAAATATTAAAAAGAGATTTTTGAGCTCGGTTTTGGCGAATGAGCTCCGATTCGAAATCCGTAAGCGCCGTTAGGTTCGAATGATTATTTGTGACTTTTGTGAACTTTCGAAAGTGAATTTCGATGTTGTTCGGCTAGTTTCCGCTAAAATGCCGAAAGTTAAATAATTTGACTTTTTTCATTTAAATTCGCATCTTGAGTTTCGGGAGTCTGATTTGAGATCCGCCTTCGCGAGTATGTTACATATATTTTGTATAACTGGTATTCAAAATTTAAAATTATTTTGAATATCGTAGGGTACCGTTTTAAATTTTACCGTAGCAGCGAATTTTATAGGAAAAAGGAAAAAACAAAGGGAAAAAAAAGACAAAAGTTGGCGGTGACGAGGCAGTTATGTAGCAATATACAGAAACATAAGCAAAACGGAATATGAACAAAGGAAACGAGAAATAGAGATGACACACAAAAAAATGCCTGAAAATGAGAAAAGGGGCCAAAGAAAAGTAGAATTTTTACCCTGAAACATTCAGGTAATGATCTTAATGCATTATTTGAGTTTATTAGGTGTGTTTGAATATGTTTTAACGGTAAAACTTGAAATATTAGTCATCATTTTAATAAGTTCAATTAATAGTTTAAAGGGTCAAGTGGATCCCGATAATAGAATTCATTATATATTCGTACTCAGCAAGTTATGGGCAACTTATATTTAGGGTTTAGTTATATGACAATTTATTTAGGGTTTAGTTATATGACCTTAAAACCTAAAACCTGTACATAGGCCTGGCCTGCGTATTGCGTATGCGAATAGGGTATCAGGTTCCTAACCGGATTGCCCTTAGATGTGAGGAATGAAATCTTTAGCCTAATTTCATATATTTTTCTGTTTATTGGACACAGTGGGATCGTTTGGCAATGAAGCCAAATGGATAAAGCGGTTGTTGGGTAGCAGTGTTAACTTTGGAACGAGGTAAATGTTTATATCCATTGCTTTGGAGGCATTTGGCCTCATAGATTTTCTACTACGTGTTCCTTACGTGTGTAGCTGCCGATAGGCGTACTCATTACGCCTTAGCTTTGAATTTATATTGTATATTGTATGTTATGCCCTGTTGTTAGTATTGTATCGAGCATATGAGCATTGCACTCTGGTTTGAGCATTGCATATACTTCCCGATTGGCGATGAGAGTCCCGCACAGGTGAAGGGTCATTATTGCATATACTTTCCGGTTGGCGATGAGAGTCCCGCACCGGTGAAGAGTCATAATTGCATATAATTCCCGGTTGGCAATGAGAGTCCCGCACCGATGAAGGGTCATTATTGCATATACTTCTCGGTTGGCGATGAGAGTCCCGCACCGGTGAAGGGTCATCATTGCATATACTTCCCGGTAATCGATGAGAGTCCCGAGCCGATGAAGGGTCATTATTGCATATACTTCCCAGTTGGCGATGAGAGTCCCGCACCGGTGAAGGGTCATTATTGCAGATACTTCCTGGTAATCGATGAGAGTCTCGAGCCAGTGAAGGGTTATCATTGCATATACTTCCCGGTAATCGATGAGAGTCCTGAGCCGGTGAAGGGTCATTATTCCATATGTCTCCTGGTAGACGATGAGAGTCCCGCGCCGGAGATAGGTATCAGGCATATGTGACTACATTGCATCGTACCGCATTCATCCCATCTCATTGTACCGCATACTGACTATTGTGTGTATTGTGTTTTGTTTTATGTATGCGGTGTGTATACTATGTCGTGGATATATCTCAGTTTGCCTATATATTTCTGGCCCGTATTCTAGATTGCGGGGATCAGGTTGCACGCCGCAACGGTATAAATATATGGACCGGGTTGCACACCGCAACAGTATAAATATATGGATCTGGTTGCACGCCGCAATAGTATAACTATATGGATCGGGTTGCACACCGCAACAGTATAAATATATGGATCGGGTTTCACGCCGCAACAGAATGAATATATGGATCGGGTTGCACACCGCAACAGGATGTATTTCTGATTGTTGATATATTCAGAATACCTAAATGTTCTGGCTATCTTACGTTCCTGGTGGTTAAGGAGTTAGTGATTCCATACGTGTTTCTAGTTATTATCTGGCTCTGCCTTTTCATAATTTAAATAAGAGAAAATTGGTTTATTTATTTCTTTTCTCCCTGGCTAGCTATCCTATTCTTTGAGCTGGCTAGTCTACCCCACTAATTGAGTCCTTTTGACTCACCCTTGTTTGTTGTTTGTTTTTGTCTATCTATTTCGTTTCGGCAGGTTCACTCCAGGATTGAGTTCACCACATTGTGAAGGAGCGAATATGACTTCAGCTGTCAGGGTGAGCCAGCTTTTATTCCGGATGGCCACCAATTTTTTGTTTGTTATTTCAATTGTATTTTGCTCCCTTCAGGAGGTATTTGTCTTCTTCTGTACTCTTAGATGTCTAGTCTGGATAGCCCTAAACCTAGTATGTTGGATAGTCAGCTGTAATTTATTTTGTACAGCTTAGAGGCATCAGTACGTCTGTGCGTTTTCTAACTCTTGTTCTTCTTTATGAATTGAATTATATTTATTTTGCTAATTTAATTGGTAAGGGTTTGCCCGACGGGTCTAGGGGAGGATGTCGGGTGCCCGCACGGCCTAGCTGGATTCCGGGTCGTGTCAGTTGGTATCAGAGCCTGGTTTAGAGTCTATCCAGATTAAGACAGTGTCTAGTAGAGTCTCGCTGATGGGTACGTAGACGTCCGTACTTATCTACGAGGGGCTATGATGGAATTTAGGAAGTTTCACTTCCTTCATTTCTGATCTTACGTCGGTCTAGGTTGCAAAAGTATTTTCGTTAATTCCTTCGCGGTAATTGTGAACCCTCGTGCAATAAATCAGCAAACGGTAGGAGTTTAGGACGAAGTAGTCTAGCCTGGGGCTAGAGCTACTCAAGCCCCGAAACTTGTGAATCGTGTTGAAGATCATGTTGCGCAGGCCCCAGCTGTACGAGCTCGCGATGGGCAAGGGAGCAGGGCCTTGTGGTTCCCTTGGCTCTCTACGATGCTTTTACGAGAATCTTGGCGACGCAGATACCGCAAGAAATATTCGCTAGGCAACCTATCAGGTTTCCGCAGATGGAGATGTTCGGTCTCAGGGAGCCCCTGTTCCAGTCCCTGATGTTGCACCAGTAAATTATGTTCTAGAAGCAGCATGGTTGCGCCACCAACTGTTCTGACTGGTTAGCCAGCTGAGGTAACGGTTCGATCTGAGTGCCCAAAGAGGCTACATTATTTTATCTGGTTGAACCTTCTGATATTCTAAAGCCATACATCAGATAATCCCTGCGTAAATTTTTAAATACAATGATGTCAGCGTATCCTTCAGGCTCTTGATTATATCAAGCAGTATGGTGTTGATTATTCTGCTTTCCAGTTTCAAGGTCCAGCCCTGGATTGGTGGACCGCTCTCTTATTACCTAACTTGGTTTGATTTTTCTTCTAGATTTGTGGAAATGTTCCTTTCGAGTAGCGAGCGATATGAAGAGTGTTGCCAGTTTGAGTGGATTAGATAGGGTAGCCTGTCGGTTAGCCAGTTGGTTTCAGAATTTGGGATTGAATTCTATAGAATGGCTGAATATATATTAGAACTAGTCCATGAGCCTTTCGAGAGATTTAAAGATTTATTAATGACCTTTCTCCTTCCTTGAGATCCCAGATGGCTTGAAAAATTGAGGTTGGGACTTCATTTGATGTCGTTGTTGATAGTGCTCAAAGGTATTAGGCATACCATAAGTTAGAGGAGGAAGAGTTAGAGCGGGAGAGCAAGAGATCCCATGGCCCTAGTGGGTAACCATGGTACCTCATTTGGAGGTAAGAGTTCTGATTATTTTGGGAGGTCACCTTCCAGGTTATATCAGCTTGTGTCACGTGATTCTTAGAGTGCGCCAGTAGCTCGTCAAGATTAGATTCAGTCTTCTCTTTACAACTATCAACAATCTTTCCAACTTCCATTTTTAGTCAAAAAGGTGTTATTATTGTTGTGAGTCTGATTATCTTTTGAGTAGTTTTCCCTTACTCCGGCAAGTAGGCAGTCGTCCTTTCTCTTGTCACCAGGCACTTGCACAGTCGCAGGCGATTTTATTTAGATCTCAATCAGCCGGAGAAATGCCACCATCCAGTAGAGGTTGTGGTTCTTCAGAAGGTGATTATCAGGGTAGTGGCTCAGCTCAGTTGCAGAGGCAGTTCTATGAACTGCTAGTCTGGCAGGATGCTGAGGCATCCGATGTAGTTGACTCAAGTATTTTTTCTTCCCTTAAATATGAGTAAGATTTGATTCTTCCGGACGATCTAGAAATGGGATGTCCTATCATGTTTCCATGGTTTCTTTTGATGTCGTTTCTATTAAGAATTGGTTGCGGTGGAGGGGTGAGCTTCTGATATGATTTATTCCTTGCATTTATGATGACCCTACTAGTTGACCTGGTTTAAATGGGAGAAATTTGGGAGAGAGTGTGGGTATGGTCTGCTTGGAATCTTTTTGTGCCACCTTCTATTATTATGTCAAATCAGTTTACCTCTCTCGTCGGAATTCAATGTTGCTAGCATAATGGGGTCCTAATTCGTCACCATCAAAAAGTGTTATCGTTTCTTTTGGTGCAAAATGATAAGTAAGTAATATTCGATCTATGTGTCTTCCTCTTGGTTTGAGAAGTCGAGTCATGTTATTCTATAAGTTTGTCTCGGTATAAAAAGGTTTTCTGGTAAATTTTTTGAGTTTCCTTTTTATAGGAGAGTTAAATTGGAATTGATGTTGTTCCATAAAGCTCATTTAATGTCTATTTCTTCAGTTGTGATTCTTTGGTTAGCCGACTCGGATGTACTCTTGCTCTGGTAGCCAAATGAATAAGAAGATAACCTTCCTGAAGCTCTAAGTATTTCTATCCTCGGTCCATTGTCATTTTTTTGTCGTCCGGCACTAGTGAGCTCGGGCAATTAGTAGCTGTTTGTGATGTTCCCTATGTTGAGCCAGAGTGCGTGTCAAGGTAGCCGGGTAAGCACATTATTGTGTCTTAAGGCTACTAAGAGTAATGAGAGGCGTTATTTGACCTCTGAGTTGATCCATCAGGCGGTGGTGTGTATGACAAAGGTATGGAGTTGTGAACTCGAGAGTTGCAGTTGTTTGAAAACTCGAGAGGGTAATTTGGTAGCTCAGAGCCGCATTCTGTTTTAGCTAAGTTTTCCTTAATCAAGTAGACCCTGCGAGGATTCCTATTTTTATTCAACTTAGCTGTATGAGCTGAAGCTCTAAGTGGAGGAGTCTTCCTCCAATGCTAATTATATAGATATTAAATCTCTAAGGCTTTGCGGAAGCGGAAGCTAAGTCTTAGTTTCATCGACCTATTCTATATCGAAAAGCATATCGACGAGGTGGTTCATCGACGGAATTATGTTAACCCATTCAAAGTTCTGTATATCTTTGTTTCGAAAATGTAGAACTCTCTTCTCGTGATCGAGGAAGGACCAGCTTAGTCAGAATAAGCTGGGCAATGGCGTTATCCTATTATCCGGTTATGTTTTTATCCAAGAGTTTGATATGCGTGTTATAATTCTGATTCTGTAATCATAATATAATGTCCGTGGAGTAGTTTATGAAGGTTGTGCAAGTTCTCTTGTTATCTGCGTGAATCTTGCTTTAGACTTAGGCTCGTTCGAGGACGAACGAGAGTCTAAGTGGAGGAGAATGAATCGACCTAGGGTAGTCCTTTCGGGAGATAGGACTCCGATTTATGTGTCAATAATTTCAAAATCTTCGTAAGGTCCATTGGGACTTATCTGTAAATTTAGATCAAAATCGGACCTCGTTTGGTAGGCATCGGAAGAAGGTTTCAGTTTTTATTGTCGATAAATATTAGAAAGAGATTTTTGAGCTCGGATTTGGCGAATGAGCTCCGATTCAAAATCCGAAAGCGCCGTTAGGTTCGTATGATTATTTGTGACTTTTGTGAACTTTCGAAAGTGAATTTTGATGTTGTTCGGCTAGTTTCCGCTAAAATGCCGAAAGTTAAATAATTTGACTTTTTTCATTTAAATTCGCATCTTGAGTTTCGGGAGTCTGATTTGAGATCCGCCTTCGTGAGTATGTTACATATATTTTGTATAACTGGTATTCAAAAGTTAGAATTATTTCGAATATCGTAGAGTACCGTTTTAATTTTTACCGTAGCAGCGAATTTTAAAGAAAAAAGAAAAAAAAAAAGGAAAAGTTGGCGGTGAGTCCTTAGCTTAAGGACGAGGCAGTTATGTAGCAATATACAGAAACATAAGGAAAATGGAATATGAAAAGAGGAAATGAGAAATAGAGATTACACACAAAAAAATGCAAGAAAATGAGAAAAGGGACCGGAGAAAAGTAGAATTTTTACCCTGAAAAATTTAGGTAATGATCTTAATGCATTATTTGAGTTTATTACGTGTGTTTGAATATGTTTTGACGGTAAAACTTGGAATATTAGACATCGTTTTACTAGGTTCAATTAATAGTTTAAAGGGTCAAATGGACCCCGATAATGGAAATGATTATATATTCGTACTCAGTAAGTTATGGGCAACTTATAAATGTAATTTATTTAGGGTTTGGTTATGTGACCTTAAACCCTGTTCATAGGCCTGGCCTGCGTATTGCGTATGCGAATAGGGTATCAGGTTCCTAACCGGATTGCCCTAAGATGTGAGGAATGAAGCCTTTAGCCTAAACTGATATATTTTCTGCTTATTGAACACAGTGGGATCGTTTGGCAATGAAGCCAAAAGGATAAAGCGGTTGTTGGGTAGCAGTGTTAACTTTGGAACGAGGTAAGTGTTTATATCCATTGCTTTGGAGGCACTTGGTCTCGTGGATTTTCTACCACGTGTTCGTTACGTGTGTAGCTGCCGATAGGCATACTCATTACGCCTTAGCTATGAATTTACATTGTATATTGTATGTTATGCCCTGTTGTTGGTATTGTATTGAGCATATGAGCATTGCACTCTGGTTTTGATCATTGCATATACTTCCCGGTTGGCGATGAGAGTCCCGCACCGGTGAAGGGTCATAATTGCGTATACTTCCCGGTTGGCGATGAGAGTCCCACACCGGTAAAGGGTCATTATTGCATATGCTTCCCGGTTGGCGATGAGAGTCCCGCACTGGTGAAGGGTCATCATTGCATATGCTTCCCGGTTGGCGATGAGAGTCCCGCACTTGTGAAGGGTCATCATTGCATATGCTTCCCGGTAATCGATGAGAGTCCCGTACCGGTGAAGGGTCATTATGGCATATGCTTTCCGGTAATCGATGAGAGTCCCGAGCCGATGAAGGGTCATTATTGCATATACTTCCCGGTAATCGATGAGAGTCCCGAGCCGGTGAAGGGTCATTATGACATATATCTCCTGGTAGACGATTAGAGTCCCGCGCCGGAGATAGGTATCAGGCATATATGACTGCATTGCATCGTACTGCATTCATCCCATCTCATTGTACCACATACTGACTATTGTGTGTATTGTGTTTTGTTTTATGTATTCGGTGTGTATACTATGTCATGGACATATCCCAGTTTGCCTATATATTTCTGCCTCGTATTCTATATTGTCGGGATCGGGTTGCACGCCGCAACGGTATAAATATATGACCGAGTTGCACGCCGCAACGGTATAAATATATGGACCCGGTTGCGCACCGCAACATTATAAATATATTGATCGGGTTGGACGCCGCAACAGTATAAATATATGGATCGGGTTGCACGGCGCAACAGTATAAATATATGGATCGGGTTGCACGCTGCAATAGGATGAATATATGGATCGGGTTGCACGCTGCAACAGGATGTATTTCTAATTGTTGATATGTTCGGAATACCTATATGTTCTGGCTATCTTGCGTTCCTGGTGGTTAATGAGTTTGTGATTCCATACGTGTTTCTAGTTATTATCTGGCTCAGCCTTTTCATAATTTAAATAAGAGAAATTTGGTTTATTTATTTCTTTTCTCCCTGGCTAGCTATCCTATTCTTTGAGTTGGCTAGTCTACCCCAGTAATTGAGTCCTTTTGACTCACCCTTGTTTGTTGTTTGTTTTTGTCTATCTATTTCGTTTCGGCAGGTTCACTACAGGATTGAGTTCACCACATTGTGAAGGAGCGAATACGACTTCAGCTGTTAGGGTGAGCCAGCTTTTATTTCGGATGGCCACCCGTTTTATATTTATTATTTCAGTTGTATTTTGCTCCCTTTAGGAGGTATTTGTCTTCTTCTGTACTCTTAGATGTCTAGTCTGGATAGCCCTAAACCTACTATGTTGGATAGTCAGCTGTAATTTCTTTTGTACAACTTAGAGGCATCAGTACGTCTGTGCGTTTTCTAACTCTTGTTCTTCTTTATGAATTGAATTATATTTATTTTTCTAATTTAATTGGTAAGGGGTCGCCCGACGGGTTCAGGGGAGGATATCAGATGCCCGCACGGCCTAGCCGGATTCTAGGTGGTGTCAGTTGTGTCCAGCAAGAAATGGTGCACCAATCGGACATGGACAGGTCGACACATTATGTTCATGCCAATCGTGTTCTACCATCTCTGGGGGAGTCTCATAGCCATCAGTGACCTTGGAAGTGCCATGACACCACAGATTGGTAGCAAAGTCGATCCAATACTGCCTAAGCCGGCTGAACTTGTATTTTGAAACATTCTTCCCATCCATCAACAGATCAGTAGATCTTATCACAACCATAACTGCACCAAAATTTAAACACAAAACCTGAATAACAATAATGAAAATAAAACAGCAAGGAAACTAATTAAAAAAAATAAAAATCAATTAATATAAAAAAGTCCAAGTCAAAGAATGCATATAAGTTGGCCTGCTTGGGGCATTTTACCCACTTGACCTTCAATGGATCATACACCTCTCCATATGATGGTCGATAATGGTAAAAATTGATCAATTCAAGCAATGATGGAATCATCTTAGAATAGCTATCGACATGCTTCATCACCCTTGGGTCGCGCTCCCCATAAACAGAGTCATATATTTCAAGAAGATGCTCATGCACTGAGAAAACTCCAAGCATAAAATGGGTAGTTTTTGTGCTTTTATCACCCAACCGAATAGGAAACCAGACACGATCAGCAAACTCCCAAAACATCCCACCCCTAAGCTCCTTTGAAACTATACTATCAATAAAAAGCTCATAATTTGGATCAGCTCCCCAAGAATAATTAGCATTATTAGCTACAAATTGTCTGCATGTCGCCATAAACCAACGATCGATGACAAGAGACATGCCTGCTTATTTCAACTGACCATCAAAAGAATGGTACAAACACCGCTTCTTCAAATAATACAAACAGACTTCCACATGCTGCACAAACAAACAATAAAATAAAGGCCTGTTAACATGGACAAGTAACAGAAGAAGTGTCTGCAAGTCTTGGCTGTTGCCAACACACAGACTTCTTGGCTATTGACAACACTTCAAGCCATGTAGAAAGGCCAGTTTGAAGAGAAAAACTCTGCAACTATTGGCTATTGCCAAGAGTTCAAGCTGGAAACTAAAACTACGATATAAAACAAGAAAACACAAGAATGAAAGAAAGTTACAAACCTCATCAGTGAGGGCAAACTTATCCCACGGCAACTCAAGAAACCAACTTCGGTTAGAAATGGAAGCAGAACCGAGTTTATAAGTATGAGGCGCAACATCCTTGCCATCAGCATAAACACTTTTGTTAGACCTGCATGAAGCACACACCATAAAGCAAAGTACTTATAATAAATAGCAAAAGAGACAACTCAATCAAACGTACACTCTCTTGAAGAATACTTGAGGAGTAAGGTTGTTTGGATTGATGAAGAGTCTGAAATTTTGAACATTTGGCAGAATACCGGCAAAATGAAATTCGCATCGACGTCTGTAATTACATTTCCAATCACTAACAGCCTTCCCATGATTACGACCATAATCTTGAAAATGAGATAACAAAGCCCAACATGGCTTTGGAACCCTTTTGGGTCTTCCCTGCTCATCCAACTCATCAGCGACAGCCGGGGCACCCTTCATCGCTCGTGCCTCATTAATATCACCAAGACCTGCGTCATATAAACCTTTCTCTTACCAACAGCTTTGATTCTCAAAGAAGCAAGTGAAACATCCATACTAGCAGCTTCACCACCCTCCTATAAACAAAGAAAATAAAATCAATACTCCTTAATACAACAAGGAAGGTCTAGTCTATACAGATCTTGGCTATAGTCAAGACTTTCACCTCCGCTGCAAGGGTCTCTTCAAGTCTTGGCTATAGCTAAGAGTTTAAGCTCTAGTGGAGGTCCCATGTGCAGGGAATGCATCTCCAAGTCTTGGCAATAGCCAAGACTTTACACTATGGAGCAAGGGCAACTATAAAATCTGCCCACGTACAAAATGATCTAAACAAAAAATACTTGCACAATACACGACACTTACCAATGCCTCTCGCTCGGCAGCAACAGGTGTTGAGAAAGCATCGCCTTGAACATTCAAATCTCCAAGCACATTGCTAACCATAGCACGAGCTAATTCCTCAGCATCACCATCTCCTATAATTGCAACACCATGCTCTTCATGCTCAACTTGCTTATTACTTATGCCAACTTCAACACCAACAGAATCTCCTCCTACACCACCATCGAATTGTACATCAGCAACAACTTCATCGGCAAGACCACTCAACCGTCCACAACTGACCAATGCATCCATCTTAGGATCATTCGAAACAACATCAACTGGCTTTGGTACTCGACTTACCTCCTCACAACCACCAACATCTATATGCCTTTCTTTATTGTTCGAAACATCCAACAACCTATCATCATCACCCCTGACATCCTAATCCTGAGCATCACCAACTCTCTCTGCACTCCTATCAACATCCATTAACTGCACAAACTGCTCCTCCTCCTGCCTAACCGAAGCACCTTCAACTCTAGCACTAATTGACACTCCACGAGATGGGGACGCAGCTTCCCTACCACTGATGGACACGAGAGATGCATAAATAGGAGACCGTTCACGAGCTTGACTATATTCTCCAGCTGATCCACCAACTCTACATTTCTTCACCAGATCAACAAGCTCACCAAGCTATTGCTTGATCGAACACTGCTCCTTCAAAATACTATTCAAGAACTTTTTCCATATCTTCTCCATTTTCTGTACGAAAGGAGAAATATACCAAACCATCAAAACATATAGAAAACAAGTTCTTACGTTATTATAATGAATTGAACAAAATGAGAAAGAAAGACATACGTCAAGACGCTTGCTCAAAGCATCATAATGACCTCCAGCATCACCGGCAACAGAAGAAGGGCTTGGAAGATCCCTCTTTGGCAGCTCATCGATAAGAGTGAAAGGCTCGACAAGAGCTTTAGGATTCTATCAATTAAATAAAAGGATAGAACTACTATGAAAACAGAAAACATTTTCCAAAATCACAAACTTAAAAACAAAAATAAAACAAAACAACACTTATAGATTTCACATGCTTCGGTACAAACATCCACATGACTGGCTTCAACTGTGGGGTGCCACAGCTCTTGTAGCGCACCATTAGAGGATGCTTCTTTGGGAATGTATTTTAACGAACGATTTCCTGTATGAAGGGAAAATATCCCAACCCCAGACAGTAAAAGCAAAGGGTAATCCGGTAAGCTGAAACAATGAATTTGGACGTTTAGTACCATTAGAAAACACATTCTTCAATGAAGACAAAGATTCTTCATAAGCTATCGACCCCCATCCAAACTTAGAGACAAGGCTTCTGTCCTAAATCAACCTAACATACTTGGTTTGTACAACATTTGAAGGCCTACCACCTAATAACACACGACAAACAATGTATATCTCAGCAAGTGCAACAGGATCCATCTCATTAAGCCAACCAGTCTTCTTTCCATTCGACAACAACTCCTCCAAATCAGACCTCAATATCCCCTTCCTTCGAAGCAATTCCTCTCCATCATCACCAGCAAAATAGTCACTAATCAGACGACTACCTGGTTCCTTCATAGCTGCATCGACAGCAACCCTATCAACACTAGAAGTCCGCAACCCAGTCACATCACCAAATATATCGACATCAAAATAAACTTCATACCCTTGTACTGAAAATGCCATTGTATCTCGCCTCTTTGATTCAACTTCAGACAATAACATACAGTTCAAAATATTACCTGACGGGTTTGTAATATCTATCTCCATAAACATCCCAAACACACAATTTTTTTTAATTCTGCAAGCTGCTTAGTAGTTAAACCTCTCGTTATAACATCCTGAAAGTGAGGATTACCTCTCCAAGCTGCTTGCACATGGTACCAATTAGCATAATCAATAAAAAGCTTCCCTGAGCCAGCCATCTTGTATAAAAATCTACATAATAAACAAGATACACATAAATCAAGCTTCTTGACTAGAAATAAAACAAGTTAAATCATATATCTCTACAAATCTTGACTGTACCCAAGAGTTTAAAACATAAATCGACAAGGCACCCAGATTTAACTATAAATAAACCAACACTTGCAACTATTGGCAATTACCAATACTTTTACATCTACCTCACTGAACAACTTGCACACCAAAGTCTACAACTCTTTGCAATAACCAATACTCTAAGTTCTGGTGGAAACAACAACTTGCAGGGACCATCTCGACAACTATTGCCAATAGCAAACACTTTAAACTACTGCAGTAACCAATTTACAGACAAAGTCTATGCAACTCTTAGCTATAGGAAAGACTTTCGAGCCTAACTCAAGCACAAACTCAAACAACTATACAAGTATTGCCTATAGACAAGATTTTCCTACTACACCATTCCAAAAAAAAAAAAAAAAAAAAAACACAGAAAACATAGTACCCTTACATCCAAATACGCTTACATGCAAATAAATCAACAAATATATGGAAAAATATAATATTTCATAAAAATATTTTTAAGTTCCAAAATATTTTTAAAACCAAATGTATTTAATATATGGAAAAATATAATATTTCATAAAAACTGAAGTCTTGGCAATAGCCAAGATTTAGAACTCATATAGTTCAACACTTCGATATCAAAAGAACACAAAGTATTGTCTAAAGCCAAGAGTTCCTAACAAATACACCAAGCTTTCTAATTTTTAAAATAATAATAACTGAAAAATAATAAAACTATAGAATTAAAATAATCTTTCCAATAACAGTTACTTATCAAATATTTTAAAATATTAAATTCACGAATAATAAATATTTTTAATTTTAAAAATCAAAATGACATATGAAATTTAATATTACATATAACTAAAGTGTTGGGAATAGCCAAGACTCTACACTCAAACTATTCACCACATCGGTTTCCTTTCGCATAAAATATGAGCAATTACCAAGACAACAGGGAGTGGAGAGTTCATATTATCAATACGTTCAACTAATGAAAATAGCCAAGACTTCACACACATAAAAGTTCAACTTTTCAATTTTAAATGGCAAAAGGCCCAAATAGACACTCGTACTTGTCTGGTTTAACCATAATCACGTTTATACTTTGCAAAGTGTCAACCAGCCCCTTCTACTCGTCCAAAACATGACTTTTAAACCCTCCCGTTTAAGTGTGATGCACAAACGCGACCACGTGGCTTCCACGTCAGATTGGTGGCCCATATCACATGCCACCTATTTTTTATACCCTAAAAACAAAAAGAAAAATCCAAACGACTTGTTTTTACCCTAAAAAAAAAAAAAAAAAAAAAAATCTAAACGACTACACGGTAAATAAAACTAAAAATTACTTTAACTCAAACAATACTTACCTAAATCCAAACTTACCCCCATCGATTAACCCAAAAAAACCCGTCGATTAACAACAAAAAATGATCCTTGTTTGATTAACAATATTTAACTCGTTTGATTAACAACATTTGAAGGTTTCCCCATATTTGAGGTAAGGGTTTAAACCCGTTTCCTTTCTAATTTTTTTAATGATTTGTTATTTGCGATTTGTTATAAAAATTAGGGCTTTAATTAATTAAGAATTTAAATAATTAGGACCGTTAAAGGATTAGTTCTCTAACTAATTAGGGCTTTAATTAATCAAGAATTTAAATAATTAGGGCTTTAATTAATTAAAAATTTAACTAATTAGGACCTTCATTCCATGTCTTCAAACATTAAATCTGAATTTTGTAAAAAAGCAAACTAAGAAAATAATAAGAAATAAAGGAGAAGGAAAGAAACTAAGGAAAAAAAAGCAAAAGACAAAGGAAAAATGAAGGTGAAGGATTTGGTATTGAAAGGCCTTAAAAGACCAAAAAATAGCTGTTGGTAGTACTTTTTTACTGATCCATGCACTGAAAATTCGTGTGGCTCTCGCTCATTTGCCACATAAGCAACTTACTAGACACATCAGCGCAGGAGGGTTTAAAAGTCACGTTTTGGACGAGTAGAAGGGGCTGGTTGACACTTTGCAAAGTATGAGCGTGATTATGGTTAAACCGGACAAGTATGAGTGTCTATTTGGGCCTTCTGCCATTTTAAATTACACAAAGTATTAGCAAAAGGCAAGACTTCCTAACAAATACCACAACCTTCATAATTTTTAAAGTAATAATAACTCAAAACTAATAAAGCTATAGAATTAAAACAATCTTGCCAATAACATTTATTTATCATATTTTCAAATATTAACTTCACAAATAATAAATTAAAAATAAAAATGTGCTATGAAAGTTCATATTAGATATACCTGAAGTATTTGGCAATAGCCAAGACTCTACACTCAACCTATTCACAACTTCGGTTTCTTTCGCACAAAATATTGGCAATTACCAAGACTTCAATGATTGGAAAGTTCATATTATCAATACGTTCAACTCATGGCAATAGCCAAGACTTTACACATATACAAAAAACCAATTCAATTGATATTGACGCAAGAGTATTGTCAAAAGGCAACACCTGCCAACACTTGAAACTCATCCAATTGAAAACAACCCAAATATTCAAATTAACATAAATATCAAACATTTGCATAAACATAACAACCAAAAAAAAATACAAAAACAAATATTATCAGTAGGCTAAACTTTTGGAAATAGCCAACACTTTACGGTCAAACCCATAACCAGTTCAATTTAACTTGACCCAAAAGTATTGCCAACAACTAAGACTTCCTACCAAACCTATAAAAATTGTTTCCAACTCTCAGTAGATTTCTCTAACTCTGTTGCAGTATTAAAAGTATCATTTGGACTACTACAAGAAATATCACATGCACCATCTTCTTGCGAAGGAGATAACAAACGAAAATTTGGAAATTCATCAACTACATCACATCTTTGTCTCTTCCTGCCACCTTGATCAGAAGAAACTGGTTGACTTATAAAATCATCCACAGAATCTACATGAATATTATATTGATCACAACACTCAATGTCACTTACTTGCAAAATATGAAAAAACAACACGGATAACACATAACAACAAATAAATCAAACAATAAAGGAAACACCATATACAAACATACTTCTTTGCCACTCGGCACTTCAACATCTCCTGGTTGGAAAAAGATGAGAATCTCTCCACTTTGCAGTTTAGCAATAATCTGAGAAGCAGTTTCTACAACAACATCAGCACCTTCTCCTTGAGAGCCTTTTATACCAGCATTGGATGCAACCAATTTTGCAACTCCCAGATTACTTTCATTGATTCCAATGCACCCAGAATTCCTTTTGTATACATCGCCTTCAAAACCTTTCTTAGACATAGCAACATGCTCCAAGACCCAGTCGACCTTGGAATCCAGATACTAAACAGGAATAAAATAAAGTCAAAAATTAATATTCAAATGACACAATCAGAAAATTCATAGTATGAACAAAATAGAAACATATATTACCATCACATGTGCCACCAAATTAGAGAAGTCATCATCTAATCGCTTGTTTAAAGTATCAATAACACGCTGCACAATATTTACACAAAATTATAAAATATAATTAGAATTTAATAAACAATAAAAGCAACTATTACTTACAGCAACAACAAGATTCAGTAAACCCAAAGGAAATGTTGCAGAACTATAAACACCAACGTCACATGGAAACTGCAACTGAACAGGTAGATGTTTCTTCTCTTCATCAGTAGCAACAAGTGGCTCCATCTTAAACGAATCAAACACCTAATTCAATAAAACATAAAAACAAAAACAGTAAATTACATACATATTAAATATCAAAAAATAAATGATTAAACCAAACACAAAGCGATAAGAAATTACAGAAAACGCATGGAAATACTTCTCAACAAGAGTTGAGAACCGAGGTTGCCTCAAATTATACCAAGAAAGCATCCGCGAAAATGTCTGAGGCTTAGCTTCTGCATATGCTCGAAATACAGGGAACACTTGCAACACCCACACATTGAACGCAAAGGGGAAACCGACTAAACAATAGCAGCTCTCATTTTTCAAAGGCTCCGACTTAATTTGTTGAAGACAGTTTCTAAGAGATCCAACCAACCACTTGAAACCCAAAGTACCCCAAGGGTAACAGTAATGAAGCTCATCATCATCAATCACTTTCATCAAGTGACTACTGACCTCACAATACTCAGACCGACCCAATAAAACCCTCTCAACAATGTAAACTTCAGCAAGCTTAACAACATCACCATCATTGTCCCAAAAAGGCTACAAACGACTGCATGCATCAGTGCTAAGAAATCTTTTCAGATCAGACAATTTGATTGTACGATAACTTGGGAAATAACGATTTAAAAGACGATTTGGACGAGAAGATACAAAACTAAAGTCACCAGAAGAAACACCTAAACCCGTAATCAAGTTAAAACAATCCAAGTCAAATACACATCGATGCCTACACACACTAAACCTAATAACCATATCATCAACACAATAAGTCTGTGAAAGCATCATGCAATGTACCACATTCCAAGAAAAATTCACATAACCCAACTCCATAAATTTGCCGAAAACTCCACGTTTCAGCAACGTCAACTGCGGCTCCGTAAAAAATTCACTAACAAACTAACATACTTCCCATCACCACCCTAAGAACCATTGACATCAAACCAGTGCTCTAACATAAAAATTTGATCTCCTTCCTATGGCAGCAAAAAATAAAATATACATATTCAACAACACTATTAGAAATATGATAACAAAAAAGAAAGCAACAGACAAGGGAACATACATTATGATGTGCCATTATGAACTCACAATTAGTATGCAGAAAAATTTCTGTGACATCACAATAATTCATAGTCAACACGCCAAAAACAAACACAACTAAAAAAACACAAAAATACCTATAGAACAAGCAAATTCACTACAACTACTGCCAATAGCCAACACTTTAAACTCTAGCAGAAAGGGAAAATCGTACACATAGTCTCCGCAAGTATTTCCTATAGCTAAGACTTTAATTTCGATGCAAAGAGAAACTTACACTAAAAATCTCTAAAAGTATTGGCAAAAGCCAAGAGTTCAAACTCTATTGGAGTTGCACACTTCAGGAGAAAATCTATGAAAGTCTTGGCAACTCTACTAGAATAGCCAAGACTTTCAGTTCTGTTGCAAAGGAAACACATACACTGAAAATATCTAAACATATTTGCAATAGACAAGACTTTAAACTCTATTGCAATAACCAATTTAGAAAAAGTCTATACAACTCTTGGAAATAGCCAAGACTTTACGCTATATGAAATTTGAAGCTTCAAATCATCGGAATCAAATAAACACAAACAAAAGAATCTACAAAACACTCAAACATAAATCAAAATGGAAATAACTGACAAATAAATATATAAACAGCCACAATAAGTATATAAATAAAATTGCAGGTGAAAAAATTTATTGATAAATGATTAGGCTTAGTAAAAATAATAATTTAAATAAAAAATAATACAACAAATACACGAAAACGAGAGAAAATGAACCCCAAATCTCAAGAACAAAACAAAGAAACAAGGAAAAAAGACCAGGAATGTCGAAAGAGAGAGAGAGAGAGAGAGAGAGAGAGAGAGAGAGAGAGAGAGAGAGAGAGAGAGAGAAAAAAAAATCCTTTCAGCGTGAATTATATTAGTCGGGGGCAAAATAGTACTTTCACAGGGAGGGTATGACATGGAGGGAATTTACTTAAAATATTTCTAAGTGGGAGCAATTAGGAAGATCATCTCTTATTGAGGACACTGGGTGAAATCTTTTTGAGTATTTGGGCTGCTACTTCTTTTCGAAATTGGGTTAATCCAAAACCCCATAAAAAAATCGCAAGGCCAATTCCCCTCAACATATTAATTTTCACTACTAATTATACTAAACTAAATATTTAAATTACACAAATAAAACTCAAGAAACAACCAGGCAACTAAAATAAAAAAAAAATATTTTTTGACAATTTTTGATATTTCTACAAATTAAACTAGACTAAAATGCTAAAAGACATGTGAATAATCGTGGAAAAATAGGCAAAATTTAAGAAAAAATCATGCGGCAATTTTGAGCATTTTATTGTAAATTGGTACAAAAATTAAGTGATTACAAGAATATTCCTCTAAATTGTGCATGTCATCATTATCTTCCTCCCTTACTGTCTCAAATTAATAAAAAACTTCCTCCCTTACCGTTTCAAGATCATCATCAACTTCATGTATCCCCTCATCTACTGTACTAACTGCTTCGCTAGCGAGTATCCCAGCTTCCTCACCATCTCTCATATTAATTTCTAAAGAATTTGATGGGATTTCATTTTGTGTTTGGTTCAGCTTAGTAGTGGGCAACGGGCTAATTACAGTCGTAGGAACTGCATCGGGCACAACAGTGGGCAAAATTGTTGCGTCTGTTGCATTCATTGCAGCATTATTTTCCTATCACTCCTCCTTGTTATTTTTTCCTCCCTTCTTAAAGAATTATTCACATGTTCCCTTGTAGAAATAGGATTTGTAACCGCTGCAGGCGTGCTATTACCTTTCCTGTTCGACGTAGGAATAATATTGCTTTCTTTCGCAGCAACTTTTGGATCTACTGGCGGTTCCTTTTTCCCATTGTCATCTAATTCTTGTAAAGCCAAAAATTTATTAGTTTGTTCCACCTGTTTATTCCCACTTTGCACCACTATTCCTTGATTCTTAGCAGCATCCTTCTTTCCAAGAACAAATTTCCTCCTTTCATCTTCTTGAACTTGTTTTGATTGTTTATCCCTCGTAACATTCCACCCATTGTCATTAAGTACATGCCCAACCACTTTACCACTTGTGAGAATTTTTGTTGGAGCAGGAACTGAAGCTTTACCAACAGAAACATCTTCAACATGCACATCTTCCTTCTGTTTATCGTGTTCCTTCTCCACTCGTAATTCTGGGTGAATATTCTTGCATAACAATTCACTATGTCCTTGCAATATGCTGGGAGATAGTCATAATTAATATCAATCTAATACGTCATAATGTCACCAGTAACATCATCTTCCTCATTAATTATGACTTGAGCTGGATGCTTCGCCATAAAATCAACTTGACTGCGCACAACTAGGTCACGTTCTATTTATTGTAGCTAAAATCAGCCTTCAAAAGAGTCCCTACAGCTGAAGCAATAGAGAACAAGAACTCCTTTGCAAAGAAGTTCGGAGGTAAATTTGGAAAACTAATCCAAGCAATTGCCATGATCGTTTCTTCCTCTGGTTTCCATGTTCTTGTTCATTTCAGTGACCTCATACGAAATGATCTTCCTCTATATTTGATTTAATAGGTCAGAGTTGAAAGAAAATTAACATAATCTTCCATCAACGGTAGACGAATCAAAACATATCTATTATCCAAATACCCTATATTGCAATCTCCTTTAATGTTGCATTGTGATGCGATGATCTTGTGTAATAGCACCATGTCTGGACGACCATATGAGAACTTACCCAAAACTGCATATTAAAAATTTTCCATTGACAATTGACTTCTTTACCTCAGGTGTTTTCCATTGCAATGTAGGTTGACCATGTTTATTGGCATTAGCAGACCAAAATAACTGCTGTTCAACGTTGATCTTTGGAGCATGTGGAATGAAGAACTGAGAATAAGAGGTATTAGGGTTTAAAGGGATGGTTGTTTGGTCATTTGCGGGAAAGGCAGTAGGTTGGTCATTTGTGGGAGTGGCAGTAGGCTGGACAACTCCAGGAGGGGGCTGCCCAGGCATTGCAGTAGCCATAGCTACGTTGAAGTGAAGGGCAGGAAGAGAGAGAAGAGAGTTTATCTGTATGTTTGCACTTATCTTCTTTCATACCCCTGATTTCCTATATTTGATATTTTTTTTTTCATTCAAATATGGTGATCTTTAACTAACATTTTGTGTTTTTCGATCATCATTTTATGTTTTTCGATCAAATATGGCATTTTTCTGGTCATATCTAATATTTTTTCATATTTTATTTTATTGTATCTCCACTGTTTCGACATTGTATCTAACTATTTTTTACTATTTCTAGGTTATTTGCATTGCTTATGTACTATTTTTGCACTTTTTTCGTATTGTTTCTGCACTGCTCTGTGTTTCTGCATTTCTACATAATTTCTGCACAGTTTCTGCACTATTTTATGCATTTTGCTTGTTTCTATACTGCTTCTGCACAATTTCGCATTTTTTCTACATTGGCTATGTATTGTTTCTGACTGTTTTAGCATTGTTTCTGTAGATCGATGGCGGTAGACTAACGACGACAGTGAGGGCAGGGGGCGCCAGAGGGGTGGATGCTGGAGTTTTTCTTTTTTAGTTGTTTGTAGCAACTTGTATAAAAATACTGCTATATTTTATAATATCAATAATATTGCTGTTTTTTTGCAACAAAGTGTACAAAATTATATATAAGTGCTAAAAAAACTCATTCTTTATTTTTTAACAATTAGTATTTGTTTAAATTAGCTATATTGTATAGGTTTAGCTACACCACTTCGTTAAACTTGATAATGAAATGTTACGCACCCGGATCTTACCTTTTTATTTAGTAAATTACTACATTTTGTATCGACTCATTCTTCGTACTATTCTTCTATAGTTCTAAAAAAAATTTAATCAAGTTGATGCAAGTTCTCCGTCTATTTATAGGATCAATGGCCATTATAGTAGGGTTTTTCTATTTGAAAACTAACTGCTAGTATTCTAAGGACCGATGGGCACTAATTTACTCTTCAAATATTGTTCTACATCTATATGGGAAATTTTGATCACTAGCCATTTTTGGACGTGCTCAATGGGGACTATCCACCATTTCAAAATTCATTGAAGAATAGCCAAAAATTCGCGCGCACACTTAAGCTCCATTAGTGTTGGAAAAACACCCCAGACTAGCCCCATAACAAAAAACGGGGGCTTTGAACAAAACTTGTTCAAAGCCCAAGTATTTTGTTATGGGACTTTATATATAAAGCTGAGTCCCATAACAAAATGATGGGGCTTTGAACAAGTTTTGTTCACAGCCCCAGCATTTTGTTATGGGTTATGAGACTTTATATATAAAGCTTCAGTCCCATAATAATGTTGGGGCTTTGAACAAGTTTTGTTCACAGCCCAGCATTTTGTTATGGGACTGAAGCTTTATACATAGTCCCATAACAAAATGCTGGGGCCTTAACTTGTTCAAAGCCCCAGTATTTATACTGGGGTTAGTTTACTGAAGCTTCCCCAGTACAAATACTGGGGCCTTGAACAAGTTTTGTTCAAAGTCCCAGTATTTATACTGGGATTTGTCCGGAGATGGCTATTTCTCAGTGAATTTGTTTTTGACGGCTACAAATCAATTAACGCGCGCCAAACAGGCCCCTACACTAAATTTTTACCATCTATATTGCATGAAATGTGTATCTTCTTGTGGACGAAGTTGACAAATAGTCATTTTTGCATGTATTTCAGCCGCTTATGGGCGCAACTTTGTAGAGAGTGTCTGGTTTACCTATCTTCAGATCATTTGTGTTGGAGATCAAGAAAAGATAAACTAACTTCATCACCTTTGATTTGAAAATGAAATATTTTATTTTTTTCTTCTTTTGTTTTTCTTTTTCATAATCTTAAACCAATATGTTTTAATTTGATTTGAAGTTGAGCCCAACTTCACACTTTTGGTATGAAATTGATTCATTTTTAGATCAAAAAATTTAAATTGCATGAATTTCACAGTATATGTATTCAACTTCAGCGATGATTTGAACATGAGTAGCTATACTTGCAAACAGTTTTAAAAAGGGACTAAAGACTAAATAGCTAAGGTAAAACTGGCTATCTAGTTAAATTTTACGTTTTTTTAATCATTGTCTGGAAGTTTTTGTGCGAAATAGACACTTCTTGCACTGCTACTACAATTTTAACTCCATAAGAAAAGTTTTATCAAAATTGGTAGGTCTTTGCTAATTGGAAATGTCCGATTTCTGTAAATCACCCTATTGTATTTGTTAGAGATGCCTTCAAACTAGGCCCAATAGCCCATTACTAGATTAATTGGTATTGTATTCGGCGGCGAGGGCACTTTTTACTAGGTTGGTCAAGCATTAGCCTGCGCACGCAAATTTGCTGAAAAACTAGCCACCGTTTGGCTTTTTAAAAGTTTTCTCTAGTAAAATCGTTTAAAAATTCATTTGAAAATTATGATTTTAACATTCTGCATATTTGGATCTACTCGAGGGTTTTTTCTCTCCTCTCTTTTTTATGCTTCAATTTTTTCAAAACTTTCCTTACTCTTTCATTAAAAACGCAGAAATGTTACTATTTTGAGAGATTCAAGTCCCGTATTGCTTGAGCAACTACTATTATGTGTGGTTGCATTTTTTGTAGGTAGCTCTTTTTATTTCGTGTTTGTTCATCTTTTTTTTCCCATTTTTTACACATTTTTAGTTCAAATTCTGGTGTACTTTCAGTTTTTTCGTGTGTTATATCAATTTTTTCACTATTTAAAGTACTAGGTGTGTTTTTGGATGAATGGATTCATGATACTTTGTTATTATTAGGTTATACTTCTATAAAAAATGGTTGGATTCCATTAAACATAATCTTTGGATTCCATTAAAAATGTTGGGTCTTCATTTGAGTATATAACCGTTTTGAAGCCTTGTATCCCACTATTTTATTCTAGGTCTTCATCTGGCATAGCCTTTTGTCCCTGCATAAAATACTGGGACTCATTCTGTGTCACAACCCAACCTAGGGCCGTGACGAATAATCGACACTGACTGCCGATCATCGCTAAACCTACTAATAATCTATTAATAATAGAGATAAACTGGCAATCTAGTGATATAAACATACATATTTGCTGAAAGCATAAAGTTTGGAAAGACGACAAGGCTATCACAAGCTGACATACATAACATACTGACTGAACTACATAAGGACATATCTATAGGCCTCTAAGAGTGTTGAACTGAATATACAAAGGATGGGACAAGGCCCTGCCATACCTACGAGGTGTTTGTACAACATACCAAAAGTAGTAAACTCCGGGGGGAGGCGGAGTGACTCCAACAGCTGTTAGATAGCCTACTAAAGTGGCTCAAAGTCTGATCTCTCTGTACCTGTGCGGCATGAAACACAACGCCCAAGAGAGGAAGTGAGTATGATATGTACAAAGTATGTAAGACATGGGCATATAATATATCATAGCTGAATGAAACTGTAAGGCTGGAATATAAATATGTAAATATGAGCTGGAGCATAGCAATGTAGCTGGAAGTCTGAAACACGAACTAAACATGATTCGAATAGGCAAAATGGCTTAAGTCCACCATAAACTATGACTTTTTTCCAACTTGACACCGGAAGTTTGCAGGGGTCCTATTACCCCCTTGATGCCCTTCGAAGTGTTATTAATACACCATCCTGACCATTTTTTTGGACCAGCAAATATGTGTGGTCCCGCGCGTGTATTTCAATCGGTATAATGTTAATTTTTATTTTAATTTTTTGTTAGTATCTTTTAGTCTCCCCCCTTTTAATTTACCTTTTACAGTTACCCTTTTCATTTCCCCTCCCCCTTTTCATTTACTTGAAACCCTTCTCCTTCAACTTTTTATCTCCCTCCATAACCTACTATACGAAGTGTGATTTCTGTTAAAATCTAGTCAAATACTATATGAAGTGTTATGTTGGTGTAAAGAACAATACTAGACGACGTGCATTTGGAGATTTACAGGTTAGGGTTTCTCTTTTACTGTTTTTGTTTTATCGTTTAATCTATGCCCTAATGGGTTTAATTTATTCTTTAATCTGCTTATTTGGTTTAAATTAGAGTATTTAGTGGTTCAATTTAATAATCTATGACTTGTTTGGGTGTGTTCCCTATTCTATTACATGTACAGTAGTAGATGTAAAAATTGGAGGTTTTTGTTGTCGTGTATGAATCAAGTAGTGGTTTTTCTGGTCGTCTACTTAGTGGTTGTTTCCTGCATGCTTTAATAGATTAGAATTTTTTAATCGATTATTTTAGGGTATTGCCTATATTTTAATCGCAGTGTTTGTATGCTATTTCAGAGATTTAATATTTCTTTTACCTTAATTACACTAAGATGGTTTCATCGTGGGATTATTTATTTTTGTCCCCCACTAGAATATATGGGTGGGGCCTTAAGGGAATATTAGGATGTTGATGGTGATAGAATGTCCTACTTTGAGTTAGTGGACTACGTTAAAGACCTAGGATATTTACCAAGCTGTGACTTTTGTGTTAGGTCACCTTTGGATTGTACTTTGGTATTGATTAAAAGTAATAGGGACATTTGTGAACTTTTCTCTTGGTTAGATAATGGAGATATCATGGATGTGTTTGTGTCCCGTGAAATTAATGAACCAGAATCACTAAGACTGTTGGAGTATAAAGCACCCTCTTTTGAACTCGAACCTAGCCCTAAAGCCCAGTCTTCTATTCTTGATCCACAACCTCCTAATTTAGATCCCCAGTCTCCCAATCTTGATCCACAACCTCCTAACTTAGATCCCCAATCTCCTATTCTTGATCCACGACCTCCTAACTTAGATCCCCAATCTGCTATTTTTGATCCATGGCCTCCTAACTTAGATCCTCAGTTTCCCAATCTTGATCCCGAACCTCCTAACTTAGATCCCAATCTCCCAATCTTGATCCCCAACCACCTAACTTTGATCCCCAGCCTTCCAACCCTTATTGATGGTGAGATTTCTAAAATAAATAAGGATTTAGGTGATGGATGTGTTTTGATTTTGACATTGAAGAAGGTAACAATAGTTCTAGTGATTCTAAGATTAATAGGTTATTTGGGGAAGCTGACTTAGACTATGGTGGTGATATCTATGAGGAAGATAGAAACATAAGGGAGGAGAAGAGGAAATTTCATAGAGAAAAAAGGAAGACTAGAGGGACACATGCTAAGCAGATTCCTACTGATGAAAATGGGGCAGACCTTGGGTATGATGAGATAAATGCTGGGAAAAAGAGAAGTTTAGATGGCAAACTTGGGGGTGATGAAGATTATTATCCTAGTGATGAAGTTGCTTCTTTTGAAACAGATGATTCTGATGATTTTGAGAATGGAGAAGACATGGGACAAATTGTAAATAAACCTCAAAGAAAGAAGAAATCCAATAGAGTTGTGTTTGATCCTACATTTGAGTTAATTGTTTGGGAATTAGGGTTACTTTTTTAGAGTGTAATCAGTTTAGGGAGACAGTCACTAGGTATGCAATTCAAGAAAAGGTTTAGATTGATAAACATGTGAATGAGCCTACTAGGGTGAGTGTTAGGTGCTGTAATAAGAGCTGCAAGTGGAAATTGTATGCAAGTGTTGATACACAAACCACATATTTTGTTGTAAAAACATATAACCCATTCCATAAGTGTGTCACTTTAAATTATAAATATCTTTGCAATGCTAAGTTTCTTGCCAGTCATTACAAGGACAAAACAGCTCAACGTATGGACATAAAAATAGTGGAGTTTCAAGCTATGATTAGAAGGGAGTTGGATATGCATGTTGGTAAGACAACAGTTAGAAGAGCTAAAGCAAAGATAATTAAGCAGATTATGGGTGATTATATTGAGGAGTTTGGAAGAATCTATGATTACAGGGATGAGATATTGAGGGCAAATCTAGGAAGTAATTGTGTTGTTAAGGTTGGGGACTGTGAATTAACTGGTAAGAAAATTTTTCAAGGGTTTTATGTATGGTTTAATGCATTGAAGAAGGCATTCTTCAGAGGAACAAAGAAGTGTATTGGTTTGGATGGCTGCTTCCTAAAAGGGGTGTGTAAGAGACAACTACTTACTGAAGTTGGTAAAGATGGTAAAAACCAGATGTTACTTATTGCTTGGGCAGTGGTAGAGTATGAAAATCAACATACTTGGTCTTGGTTTACAGAACTGTTGAAGAGTGACTTGGAGCTTGGGGAGCGACATGGTATTACATTGATTTCTGATATGCAAAAGGTATGTCTTCTTCCTTTATTTCTGATTTATCAACAAGTTTTTGTCTATCACTAATTCTGTTATGTTTCTTGTCGGGACTGGATTTGGCCCGGGGTAGGATCCCTCCATTTGCTTAACAAAGGATGTATGCAAGACACATCCTTGCTAACTGATCCAAAAGGTGGAAGGGGATAGAAAGAAGAAACTGTTTTTGGAAATGCGCAAGGTCCACATTTGAAGCTGAATTTAGGAGGAACTTGAATGCTATGAAGAGGCTAGGGTTTGGTGGACCAAACCGGGACAAAATAGTTGAATTGTTGAGGTATAACAAAGAGAGATGCTGCAGGGTATACTTTCAAGAGTTTAGCAAGTGTGATGTAGTGGACAACAATATGGCTAAGACCTTTAATTCATGGATATTACAAGCAAGGTACCAGACAATTATTTCCATGCTTGAAGAGATAAGAGTGAAGATGATGCAAAGGATAGGACAGTTAAGACAGTTTGGGAAGGATGGAGGACTGTGATTTCTCACATGACTTTGAAAAATTTGGAAGAGAATAAAGACAACTCAATGAAGTGCAGTCTTACTTGGAATGGGGATGCTTGATAGGAAGTCAAAGAAGAGGATTACATTCATGAAGTGGATTTTAGGAACATGATTTGTAGTTGTAGGTACTGTCCTTTACTAATTCTTTTTTTGTCTTGTAGTTGTAGGAACAGTTGTATTTCTGTCTTTTAATGATTCTGTTGTGTTTCTTGTAGGTACTGGCAGCTTAGGGGTATACCATGCCCTCATGCAATTTGTGCCATGCATCACAAACAACTTAATCCAGTTGACTATGTGTCAATGTGGTACCACAATGACATATACCAGAGCACCTACTCATACTTTATCCAACCATGTAGAAATATGGCAATGTGGCCAGAGTCCAATAATCCTCATGTTGAACCACCAGTTTTGAAGAAGATGCCTGGGAGGCCTAGGAAACTAAGAAGAAAAAAAGCAGGTGAAACTAAGAGGACTAGAAAGCTTAGCAAGGTTGGTACTGTCATGACCTATAGGAATTGTGATTAGAAAGGTCACCACAAAAGAGGCTGCCCATCAGCTCCTAATCCTGCACAAAGATCAGCTCCTATACCTGCACAAAGATCAGGTCCTAAAACTCCTGGAAGATCAGTTCCTACACCTGCTACAAGATCACCTATAAGTTCAGTTCACCTTCTGTTCGTAATGTTGCAGCTACACCTCCTGTTCCTAATGATACAACTACACCTTCAACTCCAAAATCAGGTCCTAATGCTGCAGCTACACAGTCATCATTACATGAGTTAAAATTACAATAATTGAGTTAAACTTCTATAACTACACTAGTATGGCTAACACCTTTTATAATTTAACAAGGATCAAGGGGTAGGGGAACAGGTAGAGGACAATGCAGGGGAAAAGGAATGACTCAAACTACTCAAGAGAGTAGTTCACAAGCTTCAGGAGCTTTTAAGAAACCAATTATGGTTGGGTTTGGGATGCTGGTTACAGACAATGGCAATATAATTTTAAATATAAGTATCTTTCCATTATTATTGCATTTTATAGTTGTTATCTACCTAGTAGAATTGTTTGGAAAACTTCTTACTCACATGTTATTACAAAATTTCCTTGTACATCCTGGTATGCCTAGTAGAAGGGTAATAGACATTGGTCCTTAAAAAGTGACAAGGTCTGCTGAAGTCAACGGGGACAATGGTTTCCAACCAAGAAGTAGCTTAAAGTGGAATCGAAAAGCTGCAATTTCCTCAAGTAGACTTCAGCAAATGAGGGGAAAAATATATGAAAACAAGGTCAGCTGCAGCAAAGATTACTACCCCAAGCCAAGGCAGTTCTAATGGAAATGCTCAAGTCCCATGGAAGCTCTAGTGTTACTCTTTACTTTTGTTTAGGACATATAGGTTTTGATGTAAACAAATAATGGTCGAATAATTTTTGCATGCTTTTATGCTACTGTTACTGATGTAACTTGTGAACATGATTAAGTATTTAATGATCATCCGGTTTACATGGTTCTTAGTTATTTCTCATTTCTATTTTTTTACATTCAAGTTCAGTACAATAACAACAGAAAACAGGGCATTTACATAACATAGTTTCATTACCATTGTTCAAAATAGGATACAACACAAACAAAAGGCAAAACGCAAACACTACAGTTCCATCTTGCATAAAAGAAATCTCTTAATGCAATTCCAATTGCATACACTTGCAATACCTATTGATGCTTATGAAACGACCTCGGTTAGTCGTTTCGGAAGTTAGGACTCCGATTGACGTGCCAATAATTTTAAAATATTCGTAAGGTCCATTGATAATTATCTGTAAAATTTGAGCTAAATCAGACCTCGTTTGGTAGGCATCGGAAGAAGGTTTCAGTTTTTATTGTCGATAAATATTAAAAAGAGATTTTCGAGCTCGATTTTGGCGAATGAGCTCCGATTCGAAATCCGAAAGCGCCTTTAGGTTTGTATGGTTATTTGTGACTTTTGTGATTTTTCGAAAGTGAATTTAGAGGTTGTTCGGCTGGTTTCCGCAAAAATGCCGAAAGTTAAATAATTTGACCTTTTTCCATTTAATTTGCATATTGAGTTTCGGGAGTTCGATTTAAGATCCGCTTGAGCAAGCGTGTTACATGTATTTTGTATAACTTACTTGAGAAATTCGGAATTATTTCGAATTTCGGTGGGTTCTATTTTAGTTTTAGTCGTCGCAGCGAATTTGCAAAAAAATAAAAAAGAAAAAAGAAAAAAGAGAGGATAAAGAGAAAGAATAAAAAAGGATGGACGGTGGCCCTCACCTTAAAAGAGAAACGAACAAAGAAAGGGAAATAGAACGAAACAGGGAAATGAAGACGCAGCAAAAAAAAAATGCCAGAAAATAAGAAAAGAGCCAGAAAAAGATAGAATTTTTACCCCTTTATTACATGTGTTTAAATATATTTTAACGGTAAAAATCAGAATATTAGACATCTTCCTAACGAATTAAATTGATAGTTTAGAGGGTCAATTGGACCCCGATAATAAAACTGATTATATATTCGTACTCAGTGAGTTATGAGCAACAAACAAATGTAATTTATTTAGAGTATTGTTTTGTGAGTTTGAACCCTGTACATAGGCCTGGCCTGCGTGTTGCTTATGCGAATAGGGTATCAGGTTCCCATCTGGATTGTTCTAAGATGTGAGGAATGAAGGCTTTAGCCTTATGTGATATATTTTTCTGCTTATTGAATACAGTGGGATCGTTTGGCAATGAATCCAAAGGACAAAGCGGTTGTTGAGTACCAGTACTAACCTTTGAACGAGGTAAGTGTTTGTATCCATTTCTTTGGAGGCCCTTGGCCTTGTGGATATTCTACCACGTGTTCCTTACGTGTGTAGCTGCCGATAGGTGTACTCATTACGCCTTAGCTTTGATTTTACATTGTATATTATATGTTATGCCCTGTTGTTGGTATTGTATTGAGCATACGAGGATTGCACTCTGGTTTTGAGCATTGCATATAATTTCCAATAATCGATGAGAGTCCCGAGCCGGTGAAGGGTCATTATTGCATATACTTCCCGGTTGGCGATGAGAGTCCTGCACCGGTAAAGGGTCATTATTGCATATACTTCCCGTTAATCGATGAGAGTCCCGAGCCGGAGAAGGGTCATTATTGTATATACTTTCCAGTAATCGATGAGAGTCCCGAGCCGGTGAAGGGTCATTATTGCATGTACTTCCCAGTAATCGATGAGAGTCCCGAGCCGGTGAAGGGTCATTATTTCATATACTTCCTGGTTGGCGATGAGAGTCCCGCACCGGTGAAGGATCATTATTGCATATACTTCCTGATAATCGATGAGAGTCCCGAAACGGTGAAGGGTCATTATTGCATACACTTCCCGGTAATCGATGAGAGTCCCGAGCCGGTGAATGGTCGTTATTGCATATACTTCCCGGTAATCGATGAGAGTCCGAGCCGGTGAAGGGTCATTATTGCATATACTTTCCGGTTGGCGATGAGAGTCCCACACCGGTGAAGGATCATTATTGCATATACTTCCCGGTAATCGATGAGAGTCCCGAGCCGGTGAAGGGTCATTATTGCATACACTTCCCGATAATCGATGAGAGTCCCGAACCGCTGAAAGTATCAGCCACATGTGACTGCATTGCATCATGCCGCATTCATCCCGTCTCTTTGCACCGCGTACTGACTAGTGTGTGACTATTGTGCTGTGTTTTGTATATGCGGCATGTATACCATGTTGTGGACATATTTCAGTTTGCCTATACATTTCTGGCTATGTAGTGTCCTTAATTGGTTTATATGCTTTAGTTATACGGATCGGGTTGCACGCCGCAACGGTATAATTGTACGGATCGGGTTGCACGCCGCAACGGTATAAACATATGGATCAGGTTGTACGCCGCAACAATATTTACATATAATAAGATGTATTTCCGATTGTTGATATGTTCGGGATGCCTGTATGTTCTGTCTATCTTATGTTCCTGGTTGTTTATGAGTTTTTGGTTTCATACGTATTTCCAGTTATTATCTGGCTCTGCCTTTTGATAGTTTAAATAAGATGGATTTGGGTTTACCTATTTTTCTTCTCCCTGGCTAGCTAACGTATTCTTTGAGGTGGCTAGTCTGCCCCACTTATTGAGTCCTTTTGACTCACCCATATTTGTTGTTTGTTGTTTGTTTTTGTCTAGTTATTTCGTTTCGGCAGGTTCGCTTCAGGATTAAGTTCACCACGTTGCGAAGGAGCAAAGACGACTTCAGCTGTCAGGGTGAGCCAGCTTTTATTCCGGATGGCCACCAGTTTTATATTTATTATTGTAGATGCATTTTTCTCCCTTCAGGAGGTATTTGTCTTCTTCTGTACTCTTAGATGTCTAGTTTAGATAGCCCTAAACCTAGTATGTTGGGTAGGCAGCTGTAATTTCTTTGTACAACTTAGAAGTATTCGGATATCTGTGATTTTTTCTAGGTCTTGTTCTTATTTATGAATTGAATTATATTTATTTTCCTAATTTAATTGGTAAGGGTTCGCCCGATGGGTCAGGGGACGATGTCGAGTGCCCGTACGGCCTAGCCGGATTTTGGGTCGTGTCAACTCAATACCAAAATAACAACAACAATACACAATATCACTTTAAAGGAAAAGCTGCACCAATTTCTCTTCTTGTTATCTTCCTTCATTCCCTTGGTTCCCTTACCCATGCAATTTTTATATCCATCTACTGATTTTGTTGAATCTAAAAGTATGTTAGTCCCTCTTCTAGCTCCTTTATTTTGTTTTTCAATCTTGGAAGAACAAACTTAGAGCGATTATCAATTTCTTCACCCCTCCATCGAAAAAACTTGCACGAGCTATCCTACAAATTTGAGTAAGCAAATAATGTTTCAATTTAACTATTAGAACGTCAAAAGTAACCTTAAAGATCCAATAAGTTAAGCAACTTACACCATAGTATGGACAAGACCAATATTGTCTTCCCGAATTTTTTTTCGACCAAGAAGTGTATAAGTGCAGCAGCTCCCCATGCTTGCATCGAACAATCATATGCAACATTGGGTCATCCTCGTCCATACAAATGCGATTCAAACTTGTATATGACATTCCTAACATATATATCAACGTGTTAAATTACTTTAATAAAAATCTCAACTTTGAGTAAAATAAAAATAACCACAGATATAAGGCTAAATGAGATAGAATATAGTACATACGAATTACCTGCAAAGGTGAAAGGTTGGTAGAGCTTCAATGGTAGGAATAAAAAACAATACTTTTGCATCCTAGACCGACGCACGATCAGAAAAGAAGGAAGTGAAGCTTCCTAAATGCCATCATAGCCTTTCGTAGATAAGTACGGACGTCTACGTACCCATCAGCGAGACTCTATTAGACACTGTCTTAGTCTGGATAGACACTAAACTGGGCTCTGATACCAACTGACACGACCCGAAATCCAGTTAGGTCGTGCGGGCACCCGACATCCTCCCCTAGACCCGTCAGGCGAACCCTTATCAATTAAATTAGGAAAATAAATATCACAATTCATAACTAGGAGCATGACTCAAAACAAAAACACAGACATACTGATACCTCTAAGCTGTACAAAAGAAATTACAGCTGACTACCCAACATACTAGGTTTAATGTTATCCAGACTAGACATCTAAGAGTACAAAAGAAGAAAAATACCTCCTGAAGGGAGCAAAATGCAACTGAAATAACAACCAATAAACTGGTGGCCATCTGGAATAAAAGCTGGCTCACCCTGACAGCTGAAGTTGTCTTCGCTCATTTACGACGTGGCGAACTCAATCCTGGCGCGAACCTGCCAAAACGAAATAGATAGACAAGAAACAAACAACAAACAAGGGTGAGTCAAAAGGACCCAATAAGTGGGGCAGACTAGCCACCTAAAAGAATAGGATAGCTAGCAAGGGAGAAAAGAAACAGATAAACCATATTCCTCTTATTTAAATTATGAAAAGGCAGGTCCAGATAATAACTAGAAACACGTATGAAATCACAAACTCATTAACAACCAGGAACGTAAGATAGCCAGAACATATAGGTATCCCGAATATATCAACAATCAGAAATACATCCTGTTGCGGCGTGCAACACGATCCATATATTCATACCGTTGCGACATGCAACCCGATTCATATATTTATACCGTTGCGGTGTACAACCCGATCCCCGCAAACCAAAATACGAGCAAGAAATATATAGGCAAACTGAGATATGTCCACAACATAGTATACATATCGCATACATAAAACACAACACAGTACACACAATAGTCAGTATGTGGCGCAATGAGATGGGATGAATGCGGTACGATGCAATACAGTCACATATGCCTGATACCTCTCCAGCGCGGGACTCTCATCGTCAATTAGGAGATATATGCAATAATGATCCTTCACCGGCTCGGAACTCTCATCGATTATCGGAAAGTATATGAAATAATGATCCTTCACCGGCTCAGGACTCTCATCGATTACCGGGAAGTATATGCAATAATGACCTTTCACTAGTGCGGGACTCTCATCGCCAACCGGGAAGTATATGCAATAATGACCCTTCACCGGTGCGGGACTCTCATCTCCAACCGGGAAGTATATGCAATAATGACAGCCAGAGTACAATGCTCAGATACTCAATGCAAAACCAACAACAGGACATAACATATAATATACAATGTAAATCCAAAGCTAAGGCGTAATGAGTACGCATATCGGCAGCTACACACGTAAGGAATACGTGGTAGAAAATCCATGAGGCCAAGGGCCTCCAAAGAAATGGATATAAACACTTCCCGTGTTACAAAGTTCGTACAGCCACTCAATAACCGTTCTGTCCTTTGGATTCATTGCCAAACGATCCCATTGTGTTCAATAACCAGAAATATATATCACATAAGGCTAAAGGCTTCATTCCTCACATCTTAGGGCAATTCGGTTAAGAACCTAATACCCTATTCGTATTCGCAATACGCAGACCAGGCCTATGTACAGGGTTTATGGTCACATAACCAAACCCTGAATAAATTACATTTATATTTTGCCCATAACTCACTGAGTACGAATATATAATCAATTCCATTATCGGGGTCCAATTGACCATTTAAATTATCAGTTGAACTTATTAAAATGATGTCTAATATTTCAAGTTTTACCGTTAAAATATATTCAAACACGTAATAAACTCAAATAATATATTAGGATCATTACCAGAATGTTTCGGGGTAAAAATTCTACTTTTCTTCAGCCCCTTTTCTCATTTTCTGGCATTTTTTTTCCATTTCTACACCATTTTATTTTTCTCTGCTTCTGAATCGTTTCACTTACTGCTTCTGCTAAGAACTTAGCAGTTCTTATATGCTAAGTGCATATATGTCCACCGCCAAACTTTTTAAGTTTTTGTCTTTTTCTCTTTTTTTTTTTTTTTCCTTTAAAATTCGCTGCTATGATAAAAATTAAAACGGTACCCTACGATATTCAGAATAATCCCAACTTTTGAATACAAGTTATACAAAATATATGTAACATACTCCCGAAGGCGGATCTCAAATTGTACTCCCGAAATTCAAGATGCGAATTTAAATAGAAAAAGTCAAATTATTTAACTTTCGGTATTTTAGCGGAAACTAGCCGAACAACATCGAAATTCACTTTCGAAAGTTCACAAAAGTCATAAATAATCATACGAACCTAACGGCGCTTTCGGATTTCGAATCGAAGCTCATTCGCCAAAACCGAGCTCGAAAATCTCTTTTTAATATTTATCGACAATAAAAACTGAAACTTTCTTCCGATGCCTACTAAACGAGGTCTGATTTAACTCAAATTTTACAGACAGGTCCTAATGGACATTACATATATTTTAAAATTATCGGCATGCCAATCGGAGTCCTAACTTCCGAAACGACTGACCGAGGTCGTTTCATTCTCCTCCACTTATACTCTCGTTCGTCCTCGAACGAGCCTAAGCCTAAAGAAAAATTCGCACAGATAACAAAAGAACTTGCACGACCTTCATAAGCTACTCCACGGACATTATTTCATGATTATAGAATCAGAATTATAACACGAACACAGAACTCTTGGAATAAAACATATCTGGATAATATCATAACGCCATTGCCCAACTTATTCTGACTAAGTTGATCCTTCCTCGATCACGAGAGGAGAGTTCTATTTTTTCGAAACAAAGATACACAGAACTTTGGATGGATTAACATGATTCTGCCGGTGAATTACCTCGTTGATATACTTTTCGATATAGAACAAGTCGATGAAACAAAGAATTAGCTTACACTTCAGCAATGCCATAGAGATTTAATATTATGATTCGGTATCAATTGGAGGAAGACTCCTCCACTTAGAGCATAAACTCATACAACTAATTTGAATAGAAGTAGTCATCCTCGCACAACTTGCTGGATTAAGAAAGACTTAGCTAAATAGAGAACGCAGCTCAGAGCTGAGCTACCAAATTACTCTCTCGAATTGCCAAACAGCTGCAACTCTTGAGTTCAGAGCTCCATACATTTTCTATAAGCACCACCACCTGATGGATCAAATCAATGGTCAAATGACGCCTCTCATTAGCCTTAGTAGCCTTGAAAAACAACCATGTGCTTACCCTGCCACCTTGACACGTACTCTGGCTCAACACAGGGAACATCACAAGAGGCTACTGACCGCCTAAGATTACTAGTGCCGAACAAAGAACAGATGGAAACAGTTTGAGGATAGAAATAATTAGAGCTATAGGAAGCTCTTCTTCTTATTTATTTTGCTACCAGAGCTAGACTATTTATGAGTCAGACTAACCAAAGAATCGCAATTGAAGAAATAGACCTTGAATGAGCTTTATGGAACAAAATCTATGTCAATTTATCCTTCATATAAAAAGGAAACTCCGACAATTTACCAGAAAACCCTTTCATATCGAGACAAACTTGTAGAATAACATGACTCTAGTAGCGTCTCGAACCAAGGGGAGACACATAGATCAAGTATTACTTACTAACCACTTTACACCGGAAGAAACAATGACAATTTCTTATGGTGACAAATAAGAATCCCATCATCCTACAGACACTCAGTTTCAAAGAGAGGTAGACTGACTTGATATTATAACAGAATGAGGCATACCAAAATGCCAAGCAAACAATACCGATACTCACTCACAATTATCTCGCATTTAAACTAGATAAACTAGTAGGGTCATCATAAATACTAGGAATAAATCATACAAGAAGCTCACCCCTCCGCAACAGATTCTTAATAGAAACGCCATCCCAGGAAACTATGGAAATATGATAAGACAATCATTTCCAAATCGATCGGAAAAATCAAAGCTTACACACATATAAGTGAGCTAGAAATACTTGGGTGTACTACATCGGATACCTCAGCATCCTGTCAGACTGGCAGTTCATTGCACTGCCCCTGCAGCTGAGTTGAGACACTACCCTGACAATCACTTTCTGAAGAACCACTGCCACCACACTCTCAACCTCTACTGGATGGTGGAATTTCTTTTGCTGATTGAGATCTAAATGAAATTTCCTGCGACAGTGCAGGTGCCTGATGACGAGAGAAAGGACGACTGCCTATTTATCGGACTAAGGAAGAACTCCACCCAAAAATGATAGGCTCATGACATCTTTCCAGTGAAATGGAAATATGATAAGACAATCATTTCCAAATCGATCGGAAAAATCAAAGCTTACACACATATAAGTGAGCTAGAAATACTTGGGTGTACTACATCGGATACCTCAGCATCCTGTCAGACTGACAGTTCATTGAACTGCCCCTGCAGCTGAGTTGAGCCACTACCCTGACAATCACTTTCTGAAGAACCACTGCCACCACACTCTCAACCTCTACTGGATGGTGGAATTTCTTTTGCTGATTGAGATCTAAATGAAATTCCCTGCGACAGTGCAGGTGCCTGATGATGAGAGAAAGGACGACTACCTACTTGTCGGACTAAGGAAGAACTCCACCCAAAAATGATAGGCTCACGACACTGATGACATCTTTCCAGTGAAAATGGAAGCTGGACAGATTGTTGAAAGCTACAAAGAGAAAGCTGAGTCTAATCTTGATGAACTACCCGCGCACTCTGAGAATCACGCTCTACAACCTGAGATAACCTGGAAGGTGACCTCACAAAATAATCAGAACTTATACCTCCAAATGAGGTACCATGGTTACCCACTAGGGCCGTTGGATCTCATTGCTCTACCACTCTAACTCTTCCCGCTCTAACTTATGGTATGCCTCGTAACTCCGAGCAATATCAACAACAACATCAAATGAAATCCTGACCTCAATCTCTCGAAAGACTCATGAACTAGTTCTAATGCATATCCAGCCATCCTAAAGAATTTAATCTCATATTCTAAAACCGACCGGCTACCCTGTCCAATCCACTCAAACTGGCGACACTTTTCATCTCCTTCACTACTCGAAAGGAACTTTTCCACAAATCTAGAAGAAAAATCGAAACAAGTTAGCTAATAAGAGAGCGGCCCACTAATTCAAGACTGGAACTTGAAACTGGAAAGAATAATAATCAACACCATACCGCTCGATATAATCAAGAGCTTGAAGCATACGCTGACATCATTTTATTTAAAAAAAATCATGAGTTTTATCTGATGCATTGCTAAAGAATATCGGAAGGTTCAACCGCGTAAAATAATGCAACCTCTTTAGGCACTCAGATCTAACCGTTACCTCGGCTGGCTAACCAGCCAGAACAATTAGAGGTACAACACATACTACCTCCGGAACATAATTTACTGCAGCAATATTAAAAACCGGAAAAGGAGCTCCCTGAGATCGAACGTCCGCACATGCGGCAACCTGATAGGCTGCCCAGCAAATAATAGGTTCTTACGGTATCTGCGTCGCCAAGATTCTCGTAAAAGCATCGTAGAGAGCCAAGGGAATCACAAGGCCCTGTTCCCTTGCCCATTGTAAGTTCGTACAGCTGGGACCTCCGTAACTAGATCGTCAGCACGATAAAACACTCTCGGAGATTCGTCAGTGCTAGCCCCAGGCTAGACTGTTTCGTCTTGAACTCATACCGTTTGCTGATTTATCACACGAGGGTTATCAATTACCACGAAGGAATAAACAAAATACATTTGCATCCTAGACCGACACACGATCAGAAAAGAAGGAAGTGAAAATTCCTAAATGCCATCATAGCCTCTCGTAGATAAGTACGGACGTCTACGTACCCATCAACGAGACTCTATTAGACACTGTCTTAGCCTGGATAGATTCTAAACTGGGCTCTGATACCAACTGACACGACCCGGAATACAGTAAGGTCGTGCGGGCACCCGACATCCTCCCCTAGACCAGTCGGGCGAGCCTTTATCAATTAAATTAGGAAAACAAATATAACAATTCATAACTAAGAGCAAGACTTAAAACAAAAATACAGACATACTAATACCTCTAAGCTGTACAAAAAAAATTACAGCTGACTACCCAACATACTAGGTTTAATGTTATCCAGACTAGACATCTAAGAGTACAAAAGAAGACAAATACCTCCTGAAGAGAGCAAAATGCAACTGAAATAACAACCAATAAACTGGTGGCCATCTGGAATAAAAGCTGGCTCACCCTGATAGCTGAAGTTGTCTTCGCTCATTTACGACGTGGCGAACTCAATCCTAGAGCGAACCTGCCGAAACGAAATAAACAAACAACAAACAAGGGTGAGTCAAAAGGACTCAATAAGTGGGGGAAGACTAGCCACCTCAAAGAATAGGATAGCTAGCAAGGGAGAAAAGAAACAGAGAAACCATATTCCTCTTATTTAAATTATGAAAAGGCAGGTCCAGATAATAACTAGAAACACGTATGGAATCACAAACTCATTAACAACCAGGAACGTAAGATGGCCAGAACATATAGGTATCTTGAATATATCAACAATCAGAAATAAATCCTGTTGCGGCGTGCAACCCGATGCATATATTCATACCATTGCGATGTGCAACCCGATTCATATTTTTATACCGTTGCGGTGTACAACTCGATCCCCGCAACCCAAAATACGAGCGAGAAATATATAGGCAAACTCAGATATGTCAACAACATAGTATACATATCGCATACATAAAACACAACACAGTACACACAATAGTCAGTATGCGGCGCAATGAGATGGGATGAATGCGGTACGATGCAATACAGTCACATATGCCTGATACCTATCTCCAGCGCGGGACTCTCATCGTCTACCAGGAGATATATGCAATAATGATCCTTCACCGGCTCGGGACTCTCATCAATTACCGGGAAGTATATGAAATGATGACCCTTCACCGGCTCGGGACTCTCATCGATTACCGGGAAGCATATGCAATAATGACCCTTCACCGGTGCGGGACTCTCATCGCCAACCGGGAAGTATATGCAATAATGACCCTTCACCGGTGGGGGACTCTCATCGCCAACCAGGAAGTATATGTAATAATGACAGCCAGAGTACAATGCTCAGATACTCAATGCAAAACCAACAACAGGACATAACATATAATATACAATGTAAATCCAAAGCTAAGGCGTAATGAGTACGCCTATCGGCAGCTACACACGTAAGGAACACGTGCTAGAAAATTCACGAGGCCAAGGGCCTCCAAAGAAATGGATATAAACACTTACCTTGTTACAAAGTTAGTACATCCACTCAATAACCGCTTTGTCCTTTGGATTCATTGCCAAACGATCCCACTGTATTCAATAACCAGAAAAATATATCACATAAGGCTAAAGGCTTCATTCATCACATCTTAGGGCAATTCGGTTAGGAACCTGATACCCTATTCGCATTCGCAATACGCAGGCCAGACCTATGTACAGGGTTTATAGTCACATAACCAAACCCTAAATAAATTACATTTATATGTTTCCCATAACTCACAGAGTACGAATATATAATCAATTCCATTATCGGGGTCCAATTGACTCTTTCAATTATCAGTTGAACTTATTAAAACGATGTCTAATATTCCAAGTTTTACCGTTAAAATATATTCAAACACACGTAATAAACTCAAATAATATACTAGGATCATTACCTGAATGTTTCGGGGTAAAAATTCTACTTTTCTCCGTCCCCTTTTCTCATTTTCTGGCATTTTTTTCCATTTCTGCGCCATTTTATTTTTCTCTGCTTTTGAATCGTTTCTCTTACTGCTTCTGCTAAGAACTTAGCAGTTCATATATGCCCACCGCCAAAATTTTTAAGTTTTTGTCTTTTTGTCTTTTTTTCCTTTAAAATTCGCTGCTACGATAAAAACTAAAACGGTACCATACGATATTCAAAATAATCCCAAGTTTTGCATACAAGTTATACAAAATATATGTAACATACTCGCGAAGGCAGATCTCAAATTGCACTCCCGAAATTCAAGATGCGAATTTAAATAGAAAAAGTCAAATTATTTAACTTTCGGTATTTTAGCGGAAACTAGCCGAACAACATCGAAATTCACTTTCGAAAGTTCACAAAAGTCAAACGAATCTGACGGCGCTTTCGGATTTCGAATCGAAGCTCATTCGCCAAAACTGAGCTCGAAAATCTCTTTTTAATATTTATCGACAATAAAAACTGAAACCTTCTTCCTATGCCTACCAAACGAGGTCTGATTTAGCTCAAATTTTACAGACAGTCCCTAATAGACATTACGAATATTTTAAAATTATCGGCACACCAATCGGAATTCTAACTTCCGAAACGACTGACCGAGGTCGTTTCACATACAACTTCCTACAAGAAACACCAAGTTTGGAGCTAAGACAAGCTTCAAAAGTTACAAGATATGTGCATTCTTGAAAGAAAGGTTTAGCCTTACATATCTTTGATTTTTTTTCCTTCTAAACCTTGTTTCCCTTGAATTCAAAACCTTCCAAAGCTTCAACAAGATATAACACAGTAATTAGATACTCTCCTTGGCCATGAAGTAATTCTAAAACTTAAGCTGTAGATAAAAAGGAAGGTATCACGATGTTACCTTCGTCGCGTAGAGCATTTTAATATAATTTGTCTTCAATTTTGAGTTAAGATTGACATTCTTCCTTCCAAAACCATATAAATGGCTTAACCTTATAGCCCTCTTTTATATTCGAAAAATTTCACTTATAGCCCTCTTTTGCGCTTATGTCCCTTCTTTTGGCCTGATTTCTGACGCTCATATCACTTTATCCGGATATTGTATAAGCAACAACAAAGAGCATTGGAAACTAAATTCCAAGACCTTCAATTAGGTATAAGATATATCCCAAAATGACATCCTAAAGCATACAAATTTTATTGCTGAAAATGGCCCATTACATGAAAATTCTTTACTCGATTTTCCGCAACTTAAATTTAATTTGTCTCAAAGTTTATATTTAATATTTAAATATCATATATAGTCATATTATGACTTTACACATACTTAAATCATGCTTAACATATTATTAGAATGATATACGTCACTTTAGACATATGGGTTGTAACAATCTCCCCCCTTAGGAACATTCGTCCTCAAATGTCAAATGATGTATGTAGAAGCATGAAGCAAGGATCTGTTATATACCTGAAGTAGCGAAGAGATGTGGATACATGGCTCACATATCATTCTCAACTTCCCAAGTCATTTCTTCTACATTTTTGCTTCTCATAACACCTTAACTGAAAGAATGTCTTTCGTCCTTACTCGACGAATCTGCCTTTCTAAAATTGCAATTGAACCTCTTCATAAGTCAACTGCTCTGTGATATGAACACCATCTGCTAGTACAACTCTAGAAGGATCTCCGACACATTTTCTGAGCATGGAAACATGGAATACTGGATGTACCTCTTGAAGGTCGGCTGGAAGGTCTAACTCGTAGGCTACACGGCCAACTCGTCTGATAATTTGATATGGACCTATAAATCTAGGGCTAAGCTTGCCCTTCTTGTCACAACGCCTTTCATAGGTGATACCTTTAGGAATACCTAATCGCCAAATCTGAAATTCTAAATCTCAACGTCGGTTATCTGCATAGGACTTTTATCTGCTCTGCGTTGCTAATAATCTTTCCCTGATAAACTTGACTTTTTCAACTGCTTGCTAGATTAAGTCTGGACCTATCAATTGAGACTCGCCAACTCGAACCATCCTATAGGCGACATGTATTTACGCCCATACAAAGCTTCATATGGCGCCATTTGTACGCTAGAATTAGTTATTATTGTACGCAAACTCTATCAATGGTAGATGTTCACTCCACCTGCCTCCAAAATCTAACACACAAGCTCTAAGCATAACTTCTAACGTCTGAATGGTCCGCTCAGCCTATCCGTCTGTCTGTGGATGAAATGATATACTCAGATTCACCTGTGTCCCTAAACTTGCCTGGAATGATCGCCAGTAATTAGCTATAAACTGTGCGCCCCTGTCTGAAATGATAGATACTGCAACATTGTGTAGGCACATTATCTCTTTGATATAAAGTCTGGCATAATCCTCCGCTGTATATGTAGTTCTAACAGGCAAGAAATGAGCTAATTTAGTAAGTCTGTCAACTATAACCTAGATAGAGTCATACCTGCTCCGGGTACGGGGCAAGCCTGTAATGAAGTCCATATTTACTGCTTCCTATTTCCATGATGGAATTTCTATTTCATGCAACAAGCAACTAGGTTTTTGATGCTCAGTTTTAACCTGCTGGCAGTTAGGACACTGAGCCATAAGTTCTGCTATGTCACGCTTCATTCCGTCCCACCAGTAAATATGCTTAAGGTTATGGTACATCTTAGTCGAAACTGGATGAATAGTGTATCTGGAATAATGTGCCTCTATCATAATCTGTCCACATAAATCTACCACATCAGGAACACAAATTCTATATTTATACATGAGAACCCTGTCATTAGTAACCTTGTATGGTGATTTCGGTTTTCTTCTTGCTATCTTTCTGTATTCAACTAGAACTGGATCATCATATTGGCGTTGTTTTGCTTCTGTCACTAGGCACGTAGTGGCTGTGCTCTCAACTATAACTCCTGCATCCTCTGAATCTATTAATCTGACTCCTAGGCTAGCTAACTGGTGGAGTGCATGAGCTAACTTTCTCTTATGTGGCTGTAAATAAGATAAACTACCTATGGACTTACGACTAAGGGCATCAGCAACAACATTCGCTTTATCTGGATGAGAAAGAATGTCCACGTCGTAGTCCTTCAACAACTCTAGTCACTGCCTCTATCGTAGGTTTAGCTCCTTCTGCTTAAATATGTACTTGAGGCTCTTACGGTCTGTATAAATATCAACATGAACACCGTAAAAATAATGTCTCCAAATCTTCAATGCATAAATAACTACTGCCAGCTCCAAATCGTGAGTAGGGTAGTTCTACTCGTGCTATTTCAACTATCTGGAAGTATAAGCAATCACTTGTCCGTGCTGCATCAATACACAACCAAATTCGAGAAGCATCACAATAAATGACATAGCCCTCAGATCCTACTGGATATGTAAGTACTGGAGCTGTTATCAACCTGTTCTTTAGTTCTTGGAAGTTGTGCTCACAAGAGTCTGACCACTGAAATTCGGCTGTTTTCTCTGTCCTTTTGGTTAGTGGAGCTGCAAGGGTGGATAACCCCACCATGTACCTTCTGTAATAACCTGCCAAACCCAAAAAACTACGTGCCTCAGTTGGCATTGTAGGTCTTGACAAATTCTTCACAACCTCGATCTTCTGGCCATCTACTTTAATTCCTTCTGCTGAAACTTTATGGCCAAGAAATACCACTGAATCTAACCTGACATCACACTTCAAGAACTTAGCATATAATTGGTGGTCCCGAAGAGTACCCAATACTGTGCGCAGATGCTCCGCATGTTCTGATTCAGACGTTGAATAGACGAGAATATCATCAATAAATACAATCACAAATAAATCCAGATAAGGCCTGAATACGCTGTTCATCAGATCCATAAATACTGTGGGGGCACTAATTAGTCCAAACGACATCACTAAAAACTCGTAATGGCCATACCTAGTCCTGAATGTAGTCTTAGGTATATCACATTCTCTAACTCTAACCTGATGGTAGCTTGATCGTAAATCTATCTTCGAGAAGCATTTGGCACCCTGGAGCTGGTCGAACTGGTCATCAATCTTGGGCAGAAGGTACTTATTCTTGATTTTGACTTTATTTAGCTGTATGTAATCTATGCACATGCGTAGAGAGCCATCTTTATTTTCCCGAAATAATACCGAGGCTCCCCACGGGGAAATGTTGGGTCTGATGTGGCCTTTATCTAACAAATCCTTCAGTTTCTCCTTAAGTTCTTTTAGTTCTGCTGGTGCCATCCTGTAGAGAGGAATGGATATGGGCTGCATACCTGTTACTACATCAATAGGAAAATAAATCTCCAACTCTGGAGGAAGACCAGGTAACTTATTTGGAAACACGCGGGGAACTCATTCACTACCGAAACTGACTCAAGAGTCGTAGTCTTACTCTCCAAGTCTCGAACATAAACAATATGATAAAATCAGCATTTTTTGATTAACTTCCTTACCTTAAGGTAAGAATAAACATACCCTTTGACGTTGCAGAAACACCCTGCCACTCTATAGCGAATTCTCCTTGAAAGTGAAACTTGAATGTCTTCGCTCTACAGTCAACATTGGCATAAAAAAAAAAAGACAACCAATCCATACCAAGAATAACATCGAAATTAACCATTTCTAGCTAAATTAAGTCAGTTCTAGTGCTACAGTCACCAATCATCACAGTGTAACCTCTATAAACATGCCTAGATACAACTGAATCATCAACAAGAATCATCACAGTGTAACCTCTATAAACACGCCTAGATACAACTGAATCATCAACGGGAGTGACTACCTCGAAAGTTCAAATAGCCTCTGGTTCTATTTTGAATTTAATAGCAATAAATGGAGTAACATACGATAGTGTAGAACCAATATCTATCAACACATGTACATCGAGAGAATTTACTGACATAGTACCTGTGACTACATCTGGTGAAGCCTCTTGGTCCTGTCGACCAATAAGAGCATAGGTGCGGTCCTGAGGACCTCCTGCTGTAGGAGCCCAACTTCGGCCTCTACCACGATTTGCTAGTGCCTGAGAAACTTGCCCCTGAGGGCGTGCTGATGCCGAGAAAGCTACTGCTGATCTAACTGGCTGGGCTGCACCACTACCAACCCTAGTCGGGAAATCTCTCATGAAATGGCCTGCCTCACAATAAATTTAACAAGTGTCAACTCCTAACTGACATGGGCCCAAGTGGCGTCTACCACAATCTGGGCATCTGGGATATGTTTGACTGGCCTGTACAGAAGTACCACGACGCTAAAATCCTGAAGCAGGTGATGCCTGACTAGCTCTTGACTAAGGAAGTCTATCCAATCTTGGGCCACGGGGCTCTGGAGGTATACTAGATGGTGGATGTCTGACACTCTGTTGCCTACTCACTCCAGATGTCTCTCCAAACGAACCAGAAAATCTGCCCCTCTTATGTGACCCTCTATCCTTGTCAGCTCTCTGTTTCTGCTTCCGCTCCTCAAGTGATAAAGCAAATGCTTGAATGCGTGATATGCTCATACCTGGCTGCATAGCAACAGTCATACTCTCGTTCACCAGGTGTGGACCTAGTCCCACTACATATCTGTGAATTCTATCATCCATACTCGCTACCAATGTAGGAGCAAACCTTGCTAAAAAATTAAAGTGATAGTTATATTATTCTACACTCAAACATCCCTATCTTAAGGTTGGGAACTGATCAGCATGTGCTCTCTATGACTATATAGGCTTATACTGACGAAGGAAGCATCCGAGAATTCCTGCCAAGTCGCCGGAGCAGCATCCGGCCCTCTAGGTAGCTCCCATGTCTGATACTACCCTACTGCTAGGTCATGCAATCTGAATGCAACCAACTCTACTGACTCCGTCTCTGACACGTGCATGACCCTCAAAATCCTGGCTAGCCTCACTACAAAATCCTAAGGGTCCTCTCCTGTACGAGATCCATTAAAGACTGGAGGTTCTAGTTTGATAAAATCTCTAATCATGGATTGAATATCTCACTTGGTATCTGCACTATGCCATCTTGTCTGAGCAACTACAAGACTGTCAATAATATGATTTCATTCCTCAGTTCCTGCCCTTATTGGCTATCAGGCTGGGGAACATGAGGTACAGTAGCTGTAGTACCTCTAATATTGCCCTGAACTGAGGGATCTGTGAGGCCTCAGATGGAGCCTCAGATCTAGACTCCTTGCTCTCATCCACCTCAGGTGGCACTCTACTGGTACTCTGGTTGGCAATGGCCTTGCCCTTCTAGGCAGCTGTTACTTTCTTCGGCGACATTGCTGCATTCAACATATTATAGTTTAAAGGTTGAATTATATAATCATAGCTCTATCTCACGATCTAGAGAAGAAAGAAAGAAAGACAACCATCCTGAAGTACCTTGTAGCCTCATGTTCATAAGTATGGCGCACAACATACTCCTGAACAGGACTCTACTAGACACGGCCTATATACGTAACTACTCTGATACCACTTTTTTCACGACCCAACCTAGGGTCGCGATCGAAAATCGACACTGAGTGTCGATCGTTGCTAAACTTACTAATATTCTATTAATAATAGAGATAAGCTGGCAACCTGGTCATATATACATACATATTTACTGAAAGCATAAAGTCTGGAAAGACGACAAGGCTATCATACACTTACATACATAACATATTGATTGAACCACATAGGGACATATCTATAGGCCTCTAAGAGTGCTGAACTGAATATACAAAGGATGGGACAAGGCCCCACCATACCTACTAGGTCTCTGTACAACATACCAAAAGTAGTAAACTTCGGGAAGAGGCGGAGTGACTCCAATAGTTGGTAGATAGCCTACTAATGTGGCTGAAGGCCTGATCTGTCTGTACCTGTGCGGCATGAAACATAGCACCCAAGAGAGGACGTGAGTAAGATATGTACAAAGTATGTAAGGCATGAGCATATAATATATCATAGCTGAATGAAACTGTAAGCTGGAATATAAATATGTATATATGAGCTGGAGCATATCAATGTAGCTGGATGTTTTAAAATTGAACTAAACATGATCCGAATATAAACTGAAGTCTAGCTGAATCTGAAACTGAAGTCTAGCTGAATTTGAAACTGAAGGTTGAGCTAAACTATACTAATAACTGATTGTGATATGACTGATAACTTGTAACTAGAAACTGGAACTGATAGCTGTCAACTGATACTGACACTAAGAACTGGTGGCTGATAAGTAAGAACTGATAACTGGTACTGAGAAAATGGACTGTTATCTGAACTAGTACCTGTCTGGTGTTATGGGTTGTATCCCCCCAAATCAGGTAACTGAACATCTGAACTAATCTCATGTATAGTCATGCAGTGCATACTGTAGCTATATACGTGTATATAACAAACCTGGTGGGTGTTATGGGCTATGTACCTCTAGCCAGTAGTCTCTCTGGTTAGAGTATGTGAATGACACCTGGTCACACTAGGCGTTTCAACTCCCGCCTGAACCAGAGGAGCTGTGCCCCCTAGACGAGTAGTATCACACGTGACCGGACAGTGTGCCTAATGTCCGGCCACTTAAGGGTACTCCAAATCACACATAATATGATAACAGTATAAGCATATGCGTGTATGAGGCCTAACACATGCGGAAACAATATATATGAACAGAAAGGAATGATAAGAAAACCCTAGATAGAATTATAGACATCTTGAACTCAGAATTTGTCGAACTATTTGAATATCTATAAAAATTTCGGCAGAGTTTCCCTTAAAACAGGATGATCCGCAAAAATAAAAACAGCACTATAATATACACCGAAATTGATACCCAGCTAAACTGATAACATAACCATATTATATGGATAACAAGATGAGATGATCGGACGACATAATAAATTCGCAGGTAGAATCTCTGGACAACACCACTGCCCTGTCTTGCAACCTAATTATTAGGGTCTAAATCAAAGTTATAGACTTTATAGTCTTCATGAAAGATTTAGATATATGTCTTAGGGTTCTACGAAAACTTAAATCATCTCAATATCAATTTTGTAAAAAGAGTTATACTCAAACTACTAACTACAGTACAAAGATAAAATAATTTTCCAGATTATAAAATATTTCGTGCTGCTATTTTGAACATCTTTCACCTTGGTTTTTGTTTCCAAATTAAGTATATACAAGGTTCCCTTGATGCCATACAAGTTTCCCACAAGAAACACCAAGTTTGGAACTAAGACAAGCTTCTAAAGCTATAAGATAGATGCATTCTTGAAAGAAAGGTTTAGCCTTACATGCCTTTGATGTTTTTTGCTTCTAAACCTTGTTTCCCTTGAATTCAAAACCTTTTAAAGTTTCAGCAAGATATAATACAGTAGTTAGACACTTTCGTTGGCCATGAAGTAATTCTAAACTTAAGCTATAGATGAAAAGGAAGGTAGCACGACGTTACCTTCGTCGTATAGAGCATTCTAATATAATCCGTCGTCAATTTTGAGTTTAGATTGGCATTCTTCCTTCCAAAACCATATCAATGGCTTAACCTTCATGAAACCTCTGTTCCTACCGTGATTTTGGAAATGATGAAAAAGAAGATAAGTTTTCCTTTTATATTCGAAACATTCCACTTCTAGACCTCTTTTGCGCTTATGTCCTCTCTTTTGGCCTGACTTCTGACGCTCATATCTCTTTATCCGCACATTGTATAAGCAAACGGGAAAGAGCTTTACAAACTACATTACAAGACCGTAAATTTGGTACAAGATATGTCCCAAAATGACTTCTTAAAGCTTACAAATTTTATTTCTCAAAATAGCCCATTACATGGAAATTCTTCACTCGATTTTCCGCAGCTTAAATCTGATTCGTCTCAAACTTTATACTTAATATCTAAATATCATATATAGTTATAATATGACTTTAGATTTACTTAAATTCTTCTTAAAATGTAATTAATATGATATATGTCACTTTAGACATACGAGGTGTAGCACTCTAGGCATAATCCATGTGTCCCAGCACGAAATAGTGGGACTCTCTATAGCAAACAGTTGTGTTCTAGTACAAAATATTGACACTCTCTATAGCAAAGCATCATAGCATAGGTTTTGTGCCCTAGCACAATATATTGGGACTTTATATAGTAAATTCTTGTGTCCCAGTATAAAATACTAGGACAGTATTAAGCATCATCTTTTGGGTCCAAGCATATAGGTGTTAATTTTTGTAGTTTTTATCTAAATACATGCGTAAGTTTGTTTGACCTTTCAGCTATGGAGAATTTTCAAACCGAAAAGACTATCATGTATCCCTTTGAGCAATGGAGAAATTTTGATTGCCAGTGGAATGGCGACTCAGATTATCGCAGATTACTTGAAAGGTTTTTGTTGCGAGAACACTTGGAGTAACTGAAGGAAGGGTCTTTCAACAAGTTTATGCTTGTGGAAGATCCTAAATATTTTGGGAGCCTATTAAATTATTTTTTTCACTCCCAAATACCTTCTTCAGACTCCAGTAAGATTAGTTTTAAAGTTTTTAGTAAAAAGTAGATTTTACAGTTCCAGACTTCCATGCAGTTAGTGATCTTAATGTGTCCAGTACTGTAGATTCAAGCATTTGATGCTTAGAAAAAATAGACTGAAGAATAAATATTTTAGGAATCTTGAAGGGGAAGAGGGTTCTAAGAAAAAGGACAACAAGTGGAGTCTAAAGTTACGAGACTTGCTTGATTTGATTGAGGATCATTCCACTTTTGTAAGAGACAAGACAAAGAAGAAGGGTAAGGGTAAAGGTGGAGATGATGATGGTGATAATGATAATCCTACAGAGTGTCAGCTGCACGATTGGATGTTCCATTGGATCAAGATGACGCTGTGAAATTTAGTGACAGATCGACATATGAATATTATTGAGGATGAATAGGTGAATAGTTGTCATCAGTGGGGTACTGAGATATATGATGAAATGATATCCTATATGTATTCAGTTACAGAGCCACCATTCAATGCGCGTAGTCATTTTTTTGTTGGCATGCCTTTCTTATTCTGTTGCTGGGTGGCGGAGGTGTTTCCTGTCTTCCAGTAGTATTATGATGTTCGTCCTACAAATAAACCTTTGATGCTCCATTACAGACATACGACTCTTCCGCACTATAAAACAATGTGTAAGGACTACTTTCATGACAAAAAGGTGAGTTTACTAGTAGTTGCCTTTTTTTCTTAATTTTGCTATCTTTTTGTTGTCTGTGTTTTTTTTTTTAAATTGAATTTTTCGATAAAATTTTTGGAAGAAGGCCAAAGTGGACCCAATAAGTCATTCTAAAGGTGCTTCAAATTCAAAGTCAACTTCAACAATCGGATCTATCGATGTTAAAGAAGTTGTAAAAGTGTGATTCTTTGTTGGGGTTTTATTTCTTTTCTTTTCTTATGTGGTTTACCTCTTTGTAATGTTAATATTTTTGTTATAATTTTTATCAGAGGCTAACAACTAATCATAAAACGCGTTTACTTGATGAGAGGAAGCTCCAACTGATGATCAATGCCTTAGAGGAAAGGGTTAACACTGGTATTCTTGAATCGGAGAAGAGAATTTTTTACACGACCCGAATTCTCGGTTAGGCCGTGCGGGCACCCGATCATCTCCCCCTAAACCTGTCGGTCGAACCCTATTGACTAATCGATATAAATTACAAAGAATTACCTTGAAATGAAAATGAACCAAATTTTAGAAAAATAAGATAACTCTTAAGGATAGACAAATATACAAGCTGTTCGAATAATACAACTAACTATCCAGAATACATAATTTTAAAGGTTTCCAGATTAGACATCTAAGAAGGCCAAAAGATATACATATCTCCCGAAGGGAGCAAAAGTAGGGAAAACTGTAATATCTGAAGTTGGTGGCCGCAATGAACAGGATGGCTCACCGTAGACAGCTGAAAATGTACTACTCCTCAATCACGGCGCGACTGGCTGGGTCCTGGTGCAGAATCTGCCGAACGAAAAGAAAACACAAGGACAAATAGGGGGTGAGTCATGAGGACTCAATAAGTGTGAACAAACTAGCAACCTCGAAAAATAGATATGCCAGTAAGGGAAACGGAACCAGACAACAATCAACAAATAAGTAATGCACATATAAGCAGAACAGTATTCATGTACAAAAAAATCTACACAATAGTATGAAATGAAATGGAATGGGATGAAATGAAACAAAATGAAATGAGATGAAATGAAATGAGATGCAAAGGGTCACATGTGCCCATAATCCCATCCCGAAGCAGAATACTCCTGCACTCGAGGGGAATCCAATCTGCTAACCAACTGGAGCGGAATACTCCTGCTCCTGGGGCGGAATACTCCTGCACCCGATATAATATAAACCAGAGGCGGAATACTCCTGCACTCTCCTGGGGCGGAATACTCCTGCACCCGATGAAATGTAAAGCTGAGGCGGAATACTCCTGCACTCAGTATGATATGCAATGTAAAGCATATGAATGCAATGTGATGCAATAATAACCCTTCGCCGGCACAGGACTCTCATCGACAGCCGGGAAGCAGATGCCAACTCCAAGCCAAAGTACAATACTCATATTCCCAATGCAATATCAATAACAGGACATAATATATAATATAGAATGTAAATCCAAAGCTAAGGCGTAATGAGTACGCCTATCGGCAGCTACACACGAAAGGAACACGTGGTAGAAAATCCACGAGGCCAAGTGCCTCCAAAGAAATGGATATAAACACTTACCGTATTCCAAAGCTAGTCCTGCTACTCAACAATTGTTTTTTCCTTCGAATTAACTGTCAAACGATCCCGCTCTATTCAGTAAGCAGAAAAATTATATCAAATAAAGCTAAAGGCTTCATTCCTTATGTTTTAGGGCAATCCAGTTAGGAACCTGATACCCTATTCGCATATGCAATACGCAGGTCAGGCCTATATACAGGGTTCAAAGTCGAAAAATCAAACCCTAAATAAATTATATTTATATGTTGCCCATAACTCACTGAGTACGAATATATAATTATTTTCATCATCGAGGTCCAATTGACCCCTTAAATTATCAATTTACGTCATTAGGGCGATGTCTAATATCCCTATTTTTACCGTAAAAATATATTCAAACACAGGTAATAAGCTAAGATAATGAGTTAACATCATTACCTGAAGATTTGGGGTAGAAATTCCACTATTTTTCACTCATTTTTCCCTTTTTTCCTCTCTTTTCTAATTTTTTCTTTCTGTGTGTTTTGTTGTAATGCTGTTGTTGTATATCGTAATAGATTCTGCTAGGGGGATTAAATCACCTAGCCACCGACTTTTCCCATTTTCAATTTTTGTTTTGTTTTTTTTAATAATAAATTCGTTACGACGATTAAAATTAAAATGGAACCCTAGAAAAGTTGAAATGATCCCAAATTTTTCAAGTAAGTTATACAAAATATATATAACATACTCGCGAAGACGGATCTCAAATCGGACTCCCGAAACTCAAGATGCGAATTTAAAGGAAAAAAGGTCAAATTATTTAACCTTCGGCATTTTAGCGGAAACTAGCCGAACAACACCGAAATTCACTTTTAAAAAATAATAAAAGTCACAAATAATCATACGAATCTAACGGCGCTTTCGGATTTTGAATCGGAGCTCATTCGCCAAAATCGAGCTCAAAATCACTTTTTAATATTTATCGACAATAAAAACTAAAACATTCTTCCGATGCCTACCAAACGAGGTCTGATTTAGCTCAAATTTTACAGACAGGTCCTAATGGACCTTATGAATATTTTAAAATTATCGACACGCCAATCAGAGTCCTAACTTCTAAAATGACTGACCGAGGTCGTTTCAATTTTTTATCATTTTAATATAAAATTTGATGTCTTATTGTCTCTTGTTGCAAAATCAAAGACAAGAAATCTTGGTGAAGATGGTGGTGCTTCTGTGAGTAAATTAACAACCAGAAGTAGAGGTCAGAAAATTAAATTTCTTGGTAATGTTAATTATTCAGATCCTCGGAATAGTTCATTTAAACAATCATCAAATCCAATTGACACATTTGATTCTTTGATGATCGTTGGGGGCTTGATGGTGGGAGAAAGTGAGCAAGTTATTCCAGGGTCTTTGGAAAAGAAAAAAGCTGAAGGAGAATGTGTGGAGAAAACCAATCAAATTATTTTGGATGGTTTATAAGAGAAACAATCTGAAGTTGATCCACAGAATGACACAGTTGATGTTTGTCCCAACCCTGATCAATGTATTTTCGGAGATTAATCAATTAAAGAAAAAGGTAAAGATGGTTTACAGAGGGTGCCATTAAATCCCGTTCATCAGCAGGAATGTAATGAGCTTATGCGACTCTATTTGTCTGGTGCATCTGTTTTGGCACATGATAACTAAAATGTGTATATAGTGGCGAATCACATGGGAAATGTAAATTGGGAATATTTCTTTATGTAATGATTTTTTTATAGTTAACATTCAATAATTTTTTTGTGGTTATTTTGTTTTATGTAGAAGCAGAGAATCAGAATTCTTCAGTTGATTTATTGCGGAAAGGTGACATTCAATCGGAAGAAAATTGGAGTACTTTAGTGCAAACGGAAGCTCAGTTTGCTAATGATCAAAATTATTCGACGCCTGTTGGTAAGAAAAATGTCTTCCGTAGTTATATTTTTTTTATTGTTATAGAAGATGAACTCATGAATTCCCTATTAAAAGTGTATATTCTTTTTATTATTATAGCAGATGTACTTATAAATTACGTATTAAAAGTATATGGGATATTCATACACTCAACATGTTATGCCCCATCCCAGCAAAAAATGCTGTGATTTTTCACTCAATAGTGAGGATTTTTTTAGTATTAAAAATTGTTTCATTACAGAATTATTTCCCAATTTAAAGTACTAGAACTATATTCAATATCTATTTTGGACTCCATGAAACAAGTTTATGACCCCCTGTTCCTGTGTTTCTTATGAAATGATTCCTGTATAGAGTAGATATAATGTGTGCGGTTATCTATTTTTTACAGAAGTAAAGAATGGAAAATCTGGGTAAAAAGACTTTGTCAATCAACTCAGTCGCAGTGCTAGGGTTCGATTGGAAGTTCAGAGATGGAAAGAGCTTGTCATAGCGGGTGGTTTTTTTACACCAGTTGGTATATAAAAGTCTTTTATAGTTATTTTTTTTTTGTTGGATTTATGCATCCCTCATAATAAGTTAATGTGAATTGTTCCAACATTAAATAATGTTGCTATTTTTTTTAAAACAATGTTATGCCCAACCTCTCAAGTATTATATCTTTGTGGCTTTTTTCGTGGTTTAAAATGTGTCATGAATTATATTTTTTATAAAGATTCTCAACAAAATTCTCGAATAGGTTTTCATGAAGGTGTTGTGCGTTCTGAAGTGAAGACGCTGGTGAAAACGTTTGATAGAAAAAAGGAAGACATGTGATAAGGATGTTTCTCCTGAATTAGATATCCACCCATAGTTAAAGCTGCTCAAAATATTACTCTCCCAGATGGACCTTCATTTTCACTTGGCTTTTCCCACTCATCACAAGAGACCAAACCAGTGAGTGATAGTGTCAAGTCATTCTATGGATATTGATTCCCCTCAAACTAAGGGTGGTACTGAGTTTCCTTCAATTTATAAAGATAATTCAAAAACTTACGGCACTTGATGATGCCTTTGCTGTAGTAATGGATCAAGAGTTTGTTGTGAATTTAGAAATAACAACACCTCAACAATTAATTTTTCTAAAAAAATAGAAGGTTGTTGTAGTGGGTGACGCTGTGAGGAATATTACAAATGTGTCTTCATCTAAAGAAGAGTCTACTATGCAGTCTTCTGTCAAACAAGAGCAAGGTCTGGAGTTCGCTATTGTGGCATACGACCCTTCAAATGATCCTAATGGAGAAAAGCTATAAGGTATGGGACATATGGTTCACAAGGCTACCCGTCATTTATTATCTCCATACAGGCTTTTTAAGCCAAAGCTAAAGGGCGAGCGCAGTGATTGGAAGAGTACTTTTAGACGTGTATACCCTTTTCATTCTATCAAATTCCATTTAAGAGTTTGACAAATTTTCATGAATGGTTGAAGAAAGACTTGAAATTTTCTCTAATAGTAGATGTCCTCCCCTATAAGTGATTTTTTGTTGTTTTTGTGTTTGAGTTAAAGGCTGTATAGAATATACTAGTAAGTTGAGATCATTGATGTTATTTTTGTGTTTTTGGGCAATGAGAATCTTTGTGTTGATGTTACAGAGATCTTTCCTGGGAACCCAATTCAGTTATATAATGTTAAAAGTGATGAATAAAATGTGGTTTAGGGAGATCGCAGATAGAAGATATTCACTTACCACTGAGGTTTTGAGAGCTTATATGTTGTTGGTTATGTAGTTTTCTTTAGGATTTTATTATATTTTTGACATTTTTTTTTTGTATTATTTCTATTATACAGCAAGTTGATGTTATGTTGTACTACTTGAGGAAGAAGCATGTCTATCATTTGCCTAATTACTCAAGGCTTTTCACAACAACAGACATGATTTTTTACAATTTTATATAATTTTTGTTCTTAGAGAATGCAACATCCTATTTTGAAAGTATCAAGAGGAAGGGAAGAAGAAGAAGAAGAAGAAGAAGAAGAAGAAGAAGAAGTAGTAGTAAGGAGAACAAAAGAAAGGTGGTCAAGGAAGGAAACAACCTCCAAAGAAACCTGCACCATAAGCTGAAGTTGTTTTAGGAAGAGAGGATTTGAAATTGCAGGATTTATAAAAGATGGATTCAAAGATTGGTGATTCAGCTACTTTTGAAGGAACTACCCCGAATAACATGTGTGAGTATGTGCATGGGTTTTCTACGCAATGCTGCACAGCATGGACACGTGCGGATAAGGTCTTTATGTCAATTAGGAAGCCTTCAGATGATCCTAATGATCATAATTCTGACACACATTGTTGCCTGGGAGTTTATTCTATCAAAGATCATAGAATAGTTGTGTACGATTCTGCGTACAGTGGGATGAAGATTGCATGAAGATGAAGATGGAAATGTATGAAGTTGTTATCCCTCAGTTGCTTGAAGCACTGGAATTTCATAATGAGCATCTTAGTTGTGGTATGCATTAAAAGAAACTTATCATTCAATATAAAAGTGAACCAAAACAAGAAGGAGAAACTGCGGTGTGTTTGTAACAAGTTTTATTGAAATCTTGATGATGAGATTGGATTTGGATTGTTATGAGTGAGGAGTCAAAGCTATTGATTTTTATAGGAGATATGTTGCTGCTACTTTGTTAAATTATGGAATAGTAAAGAGAGAAGAAGGTTATGAATTTCCATCAGAGAACAAAAACGATAATTATGGGGATGATGATTACAAGCTAATGTGTGTACATGGAAATCTGACATTGATTTAAATATCTTTTTGTCCATGTTTTTTATTTTTATTTATGAACGATCAAATGTACTAATTTTTGATATATACATATATATTATCAGTCTCAGTATAATATACTGGTATTCTGTCAAATATAACTAGGAGTCCCAGTGTGAAATACTGTGATTTTCCAATTGTAGAATTTTGATTCCAGGTAACTGATTAAGTTTACCAGATTTAAAGTAGCAGTTATGTATCTGCCCTGTAACAATTGTTTTATTTTGGTAATGAACTGTTACTGTTCAGCATAAGTGTAACTGTTATTAATGGTGTATGTTCAATTATAAGTTGCAAAGCAATGATTTCTATAAATACCCAACTCACAAGTTGAAACGACCTCGGTCAGTCGTTTCGGAAGTTAGGACTCCGGTTGGCATGCCGATAATTTTAAAATATTCGTAAGGTCCATTAGGACCTGACTGTAAAATTTGAGCTAAATTAGACCTCGTTTGGTAGGCATCGGAAGAAGGTTTCAGTTTTTATTGTCGATAAATATTAAAAAGAGATTTTTGAGCTCGGTTTTGGCGAATGAGCTCCGATTCGAAATCCGAAAGTGCCGTTAGGTTCGTATGATTATTTTTAAATTTTGTGATTTTTCAAAAGTGAATTTCGATGTTGTTCGGCTAGTTTCCGCTAAAATGCCGAAAGTTAAATAATTTGACATTTACCTTTAAATTCGCATCGTGAGTTTCGGGAGTCCAATTTGAGATCCATCTTCGCGAGAATGTTACATATATTTTGTATGACTTACTTAAAAAAATTGGGATTATTTCGATTTTTCTAGGGTTCTATTTTAATTTTAATCGTCGTAGCGAATTTATTAAAAAAAATAAAAAGTTACATTGCCGGTTTGCTAAGGGATTTTAATCCCTTAGCATCAGCAAAGTGCAAAAACATGCAGAAACATTCAATCAACACAGAGAAAAGGAAAAGTTAGAAAAGAGAGGAAAAAAGGGAAAAAGAGGTGGAAAAATAGTGAAATTTCTACCCCAAATCTCCAGGTAATGATGTTAACTCATTATTTTAGCTTATTACGTGTGTTTGAATATATTTTTACGGTAAAAATAGGAATATTAGATATCGCCCTAATGACTTAAATTGATAGTTTAAAGGGTCAATTGGACCCCGATGATGGAAATGATTATATATTCGTACTCAGTGAGTTATGGGCAACATATAAATGTAATTTATTTAGGGTTTGGCTATTAATCCAAAGGAAAAAGCAATTGTTGAGTAGCAGGACTAGCTTTGGAATACGGTAAGTGATTATATCCATTTCTTTGGAGGCACCTGGTCTCGTATATTTTCTACCACGTGTTCCTTACGTGTGTAGCTGCCGATATGCGTACTCATTACGCCTTAGCTTTGGATTTACATTCTATATTATATGTTATATCCTGTTATTGGTATTGCATTGAGAATCTGAGTATTGTACTTTGGCTGTGAGTTGACATATACTTCCCGGCAGTCGATGAGCCGGTGAAGGGTTATCATTGCATCATATTGAGGGTAGGAGGATTCCGCCCTCGGAGCAGGAGGATTTCGCTCCATCCATCATATTGAGGGTAGGAGGATTCCGCCCTCGGAGCAGGAGGATTCCGCTCCTTTGCATTATATTGAGGGTAGGAGGATTCCGCCCTCGGAGCAGGAGGATTCCGCTCCATCGCATCATATTGAGGGTAGGAGGATTCCGCCCTCGGAGCAGGAGGATTCCGCTCCATTCATTTGGCACATGTGACCCTTGCATCTCATTTCATTTCATTTCATCTCATTTCATTTCATCTCATTCCATTTCATTTAATACCATTGCGTAGATTTTCTGTACATGACTATTGTTCTGCTTATATGTGCATTGCTTATTTGTTGATTATTGTTTGGTTCTGTTTCCCTGATTAGTGTCGCACTCCACTTTAAATGTAAAGTGGTGTCCGACTTGGGGTAATTCGTTTGGAGTTAGAGTTTTGGAATCGCCACCTAATAAATTATTCTAGGCGTATTAGGTCACCTATTAATTTCTAATTTCATTTTAGAGAATAACTCCAGGTTGGTCTACTAATCAAAGATTCGGGTAAGTGTTCAAGTTAACTTAGAAGGAAGGGATTAGGCACCTCCTAAGTTCCACTAAACGTGGTTCCCGGCCGATTTCTATATTGGGTTTACATATATTGCTTTAGAAAAGGACAATAGCTAAATAAGGTAAATAAAAGAGATATGGGTTGCAAAACAATTAAAGTAGGCAATTTAATGTATTTGCATGAACAATTTTACACAAATAGTCATGTTGCACAAATAGCTACTAATTGATCACTTTGAATAAATGGCCCTAGGTTTTATTATCCTATTCGGATCAGAACCCGGCTTTCGTAAGGTACGCTAGTTTCAAAATCCACTATCAATATATAGCTCGGGTAATTTCATCACTTCCGAGGGGCTTATTACCCTTTAACCCCATACCCTCTTTAAGTATTTAACTAAAGCGCTAGCTAATATTTTAAACGTCCTAAAGGTTTACTAGCGTCCCCTTAATGTCTCGGAGGCCATTGAGACTACTAATATAAATTTAAAATATCTAGACTCCCTAATTGTGTTAATGTCCAAATCTAGACTCTTCTAGTCGTCACATAAAGAGTACGGTCATGAAAATCACACAAGTCAAAAAATATCATGTAAGCAAAATATTTTTAAAAGCTTTAAAAGTAGGTCTCCAAATTAAAACAACTAAGTTATAATAAAGATGCAAAGCCTTCATGCTACAGTTAAATTTTCAGAATACTCAATTTTGCAGAAATAAGCCATCTCCGTGCACTAATTTAATCTAAAAAAAAAAACATGTCATGCATTAACTAAGTAAAACTCAGATTTCCAGATTCACGCAAAACATTTCAGTTTTCAAGTATCACTTCACATTATCAACATATCTTATGATTTCACTCATTTCAACACACAACAAATAAATAGAGGGTAGAAGGTGGCCCCTGCTTAACCAAATATTCACATTACATAGCAGTAACTTATATGTAGTTGTAGTTGTACCTGTAACGTTAGCACAAAATACTAAGAAAAGTACAATACAAGTTACCTTCCAATGAATGGAACTTTTGTCAATACGAGCTTCTGGACAAGTCTTTAATGTAGCTCCCAATAAAATAATAAAAAATGGAGCGGTGTGTTAAAGGATAAAAGAAGTGTAGAGAAATATGTGGTTAAGTTGTGAGAAGTGAGAATGTTGGAATGTGTATAGAAGATGTAATTGCAAGTGATGATGAATTAATATGCTAGAAGATGTGTGTAGGAGAAGATGAGAGTCAGTCCTGAATGAATGTGAGAAGTAGGTGTATTTATAGTATTTTTGAAAAAGAATGGTTAAGGAAAATGGGTGGTGATTGGGGAATTTAGGCTTAATGGGAGAGATTTGATTGGATAAGATTAAGGGGAATGATTTGAAGGGGATTTGAATGATTTTCCTCAATAATGTATGTAGACTTGAAAGTGGGGAAAAGGGTGGCCTAAAATTAGGAAGAAGAGGAATTAGGGAGATTGTGAATGGGAGTGAATCAAGGGAGAGATTTAGGGAGATTGGAGAAAAATTGGGGATTAGATTTGGGAAATGAACTTGGTACTAAAAGTGGGGTAGGGACATTGGGTAATTTTTAAGAATAAGATCAGGATATATTTAGGAGAAGATTTGGGGGAATGAACTTGGACGGGAAGACGTATCTAGACTATTATTTGGTCTAGATTCAAGGTAGAATTAGGAAGAAGGTTTGAGATTTAAAAATTTAAATAATAAGAATGTATTTGGTTAGGAAATTTGGCTAGGTTCAGAGTAAAATGTAAATAAATAAAATAAATAAAGATAAATAAAGAATTTTGGGTAGTAATTTTGAAATATGGAAGAATTAATAATAAAAAAGAATTTGGACACTTCAATTGGCCAATATTTAACTTAAAGGTGTAAAAATGAATATAGATATAGATATATTATAAAATGCACACATAAATATTAAATAAACTCAAATTAAATTATTTTAATATATATAATCACAAATAATTACTCATTTGCACAAATAATCACGAATTAAAATAAACTTGACATGTAGCCTAAATGACGTAATTATATAATATAGCCACTAATATAATGAATGTACTAATTTCACAAATAGTCACAATTTTGACAAATAGCCTAAATAATGCAAAAGTTACATAATATAGCCACACTTAAGTATATAATATATAAATAGAGGATTACACACGTAAATGCATGATTTCTAATGTACATTTTACACAAATAGTCACATTGCACTCTTAAGTTGAAGTATGGCCAATTTTAAAAAAAGGAGGGACAAAATTGGGTGTCAACAACTTCCCCTCTTTGCCCGGGGATGATGAAAGAGTCTTCGGGCAAAGATAGTCGACGAAACAGCCAATTTTGTCACGACCGGTAGGCAGAAGATTGAAAGGGGAAGAATGGGAGTTTTGGGGTGTTTTTGGTCGAACCCCGGTCTCTGAGTTGCCTACATATCTCGGGTTTCACGAGAGTCAGGCGTGTGTAGTTCTAGAATGGCATATTGCCTGTGTGAGATATTTATGACGCACGATTTTGATGTAAAGAATAAACTTATCCAAGTATGTAAAGTTTAGATTCGTGTATGCTTTGCCTTTTCGGCGGAATGAATGATGACTAAAGTAAGGGTACTATCGAAGATGAGATAACATCAGTAGGTCGATCGTGCGAAAAAAGGCTTATAATCGTCCTAGTAGCTTGGAATTCAGCAAAATAGGTAGCTTGCGGGTGTAGCAAAAGGCATTGTCGGTAGGGTTGGGCTTTGCTTTCTATGTGTTTGAGGTTTTGCGGTTGCATAATTGGTAGTAATGTTGGGAACTTGCGTGAGAGCAGCAAAATCATGATAAATGCAATAGATGTAAAGATAAAGTAAAGTAAACTTCCCTGTTGAGCTGAGGGGTTGTTTTGTCTGATACTTGTTTGATTGATGTCTCATCCAAATGTCTTTCCAATGCTATGTCCACCGATGCGGACTTTGCTCTGCTGCAAATTGTTGACATGTTCACCACTGCGAACCTTATGTATCTGCCGACGCAAATTCCATGCTTAATCAATAGTCGGTTTGTCCACAAATGCGGACATTATTTATCCATCGTCATGGATTCTATGCTTCTTTCATTGTCTTCATGTTCACAAACACGAATGTTGTTTTGCTTTCAAACCGTTGAATTATGCCTACAATCGTAGACCCTACCATGTTGTCATTGTTGTCATGTTCACAAACGCGAGCCCTAGATCATTTTCATTGTTGAATGTGTCCACCGATGCAGACCAAATATGCTTCCTCAAATTAATGTCATGTCCACAGATATGGACCCTATATATCCACTGACATGGATCCTATACTTCTCAAATTTATGTCGTGTCTACAGATGCGGACCCTATATATCCACCGACATGGATCTATGCTTGTCAAAATGATGTTGTATCCACAGACGCGGACCTTATATATCCACCGATGCGGATCCTACGCTTGTCAAATTGATGTCCTGTCCACAGACGCGGACCCTATATATCCACCGATGCGGATCTTATGCTTGTCAAATTGATGTCATGTCCACAGATGCTGACCCTATATGTCCACCGACGTGGATCCTATGCTTGTCATGTCCACCGATGCAGACCCTATACATCCACCGATATGGATCCTATTCTTCTCAAATTGATGTCATGTCCACCGCTACGGACCCTGTATATCCACCGACATGGATTCTATGCTTGTCATGTCCACCGATGCAGACCCTATACATCCACCGACATGGATTCTATACTTCTCAAATTGATGTCATGTCCACCGCTGCGGACCCTATATATCCACCGACATGGATCCTATGCTTGTCATGTCCACCGATGCGGACCCTATACAACCACCGACATGGATCCTATTCTTCTCAAATTGATGTCATGTCCACCGCTGCGGACCCTGTATATCCACCGACATGGATTCTATGCTTGTCATGTCCACCAATGCAGACCCTATACATCAACCGACATGGATTGTATACTTCTCAAATTAATGTCATGTCCACCGCTGCGGACCCTATATATCCACCGACATGGATCCTATGCTTGTCATGTCCACCGATGCAGACCCTATACATCCACCGACATGGATCCTATTATTGTCAAATTGATGTCATGTCCACAGACGCGGACCCTATATATCCACCGACATGGATTCTATGATATTCAAATTGATGTCGTGTCCACAGACGCGGACCCTATGTATCCACCGACATGGATTCTATGCTTCTCCAAAAGATGTCATGTCCACAGACGCGGACCCTATGTATCCACCGATATGGATTCTATGCTTCTCCAAAAGATGTCATGTCCACAGACGCGGACCCTATATATCTACCGATGCGGATCCTATGCTTCTCCAAAAGATGTCATGTCCGCAGACGCGGACCCTATATATCCACCGACGCAGATTCTATGCTCTGATAATCTGATAGATTTTGCTTTGTAGGAGTTGTTAAGTATACTTGGTACCTGTGTAAAGCTGCAATCAAAGAAAAATTGTGAGTTTTTTTGGGGGAGGTTGACTTGCACATTCGTGGTACTGCACTCTGCTGCTGCATCTTGTATAATTGTTTCCTTTGTAATATCTCTCTTTTCGAGTGTCAAACCTTAGTCGAGCTGTGGGCAAAAAGGGAGAATGAAAGGGGATATGCATGTGTTTTGTGAAAATTATTTTTAAAGAGTAATGCAAATTTGTTCCATTGAATCATAGATTGCGATGTGTTGTTTGGATATAATCTCCTCTATGTCCATTTGCTGTTCAAAGATCTTTCATCTTGAAATTTTGAGGGAAAGCTTCCGCCCCAGTGTGCTGCTTGTATTCTCTAGAATTTTTGAGGTCCCTCAAAAATTCTGCCCCAATGTGTTATAATGTACTCTTTGAGTTTTTTGAGGGAAACTCAAAAAATTCTGCCCCAGTATCCAATAAAATTCTTTTATGATGTGACTGTGCCTTGGGTAGGCTGCCTACGTATCCCCTTTTGGGAATCAGGTCGCTACGTAGTTCAAATCCAAAAAGGATGAATGTTGCTTGACTCGTAATATCTCTTGATTGAATCTGAGTAAAGGATCTTGTTAATTTTATCTCGATTTAGAGAATTCCACTTTAGGATCAACTGTCTTGCTCTAACTTCCTGGATAAATGCCTTTGTCATTCTATTGCTCGTTGTATTCATACTTCGCTATCTATGAGTGTCAATTGCTTGAGTATGTTTTTAGTCCGTGTGGGATTGTCTAATTCTGCTCCTTATATGTATTTCTATTGTTTTGCGTTGAATTGTAAGTCATCTTCCTCAATATGCTCTTGTCTCAGTTATCTGCTGTAAGATCTCCACGATTAACCATGAAGTTCCTTAAATGTCCTTTGTCGAATCATCATAGTCTGGCTTCTACTCGTCGTCTTGGACTGCCTTCTCACATCGCAGTCGCAGATTCAATGGAACTAAAATAATTTTGCTGATAGTGAATGATGCATACTTAAAATAAAAATGGAAATTATTTTATTATTGGACTTGAGAAAAAGTTTTCAAAAGGAAACAACAATGCAACAAAGTTGAAAAACAAAGAAAATAAAAAGCTAACGACTCGGAGTCGTGTTTTATTTAAGAAAATAACTAATGCCCCAGCTCCACTAAGGTTCTCGTGCTGCAGATTCAGTTGTTCAGTTTCAGCTTTCTAGATGTTCAAGGCTTCAGTATGCTTTCCAGGAGCTGCATCATACTCTTCCATGAATAGTTCCTTTAGACCGGTCAGCTCATCTTCTATATCATGAACACCTTCGGCAAGTCTTTCTCCCTCGAGAGTTTTCATGTAGCTTGACAAGATGGATGTTTATTTCAAAGTTGGAACAAACTGCTCTAGTGAATGATAACCTCTTGTAGTGCCTTTTACTTTGAAACCAGGATGTACCCCATGCCAAACTTGTATTCATCAAACACTGTTTATGCTTTTATGATCGTGCCTTCCAGATTGCATTCTTTGCTGAAGTCGATCATATTCACCTTCTCATCCCCATGATTGGGTAGTGGGTTTTTGTGCACATTTGGCGCCTTCAAATTAATGACTTTTTTCATCTATTAGGTCTTGAATCTTATCTCTTAGTGCAAAACATCTCTCCGTCTCATGTCCCAGTCCACCTGAGTGATATGCACACCTTTTACTGTAATCAAAGTTAGGAGAAGGGTTGTCTGGCATCTTTTGAGGGATTGGAACAATACGCCCAGCAGCTATCAATCTCTCGAACAATTGGGTGCGAGATTCAGCTAATGCAGTGTAGTTTCTTTTGGGTCTTTGGTTTGCATCAGGGCGAGGCCTAGGAGGGTATGGTGATGCATTTCGGTAGTTGGTTTGAGTATTTTGCTGGTATGATGGACGGCTTGGTGCTGGGGTGTAGAATATAGGCCGAGTGGGTTGAGTGTTGTAAACGGGATATTCAGGTGGTATGTGATGGTATGGTGGTGGTGTTTGGTAATAGTGGGTTAAAGCAGGGTCTTGAATGATTGCAGCAAAAGAGACTTCGTCTTTCTTCTTTTTAAAGAGACTCACATTTCCTGACTGGATAGCCTTATTAGTAGCTTGTAGTGCAGCTAGGCTATTAATCTTTCCACTTTTCAGTCCTTCTTCTATGTCATCTCCCATCAGCACTACATCAGCAAACTTCTAATTTTTCATATGCAACAGCTTATCGTAATAGATGTCCTCTTGAATGCGGATGAATATGTTCACTATTTCTTTTTCATCCATAGCGGGTTGTACCTTGGCATCTTCTGGTCTCCACCTAGTAGCATATTCTCTAAACGCTTCAGTGGGTTTTTTTTTTCAACTTTTCCAGGTAGAAACGATCTGGTACCATTTCAGTGTTGTACCCAAATCATTCTACGAAATCTGCTGCCATGTCTTCCCAACCGAGCCATGTGCCAGGCTTCTGCTTAGAGAACCAATTTAAAGCCTCTCCGGTCAAGCTCCGACTTAATAGCTTTACTCGTTCTTTCTCGTCTTCCCCTGCTCCAATTAAATTGTCACAATATGCTCTCAGATGTGCCATAGGGTCTCCAGTGCCATTGAACAGGTCGAACTTTGGTATCTTGTATCGGTCTGGCAGTTTCAAAGTAGGATAGATACACAAGTCTTCATAAGCTAAACCTTTAGTGGTCTTGTCTAACTCAAACTTCTTAAAGGCTGCCTCCAGCTTACGAACTTTCTATTTTGTCCCATAATCATTGGCTTCATCCTCCGCCCATTCATAGTTGTCATGGTCTTTGACGGGTGAAGTGAGTTGTTTGGTCTCGGCAGTGAACATGGAATTGTAAGGCTGTGGATATGCAGTGTTGGTGTGAGGTAGGCTTGTGTTTGGGTAAGTAGGGTATCCAGGACGTGGTGCTTGATAAGTAGATGGTGGTGCTGGATAGGGAGGCGGTGCTTGATATGTGGCGGTTGGTGCGCTTTGGTAGGTAGCAGGTGGTGTTGTTTGGTAAGGAGCTGGTTGCGTTGTTTGGTAAACAACAGGGGGATCAGTTGGGTGCATAGGGTCCTTTCCATTAGGGCGGGCTGACCCACTTGGATCGACTGATTCCCTTGTGGGGTGTCCCGTTATTCCCAAGGTTATCGTCACCAAGAGCAGCATTATTCAACTCAGACATGATATTTCGCTTTCCTCTTCTTCTAGTTTGTGAGGGGGGAGGAGTTGTAACTGGTCCCTTGGTTCTCGTCCGGTAATGATTCTCGGCCAGAATGCACATGTCAACCTCACGAGTGGGAGTAAAGCTTAAACACAAAAACAATAAGTTAGTGTCGAGATAATAATTATCAAATGCAAAATATATCAATCCTTATAATGCAAGGGGCCTCTCTTGTATCGGAGGTAGGCTTAACAAGACCAAAACATATAAGATGCATGATAGGCGTCATTTGGATGAAGTTGGCTAATGGACTTTAACATGCCAAGGATGTTAAGTCTTCCTAAGTTTGAGTATGATATTTAAAATTGAACGTGTATCGTTCGTCATCCCATTTGTTCTCATAACCCAAAGTTAACAGAAAAATAATTTTGTTATATAAATGTGGAATAACATTTTTAGGTAAATAGGAATAATAATTGATCTTGCTACAATAAAAGTAGAAGAAATTAATGTAAAGTATATGATTTGGTTTTCATAAAAAAGTAAAAAATTAATTTCGTTCGTAATCTAAAAATAATTTTATAAAACAATTGGTTTTGTAGAAATAAAAAAATGCGTATGTAAATAAATAATTGATTCCTTATAAAAATTTCCATTTATAGAAATAAATAATTGATTTTGTTACATAAAAGTAGAAGAATCAATTTAAAGTTTATTTTCTTTGATCTTCAAAATCTTTGACTTGTGACATCCTATAAATAAATAATTGGATGATCCACACTTTTGAGAACAAATGGTCTACATTAGACACGTTCAACGTTAAATAGATGCACACGTAACACATTTAAATGTCCCTTAAGGTTGAAAACCCATTCGGTTCATTCAAATATGGTGAACTAGTGGACTTAGACATGAGCCGAAGTCAAAAAATGGTCATAGATATGACATGATGAATGATCCCTAAAAGGAGTCTTCATTAAGAGTTGGCTAATCTAGAAAAGGACATGGTTCCCCCAGACGGACAACCAAGGGGTGGGAACGTTTAGCATTGTTGGTTGTACCACGGACCAACTAGATTCTAACCGTTCCTCCTAAAAGATTTTTTGAGAGTGAAACGACCGTGAGATCCACGTAATCGTTTGTGTGTGTGTAAGTGTCAATTTTCCAGGAGTGGAGGAGTATGAACGAAATGCAACAAATAAATTCAATAATATACTAAATATCATATAATAAAAAAATGCAAAATGTAAAAGATTACCCACCTGTAAAGAGAAAAAGTTAGTATTGAACAAAATAATAAAATCAATAATAAACCCAATATAAAAAATCGTAATGGTTAGAACATTTAGTCCCCAGCGGAGTCGCCATTATGTCGCACCCCACTTTAAATGTAAAGTGATATCCGACTTGGGGTAATTCGTTTGGAGTTAGAGTTTTGGAGTCGCCACCTAATAAATTATTCTAGGCGTATTAGGTCACCTATTAATTACTAATTTCATTTTAGAGAATAACTCCAGGTTGGTCTACTAATCAAAGATTCGGGTAAGTGTTCAAGTTAACTTAGAAGGAAGGGATTAGGCACCTCCTAAGTTCCACTAAACGTGGTTCCCGGCCGATTTCTATATTGGGTTTAAATATATTGCTTTAGAAAAGGACAATAACTAAATAAGGTAAATAAAAGAGATATGGGTTGCAAAACAAGTCAAGTAGGCAATTTAATGTATTTGCATGAACAATTTTAAACAAATAGTCATGTTGCACAAATAGCTACTAATTGATCACTTTGAATAAATGACCCTAGATTTTATTATCCTATTCGGATCAGAACTCGGCTTTCGTAAGGGAAGATAGTTTTAAAATCGACTATCAATATATAGCTCGGGTAATTTCATCACTTCCGAGGGGCTTAGTTCCCTTTAACCCCATACCCTATTAAGTATTTAACTAAAGCGCTAGCTAATATTTTAAACGTCCTAAAGGTTTACTAGTGTCCCACTTAATGTCTCGAAGGCCATTGAGACTACTAATATAAATGTAAAATGTCTAGACTCCCTAATTGTGTTAATGCCCCAATCTAGACTCTTCTAGTCGTCACATAAAAAGTACGGTAAGGCAAATCACACAAGTCAAATAATATCATGTAAGAAAAATATTTTTAAAAGCTTTAAAAGTAGGCCTCCAAATTAAAACAACTAAGTTGTAATAAAGATGCAAAGCCTTCATGCTACTGTTAAATTTTCAGAATACTCAATTTTGCAGAAATAAGCCAGCTCCCTGCACTAATTTAATCTTAAAAAAAAAAAAAAACCTGTCATGCATTAACTAAGTAAAACTCAGATTTCCAGATTCACGCAAAACATTTCAGTTTTCAAGTAGCACTTCACATTCTCAGCATATCTTATGATTTCACTCATTTCAACACAACAAATAAATAGAGGGTAGAAGGTGGCCCCTGCTTAACCAAATATTCACATTACATGGCAATAACTTATATATAGTTGTAGTTTTACCTGCAACGTTAGCACAAAATACTAAGAAAAGTTCAATACAAGTTACCTTCCAATGAATGGATAACTTTTGTCAATACGAACTTCTGGACAAGTCTTTAATGTGGCTCCCAATAAAATAATAAAAAATCGAGTGGTGTGTTAAATGATAAAAGAAATGTAGAGAAATATGTGGTTAAGTTGTGAGAAGTTAGAATGTTGGAATGTGTATAGAAGATGTAATTGCAAGCGATGATGAATCAATATGTTAGAAGATGTCTGTAGGAGAAGATAAGAGTCAATCCTGAATGAATGTGAGAAGTAGGTGTATTTATTGTATTTTTGAAAAAGAGTGGTTAAGAAAAATGGGAGGTGATTGGGGAATTTAGGCTTAATGGGAGGGATTTGATTGGATAAGATTAAGGGGAATGATTTGAAGGAGATTTGATGATTTTCCTCAATAATGTATGTAGACTTGAAAGTGGGGGAAAAGGGTGACCTAAAATTAGGAAGAAGAGGAATTAGGGAGATTGTGAATGAGAGTGAATCGAGGGAGAGATTTAGGGAGATAGGAGAAAAATTGGGGATTAGATTTGGGAAATGAATTTGGTACTAAAAGTGGGGTAGGGACATTGGGGAATTTTTAAGAATAAGATCAGGATATATTTAGGAGAAGATTTGGGGGGATGAACTTGGACGGGAAGACGTATCTAGACTATTATTTGGTCTAGATTCAAGGTAGAATTAGGAAGAAGGTTTGAGATTTAAAAATTCAAATAATAAGAATGTATTTGGTTAGGAAATTTTGCTAGGTTCAGAGTAAAATGTAAATAAATAAAAATAAAAAAATATAAATAAAGAATTTTGGGTAGTAATTTTGAAATATGGAAGAATTAATAATAAAAAGGAATTCGGACACTTCAATTGGCCAATATTTAACTTAAAGGTGTAAAAATGAATAAAGATATAGATATATTATAAAATGCACAAATAAATATTAAATAAACTCAAATTAAATTATTTAAATATATATAATCACAAATAATTACTCATTTGCACAAATAATCACAAACTAAAATAAACTTGACATGTAGCCTAAATGACGTAATTATATAATATAGCCACTAATATTATGAATGTACTAATTTCACAAATAGTCACAGTTTTGGCAAATAGCCTAAATGATGCAAAAGTTATATAATATAGCTACACTTAAGTATATAATATATAAATAGAGGATAACGCACATAAATGCATGATTTCTAATGCACATTTTGCACAAATAGTCACATTGCACCCTTAAGTTGAATTATGGCCAATTTTAGAAAAAGGGGGGACAAAATTGGGTGTCAACAATTAGCATATCTATTTTTCGAGGTTGCTAGTTTGTTCTCAATTATTGAGTCCTTATGACTCACTCCTATTTGTTCTTGTGTTTTCTTTTCATTCGGTAGATTCTGCTCCAGGACCCAGCCAGTTGCGTCGTGATTGAGGAGTAGTACGTTTTCAGCTGTCTACGGTGCGCCATCCTGTTCATTGCGGCCACCAACTTCAGATATTACAGTTTTTCTTACTTTTGCTCCCTTCGGGAGGTGTGTATATCTTTTGGCCTTCTTAGATGTCTGATCTGGAAACCCTTAAAAATGTGTCTTCTGGGTAGTTAGTTGCATTATTCAGACAGCTTGTATGTTTGTCTATCCTTGAGAGTTATCTTATGTTGTTAAAGTTTAGATCATGTTCATTTCAAGGTAATTCTTCACAATTTATATCGATTCAGTCAATAGGGTTCGCCCGACAGGTTTAGGGGAGGTGGTCGGGTACCCGCACGGCCTAACCCAGAATATGGTCGTGTCAGTTGGTATCAGAGCGTGGTTTAGAGTCTTTCCAGATCTTGACAGTGTCTAATAGAGTCTCGCTGATCGGGCGGAGACGTCCGTACCTATCTACGAGAGGTTATGGTGGCATTATGGCAGTTTCCCTTCTTTCTTTCCTTGTCGTGCGAGAGCCTTCTTATCTGAAGTTAAATATTTTAATATTTCGCAGTAAATGGTGAGAACGCACGTGAATGTTCAGCGAGAGGCGGAGGAGCCAGCGGTCGCCCCTATGCCTGTTGCTCCGCGAGGTGGTGGTGTTGGACGCGGTAGAGGTCGTCGTCGAGGTAGAGGTAGAGTTGCCCAGGCCGCGAGGATGGTGGATCATCTTGATCCTGCTGCAGAGGTTTTGGTAGTGCTAGCTTTTGCTGGGCAGGGGGAGCAGGGCTTATTCGTTCCCCCCGCACTTCATGGCGCTTTTATGAGATTCTTAGCGACGCAGATTCCGCAGGGACCTTCTATCCCTCAGGCAGCTCCTCAGGCTGCGGTAGATATTGGTTCTCAGGTTCAGGAAGCCCCCATTCCAGCTCCACAGGTAGCCCCAGCAGTTCATGTTCCAGGTGGTCATGTTCCAGATGTAGCGGGTGTGATACCTCCGGTTGTTCAGGCTGGTCAGCCAGTCCAGGTAGCAGGTCAGGTTGATGATCCGGCAAGGTTGCATTATTTTACCCGACTTAGTCCTCTGAAGTTCTCTGGTCAGAAATCAGATAAGCTTAAGCCTCGTGAGTTTCTTGATCAATGTCAGCGTATCTTAGAGGCCCTTGGATATCTTGAGCAGTATGGAGCTGACTATACTGCCTTCCAGCTTGAGGGTCCGGCTTTAGCTTGGTGGACCGCACTCCGATCAGCTAGGCAGGGCTTACCTAAGCTGACCTGGAGTGAGTTCTCCCATCGATTCATGGGGAAGTTTTTCCCTCACACTTAGAAGGATGAGAAGAGGAGAGAGTTTGAGAGGATTAGACAGGGTAACCTGTGAGTTACGGAGTACGAGCTTTTGTTTTCAGAGATGTCCAGCTATGCTCCAGATCACGTGCAGGAGCCCTCTGAGAGGGTCAGACGTTTTATCGATGGGCTTTCTCCTTATTTGCGGTCCCAGATGGCTCGTGAGATTGAGGCTGGTACTCTATTTGATGTCGCTGTTGATACTGCCAGGAGGTATGAAGCCTATCATAGTTTGGAGATGGAGGAGTTAGAGCGTGAGAGTGAGAGTAAGAGATCTCGTGGTCCAGGGCATTCTAGTACCTCATATGGAGGTAGGAGTTATCAGCAGCAGAGTAGGCCTCCTGTCAGACCAGCTCAGTCTCCAGCGCGTGGTTCTCAGAACACGCCTACTTCTTCTCAGGTTCAGTTTGGGTTTCGCCCTCGAGATCAGTCTCAGTTTGATCAGCGTAAATTTTCTCCAGGGTGCTTTATCTATCGGATCCAGGGCATCATAAGAAGGATTGCCCATATCTCCTTCAGCAGGGTAGTAGCCGCCCTTTCCCTATGCAGCAGCAGCCTCAGGGTGCCCCTCCAGGGTCTCAGCCAGCTAGAGGTGCACCACCACCCGGTAGAGGACGTGGGCGTGATACTAGTGGTCCCTCTAGAGGTGGTCGTCAGGGTAGTGGCTCCGCTCAGCCGCAGAGACAACTATATGCACTGCCGGCCAGGCAGGATGCCGAGGCATCCCCAGCTGTTGTTACAGGTATTTTATCTGTTTGTGGTTGAGATGCATATTCTTTGGTGGATCTGGGGTCTACATATTCACATGTATCTCCTTATTTTGCTTCGGGCTTTCATGTTGATTAAATGCATCTTCGTGATCCATTCTGTGTTTCTACTCCTATTGGAGACATTATCATTGTGGATCGAGTTTATCCAGCTTGTACCATATCTTTTGGGGGTCGTGAGACACTAGTAGATTTTCTAATTCTAGATATGGTTGACTTTGATGTTATTATTAGCATGGATTGGCTGGCGTCGTGTCATGGCACATTAGATTTTCATGCCACATTAGATTGTCATGCCAAGTCTCTTCAGTTGTCTCTTCCTTGTTCAGCACCGGTGGTGTGGCAGGGCTCTTATTTGCCACCCAGGGGGCATGTTATTTCTTTCCCGAAGGCAATACGGATGATGGATAAAGGGTGTTTAGCGTATCTTGCCATGGTTCGAGATACCACTGTGGAGATTCCATCTCTTGATTCTATTCTTGTCATTAGGGAGTTCCCTGATGTGTTTCCAGATGATTTGCCAGGACTTCCTCCTGATCGAGAGATCGAGTTTGGCATTGATATAGTGCCAGGGACTCAGCCTATTTCTATCCCTCCTTATCTTATGGCTCCATCAGAGTTGAAGGAGCAGTTGAAAGATTTGCTTGATAAGGGGTTCAATAGGCCGAGTATTTCTCCGTGGGGTGCTCCTGTTCTATTCGTGAAAAAGAAAGATGGGACTATGCGAATGTGTATTGATGATCTGTTTGATCAGTTGCAGGGTGCCAAATTCTTTTCTATGATCGATCTGCGATCTTGTTATCATCAGCTAAAGATTCGTGAGTTAGATATCTCGAAGTCTTCTTTTAGGACTCGTCACGGCCATTATGAGTTCCTAGTTATGTCTTTTGGGCTGACTAACACCCCTGCGGCCTTTATGGATCTCATGAACCGGGTGTTTAAGCCATTCCTTGATTCCTTTGTCATTGTCTTCATTAATGATATTCTTATTTATTCTCGTAGCCACGAGGAGCATGATTATCACCTAAGGGTGGTTCTTTAGACCCTCCGTGATCGTAAGCTGTATGCTAAGTTCTCGAAATGTGAGTTTTGGCTTGATTCTGTGGCATTTTTGGGTCACGTGGTATCTAGTGAGGGTATCAAGGTTGATCCGAAGAAGATTGAAGCGGCACAGAAATGGCCTCGTCCTACCACTCCGACGGAGATTCGCAGCTTCCTTGGGTTGGCAGGTTATTATCGGAGGTTTGTGGAAAAGTTCTCTACTATTGCAGCTCCCCTGACTCGCCTGACGCAGAAGGCGGTTCAGTTTCGATGGTCCGATGAGTGTGAGGCCAGCTCCCAGAAGCTTAAGGCCTTATTGACTTCAGCTCCAGTGCTATCCCTTCCTTCGGGCACCGGTGGATTTGTAGTCCATTGTGATGCATCGCGTGTGGGCTTGAGTTGTGTTCTTATGCAGCACCGGAAGGTAATTGCTTATGCTTCCAGACAGTTGAAGCCGAATGAGAAGAATTATCTGACTCACGATTTAGAATTGGCATCTGTGGTCTTTGCTTTAAAGATATGGAGGCATTATCTTTATGGCGAGCCTTGTGAGGTGTATACGGATAATAAGAGTCTGCAGTATCTTCTCTCTCAGAAAGATCTTAACGGCCGATAGCGGAGGTGGCTTGAATTAATTAAAGATTATGATCTCACCATCCATTATCATCCTGGGAAGGCGAACGTGGTAGCAGATGCTTTGAGCAGGAAGTCCATGGGCAACATGGCATTTCTTTATGCTGATATGAGACCATTGGCCCGAGAATTGCAGTCCCTTGGCGACTTTGGCGTGAGATTTCTTCTCCCAGACTCCAGTCGAGTCTTAGCGTGTATTGCAGCTCAGTCTTCCTTAGTCATTCAGATTAAGTGAAGACAGTTCGAGGATCCTCATCTCCAGGAGTTGTGTGGTCGTGTCCTAAGTGGAGGACTTACCTCCTTCGAGCTTGATTCAGATGGAATTCTTCGGTTTTGGTCGACTCTGTGTTCCTGATGTTGGAGATTTGAGGCAGTCAGTGCTCGGTGAAGCTCATAGCTCGTGTTGTTCCATTCATCCTGGTATTACAAAAATGTATCAGGACCTCCAAGAGCTATACTGGTGGAAGGGGATGAAGAGAGATGTATTTGATTATGTATCTCGTTGCTTGAACTGTCAGCAGGTTAAGTTCGAGCACCGGAGACCAGCAGGGTTAGCTCAGGCATTGCCCATTCCCGAGTGGAAGTGGGAGCACATCACGATGGATTTTATAGTTGGTCTGCCAAAGACCCTGCGGCGCCACGATTCAGTCTGGGTCATTGTCGACAGACTGACTAAATCAGCTCACTTTATCCCTGTAAAGACTACTGATTCAACTCAGAGATTGGCTCGGATTTTCATTGAGCAGGTGGTTAGGCTGCATGGTACTCCTGTATCTATTATCTCAGATCGTGGTTCCCAGTTTACTTCTCAGTTCTGGCAGTCTTTTCAGACCCAGGTGCAGCTTAGCACAGCATTCCATCCTCAGACTGACGGTCGGTCCGAGCGGGTTATTCAAATTTTAGAGGACATGCTGAGAGCTTGTGCATTAGACTTCGGGGGTTACTGGGATGATCATTTGGCGCTAGCAGAGTTCTCTTATAATAATAGCTACCAATCTTCTATTCAGATGGCTCCATTTGAGGCCTTATATGGTCGTCGATGTCGTTCTCCTATTGGTTGGTTTGAATCTCGAGATGTCGAGGTGATGAGTTCAGATATGGTTCGTCAGATTCTTGAGGTTGTTCGTGTTATACACAATCGTTTACGGACCGCCCAGAGTAGGCAGATTTCATATTCAAACCGGAGGAGCCGAGAGTTAGAGTTCGAGGTCCGGGACATGGTAGTTCTGAAAGTGTCACCGATGCGAGGTCTAAAGAGATTTGGTAGGAAAGGAAAGCTTAGTCCCAGGTTCATTGGCCCTTTCCGTATCAAGAAGCGTATTGGTAAGGTAGCTTATCGGCTCGACTTGCCAGTTTCTATGCCAGTTCACCCAGTTTTCCATGTATCGATGCTCCGGAAGTGTATCCGAGATCCTTCCGAAGTAATCGAATTAGATCCTGCTCAGCTAGATGTGAACCTGGCTTACGAGGAGTTCCCAGTTGCTATAGCAGCGCGTGATGTCCGGAAGCTTCGTTCGAAGCAGATTCCAATTTTTCGAGTGCGATGGAATAATCGTCCTCATGAGGAGGACACTTGGGAGCTTGAGTCCAGTATGCGTGAGAAGTATTCTTACCTCTTCGACGATTCAGGTTCGATCTTGGTCTTTAAAAGCTTAAAATCTCTTATCATTGTATATGATTTTGGTTTTGTAGTAAATGTAATTGAAAATTGGTGTAAGCATTCTCATTAGAAGTGTGAAATCTATTTTAGACTCTTGCTCGTTCGAGGACAAACGAGAGTCTAAGTGGAGGAGAATGAAACGACCTCGATCAGTCGTTGCGAAAGTTAGGACTCCGATTGGCGTGGCGATAATTTGAAAAAATTCGTAAGGTCCATTAGGACCTGACTGTAAAATTTGAGCTAAATTAGACCTCGTTTGGTAGGCATCGGAAGAAGATTTCAGTTTTTATTGTCGATAAATATTAAAAAGAGATTTTTGAGCTCGATTTTGGCGAATGAGCTCCGATTCGAAATCCGAAAATGCCGTTAGGTTCGTATGATTATTTTTGACTTTTTTGATTTTTCGAAAGTGAATTTCGATGTTGTTCGGCTAGTTTCTGCTAAAATGCCGAAAGTTAAATAATTTGATATTTTTTCCTTTAAATTCGCATCTTGAGTTTTGGGAGTCCGATTTGAGATCCGTCTTCCCGAGAATGTTACATATATTTTGTATAACTTACTTGAAAATTTTGGGATCATTTCGGCTTCTCTAGGATTCCATTTTAATTTTAATCAACGTAGCGAATTTATTAAAAAAAATTAAAAGTTACGCTGTCGGTTTGCTAAAATCCCTTAGCATCAGCAAAGTGTAAAAACATGCAGAAACATTCAATCAACACAGAGAAAAGGAAAAGTTAGAAAAGAGAGAGGAAAAAAAGGAAAAAAGAGGTGGAAAAATAGTGAAATTTCTACCCCAAATCTCCAGGTAATGATGTTAACTCATTATCTTAGCTTATTACGTGTGTTTGAATATATTTTTACGGTAAAAATAGGGATATTAGACATCGCCCTAATGACTTAAATTGATAGTTTAAAGGATCAATTGGACCCCGATGATGGAAATGATTATATATTCGTACTCAGTGAGTTATGGGCAACATATAAATGTAATTTATTTAGGGTTTAGTTATGGGACTTTGAACCCTGTACATAGGCCTGGCCTGCATATTGAGTATGCAAATAGGGTATCAGGTTCTTAATTGGATTGCCCTAAGACATAAGAAATGGAGCCTTTAGCTTTATTTGATATAATTTTTCTGCTTATTGAATAGAGCGAGATCGTTTGGCTATTAATCCAAAGGAAAAAGCAATTGTTGAGTAGCAAGACTAGTTTTGGAATACGGTAAGTGATTATATCCATTTCTTTGGAGGCACATGGCCTCGTGGATTTTCTACCACGTGTTCCTTACGTGTGTAGCTGCCGATAGGCGTACTCATTACGCCTTAACTTTGGATTTACATTCTATATTATATGTTATATCCTGTTATTGGTATTGCATTGAGAATCTGAGTATTGTACTTTGGCTGTGAGTTGACATATACTTCCCGGCAGTCGATGAGCCGGTGAAGGGTTATCATTGCATCATATTGAGGGTAGGAGGATTCCGCCCTAGGAGCAGGAGGATTCCACTCCATCGCATCATATTGAGGGTAGGAGGATTACGCCCTCGGAGCAGGAGGATTCCGCTCCATTGCATTATATTGAGGGTAGGAGGATTCCGCCCTCAGAGCAGGAGGATTCCGCTCCATCACATCATATTAAGGGTAGGAGGATCCGCCCTCGGAGCAGGAGGATTCCGCTCCATTCATTTGGCACATGTGACCCTTGCATCACATTTCATTTCATTTCATTTCATCTCATTCCATTTCATTTTATACTATTGCGTAGATTTTCTGTACATGACTATTGTTCTGCTTATATGTGCATTACTTATTTGTTGATTATTGTCTTGTTCGGTTTTTCCTGACTAGCATATCTATTTTTCGAGGTTGCTAGTTTGTTCGCACTTATTGAGTCCTTATGACTCACCCCTATTTGTTCTTGTGCTTTCTTTTCGTTCGGCAGATTCTACTCCAGGACCCTGCCAGTCGCGTCGTGATTGAGGAGTAGTACGTTTTCAGCTGTCTACGGTGAGCCATCCTGTTCATTGCGGCCATCAACTTCAGATATTATAGTTTTCCTTACTTTTGCTCCCTTCGGGAGGTGTGTATATCTTTTGGCCTTCTTAGATGTCTGATCTGGAAACTTTTAAAAATGTGTCTTCTGGTTAGTTAGTTGCATTATTCAGACAGCTTGTATGTTTGTCTATTCTTGAGAGTTATCTTATGTTGTTAAAGTTTAGATCATGTTCATTTCAAGGTAATTCTTCACAATTTATATCGATTTAGTCAATAGGGTTCGCCCGACAGGTTTAGGGGAGGTGGTCGGGTACCCGCACGGCCTAAGAGTTACAGCTGATACCTCAGCTGTACAAAAGAAATTACAGCTGACTACCCGACATACTAGGTTTAGGGCTATCCAGACTAGACATCTAAGAGTACAAAAGAAGACAGATACCTCCTGAATGGAGCAAAATGCAACTGAAATAATAACCACAAAAACGGTGGCCATCCTGAATAAAAGCTGGCTCACCATGACAACTGAAGTCGTCTTCGCTCCTTCACAACGTGGCGAACTCAATCCTGGAGCGAACCTGCCGCAACGAAATAGATAGACAAGAAACAAACAAACGAGGGTGAGTCAAAAGGACTCAATAAGTGGGGCAGATTAGCCACCTCAAAGAATAGGATAGCTAGCCGGGGAGAAAAGAAACAGATAAACCAAATTCCTCTTATTTAAATTATGAAAAGGCAGAGCCAGATAATAACTAGAAACACGTATGGAATGACTAACTCATTAACAACCAGGAACATAAGATAGCCTTTACATATAGGTATCCCTAATATATCAATAATCAGAAATACATCCTGTTGCGGCGTGCAACCCGATCTATATATTAATCCTGTTGCGGTGTGCAACCCGATCCATATATTCATACCGTCGTGGTGTTCAATCCGATCCATATATTTATACCGTCGCGACATGCAGACGTGCAACCCGATCCATATATTTATACCGTTGCAGCGTGCAACCCGATCCCCGCAACCCAGAATATGAGTCAAAAATATATAGGTAAACTGAGATATGTCTACGACATAGTATACATACCGCATAAATAAAACAAAACACAATACACACAATAGTCCGTATGGGTGCAATGGGATGGGATGAATGCGGTATGATTCAATGCAGTCATATATGAATAAGATGGGATGAATGTGGTACGATGCAATGCAGTCACATATGAATGAGATGGAATGAATGCGGTACGGTGCAATGCAATGCAGACACATGTGCCTGATACCTATCTCCGGCGCGGGACTCTCATCCTCTACCAGGAGATATATGCAATAATGATCCTTCACCGGCTCGGGACTCTCATCGATTACCGGGAAGTATATGCAATAATGAACCTTCACCGGCTCGGGACTCTCATCGATTACTGTAAAGTATATGCAATAATGACCCTTCACCGAAGCGGGACTCTCATCGCCAACCGGGAAGTATATGCAATAATGATCCTTCACCGGCTCGGGAATCTCATCGATTCCCGGGAAGTATATGCAATGATGACACTTCACCGGCTCGGGACTCTCCTCCATTACTGGGAAGTATATGCAATAATGATCCTTCACCGATGCGGGACTCTCATCGCCAAGCGGGAAATATATGCAATAATGATCCTTTACGGGCTCGGGACTCTCATCGATTACCGGAAAGTATATGCAATAATGACCCTTCACCGGTGCGGGGCTCTCATGGCCAACCGGGAAGTATATGCAAAGCTCAAAACCAGAGTGCAATGCTCATATGCTTAATGTAATACCAACAACAGGGCATAACATATAATATACAATGTAAATTCAAAGCTAAGGCATAATGAGTACGCCTATCGGTAGCTACACATGCAAGGAACACGTGGTAGAATATCCACAATGCCAAGGGTCTTTAAAGAAATGAATATAAATAGTTACCTTGTTACAAAGTTAGCACAGTTACTCAACAACCGTTTTATCCTTTGGATTCACTGCCAAACGATCCTACTGTATTCATTAAGCAGAAAACGATATCAAATAAAGCTAAAGGCTTCATTCCCCACATCTTAGGGTAATCCGGTTAAGAACCTGATATCCTATTCGCATTCGCAATACGCAGGCCAGGCCTATATATAGGGTTTAAGGTCACATAACCAAACACTAAATAAATTATATTTATATGTTGCCCATAACTCACTGAGTGCGAATATATAATCAATTCCATTATCGGAGTCCAATTGGCCCATGAAACTATCAATTGAACTTATTAAAACGATGGCTAATATCCCAATTTTTATCGTTAAATATATTCAAACACACGTAATAAACTCAAATAATGCACTAAGATCATTACCTGAATGTTTCGGGGTAAAAATTCTATTTTTTCTCCGGCTCTTTTCTTATCTTCTGGCATTTTCTTTTTTACATTTTTTGCTGCCTCGTTCTGTTTTCACGTTTCTATATAATTGTAACTATAAAGCTAAAGACCGCCTAAATTTTCAATTTCTTTCGTTTCTTTTTTTTTCGTTTTCTCTTTTTCTTTTCTTTTATTTTCTTTTCTTTTCGTGACAAAAATTAAAACAGTACCTTACGATAATCGAAATAATTTCAACTTTTGCGTACAAGTTATACAAAATATATGTATCATACTCGCTAAAGGGGATCTCAAATCGGGTTCTCGAAACTCAAGATGCGAATTTAAATGGAAAAAGGTCAAATTATTTAACTTTCGGCATTTTAGCAGAAACTAGCCGAACAACCTCGAAATTCACTTTCAAAAACTCACAAAAATCACAAATAATCATACAAACCTAACGGCATTTTTGGATTTTGATTCAGAGTTCGTTCGCCAAAACCGAGCTCGAAAATCACTTTTTAATATTTATCGATAATAAAAACTGAAACCTTCTTCCGATGCCTACCAAACGAGGTCTGATTTAGCTCAAATTTTACAGATAAGTCCCAATAGACCTAACGAAGATTTTAAAATTATTGGCACGTATATCGAAGTCCTATCTTCGGAAACGGCTGACCGAGATCGTTTCATTCTTCTCCACTTAGATCTCATTCGTCCTCCAACGAGGCTAAGTCTAAAGCGAGATTCACGCAGATAACAAGAGAATTTGCACTACCTTCATAAAACTACGCCACGGGCATTATCTCATGATTATAGAATCAGAATTATAACACGCACATCAAACTCTTGGATAAAAACATAGCTGGATAATATCATAACGCCATTGCCCTGCTTATTCTGACTAAGTTGATCCTTCCTTGATCACGAGAGGAGAGTTCTACATTTTCGAAACAAAGATACATGAAACTCTGGATGGATTAACATGATTCCGCCGACAAATCACCTCGTCGATAGAACAAGTCGATGAAACTAAGAATTAACTCACGCTTGAACAAGGCCTTAGGGATTTAATATTAGGATTCAATATCAATTGGAGGAAGACTCCTCCACTTAGAGCATAAACTCATACAACTAATTTGAATAGAAATAGTCATCATCGCACAACCTGCTGGATTAAAGAAGACTTAGCTAAATAGAGAACGCGGCTCAGACCTGAGCTACCAAATTACTCTCTCGAGTTGCCAAACAGCTGCAACTCTCAATTTCACAACTCCGTTCATTTTCTATAAGCACCACCGCCTGATGGATCAAATCAAAGGTCAAATGACGCCTCTCATTACCCTTAGTAGCCTTGAAACACAACAATGTGCTTTTCCGGCCACCTTGACACGCACTCTGGCTCAGCACAGGGAACATCACAAGAGGCTACTGACCGCCTAAGCTCAATAGTGCCGAACAAAGAAGGGATGGTAATGGACTGAGGATAGAAATGATTAGAGCTTCAGAAAGGTCATCTTTTTATTTGGTTGGCTCCCAGAGCTACACTACTTCCGAGTCAGGCTAACCAAAGAATCACAATTGAAGAGATAGACATTAAATAAGCTTTATGGAACAACATCTATGCCAATTTAACCTTCCTATAAGAAGGAAACTCTGACAATTTACCAGAAACCCTTTTATAATTAAGACAAGCTCATGGAATAACATGACTCTACAAGCATCTTGAACAAAAGGAAGACACATAAGTTGCATATTACTTACTTATCACTTTGCACCGGAAGAAACAATAACACTTTTCTGATGGGGACGTATTAGAATCCCATTATCATACAAACATTGAATTCTGACGGGAGAGGTAAACTGAATTGACATAATAACAGAATGTGGCACAATAAGATGCCAAGCAAAAAATACCGCCACTCACTCCCAATCTCTCACATTTAAACCTAGTGGGTGTCACAAATGCCAGAAATAAATCATACTAGAAGTTCACCCCTCTACCGCAACAAATTCTTAATAGAAACCATTGAAACATGATAGGACACCCCATCCCCAGATCGACCGGAAGAATCAAATCTTACTCACATTTAATAGAAGAAGAAATACACGGGTCTACTACATTGGATACCTCAGCATCCTGCCAGACTGGTAGTTCTATGAACTGCCTCTGCAGCTAAGCTGAGCTACTACCCTGATAATCACCTTCTGAAGAACCACTTCCACCACACTCTCGACCTCTACTGGATGGTGGCATTTCTCGAGCTGATTGAGATCTAAATGAAATCCCTGCGACTGTGCAGGCGCCAGATGAAGAGAGAAAGGACGACTGCCTATATTCCGGAGTAATGAAAAAATCCTTAAAGGATAACCAGACTCACGATAATGATATGGAAACTGGACATATTATTGATAACTACAAAGAGAAAAATGAGTCTATTTTGATGAAATGAAACGACCTCGGTTAGTCGTTTGAGAAGTTAGGACTCCGATTCGCGTGCCAATAATTTTAAAATATTCGTAAGGACCATTGAGACTTATCTATAAAATTTGAGCTAAATCAGACCTCGTTTGTTAGGCATCGGAAAAAGATTTCAGTTTTTATTGAAAATAAATATTAAAAAAAGATTTTTGAGCTCGGTTTTGGCGAACGAACTCCGATTCGAAATCCGAAAGCACCGCTAGGTTCGTATGATTATTTGTGACTTTTGTGAACTTTCGAAAGTGAATTTCAATGTTGTTCGGCTAGTTTCCGCTAAAATGCCGAAAGTTAAATCATTTGACTTTTTCTATTAAATTCGTATCTTGAGTTTCGGGAGTCCGATTTGAGATCCGCCTTCGTGAGTATGTTACATATATTTTGTATAACTTGTATGCAAAAGTTGGAATTATTTCGAATATCGTAGGTTTCCGTTTTTATTTTCGTCGCGAAAAAAAAAATTAAAAAAGGGAAAAAGACAAAATACAAAAAAAAGACAAAACAAAGAAAGAAAATGGATTATGGGCGGTGGCTAGCCTAGAAATTCAAGAAAACGTATAACAGAAATGAAATGTGATCAGAGAAACGAGAATGACGCAGTAGAGGAAAAAAATGCCATAAAATAAGAAAACGGGCCGGAGAAAAGTAGAATATTCACCCTGAAACATTCAGGTAATGATCCTAATATATTATTTGAGTTTATTACGTGTGTTTGAATATGTTTTAATGGTTAAACTTAGAATATTATACATCATTTTAATAAATTCAATTATTAGTTTAAATGGTCAAATGGACCCCCGATAACGAAATTGATTATATATTCGTACTCACTGAGTTATGTACAACATATAAATGTAATTTATTTAGGGTTTGGTCATGTGACCTTAAACCCTGTATATAGGTCTGGCCTGCGTATTGCGTATGCAAATAAGGTATCAGGTTCCTAACAGGATTGCCCTAAGATGTGAGGAATGAAGCCTTTATCCTAATTTGATATATTTTTCTGCTTATTGAATAGAGTGGGATCGTTTGGCAAGGAAACCAAAGGATAAAGCGGTTGTTGATTAGCCGTACTAAGTTTTGCAAGAGGTAAGTGTTTATATCCATTTCTTTGGAGGCACCTGGCTTCGTGGATTTTCTACCACGTGTTCCTTACGTGTGTAGCTGCCGATAGGCGTACTCCTTACGCCTTAGCTTTGGATTTACATTGTGTATTATATGTTATGTCCTGTTGTTGGTGTTGCATTGAGGATTTGAGCATTGTACTCTGGCTCTGAGTTGGCATCTACTTCCCGACTGTCGATGAAAGTCCCGCGCCGGTGAAGGGTTATTATTGCATCACATTGCATTCATATGCATTATATGTCATTCATATACATTACATTTCATATCATATTGGGTGCAGGAGTATTCCGCCCCAGGAGCAGGAGTATTCCGCTCCATTGTATCATATTGAGGGTAGGAGTATTCCGCCCCAGGAGTAGGACTATTCCGCTCCATTTTATCATATTGAGGGTAGGAGGATTCCGCCCCAGGAGAGTGCAGGAATATTCCGCCTCAGCTTTACATTATATCGGGTGCAGGAGTATTCCGCCCCAAGAGAGTGCAGGAGTATTCAGCCTCTGGTTCATATTATATCGGGTGCAGGAGTATTCCGCCCCAGGAGCAGGAGTATTCCGCTCCAGTTGATTATCAGATTGGATTCCCCTCGAATGCAGGAGTATTCCGCTTTGAGATGGGATGGCGGGCACATGTGACCCTTTGTATCATATTTCATTTCATTTCATCTCACTTCATTTTATTGCATCTCAATTCGTACCATTGTATAGACTTGCGGTACATGACTACTGTTCTGCTTATACGTGCATTGCTTATTTGTTAACATGTTTCTGGCTCATATTCCTGGTTGAGTTTCCGGTTTCATACGTGTTTCCGGTTATTATCTGGCTCTGCCTTTTTATAATTTGAATAAGAGGAATTTGGTCTATATGTATCTTTTCTCCCTGGCTAGCTATCTTATTCTTTGAGGTGGCTAGTCTGCCCCACTTATTGAGTCCTTTTGACTCACCCTTGTTTGTTGTTTGTTTCTTGTCTATCTATTTTGTTTCGGCAGGTTTGCTCCAGGATTGAGTTCGCCACGATGTTCAGGAGCGAAGACGACTTCAGCTGTCAGGCTGAGCCAGCATTTATTCTGGATGGCCACCAGTTTATCGGTTATCATTTCAGTTGCGTTTTGCTCCCTTCAGGAGGTATCTGTTTTCTTTGCACTCTTAGATGTCTAGTCTGGATAGCCTTAAACCTAGTATGTGGGTAGTTAGCTGTAAGTTCTTTTTTTTACATCTTAGAGATATCATTATGTTTGTACTTTTTCTAAGTCTTGTTATTATTTATAAATTGAATTATATTTATTTTCCTAATTTAATTGATAAGGGTTCGCCCGACGGGTCTAGAAAGGATGTCAGGTGCCCGCACGGCCTAACCGAATTCCGGGTCATGTCATGACCTACTGGCGCACTTTGAGAATTACGCTCTACAAGCTGAGATAACCTGGCAGGTGACCTCCCAAATAATCAGAACTCTTACCTCCAAATGAGGTACCATGGTGCCCACCAAGGCCGTAGGATCTCCTACTCTCCCGCTCTAACTTATGGTACGCCTAATACCTCTGAGAAATATCAACAACGACATCAAATGAAGTCCCAACCCCAATTTATCGAGTCATCCAGGATCTCAAGGAAGGAGAAAGGTCACCACTAAATCATCGAACATTCTCGGAAGGTTCATGGACTAGTTCTAGTGCATATCTAGCCATCCTAAAAAATTCAGTCTCATATTCTGAAACCAACGAAAGGAACTTTTTCACGAATCTAGAAGAAAAATTGAACCAAGTTAGCCAATAACAGAGCGGCCCACCAATTCAAGGCTGGACCCCTGAAATTGGAAAGCAGAATAATCAACAACATACCACTCGATATAATCAAGAGCCTAAAGGATACGCTGACATCATTTTATTTTAAAAATTTACACCGGGATTATCTGATGCATGGCTTAAGAATATCGGAAGGTTCAGTTGGGTAAAATAATGCAGCCTCTTCACACACTCGGACCCAATAATTACCTCAGGCTAGCTAACCAGCCAGAATAACTAAAGTCACAACACATGCTGCCTCCGGAACATAATTTACTGCGGCAATATTAAGAACTGGAATAGGAGCTCCCTGAGACCGAACATCTGGATCTGCAACAACCTGATAAGCTGCCTAGCGTATAATAGATTCTTGCGGTATCTACATCACCAAGATTCTCGTAAAGCATCGTAGAGAGGCAAGGGAACCACAAGGCCCTGCTCCCTTGCCCATCGCGAGCTTGTACAGCTGGGGCCTATGCAACTGGATTATCAGTGCGATCCACAACTCTCGAGGCTTGAGAAGCTCTAGCCTCAGGCTAGACTGCTTCGTCTTGAACTCATACCATCTGCTGATTGTCGCACGAGGGTTCACAATTATCACGAAGGAATTAACAAAAATAGTTTTGCATCCTAGACCGACGCACGATCAGAAAAGAAGAAAGTGAAACTTCCTAAATGCCATCATAGCCCCTAGTAGATAAGTACGTACGTCTACGTACCCATCATCGAGACTCCACTAGACATTGTCTTAGTCTGGATAGACTTTAAATCGGGCTCTGATACCAACTGACACGACCCAGAATCCGGTTAGGACGTGTGGGCACCCGACATCCTCCCCTACACCCGTCGGTCGAACCCTTACCAATTAAATTAGGAAAATAAATATAACAATTCATAAATAAGGACAAGACTTATAACAAAAACACAGACATACTGATACCTCAGCTGTACAAAAGAAAATACAGCTGACTGCCCAACATACTAGGTTTAGGGCTATCCAGACTAGACATCTAAGAGTATAAAAGAAGACAGATACCTCCTGAAGGGAGCAAAATGCAACTGAAATAATAACCACAAAACCGGTGGTCATCCTGAATAAAAGCTGGCTCACCAAGACAACTGAAGTCGTCTTCGCTCCTTCACCACGTGGCAAATTCAATCCTAGGGCCACGGGATCTCTTGCTCTCCCGCTCTAACTCTTGTCGCTCTAACTTATGGTATGCCTAATACCTTTGAGCAATATCAACAACGACATCAAATGAAGTCTCAACCTCAATTTCTCGAGCCATCTGGGATCTCAAGGAAGGAGAAAGTTCACCAATAAATCTTTGAACTTTCTCAGAAGGTTCATGGACTAGTCCTAGTGCATACCTAGCCATTCTAGATAATTTAATCTCACACTCTAAAATCCGATAAGCTACCTATCCAATCCACTCAAATTGGCGACTCTTTTCATCTCACTCGCTACGCGAAAGGAACTTTTCCACGAATCTAGAAGAAAAGTCGAACCAAATTAGCTAATAAGAGAGCGATCCACCAATTCAAGGCTAGACCCCTGAAACTGGAAAGCAGAATAATCAACATCATACTGCCCGATATAATCAAGAGCCTGAAGGATACGCTGACATCATTTTATTTTAAAAAACTTACACGGGGATTATTTGATGTATGGACTAAGAACATCAGAAGGTTCAATTGGTAGAATAATGTAGCCTCTTCAGACACTTGGACCAAGCCATTACCCAGGCTAGCTAACCAGCCAAAATAGCTAGAGGCACAACACATGCTACCTCCGGAACATAATTTACTGGGGCAACATCAGGGACTGGAACAGGAGCTCCCTGAGACTAAACGTATCTATCTCCGGCAACCTGATAAACTGCCTAGCGAATAATAGGTTCTTGCGGTATCTGCGTCGCCATGATTCTCGTAAAAGCATCGTAGAGAGCCAAGGGAACCACAAGGCCCTGCTCCTTTGCCCATCGCGAGCTCGTACAACTAGGGCCAACTCAACTGGATCATCAGTACGATCCACAACTCTCGGGGCTTGAGTAGTTCTAGTCCCAGGGTAGACTACTTCGTCCTAAACTCCTACCGTTTTCTGATTTATCGCACGAAGGTTCATTATTACCATGAAGAAAATAACAAAAATACTTTTGCATCCTAGACAGACGCACGATCAGAAAAGAAGGAAGCGAAACTTCCTAAATGCCATCGTACCTCTCGTAGATAAGTACGGACGTCTACGTACCCATCAGCGAGACTCTGCTAGACACTGTTTAAGTCTGGATAGACTCTAAACCGGGCTCTGATACCAACTGACACGACCCGAATTTTCGGCCGGACCGTGCGAGCACCCGACATCCTCCACAAGACCCGTCGGGCGAATCCTTAACAACTGAATTAGGAAAATGAATATAAATCCAACTCATAAATAAGAATAAGACTTAGAAAAACCACAGTCATACTGATACCTCTAAGTTGTACAAAAGCAATTACAGCTGACTACCCAATATACTAGGTTTAGAGCTATCCAGACTAGACATCTAAAAGTACAAAAGAAGACAGATACCTCTTGAAGCGAGTAAAACGCAACTGAAATAATAAACATAAAACTGGTGGCCATCCTGAATAAAAGCTGGCTCATCCTGACAACTGAAGTCGTTTTCGTTCCTTCACAACGTGGCGAACCAATCCTGGAGCGAACCTGCCGAAACGAAATAGATAGACAAAAACAAACAATAAACAAGGGTAAGTTAAAAGGACTCAATAAGTGGGGCAGACTAGTCACCTCAAAGAATAGGATAGCTAGCCAGGGAGAAGAAAAACAGGCAAACCAAATCCATTTTATTTAAACTATAAAAAGGCAGAGCCATATAATAATTGGAAACATGTATGGAACAATAAAAAACCAGAGATATATGGTAGACAGAACATATAGGTTTTAAATTATCCCGAACATGTCAACAATAAGAAATACATACTCTTGCGGCATACAACCCGATCCATATATTTATACTGTTGCGTGCAACCCGATCCGTATTTTATACTGTTGTGGTGTGCAACCTGATCCATATATTTATACTGTTTCGGCGTGCAACCCGATCAATATATTTATACTGTCGCGGTGTGCAACCCGATCCATATATTCATATTGTCGCGGCGTGCAACCCGATCCATATATTTATACAATTGCGTGCAACCCCATCCGTATATTTATAATGTCGCGGCGTGCAACCCAGGATACGAGCCAGAAATATATAGGCAAACTAAAATATGTCCACAACATGATATACATACCGCATACATAAAACACAGCATGATAGTCACACAACAGTCAGCATGTGGTGCGATGAAATAGGATGAGTGCAGTATGATGCAATGGGTCACATGTGCCCGTAATCCCGTCTCGAAGCGGAATACTCCTGCATTCCAGGGGAATGAAATATAGTAACCAACTAGAGCAGAATACTCCTACTCCTGGGACGGAATACTCCTGCACCCGATATGATATAAACCAGAGGCGGAATACTCCTGCACTCCCCTGGGGCGGAATACTCCTACCTCCAATATCATATAAAGCTGAGGCGGAATACTCATGCACTCAGTATCTGACATAAGAGTGGAATACTCTTTGCTCCTGAGGCGGAATACTCCTGCACCCAATATGTATGCAATGGAGCGGAAACCTCCTGCTCCTGGGGTAGAATCCTCCTGCACCCAATATGTATGCAATGGAATGCATATGAATGCAACATAATACAGATGAATGCAACATGATGCAATAATATCCCATCAGCAGCGCGGGACTCTCATCGACAGCCGTAAAGTATATAACAACTCACAGCCAAAGTATAGTGCTCAGATCCTTAAAGCAATACCAACAACAGGACTTAACATATAATGTACAATGTAAATTCAAAGCTAAGGCGTAATGAGTGCGCCTAACGGAAGGTACACACGTAAGGAACACGTGGTAGATTATCCACGAGGCCAAGTGCCTCCAAAGAAATGGATATATAAACACTTACCTTATTACAAAGTTAGCACAGCTACTCAACAACCGCTTTGTCCTTTGAGCTCACTGCCAAACAATCCCACTGTGTTCAATAAGTAAAAAAATATATCACATAACGCTAAAGGCTTTATTCCTTACGTCCTAGGGAAATTCAGTTAGGAACCTTATACCCTATTTACATACGCAATACGTAGGCCAGACATATATACAGGGTTTAAGGTCACATAACCAAATCCTAAATAAATTATATTTATATGTTGTCCATAACTCAGTGAGTACGAATATATAATCAATTTCATTATCGGGGTCCAATTGGCCCTTTAAACTATTAATTGAACTTATTAAAACGATGTCTAATATCCCAATTTTTACCGTCACATATATTTAAACACACGTAATAAACTAAAATAATACATTAAGATCATTACCTGAATGTTTCGGGGTAAAAATTCTATTTTTTCTGCGCTCAAAATGATCCCAAATTTCTCAAGTAAGTTATACAAAATATATGTAACATACTTGCTAAGGCGGATCTAAAATCGGACTCCCGAAACTCATTATGCAAATTAAATGGAAAAATGTCAAATTATTTAACTTCGGCATTTTAGCAGAAACTAGCCGAACAACCTCAAAATTTACTTTCGAACGTTCTTAGCGTCACAAATAATCATACGAACCTAACAGCGCTTTTGAATTTCGAATCGGAGTTCAATCGCCAAAATCGAGCTCGAAAATCTCTTTTTAATATTAATCGACAATAAAAGTTGAAATCTTCTTTCGATACGTACCAAACGAGGTCTGATTTAGCTCAAATTTTACAGACAGGTCCTAATAGACTTTAACAAGATTATAAAATCATCGGCATGCTAATCGGAGCCCAAACTTACAAAACGACCTAAGGTCGTTTCACTGTAGTAATATGAAGATATTAAATCTTATCGTATTTATAGTCTCAATATGATAGCCTTTTGCCAAATGTATTTGAAATTTAATAAGTTTCTTAAAACATATTGCAGTAAATATTTCATCAATTTCATATTCCTCCAAGTAGTAATAAATCGACACTTTCAGAGCACTCAATTAATTTTATACTACCATATATTTTATCACACCATCCATATGGTGAATATCTCCTTCAAGGAGAAAATTATATAATTTTTCTCATGGTCAAATCATTATAGGCAAGATCAATTTCTTGCTTCACTTACTCTTATGTAACTCATAATAAGATATAATTTTTATGTACGTTCTGTACGCGAGCAATGACCATCTATATTATAATAAAGGACATATTCATTATTCTCGAACCTCTTCTGAAGGTGAGTTGTGATATTTGATCAACCATGATGAGCATGCTTATATCCATAAAAATTCTATCACATATTGCCACATTCACTTCAGGGAATGGACCATAATCATTTGAACTTTGCCTCATACTCACATGATACATTGAAAGTATTATTATATTTACTGTTTTAACGGTTATTTTTATAACTCTTATTGTTCTCTTATTTATTTCACAATGATGACTATTATTTCGTCACTTTCTATGTCTACGGCCATGGTCTCTACCATGATAATTATTTTGTCGTCTTTCGGACATAAAATTATTTGCCTTCTTTCAAACATAAAATTATCGGAAAATGGCCAAATTTGCTGACAAATAGTTCACATTTACCCTCCGTTATATTCAGGCCAAATATATCCCTACCGTTTGCAAACTAGGCAAAATACCCCTCACTTTAATGGAAGTCCACCATAACTATTAAAATCTTACGTGGCCTGCCCCTTGGGTGAGGTGGACGCCATGTGGCATGCCACCTCACCATCTTCTCCTTCCATTTCTTCTTCCACCACCACAGGCTAAAGCCACCCACGCACCTCCAATACCCTCCACACAATCCCAAAGTAGTTTCATAACTTCAAAACTGCCAAAACAACATATTTTTATTTGTGAAATTTGATATGTTATTTTCATGCCAAGGATAACTCACTATAAATTTTGAAAAGGAAAAAAAAAAACTTATTAACTCATTATGAATACTTACAGTAGCCTCACCAGTTCTTTTATTATACCATGAAATTTCATCAACTTATATGAACACTCTTCAAATCTATATGAAACTTTAGCTTGAGGAGTCTTTCACTACCTATGAATTTGCGAGCATTTAACCTCATATGGTCCTGTTGTGAAGAAATAAAAGAGATTAATGAAGGTTTTCTCAACACCATCAATGGAGGTTTCAAGTTTTCTTCTTTTAAATATTCACAAAGCCACTCTTAATTTCAGATTTAAAAACAAATAAATGTGTTTAAAAAGATCTCTTACTAAGCACCTTATTTTTAGATTTGTGAACTTCAAACCCAAAATGGATTTTCATCTTCGTGATTTGAATTTTCTAAATGATGAAGTATTGATGGACTAAAGGGAATACCCTATTGTTATTTATGATGTTGGCTGGTTTATACAATGTACAAAATAGGATCATAATATTCAGATGAAAAACATGGCAGATGGAGATGAAAATGAACAGATAACAGATTTATGAGTGGAAAGATGTCGAGAAATTTAGAGAGTTAAGATATAAATAGTTTTTCTTCGGATTATTGGAATTATACCATATGTGTGGTATTATAACATAAAAGGTGAGAACATGAAAAATGGTAATGGAAGAATTTGTGTGCCTCTAAGCTCCGGATCTTAATCTCAAGCACCTTATCATACGTCCATGATTTGCCAGATAGCTCCCGTCTTCTCTAAGCTCCATAGAGCTGCTATCTAGTCAGTTGCAACACTATTTTGCCCTTGGCTTGTGCTTTTGGTGTGGTGGGTAATGGTGGTTGGAGGTGGCTTTGGCATTTTGTTAGTGATGGAAGAAAGAAAGGGAAGGAGAAGATGGTGAGGTGGCATGCCACGTGGCGTCCACCTCACCCAAATGGCAGGCCACGTAAGATTTTGATAGCCATGGCGGATTTCCGTCTAAATGAGGGGTATTTTTGCCTACTTTTCAAACGGTAGGGAGATATTTGGCCTGATAGTATAACGGAGGGCAAATATAAACTATTTACTATAGTAGAGGGGCAAATTGAACCCTTTTCCGTAAAATTATTGTTCCTTTTTTAAGGCATAAAAATATAGCTACCACATTCCATATTCATGAGTGGAGCATGTGTTGTTCCCACATTCACCTTAGGGAATGGAGCTTGTCATTTTCCCACATTCATCTTAGGCAATGGAGCATATATTGCTCCCACATTCACCTATATGAATGGAGCATATCCGTGGACGGACTTAATGATTTTATTAATAACTCATTATATGCCTGTGTCATCCATATAGTTCATTATGACCTTAACTGAATGTCTTAACCGCATAAATGCGTGTTGGGCCATAATGTTTTGGGTCCTGAACCCAAAACTGTTATTGTCATGGTGCACAAGGACCTGGACCCCACATAGTGTTTAGGACTCACCCTCGAGCCATAATAGAGAAATTGATTTCATAATTTTTAATATAAATTTTTCTTTAATATATTGATACTATAGGAGTAAACTTCAGGCATTAAAAATTCTCATAATTGATCAAGGATATATTCTTGTCAATATTCATGTGTTGCCAAAGTGGAAAAATAAATGAGTATCGTATTTATATGTAACACAAGCGATGGAAAAACATAAGTTACCCCTTACCAAACTGGGTTTTGCCAAGCCTTATAGATCCCTTGTATGATTATGAACTGCAACTTCTCCACTTTTACAGAGGACATACAAATGAACCTTTTGCTTTAAAAGTAGCCAATCAGTCAATTGATTATGGTTCTCAAAATAAAAATAGGTTTCTGTAACTTTTGTCGGCATAGAGGCTTTCCAAGCTTATTAGAACAATAGATATTGAGTAGAAGTAAATATGGACATCAAGCACAAATAGCACAATTTAAATATTTAGAAAATAAAGTGACCCCCAGTAGCCATAATGTGTAGTAACCTCTTTGCAAATTCACACCTTCTTCCCTTAAGGGATTAGGCGGACTAGGACTAGTCTTAACCCCGTCAGGGAGAGATCTCTCAACTCCTTTGTCAAGCTCTTAATATTGCCAATTGGATCTCTGAAATAGAGTCATGAACTTCGCTTGACTAACCTCAATCAAGTAACTAATGTCAAATATAAATGTGAAAATATATAACATAAAGTAACATTTGGGATCCTCTTCAATCGTTTCATGTTTAGAACACAAATACATATATCTATATATATATATATATATATATATTAATGTCTATATTCTTAAGAACTGGTTGTCACATCGTCAATTGTTATTTAAAAAAAAAAACAATCAGAACATTCTGATGTGGTGCCGCTTACATGTACTAAAGTACAATCAAGAAAGACGGAGCCCTCTCCCATTAACATTTCTAGTATGTACTATATTAAATATTTATTATACAGATAAGTTGAATCATGTGTTTTCTTTTTGTTATTTTCTCAAGAGACACCACTGAAGGACCAGTTCCTTCTATGTGTTCCTTTACTTATGAAATGCGGAATTAAGTTAAATAAGAGTAAATAAACACTGATTTTAACGTGGAAAAAACTCCTTAAACTCGGGATCAAAAAACAACGACCTACTCTCTCAAGTAGGAATTCAACTTCACTATTTAAAAGATTCACTTGGTTACAAGACTTCTCTCTTACTAACCTAAGACTAAGTCTAATCTTATAGTGACCCCTTTCACAATCAGTGAAGTTCTTCCAAGTAATAATACTTGAATGGCACGTACTACTACGGAACTTCTATGAAAGCAAATAGTACAACTTGTTATACCCTACTACAGATGAACTAAGACTGAACTTTGACAAGACTCAATCTAAAGAACAAGTTCTTCACTTACTTCCATGTTGCTTAGTGACTATACAAATACATTTTCGACTCAACAATGCTATAGCTCTTTTCTCTCTGTGTTTGTGCATGCCTTCAATAGCTGAAATGCTCCTCTACATATAGCTTTGAAATCTGAGGAGTCTTGAGCAATTAGAACACCAAAGCCTCCATAAGTTTGAGTCCTAATTGAACTTCTTGCTTATCTTCAAGCCTTATCCTAATCTTATGCAATCTTTTCTTATCACGTACAAATCTGCATGATTATGAAGATAAACATTAGACAATAGGATAATAATTAATTTTCCTGCTTAATTACTTTTATAATATTATTTATTCAGCTACCGTGATCAAAAGAAACAAGTCCTTGGATCTGTTCCTTCGTCATCAGTCAAAAATCTGAGCTGATTCAAGCTAACATTTTCCCCCTTTTTGATGATGACAAATACATAGACTTTGATGTATATCCTTAATGTCCTGAACCACAATTTTCAATTTAAAAGCCAAATTAGCAAAAATCAATTTCATTATTAAGGATCAGGTTCTTAAACGGGTTATAAACTTCACAGGCAAAATCATACTTACTCTTCCCCCTTTTGGCATCATTGAAAAGGTTGCATAAGCTAGAATTTATCAATCAAAAGAACAAGCAGCTCATAGCCATTTAGGCAACTCAAGAATGCAAACATAATTCAACATGAAGTACTGCATAAAGATGATATTAACCATCCACGATAGTTCATTATCAACAAAAGATCAAACACCATGGGATTTAAACATACATGCAAATACTGGTAAACTAACCAAAAACTAAGGATTTTGAGAACTAGGAACTAGAACTAAACTAAATCCCACTGGTTAAGAAGGTGGCTGGTGGTTATGAAGTTTAGGTGTCGGAAGGACCAGTTCCTTGAGAGGTACCCTTCATCATTTCAAACATCTGCTTAAGTATCCCCTCATTCATCACCTTGGCTTTTGAAGTTTCAGTCTTCCAAAAATCCTTTTCATCCTCCTAACGTTTAATCTCAGCAGCTTGCATATTCACTTGTTGCATTAGGACCCTTACTTTGTTATTCAAAGGCTGTTTACTACCACCAGTGTTGGAGGTTCAGCCTGAACAGGTAAATCACAACAGAGCAAAGTGGTCACCCCCAGTCTCTCTTTCTTGGTAGCCAGTCTCACTTCCACCATAGGAATCCCAAGCTTAGAAAATAGGTCAGTGAAAATAAAGCCAAAAGACAATGAATGCTTTTTCTTTCATGTTACCACCCTTATTATCAGATGAATTATAAACCTACGCCAATTTATCAACTTTTCTGTGTCCAACAGCTCCATAAGGACCAGGTCCACAAAGCTAGCTATGCCTCTCTTTTCCTGTCGAGGAAACAAAATTTTGTTCACAAATTCCAACAAGAGTTAGTACTGTGGATGCATCTCACTTTTCTGCACAGCCCTGGATTTTTCTTCATTGGGATTTTCTGTAAACTTCCTTGTAATTTCCATATCAGTTAGGAGACCAGTTAAATCAAGCCAAACCAGCTTGATGTAGTCACTATATCCCTGTGAAGGAATACCAAGCAGTTCACCTAATTCTTTGGTGTCAAAACTGATGTCCTTGTCATTTACAGAGGTGGTGACCTTATCCTTACTAATAGAGCAGTTAAAGAAAAATTCTCTTACCATAGTCTTCGAGTACCTTCCTGTGATCTGAAGAACCATGTCCTTCCACTTCTGAATGATCATCATGCACAACAGGTTGGCCACCTGCTTCTACAGCTCCCTCATAGTCACTTTCACTCTCTTCCCCAGCAGATTTTCCAGATTCAGAGTCTGAGCTTTCATCAACCAAAGCTCGTCTTGTGGACCTAGTCCTTTTAGTCAACTGACCAACCCTAGAAGAAGTAACAGTCTTCCTAGGAGTCCTTCTTTGAGATGTTTTTCTTTTCTTAGACTGAGGAACAACATCTTCCTCCTCATCAGGAGAATCACTCTCCACAGCAACAATTTCTTTTTCAACAGCAACAGACTCTTCTACAACATCAGAATCAACTACCTATTTCCCTTTTTCTTTTCTACTTCTCTCCAATGGAGCATACTATCTTTCATCAGCCAACCTAGCACTTGCTCTAGTAGCTCTGATAGAAGGAACTGGTTCCTTCTTTTTTACAGAACTTTCACAGTGTTTTTTCTTAAGTATAGGTTTATAGCTCTCATTAATTTTTCTCAATTTGGCATTAATATCAGCTGCCACCTTAGGATAACTCAACCCTTTCTATTTCAATTTTCTTTTCAGCCCTTTCAAGTTCAACAAATTAATTATAGGAGTTTCATCTTCAATATCACTGCCAATAACATCCATCATGTCAGCATCAACCATGGGGTCTCTAGGAGCAACCATGGGTGAACCACCTTCCCTCATACTCACATATTCCCGTTGCTTTCCAGACACCCCAGTATTTCCTAAATCAAGCATGCTACCTTCAGGTTCAACAACATTAATAGGTTCAGTACAGTTTACCTTGTATTCATACAGAATCATGGCCCTAGATAAATCCTCCACTTGTTCCAGTATTGATTCACCTGTAGGAACAGATCCTTCCCCCTGAGTTTGAGACTCAGATTCTGTTTCGGCAACGGGAACTGATCCTTCCCCCTGAATTTCGGGTTCAGGTTCTGAATTTTTAGGATTTTCAGGATTAACTGTAGTTTGCATGGGTGAAGATGAAGTGTTAGGAGTTTCAGAACTTTGAGGGTTTTGAATTTGCGTGGGTGAGGATGGTTGATCAGTGGTGAGGGTGGTGGAATCAGTGTTTTGGGAGAGAGATATTGCTAATATTTTCTTAAGGATAAAATTCACAATTCTTTCTGAAATTTTGAGAAACTGAAAGAGAAATATGAATGAGAGTTGTAGGTTTATATAGGAATGGAATTTGTGGTGGAGAGGGAGTCTCTTTCTTTTCCACTTTTTAGTTTTTGATCAAAAAGGATTGTAGTTGTTCTAGGTTTCTTGAACGATTCAAATATTTAGCCGTTATGATGATGAGTTCAAGTGGGAGTCTAATCGCGGGATGATTTCTTGATGAGATTGTTGTGCAAAAGATAGAGTTTGAGTGGGATTTAAGTTTATCTAGTTACCTACACTTATCAAACTCTATAATTTTTGGAATAATAAAGAAGTGCATACCTGTATAAAGGGAACCGTTCCGTACACCCAATGTTAATCAATTTTCATGATCTGAAATTCAAGGAACATAAGAGTAACATCGTTTAAATTTAGCACATTCAAGAAAAAATCATGGCATAGAGTATACAATTAAGTATAAAACTGAGCTTAAACTTCAATTTGACTTTAATAAAATTCATTTTAAGCCCATTTTTCAGCCAACTTTTGAAGTAAAAAATTAAGTAGACTTAGGTGAATTTAATCATCCCTAATTCTAACATGTTCCTTTCCAAATGATCTCTATCTAAAGCCTTTGTAAAAATATCAGCAATTTATTTTTCAGTAGGACAAAAGGATACGGTAATCAAACCCTTCTCATAATCATCCCTCAAAAAATGTTGTCTTATATCAATGTGTTTAGTTCTTTTGTGATGCACAAGATTCTTTGTTATGTTAATTGCACTAGTGTTATCACAATAGATAGGAACAGTTCCTACAGCAACACCAAAATCTTGTAATTGCTGTTTAATCCACAATAATTGTGAGCAACATGAGGCAGTTGCCACATACTCAGCCTCTGCAGTGGAAAGTGCCACTGAATTTTGTTTCTTGGTTTCCCATGAAACCAAATACTCACCAAGAAAATGTGTCATACCTGAGGTACTTTTTCTATCAACAAGAAAACCCGCATAATCAGCATTAGTATACCCAACAAGATTAAATTTACCACCTTTTGGGTACCAAAGTCCCAAGGAACATGTTCCTTTCAGATATCTTAATATCCTTTTAACATATTTCAAATGAGATTCCTTAGGATCTTATTGAAACCTGGCACATAAGCCAACACTCAACATAATGTCAGGTCTACTAGCAGTTAAATAAAGCAAAGAACCAATCATGCCTCTATACATTTTTTGATCAACTGAATTGCCATGTTCATCAAGATCTAATTTAATAGCAGTGGCAATTGGTATATCAATTTCCTTGGCTTTATCCATGTCAAATCTTTTAAGTAGTTCCCTAACATATTTCTGTTGATGGATCATAGTTCCATTTGAGGTTTGCTTGATTTGTAAACCCAAAAAGAAATTGAGTTCAGCCATCATGCTCATCTCAAACTCACTCCTCATCAAGCTTGCAAATTCCTTACTCAGATTTTCATAAATAGCACCAAAAAATATATCATCTGCATAAATTTGAACAGTTAAAATATGTTTACCTTTTTCTTTCAGAAACAGTGTGCGATCAATTTTACCTCTTTTATAACCATGCTGAAGTAGGAATTTTGATAGACGTTCATACCAAGCTCTTGGTGCCTGCTTGAGTCCATACAAGGCTTTGTCCAACTTATACACATGTTCAGGGAACTGCTCATTCTCAAAACCTGGTGGTTGTTTGACATATACTTCCTCCTTTAAATAGCCATTCAGAAATACACTCTTAACATCCATCTGTTGTAGAGTGAAATCCATGTAAGTAGCAAAGGCTATGAGGAGTCTTATTGCTGACAATCTTGCAACTGGAGCAAAAGTCTCATCATAGTCAATGCCCTCCTCTTGACTATACCCCTGAACGACCAATCTAGCTTTATTTCTTGTTATCATACCATCCTCATCAAGTTTGTTCCTGAAAATCCATTTTGTTCCTATGATGGACCTGTTACTTGGCTTGGGTTCCAGATACAAAACTTGACTTCTTTCAAATTGATTCAACTCCTCCTGCATAGCAATGATATAATCTGCATCCTTCAGTGCCTCTTTTAAATTTTTGGGTTCAACAAGAGGTAAAAAGGCACTAAATGCACACAGATTGTGATTCTTGACTGCTGATCTAGTTTGAATTCCAGCAGTCTTGTCTGAGATTATTTGATCCACAGGATGTGAACCTTTACACTTATAAGGCTTGAGTATCAGACCATCTTCAGAAGTTCTTTGCAAAGGAACAGTTCCTGATGTAGTGGCAGTATAGGTTTGAGAGGTGGATCTATCATTTGATCCTCCTGTTTCTGTGCTACTTTTCTCAGTTCTATCCTGAAGAACAGTTCCTTGCAATTCAAATCTTACAGCATTCTCATCCAACACCTGCATTTGTTGAGGATCAGGTTCACCATGCCTCAGCATTCCAATTTCTTCATCTTCTTGTACCTGTTTTTGAGAGAAATTGTCAGATTCATCAAATTTAACATGCATGCTTTCTTCAATTTTTGATGTTTTCTTGTTAAAGATTCAGTAGGATTTACTGTTTGAAGAATAACCAACAAAAATTCCCTCATCACTTCTAGGATCCAATTTTTCTAAGGCATCATTTCCATTATTATGTATAAAGCATTTACAACCAAAGGCCCTAAGGTGTGTGCTGAACCCTCCCAAAATACATACAAGTATGCAATCGGGATGTATTTTCAACAAAATGGGACTCCAAAGGGCTTCTTTGGAGTCGCCACCTAATTTAAGGATTATTAGGAACCAAACGTTAATTAAAGAGTGCAATTACTCCCTTACTTAAAGGAAATTAAGTTTCACAGATTCTAGGTAAGTGGTTCTATTAAATTCGAATGACGGTCCCTAATGGGAGCACTTTCGAAAATCCGCTAAAAGTGGTTAATCCGGCGGTTTTCACGAATTTTGATAAAATAAATAACTTAAAGATTTAAAAAAAATATAGGATAAATTAATAAAGAAGTAAATAATAAGTAAGTAAATAGATAATAAATAAATAACTGAATGTTCAATAAAATAAGTAACTTGATAAATAAATAGTTTAAATATAAATAATGATAAAATAAAAATACAAATTTAATTTAATTTAATTTTAATTTGCACTCATTAATTGACAAACGGTTCTTAATACCTTAAATTAATTGGCATGTCCCAAAGAAACGAGATAAGCAATGGTATAAACAGTTCTAAACATGCAATAAGATAATAACTTCAATAGAGCGGCTATCCTACCAAGCTTCTAACATGCAAATTTCCAATCTGGTTTCAGGGCTCCTATAACATGTTTTTCTAAAGCGGACGGGAGAGAGGGAGTTTAGAAGGTAGAACCCGGATTTAGAAAACTAAATTATTGACCCTTGAATTTTATAAGTTTTCATTTTTTCATTTTCGGGGATCTCAAGTCCCAAAAATGCGAAGCGGATCAAATAACTCCAAATGCAAATAGCCGTCTCAGTTTGTGAGTTTTAGACAAACTCGTCCCAAATGTAAATAACAGATTAAGCCAAGCTAAAGCAAACTTCCCTCTGCCCTGTAAACACACTCAACTACACTAACACCTGAACACTAACAAGCTCCTAGGAACACCCTATACCACCTCTCTCAGCTCACAAAAAGCCCTGAACTCTTCAAAAGCTACAGCAGCTCAGCTTATTAAAAGAAACAGATCCCTATTCCTCTCACATTCTCCCTGAACCAAAACAGAACCAACACACACCCTAGCATTGCCTGCATAGCCAAAAATAACCTCCAAACATCAACTTCTCTACTTCATTCAACTCACAGAAACAAACCCCATTGATAACAGACCCTAAACAACCTAAAACAACTCCTACACTATCCTGAACAACCTGCAACCCATAGAACTACTCCAACCACTTCTTTCATCTGAACTTATCCATGAAAATGAAAATATAAATCCTGAAGACCAACACCAAAGATTCAACTTGGAACCAAAAACCAGCTAGAACAACTTAAGATTGAAACTTTCATTTCAAAACCGAAGCAAAGATCTTGATATCAAGCCGAATACAGATTATATCCAAACAAAAGAACATGATTCATACAGAACTAAACATGCAGTTTTTCATGTGTATGAAGTTAAACAAGAAGGACCTCTTCTTGATACTATACTGGCTACGCAGAAACTAGAAAAATACAAAAAATAAAGACATGACTTCAGTCGCAACATACAATATCAGCTTAAAGATTAGAACTTTACAACAGCTAAGTTATGTCCATTCTTTAAGCAAATAACTAAGTGACGATAAGAAGAAAATAGGGATGAGTATTACCTGTTTCGAAGCAGTGAATAGGGGCGAGGATTCAAAAAAAAGTGACTCGAACAAGGTGACGACTTAACGGATGAAGCGAGAACACAAACTCAAAAGCGTTGTTTGAATCCCAAACAGAAACCAAAATGCTAACTGTCTTTTTTCTTTTAAAGATTAAAACTGAAAATATATGCCTATAGGCTCTGCCTCTTTTTCTCTATCTTCAACCTCTCCACCAAAACTGAACCCTAAGAAAATTTCAACATATGATGTCGTTTTCTGTTATCCAAAAAAACCTTGCCCCCCTAGAAAAATGAAGATAAGGATGTATATATACCTGATGAGTTAGGGTTTTTGCCCTTCTTTGTAAAATTCCAATAATCTCTATAAATAGGCTACTTCCTTCACAAAATAAGAGTAAAACTTGTCTAAAATTCACAAAATTTGTACAAGTTTTATCCTTACATGTAAGGCTTTGCCCGTTTGGATCATCCACAGCTCGGATTAATTTCGGATTCAAAATGGACGAACAAGATTGGTTGTTGTACTGGAGAGAGGGTAAAAGGGTGAGAGACCAGAGAGTACGAATTTGGGCAGATTAAGGCAAAATTTTTGGGGAGAAATGGCTTGGATCGATCGCGGGTCGAAATTGGGGCTTCAGGCCTGAAGGAAATTGGGTTAGGGCTTTTCGGAAAGGGGGAAGAATTGTAACGGGTGTGTGTGTTAAAGTGTGTGTATATATATGTTTGCACGAGTGGGCTTTACAAGTGTAAGAACCGATTTAGCCTTTTTACAATAATTTAATTGAAATATAGATAATTGCATGGGTAAGCTTGATTTTAGGATGAGTAGTGCGATTTTAACCTTTTCTCTCTAAAATTATGAATTTACTTTATAATTTTAAAATTGCCCATTTGATTAAATTAATTAGACATTAAGTTAAATCTCGGAAAAAATTTGATGTCAACAGTGTGAAATATTTGGTTTTCTTCCTTTAAGTAACTCATATGGTGTCTTTTCTATCAGTGGCCTTGTCATACACCTATTTATTGTGTAGCATGCAGTGTTAATAGCCTCAGATCAAAAACTTTGTGGAAGAATCCCAAACAGTAGCGCAGTCCTAGTCATCGCTTCTAAGGTTTTATTTTTTCTTTCCACTACTCCATTTTGCTGTGGAGTTCTAAGTGAAGAAAAATTATGATCAATACCATTTTCATTGAAAAAGTTAAAGAATATTTGATTCTCAAATTTAGTACCATGATCTGACCTTATAGCCAAAATATGACTATCTAGTGTTCTTTAAGTTTTCTTAGCAAATATTGAAAATGCATTAAATGCTTCTTCCTTAGATGCAAGAAATAAAGTCCAAGTAAATCTAGAGTAGTCATCAACTAGTACCATATCATACTTCTTACCTCCACGGCTCATTGGTCAACAAAGATCCAGATGGACCAGTCCCAAAGATTTAGTAGTACCTACCTGTTTCTTTGATTTAAAGGAAGATCTTACCTGCTTCCCCCTGGCACAAACCTCACAAACCTTTTCATCCTTAAACTTGATGTTAGGAAGTCCTATTACCAAGTCTTTGGAAATCAGTTTTTTCGATTGTGAGAGATTAGCATGACCAAGTCTTTTGTGCCATAAGAGGGGATCATTTTGCATAACAATTAGACAACTCATACTGCCATCAGATAGTGTTAGTAAATCTACTTTGTAGATATTTCCATGTCTACATCCCTGCAAAATAATCTCTCTAGATGTTTGGTTAGTAACAGTGCACCCAGTAGATGAAAAATTGACACATTACCTTTGTCACACAATTGAGATATACTCAACAAGCAATGCTTCAATCCATATACTAGAAATATATTATCTGTGCTATGTGAATCACACCTACCTACCTTTCCAATGCCAATTATTTTCCCTTTCTTACCATTATCGAAGGATACACTTCCTCCTTGGAAGGATGAGAGTGAAAAAGACAGTTCCTTGTGTCCTGTCATATGCCTTGAGCAACCATTGTCCATGTACCATTTGTGGTTCCTCACCTTCACTCTAGCCTGCAAAAGAAAACTAGGGGTTAATTTTAAGAACCCAAACTAGTTTGGGTTCCTTTCCTGGAGAAAAAGGATGAATCAGATTTCTCTTAGCCCAGAATGGTAATGCTTTCTTTATGTGAACAGGTTTAAAGGACCTGTTCCTTTGTATAGGTCTTTCTAGAGATTGGAAACTTACTTTTAAGTGACCAGTGTTCCCACAGTGTGTGCATAACCAATTTTCAGGAAGAGTCAGATACTTACTCTTAGGATTCCATTGAGTTAAAGATTGAGATTTATCAAACCCAACACGTTTTCTACTATTACTCTAATTTTCCTGTAACCATTCTAATGCCTCAGAGGAATTGTTCCACTTGACAGTTTTATTCAGTTCTTCTTTTTTGATCAAATCATCTTCTAAAGATCTTATCTTTTCATCTTTTTCAAGCATTTCATTGACTACAGCTTTCAATTTTTTTTCCTTTTTCAACTGTCCTAACTTCTAAATTTTCACACTATAATTCTTGAACAGTTGATTCAAGTGTAGGGACATGTTCCTTTAGCATGATGTTTTTCCTTTTCAAAGTATCGCTCTTTATTACAGCTTGTTGTATTCACTTTCTAAACTCTCAATTTCTTCATGCAATTGATCCTTACCATCCCTTAGAGATTTTAACTCATTTAGAACAGTGTGAAACACTTTAACAAGGTGACGACATAAAGGTTGAAGCGACAACACAAACTCAAAAGCGGTGTTTGAATCCCAAATAGAAACCAAAATGCTAACTTTCTTTTTTCTTTTAAAGATTAAAAATGAAAATATATGCATGTAGGCTCTGCCTCTTTTTCTCTAACTCCAACCTCTCCACCAAAACTGAACCCTAAGAAAATTTCAACATATGTTGCCGTTTTCTATTATCCAAAAAAAAACCTAGCCCCTTAGAAATGAAGATAAGGATGTATATATACCAGATGAGTTAGGGTTTTTGCCCTTCTTTGTGAAATTTCAATTATCTCCAAAAATAGGCTACTTCCTTCACAAAATAAGGGTAAAACTTGTCCAAAATTCACAGATTTTGTACAAGTTTTATCCTTACATGTAAGGATTTGCCCGTTTCGATCATCCACGGCTCGGATTAATTTCGGATTCAAAATGGACGGACAAGATTGGTTGTTGTACTGGAGAGAGGGTAAAAGAGTGGGGGACCAGAGAGTACGAATTTGGGCTGATTAATGCAAAATTTTTGGGGGGAAATGGCTTAGATCGAAATTGGGGTTTCGGGCATGAGGGAAATTGGGTTGGGGCTTTTCTGAAAAGGGGAAGAATTGTAACGGGTGTGTGTGTTAAAGTGTATATATGTATGATTGCACGAGTGGGCTGATTTACAAGTGTAAGAACAGATTTAGCCTTTTTATAATAAGTTAATTGAAATATAGATAATTGCATGGGTAAGCTTGACTTTAGGATGAGTAGTGCGATTTTAACCTTTTCTCTCTAAAATTATGAATTTACTTTATAATTTTAAAATTGCCTATTTGATTAAATTAACTAGACATTAAGTTAAAATCTCGGGACAAAATTAGGTGTCAACAGCTGCCCCTCTTTACCCAGAAAAGGATGAAAAAGTTTTTAGGGTAAAGAAGTTGACGAGAATCCAATTTTGTCACGATAAAGCCAAGGACTTTGATTCCAAGGACCAAAGTGCGAGGCTTATGGGCATGGTTGAACTCCGGTTTCTGAGTTGCCTACATATCTCGGGCTGAAAGAGAATCAGGCCATATGTAGTTCAATGACACTTAGATACAAAGACTCGCACGATCGACAGAAGGCCGCACGAATAGGAAAGAATTCAAACTGCCGTCCTAATCCGAAACAAAAGATTATGATAGAATTTGCTTATTCGAGTGTGATTCTTCATATCCTCATTGACGAGTTTAGCTCATATCAATTATTGCCCCAGTCACTGCTAAGAAAAAGTTCCACGTTATGCTCCAAATGCTGCTGCGGTACTTCCAAAATTATGTAACAATCTCGACAAACGGTAAGCAAGCAATTGCTAATAAACTATAACAATTGGAATAAGAAATAAATAAAATGATAACATAAAATTGTAAATGCGAGTTGTGATATCATCAATAAGTTCTTCTTTCGATCAACTGACGAGGTGCTCCATCTGGGGAACCTCTAAGCTGATCATTATTCTGAAACAGCAAAGTAAAATAATAAATAAAGTGGGAACGAATTGTAGAATGCAAGGCTTTCATAAGATAAGTCGACTAATGAGACATGATGTCTCAAGTCGAATTGCCTATCTTTATCATCTACTTCAAATATAATATGCCAATATTGCAAGACAACCAACATCGCAAGACACTCCATAAGTGGTGCCTCAAGTTGACTTGTCCATCACTCCTCTACTTTAACTATAATATGCCAAATTGCAAGACAATCGACATCGCGAGACACTCCGAAAGTGGTGCCTCAAGCCAACTTGTCTTAGACTATCAAGCTACTTTAAATATAACATACCAATATTGCAAAGCAACTAACATCGCAAACACTCCGAAAGTGGTGCTTCAGCCGACTTGTCTTAGACTATCAATATACTTTAAATATAACATGCCAATATTGCAAGACAACCGACATTGCGAAACACTCAGAAAGTGGTGCTTCAGCCGACTTGTCTTAGACTATCAATCTACTTTAAATATAACAAGCCAATATTGCAAGACAACCGACATCGCGAAACACTCCGAAAGTGGTGCTTCAGCCGACTTGTCTTAGACTATCAATCTACTTTAAATATAACATGCCAATATTGCAAGACAACCGACATCGCGAAACACTCCGAAAGTGGTGCTTCAGCCGACTTGTCTTAGACTAATTTATGCAGGCTTCAACATCACGTTTATTTTGAAATAAGAATAAAAAAGATAGAAAATGCCGCCTGTTCGACAATGGCCCATGATCGAGCCTCCAGTTGTTTATGGTAGGCTTCATAACAATAGCGCCTTCGATTGTCTACGATAGGCTTCATAAAAAGGCCTCAAATTGTTTATGGTAGGCTTCAAATGATAGTGGCGTCTTTGAATATATACGATAGAATTGATAAAGAACCACGCCTCCGATTGTCTACGGTAGACTTGGTAAATGTGATGTCTCCAATTTTTTACGGTAGACTTCATAATAGGGCCTCCAATTGTCTATGGTAGGCTTCAAATGACAAGGCCTTTGATTGTCTACGATAGGATTCAATAATAATGTCTTCGATTGTATACGATAGACTTGATAAAGAACCACGCCTCCGATTTTCTAGGGTAGACTTGGTAAGTGTGATTTCTCTGATTGTTTTCAGTAGACTTCATAATAGGGCCTCCAATTGTCTATGGTAGGCTTCACGTGATAAGGCCTTTGATTTTCTACGATAGGCTTCAATAATAATGTCTTCGATTGTTTATGATAGACTTAATAAAGAACCACGCCTCCGATTGTCTACGGTAGACTTGGTAAATGTGATGTCTCCGATTGTTTACGGTAGACGTCATAATAGGGCCTCCAATTGTCTATGGTAGGCTTCAAATGATAAGGCCTTCGATTGTCTAAGCTTGATAAAGAACCACGCCTCCGATTGTCTGCGGTAGACTTGGTAAATATGATGTCTCCGATTGTTTACAGTAGAGTTCATAATAGGGCCTCCAATTGTCTATGGTGGGCCTCAAATGATAAGGCCTTCGATTGTCTAAGCTTGATAAAGAACCACGCCTCCGATTGTCTGCGGTAGACTTGGTAAATATGATGTCTCCGATTGTTTACAGTAGAGTTCATAATAGGGCCTCCAATTGTCTATGGTGGGCCTCAAATGATAAGGCCTTCGATTGTCTACGATAGGCTTCAATAATAATGTCTTCGATTGTCACCAATATACTTGATGTTGGTACTTTTAAAATAAGTGATAGAATAGCCTGCAAAATAAAGTTTTCATTAGATCCATATAAACAGGAAAATTTCAAAGATAAAGGAGATATAAAGTGAGAGTTTAAGCCATCCGGCTTATGTTTGGTGAAGCCATAAAGAGTTCAGTGTTGTCCTTGAGAAAAACTGAGTTAATACTTAATTTGATGAATCAGATAACGCTTCCAATCTCGGTCGGTTATCTTGGCAACATTGTTCAATATGTATGACAAATAATCTATGAGGAATTGATAGTTGTTAGTTTCCTCATCTTGTTGCTTTGAAAATTCCTGCACTCAAAGAAAAATGGTTAGTTTTAGGAGAAAGGGGGAGCGTTTGATTTGCGCTGACTTGGTCTTGAACTTGCGGCTCCTGCTGCTTCCTTGTCGTCCTTGGACTTGCATTTGTGAATCATGGTCAGAAACTTGGCTCATGAACTCAATAACATAGATTTTTTTTAAAAAAAAATAGAGGCAACGTAAAATAATTTAATGCAATATAGCAAGTAAAACAAGTATGCAAATGAAGTCAAAATGCATTTTGAAAATTTTTTCCTTAACTTAAACTTGTAACATATCTTAAAACAAATTGAATGTCCTTTGACTTTGTACTATTCGCATAGCCATTTCTCGATCTCTTGTCAATGCATCTTTTGATAATCAACGGTGTTTCTTGCAAAATTCTGCCCTAGTTATTATCTTTCACCTCTTCAACTCGTTTTTGAAAAAATTTCCCCAGTTGTGAATTCTGATACTTTAAATTGCTTTGTAAATGCTGCCCCAGTTGAAGTTCTAACAGTATTAATATCCAAAAAGTGTAAAAAGATAACTGTTCAGTGCACTATTGTCAAATTGTTCAGTTGTTTTGTTATATGTCAGAAGTAAAGTTTCGGCAGATTTACCAATTTTAATTTTGAAACAAAAATAAATATAATCGAAAGCGTCAATAATACAATAAGAATGTGATTCATTTTATTTCAACTTTCGTAAAATTTAAAAAGAGTTGATTTACACAATCATAAGCTTTAAAGTACAATGCAATTCAGGGCCTCAATCTGAATTAAAATTGAAAACAATGCTACTAAGTTCAATCGCCATGTTCTTTTCAAACAACGCCACTAGCTTCCAGTACTGCATCGTTCACGAGTTGGAGCATCTACCATCAATCAAATCTTGAATCTCTTGCGTGGTGAATGATCAGCTACTTCACAAATCCAACTTCCGCTAGAGAAATAAACAAAACAAAACAAACCTCAAAGGGTAACTATGTTAGTTTGGATGCCATTCATAAGATTGCAACAAGCCACAACACCTAGTATTTAACTCATTTTGAGTAAATAAATCAAGGCAAGTAATTAACATATGACAATCACAAGTAGTTGAGTGTAAATAAATATAAAAACGCGTCCTACCCTATAAGGTACCTCTTTGTGCTAGAGGTAAGCCTAATCGCGCAAACAAGTGGTAACGAAAAATAGTTCATGCCAGTTCTGAGCAATTCCGATTTAAAGTAAGCAATAAATAAAAATAATTGATAACAATAATAATGCAAAACTGTCTTTTTGTGAGAATCATTTCTCCGCCTTGACACTGCAATTCTGTTATCCCAACTATCTTCCCAGAGTTGTTGTCAACTCGAAATTCTAACACAGCTCATGCTCTCCACAATAATCTGCACAAAATTCTAAACCCAAATGCCTAAAACCTGAAACAATCCTCCATACCTTTTCCAAACATCCACACTCCTCCAACCCCAACTCCCAATTATTTTGCGACATCCAGGGGAAACGTCCAACTGCCTTCACAATACCAGACTGCAAATCATAAAAGGTTCCAACTTCCTAGGTTTTGCAAGGTTCACAAACTTTGTTCATAGGGCTCCTCACGGGTCCTCTGCTTTAATCAAACCTCTCAGTTTCGTAGGTAGCCAAGACCTCACTGGTCTTCAAGGAGAGGCCCCGCTGGTCATTCAAACACACAGGGACTTCACTCTCCTAGTATGCGACAAGCATACTTCAATTTTTATAAAGTTGCAGCATGTCAGTCAACATAAACCTGCACATACAGGGGCCTTCATAAAACAGACCCCACTCATCTTTTAAAGACACCAGGGGTTTCACCTCTTACATTTCACCATACCAGACCATCTCCACAACACAAACCAACCAAATCTGCCTTACTTTCCCCGGACTGCATGTCTTTTTCACAAAATTCTGCACTATGATCTCAAATTCTCCGTGGACTGTTATGACCACACAGATTCTGCTAAATTCTTCCATTTTCTAACCTAAAAGACAAATTAGGAGAAAAAATAAATCTGATTATGCTCAAAACATGGCTAGGGTTGAGGATTTGTTATCACATAGCACATAATATGCATTGTCGTTGGGTTTCAAAAACCCGTTGACATAACGGCGGATTCCTGACTATGGAGGTGGTACCAAGGACCGGGTCCAGACTAAGGTGTAAATGCATGCATGCTCCTAGAGCTCCGTCTAAGAGTGGGTTAACGGTTGAGGCTAACAGGTGAGTGGCAAGCGGCCTCGCAGTCGAATTACTCCCACGACAACCACCGGTGTACCAACTCATCAGAAGGGTTCTTTAGTGGATGCGTACCTCACGGATATTTGGGGTGAAAATGCAAGAGGTTCCCAGGAGTGGGGGAAGTATGAACGGAATGACAGTTTATATATGTGCACAAATAAGGGTATAGTGATATGCTTTCATTACACACAGCAATCAATTAGATTACTCTAAGCATGCTTGCAAATAAACAATAGATATAATCATGCTAGTTTCAACAATAATTAAATAAGCTATGCATACTAATATCGGCATACAATTCAAACAATACAAACAAACAAATTCATGAAAACCTTTTGGTTAGAACCATCAAATGCTATCCCCAGCAGAGTGGCCAAGCTGTTGAACCCACCCAAAAATGCATACAAGCATGCAATCGGGATGTATTTTCAACAAAATGGGACTTCAAAGGGCTTCTTTGGACTCGCAACCTAATTTAAGGATTATTAGGAACCAAACGTTAATTAAAGAGTGCAATTATTCCCTTACTTAAAGGAAATTAAGTTTCAGAGATTCTAGGTAAGTGGTTCTATTAAATTCGAAAGAAGGTCCCTAACGGGAGCACTTTCGAAAATCCGCTGAAAGCGGTCAATCCGGCGGTTTACACGAATCTTGATAAAATAAATAACTTAGAGATATTAAAAAGATATAGGATAAATAAATAAAGAAGCAAATAATAAGTAAGTAATAAGTAAATAGATAATAAATAAATAAATAACAGAATATTCAATAAAATAAGTAACTTGATAAATAAATAGTTAAAATATAAATAATAATAAAATAAAGATACAAATTTAATCTAATTTTTATTTGCACTCATTAATTGACAAACGGTTCTTAATACCTTAAATTAATTGACGTGTCCCAAAGAAACGGGATAAGCAATGGTATAAACAGTTCTAAACATGCGATAAGATAATAACTTCAATAGAGCGAGTATCCTACCAAGCTTCTAACATGCAAAGTCCTAGTCCGGTTTCAGAGCTCCTATAACATACTTTTCTAAAAGGAACGGGAGAAAGGGAGTTTAGAAGGTAGAACCCAGATTTAGCAAACTCAATTATTGAGCCTTGAATTTTATAAGTTTTCATTTTTTTTTATTTTTTGGGGATTTCAAGTCCCAAAAATGCGAAGTGGATCAAATAACTACAATACAAATAGCCGTCTCAATTTGCGAGTTTTAGCCAAACTCGTCCCAAAGTTGTATTTTCATGACAAAGAAACAAAGAAAAGAAGGAATTAGCATACGCAAACAGTGACAAACAAATGAGTTAAAAAAAAGGTTAGGTAAAAGAGAATGACTTCCATTTTTACAAGTGACAACTTAATATTACTTCCTTTATCAGATTTCAATTTTTCAGAAAATCAACAGCTTATACATCACCCTTGCTTACCTCAAGACAGAAAACAACATTTCTCAGTACTCATCACTTTGATTAACATTTTTTCGATTTTAAGACCAAAAGAAAACACTTAAACAGCCTACTTCAACTTAAGAGTTGATTTACATAGTTTATAGGATGCAAAGATACACATATCAGGAGAGGAACTGGGAATTGACAACCTAAGCTTCTATTCCTCTTCACAAAATGGATTTCAAACATTAAAAAAATGACATTGATTCAGAGAGAACAAAATATTGTCATAAACACAAAACTAGTTGGAATTATGAGTTTGAAACAAGCTACAGCCGAGAGATAAGCTATTAGCAATCAACAGAGATTTCATACTTTCTAATGCAGGAAAATAAGACAAGCAAGATCACGCCACTTCCAACCTACTATGCACTAATTGAGATGGAACAGCAAGACTAGGAGAGACTTTAGCAGCGCCTAAGGGTAACAACTGTTGAACCGTCCCGAAACTATGCACACACAAGTATGTATCGGGATTTGATTTCAACAAAATGGAGACTCCAAAGGGTTTTCTTTGGAGTCGCCACCTAATTTAAGGATTATTAGGAACCTAAGCTAATTAAAGAGTGCAATTTTATTCCTTATTTAAAAGGAAATTATTAAAATCAGAGATTCTTAGGTAACTGGTTTTATTAAATTCGAAAGAAGGTCCCTAACGGGAGCACTTTCGAAAATCCGCTAAAAGCGGTTAATCCGGTGATTTTCATGAATTTTACTTAAAGATAATTAATTTAGGATAAATTTTAAATAAAAATAAATAAATTTTAAATATTATAAATAAGATAAGATCTGATTACACCAATACTTAGATAAACAAACAACAAAACTTAAGATTAATTAAATGAATAATAAAATAATGGTTGATTGATTAATTAGTAGAATAAGTAAAGGTTAAATGAAGTTAGATAATTAAATAAAACAAACTAAATAAATAATTGGATAATAATAAAGGATTAATTAATTGATTGAATAAATAGATAAATAAATAAGCGAATAAATAACTTAATTAAATAAATGAATACCTATCAATTTTAATTAAATAAAGGAGTAAATGAATAATAATTGATTAACTAAATAAATAAATAAATATTTAATTGATTAAATAAATGATTAATTGAAATTAAATAAATTGGATTAAGTAAATGAATAAATAAAGGATTAAAATTTAATTGATTAACTAAATAAATAAATTAGATTAGATAAAAAAATAATTGAATATTTAATATAATAAATAAAGAAGCAATTCAAATGCGAATTATGATGAGGGTACGATTTTTAGTCGAATTTGATTTTGCACTCATTAATTGACAAATGATTCTAAACATCCATAAATTAATTGGCGATTCGAAAAGAAATGATACAAAGCATTCATATAAAAACTATTTAAGTGATTTACAATAGTTATTCACAATTAAAATATCATTTCTATTCTACAGGGCTACTAATCCGGTCTATGGGGAAATACTATACAACATGCATTTTTTAAGGAAGCGGGGAAGGATGGAGTTTAGAAGATAGAACCCGGAAGCGCAAACTCAATCATTGAGCCTTGGACTTTGTGATTTTCATTTTTTTTCTTTTACATTTTCGGGGATATCAAGTCCCGAAAATGCAGAGCAGATCAAATAACTCCCGAATGCACGCCATCCCAATTTGTGTATTTTCGCCAACTCGTCCCAAAGTGATTTCATGAAAACAACAAATAAAAATTAGTATGCATCTAATGAGAGACATGTAGTAAACAACAACTAAATGCAGCATCCCTTGCTTGATAAATGACTAGTACAGCTTAAGCATGATTTCAGTAAAGATTAACTTGAATCTGGATGAGATTCCATTACATAAAACAAGAGTTACAGTAACTATTTTAGGCAAACCAAGACAATTTCATTTCAAGAAAATGAGATCTTTAATCTCGAACGGCTAACAAGATGAATAGGTAAATAATCATTCATCATAAGCCATGTTAAATTGCTAGCAGTAAACAAATGTACACTGAAGGGAAAATCAAGATTTTAGCCTGCAAAGTACTAACAAAATGACTTTCAAAATATTGCTGCAGACCAAACTTCATGCCATTTAACCAGGACTTCTAGCTAATAGAGCAATCACACTCAGACATTCAATAAAATTCAGCATTTACATGGAGAAAACCAAATTGAAACAGATTATCTTATACACGGCTTAATTGAACCTGGACAGATTCACTGATAATCAGAGAAAATAACTAACAACTCTATTTCTGTCTTGCAAAGCCAGCCATAGCAAAATCAATCAGGATATGAACATTACATCAAGACTTAATTAATGCTAAGACTAACCTACACAGAACAAGAAACAAGCAGGAACCAGATCAGACTTAGCAGTTCCAAACAATTCAAACCTAAAACAAAACCTTACATTCCCTCAGCTTATCAAAATCCCACCCCAAAACACTGCACCTTACACCAACAAGAACAGACCTCAACAAACACAAAATACAAGCTAAAAGAACTTCTCAGGACCCCTCTTAAACCTGCAGCTTCCCTGACTCTTAGACAGTTAAGGAACAAGCCTGAACTCCTATACTGCCTGGCCTGAAAATCAAGAACAACTCCACTACTTCTATATTAAAATGCAACAATCAGGACTAAACTTGAACTGCCTCCACAGCCCCTTGCACACCCTCTGCTTCCTCTCCCTCACAGACCTGCCAACACCATAACAGAATCCTACACTACCTGAACTCCTCTATTGCCTGAAACAATTCCACATACACCTGAACCATTCTAATGGCCCTCACACACACAGATACCAATCTGCACCAACATCCGAGGCAGCCTTGCTCCCTCCTAACCTGAACCATGCTCCTCTACAGCTCACAGCAACAACATCAGACCTAACACACTTAGACTGAAGCAAACCAATGACGGCCCTCTCAAATTCCTACACCCTACATAGAATAACCTGAACAAATCCCTTAAACAAACTAAGCTATGCAGGCTCTTATAACTACTCTGTTGATTTCATGCTACAACAGACCCTGAACCAACACCACTTGCACCTCAAACTCACCTACACTCTTAACACCTACACTCCTTGATTTCACTACTACCACACCACCTCTAATCCTAAGACCACCAAAACAGAAACAGCCACAAAACTGACCCTGAAACACCCTGCACGCACTCCTATTTAACAGACCACCAAACACCTATAAGCCTCCAGAATTCCCTCTAGAACTAACTGCTAAACTCCATCTGAATACCAAAATCAAACTTTGCAGCACCTGAAATGATTCAGACTACTAGCAAACATCCACCAGGCAGCTGCATAACCAACACACCCTTCATTGAGCTCTCTTGACTTTAGCAGCATAACCAACTCATTTCAAGACATTATAGATTTCAAGTTAAAGATTTCTAAACAAGAAACATACACAAAAGAGAAACAGAACAGAGCAGCTCAATGCTAGACCAAAAGAAACAGAACCATACTTTAGAATCAATATTTAAGCTCATAACAGTACCTAATCCTCCAAAACTGAAACTTGCACTATTGAGGCAAAACAATTTTCGCTAAGGCTTTCTTACAACCTAAAACTACTAAACAATCCAAGATTCAGGATTTAAAAGAGCAAGTGATATATTTTCAACGAATGATTCAAGCTTTATCTTAAAAGAATCAACTTCAACTTAAATAATACAAAGTCATTCTAGGCAGGCACATATGTATTGGTATACCACCCTTTCAGCAAGTTTACACAAAAAAGAAACATCAAACATGGAAGAGCTAAGACTAAAAGCAAGAACAACATATCACCTGTTTTGTGGCAGTGAACAAGAAGCGAGGATCCGAAGCGATATGCGACTCGACTAAGCGGCGTGAGCAAGGTCGACGACTAGTATAATGAAGCGACGACACACTCGAAAAACAGTGTGTGAATTCCAAAACAGAAATGGTTAAGCTATATGTATATTTTTTTAAAGATTGGAAAAATATTATGCCTATGTGTGTATGCTGCCGCTGCTCATAACTCCCCCCCTGAAATGAACAAGAAAATAACCATATATACCTGCCAATGCTAGGGTTTGGACTGCTGATATATTCTTCAAATTTAGCCCTAAATCGGACATTTTACTTCAAAGATAGGGGTGAAAATCGTCAAATCCCACAAGGATGTACGATTTCCCTCCTTATCTTTTTAGAAAATGCCCGTTGAAATATGAATCCATGGCTTAGATTGATTTGAGTTCGAAATACACGGTTGAGATCAAATGGTTGTACTGGGGAGAGGAAAAGAGGATGGGGACCAGTTGAGTACGAATTTCTTGGACTGATTCGTGGCTAGGATTGGGGGTAATCGATTAGGATTAGGGATTTAGGGTTCTAAGCCGCGGGTTTAGGGGAAAGCTGATTAGGGATTAGGGGAAATAGGAATTGGGTTAAACTGATTAGGGGGAGATGCTGAAATAGGTAAGTGGGCCGGGTTGGGGTAATGGGCTGTGGGGAAAAGCTGAAATCCTTATTTGTGTATGTAATGTGTATTATATGGATTTCAGAAGTGGGCCGCATTTTAAACTCAAAAACCAATATAGCCCCCTTCCTTTCTATTAGGATTTAAATTAAGTGGGAAATTACATAGATAGGCTGAAATTGGGGTTGCATACTGCACACTTAGCCCTTTCTTTTAAAATTAATTAATTTACTATAGCTAATTTTATTTAATTAATTTTAATTTTAATTTTATTCTAAATAATTAATTTTCATTCAAATAATTAGTCATTGATTAAATCTCGGGATGAAATTGGGTGTCAACAGCTGCCCCTCTTTACCCGGAAAAGGATGAAAGAGTTTTTTGGGTAAAGAAGTTGATGAGAAACAAATTTCGTCCCGATAAAACCAAGACTTTTGATTTCCAAGGACCAAAAGGCGAGGCTTATGGGTATGGCCGAACTCCAGTTTCTGAGTTGCCTACATATCTCGGGCTGAAAGAGAATCAGGCCATATGTAGTTCGACGACACTTAGATACGAAGACTCGCACGATTGACAGAAAAGGACGCACGAATAGGAAAGAATTCAAACAGACTCCTAATCCGGAATGAAAGATTAGGTAAGAACTTGCTTGTTCGAGTGCGATTCTTTAGATCCTCGTCGACGAGTCTACCTCATATCAACGATTGCCCCAGTTCACTGCTAAGAAAAAGTTCCACGTTATGCTCCAAATGCTGCTGCGGTGCTGCTAAAGTCCTATAATAAACTCGACAAACGGTAAGCGAGCAACTGCTAATAAAGCCTGATAATCAAAAGTAAAGAAATGAGCAAATATTGATGATACAAATTTGCAAGTGCGGGTTGCGATATCATTGATAAGTTGTCTTCCAATCAACTGGCGAAGCAATAAAGCAAGTGTGAAGGCATAATGCAAAGCATTTTCAACAATCTTGACAAATCAACTGGCAAGCGGGTCGGGCATGAAGCAAGGAGGGTCTTGGGGTTGATTGTCGAACAAATCAGCTGGAGAACCGGTCCGGCATGAAGCAAGAAGGGTCTCGAGACTGACCTGTTAACCTGAAAAATAAACAAGACGTAATACAAAGAAAATGCGAAGGCATAATTTAAAGCAAGTGCAAAGCAATTTGAACAATCTTGACAAATCAACTGGCAAGCCGGTCGGGCACGCAGCAAGGAGGGTCTTGGGGTTGATTGTCGACAAATAAGCTGGCAATCCGGACCGGCACAAAGCAAGGAGGGTCTCGGGGCTGACCTGCTAACCTGTTAAGCTAAAAGTAAAGCGGTTCATAATATAAAGCAAGTGCAAAGTCATAATTGAAAGCAAAGTGCAAGGCAATTTGAACATCTTGACAAATCAACTGGCAAGCCGGTCGGGCACGCAGCAAGGAGGGTCTTGGAATTGATTGTCTACAAATCAGCTGGTGATCCGATTTGGCACAAAGCAAGGAGGGTCTCAGGGCTGACCTGTTAACCAGTTAAACTAAAAGTAAAGCAAGTCATAATATAAAGCAAGTGCAAAGGCATAATTGAAAACAAGTGCGAAGCAATTTAGCGGGAATGTAAAGCAACGCAAAAGCGATTTAGCAAATCAACAGGCGTCAAAAGTCCAACAAGAGAGAAGCCCCGCATGGTGGTCAACCTAAAAAACGTAAAGCAAAGCATAAATTTTAAAACAAGTGCGACGACATAATTTAAAGCAAGTGCAAAGACAAGAAATGCGGGAATGTAGAGCAATGCAAGAGCCATTTGGCACTTCAATAGGTGAGTAGTCCAACAAAGGAAATCCTCGTTGCCGATGGTCAACCTGAAAGAGTAAAACGAGGTGTTAATTTTAAAGCAAGTGCAAATACATAATTCAAAGCAAGTGCAAAGCAAAGTAGTGCGGAAATGTAGTCAGTGAGATAGCCATTGATAAATCAATTGGCGAGACAATCCAGCAAGGATGGCCTTATGCAGATTATCACCTGAAACAAAGCGATGCCTTATTTGGCTTAGTTTTGAAAACACAAAACAAGCCTCGGCTTTGCCGCCTATTAGAAAGGAAAGTCATAGAAGTAGAAATACCGCCTGTTCGGCAATAACTCATGACAAAGCGTAATGCTTTAAGTCATAAAAAGGGCAATACGATGCAATCTGCAAGGCAACTTTGGATGCGCGTTCAATAAATTGTTCATCCATAATGCGAATGATCCTTTCATTGCAAACTTTCATGTTTCTGCACTCAAAGAAAATTTTGTTAGTTTTGGGGAGGGGTGTTTGATTGTGCTGATTCATCTTGAACTTGATGCCGCTACTCGCTCGTTCTTCTTTAGACTTGGGCTTGCAAATTATACTCAGAGACTTGACTTATGAACTCAATATTGTATAATATTTCAAGATAGAGGCAAAGTAAAGTAATTTGATAAAATATTAAACAAATAATCATTGATATGCAACCAAAGTTATAATGCATTTAAAAATTTCTACTTTAACTCAAACTCATGACATATCTTGAAACAAACTGAACGTCCCTTTGTCTTTGCAACTTATGCTAATCTTGAATACTTTTAGAACTTTGCCACTTAATCCTTTGATAAGCCATACCAATTTTGCAAAAATCTGCCCCAGTTATAATCTTTATGCCTTCGAACTCTCTTTTGCAAAATTTGCCCCGGTTTCTATCTTCAATTCGTCTTGCAAAATTTGCCCCAGTTGCTTGCTTTTGGGGAAACTGGAAATTTAAATATTACGGAGTCGAGCCCGTTAATAGCGCCTACGTATCCCTCCACGGGAATCAGACTGTGCATAGTTCTGCTTACATAAAGATTTTTGGGGATATATGGCAATCTAAGTATGAAACAGCATCCGAATTGGAAAACATATACATCTGTCCAGATGCATATTTAGGAATTACATCATAAAAGATAAACAAGCCTAAAGTGTTACAATATTTTGACCAAATTCGATGGGGATTGCCTACTTATCCTGTTGCCATTACAGGAATCAGGTCAGAAGTAGTTCAAAATTACATAAAAGAGGAAATAGGGGATTCCAGTGCTAGTGCAACCTAACTCTATATGAGTTGCCTACGTATCCCGCCTCGGGAATCAGGTTACGCGTAGTTCGCATTACATCAAAGATTACATCCAAACCAATGCTAACTTGCGGTTGCTTCAGACATAGTATCTTTTGACGGCATCTGTGTTGACTACCTTTGGCCAAACTTGATCATAAATATCTGTCAGGATTAGTGTTCTTCCACATAAAGACATTGCCAACTTCATGCAAATTTTTCTGTTGCTTCTTCTTAATTAGGAAAGAGCTTCTTCAACACCAATTGCCCCGGTTTGAAGTAAACTATTCAAATCTTCTCTTCGCGCATTCAACATCTTTCAACTTATCTTCTTGAATAGTTTCCTAAATAAAGGACTTCCATTTGTATAGATAAACCGCCTCAGCTCCAATTGCCGGCAAATAAAGCTGCCCCAGTTTGAAGTTCTAACGATAATGTAATATCCAAAGAGTGCAAAAGGTAACTTTCCAGCGCATCATCCTTAAATTGTTCAGTTGTTTCGTAATAGGCCACAAGCCAAGTTTAAGCAGGTTTTGTTAATTTTAATTTGAAACAGTAGTAAGTATATTAATCAAAAGCCAATAATAAAGCACATAAATAATTAAAGTATAGCAAAATAATAAGGTAGGAATGCAGTGCATTTGTTTATTCAAAACCTAATTTAGGGAGGCATACAACATAAAAGTAAACATGCAGGATTTAAAAGAGTTATTTGAAAGACAGAAACATAAACAAAGTGCAAAACACAGTTCAGGGCCTCAAGATGACTGTGATGCCAAAACAAAAAGAGCGAGTTCATTCATCAAGTCTCTTTTGGGCCACAAGTCCAATTAGCCATCACATCACTTGGTTCAGCATTCTGCACATGTGGCTCTTTCTCAGAATCTTCAATAGTTGCAGTGTATTTAAATCCATCATTCAAGAATAGGCTGCCACACCTTCAATCAAATTCTGCATGGCCATATCTGGTGCTTGGACAAATGACTGGTTCAATGGTAAAAGAGGCTGTGGTGTGACACTAGTCGGCTTCTTTTCAGACTCAGCCTTTTCGATATTTCCTTCAACGGGGTTGCCACCTAGGCCAAAAGTTCCCTCATTCTTTGGAAAAAGAGTTAATGCTTGCTTAGGTACCTTAGAAGCAATATTATCAACCTTTACATCCTAAATAGAGACTATGGTGCCATTCAGATTTGGTTCTTCCTCAAGAGAAATCATATTAACTGCATTGTTTCCATGATTGGGGAGAGGATTATCATGCACATTTGGCTGAGTGCTGGTGAGTTGAATGGTGCCTGCTTTGATTAGACCCTCGACCTTGTCTTTGAAAGTATAACATCTCTCAATATCATAGCCGGCTGCCCCTGAGTGATAAGCACAGTGCTTATTTGCATCATACCATTTTGGAGGTGGGTTTGGGGTGTTATCAGGGATAGGCTGCACAACTCCCCCATTTCTTAATCTCTCAAAAAGCTGGTCATATGACTCGGCTAGGGGAGTATAGGTTTTGGTTGCTCTCCTTTCGTAATTCTGATTAAACCCTTGCACATTGGGACGAACAGGAGGACGAGGCTGGTAATTCTGGGGTGCTTGAAAATTTGGCTGATGAGGGTATTGATTAGGTGCGTATGCTCTAGGTTGGTAGTAATTTGCTTGTGCACTGTAAACCGGATAAGGAACAGGCGGCATCTGGTAGTGAGTGGGGTAGTTTGGGTAATATGGGCCTTGGTAGGTGGGAAAAGCAGAAGAATTGTCAAAATTCAACTTTCCAGCCGGTCGACGCTCGATGTCTCCCACAACAGCTCCCACTTCCTCTTTCTTCTTTTTGTTAAAGCCATTACCAGACCCAGACTGGATTGCCTTACTTGTAGCTTGCAAAGCGGCCAAATTTGTGATCCTACCAGATTTCAAACCAGCTTCATACATCTCCCCCGTTTTCACTAGATTGGCAAAAGTAGAGTTAGTCATGGATTCCATTCGATCATAGTAGAACTCATCCAATGTCTCGATGAAATGTCCCACAAACTCTTCCTCACTCATAGGAGGCTTAACTTTTGCCGCCTCACTCCTCCAACGTACCGCGTATTCCCTAAAAGTCTCGGTCGTCTTCTTCCTAAACATTGCAATAGCCAACCGATCTAATGGTATTTCAACATAGAAACCAAAACACTCCATGAAGTCATGAGCCATACTTCTCCAGTTAATCCATTTTGAGTGATCCTGCTCGGAGTACCAGTCTAAAGCTTCGCCTTCAAGACTATGAATGAATGATTTCATACGGAGCTCTTCATTCTTCCCCACTCCCAAGGTTTCACAGTACCTTCTCAAATGGGCTCGGGGGTTGCCTTTGCCATCAAACTTAACAAACTTTGGTACTTTGTATCCTTCTGGGTATTCAATCACAGGATGAACACACAAGTGTTCATATTCTTGACTTTCCTTGTCCTTGCCTTTTGATGCTTTTCTAAGAGCACTCATCACCCAACCTTGTACCTTTTTCTCCAAATCTTCACCCCCATCGACTGCTTTTTCGGCTCTTCTAACACCATTTTGAAACTTCACATAAGGAGGATTGGTGTAATCATCAATTTGCACAATAGGAACATCTTGCCCGCCAGATACCGCCACTTGGACTAATGGTGCGGATGGATTTTCAGTATAAGCTTGCGGGATGGGTTCATTTTGGTAAGTGGAGGTTTGGTATGGATATGGAGTGTGTGTCTGATAACAAATATTGGAAGGGTGCGGGGTGTATGATGGGTATTGTTGATGTGATGGGTAGATAAGTGGTCGGTTGATTGTTTGGCTAGATTGAGCGTTATTTGAAGGTGAAGCTTGGACAAGTGGCAAGTTGCTTTGGTGGACTGGTTCTTTTAGAGAATTGTGGGTGTTCAAAGGTGTGTTCATATTGGCGACCCCATCAATTGAGTTCAGAGATTGCCCCAGAGATTGCCCTATTTGACCCAGAGAGTGGGATGCATCGGGCCCACGCAGCGGCATGTTTTTAGGAGTTTGCCCTTTTACCGCAACCAACTCATCTTTTAACATCTGTAGTTCCTTAGCCATTTCAAGAATCAGCTCGTCTTGAGCAATAATGACATTTCCTCTTGACGATTCAGGAGTTGCAGGATTTTTCTCGGTATTGCGAGGTTCATCATCTATTCCAGTCAGTGTCAGTTGTGGAAATGTGTACCAGTATGCAGATTGGTCCTTTGTCCTTGTGTAATAAGAGTGATCAGCCAGCTTAAATCAGCACAAATCAAACCTCTTTTTGGGGGATAAACAAAACAAAAGAAAAAGTTCAAAAGTAACCATGTTAGTTTGCATGTCATTGGCAAAATTGCACACAAATCATGTAGCGCGCATCACGTAGCGCTTTGCATTTTAAACTAGTTGACATGTTGCAAACACAAGTAGTTGAGCGTAAATGAAAATGCGAACGCTTCCTACCCTGTAAGGTGCCTCTTTGGCAGAGGTGGGCCTAAGACGCGCAAACAAGTGGTAACGAAAAATAGTTCATGCCAGTTTTGAGCAATTCAGATTTAGAGTAAGTGATAAACAATAACAATAATCGATAACAATCAGCTCTCCGCTATCCCAACTAACTTCCAAAAGTTGGTGTCAACTCAAAATTCTAACACAGCCCATGCTCTCCACAACATCTGCACCAAATTTCTAAACCCAAATGCCTAAAATTTGAAACAAACCTCTATACCTTTTGCAAACATCAACGTTCCTCCAAGCACAACTCCCAATTATCTCACAACATCCAGGGGTGAGATTTCCAACTGCCTTCACAATACCAGACTGCAAATCATGAAAGGCGCCAATTGGCCTTTCAAAAAATAAAACCTCACTGGTCCTCGGCTTCAATCAAGCCTCTCAGCTTCCTAGGTTTTGCAAGGCTCACAGACCTTGTTCATAGGGCTCCTCACTGGTCCTCGGCTTTAATCAAGCCTCTCAGTTTCCTAGGTAGCCAAGACCGCAGTGGTCTTCAAGGAGGGACCCCATTGGTCGTTTATAGACATAGGGGCTTCACATGCGACAAGCACACTTCATTCCATAAGAATTTGCAGTTGGTTAGTCAACATGGGCCTGCACACACGCAAAGCCATTCACGAGAGGGACCCCACTGATCTTTTAAAGACACCAGGGGCTTCGCCTCTTAGGTCTCACTACATCATACCATCTCCAAAACACAAACCAATCAAATCTGCCTAACTTTCTCCCGGACTGCAATTCTGTCTATGATCTCAATTATGCTAAATTCTTCCATTTTTGACCTGAAAGACAAAAATGGGAGACAAAATTTTAAATCTAATTATGCTCAAAACATGGCTAGGACTGAGGATTCGTTATCACATAACACATAATATGCATTGTCGTTGGGTTTCAAGAATCCGCTGAAGTAAGGGCGGTTTCCTAACTATGGAGGCGGTACCGAGGACCGGGTCCAGACTAAGGTGTAAATACATGCATGCTCCTAAAAGCTCCGCCTAAGAGTGGGTTAACGGTTGAGGCTAACAGGTGAGTGGCAAGCGGTCTCGCAGTCGAATTACTCCTACGATGGCCGCCGGTGTACCAACTCGTCACAAGGGTTCTTTAGTGCAAGAAAGTGCGGGTGCGCATGGGCGCACCTCGCGGATATTTGGGGTGAAAATGCAAGAGGTTCCTAGGAGTGGGGGAAGTATCAACGGAATGCCAGTTTATATATGTGCACAAATAAGGGTGTAGTGACATGCTTTCGTGACACACAATAATCAATTAGATTAATCTAAGCATGCTTGCAAATAAACGATAGATATAATAATGCTAGTTTCAACAATTATTAAATAAGCTACGTAAACTAATATCGGCATACAACTCAAACAATACAAACAAACAAATTCGTGAAAGCCTTTTGGTTAGAAACATTTGCGTATCCCCAGCGGAGTCGCCACGCTGTTGAACCCCCCCCCCCCCCCGAAACTATGCGCACACAAGTATGCATCGGGATTTGATTTCAACAAAATGGAGACTCAAAAGGATTTTTTTTGGGAGTCGCCACCTAATTTAAGGATTATTGAGAACCTAAGCTAATTAAAGAGTGCAATTTTATTCCTTATTTAAAAGAAAATTATTAAAATCAGAGATTCTTAGGTAAGTTGTACTATTAAATTCGAAAGAAGGTCCCTAACGGGAGCACTTTCGAAAATCCGCTAAAAGCGGTTAATCTGGCGATTTTCACGAATTTTACTTAAAGATAATTAAATTAGGATAAGTTTTAAATAAAAATAAATAAATAATAAATATTATAAATAAGATAAGATCTGATTACACCAATACTTAGATAAACAAACAACAAAACTTAAGATTAATTAAATGAATAATGAAGTAATGGTTAATTGATTAACTAGTAGAATAAGTAAAGGTTAAATAAAGTTAGATAATTAAATAAAACAAACTAGATAAATAATTGGATAATAATAAAGGATTAATTAATTGATTGAATAAATAGATAAATAAATAAGCAAATAAATAACTTAATTAAATAAATGAATAACTATCAATTTTAATTAAATAAAGGAGTAAATGAATAATAATTAATTAAATAAATAAATAAATAAATAAATATTTAATTGATTAAATAAATAATTAATTGAAATTAAATAAATTAGATTAAGTAAATGAATAAATAAAGGATTAAAATTTAATTGATTAACTAAATAAATAAATTAGATTAGATAAATAAACAATTGAATATTTAATATAATAAATAAAGAAGCAATTCAAATGCGAATTATGACGAGGGTACGATTTTTAGTCGAATTTGATTTTGCACTCATTAATTGACAAATGATTCTAAACATCCATAAATTAATTGGCGATTCGAAAAGAAATGATACAAAGCATTCATATAAAAACTATTTAAGTGATTTACAATAGTTATTCACAATTCAAATTTCATTTCTATCCTACAGGGCTACTAATCCGGTCTATGGGGAAATTCTATACAACATGCATTTTCTAAGGGAGCGGGGAAGGATGGAGTTTAGAAGATACAACCCGGAAGCGCAAACTCAATCATCGAGCCTTGGACTTTGTGATTTTCACTTTTTTTTCTTTTACATTTTCGGGGATATCAAGTCCCGAAAATGCAGAGCAGATCAAATAACTCCCGAATGCACGCTATCCCAATTTGTGAGTTTTGGCCAACTCGTTCCAAAGTGATTTCATGAAAACAACAAATAAAAATTAGTATGCATCTAATGAGAGACATGTAGTAAACAACAATTAAATGCAGCATCCCTTGCTTGATAAATGACTAGTACAGCTTAGGCATGATTTCAGTAAAGATTAACTTGAATCTGGATGAGATTCCATTACATAAAACAAGAGTTACAGTAACTATTTTAGGCAAACCAAGACAATTTCATTTCAAGAAAATGAGATCTTTAATCTCGAACGGCTAACAAGATGAATAGGTAAATAATCATGCATCATAAGCCATGTTAAATTGCTAGCAGTAAACAAATGTACACTGAAGGGAAAATCAAGATTTTAGCCTGCAAAGTACTAACAAAATGACTTTCAAAATATTGCTGCGGACCAAACTTCATGCCATTTAACCAGGACTTCTAGCTAATAGAGCAATCACACTCAGAAATTCAATAAAATTCAGCATTTACATGGAGAAAACCAAATTGAAACAGATTATCTTATACACGGCTTAATTGAACCTGGACAGATACACTGATAATCAGAGAAAACAACTAACAACTCTATTTTCTGTCTTGCAAAGCCAGCCATAGCAAAATCAATCAGGATATGAACATTACATCAAGACTTAATTAATGCTAAGACTAACCTACACAGAACAAGAAACAAGCAGGAACCAGATCAGACTTAGCAGTTCCAAACAATTCAAACCTAAAAAAACCTTACATTCCCTCAGCTTATCAAAATCTCACCCCAAAACTCTGCACCCTACACCACCAAGAACAGACCTCAACAAACACAAAATACAAGCTAAAAGAACTTCTCAGGACCCCTCTTAAACCTGCAGCTTCCCTGACTCTTAGACAGTTAAGGAACAAGCCTGAACTCCTATACTGCCTGGCCTGAAAATCAAGAAAAACTCCACTACTTCTATATTAAAATGCAACAATCAGGACTACACTTGAACTGCCTCCAAAGCCCCTTGCACACCCTCTGCTTCCTCTCCCTCACAGACCTGCAAACACCATAACAGAATCCTACACTACCTGAACTCCTCTATTGCCTGAAACAATTCCACATACACTTGAACCATTCTAATGGCTCTCACACACACAGATACCAATCTGCACCAACATCCAAGGCAGCCCTGCTCCCTCCTAACCTGAACCCTGCTCCTCTATAGCTCACAGCAACAACATCAGACCTAACACACTTAGACTGAAGAAAACCAATGACAGCCCTCTCAAATTCCTACACCCTACATAGAATAACCTGAACAAATCCCTTAAACAAACTAAGCTATGCAGGCTCTTATAACTACTCTCTTGATTTCATGCTACAACAGACCCTGAACCAACACCCCTTGCACCTCAAACTCACCTACACACTTAATACCTACACTCCTTGATTTCACTACTGCCACACCACCTCCAATCCTAAGACCACCAAAATAGAAACAGCCACAAAATTGACCCTGAAACACCCTGCACGCACTCCTATTTAACAGACCACCAAACACCTGCCAGCCTCCAGAAATCCCTCTAGAACTAACTGCTAAACTCCATCTGAATACCAAAATCAAACTTTGCAGCACCTGAAATCATTCAGACTACTAGCAAACATCCACCGGGCAGCTGCATAACCAACACACCCTTCATTGATCTCTCTTGACTTTAGCAGCATAACCAACTCATTTAGAGACATTATAGATTTTAAGTTAAAGATTTCTAAACAAAAAACATACACAAAAGAGAAACAGACAGAACCATACTTTAGAATCAATATTTAAGCTCATAACAGTACCTAATCTTCCAAAACTGAAACTTGCACTATTGAGGCAAAACAATTTTTGCTAAGGCTTTCTTACAACCTAAAACTACTAAACAATCCAAGATTCAGGATTTAAAAGAGCAAGTGATATATTTTAAACGAATGATTCAAGATTTATCTTAAAAGAATCAGCTTCAACTTAAATAATTCAAAGTCATTCTAGGCAGGCACATATGTATTGGTTTACCACCCTTTCAACAAGTTTACACAAAAAAGAAACATCAAACATGGAAGAGCTAAGACTAAAAGCAAGAACAACATATCACCTGTATGGTGGCAGTGAACAAGAAGCGAGGATCCGAAGCGATACGCGACTCGACTAAGCGACGTGAGCAAGGTCGACGACTAGTATAATGATGCGATTACACACTCGAAAAACAGTGCGTGAATTCCAAAACAGAAATGGTTAAGCTATATGTATATTTTTTTAAAGATTGAAAAAATATTATGCCTATGTGTGTATGCTGCCGCTGCTCAGAACTCCCCCCTGAAATAAACAAGAAAATAACCATATATACATGCCAATGCTAGGGTTTGGACTGCTGATATATTCTTCAAATTTAGCCCTAAATCGGATATTTTACTTCAAAGATAGGGGTGAAAATCGTCAAATCCCTCAAGGATGTACGATTTCCCTCCTTATCTTTTTAGAAAATGCCCGTTGGAATATGAATCCATGGCTTAGATTGATTTGAGTTCGAAATACACGGTTTTGATCAAATGCTTGTACTGGAGAGAGGGAAAGAGGATGGGGACCAGTTGAGTACGAATTTCTTGGACTGATTCGTGACTAGGATTAGGGGTAATCGATTAGGATTAGGGATTTAGGGTTCTAAGTCGCGGGTTTAGGAGAAAGCTGATTAGGGATTAGGGGAAATGGGAATTGGGTTAACCTGATTAGGGGGAGATGCTGAAATAGGTAAGTGGGCCGGGTTGGGGTAATGGGCTGTGGGGAAAAGCTGAAATGCTTATTTGTGTATGTAGTGTGTATTATATTGATTGCAGAAGTGGGCCGCATTTCAAACTCAAAAACGAATATAGCCCCCTTCCTTACTATTAGGATTTAAATTAAGTGGGAAATTGCATAGATAGTCTGAAACTGGGGTTGCATATTGCACACTTAGCCCTTTCTTTTGAAATTAATAATTTACTATAGCTAGTTTTAATTAATTAATTTTAATTTTAATTTTATTTTAAATAAATAATTTACATTCAAATAATTGCTCATTGATTAAATCTCGTGACGAAATTGGGTGTCAACAACAACCATAACAGATTAAGCCAAGCTAAATCAAACTTCCCTCTGCCCTGTAAACACACTCAACTACACTAACACCTGAACACTAACAAGCTCCTAGGAACACCCTATACCACCTCTCTCAGCTCACAAAAAGCCCTGAACTCTTCAAAAGCTACAGCAGCTCAGCTTATTAAAAGAAACAGATCCCTATTCCTCTCACATTCTCCCTTAACCAAAACAGAACCAACACACACCCTAACATTGCCTGCATAGCCAAAAACAACCTCCAAACATCAACTTCTCTACTTCATTCAACTCACAGAAACAAACCCCATTGATAACATACCCTAAACAACCTAAAACAACTCCTACACTATCCTGAACAACCTGAAACCCATAGAACCACTCCAACCACTTCTTTCATCTGAACTTATCCATGAAAATGAAAATAGAAATCCTGAAGACCAACACCAAAGATTCAACTTGGAACCAGAAACCAGCTAGAACAACTTAAGATTTAAACTTTCATTTCAAAACCGAAGCAAAGATCTTGATATCAAGCCGAACACAGATTATATCCAAACAAAAGAACATGATTCATACAGAACTAAACATGCGGTTTTTCATGTGTATGTAGTTAAACATGAAGGACCTCTTCTTGATACTATACTGGCTACACAGAAACTTTAGAAATACACAAAATAAAGACATGACTTCAGTCGCAACATACAATATCAGCTTAAAGATTAGAACTTTACAACAGCTAAGTTATGTCCATTATTTAAGCAAATAACTAAGTGACGATAAGAAGAAAACAGGGATGAGTATTACCTGTTTCGAAGCAGTGAATAGGGGCGAGGATTAAAAAAAAAAGTGACTCGAACAAGGTGACGACTTAACGGTTGAAGCGATAATACAAACTCAAAAGCGATGTTTGAATCCCAAACAGAAACCAAAATGCTAACTGTCTTTTTTCTTTTAAAGATAATAACTGAAAATATATGCCTATAGGCGCTGCCTCTTTTTCTCTATCTCCAACCTCTCCACCAAAACTGGACCCTAAGAAAATTTCAACATATGATGCCGTTTTCTGTTATCCAAAAAACCCTAGCCTCCCTAGAAAAATGAAGATAAGGATGTATATATACCTGATGAGTTAGGGTTTTTGCCCTTCTTTGTAAAATTCCAATAATCTCTAAAAATAGGCTAATTCCTTCACAAAATAAGGGTAAAACTTGTCTAAAATTCACAAAATTTGTACAAGTTTTATCCTTACATATAAGGATTTGCCCGTTTGGATCATCCACAGCTCGGATTAATTTCGAATTCAAAATGGACGGACAAGATTGGTTGTTGTACTGGAGAGAGGGTAAAAGGGTGGGAGACCAGAGAGTACGAATTTGGGCTGATTAAGGCAAATTATTTTTGGGGGGAAATGGCTTGGATCGATAGCGGGTCGAAATTGGGGCTTCGGGCCTGAGGGAAATTGGGTTAGGGCTTTTCTGAAAAGGGGAAGAATTGTAACGGGTGTGTGTGTTAAAGTGTGTATATATATATATATGTTTGCACGAGTGGGCTGATTTACAAGTGTAAGAACTGATTTAGCCTTTTTACAATAAGTTAATTGAAATATAGATAATTACATGGGTAAGCTTGATTTTAGGATGAGTAGTGCGATTTTAACCTTTTCTCTCTAAAATTATGAATTTACTTTATAATTTTAAAATTACCCATTTGATTAAATTAATTAGACATTAAGTTAAATCCCGGGACAAAATTTGATGTCAACAGTGTGAAATATTTAGTTTTCTTCCTTTAAGTAACTCATATGGTGTCTTTTCTATCAGTGGCTTTGTCATACACCTATTCATTTTGTAGCATGCAGTGTTAATAGCCTCAGCCCAAAAACTTTGTGGAAGAATCCCAAACAGTAGCGTAGTCTTAGTCATCTCTTCTAAGGTTCTATTTTTTCTTTCCACTACTCCATTTTGCTGTGGAGTTCTAGGTGAAGAAAATTTATGATCAATACCATTTTCATTGCAAAAATTAAAGAATATTTGATTCTCAAATTTAGTACCATGATCTGACCTTATAGCAATAATATGACTATCTAGTGTTCTTTGAGTTTTCTTAGAAAATATTGAAAATGCATTAAATGCTTCTTCCTTAGATGCAAAAAATAAAGTCCAAGTAAATCTAGAGTAGTCATCAACTAGTACCATATCATATTTCTTACCTCCACGGCTCATCGGTCAACAAAGATCCAGATGGACCAGTCCCAAAGGTTTGGTAGTACCTACCTGTTTCTTTTATTTAAAGGAAGATCTTACCTGCTTCCCCCTGGCACAAACCTCACAAACCTTTTCATCCTTAAACTTGATGTTAGGAAGTCCTATTACCAAGTCTTTAGAAATCAATTTTTTCAATTGTGAGAGATTAGCATGACCAAGTCTTTTGTGCCATAAGAGGGGATCATTTTGCATAACACTTAGCCAACTCATACTGCCATCTGATAGTGTTAATAAATCTACGTTGTAGATATTTCCATGTCTACATCCCTGCAAAATAATCTCTCTAGATGTTTGGTTAGTAACAGTGCACCCAGTAGATGAAAAATTGACATTATTACCTTTGTCACACAATTGAGATATACTCAACAAGCAATGCTTCAATCTGTATACTAGAAATATATTATCTATTCTATGTGAATCAGACCTACCTACCTTTCCAATGCCAATTATTTTCCCTTTCTTACCATTACCGAAGGAAACACTTCCTCCTTGGAAGGCTGAGAGTGAAAAAAACAGTTCCTTGTGTCCTGTCATATGCCTTGAGCAACCATTGTCCATGTACCATTTGTGGTTCCTCACCTTCACTCTAGCCTGCAAAAGAAAACTAGGGGTTAATTTTAAGAACCCAAACTAGTTTGGGTTCCTTTCCTGGAGAAAAAGGATGAATCAGATTTCTCTTAGCCCAGAATGGTAATGCTTTCTTTATGTGAACAGGTTTAAAGGACCTGTTCCTTTGTATAGGTCTTTCTAGAGATTGGAAATTTACTTTTAACTGACCAGTGTTTCCACAGTGTGTGCATAACCAATTTTCAGGAAGAGTCAGATACTTACTCTTAGGATTCCATTGAATTAAAGATTGAGATTTCTCAAACCCAACACCTTTTCTACAATTACTCTAATTTTCCTGCAACCATTCTAATGCCTCAGAGGAATTGTTCCACTTGACAGTTTTACTCAGTTCTTCTTTTTTGATCAAGTCATCTTCTAAAGATCTTATCTTTTCATCTTTTTCAAGATTTCATTGACTACAGCTTTCAAATTTTCTTCAGCAACAAGCTGATGAGAATTAGCAATGCTTTTTCCTTTTTTAACTGTCCTAACTTCTAAATTTTCACGCTATAATTCTTGAACAGTTGATTCAAGTGTAAGGACATGTTCCTTTAGCATGTTGTTTTTTCCTTTTAAAAGTATCGTTCTTTATTATAGCTTGTTGTATTCACTTTCTAAACTCTCAATTACTTCATGCAATTGATCCTTACCATCCCTTAGAGATTTTAACTCATTTAGCACAGTGTGAAACACTTTAACTAATTTTTCCCTAGGCATATTTTTCACATCCCTTTTGAATTTAGAAACAAATACCTCATCATCTTCTTCATTTTCTGAATCTTCAAGAGCCATTAGAGCAAGCTCATCATCCAGATCATCATCAGATTGCTCATCTTCACTATCTTGCAAGCTAGCGACGATAGCTTTGGTTGTTCCACCTTTCTTACAGACCTGTTCCCTGGTCTTCCTTCTTTGCTCAACATATCTTTTCCTCCATTCTTTTTCCATAATTGGACATTTACTGATGTAGTGTTCCATGCTTCCGCATTTGAAGCATTCTCCAGCCTGTTTCATGTCAGAAGACCTACCCTGTTCACTAGCCCCCTTTTTCTTATTCAAATATCTTTGAACACTTTTAGCTATAAGGACCAGTTCCTTGTCATCAACAGGCTTATCAGCAGCAGTTAAGGCTAAGTTAGGTTCAGTTTTAACTGGTTCACCTAAGTTCTTAACTTTTCTCCTTAGTTCATAAGTTTTTAGATTGCCTATAAGCTCATCTAAAGATAGTGTGGTGAGATCCTTACTTTCCATTATAGCACAAGCCTTAATCTCCCATGAGTCTGGGAGAATTCTAGTTAGAATCTTTTCAACTCTATCCTCAACAGTTAGAACCCTTCCCAAAGAGATAAGTTCAGATGATATTGTATTAAATCTAGGGTACATTTCAGAAATAGACTCAGTTTCTTTCATTTTAAAGCTTTCATACTCAGCAAAAAGAAGGGTACCTCTAGATCTTTTCACCTGACTTGTTCCTTAATGAGCAACCTGCAAAGCATCCTAAATTTCTTTGGCAGTAGTGCATCCTCAAATCCTAGTGCACTCATCAGGACTGAGTCCACAAACAAGCCACTTTCTAGCCTTGGCATTCTTTTCCCATTTCCTCAAATCTACACCAGTGCACTCCCTTCTTGTTTTGGGAACCTCATTGCATTCAGCATCTTTCTTCATGGGAATTATTGGACCCTCAGTGACTATGTTCCACAACTCATAATACTCAGCTTGAAGATGATCTCTCATCCTTTCTTTCCACCATGAGTAGTAGTACTTCCCATTGAACAAAGGTGCCCTCACTGTAGACTGGCCCTCATTGCTTTCTTGTGATGTACTCATTCTAATCTTTGGTGTTAGCCTTTTCAAGGATAACCCGCTCTGATACCAATTGTTATTTTTCCAAGAGACACCACTGAAGGACCAGTTTCTTTTATATGTTCGTTTACTTATAAAATGCGGAATTAAGTTAAATAAGAGTAAATGAACACTAATTTTAGCGTGAAAAAATCCCCTTAAACTCAGGATCAAAAAGCCACGATCAACTCTCTCAAGTAGGATTTCAACTTCACTATTTGAAAGACTCACTTGGTTACAAGATCTCTTTCTTACTAACCTAGGACTAACTCTAATCCTATAGTGATCCCTTTCACAATCTGTGAAGTTCTTCCAAGTAACAATACTTGAATGGCATGTACTACTACAGAACTTCTATAAAAGCAAATAGTACAACTTGATATACCCTACTACAGATGAACTAAGACTGAACTTTGACAAGACTCAATCTAAGGAACAAGTTCTTCACTTAGGGGTCGTTCGGTTTAGTTTTCTTTTACGCGGGTATTAATTATTAATGTGGGTATTAGTAATGTGGGTATTAATAATGTGTGTATTAATAATGTGGGTATTGATAATGCGGGTATTAGTTATGTGGGGTTTAATAATGTGGGTATTAGCCACACATATATTATAACGTAGGGATTATTTGTTGAATCACTGATATATTACAAATTAACAAAAAATATTATTATTTAAATTATTTATTTACTCCTTAAATAAAATTTTAAAATATCCTTATTATTATGAGCGTTAATTTTGTCATTTTAAATTTTAATACCCGCATTATTAATACCTACATTATTATACCACCTTCTACCCCGCATAAAATAATACATAGATTCCCGCATTAATAATGTGGGTATTAATAATGCGGAATATACAAAAACGCAACCAAACGTTGCACTATTTTTATGCGGGTATTATAATTTCACAAAAACCAACCAAACGTTGCGCTAAATTAACGTTGAGTTTTGTGCGGGTATTAACCCCTTAACTCAGTAACCGAACGACCCCTTAGTTCCATATAGCTTAGTGACTACATAAATACAATTATGACTCAACAATTCTATAGCTCTTTTCTCTCTGTATTTGTGCATGCCTTCAACAGCTGAGATGCTCCTCTACTTATAGCTTTGAAATCTGAGGAGTCTTGAGCAATTAGAACTTCAAAGCCTCCATGAGTTTGAGTCCTAATTGAACTCCTTGCTTATCTTCAAGCCTTATCCTATTCTTATGCAATATTTTCTTATCACGTACAAATCTACATGATTATCAAGATAAACATTAGGCAATAGGATAATAATTAATTTTTCTGCTTAATTGATTTTGTAATATTATTTATTCAGCTGCCGTAATCCAAAGGAACAAATTCTTGGATCTGTTCCTTCGTTATTAGTCAAAACTCTGAGCTTATTCAAGCTAACACTTTTCAGTGTCTCAAAATATCTAATGAGATAACAACAAATTTCAATGTTAAAAGAGTGGAAATATAAGCTAATGTTAAATGAGATATATGATGCAAATTAAAGAATTAAAGCAAATAGAGAATAGGAACTTAAGGGAAAGTAACGTAAAGAGAAGCACTGCGTAAGTAACGACATCAAACCACATTCTCAGAATATACCAAATATACCTTACTGTACATACCTCATATTGTGGTTTTCCCAATTCCCTGGGTGTGACGGGCGGTGTGTACAGGCCCGGGTACATATTCACCGCGGAATGCTGATCCGCGATTACTAGCGATTCCAACTTCATGTTCCCGAGTTGCAGAGAACAATCTGAACTGAGGCAATCTTTCCGAATTCGCTCCGCCTTACAGCCTTGCTTCCCATTGTAATTGCCATTGTAGCACGTGTGTGGCCCAGCCCATAAGGGCCATGCGGACTTGACGTCATCCCCACCTTCTTCCAGTATATCACTGGCAGTCCTTCGTGAGTGCGGCACGCACCTTTTTGTTTCTTTCGGAGCCGTTTGTTTGGCGGGGCGTACTAAACCCACTACGTACCACACCACCAGGTGGCTCGCCTGAATGCCGAGTCTTTCTCTGCCGTCAACTCGACGTCGTCGTCACCTGCAAGATAAGGCCAAAAACTTGACTTTACTAAACAAGCGAGAAAGGCCCTTTCTATCTTATTAGTCAAGCGCGCTAGCTGCAATCAAAAAAGAGCACTAACTAGAAATAGAAAGTGCTTCGAAAGGCGCCGGCTACCTTCTTACTGACAGCACAGCTAGGTGCTGGCACTCAATTAGTAGCGCTGGCACGTCACTCGGCTCCTCGGCTCACTTCGGTTGCAAAGACTTTCTCCTTAGGCGCATTGTAGCCTTTTTAACCCGAAAAAATGAGAATGATCTTTAACTTAGAAAAAATAAGAGTTTCGTGTTGATAACTTGTTGTAAAATAAAGAGAATATTACAAGAAGTATACAAGAAATATAGAGAGGGGAGGAAGAACTTTTTTTTAATTGACTTCCAAGTGTTTAAAGTGTGTTACAAAGGAGGGGAATACTCTCTTATATAGGAGGTAAAAGTCATCCAAAAATTACAAATATTAAGTGACTTAATTAATAGGTACTGGTAACATACAAAAGGTTCATGAATAGCAAGTAGTGGAGAAGTGAATGGACATCCACAATAAAGTAAATTTATAACAGTTTCATGTATATATAAATATATCTATATTTTCACGTAAGGACGTTGACTTCTTAAGTTTTAATGATAATAAACTTGATAAACACCTTTAACTTGCATCATTGTAAGAATTTCTTAAGTTCTAATGATGGTATGCTTAATAATACACCTTTTATGCATCACTACAACTACAGGAGAACATTATCTACTTACTTTAAAAAATGTAACAACTCGCAAATTTATAATAAAATCCTTTAATTTATAGGCACTACGCACTTGATGTTATTTTCCGCATTATTGATGCTGATTATGATGACACTTACTCAAAACAAAGAAAATTCCATACGCCTCTAGTTGTATACAAAATAAAAGTTGCACTTAATCATCAAAAATAAATTACTTGTCAAAACATTTAACCATGACATGCCATCTTATATTCTTGTGGCACCTTATAATTACTCGAAATAAATTAAAATGAAAAATGTACTAATTTGCTTTATAGCATGCAACTTTTGAGGCAAGAAATTTAAAAACTAACCAATCAATTACCTATAAATTAAATACGAACACATTACACTAGTTATTGATATTTGGCGATATATGCCTATATTACCTTAATATTTCCTTGTATTTGTAGTACTTTGCATATTCCTTTTAGGTGATACATATAGTTTTTTCACTCATTTTTCGTAATATTGCTTGTAGGGCGTGAACGAGTGTAAACGGAGCAAAAATGATTGCAAACGAGCGAAGAGTTGATGAACTTAGCAGGATGTGATACATGGTATTGGAAGGAAAGGCTATGGTGCAAGCTGTAGATCTGTCACAGCTTCTGACTTTGGAATGCTGTCTTCCAAGCAACGCCTTCAGTATAGCTTGTAAGTTCGGCAAGCGATGCTTAGAGCATAGCTTGATGTTCAGCGAACCCAACTTTTCCAACTTCGTCTAGGAGTTGGTTTAACTTAGTTTAGTATTTTGTAAATATTATAAATACATTATTATTTTCGTTATTTAGGGAGGAGGTCAGATTTTTGAGCAATTATTGAGTCCCTAACACATTTGACACGACCCGAAATTCGGCTAGGCTGTGCGAGCACCCGACATCCTCCCCTAGACCCGTCAGGTGAACACTTACCAATTAAATTAGGAATATATATATATATATATAATAATTCATAAATAAGGACAAGACATAAAACAAAAGCACAGACATACTGATACCTCTAGCTGTACAAAAGAAATTACAGCTGTCTACCCAACATACTAGGTTTAGGGTTATCCAGACTAGACATCTAAGAGTACAGAGGAAGACAAATACCTCCTGCTAGGTTTAGGGTTATCCAGACTAGACATCTAAGAGTACAGAGGAAGACAAATACCTCCTGAAGGGAGCAATATGCAACTGAAATAATAAACATAAAACTGGTGGCCATCCGGAATAAAAGCTGGCTCACCCTGACAGCTGAAGTTGTCTTCGCTCTATCACAACGTGGGGAATTCAATCCTGGAGCGAACCTGCCGAAACGAAATAGATAGACAAAAAAACAAACAACAAACAAGGGTGAGTCAAAAGAACTCAATAAGTGGGGCAGACTAGCCACCTCAATAAATAGGATAGCTAGCCAAGGAGAAAAGAAATAAATAAACCAAATTCCTCTTACTTAAATTATGAAAAGGCAGAGCCAGATAATAACTAGAAACACGTATGAAACTTCTAAACTCAACCAAGGGTGCGTGCCAGAACATATCAACGAATAAGCAATGCACATATAATCAGAGCAGTAGTCATGTACCACAAGTCTACACAATTGTATGAATTGAGATGAAATGAAATGAAATGAAATATGATACAAAGGGTCACATGTGCAAAATGAATGGAGCGGAATCCTCCTGCTCCGAGGGCGGAATCCTCCTACCCTCAATATGATGCAATGGAGCGGAATCCTCCTGCTCCGAGGGCGTAATCCTCCTACCCTCAATATGATTCAATGGAGCGGAATCCTCCTGCTCCGAGGCCGGAATCCTCCTACCCTCAATATGATGCAATGGAGCGGAATCCTCCTGCTCCGAGGGCGGAATCCTCCTACCCTCAATATGATGCAATGGAGCGGAATCCTCCTGCTCCGAGGGCGGAATCCTCCTACTCTCAATATGATGCAATGGAGCGGACTCCTCCTGCTCCGAGGGCGGAATCCTCTTACCCTCAATATAATGAAATGCATAACTAGAAAACGTAATACATACGAATACGGTGCGATGCAATAATAACCCTTCACCAGCGCGGGAATCTCATCGACTGCCGGGAAGTATATATCAACACACAGCCAGAATACAATGCTCAGTTCGTCAATGCAATACCAACAACAGGACATAACATATAATATATAATGTAAATTCAAAGCTAAGGCGTAATGAGTACGCCTATCGGCAGCTACACACATAAGAAACACGTGGTAGAAAATCTACGAGGCCAGGTGCCTCCAAAGAAATGGATATAAACACTTACCTCTTCCAAAAGTTAGCACAGCCACTCAATAACCGCTTTGTCTTTTGGTTTCATTGCCAAACGATCCCACTCTATTCAATAAGTAGAAAAATATATTAAATTAGGCTAAAGGCTTCATTCCTCAGATCTTAGGGCAATCCGGTTAGGAACCTGATACCCTATTCGCATACACAATACGCAGGCTAGGCCTATGTACAGGGTTTAAGGTCACATAACCAAACCTCAAATAAATTACATTTCTATATTGCTCATAACTCACTGAGTACGAATATATAATTATTTCCATTATCGAGGTCCATTTGACCCTTTAAACTATTAATAGAACTTATTAAAATGATGTCTAATATTCCAAGTTTTACCGTTAAAACATATTCAAACAAACGTAATAAACTCCAATAATATATTAGGATCATTACCTGAATATTTTAGGGTGAAAATTCTACTTTTCTCCGGCCCCTTTTCTTATTTTCTGGCATTTTTCCTTTTTTCTCTGCGTTGTTAGTCCCTGTTTCTCGTTATATGCCTCTGTTGAAATGAAGCTAAGGGGATATCTTATCCCTTAGCTAGTCGACCATCTTTCCTTCTTTTTTTTCTGTTTTCTTTTCTTAACGAAAATTCAAATAGTAATCTACGATATTCGAAATAATTCCAACTTTTGCATAAGAGTTATACAAAATATATGTAACATATTCGCGAAGGCGGATCTCAAATCGGGTTCCCGAAACTCAAGATGCGAATTTAAATAGAAAAAGACAAATTATTTAACTTTCGGCATTTTAGCAGAAACTAGCCGAACAACATCGAAATTCACTTTCGAAAGTTTATAAAAATCACAAATAATCATACGAACCTAACGGCGCTTTTGGATTTCGAATCGGAGCTCATTCGGTAAAACCGAGCTCGAAAATATTTTTTAATATTTATCGCCAATAAAAACTGAAACCTTCTTCCGATGCCTACCAAACGAGGTCTGATTTAGCTCAAATTTTACAAACAGGTTCTAATGGACATTACGAATATTTTAAAATTATCGACACGCCAATCGGAGTTAACTTCCGAAACGACTGACCGAGGTCGTTTCATTCTCCTCCACTTAAACTCTCGTTCGTCCTCGAACGAGCCTAAATCTAAAGCGAGATTCACGCAGATAACAAGAGAACTTACATAACTTTGATAAACTATTCCACGCATATTATCTTATGATTACATAATAAGAATTATGACACGCACATCAAACCCTTGGATAAAAACATAGCTAGATAATATCATAACGCCATTGCCCAGCTTATTCTGACTAAGCTGATCCTTCTTCGATCACGAGAGGAGAGTTCTATATTTTCGAAATAAAGATACACGAAACTCTGGATAGATAATCATGATTTCGCCGACAAATCACCTCTTCGATATACCTTTCGATATAGAACAGGTCGATGGAACTAAAAATTAGCTCACGCTTGATGCAATAGCCGGAAGCTTTTGAAGTATCTTGTCACCACATACTATAGAAGATTTGATGCAAGCTATATTTTTTTTTTTACGAACGCACTATGCAACACCTCATTTGATGTTAAGGTTGTTCCGCAAGCTCCTTGTGGGAATGTAGTTACTCATATCCCAATGTATATCAAAGGTTCATCTCAGCAGGGTCTATCATATAAGGATAAGAATCCTTAAATACTACTGGATAGTATGATGCAGACCAGGAATATTCAGATTGGATATCTACTTCAGGGTATTGTCTTTGAATTGGAAATATATTCACTTGAAAAAGTAAAAATAAAAGAGACATGTAGTTGGACCATGAGCTGAGGCAGAATATCAGCAACAAAGTTGATTACATGTTCACTTATAACACTAAAGTAACTTCTCAAATAGTTGAGGTATGAAAGAAATATACATACCAATGATGGATTGTCGACAAGTTGCACTAGACCTTTAACTCTAAATTTCCATGAAGTAAAACAGCGTTAGTACGAGGATCCAGTTCTAGTTGAATACAGACAGATAGCCAGAAGAAAATTGGAGTCCCCATACAGGGTTACTACTGACGGTGTTTCCATGTATAAAGATAGCCTTTGTGTTCCTAATGTTGCAGATTTACGTGGACAGATTATGATAGAGGCAAATTATTTCAAATACACTGTTCATTCGGGTTCGACTAAGATGTACCATGATCTTAAGCAGATTTATTAGTGAGATGGAATGAAGTGTGACATAGCAGAATTTGTGGCTCAATGTTCTAATTGCCAGCAAGTTAAAGTCGTGTCATCTTTCCAGACTTTATACTTTCAGCAGATTGCTAGCTTATATATGATCAGATTGCTAGCTTATCTCTGGCATTAATAGATTATTAGTGGGTTTAGCAATGATCAACACTCATTGTAGGTTTCTGTCGTGGCCTTACTTTGGGTCGTGAGAAAAGTGGTATCAACACCTCAGAGATTTAATATTACCGTTCAGTATTTGGAGGAAGACTCCTCCACTTAAAGCACAAACTCATGCAGCCATTTGAATAGGAATAACCATCCCCGCACAGTCTACTAGACTAAAGAAGATTTGGGTAAAAGCTGAACGTAGGCAAACCTAAACTACCAACTACCCTTTCGAGTTGCCAAACAGCTGCAACTCTCAAGTTCACAACTCCATACCTTTGCCGTAAATACCACCGCCTGATGGATGGTACTTCTGTATAAAAATTTCGGCAGAGTTTCCCCTGAAACTGGAAGATCCGCAAAAACAGAACCAGCACTATACTATACATAGGAATGGATACCCGGATAAACTGATATCCAAAACAATAATATGCTTACCCTGCTACAATAACACATACTCTGGCTCAACACAGGGAACGTCACAAGCAGCTACCACTCGCCCAAGCTCACTAGTACCGGACGAAGAAGAAATGGAAATGGATCGAGGATAGAAATAATTAGAGCTTCAGGAAGTTCATCTTTTTTTTTTTTTTTTTTTTGCTTGGCTATCAAAGCTAGACTACTTCCGAGTAAGGCGAGCCAAAGAATCGCAATTGAAGAGATAAACATTAAATAAACTTTATGAAAAAACATCCATACCTATTTAACCTCCCAATAAGAAGGAAACTCTGACAATTTACCAGAATACCCTTTTATACCGAGACAAACTTGTAGAATAACATGACTCTACCAGCATCACGAACCAAGAGGAGACACATAGATCGAGTATTACTTACTAACCACTTTACACCGGAAGAAACAAGGACACTTTCTGATGGTGACAAATAAGAATCCCATCATCCTACCGACACTGAGTTCCAAAGAGAGGTAGACAGACTTGACATTATAACAGAATGAGGCATAACAAAATGCCAAGCAAAAAATGCCGATACTCATTCACAAAACTCTCGCATTTAAACCAGATAAACTAGTAGGGTCATCATAAAAACCAGGAATAAATCATATCAGAAGCTCACCCCACTACCGCAACCGATTCATAATAGAAACGACATCCAAGAAAACCATTGAAACATGATAAGACACACCATTTCCAGATCGATCGAAAGAATCAAATCTTACTCATATTTAAGAGAAGAAGAAATACTCGGGTCTACTATATCGGATGCCTCAGCATCCTGCCAGACTGGCAGTTCATAAAACTGCCTCTGCGGCTGAACTAAGCCGCTAAACTGATAATTACCTTCTGAAGAATAACTGCCACCACGCTCTCGACTTTTATTGGATGGTGGCATTTCTCTGATTGATTAACATTTAAATGGAATTCCTGCGACTGTGCAGGTGCCTGAGGGCAAGAAGAAGGACGATTGTCTACTTGCTGGAGTAAGGAAAAACTCCTCAAAGGATAACCAGACTCATGACAGTGATAACACCCTTTTCCCTAAAATATGGAAACTGGATAGATTATAGATAGCTACAAAGAGAAAACTGGGTCTGATCTTGACGAATTACTGCCGCACTTTAAGAATCATGTGACACAAGCTAAGATAACCTGGAAGATGACCTCCCAAAATAATCAGAACTTTTACCTCCAAATGAGGTACCATGGTTACCCACTAGGGTCACAATATCTCTTATTTTTCCGCTCTAACTTATGGTATGCCCTCGAACCTTCGGGCAATATTAACAACAACATCAAATAAAATCCGGACCTCAATTTCTCGAGCCATCTGGGATTTCAAGGAAAAAGAATGGGCATCAATAAATCTCTTAATCTCTCGAAAGGCTCATGAACTAGTTCTGATGCATATCCAGCCATTCTATAGAATTCAATCTCATATTCTGAAACACCAACAGGATATCCGACAGGCTACCCTGTCCAATCCACTCAAACTGAAAACTCGAAAGGAACTTTTCCCCGAATCTAGAAGAAAGACCGAACCAAGTTAGCTAATAAGAGAGCGACCCACCAATTCAAGGCTGGACACTGAAACCGGAAAGCAGAAAAATCAACACCATATCGCTCGATATAATCAAGAGCCTGAAGGATACACTTATATCATTTTATTTTAAAAAAAAAAAACTTACACAAGGATTATCTGATGCATGGCTTGAGAATATCGGAAGATTCAACCACGTAAAATAATGCAACCACTTTGGGCACTCGGACCAAACTATTACCTCGGCTGGCTAACCAGCCAGAACAATTAGAGGTACAACACATGCTACCTCGATAACATACTTTACTGCGGCAATATTAAGAACTGGAATAGGAGCTCCCTGAGACCGAACATCTACATCTACGGCAACCTGATAAGCTGCCTAGCGAATAATAGGTTGTTGTGGTATCTGCATTGCCAAGATTCTCGTAAAAGCATCGTAGAGAGCCAAGGGAACCACAAGGCCCTGCTCCCTTGCCCATCGCGAGCTCGTACAGCTGGGGCCTGCGAAACTGGATCGTCAGCACGATCCACAACTCTCGGGGCTTGAGTAGCTCTAGCCCCAAGCTAGACTACTTCGTCCTGAACTCCTTCCATTTGCTGATTTGTCGTACGAGGGTTCACAATTACCACGAATGAATTAACGAAAATACTTTTGCATCCTAGACCAACGCACGATCAGAAAAGAAGGAAGTGAAACTTCCTAAATGCCATCATAGCCTCTCATAGATAAGTACGGACGTCTACGTACCCATCAGCAAGACTCTACTAGACACTGTCTTAGTATGGATAGACTCTAAATCGGGCTCTGATACCAACTAACACGACCCGAAATCCGGCTAGGCCGTGCGAGCACCCGACATCCTCCCCTAGACCCGTCGGGCGAACCCTTAACAATTAAATTAGGAATATAAATATAGTAATTCATAAATAAGGACAAGAATTAAAACAAAAGCACAGACATACTGATACCTCTAGCTGTACAAAAGAAATTACAGTTGACTACCCAACATACTAGGTTTAGGGTTATCCAGACTAGACATCTAAGAGTACAGAGGAAGACAAATACCTCCTGAAGGGAGCAATATGCAACTGAAATAATAAACATAAAACTGGTGGCCATCCGGAATAAAAGCTGGCTCACCCTGACAGCTGAAGTCGTCTTCGCTCTATCACAACATGGGGAATTCAATCTTGGAGCGAACCTGCCGAAACGAAATAGATAGACAAAAAAACAAACAACAAACAAGGGTGAGTCAAAAGGACTCAATAAGTGGGGCAGACTAGCCACCTCAATAAATAGGATAGCTAGCCAAGGAGAAAAGAAATAAATAAACCAAATTCCTCTTATTTAAATTATGAAAAGGCAGAGCCAGATAAGAACTAGAAACACGTATGAAACTTCTAAATTCAACCAAGGGTGCGTGCCAGAACATATCAACAAATAAGCAATGTACATATAAGCAGAGCAGTAGTCATGTTCCACAAGTGTACACAATGGTATGAATTGAGATGAAATGTAATGAAATGAAATATGATGCAAAGGGTCACATGTGCCAAATGAATGGAGCGGAATCCTCCTGCTCCGAGGGCGGAATCCTCCTACCCTCAATATGATGCAATGCAGCGGAATCCTCCTGCTCCGAGGGCGGAATCCTCCTACCCTCAATATAATGAAATGCATAACTAGAAAACGTAATACATACGAATACGGTGTGATGTAATAATAAACTTTCACCGGCGCGGGAATCTCATCGACTGCCGGGAAGTATATATCAACTCACAGCCAGAATACAATGCTCACTTCGTCTATGCAATACCAACAACAGGACATAACATATAATATATAATGTAAATTCAAAGCTAAGGCGTAATGAGTACGCCTATCGGCAGCTACACACGTAAGGAACACGTGGTAGAAAATCCACGAGGCCAGGTGCCTCCAAAGAAATGGATATAAACACTTACCTCTTCCAAAAGTTAGCACAGTCACTCAATAACCGCTTTGTCTTTTGGTTTCATTGCCAAACGATCCCACTCTATTCAATAAGCAGAAAAATATATCAAATTAGGCTAAAGGCTTCATTCCTCACATCTTAGGGCAATCCAGTTAGGAACCTGATACCCTATTCGCATACACAATAGGCAGGCTAGGCCTATGTTTAGGGTTTAAGGTCACATAACCAAACCCCAAATAAATTACATTTCTATGTTGCCCATACTCACTAAGTACGAATATATAATTATTTCCATTATCGGGGTCCATTTGACCCTTTAAACAATTAATTGAACTTATTAAAATGATGTCTAATATTCCAAGTTTTACCGTTAAAACATATTCAAACACACGTTATAAACTCCAATAATATATTAGAATCATTACCTGAATATTTCAGGGTGAAAATTCTACTTTTCTCCAGCCCCTTTTCTTATTTTCTGGCATTTTTCCTTTTTTCTCTGCATTGTTGGTCCCTGTTTCTCGTTATATGCCTCTGTTGAAATGAAGCTAAGGGGATATCTTATCCCTTAGCTAGCTGACAATCTTTCCTTTTTTTTCTGTTTTCTTTTCTTAACGAAAATTAAAATAGTAATCTACGATATTCGAAATAATTCTAACTTTTGCATACGAGTTATACAAAATATATGTAACATACTCACGAAGGCGGATCTCAAATCGGGTTCCCGAAACTCAAGATGCGAATTTAAATAGAAAAAGTCAAATTATTTAACTTTCGGCATTTTAGCGGAAACTAGCTGAACAGCATCGAAATTCACTTTCGAAAGTTTACAAAAATCACAAATAATCATACGAACCTAATGGCGCTTTCGGATTTCGATCGGAGCTCATTCGGCAAAACCGAGCTCGAAAATCTCTTTTTAATATTTATCGCCAATAAAAACTGAAACCTTCTTCCGATGCCTACCAAACGAGGTCTGATTTAGCTCAAATTTTACAGACAGGTTCTAATGGACATTACAAATATTTTAAAATTATCGACACGCCAATTGGAGTCCTAACTTCCGAAACGACTGACCGAGGTCGTTTCAACATTGAACCAAGGGTTTAATTCTTTTACTTAATCTATTACAATATTCAATCTTTCTTTCATGAATTATTGTGTTGTTATTATGAATATGCGTAGCTAAATATATTGTTCTAGGGTTAGAGCAAATACATGAAGGTTGATGTTTGAAAGTTGATTTCTACCTATTGATTTACCGTTACAAATTGTTGATTCTTTCTTGAACCTAATTGTTTGGTTATTGAGGCCATATAATTGACACTATATACGGTTCATAAGTTGAACTCGATAGAGGGAATTTATGAATGCACATAAGAAAGAATAGGGCTTGATCGTGAACCTGCACATCGGGGAATCGATTTGCGGGTAGGATAGACATATACCTATTCGCCTTGCTTAGCTAAACACAGAGTTCTTTAATGCATGCATGTGATTTAATTCCATAGACATATAGGCATTAAAATAGCTTGCATAGAGTCGTGAAGAATCGACTGGTTTTCACGAATATAATTAACATGTTAGTCAGCAATTTAGGAAATCGATAAGTAGAATCAACTGGAAAACTCAACTGGATTGTTGTTGCTCTGACTCTGGATCATCTCTCTCTCTTACACTTTGTTTGGATCATTGTTACCCATTGTATTGTATTGTATTGTTATTATGATTACAACGTTTGTTTTGGTTATTACTTTAATTTCATTGTATTGTATTGTTAAGTCCGTACCTAACAATGAAAAGACCCACTTTTTGTTACAACCGATTTGGTGGTTTTGCATTGTTACGCTTTTACACTTTCCCATCATGTCCTTAATTATAACCTTATAATCCTATTTTACCCTCTACCCTATTTTCTTATTTAAATATATCCAAGTAGTTATTTTTACCTCATCTCCTCTCTTCTCAAAATACAGTACGTTCCATGTCTCTCTTATTACTTTGTACGCTCCCTGCCTCTCTTATACTTTATATGTTCTTTTTTTTTATATACAAAATATATGATGACACTTTTGTTATTGGTTCTCTTGTATCCATGAAGTTCATCATCAAAAGAACTAATATTTATTATTTTATTATTTTATCTAAATTATTAACTTGTTTAATATTATTAACTTATTTTTTTTATTATTTTCATTATAATTTGCATGAATATATTTACAAGGTATAGTTGGTGATAAACTAGTAAATATAAAATGTCTCAAATTATATTAAAAAAAATTTGTTATTTAATCTAATATTTAGAACAACTAAGGGTATATTAGTAAACTTATTAGTTACAGTACAAAATAATACAATCAAAACAAACAACAACAATATTACTAAACAACGGGAAACAATACAATCTATTCAAACGTTGTTTTTATAATACAGTACGATACAATACAATACAATACAATACAATACAAAACAATACATTATGAAACAATGGGTAACAATGATCCAAACAGAGTGTTATTGATAGTAACTCACGAATTGCTCTAGAATACTTGATCTCAGTTGCTTGCTTTTAGTTATTGTTTACTTAGTCAGTAAGTTATAAATCATCATCGAAAAAGATCCCTGAATAGTTTTTAGGAAATTGTATGCTAGGATTTAGTTTGAATAATAGTCCTCGTGGGAACGATACACAATCTTATCACTTTATTACTTGTCGACCACGTATACTTGCGTGTGCATTTGGGAGCAATAGTTATCATGAGAATAGGGAACGTACAATTGGAACAGTGGAATTTAAACTCGTACTACCAGTTTGAAACTAAATTATGATTTTTATTTTGTTTAATCATTTGGTATTTCTGGTGACTTTTGGGAAAACTGAATTTTTCTCTTAATTCAATTCTCTTTGTTGAGTTTATTGTTTCGAAGAATGACAAATGAAGGACTTAGTGCAGAACCTAGTCCTTGAGGAGAAGGGCATGACTGATCGAAAAAATTGTGGGATGAATATCTGTGCAAAACTAGGAGTAGTGGTACATGTGCATGTTCATATCCTAGTTAGAAAAAGAAGTTGTTTGTGGCTGTCTCATTGAAGTATGAATGGGAGTTGGTACTAAACAAGGAGTGTATCATTGGAAATCTTGACTAACAATAATTGTGAGGTTTCCTAGTGAAACACTGCTAGGGTTACAAAGCCCATATAAAAGCTAGTGATTGTGGCAGCCGATCTTAGTTATTCACTACGAGAGTTGAGAGCAAACAAAAGGCAAAACAATATGATGTAGCACCACAAGAAAGAATTGAAAGTTGGGAGAAAAGCACAGAAAAAGAGAAGAAGTAAGAGAAAATGAGAGATCAACTTTTATTCATCAAAATGAGGTGCTTTACAATGAACCTGGAAGGCCCTATTTATAGTAGGAGTCTTGCCATGGTAAAAGCCTAAAACTAGGTAAACTTTATCTTTAACTAAGAGATAAAGATAAAATTAAAATATGATAAAGATAAAATCTAAGAAAAGATCATGATGATAATAACATTTATCCTAAAAAATAATTATTCTAAATTAATAAAATAAAATAGAAAATTATCTATATCATTTTGGATTTACATCACTCTCTCTGGGTGGATGAAAACTCGACTCCGGCGAGTGTGACTGCTAATATAACTCCAAAAGATCTGGATCAAGCAAATGAAACTCATCCTCGCTAATCCATGTAGCATCATGTGGTGGCAAATTTTTCCATTGAACTAAGTATCTGCGTGAACCACCACTGGAAGAACTATGATCTCGTCAGTAAGCACATCTATAATCTGAGATGGAGCCTTGAAAGGTGGAGGCCTAGGCTCTGAAGTACCAGCAAAGATATTAGAGAAAGGGAAGGGAGGCTCAAAGGTGCCTCGGTAAGGAGTCAAGTCTTCCACATTAAAAATTGGGCTAATAGTCATATGGTTAGGCAAATCCACCAAGTAAGCATTAGGTCGCAATTTCTTTTAAATAGGGAATGGACTCATAGCACGGGCATGGAGTTTCTTGAAGGTATTTCTTGGCAAGCGTTTAGGACGAATTCGAATCATGACATAGTCTCCTACATTAAAGTCCTTAGCCCTACGATGTACATCAGACGCTAATTTATATTCAGAATTATGCATAGCAATCTTTTGCCTAATCTCAATGTGTAAATCTTGAATATGGGTAGCAAAAGTCTCAGCAAATGGTGAAATATGTTTATGAGAGGCTGGTGGGGAAAGATCAATAGGAGAGCGAGGAGAGTATCCATACACAATCTCAAATAGACTTTTTCCAGTAGATCTATTAAATGAATTATTGTAGGCAAACTCAACCAATGGTAATATTAAGTCCCAGTTCCCGATTTTGTCCCCAACAATACATCTAAGCAAGTCACCTAAACTGCGGTTAACTACCTCGGTTTGTCCATCAGTTTGAGAAATCATAGGAGAACTTTAGTTGCGTATGACAAAGTCTCCACAGTGTCCGCTAAAAATGACCAACAAACCTAACATCTCTATCAAAAACTATAGATGTGGGCAAACCATGAAGCTTGACGACCTCCCTAAAGATTAACTTGGCAACATGAGAGGCATCAGTAGTTTTATTAAAAAGAATAAAGTGGGCCATTTTGTAAAATCTATCCACAACGACTAAAACAGAGTCATGACTCCTAGCAGTGCGTGGCAAGCCTAAGACAATGTCCATGCTAATATATTTCCATGGTTCATGTGGGACTGAAATAGGAGTGTAAAGACCAGTGTTATGCTTCCTAGTTTTTGCTAGTTGACATGTACGATACAGGGGTATAATCCTAGCGACATCTTTTCTAAGGGACCGCCTATAAAACCTATCAGCTACTAAGAAAATGGTCTTATCTCGGCCTAAATTATCACCTAATCCTCCGGCATGCATCTCCCAGATCAAAAAATATCTAAATGAGGTACGAGGAATGCACAACTTAGAACCTTTGAAGAGATAACCGTCTCGCAAGATAAAGTCCCTAAAATCCCTACGATTACCAGATGACACTTCTTGAAAAATATGATCAAAGTCAGGGCAAGATGGATAATCATCCTTCAACCTATCAAATCCCACAACATCTACCTTAAGTGTGTGAAGAAGGGTAATTGCACGACTAAGAGCATCATCAACCTTATTCTGAACCCCAGATTTGTTTTTAAGGACAAATGAAAACTCATTGATGTATTCAATCCACCTAGCATACTTAGGATCTAATTTTCTTGGGAACTGAGATACTGAAGGGCTTGATGATCAGAAAATAGGACAAAGTCCTTAGGAAGGAGGTAGTATCTCCACTGTCGAAGGGATTGAACAACAGCGTAAAGCTCTCTACCATATGTTGAGGATCTAAACCTCTTTTGCTTTGCATCACTACGCTTTTCGCTAAAGAAGGCTATAGGATGTCCATCTTGGCTCAACACACCCCCAATCCCAACACCAAAAGCATCACAGAAAACTTCAAAAACTTTGTCAAAGTTAGGATGCCTAAGAACAGGAGCGCTGGAAATCTTATTCTTGATATCTAAGAAAGCTCTAGGAGCCTTGGGTGTCCAAGTGAAGACTCCCTTTTTTATGCTATCAGTGATGGGAGCCATGAAAGCACTAAAGTTCCTAATAAACCGACGATAAAAAGAGGCCAAACCATTGAAACTACGATGTTGAGAAATGGTTTTGGGCTCAGGCCAATCCCTTGTAGCCCTAACCTTATCAAGATCAACAGATATTCCTTGTCCGGACACAATGAATCCTAAGAAGAGAACTTGAGGCTGAAGAAAAGAATACTTTTTAAGGTTAGCATAGAATTTAGCCTCCCTAAGAACGGAAAAAACTTTTTGAAGATGAGACAGGTGTTCCTCCTTAGACTTACTATAAACTAGGATGTTATCAAAGTAGAGAACCAAAAACTTCCCTATAAATGGTTGAAGAACATGGTTCATAAGATGCACCAAGGTACTAGGAGCATTGAAGAGACCAAATAGCATGACAACCCATTCAAACAAGCCATCTTGAGTTTTGAAGGCAGATTTCCACTCATCCCCCGGGTGGACTCGAATTTGGTGATAGCTACTATGAAAATCTAGCTTAGAGTATCAACAAGAGCCAGCTAGCATATCTAATAGATCTTTAAGCCTAAGGGTGGGAAACCTATACTTGATAGTGATTCTATTGATGGCCCTACTATCAATGCACATCCTCCATGAACCATATTTCTTGGGGGTAAGAAGCGCTGGGACAGCACAAGGACCAAGACTATGTTTAACAAATCCCTTAGCTTATTAGTTCACTAAAAAGTTCCTCAGGCACGACATCGGCAAATTCAGAAAGGAGTGGGTGCACTTCTTGAGGAAAGGACAAACTAGAAGCGGATGAAGATTGTTGACACCCAATTTTGTCCCGAATTTTTTTTAAAATTATTTAATTATGGCAATATTTTCATAATTGAGGTTTAATTTGAAAATTAAATAAGATAATGATAATAAAAAAGGATCAATTGAAATTTCAAAGAATGTGCTAAATTTGCAAAATCCCTCCAATTTTAACCCACCCGTACAACCCATTTACTTTTTTGTACATTGAGGCCAAATCTGCTCCCTCCCCTAAACACTAGCCTATTTGTGCAAATCACCTACACATATATATATATATATATATATATACACACATATCTAAAACCTTAGCACACAACACTATTCATTCATCTCCCACAACACAAAATGAGATCTACACATTACCCACCATTTACATCATCTTAACTCCCCCTTTAACACCAAAAAATCAGAACCCCCATCACTCTCCCTCACTAATTGTCTCCCTCACTAATCGTCTCCCTCACATGACTACTCACACAAACACAAAAGAACAGAGCGGATCTGGAAAAGGTTTTAGGAGGGGCAAGCTGTCTAGGGCATCCAAATCCAAGGTTGTTTGGGGGTAAATTAAGAAGGCAGGCAAGGGCAGTTTGGTCTGAAAATCAGGCTTAAATACGTGGGTGTTTCACTCCTCTTGACTTGTCTTGTGCCCTACCTTCCTCTAGAGAAAGAAGAAGAAACAAGAGTTAATAAGAAACATCGTCCATCGTCGTAACCCTAATTTTTCCGACCACCGGTTATCGTCGCCGATCAAGTTTTCCGGCATAGTGTTAATCTTATTATCTTCGAAGCCTATGACAACAAGAAGAAAGATCTGTCATTTTTTTCTTCTGTTATATGAAGACCTGAAGATTAACATTGTTTACTGCGAAGAGTATTTATTTACTAGAGAGAAGTCGTCGTGGAACCTTAACGCGGCGGCCATTATAATTTTGAATTAAACAGGCAGACGTTTTGCAGAATTGTTTAAGGATTTCAGAAATGTGCTATTGTTGGGTTTGGATTTTGATGATTGAACGGTTCTACATTAACGGGTTTACTGTGATACAGTTGATCCGTTTACTATGATTGGGCTATTTCGTGGGAAGCTTTGACCCATTGGCTTTGTTATGCCATTTGACCCGTTTAGGCTCTATCAGTTTCTCCTAACTGATTCAAGACAACATTGCACTGTGTTATCATGGCCTATGAAAAAATATCTAGTTTGAGGCTTACGGACTGATTCGAACGGATACTACACCGTTTTGGCCAATGAAAAAATACATATACACGTATTGAGGCATCGGGATTGATTTAAACATGATACTACACTTGAACAGTCCCGTCCCCGTGTCCCTAAAGCAAAAGGCAATGATGAATGTATGAAATTAATGCAAAGCAAGTTGAATAGAGTGGTGGGTTTGGTACTTGGCATGGCAACCTGCCCGGGCTCCGTGTTTGCAGCCGTACCAAATCCCGAGCCTCTATTCGACGCGCCATACAAGCCTGAGCCTAAATTTTGCAAAAACAAAACCCCCTTACTATTATTATTATTATTATTATTATTATTATTATTATTATTATTATTATTATTATTATTATTACTATTATTATTATTATTATTACTTTATTACTTTATTATTATTATTTTATTTTCATTAGTTATTACACTTTATTATTATATTAATCCAATTTCATTTTCATATTTTTTGCGAGGAACATTTTAGTACGAACAATTTGTGGACTAACTTACAAATAGGAATATGCATTGATGTGGAGTCATTTGAGATCGAGCTCGGGCTCGAGCGTTCAAGAAATAAGACTTAGGACTTTTAGAAAATTCAAGGCTCCCGCGAGTTGATCAATTTCCCGGTTCTATCTTTAACTTTGCATTACTTTCCTTGAATATTTATGCAAATAAATGTGTAAAATATTTTGTTTATCAATAATATTTGATTGCGTGGTATATTATTTTACTTTATGTGCATTACCCTTTATTGTGAAGTCATTATTTAATTTATTGCAAATTGGGGCCATCTTAGCAAATGCGTGCAAGTTAAAATATATATTTTGAAAATAAGCTTTTTATTCAATTGATTATTATTATTATTATTATTATTATTATTATTATTATTATTATTATTATTATTATTATTCAAATAATTCTTTCCGAAAGAAAAGCGCACTTGTAAATATTTGGAAACCTAACGGATTAACCGTATTTTACGGAATTTCGAAAGTGCCTTAAAATACTTCGTTCGAAATTAACAAAACCTCTTACCTTTAGAATCTCTGAAAGACCGTCTTTTTTCTAAAACTGAGTTTTTGCACGCATTTGCTAATTTGGTTCCCTGTTTTCCTTAAATTGGGTGGCGACTCCAAAAACTCCAAAAGAGTTAGTCCATCCTGTTGATATTCCGGAATTTATCCTTCTCGTGGTAATTTTTGGGGTTCAACAGCATGGCGACTCCGCTGGGAAGCAATAAAGGTTTTGACCATAAAGGTTTCCAATTATTTGTAACTAGCATGCCTAATTTATTTGCTTTATTATATCTGTTTTTGTGGTTTGTTTTGGAAAGCATGTATTACATTTTATTTGTGCATAGTCGCATTCCGTTCATATTTCCTCCCTCATGGAGCCTGTCAATTCTCTTTCACCTTTCATCACGGGGCCCCCGCTTGACGGGTAGTTATGCAGGAAGGGCATTGCCCTTACCTCACTCTTTGAAACTTCTTTCGTGTCACCAAAAGTTAGTTCGGGGTATTGAGATTGCCTAGTTTTGTCATGGCCAGTTCTACTACATCGTGAGGCCAGGTCTATCCCGCATAGATCGAGTCAGCCTCAACTGTTAGCCCACTCTTAGAAGGAGATTAGGTCATGCATGCATATACACCTTAGTTTGGACCCGGTCCTTGATACCGTTTCAAGGAATTAGAAACCGCCCTTTTGTCAACGGGTTCTTGAAACCCAACGACAATGCATGTTATGTGCTGTGTGATAACGAATCCTCAGTCCTTACCATGTTTTGAGCAAAATCAGATTTGGAATTTTGTCTCATGTGTTGTCTTTTAGGTCAGAAAATGGAAGAATTTAGCAAAATTGAGATCATAGACATAATTGCAGTCGGGGAAAGTTAGGCAGTTTTGGTTGGTGTGTGTTTTGGAGATGGTATGGTATGGTGAGATCTAAGAGGCGAAGACCCTGGTATCTTTAAAAGGATCAGTGGGGTACCTCTCGTGAATGGCTTTGCGTGTGTGCAGGCCTATGTTGATTATCCAGCTGCAACTTTATAAAAATTGAAGTATGCTTGTCGCATACTAGGAAATCGAAGCCCCTGTATCTTTGAATGACCAGTGGGGTCCCTCCTTGAAGACCAGTGCGGTCTTGGCTACCTAGGAAACTGAGAGGCTTGACTAAAGCCGAGGACCAGTGAGGAGCCCTATGAACAAGGTCGGTGAGCCTTGCAAAACCTAGGAAGCTGAGAGGCTTGTCTAAAGCCGAGGACCAGTGAGGTTTTATTTTGAAAGGCCAATTAGCGCCTTTTGTGATTTTCAGTCTGGTATTGTGGAGGCAGTTGGAAATTTCTCCCTGGATGTTGTAAAATAATTGGGAGTTGTGCTTGGAGGAGTGTGGATGTTTGCAAAAGGTATGGAGGATTGTTTCGGGTGTTAGGCATTTGGGTTTAGAATTTTGTGCAGATGCTGTGGAGAGCATGAGCTGTGTTAAAATTTCGAGTTGACACCAACTTTTGGAAGTTAGTTGGGATAATGGAATTGCAGTGTCAAGGAGGAGAGATGATTTTATCGATTAATGTTATTATTTATTGCTTACTCTAAGTCTGAATTGCTCAGAACTGGCATGAACTATTTTTACCACTTGTTTGTGCGATTATGCTTACCTCTAGCATAAAGAGGCACCTTACAGGGTAGGACGCGTTCGCATATTTATTTACGCTCAACTACTTGTGCTTGTCACATGTTAATTATTTGCCTTACTTTATTTGCTCAAAATGCGTTAAATACTAGGTGTTGCTTGCTTGTATGCAATCCTATGAATGACATGCAAACTATCTTAGTTACCATTTGAGAGGTTTCTTTTGTTTTGTTTATTTCTCTAGCAAATGTTGGATTTGTGAAGTGGCTGACCATTCACCACGCAAAGATTTTGAGATTTGATTGATGGTAGACGATGTAGCTCGTGAATGATGCAGCACCAGAAGCTAATGGCATTGTTTGAAAGAACTTGGCAATTGAACTTAGTAGCATTGTTTTCAATTTTAATTCAGATTGAGGCCCTGAATTGCATTGTCCCTTAAAAGCATATGTTAATCTGAATCAACTCATTTTGAATTTTTGAAAGTTGAAATAAAACGCATCGCATTCGTATTATATTATTTACGCTTGCATTTGTCTCTGTTTCAAAATTAAAATTGATAAACTTGCCAAAGCTTTGCTTGTAAAGTATGGCTAGACAACTGAACAATTTAAATTGACGCACTGAAAAGTTATTGTCTGCGCTCTTTGGATATCGCATTATCTGTTAGAATTTCAACTGGGGCAGCTTTTATTTGTTGGTATATGGCGTTGAGGCAGTGATGCAGAACTACGCACAGTCTGATTCCCAAGGAGGGATATGTAGGCTCCACCATCGGGCTCGACCCTTTAGCATATAAATTTTTATTTTTCCCCAAGAAGGACAACTGGGGCAATTTTTGCAAAATGAGTTAGGGATGCGGAAGATTATAACTGGGGCAGAATTTTGCAAGAAGCGGCGTTGATTGTTAAAGATGAGTTGGCAAGAACTCTATAATTGGCTAAGCGAACAGTGCAAAGTTCAAGGCATAGGACGTTCAGTTTGTTTTAAGATATGTTACAAGCTTAAGTCAAGGCAAAATTATCATAATGCATCTTTGACTTCATTTGCATGCTTATTTCACTCGCTATATTGCATTAAAATATTTTATCTTGCCTCTATTTTTCAAAGTCTATGCTATTTGAGTTCATGAGCCAAGTTTCTGAAAGCAATTTGCAAATCCAAGTCCAATGAAGACGAGGAAGCAGCAGAAGCAGCAAGATCAGGATGAAGTTTGCACAAATCAAACGCTTCCCCTTTCCTCCCCAAAGCTAACAATTTTTCTTTGAGAGCAGGAACATGAAAGCTTGCAATAAAAGGATCATTCACTTTATGAATGAACAATTTATTGAACTCGCAGTCAAAGTTGCCTTAGATATTGCGTCGCAATCCCTTTTCATGACTTAAAGCATTATGCTTTGTCATGAGTTATTGCCGAATAGGCGGCATTTCTACCGCTATGACTTTCATTCCTAATAGGTGACAAAGCCGAGACTTGTTTTGTGTTTTCAAAACTAAGCCAAATCGGGCATCGCTTGGTTTCAGGCGATAATCCGCACAAGGCCATCCTTGCCGGATTGTCTCGCCAATTGATTTATCAATGGCTATCGCACCGACTACATTTCCGCACTACTTTTCTTTGCACTTACTTTGAATTATGTCTTCACACTTGCTTTAAAATTAACTCCTTGCTTTACCCTTTCAGGTTGACCATCGGCTACGAGAATCCCCTTTGTTGGACTATCTCGCCTACTGATTCGCCAAATGGCTCTTGCATTGCTCTACATTCCCCCACTGTTTTTCTTTGCACTTGCTTTAAATTATGTCATTTCACTTGCTTTAAGATTGATGCCTTGATTTACGTTTTGCAGGTTGACCACCAGGCGGGACTTTTCTCTTGTTGGACTTTTACGCCTTTTGATTCGCTAAATCGCTTTTGCATTGCTTTACATTTCATGCTAAATCGCTTTGCACTTGCTTTCAATTATGACTTCGCACTTGCTTTATATTATGACTTGCTTTACTTTTAGTTTAACAGGTTAACAGGTCAGCCTTGAGACCCTCCTTGCTTTGTGCCGGATCGGATCACCAGCTGATTTGTAGACAATCAATACCAAGACCCTCCTTGCTGCGAGCCCGGCCGGCTTACCAGTTGATTTGTCAAGATTGTTCAAATTGCTTTGCACTTGCTTTAAATTATGCCTTCGCATTTTCTTTGTATTACGTTTTGTTTTACTTTTCAGGTTAACAAGTCAGCCCTGAGACCCTCCTTGCTTTTTGCCGGATCGGATCACCAGCTGATTTGTAGGCAATCAACCCCAAGACCCTCCTTGCTGCGTGCCCGACCGGCTTGCCAGTTGATTTGTCAAGATTGTTGAAAATGCTTTGCACTTTGCCTTCGCATTCGCTTTATTGCTTCACTAGTGGATGGAAAGACAATTTATCAGAGATATTGCAGCTTGCACTTACAAATTACGTCATACCTACTATAAGCAATCGGGGGCCTTATTTTGAGTCTATCGTGAGCAAGCGAAGACTTCATTAGCATTGAAGCCTACCATAAGCAATTGGAGGCCTTATTCTGAAGCCTATCAAAGGCAATTGAAGGCTCTTTTATTATTGATCCTACCGTAAGCAATCAGAGCTCTTATTATCAAGTCTGTCGTGAGCAAGCGAGGACATCATTATCATTTGAAGCCTACCATAAGCAATTGGAGGCATTATTCTGAAGCCTATCATAGGCAATTGAAGGCTCTTTTGTTATTGATCCTACCGTAAGCAATCAGAGGTCTTATTATCAATTCTATCGTGAGCAAGCGAAGACATCGTTATCATTTGAAGCCTATCATAAGCAATTGGAGGCATTATTATGAAACCTATTATAGGCAATTGAAGACTCTTTTGTTATTGTTCCTACTGGCAACCATCAGTTTCTCAAAGATTATTCGCCTTGTCGCAAGTGCAGCGCAAATCTATTTCTTCCTTTTTTCATTATAGCTTTTACTTTATTATTCACTCGTTTTCTAACGCATTTACTTTAAATTTGCAGAAATTGAACATCAGATTCAATAAGAACTGAAGGCATTCAACGTTTTGCAGCACTATTAATACAAGCAACCCGATCCAGTTTTGCTTATTTGTTTTGCATTATCTTGCCTTAATTAATCCAATTTGCAACTTTATTTTGCAGGCTGCTATCAAATTTAGGCTCGTTCACCTTATATTGAACGTTTTAGGTTCATTCGCCTTACAATTGAATGTTTTGGGCTCGTTCGCCTTATAAATGAACGTTATGTTACCTGCGTAGGATATAGATTAGCCAAGTCGACTTGAGATATTATGTCTCGTTAGTCAACTTATCTTATGAAAGCCTTGCACTTTACGATTCGTTCTCGCTTTACTTATTGTCTCGCTTTACTGTTTTAGAATAAGGATCAGCTTAGAGGTTCTCCGGGCGGAGTACTTTGTCAGTTGATTGAAGGAAGAACTTATCGATGATACCGCAACCCGCATTTACAATTTTATCACTTTATCTATTTCTTATTCCAATTATTACAGTTTATTAGCAGTTGCACGCTTACCGCTTGTTGAGATTATTACACGATTTTTAGCAGCACCGCAGCAGCGTTTGGAGCATGGAGCTTTTCTTAGCAATGAACCGGGGCAATCGTTGATATAAGCTAGACTCGTCAACGAAGACCTGAAGAATCGCACCCGCATAAGTCATCCACCCTAGAGGTAAGTCTCTTGTTAACCCTGAGTCTGAGATTTGAGATGAAGACAAGATGGCTCGATTATCGAGATGCAGTAAAAGCTATGTCCGTGTAAACCCCTCTTTATGGGAGTGTCGTCGACCACATCTTCATAACTTGGGTGATTACAAGCCTCTTTTCCCGCGTTTGAGTAGTCGTTACTATCTCATCTTTGATTTTCAAATTGCGTCGAACTACATATGGCCTGATTCTCTTTCAGCCCGAGATATGTAGGCAACTCGGAAACTGGAGCTCGGCCATATCTATAAGCCTCGCACTTTGGTCCTTGGAATCAAAGTACTTGGCTTTGTCGTGACAAAATGGGTTTCACGTCAACTTTCTTTACCCTGAAAACTCTTTCATCCTTTTCGGGTAAAGAGAGGCAGCTGTTGACACCCAATTTTGTCCCGAATTTTTTCAAAATTAAATTATGGTAATATTTTTATAATTGAGGTTTAATTTAAAAATTAAATACGATAATGATAATAAAAGAGGATCAATTGAAATTTCAAAGAATGTGCTAAATTTGCAAAATCCCTCCAATTTTAACCCACCCGTACAACCCATTTACTTTTTTGTACATTAAGGCCAATTCCGCTCTCTCCCCTAAACACTAGTCTATTTGTGCAAATAACCTACACATATATATATATACACTTATCTAAAACCCTAGCACACAACACTATTCATTCATCTCCCACAACACAAAAATGAGATCTACACATTACCCACTATTTTCATCATCTTAACTCCCCCTTTAACACCAAAAAATCAGAACCCCCATCACTCTCCCTCACTAATCGTCTCCCTCACTAACCGTCTCTCTCACAAGACTACTCACACAAACATAAAAGAACAAAGCAGATCTGGAAAAGGTTTTAGGATGGGCAAGCTGTCTTAGGCATCCAAATCCAAGGTTGTTTGGGGGTAAATTAAGAAGCCAAGCAAGGGCAGTTTGGTCTGAAAATCAGGCTTAAATACGTGGGTGTTTCACTCCTCTTGACTTGTCTTGTGCCCTATCTTCCCCTAGAGAAAGAAGAAGAAACAAGAGTTTACAAGAAACATCGTCCATCGTCGTAACCCTAATTTTTCCGACCACCGGTTATCGTCGCCGATCAAGTTTTCCGGCATAGTGTTAATCTTATTATCTTCGAAGCTTATTACAACAAGAAGAAGGATCTGCCATTTTTTTCTTCTGTTATATGAAGACCTGAAGATTTACATTGTTTACTGCGAAGAGTATTTATTTACTCGAGAGAAGTCGTCGTGGAACATTAACGCGGCGGCGATTATAATTTTGAATTACACAGGCAGACGTTTTCACTGACAATCGAGAATATATCGCAGGTCCAATGATGGGGTTGAGCCAATGTTTTGCATAATTGTTTAAGGATTTCAGAAATGTGCTATCGTTGGGTTTGGATTTTGATGATTGAACGGTTTTACATTAACTGGTTTACTGTGATACAGTTGATCCGTTTACTGTGATTGGGCTATTTCGTGGGAAGCTTTGACCCATTGGCTTTGTTATGCCATTTGACCCGTTTAGGCTCTATCAGTTTCTCCTAACTGATTCAAGACAACATTGCACTGTGTTATCATGACCCATGAAAAAATATTTAGTTTGAGGCTTACGGACTGATTTGAATGGATACTACACCATTTTGGCCAATGAAAAAATACATATACACGTATTGAGGCCTCGGGATTGATTTGAACATGATACTACACTTGAACAGTCCCGTCTCCGTGTCTCTAAAGCAAAAGGCGATGATGAATGTATGAAATTAATGCAAAGCAAGTCGAATAGAGTGGTGGGTTTGGTACTTGGCATGGCAACCGGCCCGGGCTCCGTGTTTGCAGCCGTACCAAATCCCGAGCCTCTATTCGACGCGCCATACAAGCCTGAGCCTAAATTTTTCAAAAACAAAACACCCTTACTATTATTATTATTATTATTATTATTATTATTATTATTATTATTATTATTATTATTATTATTATTATTATTATTATTATTATTATTATTTTTTTTTTTTTTTTTTTTATTACTATTATTATTATTATTACTACTTTATTACTTTATTATTATTATTTTATTTTCATTAGTTATTACACTTTATTATTATACTGATCAAATTTCATTTTCATATTTTTTGCGAGGAACATTTTGGAATGAACAATTCGTGGACTAACTTAGAAATGGGAATATGCATTGATGTGGAGTCATTTGAGATCGAGCTCGGGCTCGAGCGTTCAAGAAATAAGACTTAGGACTTTTAGAAAATTCAAGGCTCCCGCGAGTTGCTCAATTTCCAGGTTCTATCTTTAACTTTGTATTACTTTCCTTGGATATTTATGCAAATAAATGTGTAAAATATTTTATTTATAAATAATATTTGATTGCTTGGTATATTGCTTTACTTTATGTGCATTACCCTTTATTGTAAAGTCATTATTTAATTTATTGCAAATTGGGGCCATCTTAGCAAATGCGTGCAAGTTAAAATATATATTTTGCAAATAAGCTTTTTATTCAATTGATTATTATTATTATTATTATTATTATTATTATTATTATTATTATTATTATTCAAATAATTCTTTCCGAAAGAAAAGCGCACTTGTAAATATTTGGAAACCTGTCGGATTAACCGTATTTTACGGAATTTCGAAAGTGCCTTAAAAAACCTTCTTTCGAATTTAACAAAACCTCTTACAATTAGAATCTCTGAAAGACCGTCTTTTTTCTAAAACAGAGTTTTTGCACGCATTTGCTAATTTGGTTCCCTGTTTTCCTTAAATTGAGTGGCGTCTCCAAAAACTCCAAAAGAGTTAGTCCATCCTGTCGATATTCCGGAATTTATCCTTCTCGGGGTAATTTTTGGGGTTCAACAAAGATAGCAGAGAATCTTTGGCAACAAGAGCTAGACAAAAGCCACTTTCAATAGAAGTCATTTCTAGTACAGTGGATGTGACAAGATGTAAGCACTTAGGAACAGTGATTTGGGAGGCAGACTCACTTTTGGACCTAGGAATCAGCTCGTGAGGCTTAGCAAGTTGTAGAGTGATTGTTTTACCCTTAAACTTAAAGGAGTAAGTGTTCTCCCTACCATGGTTAATGGAATCTCTATCAAATAACCAAGGTCGGCCAAACAGTAAATGGGAAACATCCATAGGTAACACATCACAATACACGTCATCGTGGTATGGACCTATTTAAATAGGAACAAGACATCTTTGGGTAACTGATAGGGTCATTTTGTTCACCCAAGCGACCTTAAAAAGCGTTAGGGCGGGGCTCTACTTTCAGATTAAGACGGTCTATAGCACCCTTAGCAATGACGTTCATACAACTACCCCCATCAGTTACAAGTTTAACAGACTTACCATTACTCTTGCAAATGGTGGAAAAGATGGATAATCATTTCATTCATTATCTAATACCTGGGTATCTAAGACACACCTAACCATATTTATGTATGTTTCGTCCCCTTGGTCACAATCTAGATTAGCTTCATACCCAGAAAATTCCTCAGGTGCAACTAAGATTTCTTCATCACCTTTGAACTCCTCAGAAGCTAATACTATTGCTACTGTATGATGTGGACACTGAGACGCAATATGACCCTTGTCATGACAATGATTTCATCGTATATTAGGATTAAGAATGCGAGAATTGTTAGAATACTCCTTGGATAGAAGGTTGGAGGATATGGAAGATGATTGTGGAGGAATGGTAGTGCTAACCTCTCTTTGTCTAAAGATAACTGGAGTATTGACTCGATTCTGACGGGATTCTCCAACTTGAAATGACCCTCGATGCATGGATGAAGTTTTGAAATATTTCTCAAGCTCTAAGGCTTTTTGGTATGCATCCTCTACAAAATCAGGAGAATAAAGATTAAATTTCTTTTTAATGTCTAGACGAAGCCTATTTATGAACCTAGCAATAGTGATATAGATTGGTTCGGTTAGCTCAGACCTAAGTTGTAGATCAAGAAATTGGGTCATGTACTCAGTCATAGAAGAGTTCAATTGCCTAAGGTTAAGCATTTGATCTATGAGTTGGGACTTGAAAGAGAAAGGAACAAATTGTTGTTTAAGTTTGGCTTTCATTTCAGCCCACGGAGTAATTGGTGGTTGACCTAGATGCTCTATCTCTCGAGTAACATTTTGCCAATATTTTGTTAGCACTTCCAACTAATTTCATTTTAGCAAAGCGAATACGAGAAATGCCAGGCATGTCATACCACTCAAAGTAGTCCTCTAAGCTATCTACCCAATCAAGAAACAGGTTGGAGTCCAGCTTTCCATCAAAACTAGGTACTTCCACCTTGACCTTTTTTGTAAGGTCATTGTGGTCCTCGTAGGTTCTCCTAGGTGGCGAAGTTCTATCAAACCTAAGAGTTCTCCTATTCGAATATTCCCTATAAGTCCTATCTTGGTCAAGGAAAGAAGGATCATCACCTAGTGGATAGTGTTGGGTGTAATGCAAACGCCTACCCCTAAATTGATCTTCCTCCAAATGAAAATCATCTTCATCTATAGGAGCTTTGGGTGGGACAAAAGAGCATGATTGATGATGAGGATTGACTGAAGGCTGGACAGATATACTTGAATGATGGTGAGGATTAATCTTAGTGTGTGTCAGACGAGGAGGAACAGGTAAAAGACCATCTTTTGGGGCATTTAGTTGGCCGTCAGTGGACCCCACAGAAAAGGGGAACACATTTAATGGGTCATTATTACCAGTAGGTTGCTTGCCTTTGACAATTACTATCAATTGATCCATTTGTTCTTGGAGTTGTTTAAAGCCATCTTTGAGATATAATAGATATGATAGATCATCTACTTGCTCTTTAAGATTTTTAAGGCCACGGAAAAGCTCAATATCAACTTGGGATGAAATAGCTTCATTTTTTTCAGTATTTTTGGAAGCACGTGGCATGGTGGAAAAAAATAGAGTTAAGGCACAAAGTATGAATAATACACCAGGAGAGTTTCCAGGAAAGACTGGAGGGGTCACAATGGTCCCACTTAAAAACCAGACTCCTTAGGCAAGTAGTAGCCTTGTTGACAAAACTTTCCTAGACATGCTAATATCCACAACTGTGTGACTCAATGGATTTTTTTTTTTCTTTTTGGATATTTGTAGAAGAAAAAAATGCAGGGTGAACACACTGAGAATGACTAAATATTACTATTTATAATATAAGAATATAACTAATATCTAAGTGCACACAAAGAACTAAAAATATTAATGTAAAGACTAAACTAAGGGGTTAATTTTTTTTTTTTTAAGAAAGAAAACTTTTTTTTTAATCAAGGAATGACTTTTTTTTTTTTGGGTTTTCAGAAAAAAAAAAATTAGTGGATCACCTTACACATGAATATTAGCCAAGTATTAAGTGGAAAGACGAGTACCTTATAGTGGTCCAAAATCTCACTTCTAGCAGTATATTGTAGGACCTCCGCACTGTCTTCAACTTCTAAAGCTTCAATAATTGAGTGTAATATCAATTTTTTTTCTTTCTAGCACACTTCACATTAAGTGGCATAAAAATAATTTTTATTCTTAGTAGGTGGTGAGTATTTTTATGGTGCTATCAAGTATAGTTGGACTAAAAAATCTTGACCTTTGATACCAATATTGATGTAGCACCACAAGAAAGAATTGAAAGTTGGGAGAAAAGCGCAAAAAAAAAAAAAAAAAAAAAAAAAAAAAAAAAAAAAAAAAAAAGAAGTAAGAGAGAAAATAAGAGATCAACTTTTATTCATCAAAATGAGGTGCTTTACAATGAACCTCGAAGGCCCTATTTATAGTAGGAGTCTTGCCATGGTAAAAGCCTAAAACTATGTAAATTTTATCTCTAACTAAGAGATAAAGATAAAATCAAAATATGACAAAGATAAAATCTAAGAAAAGATAATGATGTGATAGTAAAATTTATCCTAAAAGATAGTTATTCTAAATTAATAAAATAAAATAGAAAATTATCTATTTTATTTTGGATTTGCATCACAATAATTCATGGAGTGATTTAACTGTGGTGACAACCATTGAAGAACTCGGAGCATACTTAGCAAATTGTTTAGGTTCTTTATTGAAGTTGTCTCAGTGTTATGTATTGATTGTTTTATCTATCAACTTATCTTAGTACCCACTGTAATAGGTGAACTTTGAGTGATTACTTTGAAAAGCTAGAGTTTAGCTTTGTAAGTGATTAGGGTCTAGAGTGTAGCCCCTTGATTACAAAGTTTGTAATCTAAAACTTGCTCTTTGTGTTAATGAAAGTATTTTCAAAATTCTAGAGTGTGGGTCATGGTTTTTCTCCCTAGAGCAAGGAGTTTTCCACGTAAAAACTCAGTATTCTTTATTTCCAGTTTTACTTCTAGGGTAGTGTGCTTTTATTGAAGCAACTGGACAAGAATGGGTTCTTGTAATCAAGAGTCAGGTTCTTCGACGAAATTTGGACGATACTATTCAATCTCCCGTTCTAGTGGTTTTAGGAGGTGCATGAATTATAACACTCTTTTATCTGATTTTGAAATAGTCAACTGCCATGTGATCGATCTTTTACGAAAAGAATCTAAACGTGGAGTAATTCAACAAAGTCTTGATTAAAAAATCAAGACCCGTGATAGGAATAAGTTTAATCTATTACTCTATTACAAGCGACAACCTCCAAAATGGACGAGGTTATATTATCAAAATATTCTTCACTAGATATATTTTTTATAATATTTTAATATTAATATACAGTGCAGTCTAATAAATACTACACAATTAATAATTACCTTTTTAATCATTATATGGTTTCTATCTAATTAATATAGCTTTACCAATTTTTTTGGGGGAAAACATTAGTGTATGACGCTTAAAAATTACACCTAATGTTAAAACATTATAGGACTTTGATATATAGAGTGAAACTATAGATAAATGTCAGCGTTATGTCAGAGACACTTTCCACTAATACAAAAATAATTAAATTTTAATACAATTCTTCAAGTGAGAAGAAATGAAGCCGTAAAACGAAGCAAAATGGCGATTAATCAAGATTTTACTTGAGTTTGGACTGCATATTTAGAGTAAATAATTTTTTCGACATAAGGACTTCCTCTATGCAACGAATTGAATTTACCGGACCATTGAGCGCGAATATCAGATGGTCAAATGGAGAATCAAATTGCTGGTGGCCATCATGCAAGTTGATTTGGACGGTGGACTAAGACTGATCAATAACTGAAGCTGTTGTCTCTTAGCAAGCTGCTATGATGGTGGAGCTTGCAATCAAAGAGTTTATTGTGCTTTCAGCTGATAATTAATCTCCTCCTCATATTTGAGTCATGGATAAGGAAATTACCATTTGGTGTTTAACTGTTCATCAAATTAGTTCGAAAGGTAGAACCACAATCCTAACTCTTTTTCCACACATATAAAGCATTGCTATATATAATGACATTTTATGCAGTGGTTTGTGACATGGTGTATTCAATAAAAATGACTTCCTCTAGCATCCTGTCACCGCAATGTACATTGAGTGGTCTTGGTATAGCGCTGCCTAGCAGGTCACGGAACTCGTGACCATATTAAAGGTATCTCAAAGTTTCTTCATATATTTTCAAAATTCGAAATCCAGATTCAGATTAATGTGTCTACTACTATCCCTTCACATGGCTTGATGACGTGCCAACTAATTTGTAACGGGCTATCTTGAAAGTGTTCGAACGGTAAGCTGAGACTGGGTATCTTGAGATCTCGACACCTAATAAAGCCCTGGTGATGGAACAGCTCGGATCTAAAAAGGCTCCTGAATTGCTCTATTTGTGCTTCTTGAAACGATCATTTGATGAATATTGTAATATCGAAGCCGAAAAGAGTAGATTATTCATAGTCTAAATATAGGCTTTTTCTCTAGATATGTAGAAAATGTTACAGGAGTAGTAGTTAGGTTCAACATTTAAGAAATTAAAATAAGTTTAGATTTTTTTCACTTCTTTTCATTCGTACTCTTTTTTGCTGATAATGCATATTTATACTGCACTAACTCTGATTGGGAATATTACAAAATGTGATCCTCAATTCCTTAAGAAGGGGGAAAGAGTCATACTAATCCAGTTTATTCGTACTTTAATCTATTATCACGTTTGTGGTTAAATTTTAAAGTACCATCAAGTTTGGTTGTTGGGACGTGTTCAAAAATTTATACTCACTTTGTCTCACTTTATTTATTGTAGCTATATATTTGAGAGTCAAACTTCTTAATTTTAATCCTGAATTTGGATATAAAAGCTTTATATGTTTTGAAATTTTGTACAAACTTGAAACTATAAATAAAATACTATAAGTAAAGTCATAATAAGTAAGAATTTAAAATATTTAAAACACATGAAAGAATGGTTGTGCAGGGAAAAATATGTCATCTACAAATACGGGGTACGAGACCAGCTGACAAAGATTACACTTGTCCTACAAGCTAATGGGCGCTAAGGATATACGTCCGCTCCATTAGCCACGGTCACTCGTCAGGCACGGACTTAGAGCCGAAGAGAATAAACCTAGCCGTCTTGTAAATATTAGTCTCCTAGTTAGACTTTACATCATGTAACTGTCTTACGTAATTGGCCAAAGGCCAGTAAGAGTAGTATTATACCATAATTAGGACTAGGATAAACCTAAGCCTACATATATATATACACATATATATCCTTCTCTGTTATTGTAATTCATCATTGAGATTTAACTAGATACAACTCTTACTTTCTCGTTTTTATTTTATATTTCTTCGATATTTCATTATTGCTTGTGACCCAATATAAATTTAATTATTTTATCTAGCGAGCAAGTTTTATGCATAAATAGTTTGACGCCCACCGTGGGGCTCAGACAATTCCTTATTTTTACGAAGAAACATACCGATCATGCCACAAGACGACGACGGACTCCCGCTATACACTGCCCAGAGAGAAGATGGCATCATAAAGGATCCCACCGGTCACATCGGTCATGAAACAGATCCAACTCAGGATCTGTTAAAAGAAGAAGAAGAAGAAGAAGAAGGTGACTACAGCGAGTCACGATCACAGTAGGGAGACTCTGCTCCAAGAGGAAGCCTAGTCAGGGCTAAACACAAGTTCGAAAAGGCGTTCGGCAAACTCCTCTAGGCTCACCAGCAGCAATTGCTGCAATACTTATTGTTGATGGGTGACATGGTATATAAGTGCTTAGAGGGGGTTTTTGCAAAAGCGATACCACGAGCAGAATCTCCTTGAGGTTCAAGGCCCTTAGGGAATACTCTCGCATCCATAGCGCAAAAATTAAACCAAAATTCGGCCCAAGGAAGCTCTGATGCAGCCAACACTCCTGCATCTGTGGAATCTGCTATTATCAAGACTTCGTCAAGAAGTTAAGGAAACTAATAAGTGAATGAGTCAAATACCAGAGGCTCTACCTATAATAACAAAGGTGGATGAAGACAAGTTCTCTTAATAGCCTTATAAGACCAGCATCGCGCCACTGGAGGTTACTAAGACTTTTTGTCTATCAGATATAGTAAAGCATGACGGCATCACGGACCCTAAGGATCACGTGTCAGCCAATGTCATGATGGTAAAAAGCAACGATCTGGCTAGGGAGGAGATACAATCAGCGCTGGTGATGAAGTTCACCTCTACTTTATCTAAAAGGGCCTTAACCTGGTACACCCAGTTGTCCGAGGGGTCCATAGAGTCTTTTACATAGATGCAGGACCATATTCATAAAGAAGCATTCTGGCACCTGAAAGTGCGAGAAGAAGATACCTGGAAAGGTTTCTGAAGGACCGAATGACACTCCCACCGGTGCCAGATTATATAGTGATTGTGGCTTTCGCCAAAAGCTTGAACAGCCGAGGTTCGACACCCATGTAAGAGCTTTAGAGAAGCTTGCAGGAACACCCAGCAAAAATGTGGAGTGCGTTGCACCACCGACAGAGCCATCAGTTTAGAATCGAGTCAGATATAACTGAGGTAACTGAAGAAAGGACCAGCAGAAACCGCAGGTGTAGCCCCTCGTGTGAAAAGAGAATAGGTGACCGCAGAACAAAACATGGAAAGAAGCTCGCTCAGATTCCTCATGACCCTCATATGAGCGTCGAAACACAGGAGAAACAACTCTCAAGAAGGAGGACCCGAGCCACAGAGGTTCAAGGACTTTGGGTTACGTGTAAATGCAGTCGACTTGGTAAATGATCATCTTGCAAGACTAGGTCAATAAGTGCACTGGCCCATGTACGTAAGAAATAACTCGGAAAAAGACACTTCATTCTATTGCAAGTTTCATCGGGGGAATGGTCACTTCAAGAAAATGGGCTTTTAGCACAACTTTTTAATGAAGGGACTTGAATCCGGTCGTTATAATATACTTAAACGACCACAGTTTTTGTCCGGTCGCCATTATCAATTTTTAATACATTAACACCGAAAGGATAATATCCGGCCATTAAAAAGCATAACATCCTGATGTTAAAACAAATTTTATTAAAAATTAATTTAAAAAGAAAAAAAAAAAGCGTCAGTTCTCCCAAACCCTTTCTCCGCCAGTTTTCCTCAATTTCTATTTTTTCTTTTAAGCTCTCCCGTATGAAATCAAGATCTACAGCCTTAAGTCCCTATAACCTCCAATGACACAACCTTCGATCTAGCCATAAAAAAAAAGATCGAAATCAAATCCATGTGCTTTCAATGTTTCAACACTATAAGCCCCCAATTCCCAAATTCCCATCTGTTTGTTCTGTTTTTATTTCGATTTGGGTTTTAGCATTGAGATATTACAGTTTATTATGCAAATGTTTGAAAATCAGTTGATTAATGTGATTCGATCTCTCTTTCTTTATTTCTTATGTTGAAAGTTGAATTATCAAACAGAACTTCTTGTTCTTCTCGTCATACTTTATCTCACGATTTCTCACTCTATACGGGTTATGTATTTGTGAACCCTAGTCGCTTTAAGAAATTTCCGATTTCTTACATCAGCTATAGTTTTTCCGGGCACTAGATTCAAAAGTGCATATATGAATTTTCCGTTCCTTTGATCAGCTTTTAATTTTCCTATTAAACTAGTACATGAAATTTACTTCAGATGAAGATTTGACTTTTATTATTTCAAATGCTTTTTCTCATTTTTTATGATAAAACGTTGGTTGAATATATCATTTCATACTTATGGTGTATTTGGTATGGGGAAAAATATTTTCCTATGTTCCCTTGTTTGGTTGCCATATAAGGTTTGGAAAATATTTTGCTAGGCTACTCATATTCCTCCAAATAGAGGAAAATATTTTCCCTAAAAATAGTTTGGAAAACATTTTCTTTTTCCTAAAAAAACACGTGCGTCCCAGACCCCTCGCTACACCCCCCCTTCCTAAATAAAAACATATCCCACATTTTTTTCTCTCTCTACAAGCTAGCTCATATCTCTCTCTTTCTCTCTCTAGTTTAGGATTGCTCCTCTCCGCCACTTCTCTGTTGTGAACTTCTCTATTCTCCTCCGCAAACCGTATTTTTCGGCAACCTTGCAGAGGTATTTTTCGTTCATTTATCTACGGCAAAATATTGGTAATTTTTCATTTGTTTTGGCGATGTGTTTTTTTTTTTTTTAGATCTATTAATTATTAGCATCATAAAAATTCAAATTTTCTTCTATTCAAGCATTTGATTTGCTGCTATTTTAACGTTGAATTACCTTGTTATGTTTAAATTGAATGAGTAGGAGAAATATTCAAACCCTAGGTTCTTCATTTGTTGCTAGTTGCTTGTGAGGTGACGATGGCTTGTGAGGCAGTGGTTAATACGAAAAGGAACCAATTGTGATGCCTATGGGTGTAAGGGTTGTTGATGCAGCTATGGCTGGTGTTGTTGATTTGGCTTTGGATCGATTAGAGACAGAACCTTAGTTTCTTTTCTCTTTGTCTTTTGATTTCTGTTGCTATTAATGTTTAGATGAAGTTGATTAGCAAGAATCATATATGTACGACTGTAAACACGTTTTCAATTCCGGTTCATAGTGCAAGTATTTGGAAGTTGTCTGTCCTTTCTAGTCTTCATCTTGTATGCCTGATTCACCTTTCCAGGTTACCTCCTTCCTTTCTTTGCTAATAAATAATTGTTGATTCACCTTGTCGGTGCTGTTATGTGTGAGCCTTGTCGGCTATAGTGGCTTGTCGTCGTTTGGTTTGGTTGAAGTTGCTAATTATTTCACCCTTGTGTTCTCTACTACTACTATATTGTGCATAAACTTGATGGTGGCTGTTGATGTGAATATATTTCTAGATCTATAATCTGTTAATAATGTGATGGTTTTCTTTGTGTTTGGATTTGATCTTATGAAAGCAAATGGGTGCCATATTATTGCAGATTCATGGCTGCCTTTTATGCCCTTTCGTGGCTGATTATCATGAGAATAAACACTTGTTCTCGCTATTGGAACATGCTGAAATTTTGAAGAGATACTATACTTGGCCTGTGATCTAGTTCTAAGGCCACAACTTGATCAGTAGTATGTGGGTTATTGTTTCGAAAACCATGGTAGACGACTTGGACCCATTGATCTTCGATGAAAATACACTAGAGAAGCAGTTCTATATGGGCACAAAGTTAACCAAAGCGTGAGTAGAGATCGCCAATCTCCTCCATTCCCGGGCATGGACTTTTTCCTTGACACACACAGACATGCCAGGAATCTCTACTCAGGTGATCACGCATAAAATAAATGTGGCCCCAACATTCAAAGCCGTCAAAGAAAACAAACAACCAATTAGTCGCGAGAAGGGGCAAGCGGTCCATGAAGAAGTAGAAAATTTGTCGATCAACGACTTTATCCGGGAAGTCCATTATCCGGATTGGCTCACAAACATTGTGGTAGTCCCAAAAAAGAACGAAAAGTTGAGGATGTGCATAGATTTCACCGACCTGAACAAAGCATGACCGAAGGATTTATTTCGACTGCCTAATATCGACCAACCATTGACTCTATGGCAGGGCACAAGATACTTAGTTTCTTGGATACATACTCGAGGTAAAATCAAATCCTTATAAACCCGGACAATTAGGAGAAGACTTCATTCATTACAGATCAGGGGACTTACTATTACAGGTAATGACGTTCGGGTTGAGGAATACTTGGACAACCTATCAACTGCTGGTCAATTTGATGTTCAAGGATGAGATTGGGAGGACTACAGAAGTTTAAAATCAGCGACATACTGGTAAAGCCGGAGTTTGCAAAGGACCATATCAAACATCTGGAGATAGCATTCAACATATTAGATCAGTTCGTCATGAAACTTAACCCTGAGAATTGTGCCTTTGGGGCATCTTCGGGCATGTCTCTCAGGTTCATCGTCTCGAATCGAGAGTTCAAAGCTAACCTCATCAAGATAAAAACTATCGAAGTGATATCGGAAGTGTTAAAGAGTTAGACAGAAGTGAAAAGGCTCAACTACCGCATAGTCATATTTAGCAAGTTTATCACCTTTCCTCTGAGCGTTTCCATCAGTTCTTCAACGTGTTAAAGAAGAACAAAGGTTTTCGATGGACACATCAATACCGACAAGTACTCAAGGACCTGAAAGAGCATCTACCAAACCCTCTGCTTCTAGCCAAGCCGCAGATAGGGGAGCGGCTCTTGTTATACCTGGCAGTGTTGGAAGTGGCTGTGAGCGCCATTCTCGTACGGGAAGAGAAATAAGCGCAATCTACCATCTTCTACATTAGTAAGTCCCTACAGGACGCAAAGACATACTATCAACATTTGGAGAAAATCACATTAGCCCTGGTTGTGGCAGCCCGCAAGTTTCGGCCATACTTCCAAAGCCACAGGATAGTAATCTCCTCATTCTTCTGACTAAAGATCATCCTGCACAAGCCAGAGCTCTCAGGACACCTTGCGAAGTAAGTCATGGAACTCAGTGAATATGATATTATTTATCAGCCTCGGACGTCCATAAAGCCGCAGGTAGTGGTATACTTTATCACCAACTTCAATACCGATATGCTACCCAAAATTAAGGATGAGTTGCACGCTATGGGAGGAGTGACACTTGGAGAATAAACAATCTATACAGACGGAGCATCAAACGTCAAAAGAGCTGGGATTGGCCTAGCACTGAAGACTTCCTCTCGAGAAAGTATTTTAGAAGGCCCTAGTTGCCTATCAATCATAAATAACGAGGCGGAATTTGAAGCCATCATTCAAGGCCTCAAATTGGCCTATATGTTAAGGCAAGGGAAGTTTGCCTAAAAGCGACTCATAGCTGGTGGTCGACTAAGTAAAAGGAGTATTCGCGGCCAAAGATGACTACTTGCAAGGGTATCTAACAAGTGTAGAAGCTATCCTGAAGTATTTCCATAAGTGGAAGATCGCCCAGGTGCCAAGTGAAGAGAATACAGAAGCTGATGTGTCAGCTAGTCTGGCAGCTGCTGTGGACATTAGTGACGATAACCCAAACATGGTAATACAACTGACCCATTCAGACTTGGGGCATCAAGAAGTTAATACGACATCCTTTGTCTGGCATTGGTTCAACCTGTTGGTCGATTACCTAGATAAAGGAACGCTCTCTGATGACAAGAAAGAAAGCAGACGACTGAGGATGTAAGGAGCTCGATACTGTCTTATTTAAGGAAAATTGTATAAGAGAATGTTTAGCGGCCCCAAGGCCAAATGTCTAGGCCCGACGCAGGTCGATTTATGTATTGAGAGAGATCCATGAGGGACATTATGGAAATCATTCAGGAGAAGAGCTTGACATGGAAAGTGATTAGGGCAGGCTGATACTGGCCCGAATGGAGGGTGATGCGGATAAACTCGTTAAAATGTGTGATAGATGCTTGCGTTTTTCTTATGACCTATATCAACCGGCAAAGCAGCTGCATTCAGTAATAGCTAATTGACCTTTCATGAAACAGGGATTGGACATAAAAGATCTCTGTTTGTAGGGGCAAAGATCACAGAGTTTTTAAAAGAGTGAAAAATCAAAAGGATAACCTCAATAACTTACCACCTGATAGGAAATGGACAAGTGGAATCTTCAAATAAGGCAATCATGGAATGTCTGAAGAAGCAACTCGAAGAGACAAGTGGCTGAAGGAGCAACCGGAAGTTCTATAAGCATACCTAACCACACCAAAGGCAAGTACATGAGAAACTCCTTTTTCTTTAGTGTACGGATCAGAGGCCATGATTCCTGTCAAAATAGAAAAGCCCAGTCTACGCAGAACGTTTGCTAACGAGTGTCTCAATAATGAAGCCATAACAGTCAAGCTCAGCCTATTGGACAAGCATCACGAACTTGCAGCAGTGTTCTTAGCAGCTCAAAACCAAGGAATGGAGCAATACTATTACCACATAAACCCAACTTGCAGTCCTTCAATGTAGGGGAGTTAGTCCTTTGGAAAGTGTCTCAAAGCACAAAGGAAGCCAACGCAGGCAAGCTAGCCATGAATTTGGAAGGTCCCTAAAAGATAAGAGGGGTCGCTGAGAAATGATTCTACACTCTTGAAGACATGGAGGGTATCGTCGTTCCAAACAATTAGGCCGTGACGTGGCTCAAGAAGTATTATCCCTGAAATCTTGGGATGAGCATGGCTAAGTAAGCCTCGTCAATCAGGGAGGACGTTTTATCCTTTAGTTATTTTAAAATTTTTTATAAAAGGGTATCTCGCCCTCGACAAGTTGTCAACTCGTATTACAATTTGTACCCTGCGTCCTCATTTCAATAAAAGATGCTAATTTGATTTAGTCAGTTTAACGATCACCTAGATCTTCTTTAAATTGGCCCTGGGTCGTACCGTAAGTTGAAGTCATTAAACCCAAACAATTAGATTAGTTCTAGGTAAGCCACCTGAGTAAGGTGTATGTTGAAATCGTCAATTTAACTTGCACCTATATGAGGAGGGGGATGCTCACCTATAAATTGCCGAAAAGACTTACGCACTCGAGTCGACAAGCAAAGATATTTTCTATGAGTGCAAAAGTATCTTGTTTAAAACAATGGATTAAGGACGTCCTATAATGGGCACGGGCTATGCCCTACCAATATATGTAATTTACGAGCACAACTTCTTAGCTTCCCTTGATAAGTGCAAATAATTCTTCAATACACAAATAGAAATGCCCGCCTTAGGCGCAAAGGCACTCTAGAATACATAATTTTCTAATAAGTAGAGTCAAAGCATTAAAACCATTATAATGTATGTCCGAACACTATGAAATACAACTGTACTTCAAAGTACATTAACTGTTTAATCGTAAGCTAAGGAAATGGTCCAGGATAACTTAGTATAAAATATCATCTGGAATCACGTAAGGCCACTAGCTCCTATCTGAACCTCTTCCTCGACCTGGACATTGGGAAGATCCAAACACCCTTCACTATACAATTTACATCACTTCCAACATCTATACCACAGGCGAGCCCACAGGCAAGCATCAGTATGGAAATTATTGGCACGAGAAATATTTCAGTAAACACATTTAGAATATCATGGCGAAGTCTGAGTTAGAAGTATATGGTGGAAAGTGGAAGAAAAAATTATGAAGGGATAAAAGTCAAAGCTAACTTAAGATGGCTAAAATTAAAATTTTCCTAGTCCTAGGTGTAGCTACCAAAAGAGTATTGGCATACTGTAATCCTAGTAAGGGAGCTTTTGGTCCAAAGTAAAAATTTGTTGGTAAAAATATATATAATACTAAAAGAAAGGGGAGCAAAGAAAGTAAATAAAATAAATAAGGGAGAGAGTCAGACCCTTAGGTCTTAAACGTGTAGGGGAAATCGGGAAAGAAAGTACTCCCTCATTAGCTCATTACACACTAAAAGAACAGAGACAATAGAAGTTCGTTTTAGGAGTTTAGCAAAGTGGAAAAAGATAACCCCACATTCAATTCATATCAAGGTAAGTTTCTTTCATGAAATTTAGAAGCAATAACATCATTATATGCAAGAATCTACTATCCTAGTATATAATATTAATAGTATATTTTCACCAAAAATCTAGAAAGTTAGAATATGAACTAGAGTTCTTGAATTGGAAAAAGATTGAAACTTTGAGATTGATTACATAAATTGATCATTGTTGCAGTTGGTTGGTGACAGGAAGTATGTTGATTAGACTACGTTTAGGCTAGAAGAGTATTTGAGGTGAGTTGATATAACCCTTTACTAAAGAGGTTTTACTTACAAAACACGCTTAGAAAGTATTTGATAAAATGTCTTAAAGAGCTAATATGTGCTTAATTGGAGCGAGAAAGTATATTTTAGTTAAAACTCATTCGATTTAACTTTCAAGAGTTTATCCTTGAGTTATACGCATTTATTTTTATATTTTATTTTGTTTAATTTACGTGATATTATCTGTCAAGTTTCCATGGATTAAAGAATATTTAAAAATTGAATGATCCTTTCATACGCTCATGTCAAGTTTTAATCAAGAATATTGTTATATATACGTTTATGGATGATACATAGAAAAGCT